>OW052242.1:86914000-88228375 GCA_932526585.2 Philonthus cognatus
TATTAGTTGATGGTGGCGGAGATATAACTGATATAAACCGGCATGGTGGCTGGAAGAGTGTCACAGTAGCCGATGGTTATATGACGAAAGTAAACGGCATATGCAGGAGACTGCTAAAAAAATTATGAAACGTATAGGAATACCAAGTACTAGCAATGCAACGAAATTGAAAATTAATGAAACATCAATAAAGCAAACTATTGAGCATAGTACTGTTTCTAATACAATAAAACCGCTGAGATATAGTATCATAAAAGAATTAAATAGAGAAAATGTTGAAATAAATGAAAGTTCTTAAGTTATAGAACTAAAAGAATGCAGCGGCACGTTTATTTTTAACATTTACAATAGGGAAAATCAATAATTATAAATTTGTTTTAATTTTTTTCTTTAGAGTTCATTGTATTTGTAAATAATAAACTTCATGTTTAATACTTTTTTGTAATTTAATTTCTCTTTATGAGCTGTCGTAGATAAAATAGTATATTTTACTCGCATATCATGATTCTGATCTACTCGGAGGTTTATAGCTCTCGCCTTTCGGCTCGAGCTTTAAAACCCTCCTCGTAGATCATACCCTTCATAATATGCTCGTTAAATAATCTACTATAATTAGTAGATTACCGACCGAAATTATACATTTTCATTGTGGCAATAGCCACCAATTTTTAAAATTAAATTGTTAAACTTTCAAATTGAATTATCAATCAAATTGAAACTTTAGTATAATTCCTTATAATTATGGAGAATAACTGTGAAATAGGACAGAACAAAAAAAAAGAAAGCTTATTAGAAATTATAAAAGACTTAAACGAGTGTTTTCCACTCCCAGGTTAAGCATGAAGTAAAATTTCGAGTTTAGAAAAGCCTGAAAATTTGGTTTGATCGCTCCGCTTCAGTCTTTTTTAAACTCGAAATTTTACTTCATGCGCCATGCGTATAAGACACTGATTTCAAGTGAAGTTCTCTTGTTCACAATATTTCAGTGTTTCCAGTGTTTAATACGCGTGTAAAATTTTGAGTATAAGATATAATATATTCCATTTGTTTCTGGATCTCGCCTAGCCATGCTTTCGTGTTGTTATGTTGCAGTATCAACATTTACATTTTTTATTAATTGCCACTCCTGATTCCTTATTTTAACAGTGTTGCAATAATTTATGATATCATAAGTAATCCTCTTTTTAATTTTCAAGAGGTTTATTGTTAATCTTGCAACAATTATTTCGCCACGCGGTCGCTTCTTCGAGCATTTTATTATTAAATCAAATTAATCTAGTGTTGCAATGCTGTGTCAATGTCAAAGTGAAAAATAATTTCAGGCACATATTAAATATTAACATGCCAAAGATTATCTCTGAATCAAAAAGGTTACAAATTCTGAAATCCTACAAACATTTTAGGCAAAGTAATCCAAATCTACAGCATCACAATATTATTACGATTTTAATAGATATTTTTGGGGTATGTCTAGTATTTTAATTATCATATATATTTAATTAAAGATAATTACGTTTCAGGTAAGGAGATCTTCATTACAATTAATTTTACGACAAAGACCTGACGAATTGAAATCTACTACTTCTGGCAAACGATCTAAAAACAGCCATTTTTGGAATCACCTAGCTAGAAAAGATCTGCAACAACTAATTTGGCAATATAACTCTAGAAATCAGTATTTTACTTTGAGAGATCTTTTGAATGATATGAAAGAAAATTATGAGTTCCATGGGAGTAGAACAACACTTTATAGGGTTGTTAAAAGTATGGGGTATAAATTCAAATTAATTAATGGGCGCAAAATTCTCTGTGAACAAAAACATGTTGTTGCAGCTAAAATTATTTTCCTTAGAAAATTTGTACAGTATCAAAATTCCAGTGAAGATATCCAATTCGTATACCTGGATGAAACATGGATATAACAGAATGGATCCGTGGTTCGACGCTGGGTATATGAAACGGATATAAAACGTAATCCAACTAAATTCAAAAATGAAGGCAAACGCTTCACCATTCTACATGCTGGGTATAGGGGTGGGTTTTTGGATGGGTGCGATTTTTTATTACATTCGAAAAACAATGACCGAGATTACCATGCCACAATGGATGGTAATACTTTTCAAAATTGGGTGGTTAATCAACTTATTCCTGCTTTGGCTAAGCTTTCAGGGAAATGTGTAGTTATTATGGATAATGCTGCATACCATTCTGTGCAATTAGACAAAACTTCTTCATTTTCTTGTAAGAAATGCGAAATGCAGGAGTGGTTGGTTAAACACAATGTAAAATTCAATCCAAAATTAACCAAAAAGGAACTATGGGCCTTTATTTATACCTTTTCGATCAAATGACAAAATTTACGTAGTTGATGACATTTTGAGAAAGAACGGGCACAAAGTTCTTAGATTACCGCCATACCATTGTCAATACAATCCAATTGAAATGGCATGGTGGTTTTGTAAGACTTACTACAGTAAGCACATAAATTCTAAGCAACCATCTAAGGATCGTGTTCTGAATTTATGGCTTGAGTCTCTCTCAAAATGTACATCCTATATGTGGCAAAATTTCTGTGATCATTGTGAAAAACTTATTTCGGATGACTGGACAAAACACATGGGGAACCTTTCTTTTGAAGCCATTCCTCCTTTTATTATTTCGCTTGGGGAATCTGGCTCAGAAAAAACATCAGAAGATTCAGATGCAGGTTCTCTTGACTAAATAATAAAAGTGGAATGAGGGCTTAAAAATTGTTTGACATGAAAATTATCAGTATCACAAGAGGGTGGGAATAAATTTGCAATTCTACAAAAAAATACTGAGGGCCAACAGAAGAGAGAATGACCAAAATTAAGGTGGATGGATGGAGTTGATCAAAATGTGTTAACGGGAAGACCCAAGCGAGAAATACAAATGGATGACGAAATAAGTTTGCAGAGCCGAATTCATTATATTTGTTATATACAATATTATTGCTGTGTTTGTATGTACAAAAACCAAGTAGTAAATTTTGTTAATCTTAAAACTGCATATTATTATCCTTTTATATCTGAAAATTTGTAAAACAGGCAACAGTGTAAGATCACAATAGTCAGAAATTATAACCTTACAATCGAACATCTGACAGTGACATTTAAAAACCCTGATTTAAAACACAACCAGCCCCATTTACAATACTTAAACTGTCACTTTTCCATAGCTAGGTGAGATCCAGAAACAAATGGAATATATTATAGCCTGAAAATTTGGTTTAGTCGTTCTGCGCTTCGCGCTACTAAACTCAAAATTTCACTTCATGCTTAATCTGGAAGTTAAAAGCACTCGGTTAAAGCTTCAAATAGAACTATATTAAAAAAAAAGTATGCATATGTATACAAATCCCTGGTTATGTCAACGGGTTGCTTCTGACTTGAGAAACTCTGAGTCTTCGACGCCTTAGAATTTCTTGTGATTTAAATGAATCACTGTCAATGAAGATACTATAAGCGAATTTAAATCTGATATCGATGGTATGGTAGACATTATAACCGTAATGAAATTAATAAATATACTCAATGACATTAGAAGCGTAACACCCAGAAGGAGTTATTATTTTAACTTGATTTTTTGCCAGTATGGTAGTCTTACATCAAGAATAAAATGATTACATTTTCAAGAAATTTTATTAAAAAACAATCTTGAAAAAATTATTAATGTGTTTGGCGACCCCTTTGCTGTATACACTCCTGTAGACGTCTGGGCATCGACAAAATGAGATGGTCGATGTCTTCTTGAGGCATCTCGTTCCAAGCAACTTGAATTTCATCGATCAACTGTGCTAGAGTCTGTGGAGGATGGTGCAAAGAGAATATTCTTCTTCCCATGATATCCCACACATGTTCAATGGGATTTAAATCCGGCGAACGGGGCGGCCACGCGAAAACATTAACACCAGCATCATTAAGAAAGTTCATAGTTCAACGAGCAATATGGGGACGTGCGTTATCTTGTTGAAAAAGTACGTCTGGGCGGCCATCTAAATAAGGCAACAAAGTCGGTCGTATGACGTCTTCAACATAACGCGCAGCTGTCATACTGCCTCGAATGAATACAAGAGGTGATCGACTACCATAAGCAATAGCCCCCCAAACCATTACTCCAGCAGTCCTGTGTACATGCCTCTCAATAGCAAACCTAAGATAAGGTCGTTCTCCACGGTAGCGTCGTACCCTTCTACGGCCATCATGCGTGCCTAGACAAAATCGTGATTCATCGCTGAATACGACATCGTGCCATTCTGCCTCCCAATGCTGCCGTTCTCTGCACCAGTCCAACCTTTGGCGACAGTGTCTCGCTGTTAAAGGAAGCACTAATCTTGGACGGTACGAAAGAAGCCCAAAGGATTGAATGCGGCGATATAAGGTTCACATACTAACGGGCCTACCTTCTTCTCCAATCCATTGATCACCGATTTGACGCGTAGTAGCGAAACGGTCTCGCAGGGCTATTTGTCTTAAGTGCCGATCTTGACGTTCTGTGGTACGCCTTGGTTGACCAATTGGTCTTCTTCTTGCTCCTCTACCTTCTTCTGTCCATACCTGATACACACGTATTACAGTTGCTGGAATCAATACGGCGGGCAATTTTGCGATAGGACATACCGACATCTCGATAAGCAACAACTCGACCCCGGTCAAAATCGCTCAAATGGTGATATTGTGGACGTCTTCGGACTCAAGGCATTTTATTTAAGCTTAACACACTCAACGGAAACACGAAAACTAAAAACATCTGTACTAAACAGCTCATATACATAGTTTTATCAAAAAAGAAAAAGTGAAAATTTTTTTTTTCACAATAAATATAAAAGGCACAAGGTTGAAATTGTTATCAATGTATGCTTTAAATATAGTCACTCTGTTGCTAAAATATGAATTCAAAAAAATCATTCCTTCTTGGTGTTACGCTTCTAATGTCATTGAGTATACAAGTAGTAGAATCTAAAGTAATTGTAATATTATAATACACTTTTGACTGTCAACTGTCAAATTATTTAGAGAATAAAATTTACTTGGTAGAAAAACAAACCAATAACACGGCCAACAAAAGTTTTTGATTAAGATTTGTTCATTTTTTCTAAGTTTTAGTGGCTAATCTAATAAAGAATCAACATTTTTTTATTTCCATTACGCACATTTTTTTAATAAATTTACTAGGTGTGATATTTATTGATTTTTATTGATTCTTCCAAAAGAAGCATTAAGGCTGTTCGATTGCACATTACTGAAAGCTACAAGGATATTAAAGTGATGCTTGAAAAATCAAATACAATGATTACAGTTGGAAAATTTGTGGGGATTTGAAAATTGTGCGACTTCTGTTAGGACAGCAGTCAAGGTATACAAAGTACCCATGATTTTTGTCTGAGTGGGACAGTCGAAGTAGACATCAAATCCCGGATCAAAAAATGTTCTGCACGAAAGTCTTGTTGATCCACAAAAAATCTTGTTACCTCTACTGCATATTCAACTAGGGTTAATTAAACAAACGGTTAAGCTTTAAATAACGATGGAGACTGTTTCAAATACTTTTGTAGAAAATTTCCCGCTATCTTAGATGCAAAATTAAAGGAAGGAATTTTTGTCGGTCCTCAAATAAGGAGATTAACAAAAGATGAATATGTTAATACCATGACCAAAACTAAGAAAGATGCATGGATTTCATTTGCTAATGTTATTGAAGGTTTTTTTGGGAAACAACAAGGATTCTAACTACAATGAAATTGTAAAAAACATGCAACAGAAATGTATGGAATTGGGATATAATATAAGCATAAAAGTTCACTTTTTACACTCGCATCTTGATTACTTCCCCGAAAATCTTGTGGATGTGACTGAGGAGCAAGGTGAGAGGTTCCACCAAGATATGAAAGAAATGGAACGCAGGTATCAAGGTCGGAGGAATGTTTCAATGATGGCTGATTACTGATGATGTTGAAGTTAGCATCAGATTCAGATTCACTTTATATCCAGCACCAAAAATTTACAGCGGACCAGTTAAATATTGCACTCGATTTAATTATCAATTAAATAACATTTTAAGACTTTTCAGGACAATTATAATACCAATTTACATGATTTCAAACCAAATAAATTGACACCCTACAATTAGAAATTAATATAACCCTTAAAACTTATTTATTTGGTATTAAAAAAGTCCCCGTTTAGAAAATGCATAAAATTATCTCCTAGCAATATTTAGATAAATAACAAAATTATCATTTACTCTACTCCCCAAGAAAACTCTGTATTTAAATACTCGCCCCCAAAAACTTAGAAATTTCAAAAGAAAACATAAAAAATTCAACTATTATTGTTGCCAAAAATCAGGTAAAATAATGTGTTCACAACATCCCCTCTAACACCCTGGCACCAATCAAGATTTTAGAAAACCACTGATTCAAGCCACCTACCCCCCAAAATTATTACATTTTAGAAAAATCATATAAATTACAACTGACATTGTTGCCATTAACTTAAAGTATAAGGCTGTTAAGAATAACTTAACTAATAGCCTGCCACTAATCAACACCCAAATAAAACTCTCAGTTTCGAGCCACCCACCCCCAAAAATTATTATATTTTAGAAAAATCATAAAAAATTCAACTCACATTGTTGCCATAAAACTGGTATATAGAGTTGTTAAAAACATCCCTACTAACAGCCTGACACCAATCACTACCGCAAGAAAACTCTCAGTTTCGACCCACCCACCCCCGAAAATTGACATAAATTAGAAAAATCATCAAAAATTCAACTTACATTGTTGCCATATATCTGGTATATAGAATTGTTTAAAACATCCCTACTAACAGCCTGACACCAATCACTACCCTAAGAAAACTCTCAGTTTCGAGCCACCCACCCCCGAAAAATGATATAATTTAGAAAAATCATAAAAAATTCAACTCACATTGTTGTCATATGTCTGGTATATAGAGTTGTTTAAAACATCCCTGCAAACATCTCAAACATCTGGTATACAAACAGCCTGACACCAATCACTACCCTAAGAAAACTCTCAGTTTCGAGCTACCCACCCCCGAAAATTAATATAATTTAGAAAAATCATAAAAAATTCAACTAACATTGTTGCCATATATCTGGTATATAGAGTTGTTTAAAACATCCCTACTAACAGCCTGACACCACTCACTACCCTGAGAAAACTCTCAGTTTCGAGCCACCCACCCCCGAAACTTGATATAATTTAGAAAAATCATAAAAAATTCAACTAACATGGTTGCCATATATCTGGTATATAGAGTTGTCTAAAACATCCCTACTAACAGCCTGTTGCCAATAACTACCCTGAGAAAACTTTCAGATTCGAGCCACCCACCCCCGAAAATTGATATAATTTAGAAAAATGATAATAAGTTCAACCAACATGGTTGCCATATATCTGGTATATATACTAATATATACTATATATACTAACAGCTTAACACCAATTAATACCCTAAAAAAACTCTCAGTTTCGAGCCACTTACCCCCAAGAATTGATATAATTTAGAAAAATCATGAAAAATTCAACTGACATTGTTGCCATATATCTGGTCAATAGAGTTGTTTAAAACATTCATACTAACAGCCTGACATAAGTCACTACCCTAAGAAAACTCTCAGTTTCGAGCCACCCACCCCCAAAAATTGATATAATTAAGAAAAATCATAAAAAATTCAACTGACATTGTTGCTATATATCTGGTAAATAGAGTTGTTTAAAACATCCCAACTAACACCCTGACACTAATCACTACCCTAACAAAACTTTCAGTTTTCAGCCACTCACCCCCAAAAATTGATATAATTTAGAAAAATCATATAAAATTCAACTGACATTGTTGCCATATATCTGGTACATAGAATTGTTTAAAACATCCCTACTAACTGCCTGACACCAATCACTACCCTAAGAAAACTCTCAGGTTCGAGCCACCCAGCCCCCAAAATTAATATAATTTAGAAAAATCAATTAAAAAAATACTGACATGTTTGCCATATATCTGGTACATAGAACTGTTTAAAACATCCCTACTAACAGCCTGACAGCAATCACTACCCTGAGAAAACTCTCAGTTTCGAGCCACCCACCCCCTAACATTGATATAATTTAGAAAAATCATAAAAAATTCAACTGACATTGTTGCCATATATCCAGTATATAGAGTTGTTTAAAACATTTCAACTAACAGCCTGACACCAATCACTACCCTGAGAAAACTCTCAGTTTCGAGCCACCTACCCCCGAACATTGATATAATTTAGAAAAATCATAAAAAATTCAACTGACATTGTTGCCATATATCTCGTATATAGAGTTGTTTAAAACATTCCTTTTAACAGCCCGACATCAATCACTACCCTGAGAAAACTCAGTTTCGAGCCACCCACCCCTGAAAATTAAAATAATTTAGAACCATCTTAAAAAATTTAACTCACATTGTTGCCATATATCTGGTATGTAGAGTTGTTTAAACATCCCTACTAACAGCCTGACATCAATCACTACCCTAAGAAAACTCTCAGTTTCGAGCCACCGACTCCCGAACATTGATATAATTTAGAAAAATCATAAAAAATTCAACTGACATTGTTGCTATATATCTGGTATATACAGTTATTTAAAAAATTTCTGCTAACAGCCTGACACTAATCACTACCCTGAAAAAACTCTGTTTCGAGCCACCCTTCCCCGAACATTGATATAATTTAGAAAACTCATAAAAAATTCAACTGACATTGTTGCTATATATCCAGTACATATAGAGTTGTTTAAAACATTTTAATTATCAGCCTGACACCAATCACTACCCTGAGAAAACTCTCAGTTTCGAGCTACCCACTTCCGAATATTGATATAATTTTGAAAAATCATAAATATTGAACTGACATTGTTGCCATATATCTGGTCCATAGAGTTGTTTAAAACATCTCTGCTAACAGCCTGACACTGATCACTACCATGAGAAAACTCTCAGTTTCGATCCACCCACCCCCGAAAATTAATACCATTAAAAGAGATGCTTTAATCAACTGTGTGTACTAGATTTATTGTAAAATTGTAAGTTTAATTTTTAATAGCTTTTATAAAGTATTTCAATTTTGAGTGGTGGGTTTCTCGAAACTAAAAGTTCTTTTAAGATGTTAATTTGGGTCAGGGTTTTAGTAAAGATGTTTTAAGCACTTTTATATACCAGATCCATAGCAAAAATCGTAGTTGAATTTTTTGTGATTTTTCTAAAATATTCAGGGGTGGGTGGTTTGAAACTTAAAGTTTTCTTAGGGTGTTAAATGATTTTAAGCTATTAGTAGAGATGTTTTAAACAACTGTATATACTACGTATGTAGCAACAATGTAAGTTGAATTTATTTAATTTTTCTAATATAAATATATTTTCGGGAATGGCTGGCTCGAAACTAAGAGTTATCACAGGGTAGTAATTAGTGTCAGGCTGTTATTCGGGATGTTTTAAACAACTCTATATACCAGATATATAGAGTTGAATTTTGCATGATTTTTCTAAATTATATCAATTTTCGGGGGTGGGTGGCTCGAAACTGAAAGATTTCTCAAGATAGTGATTAGTGTCGGGCTGTTAGTAGGGATGTTTTAAACAATTCTATACACTAGATATATAGCAACAAAGTGAGTTGAATTTTTCATGATTTTTCTAAATTATATCAATATTCGGGGGTGGGTGGCTCGATACTGAGAGTTTTCTCAGGGTAGTGATTGGTGTCAGGCTGTTAGTGGGGATGTGGGTGGCTCGAAACTGACAGTTTTCTTAGGGTTGTGATTGGTGTCAGGCTGTTAGTAGAGATGTTTTAAATAACTCTATATGCCAGATATAAGTCAACAATCTATGTTGAATTTTTTATGATTTTTCTAAATTATATCAATTTTCGGGGGTGGGTGGCTCGAAACTGAGAGTTTTTTTAGGGTAGGGATTGATGTTATGCTGTTAGTAGGGATGTTTCAAACAACTCTATAGATCAGACATATGGCAACAATGTGAGTTGATTTTTTTTATGATTTTTCTAAAATATATCTATTTTCGGGGGTGGGTGGCTCGACACTGAGAGTTGTCTCAGGGTAGTGCTTGGTGTCAGGCTGTTAGTAGGGATGTTTTAAACAATTTTATAGACCAGATATATGGCAATAATGTGAGTTGAATTTTATATGATTTTTCTACATTATATCATTTTTTTGGGGATGGGTGGCTTGAAACTGGAAGTTTTCTCAGGGTAGTGATTCGTGTCAGGCTGTTAGTAGGCATGTTTGAAACAACTCTATAAACTAGATACATGGCAATAATGTAAGTTGATTTTTTTATGATTTTTCTAAAATATGTCAATTTTTGGGGGTGGATGGCTGGAAACAGAGTTTTCTCAGGGTAGTGATTGGGATGGGTAGTAGGGATGTTTTAATCCACTCTATATACCAGATATATGGCATTAATGTGAGTTGATTTTTTTATGATTTTTCTAAATTATATCAATTTTGGGGGCTGGGTGGCTCGAAACTGAGAGTTTTCTTAGGGTAGTGATTGGTGTTAGGCTGTTAGTAGGGATGTTTTAAACAACTCTATATACCAGTTTCATGGCATCAATGTGAGTGGAATTTTTTATGATTTTTATAAAATTTATCAATTTTTGGGGGTGGGTGGCTCGAAACTGAGAGTTTTATTTGTGTTTTAATTAGTGTCAGGCTATTAGTAAGGATATTTTAAACAGCCTTTTACGATAAGGTAATGGCAACAATGTTAGTTGTAATTTTTATGAAAAACTCTATCCCGCAAGTGGTGGCCATTTTCCTCTTCGCACGTTCGTGCTCTTTCCAGTACGTTTTCCATAACTTTTTGTAAAATTTCTGGTGTTATGGCTTGAATTTCATTGCGAATGTTTTGTTTTAGCTCTGGTATGGTCGCTGGCTTATTTACGTATAACCTTTCTTTCAAATAACCCCAAAGAAAACAGTCTGGAGCTGTTAAATTCGTTGAACGTGGGGGCCAATTGAAGTCGCAAAAAATTGTCCAGCATCGTTGGATATTCAGCACCATTAACCGTAACTGAGGCGCCATGTGCATTTTCAAAAAAATATGGACCAAGGATCATTGGTGCATATTGTCAGATGATACACCGCACCAAACAGTACACTTAAGTGGGTGTAATTGTCGCTGATGAACTGTTCTTGGATTCTTTGTAGCCCATATCCTGCAACTTTGCTTGTTTACGAAACCATTCAATTGGAAATGGGCCTTATCGCTCATTATCAAATTGTTAACGAAATCGCGATTTTCTTCTGCTTTTTGTCGAAATGAAATGGCATAATCAAGCCGTTGTTGGTAGCCTATCGGCTTCAATTCTTGCACAAGCTGAACCTTATACGGGAACATGTGCAATGTGGCCAAAATCCTCTGAACGGACCGCCGCGATAGCTCCAGTTTCCACAACACGTTGGATATTTTCTTCCGTGTGGACCGTACGTGGTCTTCCGGTACATTGAAGGTGTCTGTACCATGTTGTAGAAAATTTGCATCCAGGCGGTTTATTGTTGATGCTAGAGGTCCAGTACGCACATTAGTAAAACGACGATAAGCACGATGCATCGAAACAATTGACCGTTGATTTTCAAAATAAAATTCAACAATTTTTGATCGCCGTTCTGTTGTGTACTGTTCCATTTCAAATTCCCCAAGTTCTCTTCACAAAATTCTGAAATAAAAATAAAAAAAAAAATAAATTTAAAAAATTATTAAACATTCAAACCATATCGGTAGTTTTGCGCCACCCTGTATAATCAGTATAAAATTAATTGTATTTTCTCAGAAGTGATCAATCTTTAAGTATCTTATTGAATGATGATGATTAGTTATTTCTTAGTCTTAAAACCACAAGTAGTTTACACTTTGTGTAGTCTTATTAGAGAATTCCAAGTCTTAGCACTTATTTTTAAAACAGTTAGTAACAGTTATAAAGTGTACTTAAAGAATCAAATAACTGTTATTAGACAGAGAAATCTTAAAACATTTAGCAATAACAAGACTTAGTGGATTTTAAGGTTGTGCTTAGACTTAAAATAGTCTAGAGTGTTAAGTTTTTAGTTTAAGATTTTAGACAAACAGTACATATCTGTGTTTAAACACATTTAGGTACAGCAGATTATTTCATTACTTCAAAATGCATCTTTTATAGAATAAAATATAAAACAAAGCACTTTCATTTTATCTAACCGGAAAATTTCGGATCCCACTAGATATTTTTGATTACGCTGAAGTTCGCATACGATCTAGCGGTCGCCTAATTTCGGGAATGCCGAGCGCACGTACCATGCGAGGCGACCGCGCGTTCGTATCGGTCGTATACGTTCACATCGCACGATCTCAGGGATACTGCCCCAGTTTACATAGGCAAATATTTTGCTGTACTAGTTTTTTTTCTCTCGCAACTGTACTAAAATACATGATTGCCAACCTTACTTTTTATTGAGTAGACAGATAGAAATGGACTCGACTTTATTTCGTTTATAATATTCTTTCAAAATAAAAACTTTATTGTGTCGTCTTGATTTGGTTCTAAGTTGGTCCACATATTGAAATATTTTTACAAATCTGTAACATGTTTTGTTTCCATCTCAAATGATGAAATGATTCTGGTTTTTATCTATACCTTCTCAAGTTTAAGTTAACTCTAAACAAATTCAAATTGTCACTAATCACATTGGGACCGTTCATCAGATAACAGTTGGGAGTTTACTGCCAACTGTTGGGGAATTCTCTGATGACCGGATTGTTAAGCTTGAATGTGTTTGGGATATTTTTAATCATACAAAATAGAGCGACTGGAGTACCGTTCATTACATACCAACAATCATCACAAAAAAATCCAAACATGTTGAATGTTGAACATTTTTATGAACGGGCCCATTAAGGTTGCATTTGATAAGTGACAGCTTGATTTTAATTATTGCCAACTTAAATTTGTTTAGTGCCAAGTTGAACCTAAAAACTCGAAACTACATCCCATGCAGCGCAGACAGATTGCAGAAAGATTGCATAAATATTGAACTGCAAGATTGTAATATTGCAGAACTGTCGCAGATTGTTGAAGCAGCATGTATGCAATGTTGCTGCAAGATTTAAATGTCCACCTTCAGTAATATTGCATTGTGCGATTGCTGCAAGATTGAATTATACAATTGTATACGGACTATTTAAAACCAAATCAAAACGAAATGATGAGGTTTTTTTCTTGAAAGAATATTACAAACTAAATATGTCAAATTTGGTGTAATTAAATCCTAAAAAATGTCAATAATTAGTGTTTTATTTGATTTTTAAACGTAGGTTTCCACTCCTAGGCTGAGCATGAAGTAACATTTCTAGTTTAGGAAAGCCTGAAAATTTGGATTTGCGGCGCGAGCGAAGCGAGTGCCGGCAAATCCAAATTTTCAGACTTTTCTAAACTTGAAATTTTACTTCATGCGCCACGTGTATAAAACACTGATTTAATTTGAAGTTCAAATACGTGCCTATTTAAAACTAAATCAAAACGAAATGATGAGGGTTTTATCTCGAAAGAATATTACAAACTAAATATGTCAAATTTGGTTGAATAATTATTAATATTTTTTAAGATTTAATTAAACCAAATTTGACATATATAGTTTGTAATGTTCTTTCAAGATTTAGTTTAAATACATTGTATTCTTAAAACTTCTTTTATAAGCAGTTTTACTTCATTGCAGTGTTTTATAAATATTTGTAAACCTTCAAGCTGTTAGTAGACATCTTAAAGTTATAGTAGAGTCGGAAATTCATATAAATAAGTAAGATTATTAATTATCACATCAATATTTAATACTTTTAAGTTAAAGTTTCTTAATGTTGTAAAAAAATGGACATTTTATATTAATTGAACAATATGTGATTTTATTACAATTTTCAATAAAGTCCCAATATTTTCGGTGGGCAAATTAACCTGTTTTAAGCGACTATAGTTCGAAAACTTTAACTTGTAATTTTGTAACTAAACGTTGTCGAAACTTAATAAAGTCTCAGCTTTACAAACAAAGTTATAACGTGGTTTATTTGTAAATTCTGGTGTATAACGAAGTAGATCAATGTCCATCCATTCTTACAAAAATATACTAGGAATAAATTTTTGATAAAACCAATTTTATATTCTCAAAAATTACCTCAAAATTTAACATTTGTAATCATACAAAACAAACAAAATAATCTACCCAAAATGGAAGTAGAATTTTCATTAAAAATTGATCTGAAATTTGTGAATAAATTTCGCTCAAAGCACATGTCTGTTTTTATAAATTACATTTCTCCGAATGTTTTAAACACAATTAAAAGTGGTGCTTGCAAAGTTAAAGTTTTGGAAATATTAAAAATCGGTCATATCTTTATTTATTTTACCTATTTCCTAGAAATGAGACCCTGGACAAGATGTATTTTTTTTTTAGGTATATTCTAAATTAACATATATAACCTAACCTAAACCTAAATTTACCTAACCCTAACTAGCCTATACAGAAACCCAATTTGCCTGCTTAAAAATGAAGTAGTGATTAAATTATCAGTACTTAATTTTTAATCAGATTAATTTGTTTTTGTGTAATGATACAAAAGAACAGGCTGTCAATTGGTTTAAACCTATTGTTTTTTTTTTTATAATTTTTATCGAACTTAAACAATATTCTGGACGTTTTAGATAACCAACGACCAATTTCGTTTATTGCTTAGACACAGCGTTTTATTTTTTATTTTTGTATATTTTGTATATCTGAGCATAATAAGCTCTACCACCGAAATACTTATTTTCACAATAAATGTAACTTTAATTTGATACATTCCCAATTAGAAATACATCATTTTTGTACTCCACCCTCCAAACTATAATTAAATTCCTATTTTTAACCCTGAAATAATAAACACATTTCAAACTACATCCATTATTCCGTAACTCGATACGAGTGCTTGACGAAAAATAAAAACAACACAGGGTCGAGTGTTGCGGTATTAAAAGGCAATATTTCAACGAAGTTCCACCGCTGCACCTTTTACACCAACATTACCTTATAAATACATTAAAAGTTGGATGTTTCGAGGGCTTATTCTTTAATTACAATTTCATTCGGAAGCCGAGCAATTTGAATATGTAAGCGCCCGCTGAAATATTGAGGAGAGGAGCAGTGGAAAATTTAAATACGTTGGTGTTCACATAATGTAAATATTATTGTTTGTTTTATGCACAGACGTTACAGAAAATATTCAAGTAACGTTTAAGTTTTTAGTGAATGTAAGTGGTAGAATTATTCAAGTCTAGTGAACGTACTCGTACATAAAATAAAATGAAATAAGTATTGGTTTGCCCGACAAAATACTAGGTATTTCTTTTAACTTGATACTGCTAAATATCTGGAGAATTATGGTATTTTAAAATGGGGAAACCATATATAAAAGCATATTTTTTTTATTTTTGATGAACATGGATAATTATTATCAATAATTACATCGCCTGTCACCAAGAAAAAAAAAATCATATTAATATTATTTATTTTCTGACAAACAATCCAAACCAAAAATTAAAAGGTAGATGTTTTAACTCATCAAGCGCATATTTTACAACTGTATATTTTGTTAAAGAGAAGATAATAAAAGTATATTTCATTTTAAACGGCCTACGAGTACATCACAATTTCGCATTTTCCACATATACTGAATTTTTAAAGTCGCTTAAATCTATACATTTTTTCAAAGTTTGCTCGTTCGGAAGAGCGCTTTAATGACCATAATCTAAAAATATTAACATAAAGGATAGCATATCGCCTTTCCGCACCATTTCCCAACAATAGCATTTCTCTGCACCGAAACTCCGAAATATAATCTATGGCTACTTGAAAGGACACGAAATGTTAATGGGAATCTAATTACCCTTTACGAGAAGAAAAAAATCAATATCTTCCTATTATAGCGTTGATTTCCGGACGCAGCAATTGCATTTGTGAATAATTCATTGTTTTTGGGTCGTTATGATATTTGGGTTGAGAGGGCGGTAATTAAATTGACCGGGCGCTGATTACGCTGTTTGATTTAATTAGTAGTTTTGTGACGATGATTGCTTGTTTAAGTTTTCATGTTTATTGCAGGTTAATAATTCGACAGATTTCGACGATTATCATATCAATTATTTGCGTGTTGTTCTTGTCCCATTTGGAATCCACTTAGAAATGGATGATATTCATTTGTAAATTGAAAATAAATTTGCGTTAATTGTTGGCAATTATAACAATACACATATTACGAATTATATGGGCAGCAGACTTTAATAAATATCTAAGCATTGCCATATTTTCCAATGAAATGGATTGTCCTATCCAATATTTTAAAAGTGTGGTAAATTGGCATCTAGCTCAGATAACTTAGAAAAAGCTCACTGCAAGGATATCTTAAAAAGTAATCAACATAGCAGGAACGATTCATGCATAAATAACTTAATTTTTTATTTCTTTGAAATAATAAATTGATTAAGCACCAGTTTAAAGTCTTCTATTTATGTATATCGATCAACTACTTCCTCATTAGTCAGATATTATTAATTAACCAATATTAGTATAAGCATCTACTCAAAATGATTTTTAAAAATCCCTCATGAAAAAAAAAATCAGAAGAATTATGCAGCTCTTATAATAATTAACTACTAGTAGTTTGTTATGTCTCCTGTTAAATTTTGCATTTTGCACTTTTAAGGTTTCGGAAGTATTTAAAGAAACATGTATAATATTTGAACACCATTTCTTGCTTAACCGGAAATACTACCGACTTCTTTAACTTACATAAGATATGCTGTATTTTTGATAAAACAGAACAATTTGATTATAACGCATCAAATTCATCGACTTATAAAAGTAACATCCAAATAACCAAACTTATTTATCTCCTCCTATTGAATAAAACCATAAAATTTGTAGTTTTTTCTACACAGTATTTTTAAATTATCATAGCGCCTGTGATACATTACAGTTTTCACATATCCCCACAAGAAAAAATTCTATAGACGTTATGTTAGGTGGTCGAGGAGACACTCGGATGGGCCGTTAATTGATAAATATCTGTCTTCTAATAGAATATCAATCTAGCGAACATTATGGGCTCAAAAATTATTATAAAATTATTGATAGCAACGATTAAAATGTCATACGTAATAAATACGAGCAGTTGTGTGCATAATCACAACAATTTATTAAAACCATTTTCATACACCTGTAGTGAAGTAATTTGCATATTTTAACACGAAACACATGTAATGCTCGATGGGGTTAAAAGGAATATTAATAAACCTACGCGCAATCTGAATGGAGGTGTTGACCTCTAGAGTTATTATCCGGGGCCGTGGACTTTGAGAAAAGGGCGCATTATAATAACAAGTAAAAAAGGAAAAGAACACAAAACCAGCCCGACAACAGCTCCTCCCATTAAAGAATAAGTTCCGGTCCGACGAAAACTGCTTCCGGATGAGCCTGTCAAATTTAATAGTTCCCCTCTGTGCTCTTGGGGGAAGAGGGGAGGGCTGTTGTGACAGCTCGGCTCACCCCAAAAAAGAAAAAAAACGATATTCGATTCTCTTGCTTTTCATTTAACCGTCAAGTCTGGTACTTTTGATGATTTTTTTTATCGCTCATATTAATTCACATTGGATGATTTTGTTTCTTTAGTACATTCACTACTTCACTGCTTTTATATTAGTTCATATTGGGATAGCGCTGGTACGGTTACTTGCGCTTTTCGCCCTTGAAATTGACGGGGGGTTATTTTCATAGAGTCATGGGATTAGCATGTTTTCGGTTGTCGGGAATAAATGGGCGATACGGATCAATCAATCTCGGTTCGTTACAGTGATAAATTAATGTCGCCCGTTTAATGAAATTGAAATGCAGACTGAAATGTTTGCCTGAAAGATTAACTTCGGAAAGTGTTGTTTCGCTGTTGTCTAGACTAAAAGTCAACGAAACGGCGACGACAGTTTTTATTTTGTGTATTTGGATTACATTTTATATTATGTCAATTATAAAAAATATAATTATGTAATAAAAAAGTGTATGTGATATTCTTTGTATTAATGAAGTGAATAATCGACGTACGATAACTGATTTAATTGATTATTAAAATATCTCTATATAAATTTAAAATAAGCAAACGTAATTAATTTTACTAAGATTTAGTATTTCGGCAATATAAATAATTTCATACAACAATCAACCTTCTGCAATGTTTTCGCAGTAGCGTTTTGTATTTTAAAACAATTAAATTAGTTTATTTCATAAAATTGACACAGAACTTTTTTAAATCTAACGTGAGAATTGAATCAAATCTGCTAGTTCAATAAATTAGTGTTTTTATTTAAATCTTGTACGAAGTTAAGCGAGCAAAAAAATTTTCAGGGTTTTATAAACTCTAAATTTTACTTCATGCTTAATCGAGAAGTTGGAGTAGTTTCAAATTGGACTTGTTAGAAAAACAACGAATGCCTCAAAATGTGTATGCATCGGAATATTTATACTTGATAGAAAAATTATTTTTATGTCCGTAGCCCTACCAATCTAAATTCTCACGAGGCGCCACTGACTAAACGATATGCATTTATTTAATTAAGTTTCGGTTATTATTGCGTTTAGCAGCTTTCTGAAATTAAAGCGTTTGGCGGCTTTCTGAGATACAGGTTTCAATTTTGTATGAAACAGTTTTGTTTTATTCGAAAACTAAGAAAAGTCTGCTTACTTCTGAAAGTCTGCTTACTTCTGAAACATTACTGAGATTTTATCGCAAATCTAAAGCTTGTTATTTTTTATTTAAATGTTGTTTTAAATCTAACTTTCTGCTTTTCTAATAATATTTTGAGTTTCCAGTTGGTGCAATTTTATTAAGCATTTTGAATTTTATTATCCTTAACGTGCAAATAAATGTTATACATTTCTTAAAAATCTAAGATGCAGTTGATTTATATAGTTATTGTCAAATAAAAAGTTGCAATATTTAAGCAACTTAGATACTCTCTGTCAATTTCGAAATTTATTGGTTTCTATTTAACCCTTTCGGCTCTGACAGTGGCATTTGCACCACCACCAAAATTTGGTTTGGTTGGGTAGCGCGTAGCGCTACGCGACCAAACCAAATTTTCAGGCTTTTCTAAACACGAAATTTTACTTCATGCGTATAAACCACCGATTTTAGGTGAAGTTCAAAATATTCTACTAAAGTAGTATGCTAAAAACGGGTATTCTAAACATCAGATCACATTAGTGTTAAGTACGCATGGCGCATGAAGTAAAATTTCAAGTTTAGAAAAGCCTGAAAATTTGATTTGGTCGCTCCGCTTCGCTACGCGAATTTTCAGTCTTTTCTAAACGAATTTTACTTCATGCTTAATCTGGGATTGGAAAACACTCGTTTGAAAGTACAATTTGATATATTTGTGAAAGCAACGAATGATGATTTTTAGCATATACAGTAATTAAGATATGTATACTTAAAAGAAAAAATGACTGTATATCTGAGATAGTAATAAATTATATGCAGTGTACAAAAACATTTTTTTGGGGCCAGAAAAATTCCAGGGCTGAAAGAGTTAATGTTATTTTTCCCATCTTTCAAACAAACCTCGAAGATTTAATAAGTAAATCTATTTTTTATATGGTAATCGATTACTGATTGTGAATAATACAATAAAATAGCATGCAACTCTCGGTGAGAATTTAATTGCATATCGGGATATAGCTAAACTCGGCGCTTTGCGCCTCGTTTAGATATCCTATCCCTCGATTGCAATCAAATATGTTCACACCTCGCGAGCAATCTACTATTACGCATTCAGTATTTTTTATCAAAGCGTTTAATATTCGTTGAAAAGGTGTTTCCACTTCTTGTTTAAGCATAAAGTAAATATTTTGAGTTTAGGAAAGCCTGATATGTTTACCGTGTAAAACACTGATTTATCTAGAAGTTCCTTACCGATTTAAAACTAAACTGAAAATAATGAACGAGATGTACGAGAACATATATTAATCATGTTCTTATTTGTATATTCACAATTATTCTAAAGTCGTTATGTTTTCTTAGTGAACCAGGCGTATATAACAATGAAATTTAGTGAGAAGTCAATAGTAAGTGATTAATAAAAAAAAACGAGTACAAATATGAGTTGGGAATTTTAAACAAAGTCAATAACAAATAATTTCTTGCAACATGTAAACAGTTTTCATATAATTATGAGGCAAGTTGAGTAGAGTAATGCATTTTGTATAGTATCTAATAGTCAAGTCAAGTATTTTTCAAAATTGTCAAGACATTCTAAACATCAGTAAGAATTGTAGTAAATTTAAAATCAAGCAAGAAACATGATACAGGCAATAACATCCTTATAAACAGCGGCGAAACGAAACCGATGTCGCCTTAATATTGTCATTTTTGTAAGTTTAATTCAATGCTGTGATTGTTGTTCCCAAAAAACAGAGACATAATATTTTTTTATTTATTTAATCTGATGATTTTAGATAAGTGAAAATTTCGGGTTTAGAAAAGTCCATGCTTAAACTCATTAGGATAAAATAAATACATTTTTTAATAGATTAATTAAATTCAGGGTTATTAAAAAAACACAACAAACAATTGGTCAATCACCCTAGAATTTGGAGAATCTATTTAGAAATAGATAAGCTTTATGTTTCATTTTAAAAATTGAAATATTTGCACTAATATTTCGAAAGGAGTCAAGTATTTTAATTTGGAGTCCTGATTTTTAAAAACACAAAGCATTTTAAAATATAATTCACTGAATATATATCTGTACTATATTATTTTAAAATATTGTAGTATATAAAATATATATTGAGTTAAGACGATTAATTATTTTTAGAAATTAATCCTAAAATAAAATTTACTGAATGTTGCATCTTGCAAATATCTGTACTATTCTATTTATTCAAATTTGATCGTCTGTAATTTTATTGTTAGCAGTTTAGTTACGTTTTTTTCATTGCAACACATTTCATTATTTTCTTGACGATGCCATTAATTTGATTAAAATCTAATATTGGCTTATCTATTTTATAATGTAATAGAGAATATACAATTTTTTATTCGTGTCACTGACGATACCACTATGAAGCATTAGATGGCGTTAGCTATCGAAATAATTAATAGTTTTCACATATTGGCTTGAAATAGTCAGAAATGTTCAGTATTCCTCAGCACTGGGTCGGGACCACACTGAAGAGGACCTTGAAGTCCGAAACGCGTCTGTGGATATCTGGTGCCGGAATACTGAATCTTTGCAACAGTGAATACAAATTCAATTTTGATACAATTTCTTAATAATTTTAAGTCTTAAAACGATTTCTTAGAGTATTTGTGGAAGTTTCAGGTCGGGATTTGATCCTAACATTTTTACTAAAGATTTATAAGTCTTTGTAGAGCCTTAACACTTTGTGCAGTCTTAGTAGAGAAAGTTTTAAGTCTTAGCACTTAATCTTAAAACTAGTTAAAAGTGTATTAAAAGAATAAAAAAAAATCACAGTAGACAATAAAGCCATAAAACTCTTAGTATAAGTATTAGTATTAGTATAATTAAATCCCTAATATTTTAGAGTTTTGAATATATCTTAATGTTCTTTCATTTTTGTGTAATTTTTCGAATTTTATGTTAGTAAACGAATTGTTGATTTTTATTTCTTTACGGTATAAACTAATTTTATAACAACACAAAAAATATAATATTAAGAAGACAATTCAATTACAAAACAAAATTAACTAATTTTAAAGAAAACAATAATGTTAGATTGGATTCGATAATTGTTGGGGTGGCCTCTTGGCCTGTATCACCGCAACCTTTGCAGATCTATTATGGATCCCTGTTATCTTAGACGACGTGCCCTATTAACCCTGACACTGAGCTTTGGGTGTAGCTCTCTGCGTTTGGTTTAGAGTTACCCAGCTTTAGGTATCTAACCCTTGCTAGGGCCTCACAATGGCACAGGATGTGGAGAGGGTCCTCCTCTTCTTCCTGGCAGAATCTACATATCGTATCCTCTGCCAGACCTATTTTACTCATGTGTTTGTTGAGCCTACACTGTCCTGTCAATAGGCGTACTATAGCCTTAACCATTTTCCTTTCTTGGTTGAGAAGATCAATCGTAAAAGTCGGCGATTGTTTTTTGAGAAACTATTTCTCCTGCCTCTGCCCAGGTGTGTTCACAATAATTTTACACAATATTAATTATATCAAATCAACTCAAAACATTATACAGGGTGTCCAAAAAGGGTGAGTGCAGACCCATGGTTAGGAGTTTCCTAGCTCCATCTTTACAACAGTTTGGTGACTTTAATGCAAAGACTTGGTTTCGACAAGATGGAGCCACGAGTCACACATCAAACCTTTCTATTAAAACACTAAACGAGCTATTCACCAATAAACTCATTTCGCGAAGATCTGATGTTAAGTGGCCACCACGCAGCCCAGACATGATTCCTTTGGACTATTTCTTATGAGGGCACCTTAAAGATAAGGTGTATGTCGATAAACCAAGGACATTGGCGCAGTTAAGGATAATATCGCAGCAGAAATTGCATCCGATACCTTAAGCAATGTGTCATCCTGTAGTAGAAAATCTTCACCCAAGATTAGAAGAGAGCCAGGAGCGATTCGGTTCACTAAAAATAATATTGCTAAATGTTAAACAACATTATTTTTAGTGAATAATTTTCCATTTATCTGTAGTTAAAAATTAATAAATAATTTTTTTCGAAGATTTTTTTATCTTTGATTTCTTTTACTTTAAAACTGCACTGACCCTTCTTGGACACCCTGTAAATGGATAAAATAGAAAGATCATAATTTATACACTTAATTTTTATTCTGAATATTTTTGAAATAGGTTATTAAGTAACATTAACGACAATTGTGTGTTTCACCTTAAACCTTAACAGTGCAATGTTGTCTTGTTTGTCTGTCAGCTATTGAGACTACTAATTATATTTTGGAGAAAAGAAAAAAATAAAATAATATAACTCTATATAAGTTTGTGTATTTAACATAAATCATAGTAAATGCTCCAGTGAATTCAAGGTTTTTAATTGATTAAAATACATTTATTTCGAAGCAATCTCTTGAAATTTCCATTCTAAAGGCACATACTTGTACAAATTTAGATTGAACTTTCTCGAGCTTGTTTAACTAGGTGGCGTAGTATGGACTCCATATAATCGAAACATATTCCAACATTGATCTTAATGAAAAATATAGTAATTGTAAGGTGTTTAATGCATTTTTTTAGCAATTATAAAAATAAAACCTAAGACCTTGCTTACATTATTGGTAATATTTGTAATATGTGGTCTGAAATTAAGTTTATGATCGACCTAATTTGACAGCTTTTCACATATAATTATATTAATTAATTACTTGACGCGTGTTAAATGATGTTACATGCCATTTTTTATAAGTTTAATGACAATCGAATTTCTCAAACAAAAATCTTAATAATTTTAACTTTACATTAATAATTGAAAAAAAAAATGTTAGTTTTGTTCATAGCAGTTGAAAATATATTAAATTATTCAAGAAGATTCACTTAATATACAATTACTCATTTTGTTTGATTTTCTTCTTCCGGTGTTTCATATTTATTAAGCGGATCATTGTTATCCCCACGAGTGTTTTTCACTCCCTAATTAAGCATGAAACCCTGAAAATTTCAGGGTCGCGTAGCGAAGCGGAGCGACCAATCCAAATTTTAAGGCTTTTCTAAACTCGAAATATTTACTTCATGCGTCACGCGTGTAAAACACTAATTTAGTCTGAAGTTCTAAAAACATTTTATCTAACTGTAGAATAAAATAAATCTAACTCAAAATGTATTAGAGATTGATATTTTGGTATTGATAATTCGTCAATTTTTGTTTCGGTCCTACATGGACCGAATTTGCAAAATTATTAAATTCATCCATCATTATTCATACATTTTTGAAGTATTATTTAACGCCACGCTGTTTTCCCTTCTAATTCATTATAATAAATCAAATCCAGTGTTAAAAAAACTTTCCCTTCAATAATAACGCGATTTCCTCATACATTTGGATGAAGCAGTAAAAACTGACATACGGCGATAATTGACTTTTTTTCAATGATACGCACACCATCTGTAAAATTGCGCACCACCGCAGCCCGTATATATAATCTTTTTATTACATATTTATTGGAAGATAATGGCGTATAAGGCACGACAATAGTGTCGATACAAACAAATAAAATTCGGCAAACAAGAAAGTGTAACAATGCCCCGTAAATAAACCGATTGTCGCTCGCCTATAAGTCCAACAATGGGCCGATTGTTCTCTCCCCAGAAGGCCGTAACGAGAGGGCCGTACGACCGAAGGGCGACTGCCTAAAATTTCCACATCCCTAAGGATAAAACGGACAGCCCGTGGGGAATATAAAAATGTTAGTGCTACGAAGCTGTTTCCACACTCTAGTTATAGTGTTGAAGTCAGTTTGGAGGGAAGTAAACATGACAAGTATACGTTATGCTTGTATATTATACCCGCATTTTAACGCGAAAACTTTTCACCTAAAGAGAATACTACTTGTGTGTGGAAGCGATAAATATTGTTTAAAAGGTATAACAGATATTCCATTTGCGTTGCGATTGTGGAGTTGTCTGTGTATTTATAACCACCACAGGACGTACAAATGAAACTTATATAATATATGTACTAGACATAGTAGTTATTTTATGCAAGCATGAAAGAGAAGTTTTAACGTTTCCATAAATTCATACATTTATATATTAATTAAAAATTAAGTTAAGTACCTCGTAATAAATATATCTTTTGAATATACATACACTTCTGTGCACTAAAATTAAGTACCCAAAATATGTTATAGTTTAAAGCGGACATGATGAGTTTCTTAGTTACGTAAATATGTCAATTCTTTAATGTCAAAATGCCGCGTCATTTAGACAACAATTCAAAACTTCGTATTCTAACTAAAATAGAAGATGATTTTTCTATTACACAAATTGTTCGATTGGTGAACATCAGTAAAGACACTGTTTTCAGAGTTAAGAAACGGTGGGAGCAGTAAAGAAGTGTTATGGTGTTTTATTATTTATTGAAACTGCTGCTAGGCAATTAAAACAGACCCGAATTATACAACTAGAATATTGTAAAAAATAGTTATAAAACTTGTGCTTAATTTTATTGCACAGAAGTGTACATATCCCGATATATACGACATAAATTTCAAGCATTCGTTGATTTCATAACAGCGTCAATTTGAAACAGTTTTTATTATTTATTTATATTGTGTATGATATTATACCGGAATTTTTTTTTTCAAGTATACATTTCAATCGTTCGTTATTTTTGTAAGAGTGTTAAATTCGAAACTTCTAACCAGTGTGTCTACTTCTTGATTAAGCATGAAGTAAAATGTTCAGGCTTTACTAAAGTCGACATTTTACTTCATGTACCAGGCGTATAAAATACTGATTTAACGTGAAGCTAAATTCATACTGCTTTATCATATTACTTTAGCGGTATATTATAAACTTTACAATATTTTAGCGTTTTATACGCGAATGTGAATTTGGCATTTTTATTGATAAATTAACATTTATAACGAAGTAGAAACCTCCACAATACAAAATTTGACAGATCTTGTTTTAAGACGAATGCTTTTTAAGAATCGGCAAATATTCAAATATAGTGGAATTCTGGCAAGATGTCCTATGACTCATTGAGGTGGAATGTGTTGTTCAAATTTTTTAGAGGGCATGTCAACAGTTGTATCTGCAACAATGTTTCCTAGTTATGTCAAATTTTAACGTTACATGACAATGTCATACTGTTTAGGTCGCGAGTATATTAGTGTTCATTTTCTTAGAAAAGCTTTGAATTTCTTGTGATTCTTTTTCTTTTAATTATACATATCATAATTACGTGTTGTAAATTTTTAAATATTTGTTGTTTTCTTAAAAGAGGTAAATTTTAAGTTTAAACGAGTGTTTTCCAATCCCAGGTCAAGCATGAAGTAAAATTTCGAGTTTAGAAAAGCCTGACAATTTGGTTTGGTCGCGTAGTGCGAAGCGCGAAACGACCAAACCAAATTTTTGAGCTAAGAAAAGTATGAAAGTTTGGTTTAGTCGCTACGCGACCAAACTCGAAACTTTACTTCATGTTTAATTTGGGAGTGGACAACACTCGTTTAAAACTTCAAATTGAATTCTCTTAAAAAAAACATCGAACGTCGCAAAAATATAATTACAAGAAAAATTTCCTGTATGTAGAGACTACATGCTTAGACACTATTTACCTTTCATTCAACATCTAAATGTTTGCAAAAATACTGCAGCCAACTCAAAATGTTTTTCAGAAAAAAGTACTTATTGAACATTTTAATATTAATTTTATAAGTGTAATACATAATCAGTAGAAGGACTTTTTTTTATGATTGAATTCGAATTTTTTATTTGATCATCAATTTTCAATGCACATAAATTTATCTTAAACATTTTAAACTTGGAATATAACCACTTTTGAATCCATTGATAAATTCAATACTTGGCTTGAACGGCGGTAAATATACCATGAATAATTCAGAAAACAATTTAAATTTCGTGTGTATAGTACATCGATAGTTTCCCACAGATGATAGTAATATTTAAATTGTTTTCCATTATTCAGAAACTATACAGTTAGCGCCGGGGGCAACAAACATCCGACACAATTATGTTGCTACGGGTTTCTGTATTCTGTATTTATGCATGAATGTGTGTGTGTTGTGTATTGAATTTAGATTTGTGATGTTTCGGAATGTATTATTCCCGATACATTACCTAATGCACAGCACTTAATACGAAGTGTGACTGAAATGTTAACCCGAAGACGTTCTGCGTATTTTGAATACGAATAGCGGCGAGAATGAAATAATATATTATCAGGGGGAAGGCAATTCTACTCGGGCGGATAGTTCATGTTGGCTATGAATAATTTGCATATTTTTTCGTTAATGATGCCCAGAGAGAGTTGTTTTCAGTATTTTTGCAAACACTGCGATGTCAAAGATAAGGTAAATTGTGTCTAGACATGTGGTCTCCACATGTTTTTTTTTAGTTTATTATCTAATTATATTTAATTCCAATGATTATTCTTAGACCCATTGTACCAAAATCGTTGATCTGGGATCATATCTGAACTCGAATTCAAAATGACAGTTTATGTTGTTGTAATATCACTTTGACTCAGTTTAGAGATGAACCTAGTCCAACTATTATTACGTTTAGGTTAAATTACTTTTATTTATTTATTTAACTAACAGTCCAAAAAGTCGATTACAGGGTAAATTAATATAACCAATTAGAAATAGAAAAGATAAAATGTAGCATATACAATACAACTACAACTAAATAGATTAATTTTACGTGTGAGAGAAAAAGCATCGGCGTTCTGATGTATTCTGCCTGCTCGATGCTCTATGTTAAAATCATACTCTTGCAGCCTTTCAATCAATCTGGCCACTTGTCCTTTCGGATCTTTAAATTGCAGCAGTAATCTTAAAGCAGCATGATCCGTTCCTAAAATAAATGCTCGGCCATATAAATACTTGTGATAGTGCTTAACCGATTTAACCATTGCTAACAATTCTCTTCTTGTCATACAATAATTTATCTCCTGCTTAAACGGAGTTTTACTAAAATAACCTATGACTTTCTCTTCTCCATCTTCTAATTAAGACAAGATTCTACCTTCAACGTCACTAGCATCTGTGTCCAAGATAAATTCACCATGTGGTGATGGATAGCATAAAATTGAAGCACTAACTAAGCATTCCTTTAGGTTCTCGAAAGTCTTCTAGCAACTCTGATCCCAAGAGAATTTACGTGCTTCTTCTGTAAGCTTAGTTAATGGTTTGGCTTTAGTGGAAAATCCAGGTACGTATCGGCGGTAATACGTGCACAAACCCAAATAACTTCTGATCTCATACTTGTCTCTAGGAACAGACCATTCTTTAATCACTTCAATTTTAGCTGAATCTACTGCAATTCCTTCTTTCGAAAGCACATAACCAAAATAATTGACTCTTTCCTGTAGTAAGTTTCACTTTATTGGATTTAATTTCAGCGAATTTTCTTAAATACTTCTAATAATTTCAAGTGAACTTCAAACGGCTTGCCAAAGATAATGATTTCAGCCAAATACGCCAAACATGCGTACCAAGACAAACCTCGTAGAACAACCTCCATTAAAGGATCAAATGTTACAGGTGCATTGCAGAGACCAAAAAGCATGACATTAAACTACCAAAGGCCTGATGCTATCGTGAAAGCTGTCTTTTCCTTGTCTTTTTTATCCAACTCCTCCTGCCAATATCCACTTTTTAGGTCTAATGTAGAGAATAATGTTGATCCTGACAAAGTATCCAGAGTGTCGTCTGTTCTGGGTAACGGGTAGCTGTCTTTTTTAGTAACATTATTCAATCGCCGATAAACTATACAGAACCTAGTGGAACCATCCTTCTTTTTAACAAGCACTACTGGAGATGCCCACGGGCTACTTGATGGGCTGATGACCCTTTCTCTTTCCATGTCCTCAATTATTTGTTGAGCCTCTTCTAATTTCGCTATTGGTAGCCTTCGAGGGAGTTGCCTAATGGGCATAGAATTTCCAGTATGGTGTTTAACGATTGATGTCCTACCATTGGATTTAGCTGCCAAATGGAAAACGTCTTTGTGCTGTTCAATTAGGTGTTCGATTTTCTGTTAATGTTTACTTTTTAAAGACTTACCTATTCAAAATAGGGGCGATTCTATTAGCGTTAACGTCGGATACAATGACGGAGATTGGCGCACAGTGCCATATAACAAGTCTTTCCTTAAGGTGACATCACGATCGTTCAAGTTCATAAGAAGTATCGGAATTCTTCCTTTTGTCGCAACTATGATGCCTATCCCCAGACCCTCTAATGACGGCTCTATAACCACAGCCTCGGTTGCATTGATCATTTGCTGTAAAGAAGCGGTTGCGATTATTTCACTATGGGATGCCACAGCTATATCTTCAGAAATAAAGTCGTTTGTTCGTAAAGAAGTGGTTGCGGTTATTTAAATATAGGATGCTACAGCTATATCTTCAAAGAGAAAGACGTTTGTTCGAATGCCACCGCGATGTCCTCGTTAAGGAATTGATATGTCGGTTTGGTGTTCCATGGGAAATTCATTTAGATCAAGGTAGAAACTTCGAGAGTGAACTATTTTCGCGTTAATGTAATCTCTTGGGTATTCAAAATACAAGCATCACACAGTTACATTCATAGTCAGATGGCATGGGAAAAAGAATTAATCGAACGATGGGAAAGTACCTTTCCAAATTTGTGGCGGGCCAATAAAAGGACTGGGACCAATATCTGCAATTGTTTTTGGTGGCCGATAAATCAGCCATACACGAAAGTACTCGCTTTCATCCAGTCAGTATCCTATTTGGAAGAGAACTCAGGCTGCCATGTGACCCGAAGTTTGGATGCAAACCAAGACAAGATTTATCTGGGGATGAATATGGTTCTAAACTGAAATAAAAGCTGTACGATGTTTACGAACGGGTAAGACGGAACATCCAAGATACGAGTGATAGAATCAAGGATCGTTATGACATTAAGGCCACTAAAGGAGGATACTAGAGGGGAGATCTAGTCTGGTTGTACGATCTTCGTAAGGAAGGAGGACTCCAAAACTGCAGCCCAACTGGCAAAATTATGAAACGAATTAATGACGTCATCTACCGCATCAAAAAGCGTCCGTCGGGAAAAACAAAAGTTATTCATTTCAATCGGTTAAGCCTATATGTGATGAACGATAAAGAATCTGTTCATGTAAACCAAGTCAGAGGAAGAAATTTCAAGTTTGACTGCGATTTCGAGACGAAACAGTCTAAGAAGAGGGCAACGTAACGATAGTCATCAACAGAGTCAGTAATTTGGGACTGATAATAGAGTGCGGTCGCTAGGACGATAGAAATTATAGTGTTGACACAAACTTTGATTGAAGACTATAAACAGATATTGTAAAGTGTAAAAGTATTACTATTAAACAGAATAATTCAAATCCTCTTGTGTTATTGAACGAAGCAAGTTCGTAACAATACGTATAATTTTGATGAAAAACTGATGATATACTCTTTAACAATAAAAATAATATCTTTATTTGTAAATCAGGATAACCCAATTACAGAACAAAAATGTTAATACTGAAGAAAGGAAAAACACATGTAAATAAATAAACAAGTAAATACAAATCTAAATAATCTAAATAATAGTATTAGATAAAACGTTCTTCTTGCGTATACAGGGTGTTCTAAATTATCGGGCCACAATTGGTAACTTTTTTATCTTTGGAGCTAAGAAGTCGATTAAATCAGCAAACTAGTACTAACATTTTTTACGTACATTACGATAGTGTAAACAGAAAAAACAAGTGAACCTCAGGTTTTTGATTTATACTTATTTAGACTTTTTTTTAATTTATTTTTTCTCTTTCTTAATTTGTCAAAATAAACAGGACATCCCTTTAAAAAAAAATGTTGTTATTGCAAATACATCAAAAACCTGAGGTTCACTTGTTTTTCTGTTTACATCATTCTAATGTATGTAAAAAACACTACTAATTTGCTAATTTAACCGACTTCGTAACTCAAAAATAACACAGCTATCAATGGTGGCCCAATAATTTAGTACACCCTGTATATAATAGTTTTATTTATAAACGGCACAAATGAAATACGTATGGCAAGCTCAATGTTGGGTAGATAAAATTTACGTTTCACAGTGCTCTGATTTAAGTTAATTTCACAGATGGAAACAGTTTATCGAAATATTTTTATGGGTATTTTTTCATAGAATGGACATTATTATTACTGAAAAAATACCAACACAAATTTTTGTTAACATTATGATTTTGACTTTTGTCCGGTTTTGGTATTTGTATATCCCATTGTGCAGCACAAGCGAAGCGAGGCGTGCCACCAAATCCAAAAAGGCTTTTCTAAATACGAAATTGTACTTCATGCTTAATTAAGAAGTGGAAATATACAGCGTGTGCATTAGGATATGTATACTTAATAGAGAAAAATCCCTGTATGTTTCACCTATAAACATTATTTTATCTGTAATTTTATTTGTATAATTCTAATTGTTTAAAATATTTGGAATTGAACAATAATGATACAGAAGAAATTATTACCATAGTAAACGGAAATTTTACATAATAAAATAGGAATACTGAAAATTACAGATTACACAAATTTTATTTGGTTCTTATTGATCACTTGATGAACAATTTTAACTAATATTAAATTTGACTTAAAGGCACTTGATACATTACTCCTTGAGAATAACGGTAAGTCGAAGCTAGTAGGAATAAGCAAAGATTTTAGTGAAACAAACCAAGTGCCTTTAATTCAAATTTACTATTAGATTATACAAATGTGACTCTTATCAAATTTTGAAAATTGACTACGGTTTAATAAATAGCAATTATCAGTCAATATATTAGTTTTTATTAGAACCTATTCTGTCCAATAAGTTATCGACAATTCTATTCAAACTCAATTTTTTTTTTTAACCATGGCAGCACTAAAGTAACGTTATTCTACCTTTTCCCTTTATTACAAATTTTCTTGTACCTACTCGCAAAATTATTAATATGTTACATTCGCGTATCCTTCGTTCTGCAAATTAAAAATAAAATGTTATAACTAACGTGGTTTATTTCACATAAAAGCAAATGAAAATCCTGGAAATGCAGTCGATATTTGTATTGGCGGGCTGTATAGAATTATGCGCCGGGGATTAATGAAATTATAAATTGCTAAAGCCATAATTTAGAATATGCATTTTAATGGCCGTCGCTATATATAAATATCAATTACGATTCAGTGGGAATGCCGTTTTATCGCAGATGTATGAGAATTGAAAGCGATTTATATTGGAAATGATTTAATTTCAATCCACGTCATCCGTATATTATCATTCGTACTCCCAGAGTTAAAATTACATACATTTTATCCTTCAATTACCACTGCATACTTTTAATTTTTGGAATTTGTTTAATGCTGATGTGGTGGTGATACCTTTTGAGTAAATCAAGAAATTACATTAATTTTCCCATCTCGCACATACAGGAAATGTATCTATTAAATATACGTATCTCGATGCATACGCTATACATTATCAGGCATTCATTATTTTTTATGTTTAATTTAAAGCTACAAACGAGTGTTTCCACTCCTTGAGTAAGCATGAAGTAAAATTTCGAGTTTAGAAAAGCCTGAAAATTTGGATTGGTCGCGTAGCGAAGCGAAGCGACTAATCCAAATTTTAAGGCTTTTCTAAACTCGAAATTTTACTTCATGCGCCACGCATATACATCACTTATTTAAAGTGAAGCTTGTGGAAGTAGTAAACTATTGTTTATATTTGTTGTGTTGTGGAAAATATATAATTTTATTTTTGTAAAATGCTGAATCTGTTTAATAAAGAATATTATTATATTATTATTATACTGTTTTAGCAGTATTTTTAAACTTCACAGAAAATCTGTATATTATACACGTGGCGCATGAAATAAAATTTCGAGTTTAGGAAGGCATACAAATTTGGTTTAGTCTCTCCGCTTCGTTACAAGTTTCATATTGAACGTTGAAAAAAAATCAATGACTGACTAGCATTTTACAGCGCTTGCATAGGGTATGTATACTTCAACGAAAACATCCCTGTATTTAAAAAATATTTTACAAAAAAATGTGGTCGTGTTACATAATTTAAATTAAATTAAACAAAATTTACGGTAATCACGCAGTTTTACAAAAATATTTATCACGGATCTCGTTATGCTATTTACTTAACGTAATAGCAAGAAAATAAAGCGTTACATAAACAAACATTAACCACAAGGCAATTTCAACGTAAATTCAACACGATCTCATCCACATCATCAACATGGCCAGGCAGAATTTCACAAAAAAGATCCCAAAACCCGATTAAACGATTATAAACATTCTCCTCGTGCACAATCTAAGTGTGTAATATTTTCGCATTTAAAGCACATATCACAATTTCGTGACTGTAATGTCCCCATCTTGAAATCTGAAAATTTCGGGGAGACCATTTAAAATTCTTAAGCGATGAAGATATCATCTCGTGCGGCTACCATTAAGCCCCAAAGTTGAAAGAATACATATTTCGTATTAAATTATGCATATTCATGATCTTGAAGATAACACGGGAGAGATTTTTTCCTTTTATAATTTACAGTCGGTTTGGTTAATTACTCCTTCAATTATTTATTTCTTCAAGCTGCGCCAGGTCGTAAAGCATAATATAAAACTGCACGGTGGTGGATGTGTAATTAAAATTGAATACATTTACATGTTATTAGTTACGATTTGTGGGCCAGTAAATGTCTTTCTCTATAGGTGATTTTTATGGGTGGGACGTAAAAGCTATAGGGAGTGAAGCGAATAAAAAACGGAAACGTTTTACAATAAATGTCCAAATTGAATACATCTCCGAGAATAAATTGCGTTTGTTGTTTTATATTCCGTGTAAACTTAATATGTATTTAGTAAGTTATAGTTGACTTTAAAAATTATGTCTAATAATTATTGTAAAGGGTTTTTATCAAAAAGTGTTTTGATGAAACCAGTCTTTTCAAAATTATAGTCTATATTATGGTTTCCCAACCTTTTTCTACCGTCGACCCCCTTTAAAGAAATGGCTTTCTTCATCGACCCCGTAATGTTACTTAACTTTTTGGCACACAATTTGAAATATTGCAATATTTAACGCATTTTACCTTGAACGGTGACATTCTTATACTTGTTTATACTTTTTGATGATTCTGATAATCTTTCTATAATGTTAATGTTTTTGTCAGTTTTATTAACTAATGGTGTTTTTACACTTGTACATTTTCCAACGTTTTGGGTAGTAACTAGTTCCAGCACCATCGATGTTCAATATTGCATGATAAATCAAAATAATGCTGAAAGGATTTTAATGTCGCTAATTTGAAACGATTAAAATATTGAGTTTTTTGTACGAAATTTCCGAAAATGGCTATTTTTGAGTCATTTATTTAATAATTTGCAGGCAACTAAAACTTCTGCTACGTTAAATTTAACGGTGTCCGTAAATTCTGCATCCAATTAGCTCAACATTAATTGAAAAAAAAATCAGTATACCTTAAATGTATCTTTTAATGCTGGAAATAGTAATATAGGTCTCTCTCACTCTAGCTAACGGCTATAATGAGTTTGTCTCACTCTAGTAAACCGCAACACTCAATTCGATTTGTAGATTAACAAGTTAGTGTTCGTTAACAAAGTTTGCACCTAAGTCGATTAAATTAATCAGTGATTATTACGTCTTTGTTTGTTTTTGTTTTTGGGCTTTACGTCATCTATTTCCGCTGCTATGGCCTATCATGACGCCGGAGATTAGGTCTACAGCTATCCGGGAATTTTGCCGAACCCGGTGGGAGTTCCAACCCACCGGTAGGGATCTTTAACGTGCACGCAACATCCAGGCAGTACACGGGTCCTACATGCATTTAACGTCATATCCGAGAAGACGGAGTGTTTGGCATTTTTATCCTAACCTATATAAATGCAGACAACTTGTTAGGCCGGTATTTGAACCCCGGCCCGTGGTGTGGCAGTTCAACACTCTAACCACTACACCACCAAGCTGCCCGATTAGTACTTCTTAAAAACACAACAATTTTATTTACAAATTGTTTACACAATCGCATATTAATGAAAGAGACATGTTTAGGTTATCTTACAAATTTATAACATTCTTATATTCTAGAATTTTTACTTAACCAAAGGTTAAATCAATGATTAGTAGATGATTAAAGGTAATCAGTCGGGGTGCAAATAGGCCATAAAAGTGTACAAGTGTATCCGCTCCATAAAACTAATTTTGATCCATAAAACAATATGGAAAAATAAATTTGAATTTTTGTTTTCATGTAATATTTTATTATTATTATTATTATTATTATTATTGTAAAAAACACATCTAATTTAATGAATCAAATATATTTTGAATTTAAATTTAAATCAGTGTTTAGAACGATTGGAGAATGAAGTAAAAGTTCGAGTTTAGAAAAGCCTGAAAATTTGGATTTGCTGGGGCGCGACTCGCTTCGCTCGCCTTCTCGCGCCCTGGCAAATCCAAATTTTCAGGCTATTCTTAACTTGAAATTTTACTTCATGCTTAACCAAGGAGTGAAAATACTTTTTTAAACTCATTACATTTTGTATTAAAAATACTAAATCGTTGAAAATAGAAAAATAAACGTACTTTGAAAATTGACAACTATATGTTTTTGGATTGTTTAGTACTACATATCTTTACCACTTTCAGAACATTGTTAAAGTTTAATGGCATTTAAACAAAATTTTTAAAACATGTTTTTTTTTTATTTTAAAAAATAACTAAAATTGTGCAATATTCATGAAAAACTTCGACAGTTTTAGATGTAACGAAAATTTAGGAAATTTGTGGAAGATACTTACTAAGATTTAAAAATTGACGAGAAGTCATGAAAAGTGTCAAGTCTGAAAAATCTATAAAATGCACCAAACAAGTTAAGGTTTCAAAAATTGACGAAAATTTGGATGATTAATAAAAAGTATCAAAATGTTTAAATTTAACGAAAATCTAGGAAGTTTACGAAAACTGCCAAGATTTCAAAAATCGAAAATTGCCAATTATTTGAAAATTAAAAGGAATTTTAAAAATTTATGAAAAGTATCAACATTTTTAAAATTGAGAAACATTTAATAAAATCAGTAAAACCGTGAGAATTTCTAAAATTAAATAAAATCTTGAAAATTTACAAAAAGCGTTAAAACCTCGTAGATTTGCCAAAAATCGTGAACACTTTAATAATTAACTAAATTTAACATTTTCCATTCCCAGATTACCCATAAAGCAATATTTTGAGTTGAGAAAAGACTGTAATTTGGATTTGGACGCGTAGTGTCTAAATCCAAATTCTGGCTTTTCTCGACTAAAAATTTTACTTCATGCGCCACGCGCGCAAAACACTGATTTAGTGAAGATATTGGCATTTCACATTGAGAAATATCACAAATGCTAACTGTCATAATAATCTAAATATCATGTGACATTATAAACCAAATCTGACATTATAAACTGGGGAATTCAATTTTAAATATATAATAACTGTCGAAAAATTCAAAATAATTCATAATTATTAGATAAAAATCATATTCATATTCATGTCATACATTTTTTGCAAAAGTAATGTTTCCAAAAATAGTACAACTAACACAAAAACATTATCAACTCAGGCAAAAAATGCACGTTTTCATCAAACTTCATCATCGTGTTGTTATAAGAAGACTAAAAATATGTTTAATACTTTTTTGAGTTTATAACCCCACACCTTTTCACAATTCTATTTTTTTATATTTATTTAGTCAACGGAGTCCATTTAATAAATACATAATATAGTACAAGTAAGAAAATAAAATTCCACATTTACACATAATTTAAATTATAAATACATAAAACAATTAAAAATTACGACAAATGCATGATTGCAGCTTAAAATAAATAACTAAAAACATGTTACAAGATCATAACAAAATGATAATCGTCAATTAAAACACTTTTTACTCTGTCAATATTTGTCAGTACACAGAAGGAACGTCCGAAGTTTTGGGACTTTCGTAAGATATCATAAGTTTCGTCGATTTTTGGCGATTTTGATTAGAATTCTAATGATTTGAACTAATTTTTGTCATCATGTGATTTTTGAAAATAAATTATAGCTTCAAACTTAACGAATTTTCTAGATATGAATGATGTATGGATAATAAAATTTATATTTCAGTTTTATATAAAACGCCAAAATTAGAGCTGCAAATGTTTGGTATATGATATTTACACATTTTTAAGTTAAAATTAAAATAAATTTGAATGAAAATTCTGAAAGCTGAACTTAATGTTGATGATTTTTGTCAGTTTTAGTTAATCGTAATAGACACATTTTTTACCTAAATTTTCATTAAATTTAAAGATGTTGACGGTTTTTAAAGGTTTTTCATGAATTTGCAAGACTTTAGTGATCCATTTAAAATTCTGATGATTTTTATGATATTCGTTAAGTTTAAAAATGTTGACACTTTTTATGACTTTTCATCAATTTTTAAAACCTTGGCAGTTTTTGTGCATTTCCTAAACTTTCGTAAAATTAAAAAACGTAGACGACCTTCATAAATGTTCAAGCTTTAAATTAATTTTAGAAAATTAATCGGTTTGCGTGTTTTTTCAAAATGTTCGTTAATCTTCAAAATTTTGACATCATTTGCAAATTTCCAAGATGTAACAATTTAAGGCATTTTATGATTTTTTAGATTGTTATAAAAGAAAATTAATTTTCACGATTTTCTTGAATTTCATAGATTATTGTTGATTTTCATTTTTATTTTTAATGTCGACGCTTTTCGTGAATTTAGAAAATGTTTATCGATTTTTATAAAATCTGATGATTTCTCAACTTTTCGTGGAAAAAATCGTAGTTTGTTTTTTCATTGTTAGCAAATTTTATAGCTTTTCTTAATGTATACAATTTCATTACTTTTCTTAATATCGAATTTTTTTGTATAAAACAGAAAAACACAAAATAAGCTATTGTCAATTGTCGAACGAGTGTCTTCCATTCCCAGACTAAGCATGAAGTAAAATTTCGAGTTGAGAAAAGCCCGAAGAATTTTGATTTGGACCAAATCCAAATTCGCGTATTAATAAAAACACTGATTTATTCTAAAGTTTAAAATATTCCTCTTATTTTAATAAAAATAATATAATATGCGCATCAATTAAAATTTTTAACCACTTTTTGAAATTTTTGACATTTTCAATAATCTTGGCATTTGATATGCCATTTTTGTTATTTATCGAATCAGGCATAAGTTCATCAAGACAGCGGATATTAGTCGGCGCTAGCCAACATTTTAACAATAATGACACTTGACTTAAGTCGGCGTCAGGCTATATTTCAACTAATACTGACAGTTGACACTAGTCAGCGCCAGCCAACATTTGAACTACGACACGACACAAGAACAAAATAAATTTGTTAACGAGATTAGATTTAGATTAGATTAGATAATATTAAAAAAATTTCAGGTTCAAAATTACTCAGTGTCATTCGTACTCTACACAATCTTGCAATTTGAAATTACTCATAATACTCGATTATACAGCGTGTAAACGAACTACTGTACAGGCTCTCTACCACATAAGGGCTCTCTACCATACCTTGAGTAGATAGCTCACAAGTAATTATTAAAAATAATTAATAATAATAGGCCACATGTTTGTGATATCTGGTTTACGCGCACATTGCGTATTTTAAGAGAGACTCCACATAGACTGGTAGTTTTTAAACGATTTGGATTTCGAATTACACCATCGGGAGAAAAGTGGGTCAGATTGTGAAGAATGATGTCTATGTTATCGTTTTCATAAGTACCCATTGCTGACTAAATATTTTCTAAACGTGTTAATGAAATTCAATATTTTTTCTTATTAGGTTCACACTTCACTTTATCTCCACTCTTATTGAAATGTTTAGATAAGAGCGGCGAGGGTGGATGATTTTTAAACATAAAAATAGTTTGCTGTTTAGTCTATGGTGAAACTTATTCCATGAAACATCTACATTTTGTAACATGGCGCGATACGTTTATTCAAACATTGAATTGGCAGACATGTTTCTTATTTACGGTGAAACTCGGTGTAATTCCGCGGAAGCTGTAAGAATTTATCAAGAGCGATTTCCTGAACGACACTTACCACCGCCAAACCGATTTAGAAATTTATTACAAAGAGCACGCGACACTGGAAGTTTGCAGCCCGTCGCCGTCGCCGGAGCCGTCGGAGGTGGTGACCGTCCAATGCAATATTTGCGAGCGGAAGATGAAATTTTGAATCTGTTGGAAGCGGATCCTGGTTTAAGTACCCGTATTATCGCCGCTCAGCTAAATGTATCGCACACATTTGTCAGCAGTGTTATACGAGAAAATAATTTTTATCCGTATCACTACTAGCGTGTACAGCATCTTCAACCCCATGATTTTCTCAAAAGAATTGCATTTTGTCAATGGATTTTGGCACAAAATGATCAAAATCCTAATCTTACCAAAGACATTTTAGTGACCGACGAATCGTGCTTTACGCGTAATGGAAGTTTTAATTTCCATAATATGCATGTTTATGCAATAGAAAATCCTCGTGTTACGTGTAGAACTCATTTCCAGCATCGCTTCTCCCTTAATATCTGGGCAGGTATTTTAAATGATCAATTAATTGGGCCATTTATGTTCCCATTTAGTTTGAATGGAGAACGATATTTACGATTTTTGCAAGATGACCTTTTAGATCTTCTAGAAAATGTACCCTTAGCGGTTCTTAGAAGAATGTGGTATTTGCAAGATGGTGCGCCAGCTCACTATGAAAGGCGCGTTAGAAGATATTTGGATGATGAGTTTCCAGGACGTTGGGTTGGTCGTGGAGGCCCTGTACCATGGCCTCCAAGAACTCCGGATTTAAACCCCTTAGATTTTTTTCTTTGGGGATACTTTAAAAGTGAAGTCTACACTACGGAAATTGACAATGCTGAAATGCTGATACAACGAGTAAACACCGCGGCTAATACCATTCGTGAAAAACCTCGTGAAATGTTTGCTACTGTTCGTGCAAATTGGATACGTAGAGCCCAAATGTGCATTGAGTGCGGCGGACGTCAATTTGAACACTTATTGTGATTTTTTTTTTATACGTGACCCAGTTTCATCTAGTAATTCTAGACAGTGTGTGTATGTGTGTGTAGTGCGTGCTAAGTGATTTATACGTCTCGCAGTAGTAACAGTAAATAAACAATACCACAAATAAGTGACCTAGTTTCATCTAGTCATTCGAGACAGCGTGCGTGTTTAGTGCGTGCGAAGTGATTTATGCGCCTCGCAGTAGTTAAAGTAAATAAAAGATACAACAACTAACGCATCCACGAAAAATATCATGAACACAGGTAACCAGAAGTTCTCAAAAAGTAAAAAATGCATGAAAAATTATGAAAAATCCAATATTTTTTTCCGATTTTATTTTTTGCTGCAATTGGTGTCAAAATATTTTGTGTATACGCCCTTAAGAGGATGTACATTAGTTTGATTACACGCTGTATTTAATAATAATAATGAATATTTTAGTTGCATTTATTAGATTCGATAATGTTGGTTTTCATGTTGTTATATTTGGTTGTCGACCCCTTGACGATCATTGACCCCCAATCGACACCTGATCATCATCGACCCCGAATCGACCCTTTGCCCATCATCGACCCCTAGGGGGTCGATACCGACTCCGTTATGAAACGCTGGTCTACATATTACTGAAGCCCTTGGATAGATTTGCACCCCGACTGATTAACTTTAATAATCCACTAATCATTAATAAAATACGGTTTGATTTCCTTTCATCACGAGTTTAACCTCTGATTAAGTCAACATTCTATAATATAAAAATGTTATAAATTTGTAAGATATTCTTAAGATGTCTCTTGGATTAATATTTGATTGTATAAACAATTTTTAAAATAAATTGTTGTGTTTTTCAGAAGTATTAATCACTGATTAATTTAATCGACTTGGGTGCAAACGGGCGTTTGTGTTTTATTCTTCAATTTAATATAAATATGTTCTTTTATTTCTCAGGTCAGTTAGTGAAAAATTTCATGCCAAAACACCATTTGTAATCCTAAAACCCCCTAATGAGCATTTTATCAACAGCAATTAATATTACCTCCCCATATCTCTCAAACAAAATTACTTGGCATGTAGCAATTTAAATGAATCGCGGATCTTGATAGATTTTTCCATACATTATTTTTTTCCGTCGAAACAATTTCGCAGATGTTCATTTGGTAATGGAAACGAACAAAACACCATTGTCATGGCTAGTGCACCCTACAAACAGTCATTTCATGCATACAGGGTGTTTATGAATCGTAGTCACGCCGGGGACGATTCCCTTCCATTGTTCATAAAACCATATGTAGAGGGATTCCACTTCCACAAACCTATTAAAAGTACATGGATCTTTATATACGAGGAGGGTGGGATTTTATTAATTTTCAACAATAAGATAACCTTATTGAAATTGACAAAATGGATGACATTTATGAAAAGCAATATATAAGTATATATTGTTTATATTATTATATATTATATTATATATTGCCAATATATTGGCATATACAGAACAATGGAGAATAATACGAACCAAAAATACGAACCATTATTCTAAAAATTGTGAAAAAATGATTTTAAATAAATCAATATTTACAAATATTAAAATTGAGCAACATTTTCAAAAGTTGCAAAAATAAGATTACATCAATAACGTTTAAGTTAACAATTTCAAATAAATATAAATTCTAGTTTTATTCAGTTTTTAGTATTTTCTTGGAAAAATTATTATACATAAAAATAAAAAAACCTCAAAATAGTAAAGAAATAAACAAATCTCAATTAATTGATTGAAATAATAATGTTTCATATTTAATTATTTCTTTCCTATTTTTCGTTTAATTTAGAAAATACTGATACTGCATAATAATGGAATTTATTTGTAATTCAAATAATAATTTTTATTTTAAATACAATATACAAATATAAAAATTAACAGTACTCTTCTAAATTGTGAAGTTAACATAAATTAAAATTTATTAAATAAAAAAGCTAGAATAATCTATCTATCCTCTATTTCAACAGAAGTAGTGACAAAAAACTACAAATAAATAGTCAAATAATACAAACATTAATAATAGGTATTATCAATAAAAATTTAAAAAAAAATGGAACTTATAAAGTTTGATTAAATTCTTCAAAGTCAACAAAAGTCATTATTATATGACAATAATTTACCATTTTTATACATCATATCCTTATGTATTCGTATACTCTGTACATTTGCGGACATTCGTTAATTTTATAAAAGAGTTTAATTTAAAGTTCGAACGAGTGTTTTCAATCCCAGACTAAGCATGAAGTAAAATTTCGAGTTTAGAAAAGCCCCGCGTAGAAAATTTGTAGAGGGTCGCGCAGCGACCCGAGACAAATTTTCACGGGGCTTTTCTAAACTCGAAATTTTACTTCATGCGCCACACGTATAAAACACTGATTTACAGTAAAGTTAAAAATACAAAACGCTTAGATGTGATGATGATCAGTATTTACCTAGATGTAGCAAAAAAAATGCAAGAATTACTTTTTTTCTGAATAGTTTTTGAATAATAATAGAAGTAGAATAAATTTAGTTAAAGCAAGTTTTTCATATTATTTTTCATATCTTTAACGGGGAAAGTGCTATGATGGACACATCACCATTTTTAAAATTGATGTAATATAATTAATTTTTAATATTGATTGATATGTGAAACCGGAAGTGCAAATAAGGTTTATGTAACTCTGTTCACTCGAATTTGTGTTTAGTATAAGCATACCAAATTTCACATTGATATCTCACAAAATAAAAAAAAAAAACTGTGGGGTTTTGTCGCATTTTGATCGGTTTCAGACCACTGTGCGTCACACCGTTTGTTTTATTTTTTATTTATTTGTAAATTTTAAAAGTAAATGTTTATTTTACTGAGCCGAAAATGATACAAAATATTTCAAAAAATACAAATAAGTTAATTTTAATGTTAAATAACGAGCTAAATAGTAATAGTAATTTATTCATTTTAATACGTGCATTTGCTTATATTTGTCAGAATAATCACGCTTAAACAAAGCTCGAACAAGAAATAAATTAATCTAAATTTACATTTATAAAGGTATCGTTATTTTCCAAAGTAACCTCATAAAATATGCATATATTTCATAACAAAACAAATGCACTACTTTCGTGCTTAATAATGTCAGTAATGAAATGTTTGCCCATTCTTTAAGTCAAGATAATTAAAATTAAATTGCACATACTCGAAGGAGAAAACAGCGTAAAATACGTTTTTATTGGGTACTCAAGAGCGATTTACGAGGACCGACTTATATGCGTGTGCATTTTAACCACTCCAAAAATAATACTAGTCATTATTCCCGACCATCTTAACGAGAAATAAATTGGCGATCAATGCGCGCTTTTTCCGCCATTTCGTAGGCACACAAAACGCGGAAAACTATAATACATAAATAATGAACTCGTAATTTTGTACCTGTATGCAATGATTGTGTAATATTTATACCTGTTTAATGTGCTTTCTGTCTGTGGGATAAAATGGCTGATGTATTATTTATTCGGTGCGCTCTTTTTCATTATGCATGTAAATATATTTACTGTTTCAAATTGTTATTTTTAGTTGGGCAGTTATAAATTATGTCTGTTTTATTAATAATTTGCTGTTTTCGATTAATTCTAGAAATACATTTTCAACTCATATGTTTTATTATTCCCCAATATTAAATGCCCTTATTACCCAATAACACTAAAAACTGCATATATTTAAAAAAAACACTTTTTAACCTATCTTCACAAATTTATTTTATACCAGATGTACTTTCCGGTCACAAGGTGACCATTTGTACAGAGTGGCCCACATTCGATGTTTCATAGGGTATCTCGGTAACCTGAAGAGTTAGAAAGAAATTGATATACACGTCATGATCTTTCTTTCTGAGATAATAATGGCGTTAATACATCATGGCGAATTTGATCAGTTTGGAAGATATCAAGCGTTGTTCAATTATTGGCTATTTTTAAATAAGTCTTTATCTTAATAACTATAAGATATACATAAAACAGTTCAATAGTTGTTTGTGTAGTTTCACCGTAAAATGCAGTGGCGTACTTAAGAAAACAGAAATGTAAACGTGTAAAAATTACAATTTATTTTTATAAAATGTATTATTTTTAGAAGTCTCAGCAGTATTTTATTTTTAAAAATTGTAGTATATTTAGGAATGTGAATTGATTGAGTTTTAAACATAAGTGTGAAAGTAAGTGTGTGAAAAAAATGATTTTTTTAAGAAATCTGTGAAACTCAATTCGTCGCTTTTCTTTACACACGTAATTTGGTGTGTAAACAAAAAAAAATCAATTTTATTCAATTAATTCATAAAATAAAAACAAAGTAGGTGATGTATATTTTGAACTTTACTTTAAATCAGTGTTTTGTACGCGTGGCGCATGAAGTAAAATTTCGAGTTTAGAAAAGCCTGAAAATTTGGTTTGGTCGCGTAGCGCTACGCGCTACGCGACCAAACCAAATTTTCAGTCTTTTCTAAACTCGAAATTTTACTTCATGCTTAATCTAGGAATAGAAAACACTCGTGAAAATTTTTTTAAAATAAAAATGTACGGGCGATTTACTTCTAACAAAATTGACGATTTTGATTTTTTTTTTTTAATTTAATAAAAAATTACAGACGTTCCCTTCAATATTAGAAACATTCTGGGAAATAATGAATATAAAAGTCTTAAAAATCGCATATCAAAACAAAACCTATAAACATTTTCGAAGGGAAATTACGACTTTTTTAACGATTTATAAACTTTTGTAAACTTATTTTTTTTAATTCTTAAAATATCTACAGACTTTCCCATCGATATTAAAAACAATTAGCGTTGTTTATTTTCCCCAGAAATAATTCTTAAAACACCCAGCTTAAATAAAAATTTCTTGAAAATCGCGATTTTAAACAAAATCCCATACAAATGTTCATACGAAATTTACGATATATTTTTAATTTTTAATTTTTAATTTTTATTTATTAGTGTTTATTACATGCAAATATGTTACACAGGTCAAATTATACTATTACAATAAAAAAGCTTAAAACGAAAAAATATTAACATTAATAAATTTTTTGTCTCAAAATAAAACACTGACTTTTTCATCGATATTAGAAACAATCTAGAGTATTAATTTTCATAGAAAAAAAATGTTTAAGCAAATTAAAATTTCTTAAAAAACCACGATTCAAAACAAAATTCTAACTTTGACTGTTTATATCGGACGTCATTTTTAAGTTACATAAACGTGAAATAGCTTAAATTAAAGCATCTTTAATTCTAAACAAGCTAATGTTTAATATATACAGTTTATTTACGGATAACCATTTTACAATACAAAATATGAAACAAACTGGTAATAGATCCTAAAACAAGTAAGTTTACAATAAATATACACAAAATAACGCACAAAACATATTAAAATATTACAGAAAAGATACATCAATATTTCTTTTACACACTACACACTAGTTCCTTCATTTCTTAAGAGTGATATTAAAAAAATCGACAGAGACAGCGTTACAATTATAAAGCAAACGCGCTGTTCCGAACTGTTTGGCGTACTCAGTTCTTTTTGTGGGCACAGAGAACATATAACAGTTTCTTAAAGTCCTAGAAGGTACGTGTAAACTAATACTATTAAGTAGCACGGGTGAATTAATGTGTCCATTTATAAGTTTGTAGACAAAAATAACATCAGAACTATATCGTCTGTGCTCTAAAGTGTGCAAATTGAGTGCTACTAATATGTTGCTGTAGCTATCTTCGAATCCAAATTTGAAACGTAAATAGCTTAAGAATTTACGCTGAACTCTTTCGATTTTATTGACATCGATGGCGGTATAACTACTCCAAAACAAAGAACAATATTCTAGATGGAGTCGTACTAATGTTACATAAAGATTGATCAATGTAAAGGCGTTTTCAAACTCTATGCAGTTTCTTTTTAAAAAACCTAGCATTTGAAACGCTTTTGACGTAATTACATTAATATGCGCTGAGAAATTCCAATTGCTAGTGAGAATCACACCAAGGTCCTTAATTGAATTAATTTGCGTGAGGCGCCTGTCATTAAGAAAATAACCATTGGATACCGGAGATCTAATTTTAAAGAAACTGATAGCATGGCATTTCTCAATATTCAACTGCAATTTATTGAGGGTACACCAATGATTAAATCTATGCAGATCTTGTTGTAAAAGTTGAGATGAATGACTGTTATCAACGCTACAAAATATTTTCATGTCATCAGCAAAAAGAAGACACTGCGAATGATGAAAGAATGAAATGACATCGTTAATAAAAATATTCAATAGAAGTGGACCAAGATGTGATCCTTGGGGTACCCCCGAGGACACAGAAATGAACAAAGACATATGAGATCCAATACGAACTCTTTGTGTTCTTTTGTAAAGGTACGATTGAATCCATTTAAAAAGAGTGCCATGTATGCCCAATCTGAGAAGTTTGGTTAACAATAGGCCATGATCTACAGTATCAAAAGCCTTGGAAAAGTCGGTGTATACAGAATCAATCTGCTTACCCCTCTCCAAGGCTTTCGTAATGTAATTCCCGTATACCAAAAGATTTGTAGCAGTAGAAAGGCCGCGTCTGAATCCATGCTGTTCCTCAACAATTAAGGGATCAATAAGGGGGGATATATGAGCAGTTACTAATTTTTCAAATATCTTTGGTATATAGGAAAGAATCGATATTGGCCTATAGTTGGTGACGAGGTTTTTCGAACCCTTTTTATGAATGGGTGTTATGAGAGAGTCCTTCCAATGGGTAGGAAATTCGCCACTCTTCAAAGAGTTGTTGAAAATTAACGAAAGTGGTCGACTAAACGATAAAGAACATTGCTTTAAAAACAAAGCTGGTAAGGCATCAGATCCCATTGAGTTATTATTGTTAAGGGAAGAAAGTTCATTTAGCACAGATGAAATGGGAATATCAGTTAATGAGTGCAAATTAATATGGGTATCACTTTGAGCAACATCGATGAAGTTAGAGGAATCAATGTAAACTGAGCCAAAAACGAAAAGATTAACAATGTCGCTTTGATTGTTTGTTACAATTCCATCGTGCTCAAAAGAGTTTAGAAATACATTTGTTGTTCGTTTGGACTTAACATCCTTCCAAAATAAATTTGTGTCACAAAAAATCCTGTCCTCAATAGATTCTAAATACTCTTTGTGGCAAGTTGCACTCAGAGTTTTACAGTCTGCTCTTACTTTTTTGAAAGCATCATAGTCAGATTGCAAGCGAGAACTCTTATATTTAGCGTGAAGAACTTTTTTTAAAAATATTATATTTTTAAGTTCAGTACTGAACCATTTAGGAAATAAAAATTCAGATGATTTTTTTATTTTAACGACTGGCACCTACATGCTAATGGCATAATTAAGACAGCTATAGAAATCGTACACCTGTTCGTTAACACTTTTGTTTTCAAATAACCTATCCCAACTAAAATCATTGAAGTAATCATTTAGAATTGCAAAGTCTGATCTAGCATAGTCATACTTCACGTTAGGTTCCCAAATAGACGAACCGTTGCTTTCAGCATTATAATAAATACTTAAAACTATGGCAGGATGATGCGAGTCGCATGGTACCAGTGGACAATCGGCAGCTAATATGTTAAATTTATTTATGAATTCCGTCTTGAAGAATATTAGGTATTAGGAATATTTGGCATTAGTAATATTATTCACTTGGAGTGAGTTTATAAAGCCGAACGTGTCTGCAGTAGATATCGCCGCCTGATTATTAGAATCAATATATACTCCATGTTGACCTTGTAACCAATTAACATTGGGAAGGTTATAATCACCAATAACACAAATTTGGTGATCGGGTAGGCTGTCCGCGATGTTCTCAACCGACGAGCAATGTTAGCTTTTTTATTTTCTTGTAAGATTATTTTTTTGACATTTTTTTTTTTTATTAAAATACTCACTTTACGAATTTATCACTTGCCTCATTCAAATCGATTGATTTGTAGAAACCTCATCGTATATTATTAATTAAACAAGTGTTCGATTGAGGATTGAATAAGTTTTAATTTGAGTTTTAAAATGTTTTAGAAACAAATGAGTAGCTAACATTGTCCCTAGTATTTATTAGTTTATCAGTGAATTTTTGGGTATTTTTTCAAAAACATTATTATTTTGGTGAAAATCGACAAAATGTGACAATTTCTCGGTCGTGCTTTAAAAAAATAAAAATAAATTCTAAAAAAATGAAAGAGGTTCTCTTTAACGTTAAAAATAACATTGTTACATTTTTTCTTAGTTAAAAAATTATTTCTATCACTCATAACTAAGAAAAAATGTAACAATGTTATTATTAACGTTACGGAGAACCTCTTTGATTTTTTAATTTTAAAAACACGATCGCAAATTTGCATAATTTGTCGATTTTCACCAAAATAAAAATGTTTTTAAAAAAATACCCAAAAATTCACAGATAAACTTATAAATAAGTTAATAGAAATAAAATCACCAGAAAATTAGTAAAACAAAAATTCCAATCTTGAGCGTACACTAAGTACACAATGTTTAACTTAGAAACATGGAAGCTACTCCAATTATTTAATATTATTGAAGAGGTCTGTCAACTTAGTAATTGATCGCAAAAGTCTTTAAAAATTATAAAATAATATTTAAAGTTTTGGCGAACTACAGACCGGGTTCTTTTCACGGGGAGTTGTTAGTTAAAAATAATTTCTCGTCGTGTCCCTAGGTGTGGTGTGAATGTGTCGTGACGTCCAAATATATGTTAAATTAGTACAATCATCGTTAGTGGCTGAATGGATAGAACCTATGCCAATCAAACAAACAAAATATTTCAAGTTAATTTAGATTTCAATATAATCTTTATTTTTGCAATTTTTTGCAAATGTTAGTTAAATATGTATATCAATGTAGAGCTAATTTAAAATACTATTTAATGATATAGAAACATACAAGGTGTTCTGTTTATAAAAATTAACTTAGTGTTTAATCTCTGAAATTAAGAGTTGAAATACAAAAATAAGTACGCTACTGAATTCTACGCTGAATACTACAAAAATAACTATTTAACTATATATTAGTATATCTAATAGTTATTGAGAAAACGACGTATTTTAAAAGAGCCGACAATTGAAAATCGCCCGATATCTCCCAAACTAGTTATGATCTGTTAATGCTGTTGTTATTTTCTCAGAAAAAGAGGTCATGACGTTATATCTGATTTTGATTAACTACATGGGCTACTGAGATACTCTACAAAAACATAGAATTTGGGCCACCCTGTACATCATTCTTGATAATGGCATTATGCCGAAACTAGTAGAAAATAAAATACATATAAGTTAAACAAAACCAAGTGACTTTAATTTTCAAACTAATATATTTTATGATTAATTACTATACAAATATAAAATAATCATAAAACAACACAATATTATATTGCTCAGTGAAGGAGAAATATAGCATGGGCTTATCTAGGATTTTGACCAGGGAGGGGCACGATAAAAAAGTACCAAACTTAGTTTAAATCTTAAGAAATGTTAATTATAAGGGTTTTATTTTTATATTCATTCCATTTGGTATGTAAAATATTTGTAACATTAAAAGTGCGATTCTTTTCGCAATCTACAACAAGTTAGTCTTACAAAGACTATATCAAACACTCGTTGAAACAACTACTTCCCGGGCTAATGCCCCGACGGACATTGAATTATACAACAAGTGTTTGCTGTTACATACAGTAACCTACTGCAAATGTAACAATTTGGGTCAAATTATTCAGGCCATCTATAGACGCGTTTCGAGATTTAACTCTCATCAGTATAGCTTTGCCATTCCCTCTAAACAATTTGACACCTTAGACTGGTGGTCACGTTACCATTCAAACATAAGTATAAATGAAATTGCCAATTCTTGGTTGCAGAATACTTCAAACATTAAAATTGCGATTCTTTTCGCAATCTACAACAAGTTAGTCTTACAAAGACTATATCAAACACTCATTGAAACAACTACTTCCCGAGCTAATGCCCCGACGGACATTGAATTATACAACAAGTGTTTGCTGTTACATACAGTAACCTACTGCAAATGTAGCCGTCCTTTGGTTTTTGTGATATAGTCTTTGTAAGACTAACTTGTTGTAGATTGCGAAAAGAATCGCACTTTTAATGTTTGAAGTATTCTGCAACCAAGAATTGGCAATTTCATTTATACTTAAAATATTTGTTTTATGTTTTATAATGAGTGTGTGTGAGCCTGTATTTATCTATGTATCTATGTATCATCAAAATAATGATCATAATACTCTTTTGATGTATAATATAAGTGCGGTATATTTCAATTTAAAAATTTTGTACGGAGTTTACGAGGGACATGAATATTTTAGGTGGTCGTTATGAACTTTGACGGATGCCATCAATCATGGATAATTGACAGGGCCACCCTCCCTGTGAATTTTCGGGAGGCATAAATGCCGGATTAACTCGGGATCATGGCTGAACCCACATGGGTTTGGTCACGTGTTTCGGACATCAGCCCCACACTTATGCGATATTAAATGAGTAGACAATATGTGATATTAAAAATCGAATAAATAAGTAGACAGAATGAAATATTGCTACTTGAGTGCGTAAATGGACAAGGGCTGATTATTGTGAGTAATATGAAAGTGGGATATCAGTGGGAAAAATATTGTATGATTTTCCAGAGCCGTCCTTTGGTTTTTGTGGCAGCGAGCACAATAATCGGTAAATCAAGTTAATGCGTGTAAACATTAACCCTTTTGGTGTTCAAATTAATAATTGTTTTCGATCTCATTTGTAAGATACATACTTGACATTGCAACGTTAATTTTTGCACAAACGATTAATTTAGTTATAATTGATAATTGATAATTTCAATATAATTGTATTTCTTTTGTTATTGATTAATGTTCCTGCATTGGAAACAAAACCTAAACCTAAAAACCTAAGTTTATTTTTCGCGTCTTACGCGCACTCCTCTCAGTAACTCGGTAAAACAAACGTTCAAGCAGCCATTGCAAAAGAATGACAGGTGCGTTTGAGTGAAAAATCTCAAACCATTGCTGGTTTCCTCAGCTTAGAGCGGTTTCCTTCCATTCTAATAATCATTCAGTGAATTATTTTGTGATTTGTGTAATTTACTGACGCCTCAAGCGGAGATAAGCGTGGCATTTCTTCTAAACCTCAATTCAATCCAGAGGTTATTTTTGATTGATTAGAATAAATCTAATTATTCGGAAATGATTATAGGTTTTACCGCATCGTTTACTTATTAATTTAATTAATATAGCAGATAGATGCGAAAGAAATTTATTTCTATTGTTTTATGCCTCATTACCATCGGTAGGTAAGCAGTCTTTTTGTTTGTTAATTGAATGAGTTTTTAATTATTTGGGCATTATAGTAGGCTTTTTAGTTTCCGTTTTTCTTTTCTTCGTGATGTTAAATCACTGTTTTATTATTATTTTGGTAATAATAATGACCAAAGTTCCAAGAAGTTTTTTTGCTCGTGGAATTTTTGCCGTCGTGTTGGATACGTAATCGGATTTCAATACAAACCCTTTTGGCGTGCTAGTCGTTTGTAGCAGTTAGGTGTAGAGTAGTCTGGTCGTGCGGTAAGTAAGCAGGTAACTAGGTCAAAACTACGTCACAACATATCAGAAATTATACAGCTGATTTTTCTTTTAAGTTTACAAATGCATACCCTGTACATGTTATGATATTCGTTATATTTTATAAAAGTTTAATTCATTCCACTCCCGAATTAAGCATGAAATAAAATTTCGAGTTTAGGGAAACCTGAACGTTTGGATTTAGACCAAAGCTTCCAAATCCAAATGCAGGCTCTTTAAAACTCGAAATTTTACTTCATGCGCCACCCGTATAAAACATTGATTTGATGTAAAGGTTAAAATATACGTATTTAGCATACTAATTTAGTAGTATATTTTGAACTTCAGTTGAAATCAGTGTTTTACACGCGTGGCGCATGAAGTAAAATTTCGAGTTTAGAGAAGCCTGAACATTTAGTTTGATCGCGATCAAACCAAATTTTCAGGCTTTTTTAAACTCGAAATTTTACTTCATGCTTAATCTGGGAGTGGAAAAACTCGTTAAAAGATTCTAATGGAACTCCTTATAGAAAACAACGAACATCTGAAGATTTTCAGCGTATATAGTGGATTGTAATATACAGGGAATTTTTCTTTCAGGTATACATTTTGCTATGTACACCCATATAAAAAACGGATTAGAACGTTCGTGTATACTATGCTTTATGTTTCGATCATAGGGAACCAAACTTTCATACACATACTAAAATATCAAAAAGTAATCAAATAATATTTCTATTTAAATTAATTGTAAAACAATTAAACAAAATAGTGGAGTAAATTAAACAATTTAGCAAGAGTATTTATTATAACCAACATTGTTACAATGTTGCTATGTTATAAAAAATATTAATTAAATTATTTCAGGTAGCGTTAATTAATACACATTAGAAAGTAGTTTTTGGATTCTATTAGGCATCTTAAATAATGCTTAGTGAGGCATTAAAACTTATTTTTACATCTAATAAGAGTGCAGATATTGTTTAAGAGAAAAATACATAAATTATAAGTACAATATTATTTAAACAATGGAAAATAACACAAAAGAAGTTACAACAAGTGTAGGAAATGACGACCACTAACTTCTCTAGTTACAAAATACCAAAGTTCTTCATATACCAAAGGATTTTACAATTTCTTCTAGTGCAGTAACAGGGTTTTCTTGAACGAAGCATAAAATATTTAATTTTATCTGATCACTTAAAACGTGATTCAATTTCTTGCACTTTGAATGTTAATTAACAACACAGCCTTTTGTAGAAAACTTTGTGATGATGAATTGGTCGGTCGGGATATTTTGCCGAAAATAGGTCCCTTACACTCCTCAAGGTGTTACCATTGTGATGCCAGATTAGTATTTCAACTCTTTCTTCTATGGCAGGGCTGGCCAACCCAAATTGCTTCGAGGGCCAAAATTAGTACTTAAAATGTTTTTTTTATATTTTGTTTTTATTCAGAAGTTTAAAAGAGTTTTAGTATTTCTTTGACATTTTTGTTTTGAGTATAGATATCACCTGAAAATTTGGTTTGGTCGCTTTGCTTCGCTACGCGACCAAACCAAATTTTCAGGATTTTCTAAACTCGAAATTTTACTTCATGCTTAATCTGGGAGTGGAAAACACTCTTTTGAACCTTCAAATTGATCCCTTTTAAACAAAACGTATGTATATGTATACTTAAGAGAAAAATTCCCTGTATACTGAAGCGTGTAAGGCTTGAACCTAGGCACCATAAATATATTGTTATTATATTTTTATTTTTTATGATAAGATAAGTTTATATTTTTTTTTTATTTTGTCATGATTTAATTTCAAGTAATATTTAAGAAGCAGGTGATTTTCATTTTTCGTAGATATCTCAAAAATACTATTACATATAAGATATCCGAGAGCAAGAGCATAGGTAGAAAAAAACGGAGAAGTTTTCAAAAAGTTCGGGGCGGTTAAACACCCCGTAATTTTAAAACTTCTAGTGTTTTTGTTTTTAGGCATACATGAATTTAACATTTTAAAAATTTTATATATTTAAATTATTATATATATATATATATATATATATATATATATATATATATATATATATATATATATATATATATATATATATATATATATATATATATATATATACAGGAGAGGGAAAAGAGAAGGGAGGGTAAGAGGGATACGGGAGGGTAATGAGATAAGCTAATGTAAAGGTAAATGTAATGTAAAGTGTAGAGCTATGCCAATAAAGATCTTTTTTTTATTATATGAATAGTTTTGTCACTTAAATTTTAGAAATAATTAATAAAATGTATTAACATCAAAATAAAAGATAAAACATAATCTTCTATTTTATTTTTACTAAAAATGAGAGACGCAAAGACGTAAAATTTCTTGGAAAAATTATTGGAACTTTATGAATTCTGTGTAAATTTTGTCAATTTTATGTTGTTTTATGGTGAATCATATGTCCATTTTACACATTTTTAAACATATTTTTCTATCATTTTTCAATTTTCTCTGAAAAAACAGTAATTGTCTATAAAACAAGTTATAGGTCGATTGTTTCTACAGGGAGTTTTTTTAAAGTATACATATCCAATTATATACTGCAAAGTTTAAATATAAGTTGTTGTTTTGCAAAGAGTTCAATTTGAAACTTCAATCGAGTGTTTTCCACTCCCAGACTAAGCATGAAGTAAAATTTCGAGTTTAGAAAAGCCCCGCGTAGAAAATTTTCACGGGGCTTTTCTAAATTCGAAATTTTACTTCATGCGCCACGCGTACAAGACGCTGAATTCACATTTCACTTTTTCACAATATTTCAGTATTTGAGTGTTTTTGATAAGCTTGTTTGATAAGCTTGAAAATTTGACACTTCAGGATTTTTTAAACTCTAAATTTTACTTCATTCTTAATCTGGAAGTGGAAAGCACTTGTTTAAAGCTTCAAATTGAACCTTATAAAAAAAATCGCATGGATATGTATGTGTACTTAAAAGAAAAAATCCCTGTATGTACATACATTTTTTTGAGATTAAATAAACCATGCCAAAAAGTATTAATTAACACATTGATATTTTCCTAGTTATTAAATCGGTTATCTCTAATATTCGCAATAACTAACGGAATCTGTGGCCACTGGCCGCTCAGAAGCCCTTCGAGGGCCGGCCGCATGCGGCCTGAGGGCCGTGGGTTTGCCAGCCCCGTTCTATGGAATACATTACTACTGTTAACTTTCACTCGTATAAAATAGAAATAATCAATTACTAATTGACTTTTTAATGCGTAAGTTTAGTTGCCTACATCACAACATAAAGCATAGTGCACACCGTTTCAGTGCGTTTTTTATCTGGGTATACATAGGGATTTGAACACCGAACTAAAACATTCCCTGTATATATACATACAAAAATTCTCTGTAGAAAATATAATTTTATAGGCATTTAGAGGGATTTTTTCTTTTAATTATACATATCCCGATGTATGCGCAGTAAATTTTCAGGTATTTATTGTTTTCATAAAAGAGGTGAATTTAAGGCTTCTGTCAAGTGTTTAGACTCCTTGATTAAGCATAGAGTAAAATTCCGAGTTTTGATTAGTCTCAAAATTTGGTTGGAAGCGACCAATCCAAGTTTTCAAGCTTTCCAAACTGGAAATTTTACTTAATGCGCCAGGTATATAAAGCACTGCAATATCGTGAAATTAAAAAAAAACATGTACATCAAATTAAGTAATGGTAAATTATGTGTTTTTGAACTTAACATTAAATTAGTGTTTTAAACGCGTGGCGCATAAAGTAAAATTTCGAGTTTAGAAAAACCTGAAAATGTGTAATTGCCGGGGCGCGACTCGCTTCGTTCGTGCGCCCCAGCATGCTTATGTTTTCAGGCTTTGCTAAACTCGAAATTTTACATTATACTTAATCTGAGAATGGAACCCCATTTTAAAAACTTATAAAAAAAAACACTAATAATTACCATTTCGTAAAATGTTATTAGAAAACGTTACTAATAGATTATTGAAATGCTTTAATATATTTATGTTATGTCAAGACTATAACCACAAAATGTATGACAAAAACGAGAATATATATATATATATATATATATATATATATATATATAAATAATGGTTCACCAAATAACTTAAAAATGATTAATAATTTTGTTCTAATTTTTCTTAACCCTTTCGCGTCGACTTTTTTATTTTTGAAAATTATATTCTTTTTAAATCTTTACTCTATGTATTGTCAGAAATTGGTTAAAACCGATATTTGAATTTTTGTACTTCTAATTTTTTAGATATGACGTTGGGACAAATATGTCCCTCCTGGTTTTATTGATGGGATGTATATGTCCCTCTAGATGTGTGGGAAATAAAAATATATATCCAAAATCAGCATACATATTTATTCTAAAATTTAACAATGGTAGAAAAAAGATTTATATATGAAATGATGTAAAACAGTCCATACATAATGCAACATTACACTTGCAGCATACAATCTTCGTTCGTTTCTCTTTTTTCTTCTTATGACAACTGTGACATCTTCTTCCTGTTGTTCCTTCGACAGGTAAATGTTCGCCAATATTTTGCAATGATAATGAAGACTGAGAAGGCCTTCCATATTGCCGACGACGTTTCACACTTGCATTTTCTTTTCCGTAACCGATAAGCTGTTCTGCTAGTGGTACAATAAAGTGGATAAGAGGACAATTTTTATGGCGTATTTCTTGATATAATACCCAGGCATTGACAACGCTTGTTAGCAACAACTTATAAAACACTTTTTTCCACCATTTGTTTGATTTTCTGTCTATATCATAAAAGCCTGCCAGCTGATCTGCCAGATCCACTCCTCCCATAAATTTGTTATAAAACAGTACTGGTTCAGAACATGAGACAGTAGTTTTGGAACCGTCTTTATTTTTTCTTTCCACCTGATCAATGTCCGCTTTGTGACAATTACTAAGCAAAACCACCTCCTTTGTGTCCTTCCACTTAAAGCAAAGCAAACCAGTATTACTACAATGCATTTCCGTATCACCCCTTTTTTGAGTTTTTCAGTAAACGCTGGCAACAGTTTTCTATTGGTCATACATGTACCCACTGCGGGATATTGTAGAGTATTCATAAGATTGACCGAAGTAAAAAATCTATCAAAGCATAATGAAACATTAGGATTTCGGATGGTTTGGCAAAGCTTATTTACCACTTTTTCTCCTAAGGTCCCTTCAGTTTGCTCAGTTTCGTTTCCAGAATAAATATTCAGGTCATAATCATAACCGGTCAACGAGACACATCTCTGCCATATTTTGATTCCTCTTTTGATGGGCTTTAGTGGCAAATACTGCTTTAGAACAGACCTGCCCTTAAATTTTGCCATACTCTCGTCAAAAGATTGATAATTACAGTCAGAACGTCAAGCCATAAATGTTTTTTTTAGACAAGACATTACTTCATCAATATAGTATGTCTTACTGGCATCAGCCGGTTTTGCTGGATTATTGAAATATAGTTTGGAAAGAAGTAATAAAAATCGATCTCTTGAAATGGCTGATTTCAAAGCTTCGTTTCCCATAGATTTGTTAGTAGACCAGTACAATTGCATATTTGGAACTCGGTTATAACTCATAACCAGCAAACAACCTAAGACGATCATTATTTCTGAAGGATCAGTTGGTTCAATTTTATAACCCTTGTCTTTTTTCAAAATATGTATTTGCTCATTGGTGTTCTGTGATATAAATATCAATAAGCTTTTAGGAAATATTTTCAAAAATACGTCCAATTCAGTACAAGAACGATTTACTGTTATCAATGGAACCCCTCGAGTTTTACCGTCTGGTAGATTCCTTCGAGGAGTAAAATTGCTGCTCGGACTTTGCCACATAATTTGAGGTTGGGGCTGTAGTGGATCATTGCTTTTAGACATATTGTCGAGCATAATTTTATTTACAGGTTTATCAATTACTGCAGTGTATATTTCATTTAGTACTTGCAAATTATTACCTTCAATTTCGGAGTCGGAGCTTTCCGCTTCAGATTGAGTATATTCTGAACCACTATCTTGAAATGGGTCTTCTTCTTCGGACTCATCCCACACATGATCGGCCATGTACTACTGCAACTTGTTTTCGGTTAACTTTCTTCTTCTAAAATAAATCATAATGATATAATTCGGGAGGGATACATATGTCCCATGTAAGAATGCTAGTGGGACATATATAACCCATATTGATAATTTTTGCAAATAAGAATAACAATAGGCCATTAACTTATAATATCACTTTGTATTACTTACCTCGCCATTGTAAAATCAAATTGAACTAGTTATAATCTTTGTTTACGGTAATTAACAGCATAAAATCCCCAAATTACCCGCTGCCATGTGCTATATTTCGCTAACGTAAACATACTGAAGGTTATTAGGTCGAAATTTGCGCGGGAATACGTGCAGGAAGTTCCCCGATCCGAGTGGGACTTGTTTATATGCTCTATAAGTACGAATTGTTCCCTCTAGAACTTTTCAATTTCTTGGTGGGACATATATGACCCATTAGACGCGAAAGGGTTAAAATATGGAATGTTTAGTTTATCACATATTTTGAGAATAATCTTGCGTAATTATTCGCAAATTACTCATCATTATTTTAAAATTTACTATTTTTGATTACTCAGTACAGAAAACAAGAATATTCTGTTTGAAATTGAAGTTTAGGGACTCATGAGTGAGTATTTAAAAAAAACCAAGGATGTTTTTATGTAGAATTTTATTAACGAACTCAAACGTATGTAAATTCTCAGTATATAATTGTATGTCTCTTTAAGTATTATTATTATTTTAATTAAACTAATTGAAAAATTATATATTTGCAGTAATTGTTAAACTTTCAATATAGTAAGCTGTGGTAATTGAACTTTACCAACATAAATCTTTTCTTTTGTAAATATTCCCAATCCTCATTAGCAAATTCACTAATTACTTACTGGGTGCGGTTTGAACTTTTGCAAAACAGTTCGGCGGCAGTTTAAATCTCTAGCTTAAACATTTCCGAAAAAATGGGAGCTCACATAAATTTCAGGAATTACCGGATGTCTGGTTTGTTAGTTATTTATCGCGAATGTTCAACTGAACACACGAAGTTTCCAATTAAAATATTCAGAGCCCTCGGTCTGCGGAAAATTATGATTGAATATACATATATATGTAGGTGGGAGCCAGTGTGCTGCAGTTCGCTACATTAATTTTGTATTAATGCAATTTCAGAACGGGCGCGCAACTACTGAAAACCAATGGTGATGTCTGAAATCGGCGCAATCAGCGGACGATGTCTTAACTATGCAAATCACCGACTATTTGATTTGGAATAAAATTGTGCAAGCTCGTATCGATTTCATTAGTAACCGATCCAGTTCGCTCAATTAAGACTCAACAACTTGTATTTTAATTTGCCATTTTAAAGTATTTATATACAGTGTCACAAAACAGATAGACATTTTTTTTTTAGTTTACATTCTTTAAACATATTAAACCAATATATCTAAGCAGTAGGTTTGCACAATATACAGGGTGATTTATACCAGGAGGCGAAAATGAATATTCGTGTTCGAGATTGGATTCTAAGCAAATAATGTAAAATAACTTATTTTTCGATAGGCCTTTGTTTAAGAGATAACGAGGCATGAAGTTTTCGGAACCTATTTAATTTTTGTCCATAAAACAAATAGTAGGTTATGGAAATTGCTTTGAAATAAAAGACTTATTTTTTAGTTGTTGACAGTTTTCACATTCTTTGGGTATTGTTATTAATTTTTAGTGTAAAAAAGATAAAAATTTTGTTAACAATGCACTTTGGCAGTGAAGAATATCCTGACATTATTTTTGTTTACGGCTTTTACAACGGCAATACTTTAGAAAGTTGTCGGGAATATCACAGAAGATTCACATACAGAGGAAACTCAGAATGAATGCTTGAACATTCAAATTGCAGATAAACTGGATTTTATTTTGCTGCAGTTTATAATTCCGTGTTTTCATGTTGCCAGGCTTACATCGCTGGTTGTGGACATTTCGAATATCTCTAAGTAAGTTAAACTGGTGGATCAGTGACTAAATAAAGTTTTCATATTGTCTACTATTAGTTTTTTTTTTTTGTGAAACTTGAAATCTTCATGAACTTCATTCTAATTACATTTTAACCGTTTAGAGGTTATGTTACATGTTGTTTATGTTTTTGAGAATGATTCTTCCGCTGAATTAGTTCATTAAAATTTATTTTGAACGAACGATTCCACTCCCAGATTAAGCATGAAGTAAAATTTCGAGTTTAGAAACGCCTAAAAATTTGGTTTGGTTGCGTAGGGCGTAGCGTTACGCGGTCAAGCCAAATTTTCAGGTTTTTCTAAACTCGAAATTTTACTTCATGCGCCACGCGCATAAAACACGGATTTTAAATGAAGTTCAAAACATACTGCTTGGGTATGTAAATTTATAAATCTGAAATCAATCATAGAGTTATAATTAAATAAATTCGTTTTGCTATGGCATTTAAAGGTGTATATAGCACAGATCACGTACTTTAATCTAGAAGTAGGATCGTATTCAGTTATTAGTTGTAAACTAACAATAGCAATTTATTAAAACATTTCATTAATACGAAAATGTTAATATCATCCTTAGTACAGTGTTAAAGATGTATGCTAACGTCTATTAATAAGTCAATAAATATTTACTGACCAACAAACTTGCTTCCTTTTTTATATCCTTAAAATCAAAATTAAAGAATATTTCAAATAACAATGGTGAACTCAAAACTTGATGTTTACCAAACATTTTAATTTTATCCACATACAATTTTAATTTATTTTTCTTGTATATTTACAACCATTTGTGACATTCCTAAATATGTATGTGGAAAAGTGTATTTTTTCTAGAAGAATATGATGCCCGTTCAAAATATCACCGTAAATAAAAGCGATACGACAAACAAAATGCTACTATTTTATTGTCCACCACTTTAATTTGAAATATTCTTTACCCACATTTTATTACTAGCTTTCCAAAACTTTTATAGGGCAAGACACAGGCAATAAAATTTTTAATCGAAGCAGTATATCATCCCAACACCATTCTATTTTTTTTTTTTTTTTTTTTCTAAAACGATAATACTATCCAATTATAGTATTAAAATGAGGAGGGCATAAAAACCCGGAATAGTTATAAAACAATCCGTTTCAATTCGGATTTTTCTTTCGTTTGCATTAACGCCCGTTTACACGAATCACTGAATGGGATGATTGCATTATTGTCTCTCGAAACTAATTACAAAAGTTGGATAATAGATAAATTAAAGGGATTTTTTTATAGGGATTTGAAATGGATAAGATTAAAATTGAATCCGTGACGTGACACTGAGAACTATGAGAATAGTGATTCCAATTGGGATTGGGATTACGAAATTTATTGTGTAAGTTTATCGTTTTTTATGTTTATTAGTGTTTATTAATTAATAGCTTCACTCCAACATTTATCGTAGAGTGTTAGTTAATTAAAAGAAACCATAGTATACTATTATCAATTTTTTAATTCAGTGGATTCTAATTATTTCGTTGTTGCATTTTATAATATTCACAAAAAAAAACCAATTGATTTATTTGCATTTTCTTTTTAAAACGTTGGAGCTCGTTAATTTACAAGCAAACGCTGTAATTTTGAAAAAGGGACGCGTTTAATATTTTATAAACAAATTTCTGCGTAAACACGAAGTTTTCTTTGTCTTAGCAAAATTTCACTTTGACTTGATATTTCGGAAAAACCAATTGACATATTTGGATTTTCTCTTCAAAATGTTAAAGGTAGTTAATTTCCAATCAAATGCTGTGCTTTTTAAATTTAGGAAAAGACCTGTTCATTTTTTATAATTCTTCAAACAAATTCAAGTACAAACTCGATATTATCTTTGTTCAACAAAATTATTTTTTTTGGGGTGTCAAATAAAATTTTACAACATGACGCACGCTGTCTTGTTTGTACACAGTTGACTGATTTTTGTTTTTGTTAATTTGCATTTAAGACGTATTTTATTGTCAAACTAAAAAATTGTATATTATCAATTGCACGCTTTCATTGCTTATTTTGAAATCGTTTAATTTAAAGTTTCGAAAGAGTGTTTCCATTCCTTGATTTAGCATTAAGTGAAATTTCGAGTTTATAAAAGCCTGAAAATTTAGTTAGGTCATTTCCAGCGTCACGCGTATAAAACACTGATTTTAAGTGAAGTTTAAATTATACTGCAAAATCAGTATTAAAAATAAACTGCTAAAGTAGGATTAAAATATACTGTTACCAAATACATTTTGAGTATCTCAATATTTTTGTGTTTTTATTTTGAATATCGCAATATTTCAGTGTTTTATACGCATTGCGCATGGAGTAAAATTCAAGATTGAAACATACTTACCAATATTGGACATATTTAATAGTAAATAACTCAAAAACTATCAGTAGGGTGTTTTCTGATTTCTACATTAAATAAATTTAATTTATTGTGTGAGATATTTAGAAACAATATCTACACTCGTCAAAACAACGATATACAAACTATTTTATTTTTGCTTAGCATCCAAACAAAATATTAAGATTAACTAAATAATTTCCATGTTATGATTTTTTTTCAAAATAATTAAATTTAGTTTACCAAGAACATTTTCCCTTTTACATTTTTACATAAAAGAATAACCGTAAAGAAATTTCCCTTTAATGCATTTCCGACCATCAGTTGAGGAATTTATTAATATTCATCACTTGAGAGTAACGTAATTACAGAAGCCCTAATGAAATTACTGCATTTTACGTGTCAGAAATTACGGCACCCTTTCAGCTCCGAACGCGGCACCTCCGCCACTGGCAGCACATGGTAATTCGAATCATCAAACCAATACATGAATAAACATGCCCGGTCTTAGTTTGACCTCATGTCAATTTCGAGGGACCGAAATTAACATGGAGAGACTGACATTTGCATACCACCCGTGTTCGATATATTATTTAGCCAGACCTACCTAAAAATATTTAAATCTGCAATTGTAAATAGACTGTCTACCGCATTTATCTTTTACACGGTAAATGCTTGAATGGACGCTGCGCGCATAATTTATGGAAATTTACAAAATGATTATGCATGATTATGATTATGCACCATATTACAGTCAAATTATAATGTTATGTCTGGAAAGTGAGATGATGTATGTGTAGTTAATTTCTTTTATAAATAATGTACAATAAAGTTATTTTGCGATAGTTGTCTGCTTTCTATCTCAATTACGGTAAACTCTTGCAGAGAAAATTACTATTTAATATGAAGCGTCAATCTAGACAATATTACATTTTTATTAAATTAAGGGTAATAATAGCGCAGTGTTGGCAAATGGTCGCCATAAACGAGAACGAGGTCGAAAAAAAAAAACGCGTGTGTGATTTAAAATTATAGAAAATATTAAAAAATTAAAGTTGAATTCGCATAAGAAAATATACAATCGTGTGTAAGATCACTGTTGGTTTCAAAAACCCCTAAACACTCATGGAGTTTTAAAATACTTACAGCTAAATGTGGAGTAACGCATTTAGTAAATAAAAACCACTTAATCCCTCCTAGACTTCATTGTAGTATTAGTTTTATAAGAAAAGTAATCAAATCCAATTTTGTAGATTTTTGCGCTTAATTAAAAGTGATTAATGGAAACAAAATAGTAATTTTTGAAATGACATTAACTGTAAACAATTTATAACTGATGAAGCATACTTTTATCATTATCAAAATTATATAGTAAAATGATATAAAAAAAGCAACTGCTCATATCTACAATAATTTTAAAACTCATGATTTTTTATGTCCCCTTCGCTACGCCTATGCTATCTATGTAGAGATACAACGAACAACAAACGATATTATTATTCATAATTAAAAGTGCGGCGTAACGTTAATTAACTATTCATTTTAGTTTCACATAGAGAAATTTAACTATAAACCACTTGATTTGCAATATTAAGTAGATTTATTTCATCTCAACCTTTATCCCCATTCTAAAATAAGAAATTAAGTCTGGTTTCCCTGAATCCGCTGATTTGCAATTTAAAAGAGGGTAAACCGATACCTATACTTTCTGACCAACCCCCTCTCTCCCATAGGAATACATTACAAAATCCACGTGATTTATGGAAAAAATAATAAATTTCAGGTCGTTTTTTTTTTCGTTGCGGTCGAGATTGAGATGGAAACAAAGCGTCCCCCCTTTTTTTCTTCTTTAAATTTAAAGGCGTTTTAGCGGAACTTTGTTCCCGGCGATCGATTTTACGGGCCCGAATCTGACATGCATCATCTTTCCGAATTGTATTTTCTCTTCTCTTTGGATATATTGAGTAAACACTTTAGGGATTTAAAGTTTTCGCCGAGTGTAATGCAAATTTTCGGAAGGGCGCGCACACACATATGTAATCTGTACAAAAGTCTTTTGTAACGTATAACGAAATATTTATTTATATATGTTTTCCATTTTTTCTTAGTAATAGCTTCTTTGAATAAACAATTATATTTTTAATAATACAGATAAATATGTTTACTGAGATATTTATTTTTAAATGAAGGAATATTAAATACAACAAATTTTTAATTAATGGTTGTAAAAATTCAAGTAAAATATTGATTTAAATATTCTGGAGCATAGACTCAAATATTCAAGTTATATCGATACAATTATAAGCTTAAAATTAGTGTTTTCCACTCCCAGATTAAGCATCAAGTGAAATTTCAAGTTAAGAATTTTGTTTGGTGGCGTAGTGAAGCGTAGCGATCAAACCAATTTCTCAGGCTTTTCTAAACTTGAAATTTTACTGTATGCGGCACGCGTATAAGACACTGATTTCAAGTGAAGTTCACTTGGTCACAATATTTCAATGTTTCTAGTATTTAATACTCCTTGCGATGGTTCAATTAACCACTGTTGAAGGTAACAGAAAGTTAGGACATGTTTAAAAATTGAGCGTAATTATGAAATTATTCAGACATAAAATTCACAAAATTCGATAAATGTTAACATTCTTCAATAACAAAGATTAATTAATATGTTAATATTTTCAAATTTTAGCTAAATCCAATTAAATAATCCGTGCATTTTTTCGCATTTTTTTTCAAGCGGTTGCTAAATGTAACGAAATAGAAAAAAATGTTTAATCATCTTTAATTTTTACTTTTAGGTGATGGGCAAAATGGCGTATCTGAAGGATCGATCAATCAAGGATTAATCAGGTTAAAGGATCGATCAATTAATGATCAATGATAGATCAGTTGAAGGATCAATCAAGATATTGTTTGTTGAGTGAAATAATCGATATATTTTAAGAATGACAAATGAAAAGTATAGAATTCTACAGCTCCATGAAAAGTAAAGAGTAAAAAAAGGTTTCGCAACACATTTTTCAATAATCGTAACTGAATTACTCTACACTGCTAAAAATCGCTATTAATTCGTTACTGTATCCCGCATTACTAGTTATTATATCGACTATCTATTCATATCACTTCTAAATATAAAAATGATTGATCAAAAAGATCAATCAAGAAGATTAATTAAAAATATCGATCAAAAAGATTGATCATAATGATCGATAGTTTGAAGATGATCGATCACTTACATGGATTGAGTAGTTGATATTTTTTGGGATTTGGTCCATCACAAATGTTTACACTTATTCCAACGATAATTTCCATTCCCAGATTAAGCATGAAGTAAAATTTCGAGTTTAGAAAACCCTGAAAATTTGGTTTGGTCGCTCCGCGAAGCGGAACGGCCAAACCAAATTTTCAGGCTCTTCTAAACCCGAAATTTCAGTTCATGCGCCACGCATATAAAACACTCAATATTTCGAAGTCAGAAATACACTTAAAAATACTTTTTTAAAATAAATAATAATCGAAATATTTAAATAACGAAATATTTACACGTTTCTTCACACAGATCAGATAATACAATGTATCAAATCAACTATTTAGTAATTTACCTAAGAAAACATCAATAATGCTACGTTATTACATCAGTGGCGCTAATGGTTAAGGTAAAGTTGGTTATTTAATTATAATTAAACAAAATCATTTAATAGTGTTTGTTAATGTTTAAACATTTTTTGTGAACATTTTACATATTTATTTATTTCTTGAGCTTCTTAGCAAAGTTTAGCATAGGTTTTGTCTCCTGTCCTTTACTGATTAATATCCTGGCTACACTCTAATAATCTAGTTACTAGATTTTTCAAAATTATTTAAAGTCTCCCATCGCTCAAACTATAATCAAGTTAGTAATGATTAGCACCTCGCATAGAGATTATATTTTAATATAATATTTTTCTATTGTATTGTCATCTTTAGTTTTTGAAAATGTGTTATATTTATTAATTTTGTAATACTCTGTATACACCTATTAATAAACAACCTTGAGTAAGTAAGTAGACACTATGAAAAATGAGAATTCCTCGTGTGCTCTTTTTTCCCTTTAAACGACCGTATAATTGGATTTGTAATAAATTAATGGGACAAAAATTAATATATCAACGTGAATAGAGGTTCTCCGTCTAAAAATTAATTGCACGATGACTCGATGGAAATGTGACCGTTTAATGCGGGAAAAAAGTTAATTTTTCGTGCGGGCCTTTCATATGTAGCGGCGATTTGAGCATGAAATTTCGACATTAGCCTTTTATTATGAAAAAATAGGGCTGTTTACGGAATGCCACCGCATCTGTTGAAAAATTGAATGCCCCTTCCTTTGTAAGCAGCGCCCTTACCTGCCTTTTAGTATAAATTGCCTTTTTTAATGTCGTCCCAAAGGTGGATGTTTTGTTAAAGAATGAAGGTAATGTGTTCTGCTTGCTGGCTGTCTAGGAATTTTATGGTTTAAATGATCGCATATGGAATTTTAAATAAATCTTATTAATAATTCATTATAAATATAATATTTAAAATACTAATATATTTTTATTTTTATAATAAACTTTTATGTTATTATTGTAAAATGGTGTTATGCTAGTAAATAAAAAAGATGCTCTTTTTCTTGACATCTACAATACAGGGTTTTTTCTTTTAAGTATACATATCCCGATCCATAGTTGGTAAGTGTTCAGGTATTCGTTTTTTTTTATATAAATGTGTTCAATTTGAAACTTCTAACGAGTGTTTTCACTCCTTGATTAAGCATGAGGTAACATTTGGGGTTTTGTTTAGTCATGTAGCAAAGCGAAGCGACTAAATCAATTTTGTATGCCTTTCTAAACTCGAAATTTTACTTAAGCATGAAGTAACATTTCAGGCTTTTCTAAACTCGAATTTTAACTTGTTGCCCCAGGCGTATAAAACAGTGATTTATTGTGAATTTCAAAATATTCTTCTATAGCATTATGTTTTTAATCCTCCTTAAACAGTATTTATTTAATAGTGATTTAAGAGTAAAATTACTGCTTTAGTAGTATATTTTAAACTTTATAATACTTTAGGGTTTTACACGCGTGGCGCATGAAGTAAAATTTCGAGTATAGAAAAGCCAGAGCATTTGGTTTGGAAATGCTCTGGCTTTTCTAAACTCGAAATTTTACTTCATGCTTAATCACGGATTTTTACAAGCTTCAAACTGAACTTATTTCAGAAACAGCAAATGCTTATACATTTATTGAGTACTAATCGTGATAGATATGTATACTTGAAAGAAATATTCCCAGTATGTAGTACTATAAAATTATACATTTTGGGGAATGTTATTTTACAAAATCCTGTAAACTAATAATAACCAATATACACATGCTAACAATTACAATAGTTGCTATGGATCTAGTCAACGTATATAAAAAATATACTTTTTGCTATATCTCAATCAATTTAGCAATATTTAAAAATTATGCTAATAAAAATATAAAGCAATAAAAATATTGTGTTTAGTGTATATAAATAAACTCATTATTTAATTCATGAATATGTAATCTTATATTTTTCATATTTACACATTTCTAATAATTAATCTTACATAAACCTTACAAATATGCAAAATACCTTCTATTTTTAATAAATACTTTATAATTAAATTGCGTGTTTTGTATAAACTTTCATATACCAAAATCCGCATATTTTTTAATAATTTTGATGAAATTGCGATAATATTCACGAATTCATTTTCATCGATATGGTGCTAACTGAAAATAGTAGGTACAAATAGGTCTAGATGAATTGGATTTTCTAATTATCTAGATTATTAGAGCTGTTAACATAACATTTCAGTAAACATTTAACTGGTTCGAGAATTAAACTTATTATTCATAAATAATAAAACTTAATATAAAATATGAAGTAATATGTAAGTAATAGCTAACATATACCGCTCCATTGATCAATAATTTGTAGTAGCACTTAATAAAAAATCTCTACACAATTGCTCCATGAATAAATTAAGATATAACCTTATACTTGTAATATTTAAATCAAATATGTCTTTCTAGAACATAATAATAATAAACTTTATTTTTCTAACAGAAGATAGATTATACAATATAAATTATACATAATTCAAAAATTCTGTTGAAGAAATAATAGTAATATTTAGATGATTTCTTCAGTATAATTTTTTTTTTATTAATTCACCGAACAGAATATAATATAATTTCAGTCATTTTTATAGTTATTTGACGTCAAGTTGTCAAATTATTCGTAAAGTTTTGTTTTTCCTCAAAATCATTAACTATAATCAGTCGTGACACAATTATGCTGATCGAATAAAAGATTGATAACAATAAATATAGAATGCTTCATCCTGAATTTAGTAATTTTTTCTACCTACAACCATTTTGTTAGCTTATCAAATGAGAAATTCAAATAGAAGAACGACAAAATTGAACAATTTCCGATTTTGAGATAATCTGAGTATCATGTTTTTTATAAACTAAAGATATACAATTCGATTGAAATTCAAGTGATTAATTTCTGAAAAAAACGCGTGGACATGTCGATTAGTATAATGTTTTGTTTTGAAAGTCTAAAGGATAGCTCTACTGAAGAGGGATAAATCTCGAAACGCGTCTATAAATGGCTTCAGACTTTTTCTCTAAGATCGCCTAAGATTCTTTCAATTAATAGTCATTTCCTGCAATTTTCTCAGTTTATTTCAATTTCCTGTTGGTTCATTTAGTTTGGCGAGACAATAATTTGATCTGATGTTACATTTTGCATATAAATTATGCATAGAACAGTAAATCTATCGTGTAACTCAAATATTCATTGTATAATTAAATATCTGTCGGGGTATTAGCTTGAGAAGTAGTTGTTTCAATGAATATTTGGAGAAGTCTCAACAAGACAATTTTTTTGCAAAAAGTCGATATTAATTTTAATTTGTTTTTATACTTTTTCGATTAGTATTTTCAAATACGCATTTTTGCACTAAAAATTGTATATATAGGGTGTTTCATAAACAAATGCCAAAACAAGATCACTTTTTTTTTAAACAAAGCAGTCCGTATATTATCGTATATTTGGATTCTAAGGAAAATTCTATATATAAAGAAACAATGATACATTACATTGCAATATTTTAAGGAAATGTCAACAAGTGAAACGTACAGTTTTTAAGACGACAGCAAAGAAGGCGACAGTAAACTTTTTGTTGGTGTCATTAAGTGTTATCGTAACGGTTATGTATTATTTAAATGAAAATGCATTTATTTAAGAAAGAACGTATTGAAGTACTTATGATGGACGGGTTTGGAGACAGAGTGCGCACTCAGCAAGAAGTGTGTAATTTATTTAATGCAACTAATTCTGATCGACCTCCAATTACCTGATCTACTGCTAGCAAAATTAAATAGAAATTTGTTGAACAAGGCCATGGGCAGCTTGGTGGTGTAGTGGTTAGAGTGTTGTACTGCCACGCCACGGACCGGGATTCAAATACCGGCCTAACAAGTTGTCTGCATTTATATAGGTTAGGATAAAAATGCCAAACACTCCGTCTTCTCGGATATGACGTTAAATGCATGTAGGACCCGTGTACTGCCTGGATGTTGCGTGCACGTTAAAGATCCCTACCGGTGGGTTGGAACTCCCACCGGGTTCGGCAAAATTCCCGGATAGCTGTAGACCTAATCTCCGGCGTCATGATTGGCCTTAGCAGCGGAAATAGATGACGTAAAACCCAAAATAAAAAAAAAAAACAAGGCCATGTTACAGATTTGCCTAAAGGATGACCAAGCAAAGGTATGAGGATTCTAAAATAGAAACAATAATAAAAATAGACAATAGACAATAGACAATCTCTAAGAACTGTAATTTATCATTGGGATTAGTTTCAAAAATACTTCGCGTAGCTAAGTATCTTCCCTATAAGGTTTAATTGATACACAAATTATAAAACGACGACAAAATTTAAATTTTATTAGAAAGATTTTTTTTTCTGATAAGGCTACTTTTGTATTGCATGGACACGTCAATAGACAAAACTGCAGGTATTGGGCAACTAAAAATCATCATTGGACATAAAAATGTCACACATAGCACACTCAAAAAGTAAATGTGTGGGCAGGTATTGGAGAAAATCGAATTTTTCGACCATATTTTAGCGCTACTTGAACTTTCTTCAGTTTGAACTAATCCCCGCTTTAGCTGTTTTGTTTCCTAATCCACATGATGCAGATATCCTCATTTTGCAATGGCTGTTCCAGAATTTCTGAGTGTAACATTTCCAAATAAATAGATTGAAAGGTGTGGTCCTATTGAGTGGCCTCTAAGATCACCAGATACAGGGTGTCACGTGACACGATGCATATAACTCAAGAGCGTATTCCTTTGGCAATTTTTAGTCAAAAATGCCTTATACACTTTTGTCTAAAACTTAATAGTTTAGGAGTTATTGGTCTAAAAGGCTAATTTACTTATGACGACAATTATCTATTATTTTTTTTCAAAACGAGTTGCCAGGATTAATGCAGGACGTTCCACTTCGAAACAGAGTTAACATGTGGTTTCAGCATAGTGGTGCATCATCTTATTATGGTATTAATAGAAGAACATATTGTCGTTGTTTTGATAAAAAATCCTATATTATATTTTTTTACAAAATAGAGTTTTGGTATCAAGGGACTCTACGTTATCAGCCCGATGAGTTCATGAAACCTCCTATGTAATAAAGTTAACTCTTAAATCACATTTGCTTGAAATATATTCTTCTATTTGTTGAGAATTATTTAACTAAATTTCGTCGAAACAGTTTTTTGTGCTTCCTGGAGATGTTTGTTTAACTTACATAGTAGGTTTCATCAAAACAACAAAGGTATATAAATAACAAGTTTGCTAACAATTGGATTGGAACTAGACCTAACGCATCTAGACTATTATCTTTGTGGACACATGAAAAGTTTAGTTTATTCAAATAAACCACAAACCTGAGATGATAAGACGACCCAGATACTTTTCAGAGAGCTACGTCTTCAATTATAAGAAGAGCAAGAATGTGTTGTCAGGTACTTTATTCTGCATGCTTTTTGCTATCTTCAATTTAATATTTCCGATAACTTTTTACCTATAAAGTTTTAGACAAAAGTGTTTAAGGGATTTTCGACTAAAAATTGCCCAAGGAATACGCTCTTAAGCTATGCGCATCGTATCACGGGACACCTTGTATAACCCGATTAGATTATTTCTTATGGGGTTATTTGAAACCTAAACGGTAATGTAAATGGGCCAATAAAGTTGACGATCTGATACAGTCAATACGGCAGGAAATACTCGTTAGACTTATTTCACCAGAGGTAATTGAAAACATTCAACGAGAAACCATTCTTCGACTAGAAAAATGCATTGAAGTAACAAAACATTAAACATTTATTATACAGCAATTATTGTTATGTTGTTATTTATTTTGTATGATTTATTCTTAAACATTATTACGTCAAAATGGCCGACTTAAAATATTTGTCAATATTTCGTAAACAGTTAATGATAGGTATAGAAATATCGCGAAATATCGATAATTTTCTGACGAATCTAAATACGTGCTAATATACGAAGTGTTCCATTTAAAAAAAAGGTGACCTTGTTTCGGCATTATTGATGGGGCATTATGTATATAACATTTTTACTGCCAAAAATGTGCAATTAAAAATACTAATCGATGTGTCCCAGCGATTTTCCTAGAAGGAATCACCTGAATTTTAAACGAATTTATTCCTATCATCATAAACACATTTTATATTAAGGTCATGTATTATATTAATTTAATTTTAACAGTTTGAAATTGAAATGAAGTAATTAACATTTTCAGCCTTTTGAATTTATAATTTTAATTAATTGAATTAATTGGCTGAAATAATAAACAATGTTTAGTAATTTTCAATTACCTAAGATTATATACCCGAACATTTATCATCAGGACCTCACCCGGATTATTGAATGTAATATCCTTCGGGAACATAATCCCTTTGTGGTTGTTAGGAAATTAACACGTTGATAAACACCTGAGTGGGGACCTATATCCCTTTGACAGTTTTTTTGTATAATTAAATTTGAATATGAGAAACACAAAAAATGTTGCTGGATTGAGGTTTAATAATAACGCAAGCATTAAAACATAACAAAAATCATATTGTATCGGTGATTTTTTATTATCATTCTTGGTAATATCAGGAGTGGCTCTCTTTGAAATAAATAATAGTAACAATAATAATATTAATAAAAATAAATTCATTTATTTGCCAAATAGTGATTGTATAAACTGATTGATTTATTGATAAATGAGAGCAATTTAACAAAACTACGTTTATTATTTATTTATTTGTAATACAACCATCCATTTTTTACAATATTTCATAATTATAGTTGTATACTACTTAAATGTAACAATAGAATAAATACCAAAAACACAGAGACATTTTTTTCAAGTATATATATCCTGATGCGTATGCATTTTGAGGCATTCGTTATTTCTTCTACGAGTTCAATTTGAAACTATTACCGAGTGTTTTATCTCCTTGATTATGCATGATATAACATTTTGAGTTTAGAAAATCCTGAAAATTTGGTTTGGTCGCTCCGCGAAGCGAAACGACCAAACCAAATTTTCAGGATTTTCTAAACTCGATATTTTACTTCATGCGCCAGGCGTATAAAACACTAACGTTTTGTAAATTTTAAGATATTCTTGTTTACAGTATAATTTTAATCCTGCTTAAGCAATATATATTCAATACTGCTTTACCAGTATATTTTTAATTTCATATATTTCAGTGTTAAATACGCATGGCGCATAAAGTAAAATTTCGAGTTCAGAAAAGCCTGAAAATTTAGTTTGGTCGCTGCGCTTCGCTACGCGACCAAACCAAGTTTTCAAGGTTTTCTAAGCTCGACATTTTACTTCATGCTTAATCAAGGATTGGAAACACTCTTTCGAAACTTTAAATTCAACGCTATTAAAAAAAACAATGAATGTCCAAGAATTTACAGCGCATACATTAAAATATGTACACTTCTGTGAAATACAATTAAGTACAAGTCTCATAACTATTTTTCACAATATTCTAGTTGTATAATTTGGGTCTGTATAATTCGGGTCTTAACTTGAAAATAACACCTTTATTAAATAAAACAAAACTATGACCTTTTGAAAAAAAACGCTCGTAATTAATACAGCAAAGCCGAAATAGAAACACCATCTTCTATTTTAGTTAGAATTCGAATTTTTACATATTTTTGTAACTATAAAACTCATCACGTTCGTTTTAAACTATAACATATTTTGTGTGGTTAATTTCATTGCCTGAGAGAAAAATTCCCAGTATAATCCCATTACATATGACGTTATTTACTTAATTATAGAAAAAAGCTATTTATTGTACCAACAACATCCAGAAAAACAAAATTTCAATAAAAACACACATCTACATAGTTGCCAGAGTAAGTTTTGATGTAATCCAAACATCCCCCATCGTTTTTATTGGGCATCATATTTCGAGCACATCCACTGCAAGAATTATGACGAAGCAGAAAAAAATACATATCTCCCCGCACTCCTAGCACGTCGCCATTTCCTCTAAATAAACTAATCTCAGATAACGAAATTTATAACCTCCTGCTGATTTATGCTTTTTGAAAATCGACCCAGAAAGCTCGCCGGTGCAGACGTGAAATATAGAAAAACACTTTCAATGAAAATTTGTTTTATGGATCGTAATGTAAAATTTTTTATCTATCGGGGGATGATTTACGGCCGTGTTGTTATCATATTTTGTAATGTGACCAATACGCATAAGAATAAATTTTGCTTATTGATGTACGATTTATCTCGTGTTGTTGATTTCGAGTTATGGATGGCGAAAAGTTGTTATACATTTAAAAAAGTGCTTAGATTAATTATATTATGAAAATACAAATCACTGTTTTTAAAGAGGACTTACTCGTTTTGTCCACATCGGCTCGACAAAGAAGAACCGACATAAATTGTATTTCGGCCATTCCATAAATAAGTGCACACTTTATAGGGGTACATCAGGGATTTTAGCGAATTTCACATATATTATAAAGCCTATCAAGACATGGTGTTTGGTTGTTACTAGTGGTTAAACAAATTATTGTGTCAAAAGTTATAACAATTAAAACTTTTAGTACACTTTTATTTTGAACTTAAACATATCGTAAACCGTTACCTATACAAAAACAGTTATTCTGTACTTTTTTGTGCTTAAATGTTCAAATTTTAAAATACATTTTTTTTGCAAAACGAAAAAACTTTATTTATATAGATTTTTTTTAATAAATAAAACATATCTCAAAAAATAATCAAATACACTTGTTTTAATTTTCTTTAAAAAAATATATGTTATACCCTGATCCTTTCTCAGAATTTTTCCGTTTTCAAAAGTGTGGGCACGTTAAAACTTTTTAAGATATGATTTTTTTACCCGAGCGCTACATTGACATGAGGCGCTCCCGCCAATGGTGTAATGGCCCGGATCGCGGTGAGCGCCTCGGGTCAATGCAGCGCTCGGGTAAAAAAATTATATCTCAAAAAGTTTTGAGGTGCCCATTTATTTGAAAACGGAAATATTCTTAGGAAGGATTGGGGTATAACATATATTTCTTTCAAGAAAATAAAAACATGAGTATTTGATTATTTTGTGAGATTTGCTCCGGTAAAAAAATCATATCTCAAAAAGTTTTAAAGTGCCCATCTTTTTGAAAACGGAAATATTCTTAGAAAGGATAGGGGTATAATTTAATTTTTTTTTTAAGAAAATTAAAACATGAGTATTTGATTATTTTGTGAGATTTGTTTTATTTATTGAAAAAAATCTATCTAAATAAAGTTTTTTCGTTTTCGAAAAAAAAAATATTTTAAACTTTGAACATTTAAGCATAAAAAAGTCAAGTATAACTTTTATTGTATCAGTAACGGTTTACGATATTTTTGAGTTCAAAATAAAAGTGCACTAAAAGTTTATATTGTTATAATTTTTGAAACAATCATTTGTTTAACCTCTAGTAACAACCAAAAACCTTGTCTTGATAGCCTTTATAATATATGTGAAATTAAAATCCCTGATGTACCCCCAAAAAGTGTGCACTTATTTATGGAATGGCCAATTTGTATGTTGTATGTTTAAAAATGTTACGCCAATAATGACCAGCAACATGAAAATTATTGATTTGAAGTGCCTCTGACTCATTTTCTGTAAGCCAGTGCTCACAAATACACAATAATGATTTTTTTATGGCAATAGATCGGTTTTATGGTCATCATCACAATAATGTTATTTAGAATAATAATGTTGTTTAGAATTTACTTAACTATAATATACCTAATCTTTCTCTCTCTCTCTCTTAAAATCAGTATTTTCAACGCGTGGCGCATAAAGTAAAATTTTGAGTTTAGAAAAGCCTGAAAATTTGCGTTTATCGCTCCGCTTTGCTACGCAACCAAGCAACATTTTTAGGCTTTTCTAAACTCAAAATTTGATAACATGCTTAATCAAGGAGACAGTTGATAAAAGTATATTCGAATTCAGCAAAAGAAATACATTGTCACAAACATAAACAAAAGCAGTTGTACATATCTCTAAACTATTTATAAAGCTAATTAGAGTGAAATTAGAACACATAAAAATGCGATATTGTTAGGTGAGTTCTATCAATATTTTAATACTCTATTAGTTAGTTTGTAGATTTTATTCTATTAATACGAAATGTTAGTATCGTGTTTGTACAGGACTAGTAGATAGTAATTTACATTATCTGTAATAATATTTACGGCAATTCTATTAAAAAGGCTGGACATATTTATATCAGGAATAGAAAAAGATGAAAATTAAATCACCTGCTTTTAAAAATACTCTTTATTGTGACATTTTTACGTTTCATTTAAATAAAATTGAAATTTCTTGACTTTTACCTAATATTTTTTTTTTAATTCTAATGTTCTGAGAATTTTGTAAACTAAGACTTATTTCCATTTTATAAATCCTAAAGTATACATGTATGCGTACTTATTTAAATAATAAAACAAACAAACAAACCCTTTCATTCGCAGAAACAAATTTACCATTTAAATTACAAAGTTATATTAATACAACATAATAGTAACACTTCTAATTCAAAACTTTACGCGCGCAAAAAGTTGGACACGGCCGTAGTAAAGTTTTGTTATTAATATTTTAATTAAAATAATAAATAAAAGACTACAACAAAGTTCCGGATTTTACACAACTTACAAAAGCTCATCTCAATCCTTTATCTCCTCAGCATATCTTGCGCTTTATTTTAAATCGCGCCCAAAGCGACGTTTTGTTGAAATTATTGAAATATTCAAAACGGAGAAAGCCAATAAAATGCTGATAATTCAAGAATTTAAACGCAAGTAAAAGTTAGAAGTAGATAGAATGTAAATTTTAATTGTTCAAGGAAGTAAATAATAAAGTTTGAGGAAAAAAATAAACAACATAAAAAATGTATTATGCGATTTGCATTTTTTTATCTTGGGAGCAATATTACCACATTTGTAACAAGACTAGCGCTAAAGAATGTATTATTCGTATTTTTAACAGAACGTACACGAATTATCAAATTTCGTTTTTCTTTTTTTTACTTGGTCGAATTGTACAGTACTCAGAAAGGTTGAAATGCTAACCATAAGTCAAATAAATAGTTCGATCTTAGTCAAATTTTGTAAATTCAGTTCAGCTAACCAGGGCTGGGCAGGACTCGAATCATTCAGGACTCGAATCCCGGTTTCTAATCTTTTTAGAGGATTCAAAAGAGGCTGTCGAATACTTTAGTACATTTTTTTAAGAGGATTCGTATTCGAATCTAAATGCGGGTGATTCGAATCGTTATAAAAGGATTCAAATATTTATAAAAGCATTCGAATATTTATACAATGATTCGAATACTTACAAAAGCATCTGAATAAAATAATAATTCGATTTAATTGGGAGGATTAACTTAAAACATTTCTTTTGTGTGTTTTTAAATTTCTCGTTAAATCACTATTTTATACGCGTGGCGCATGAAGTAAAATTTCGAGTTTAGAAAATCCCAGAAAATGTGTCTCGGGTCGCTGCGCGACTCTCGCCAAATTTTCACGGGGCTTTTCTAAACTCGAAATTTTACTTCATGCTTAGTCTGGGAGTGGAAACGCTCGTTTGAAACCATTGAGATTAAAGTATCGAACGAGCGTTTCCACTCCCAGACTAAGCATGAAGTAAAATTTAGAGTTTAGAAAAGCCCTGTGATTTACCGAGAAATTTAGAAACTCGCAAAAGAAATGCTTTGATAAGAACATTAAATGACTGAAAATATAAATTTAGTTTTAAAAATTTTGTTAAATACTATTTGAAGTAAAACTGACATAGTAGCCACAATCTGAAATGTTAAATTTTTCCGGAATTTCTTTGATTCAAGATGTTTTCCTTGACATTTTCACATAACTTTCGTCTGTGGGAAACCCCCATTTTGTTAAATTATTTTCATTGTTTTTTGTCAGTATTTAAGTTGGTTTTATACATTTTTACGTGTATTGTAATGTTTATGATGCCTGTTGATTTTGACAAATTTAAAAATATCATGTGGCTTTGTTGTTAGTATTTTGGTCAATTTGAATATAACTCCATGACTTTTCAATGACTTTCCTGGTTTCAATGATATTCAGTGAATTTTGCATTTACGAAATTTTAAAGCATTTGTCGATTTTATAATAGAGTTCAATTCGAAGTTTTGAACGAGTGTTTTCACTCCTAGGTTAAGCATGAAGTAAAATTTCGAGTTTAGAAAGGCCTGAAAATTTGGTCGCGTTGCGCAAAGAGCGGAGCGATGAAATCAAATTTTCAGGCTTTTCTAAACTCGAAATTTTACTTCATGCGCCACGCGTACAAAACACTGATTTGAACTGAAGTTCAAAAACTCACAAATACATCTTTAATCAGAGTAACAGGCAATCAGATATTTAGTCTGTTATCAACGATGTTAATAATTAATAATTAGGTTTTGAATATTTTTGTTAAAACAACTGGTAAGGATATTCATATGTTAATGGTTGCAAAGAATTAATAAAATTAAATGTAATTTTAAATTATTTGTATTCGTGATTTGAAAAAACAGGATTCTTCGATTCGAATCATATTTATCTCTGACAAATCCTTTATTCAAGTATTCGTGGATCGAATCATATTAGGTGATTCGGATTCGTGATTCGAATTCTTTTGACGAGAATTCGTCCCAGCTCTATAGCTAACTGCATAGTGCATTCACTAGCTGAGCTTGTTATTTTTTTTTAATAATTTTTTATTTGTAGGTTAATATTTTCAAACTGTACATTCTTTGATTTAAATGTGTTTAGGGTCACATATTTCTGCACCGAGTATCACAACCTTGCTACGCCACTGTATTGATGAATGCATTTATCTGATAACAAGTTCTTCCTGCATTTTAAATTTCGTGTAATATATGATATTATTGCATGTTTGATTTATTTAAATAAGATATTTCGCAAAACACCCCTAAAACCTCCAAGTGCTTCAAATTTCAGAAACTTTGTTGCCAGTTAACTTTATAGTGCAACCGGGAACATATTTTTTCAATCAACTTTTTTTGTTAAGGTTGCGATTTATTATGAGTAAAATCCAACGTTTTAGTAGCTAGTGACTATCAATAACGTTGGATTTTTCCAGCATCATTCATGTTCTGATTATGGGACAACATTACATGATACATTAAAATAATCCTAAAACTTGGGAGATTTTAACGTCATCAATTTAAAACGATTACGATATTTAGTTTTTTTGTAAAAAAATCCTGCAAATAGATATTTTTTAAGTCATTTATTCACTCCTTTTTTGGCAACAAAAACTTGTACTACTTAAAATTCAAGGGTGTCCGTACATTCTGCAGTCAATTAACTCTACAATAATTTAAAAAAATGTCCATGATAAATTACGTTTACCTGTTTATGATGGAAATAGAAATATGGGTCTATCTCACTCTAGCAAATGGCTGGCTGGGCAGAGTCGTGAGACAGACTCTGCCCAGCCAGTTGCTGTAGTAAATCGCAACCTTAAAAGAAATTAAAACAGCAGACGCTCTAAAATCAGAACTTAAAGTCTTAAAAAATCACGTTTTTTTTTTAGTTTTGACATTATAAACATGTCGAGTATAGCAAAGAGATTTGTTTGTAATTGACAATATTCCATTTTAACTTAATAATATTGTATCATTTTTCTCTTTGAATAATTGTATTAATGTCTTACCCGTTTTCTTGTATCACTAGCAACAACTTCCTGTACTTCATCAATTTGTCCGGCATTAATCATTCCAAGTCCACGCTTGTTTTGTTGTGTGTAAAATTCAAGAAGTTTCGCTCTATAGATCAGTGTCCCTGGATAATCACTCATGATCACCATTTGCTAACCCTTGGTCGCAGTCCAGCCCCATTTATCTCTATCTATCTTACTTTGTTGAATTGACAACGAAACGTCTGTACAATTCTAAATTCCCAAAATAAAACGACTCTATGATTTATCCCACTGGAAACCACTTGAATTATGTTAATTAGCGAATATACACTTAACATAATGTTAGCACGAGGCACGTTTAGTGGTTTAATATGAGGTCATTAATGAGTTTATGTCAACGCGGTCGCCGCTCGAAATGTTTGCTCTCGCCTCGCATTCGTGAGGGGGTTGCTTTCGGTCGCGAAGATGAATTGTTAATTTTCACGAGGGGTACTAAAGTTTATGGTCAGTTTTATTCACTTATTCCTACTAATAATTCTATATTTTGTATTTTATAACCCCCAAATATTTCCACTTAATGTTATTTAAATCATTCATTTTGTTTTTATTGAGTTACTTTAAATTATTAATCCGTTCCTGAGCCTATTTTGTATTAAATTTAAAAGACGGATACTTGATTAAACTCCATTATACATTGAAAAATAAAGCAAATGGGTCTTAGATTGATTCTATTGATCCCATACATACATATACAGGGTGCAGCATCTTCAAGTAAAGTGCCATTTACATCAAAATAGACAAAAACTTATACATACTTCCAGAGATCTTTTTTGCAGCGTTTTCCATGTGTCTGATCAAAATTTGTCTATCTTCAATTGTGTTCGAGTTATACGTCAAAACTATAAATTTTGCAATTTTGAAATATTGTAATAGCTTCTTTATTTAATAAGATATTGACATGCGGTAAAAACTTTCTAGAGGTACTTTTTTTAAGTAGAATACGTTGACTATATCAGATTTTGCTTTAAGTTTAATTTTTATGAGATACGACATAAAGTTTTATTATTTAAAATGCAAATCATAATTTGCTATGACTTCAGTCGATTGCATTTTAATTTATTGTAGTTTTTATACTTTGATCTTGATTTAATTTGTGTATTCCAATATCTTATTTTGTTCAGTATTCGTATTCCCAAGAAAATCGTGGACTTATTGGTTGACTGAGCTTTATAAGCACTTTACTCTATCTGTGACATTTAGTCAGAGCGGAATGACAATGACACGGGTTCGGTCCCTTTGTCTGTGCCTGTTCCCTAAAACGCATCGTCTGCTCGAGAGAGGACGGACGGAGGAGGAGAAATTAACAAGAATCACTTATTTACTCGTGTTTAATATCTGACCTTTTTAGTCCTGCCATTTAAGCCGGAAATGAGATGCGATAAATAATTCCCGGCGAGAGAACGTTGTAAGAAAACGACGGCGAAAATAATGGACGCTAATACAAAATGCTGCTGTAAAAGTTATCAATCCCTTAAATGTCGGGACGGATTTTTTTTTCTTTCGGGATCCTGTATGTCGTGTTAATAATTAATTTTGACAGCCTTGTTAAATATTACTCTTGACATTTTAACGGTCTATTCTCTCATAAAATGGGTAAACTCCTTAAGTTAAGCACTAAATTATATTTTTGTCTTCAATAATTAGCGATTTTATTATCGTTATTAACGAACCTTAACTGTTCTTTATAGCTATTCAATTCAGCTAGTTAGCTTATAGCTCAAAAATATCAAAGATATATTAAATTAACAATGTAAAAAGGTTATTAGCTTAAAGGGTTAATTCTGCAACATTTTCAACAGTTTTTCATAAGTCTGGTAGAGTAAGTTTAAGAAATTTAATAACAATTGTAAAATGAAGCATGCAGTACATTTTGAACTTTACATTTCAGTGTTTTAGACGCGTAGCCTATCAAGTAACATTTCCTATTTAGAAAACCCTGTAATTTTACTTCGGGCTTAATAAAGGAGTGGAAACACCCGCTAGAACCTTTACATTGAAGGCTTTTATAAAATCAACAAATGATTGAAGCATTTATAAAAACCGCATTGAGAGAGGAAGCGATGTGGATCGATGTTCAAGGAATCTGAATTGGAAAGAAGGAAGGCGATTTAATATATGTTGGGTAATTTTTTGTTTGAGCATGGATTCAAAGAGTTTTCCAATGACCGCCCTATCACCTTGTTTCCAGGTGATAGGGCGGTAGGCTGATACTGTTAGCGGGCTATTATTTTGTTTGCGAATGCATGTTATTAAATCTTCTAAGTAACATAGATATGGTTAATTATTCGCATTATATATTTGTGGATATGATCAGGAAGGGATTTTAGGAACGTTATCATAACCGGCTGCTGGGTTTTTGCCTTTACATAAGTGTTTAATGTAGTCTTCTTCTTTTATCTCATCAATAGGGGGGATGGGAATAGGGTTCATTTTAAATGTGTCATACCAGTAATTTATGGAATTAAACCAGTCGGTGTCTTAGGTGTAATTGTCTGTCATTGTATAGTATTCTTTAAAGTACTATTTCCAAATGAGCTGTACTGATATTATTTATTATTGGGTTTTGTAATCCGTTATATGTTTTATATTTTGAAAGTTTCTTAATTTGCTGCCAATATTGTTTTCCTTTAAGTTCATTTATTTTATTGTAAGCTTTAATCCAGGTATCGGTTTTATATTCTTTTATGAGTTTATGGATATCTTTGTTCAAGCTTTGAATTTTTGTTTTAAGCTTGCATCGTCCGTTAGTCGCTGGTCTCCATATAGTTGACATCCATATTTTATAAGTCTTAGTACGTAGTTGGGAAGTGAATATTTGTAGGGATTTTTAGTGTTTGTAGGAGTTTTAAGCTTGTATCGTCCGTTAGAAATAAGGATATACAGATCGCGTCTACTGTCTCGTGACTATTTATAAAGTCATAAATGTCTTTTGTCGGAATATTATTTTAAGAGGATATGGGAGTGGGGGATCTTTTTTTAGTGAATATTCTATAGATAAATGATCGAAACATAAATTGCGTACTAAGAAAACATTACGAATTAAGTGTCGGATGTTACTCGTGATAGTATATTAGGAGTTGAGGATTGATTATAGGACATGATAAATGTGGGTGCAGTGTTGATGCGTAGTAAGTTTAAATTGTTTGAGATAGTTGTTATTTTTGGCTTTATTTCGATTAACATGACCGATTATCATAACGTAGGGAGGCTTTTGTAAGGATAGTGTCTTCAATTGATCAGGAGTGATGGATGTATACTAGGGTATACTAGGAATAAATGCAAAGTGAAGGAGGGGAGAGCAATAGTGCAGTGCATACACTCGTCCATGTGATGATTAATTTTGGGTGGATTGGGCCAAAATTTATTTCCGGTCTCGCAGTTATTATTGTCCCCCACGATAGTTTTGGTTACGGACAGAAGAAGAGATTTGTATATATGACCAGTTTTGATATAAAAAGGTATTTTTGGTTTAGGTCTCTCCGATTAGATTCACATGTATAGGATTTTAGGAAAGATAGTGAAATAGTAGGTGTGGTTTTCGGGAAAAAGAGTTAATGTTGGTATATAGGAAATTTAAATTAGACATTCCTAACTACTTGTGAATGACCTGTATGAACACCGGAGGTATGGATTACGGGTAGGCTTATATTTGGGGAATCCAGATCGAACATTACAATAAACATTTTACAATGAAACACTTTTAACTTTGTTTGTATAACACGTTTTATTTAATGTGACTGCAGTTTCGACAAATTTAGCTTGTCATTATCAAACATGGAGTGGAATTTGATCTCTTCGATGACTACGTACGTGAAAAAGTTAGCCGCATTGCACACAAGAAATTCCAAACACAACGGAGTCACATTAAATAAAACGTGTTATACAAACAAAGCTAAAAGTGTTTCATTGTGTAATTAACATGTATAACGAAGTAGAAGCCTCCACAATACAGAATTTAATAAACATTTTGTTACCTGAGAAATTAATATAGGAGTTGATGCGAATTGAGTTTTTTAGTTAGTGCTTCTCTGGCTGTTGTTGATGGTGAATTTATTTTGGTTATGTGAATGTCAATAATGTAATCGTGAATGATGATTCGTGGATAAATAAGACAGTCTTAAGTTAATTACCTGTCTATATCAGCCGCTTTTTTATTTTGCTTAATGATTTTCACATGCGGGATTCCATGAATTCACTTCAGTGGTATTCTAAAGCATTTCACTGATCATGCCCCATGATCCGTACTTCCGCAGGTTTTACAGTTCATTGGTAACGCAGGTAGATGTAGAATGGTTACATCTGCATTTCGCGCAGGACATGCGTTCAGTACAGTTTGTGGTTGTATGATCAAATTTTATGTATCTTCCGCACTGGAATAGGTGTGATGGTTTACTTTCAACAACCGTGTAGACCTTGCACATAAAGTTGAATTAGTGTTTAAGAAGTCTGGAGTAGGATTTACGAGATGGTGTGATAACTCGTATCATATGTGTTGTGTAATTGTCTTTTTTCGCAATTATGCGTTTGCAGTAACGGTGAGTTATTCCATTCGTATTTATTTATTTCCATTCGATTATTTCGCTGTCAGCAGTTTTGGTCTCTACGTCTTTGATAATGCAGCAATACGATGGGGATTGAACCACGTAATTATTACTATTTTAAATAAATGTGTTAAAACCAACAAGCACCATACAATTTTTAAAAAAACTTTAGAACTGTGCAAAAAACAAATTGACAAAAATGTAAAAATGTAGTAATCATCATATGTATATGTAAAATGTTAAATAAGTAATTGATTGGTGAAATTTAATCTAAGTTTTAAAACTGTATTTTAAAGATAATTGCCCCCTCTCCCACACACTCAACAAAATAATGTTCTCTGAATCCGCTCCTAGCAGTAACACCAGTATAAATTCTTTTGAGCTACTTCTACAATAGAGGATAGAATTATGAAAATAGTCAAACCGATTATTTGGATAACAGAAGAAGACGATGTATGACAATAAATATTTTATTAATGATACCGTTTATTAGAGACAATAGTTGTGAGTTTACTGCCAAATGTTTAGGAATTTTCTGATGACCGTATTATTACTCGTGAACGTGTTTGGGATTTTTGCAATCATACAAAATAGAACGACCGGAATACACTTCATTAGATACCAACATACGTCACAAAATAAAACAAACATGTTGAATGTTGAACATTTTGATTAACGGGCCCAATAGTAATAATAATTCGTTTCTGTTATTCACTGAACCCTGTTAATAAATTATGTATACGTAGTATTGTGAACTGATACAATCATTTTTGATGTTATACCAAATCCTCCTTAGTTAAATTAACTGTTCATGCAATATTTTAATTTCAATAATATTTCAAAGACAGTTCAATTTTAACATGTTACAGTTTTTAAATTTGCACAATCATTTATTGATGGGTAGCATTCATTGGTTAATATTCACATTTGCTTACCTAAATGCATATTCAGTATTTTACTTTTCTGGAAAACAATGATTGCTTAAATATTTAAAGACCCAATTACAATTAATATTATCGTAATGCCTTATATCATTACTAAAATATTTTCTAACCGTTCTTATTCCCCACCCAGGTCAGTCGCATTCGATCAAACTTTACTCATTTAAAGCTCGTTTTCTTTAAATTGACTTATAATAACTTACGACCCCATTGTTTTTCGCTCGACTCCCGCCAAAGTTGACTCGGGCCGGTATGCGTTAGTGTTGTCAATTAGTTACGCATAAATTTCTTTCGGATTGCCCTTTATTTATTTCCACAAACTACTCTTTAAACGCGGCCCTCGTTTCATACAAATCAGGTCCTGTCGATTATTCCCCATTATGTCCGTTACTTCCTGGTAATCGACATGCGATCACTCATATAGGATTTTAATTGAACGGATTCGATTATTTGTGATTATGACTTTTTTTAATGAAACAATAAAATCTATCATATGATAACAGAAAATGTATAACCATTTAATTATGCCTTAGGCGAAATTTTTGCGTATACGTATAGGAATGTAGTGCGAATGTATACTTTACTTATTTTGTTCTGCTTTGTTATTATATGAATATACAGTTATTATTATTTAACCTGACGCAATTTTCACTTTGTACAAATGTTAACACTTTGAAAATAGAGACATGTTATTACTAATATTATTAAATTAAAAATAAATAAGTACAGCAATTAAATAATAATATCAAAATAGCTCACTCGAGTAATGTCTCTTATAAGTATATATATATATATATATATATATATATATATATATACATATATATATATATATATATATATATATATATATAGCGTACACAACTGGATATAGACATTTTAAAACATTCTTTAATTTTATAAAAGTCTTTAAATTAAAGATTCTTGAATAAACATAAAGTAAAATTTCAAGTTTAGAATAGCCTTATCATTGAATTTAATCGTTTCAGGCTTTTCTAAATTCTAAATATATATGTTGTTATAATCAGACTTAAGCAGTATGTTTAAAACTTCAATTAAGTCAGTGATTTATACGCGTGGCCCATGAAGTAAAATTTCGAGTTTAGAAAAACCAGAGCGACCAAACCAAATTTTCTAAACTCGAAATTTTACTTTATGCTTAACCTGTGGAAAACACTCGTCCCAAACTAAATTTTACTCAAAAGAAAAATTTCCTGTCTAGTAAAAGTGATGAAACTTATTAAATTGTAAAATTTTCCAATTCCACTGTACTTTTTCAAGAAATGTGTGTTCACGTAAAAAAACTCTGAGAATAAAATCAATAGAATAGTTTTTGTTCAATTATTGAGTTTATTAGGTACCTATATTTTAATCCATTTACGGACGAAGTGCCGGACTCCCTCCAAACTGGAGGACTACCGACTAAAAACCCCTCCCATTTACCGGCTTCGACTGCATGGTCATTAGCCGGTTTGCTCGTGTTATTTAAAAAGAAAGATAAAACAAACAAAAAATTAATTAAAATAAACAACACTAAACAAAACATAAATAGAATAAATAACACTAAACCTAATATCATAGACATTGTGGTGGTAGGGTTGTATAGGACCCTGTCACCGATCGTACATAAAATGGACAAACACATCTTAAACCTAATATCACAGAGCGGACGACATCGGGGTTGTAAATGACCTCGATGCCGGACCATACATATAACGGACGACGCAACCTAAACCTAATATCACAGACTGACGGTGTCGGGGTTGTAGATGGACCCCGATGCCGGACCCTAAAAACTATATACAATATGTGCTCCAGAGTTGTAAAAGGACACACCACTTTTAAAGAAATGTACAAATAGTGATTTAATTCTCAATTGTGTTAAAAATTAATTTAAAGGATAACATTTGAAATTATAGTCAACCATATCATTAAATAAAATCAGATACATATAATATTGAAAAAATAATCATAACTTTTTTCACAAACATGTCATTTTCATGAAACTAAACGAAAACAACTTGAACTAATGCAAACTTTGGTTGTCTTGAAACTTAAAGGAGCTTACATTTTCAAAGTCTAGTTTAATTAATATTTTTGGTTGTTTTTAAAGCAAGCTTATATTTTTAGTCAAAGTCTAGTTTAATTAATATTCCTACTCGAGTTTTAATTTCAATAAAATTTGTTTTCCGAATAAGAACAAATCTTAACATATTTTCGATAAGGTGAAATTCTTGTAAAATAAAATAACAGTTAAACGATAAGGGTTTTAAATAATTTAACTCTCAATTATTTTCAAAAATATTGGCAAGAAAACAAACAAAAATAAAAATAGTTGTTAAAATATTTTTTTATCCACTTTTACATTCAGTCATGTGAAATAATCAATCACTAATAAAACACAGTTTCAGTTCATTTCTTCGCTAATTTTATAATAAATTAGTGAAGAAAGCAAATCAACCCGTCATATTAAAAAAAATGTCCTTAGTAATTTTTGCTTCTAATGAGTATGCATTTAAAACTATACTCAAAAACGGTTCTTAACAAGAAAACGTTCTTACCACTTTTTGATTTTATTAGGACTTTTATGAAGTTATATCAAAAACATATAATATTATATGTTTTTTCCTAGAACTTTATTTATTATAAAATTTTGGAAGACATTTTAGCGTAGAATTATTTATTTTTAAAATTTAAATTTGATATCGATAAACGAGAAATTTAAGTTTGAAAAATATTGAGTTCAACAAATGTATGTTTAATATTACTTACAGAAACTAATAAATCATTCAAATCAAATATTCAATAAATTGGAAAATTACATAGATTTTTTTATTTTCTTATTTTTTATAAGAGCATTTAAATATTCAATTGCAAAATTACATGGATTTTATTTTTATTTATTAATTTTATAAGAGCATTCAAAATGCTTCTTAAGAGTATTTTCCGATTTTATTCTAAAGTTCAAAATCACAAATACACACATGAACAAAATGTACATACATACCTTAAATGAGTCGTTAGAAATACGACATTATATTTACCATTTTAATTTGATATAAAAAAAAGTGTTTATTCTATATATTACTATATTTTGTATATTTTGAAAGAATAAGATTCTAACAACTATGTATAATGTTTGTAAATGTTTACAAAGATCTCGTGAACATTTCGTTAAGATTGTTTCAAATTATACAATCCACAAAAATTGACAAAAAAACATACTTCTTGACCTTGAGATGGAATTAACTTAAAAACCATCAATGAGGTATTTTTTCAATTTTCACATATTCTAAAAGAGCAATATATTTTTAATATCCCTTACAAAATTTTAGACAGATTTAACGAAAAATGTCGTCGTTATGATCGTTTTAAAATCTATAAAATTAGTACGATGGAAATAACTCGAAAAATATGAATAGATTATTTTTCTATATTCTGAAAAAGCAATATATATATTAGAAGCGTAACACCCAGAAGGAGTTATTATTTTAACTTGATTTTTTGCCAGTATGGTAGTCTTACATCAAGAATAAAATGATTACATTTTCAAGAAATGTTATTAAAAGACAATCTAAAAAAATTAATAATGTGTTTGGCGACCCCTTTGCTGTATACACTCCTGTAGACGTCTGGGCATCGACAAAATGAGATGGTCGATGTCTTCTTGAGGCATATCGTTCCAAGCAACTTGAAATTCATCGATCAACTGTGCTAGAGTCTGTGGAGGATGGTGCAAAGAGAATATTCTTCTTCCCATGATATCCCACACATGTTCAATGGGATTTAAATCCGGCGAACGGGGCGGCCACGCCAAAACATTAACACCAGCTTCATTAAGAAAGTTCATAGTTCGACGAGCAAGATGGGGACGTGCGTTATCTTGTTGAAAAAGTACGTCTGGGCGGCCATCTAAATAAGGCAACAAAGTCGGTCGTATGACATCTTCAACATAACGCGCAGCTGTCATACTGCCTCGAATGAATACAAGAGGTGATCGACTACCATAAGCAATAGCCCCCCAAACCATTACTCCAGCAGTCCTGTGTACATGCCTCTCAATAGCAAACCTAAGATCAGGTCGTTCTCCATGGTAGCGTCGTACCCTTCTACGGCCATCATGCGTGCCTAGACAAAATCGTGATTCATCGCTGAATACGGCATCGTGCCATTCTGCCTCCCAATGCTGCCGTTCTCTGCACAAGTCCAACTTTTGGCGACAGTGTCTCGCTGTTAAAGGAAACACTAATCTTGGACGGTACGAAAGAAGCCCAAAGGATTGAATGCGGCGATATAAGGTTCGCATACTAACGGGCCTACCTTCTTCTCCAATCCATTGATCACCGATTTGACGCGTAGTAGCGAAACGGTCTCGCAGGGCTATTTGTCTTAAGCGCCGATCTTGACGTTCTGTGGTACGCCTTGGTTGACCAATTGGTCTTCTTCTTGCTCCTCTACCTTCTTCTGTCCATACCTAATACACACGTATTACAGTTGCTGCAGTGGAATCAATACGGCGGGCAATTTCGCGATAGGACATACCGACATCTCGATAAGCAATAACTCGACCCCGGTCAAAATCGCTCAAATGGTGATATTGTGGACGTCTTCGGACTCGAGGCATTTTATTTAAGCTTAACACCTTCAACGGAAACACGAAAATTAAAAACATCTGTACTAAGCAGCTCATATAAATAGTTTTATCAAAAAAGAAAAAGTGAAATATTTTTTTTTTCACAATAAATATAAAAGGCCTTTATTTTGTAAGGTTAACAATCTGAAATGCCGCGCCCTATTTTGAATTTTTGTTTTCATGGTTTGGGAATTTAGTTTGAAGGATAGTTTGGGGTCGAAAGTGATTCCAAGGTATTTACAAGCAGGGGATGGGTTAATTACGGTCTTTGATATGGTTATGCTAAATAGGGAATTGAGCGGTCTGTGGACGGGTATGAATAGATAGGATTTATTAGGATTAATGGATATTCTCCATTTGGCAAACCAAAGAGACAGCGAATCTATTAGCCCTAGGAGAATAGAGAGGGATTAAGGTACTGTGGGTTAGGGTTGTATATGTCATGAACATAAATATTGTATAGGAGGGGAGATAATGGAGAGCCTTGAGGAACACCTTGTTGGGGGATAAAGGGCCGGGAGATGATATTTTGTACGTGGACATTAAGGAGTCTATTGTTTAGGAAATTATCAATGAGATAAATTAAGTGTTATGGGATATTGCGGGAGTTGCATTTAAACAGCAAACTTCGATGTCAGACTGAATCGAAGGACTTTTTTATATTTCGGAATAATATAGCTAAAAAGCAATATTTTATTAACATCCTCACAAAAGTATATTAAGATATCTAGCAAACTTGTAAAGATAGTACAATCTTGTCATATATTAATAGAGATTGAATAAAAATGTAAAGTTTAATAGAATTAGTAGAAAGTAGTATAACGCATGTGCCAGTTTATTATTTATAAACATTGTTATTATAAATATGCATGACTATTATTCTCGTGACTAATTATTTCCAGTATGGAGATTGAATGCATGACTATTATTTATGTATAGTGTAAGGTTAAGTGGAATAAGTAGAAAGTAGTATAAATATGTAACGTGTTAGTAGAAACATTGAAGTCTCTTATATCGTAAAAATCTTATAACAGTTTTTTTATAACTCATATACCAATTTATTATTTATAAACATTGTTAATACAAATATGCATGACTATTATTCTCGTCCTTAATTATTTCCAGTTTGAAGATTGAAAGGAATTCAAATATATTGAATAATATATATAATTCCACTTTGCAAAAGGCAGCAATGTAATGTCTATCTAATTTAAGTCAACAAAATGGTCGGATAATTTTTTATCGAATATTATACATTAAACTTTTAACTGATTAAATATTTCAATAACCATCCCTTTTAGCAACAAAAAAAACTGCTAGGGGTCTCGGAATCAACTTTTTTGCTCGCTATAAAAAAACGCAATCAATTAACCCCCATCAAATTCCCCGACTGCTGCCTTAACTTCCAAAATTCCCTTTTCGGAAACAACCCTTTCGAAACGATAGAGAAAATTAAGGGCACAATTTGTATGAGTTTGTGTCTTGATTTGTCTGGAGTATTCCAATTTGTTACTTTCTTTTTTTTTTCGTTAGGTAGTCTATATTGGATTCATGTTTTTTATTTAATTGCTTTTTTGAGTGTGTCTCGGTTTGTTTCGTGTATTTTAATTAATTGATTTATCAGTTTTCGTCTCATATTGCGTGCATTTTAATTATTATTTTTACATCATTTTTTTACCATAAATATCCGTTTTGAGGTTTTCTGAGTCGATTTTAGAATGTTTGTCTGCCTGAATGTAAGTCTGTCGTCATGTTCACATAAAACTTTAAACTTGAGCTATTTATTAATAAAATCATAGGATCTGAGAAGCATTTGATATTTTCCTTAACATCTTTAAAATCTTTTAAATAATAAGAGAACATGTTACCTGTGAAGGCTTTTACTTCGTTATACATCATTATTTGCACAAATAAGACGCTTACACATTGTTTGTATAACTGAGGTTTTTATTGTGACTATAGTGCCGAAAACTTTAACTTGTCATTGTCAAAGTAGAAGTAGAATATAATCAAAAAATAACATTTGTTATATACAGGATTATAAAATGAATTTGATTAGATAGAAATCGCATTCTAAAGTCCATTTTATGAAGCAAACTACTAACTATAACTTGTTTGTTTTGAATTCAACTTAAAACTCTAAAAAGTTATCACATCAGAAATAAATTATCTTTACGTTACCTAGAAATGCAAAAACAGCTTGAATGATTTTTTTAAGATGTGTTTTTTTTTTTGTTCATTGGCTTCTGCTTTCGCCATACAGCCATCTATAATTCTGTTGCTTCTTTTAATATTTAACTAATTCGCACACACTTATTTAATTCGTTTGGACGCCACATTACATTCCCACTACATCCATGGACCCGGATGGAATAATTTATTATTCATAAATGATTCCACCGAACGAGATTCAAACCTGCGACCTGTGGACCTGTGGTCTGTGGGCAGGTTCTCTGCCCACTCCCCCATCAAAGCCCCAAGATGTATTTATTAAATGCGTTTGATGTCCATTGTCGTAAAGCTGTTGTTAAATGAATGGGATCGAAAAACAGCTGCCTATTTAAAACAGAGATAGTTATCCATTTTAGAAATCAACTCATCCTCATACTTATTTTACGTTTGATCTCCCGTCAGTAGAATACTAGAATACTGAAATACTCAAATTCGCATTTGTCTCCCGAAGCGTGACATAGTTGAGAGGGGTGGGTGGAAGGAAATAAAAATAATAAAAGAACACACAGTGCAACTTCCGTCTTTTGCGGTTTGGTCTGTGGAGTGCTGATAACTTTTTATTGGCTAACACTAGCTCAAACTGAGCTCCATCTTTTCCCGTTCACTTGCACATAAATCTGCCGGCGATGCATGTCTGTTGATGGAATATTTCGGTTACCGAGACAACTTTATTTACTTTAAAGGTCTAAGGAATCTCACAAAAGAAATTAATGAAATTGTTTGAAAAATATATCTCAAACTGTTAATACATTATAAGGTCTGTTCAATAACGAGTACATTTGGATATATGTCTATTGTTAAACATGAAAAAATAAATGTTATGATTTATTAACAAAATTAGTTACTTATTAAAATGAAACAATCTGTTTTAAATATAATTAATATCTATTTAAGGTTTGCATAAATTAAAATCAGAAAATTTAACTTATATAAGTAATCTAAATCAGTGTATTATACGTGTGGCGCATAAAGTCAATGGATTCCAAATTTTACGGCTTTTCTAAACTCGAAATTTTGCTTTATGCTTAGTCTGGGAGCGGGAAAACACTTGTTTAAAGCTTCAAATTTATCTTTTTAAAAAAATAAACATAATATTAAGATTTAGGGCATATAGAGATATGTATACTTGAAAGAAAAACTCCCAAATTTTAAGGCTTTTCTAAACTCGAAATTTTATTTCATGCGCCACGCGTATAAAACACTGATTTCAAGTGAAGTTCACATTTTAAGTGCATGTTTTCCATTTTTAATCTAAGTTATTAATTTCAAAATCAAATTTCTCTTATGCGTTTAAGTGCGATTTCAAAATGTCAATCAGTGATTTGTTGACAAATCTTATTAATTATAATGAGTCATTGAAAGAGATGCTGTGAAGTATGTCCAATGAATTTATTATTAAAAAATACTGTGTAATTCTGGAGTCTAGTATTCTGGTATTACAATTTCTGGAAGATCTGTTGCATTTAGTAAAATTGTTTCAGCTCCATTAGTAAAACCAATCCCTCACCCTATTGTGCTAGGACGTGATACCGTGCAAACTGCAAATTCCTGAGGTGGAATACACATCCTCGGTGCTGCACAGAAGATAAACGCCATCAATCTTTATCTGGCGTCGGCAGTCACCCTCTTTCCAACAATTTCGAAACCTTATAATTTGTCAATATAGAAATAATCCAGCATCGACCGCATTTTGTTAGCGGCAATCGGAATGAACTCCAAGACGCTTCAGAGATGGCAATTTATCGCCGAAACCAAAAATTGATAATTTGTCAACGTAGAAGTAATCCACATTGTGTTAGCCGCATTCGAAATAAACTCCAGGAGATGTCAGAGCGTTGATAATCTATCGGCGAAACCGAAAATTGGTGTTTCCGTATCTAGTTCTTTCTCCCCGGGATAAAACGACACTCGCTGGAAATTCTATTTTCTTAACAACTCGTAAGCAGGAATTTATATTTATCGATTTCGTTGTCGGGGAAATCATATTTACTGCCGCACTGGGGATATGAAACACTTTAGGATTCGGGAAGAGAGTCAAGTATTCGACATTAAACGGCAGAAATCGTATCACATAAAATAGTTATATATATATATATGTACATACGAATATTCACTTAATTCTTTTTAAATATTAAAATATAATAATCAAATATACAGCGATTATTTTCTTTTAAGTATTCCTGCAAAGTCCAAAGAAAATTTCTCCGGCGCTCGAGTTTTGAAAGCGCAAAATTTAGTTAGGCGAAATAAATATTTGTAAAACTAGAATTTAAACAGTACATTTTTAACGTCACGATATTCCAGTAATTTATACGCGTGGCGCATCAAGAAAAACGTCGGGTTTAGTTTAGGCAATTTAAGAATAGAGAATACTGGTACGGATCCAAAGGGGGACAAGTGGGGATAAATATTTAGACGACAACAAATGAAACGAAAAAATGGGTTCGCCCGTAGCCAGGGGTAGGGATAGAGGGGTTCAAACCCAACCAACATTTTCAAAATGTAAAATTTTTGTATGTAAAAGCGACCATGTTAAATAAAACCAATATTTTTACCATTTAAACCCCAGTGACATTTTTAAAAACCCCCTCAGAATTATTTTTTCTGGTTACAGAATTGTAAATGGTTTTGTATTTATAATTCTATTTCCTCAATATTGAAATGACGATTAAATATGAAACATATAATATTTCAGAATTCAAAAGTTACAGCAAAAGGTGTATAGTATATTAGTAAATAGTAAACATTTGTAAAATGTATTGACGTGAGGATCAAACATAAGCCACCCCTTATGTTTGATTTTGATAATTCTATACTTATATATGATTATATTTAGCATTAATATTAAATAACATTATTTTTCTAAAAGCTTCGATTTGTTTTAAATTAAAATAATAATAACTGAAAGAAAATATAAACTCCGACTTTCATTATTATTTTCCATAAAATAATGAAAAGCCCACGCGTATCTTCATAGCTTTAATCCAATTCCGTCACAGTACGTAATCTTTAGTATCAATTCAAAATATAATTTAATTAAATCAAACCCTGTCTCAATTCTTATTATTGAACAGTAGTTGAATTTTAGATCTTATTTCATTTCCTGCAGACGCCCGGTCGAGCCGACTCAGTAAGTCAGTTTTCAGATTTCAGTGTGAGCGTTCGGGGGTTTATTCGCGAAATTAAATTTCTTGCTTTATTTATAAATTGCGAGAGAGACGAAATTGAACTTTTGTCTTTGATTAAATATTCATAAAAGTGTGCGTAAATATTGTATTGTGTTTCTTTTGTGTCCGCCCCTGGGGTGGGACGCCTTTTTCCAGTTCCGACCCAGGAAATTTGTTTGCGAAAAGAGGGAAATTGAATCAATATTGCCCAATAATATTATCTTCTGCAAAGAGAAAGGGAGACGTCTTAATTGTCGATTCATTGAATTCAATTCGGTTTTTTATACAATGTTGATTAAGTCCTTTTCAGTGACAAATTAAAACTGGAGAATTAAATTAATTTATTAATTAAAAGAAGAGACAAACAGACGTTGAAACCGTTTATTTATAAGAAAAAATGGACACTAAGAATATCTGTTATGTTTAAAAGGGGGGTTAGGCCATGAAAAATGTGTATGTTGGGACTGCGGTTCTAGCGTTGTTTTAAGATAATATTTTACATATTTTTTTTTTTACAAAAATATGCATTGAACCTTTCGTAACAAAATAGCAAAAATGATTTTGTTTAATATATAAAATCACGAAAAAATTATTCGTGAAAATGCAAACAATGTCTTAATTAATAACACAACTTATGACGATAAATATCCATTGAAACAACTAATTCCCGTGCAAATACACCTCCGGATATTGAATTATACAATGAAATATTTAAAATCTTATTTAATTTGATTTGTTACAACGTTCTATTAAAGTATTTTTAACGTTTAGGTCAAATTCTCTTCAAACCAACTGACAATACAAATTTAAAATGAAAGGAGAGATAGCAACAAATCAGAAGTGAAAGGACTTGGATTAAAACTAACTAGATGGCCTAAGACATTAGTTTTAATCCAAGTCCTTTCACTTCTAATTTGTTGCTATCTCTCCTTTCATTTTAAATTTGTATTGTTAGTTGGTTTGAAGAGAATTTGACCTAAACGTTAACAATACTTTAATAGAACGTTGTAACAAATCAAATTAAAAAATTGTATAATTCAATATCCGGAGGTGTATTGCACGGAAAGTAGTTGTTTCAATGGATATTTATCGTCTTAAGTTGTCTTATTAGTTAGACATTGTTTGCATTTTCACGAATAGTTTTTTCGTGATTTTATATATTATGTTTAAAGTGTGCAAACTATAAGAAGCGTAAGCTTATTTTCTCGAATTTAAATAGTTTTGAATTTGAATTTATCTTGAATGATTTTGTTTTTAACTTTTTTATTCAACGCAGAAATATTTTTTTTATTAATTTACTATTTATATGGAAATACAAGTTCATATATAGATTCTACTTCCGCCATTTTATTATATAATGTCACTCTTGATGTGTGAAAGACAGAAGGCAATACATCGAAGCGATTATCTCTCTGGAGTCGGAGTAGTTTTGCTTCCATATAACTAATTTGAATGTTCCGCCATCTTGTATGATGTTAAAAACTGACATAAGTTGTTCAAGTGCTAATTGAAAGATGGCGCTATGCTACGTTTAAGCGAGAATTGACAATCGAGCACCTTCATTGCAGATATCAGTTTCACAAAAATGTGTAAATCGATGCATAATTAAAAGTCGTAAAAAGCATATATCTTATAAATTCAGAGCATTTGGAAATGTATTTTCGAACGTGGGGGCATCCAGAGAATTTTAGTTCCAAGTATACATATTCTGATAAGATAATAGTTGTTTTAAAAATCGTATAATTTGAAATATTTAACGAGTGTTTCCACTCCTTGTTTAAGCATGAAGTAAAATTTCGAGTTTAGAAAAGCCTGAAAATTTGGTTTGGTCGCTTCGTTTCGCTGCGCGACCAAACGCGACCAAATTTTCAGGCTTTTCTAAACTCGAAATTTTACTTCATGCTTAACCTGGGAGTGGAAACACTCTTTAGAAGTTTCAAATTGTACTATAAAATAACAGATGCTATCAAAGAAGACAAATCTGTTCAAATACCACAAATTGTAGGTGATAAACGCAGATCCAATTTTTTTCAAACTGAATTTACAATTAGAACATATTATTAACAAACAAAAAAACATCGTATAATCAGAGTTCAACATTGTCAAAAATATGTCGCTCACATTCAAAAATACATTTCTAATACTCTAAATTTAGAAGATATGGATATGGCTATGTAATTGTTAATTGTTTAATCTGGTTATTTTTTTAATCATATTTGTTTAGTCCTAGTTTTAAATTGATTATTCTCAATTTCATATTGTTTAATCCCAATTTAATTGTGTTTAAACTGACAGCTATGTTTGAAATTGCTTATCCCCAATTTGTTATTGATTGGTCTCAATTTGAAGTTGAATACCTAAAATTGCTAAACGGGCTATCGATCAGAGGTCTTTTTGCCCTGTTTCTTTTATATGAATATTATGGTAAAATGAGTGATGATTGATTTATAATTTGATGGTTTTAACATTAATTTGGGAGCGATTGGTGAATTTTATTATATTTTTCATTAAAACATTGAGTTAAGATTTAGATATATCAATTTGTTTTATTTTTTGTACTAAAAATAACACACGCATTTTTAAATAATAAAGGCGTTATACAACTTGTCTTATCATTTAGGGTGAAAAATTGAGTTTGGAAATCTTGTTCTGGAATTATGTTTAACATTACCATTTCCCTTTCGAGTTGGGCATTATAATGAAACAAAAGTATAGGTTGAGGCAAATGTAAGCCACGCACGCCACGTCTTTATTTATAACTAATGGATTTCAACTTTTCCCAATTAATTTCAGACAGGGGGAGTAAACGAGGGGGTAATTTTATGTCAATTATAAACAAGAACCAACCTGTGACCCAATAAAATAATAGATTTGATAAATATAACTTTCTAATCTTTTTCTTTAATTGCTAAATGTGTTTTCTTTAGTGTTTCCTTGCTATATACTCATTGATTATTAAACGTGTGTGTATCTAAAAGAAAATGTATAATGTCAATTAAATTAGTTAGAAATTATTCATGTTAGAACATTCAAAACTTTGATACATTTGGTAAATGCCAATTTTAAATGCAGGGACGGCCCGATACCAATTTTCTATATTTTGCAACTTTGTCGTTTACATTAGTTTAATAAATGTTGACGATTTCTGTACAGGTTAACTTTGACATTTACTGCAATTTAAGTTTTAGTACATTTTGAGGATTATTTGTTTTAAAGTAAAGTAATATATTCGATATTATAAATTTTAATTCGATTTGACATACAAACAGTCGAATTTATCAATTTTAACTATTTTATCATTTTTTTGTCAATTTTTACCACCATTACTTATTTGGTTCTCAACATTTCTGTTGGTTGAAATTGTCAATATCTTAATTTTTCTATGTTTGTGCTATTTTGTGCTGGCTTTGATAGTTCGGAAGTGTTTCTAAAATTGTGTGTTTGTTATTTTTGATGATTTTCTTCAAAATAATAATAATTTGTTAAAATTTATGATATTGATCAAATGTTGAGTTCTAATTTAACCGTTGTGACAGTCTCAACAACGCCAATGAATTGTTTTGCAAATTTGACGTAAACTTTATCAGAAACTTTTCACTGTAACTGTCAAAACAAAGGACCCTTACGCCTTTCTAACTTTGTATTTCAACCTGTATATAATAATAATAATAATAATAATAATAATAATAATAATAATAATAATAATAATAATAATAATAATAATAATAATAATAATAATAATAATAATAATAATAATAATAATAATAATAATAATAATAATAATAATAATAATAATAATAATAATATGTATTGCTTAACAGGAAACAATTTCCTAATTACAAGATAATATAAAAAATACCAACAATATTGAAACTTAATATTATACAAAAAATATACTAAAAACTAATTATTTCATTTATATAAAGCGGCTATGGACTTTATTTATTCGAAATAGTTATTTACAAAACAAGTGCGGGAAAACAATTTTCCCGAATGAACGCATTTTTGAAGCATGAGCTACGAAGGAGCGAGTACCTTTAAATGAGTGAACTCGGGAAAACGAGGATTGTACAATATTTTTTAAACAAGCAAAATCATCACAGTAATGTTGTCATGGAAAATATGCAAGATCTCTTATATAACATTTTTTAATTTTGATAGCTGTTGTCTTATGTAGCTCAATCTAAAATTATACTCAGTGCAAACAGATATCAAAAGTGCAAGGTGTGTCGAAATTGTGAATGCAAGATGTAAATTCTCACAAAAACACATCAAAATCGGTTTGAAAATGGATTTTTTTAAAGATTTTGAAAAACGAAAGAATAAATCGTCGTTGATGTGATAAAACCTCCTATGTGATTTTTTTTACAAAATAGGGTTTTATTATCAAAGGACTCTACGTTATCAGCCCGATTAGTTTATGAAACCTCCTATGTAGTAAAGTTATTTCCTAAATATTATACAATGATTCATTAAAAAAAATGTTTGGAAAGAACCACTTAACAGTTTTTGTGTTTGCTGAAAATGTTTGCTCAACTCACATAGGAGGTTTTATCAAAGTAACGACGAAATACAATTTTTATTATGGCTGACCGAATCTGACAAATGTCAGGAAATTTCAAATTTTTGCATGCTCGCCTTGCGTTCCCAGCGGCTCATGCTCGTCGCAAATAGGTAAAGTTCGAGATAAATCACCCTCGCCGATACAATGCGACCACTCCTGACCCCCCAAATCAGCCGAATAAAAATGTTGACAACAAGAGTTATTTTTACGTGCCCCTTTTTGGCCGGGTACCTTTATTTAGTTTATTGTGTATAAACCAGGCCTCGGGTCGTTGCTGGAGTGACTGGATTACGAGCCTGATATTTTGGGCTACGCATTGCAGAAAATTCCAAAGAAATCCGTGCAGATTTTGATTTTTGGTGAGCGTTTGAAAAATCCAACGTTCAAATTCTAAGCCTTAATGACAAAACTTTGTACACTGGGGTTGCTCATCAGAGGTCGAATGGGGCCTTTTGATGGGTCAATTCCAACGTTCCGAGACACGGCCGACACAACGATGCTCGTTTTTAAACTTGAAAAATAGATTTGCTTGAAAATACGCCAATTGATGCGGAATTAGATTCTAAGAATTACCCAACTATCATATCTCTAATATGTCCTCTCTTCTCAGGCACACTTCCCTACGTAGACACCTTCGGAGAAATATTCTTCCAATCCATTATAGTTGTCTCTCTGTATCGTAGCTTACACCTGTAGCTAACTGACGACAAACTTATTCAGCACGTAGTATACTTTACTTGTTATTTTCAAACCAACAACCCTTTTCGCAAACTTCTTTAAATACATTATTTTTGGCATTCTTTTAAATCCACAACTTCTACATTCCATAATCAAATGATAATTCAACTGAAATGACATTGTTCGTAGGTAAAATACTGGAAATGCTACTTTCGAGTTGTCAAAACGGTGTTCAAAACTTCACTTTCAAGGCGGCGAATTCAAAAAAATATATTACACGTTAGGGGTAATTAATTGAAGTTACTGGTAATTATGCTGATGGGTGATTTTGTGCCAAAGTATCTACTGTTGAAAGTTGGAACCTGCAAACTGAATAGCTGTGAATTATTAGGGCTGTCAATATGATTATGAGTGAGTTTATGTATGAATGATAAACCTGATTTTTTAAGCAAACGAGAATGATGATAACCTCTTTCAGGATAATGCCTCTCAGTCTTTAGGTATAGAAATTTAAGAAATTTTCGCCGAACACTTTCCATCAGATTAGTCTGCACTTGAGATTGCGGATACCAAATTATTGAAGCATATTCTATTCTTTGAACGTATTTAAACATTGATCAGAGATTTCAAAGCATTCGGATTTCCCAAATTCGCAGAATTACGATGTATAAACCCTAATGCTTAAAGGAAATCTCAACAAGGGACTGAACGTAAGGATTAAATGTAAGTTTATCATCAAACCAAACACCAAGGTCTTTGAAGATTCTGACTTGCTCAAAAGAATTATTACTACATAATTAAATGTAATAGGTTTAAATATTTTGGCAAAGAAGATAAATTTACACTTATTGCTGTTTGAATTAAAATTATTAGTAGTACACCAATTCAAAATAACATTAAGTTGATTTTGTAAACTTTGATAATCATCTAGATTAGAGTTGTTGAAAACATCTTTAAATCATCAGCATATATTATGTGTTTGCACATCTATTAATTTCAAAGATTGTTAATAAAAAGATTGAATAGTAATGGACCTAGTATAGAACCTTGAGGGACCACCGAATATGGAAAGTAACAACTTGATTATTAATTATTAATACATATGATTTACGATATGGAAGATAAGATGCAATGAGTGAAGAAAAACCAAAGTAACTAAGTTTTTCAAGTAACGGTGCATGGTTAACTCAGTCAAACGCGTTTAACATGTCTAGTTTAACTAGCAATGTCATGTGTGATATATCAACAAACGAATAAACTTGATGACATGGATTGAGCGATAGATGAAATCAGTGTGCATTTTATTAGCGAATCGATTGCATTTGTCACTATTTTAGTATAAATAATTAACACTGTTGTATCCTTTCTTCACACTTTATTTTCTAATGGTTAGATATATATTTCAAGTGCTAAGCACTCATTTTCAATATTATTGAAAATGAGTGCTTAGCACTTGAAGTATATATCTAACCATTAGAAAATAAAGTGTGAAGAAAGGATACAACAGTGTTAATTATTTATGATTATACTTTTCACGAAACTCAAAAACAAATATCGACTACTTTAGTAGTTCAAAAAACAAATGAATTACAAGCTATTTCAGCTCTAGTCTGGCAGTTATGACAGCTGCGACAATGCTAATTGATTCATCTTCAAATTTCACGTAAATGTTATCCAAACTCCAACTGTCAAAACAAATGAGCCACACTAATTTCAAACTCTCTTTTGACAGTTTTGACAACGGCGATCGAATCTTTGGCGAGTTTCACGTACATTTTATCCGAAACTATATACTCTAACTGTCAAGACAAAGGAGCTACACGCCGTTTTAACTCTGTCCTGACAATTATGATAGTTTAAGGTTATATTTTATCATATTATAATATGTTTTAAACTGTTAACGATGAAGGCTTTATAATTCACAATTGAACAGACAACTTTAAATTGTCGTTTTCAAACTCAAAGTGTGAGTTTGACAATATAAAGTTGTCGAAACTATAGTCACTTAATAAAGTCTCAGTTATACAAACAAAGTTAAAATCGTTTTTCATTTGTGTATAATATGATTTGTCTATTAATTTAGATTATCTTCATTTATTATTGTTTGGCTCTGTTATTGAACTGTATATATTCTGTTGAGCATATCGCAATTATTATTATTAAATTTGTAATTTTCAATGAATTCTGCAAATTTTGTAAAGGTATATAAACATTGTAAAATTTTGATTGATTCTATTAATTTTGGCAGTATTTGTAATTTGTTTCATGATTTCCGTTAATTTTTATCTATTTTAACAAATATTAGTAATCCTGTTTCTATATTTTACATGATTTATATAAAAATATATATTGTATACAGGATACATTTCCCAGTAATTACAGCGTTTGGTAAATTTGCATTAATCCCTTGCTTTTACAAAACCGCTCAATGTAAAGCTTCTAACGAGTGTTTCCACTCCGTGATTGAGCATGATGTAAAATTTCGAATTTAGAAAAGCCTGAACGTTTGGATTCATGCTTTTCTAAACTCTAAATTTTACTTTATTCGCCACGCGTATAAAACACTGGTTCAGTCTGGAATGCAAAATGAGGCTGGGAATTCATAAAATTGATAATAATAATAATAATAATAATAATAATAATAATAATAATTCTTTATTAACGGACAAGCCATTTACAATGTAGAGCCAAAAACATATACCTAAAATGTAAGACACAATACATGTATTCGAATATTCATTCAATAATACATTCGAATTATTCAAATATTTTAATTAATCCAATATTTATTTAAATATTTCAATATTCTCATTTCAATGAGTATTGAATGAATAATGTGAATTTCCAGTATTAATCAAGACATGTAATCTTATTTTATTTTAATCTTGTCGTGGATTAAGAGCGCCCATTTTTGCTGGTTGTGTGTTTCTGGGATACAAGATGGCGCAGAGATAGCAAAATTGCTGAAAGTAGTTTTGACTATGTATTGGTTTATAGTGCCTGCCGATGTTGTTTGTTTGTTTAGATAGCGCCGCGCGAATGAATGGGTATTGAATTACACTAGACAAGTAAACTGAATAAATAAATATTCACGATTTTAATTTCAATCGACATACATACAACTGTTTTTGCTTGTCTCATTTCCAATACTTATTTTTATTATATTATTATGAATTAAAATCAATTTAAATACATATTACATATACACATTTATTGATGTGTATACAAATTAAGAAAATATAATTGATGTATATTAATACCGACTTCATTTAGACTCCAGTTCAAAGGCACAAATTCATTATTTGTGTTGAATCGAATTAAATTAAAAGGTACACTAAACCAAGGCCGTAGCCAGAGGGGGGCAATATGGGGTTCAACACACCCCCTCCTGAAATTTATAAAATGTAAAATTTTTGTATGTAAAAGCTTTTACATAACATTTTGAAAATTTTAGGAGGGGTGAGTCGAATATTTCTTCACAATTTTAAGCTATATTTCAAATAAATCACTAAAGAGAAAACAAAAATAAAACTTTGAAAATAATGCTAACAGGCAAAGAAGAGATTTTATATTATCCAGCTCATATTAGTTCAATAATAAAAATACAAACTAAAATTGGAATTTTTGCTTGCGAATTCTCTATGATGCATCTTCAAACGAGACACACGGTATAAACATGTAGTTATGTGTTTTTTTTAATACCAACATTTATTATCTTTTTAGGATCTGTAGAATATTCTATATAATAAGTATGATGGTATAATATAAAGAAGTAAAATAAATGCGAAACGTTATAACACTTTATTTATTTTTTTGTTTTATTTTTCAAATTATTTCTTATAGCGTTGTTTATGGCATCCGACTCTTTACATTTTTTGCCTCTCGGAATCCTTTTTAATATAATTTCTCTCAAGACGTCTTTATAAAATACACTTAGGTTAGCATGTGATTAATCCAAAGTTGGTTATCTTTTTCAATTTTTTGAATAAAGATATCTCTATCTTTATCTACATATATAATGAAATAACAAATATTTCTTTCCAAAATATTTAACTGCCCCTGCAGTTACCGTTACCGTTTTGTATGCATAGCAACCTGGTATACACAACGTACCGTCCTGGAAACGCATATGGTAAGTACATAAAAATGGGAGATCGTGGGAACGTGGTATTTACTAATGAATAAAAATGTGAAAAATATTTAAGTTGGAGCTACTGAATTATTTGGTGTTTCCAATATTATCTGTGCAATGAGTTAATCTATAATCTAGTAGTAATTAAAGCACGAAAGTTATAGAGAGTGTCACAGTATGAAGAGGTGTGTACACTACATAACGAAGTAGATGCCTCCACCATTAATGATTTAAATTCGATATTTTATATTATTTTTTCAAATATTGTAGGCAAACAGTTAAATTCTAGTAATATAAAATATAAATTGAATTTATTTGCAACTTCATAGGTAATTTAAATGATTACTATCAAAAATCAAATATTAATTATTGCTCAGTGTCGCACATTCAATTTAGTAAATTATAAATGAAAAAGGAATTTTTCAGACTCAGCACTTGAATCAACATTTATTGGCATTTCACATTCCTATTCAAAAAATGAATCCAGAAATGCAAATATATTTACAAAATGTATTTAAAAATATTTCAACAATGTCTTCCTTTGTTGTTTATCAATAACACAATGAATAAACTGTCCGCGTCAGAAAAAAAGCATTAGCAATTCAAGGTCGGGAGCCGGGAGCCAGGAGCCCGCGTTGCTACTAATATCGTACAGGAATTCTACGTATCAAATCTTATTTATTTTCACATGATTTTAGAAATCATAGTATATTTTTAAAATATCACGTAAAAGGTACGATGCTGCCCCCTATTTATTGAAAGCATAATCAAATTTGACATCGCTCTTATGGAGATTTCTAAGGAACGGTTAGTTTTATTTACCATTTATTTTTAATCAATCTATTTAATACAACATGTTTATAATAATTACCTCAATAAATTAAAGCAATATTGAGAAGAAATAATGTTTCTAATGGAAGTATTTCACGGATTTATGTGATCGCTTGACAGTGTTCCATTATTTAATTTATATTTAATTTAAGAACCATTTTTGGGAAAAAAACTACTGTCAGTTTATTCGCAAAGCTTCAATGTACAATATGTATAAGTTTCAAAGATCTATTTTCATTACTGTGGAAGATTAATCGTTGTTCGTTCTTATGGCCAAATAACGTGTAAATTTCCGACCATAACAATAACCAAGCATGTATTTGGATTCGCACCCTTCGCGAATTTGTACTTATATTTTAACATACAAAAAAAATATAAAATATTCACAAAGAAATATTGGCAATTTTTCAATTATTAGGCAAACCTAGGCGACCACCTAGGGGCTTCCTTTTTTCAATTTACTGTTCTAATGATTAACAGTGAATTGCAAAGAAGGAAGGCCCTAGGCGGTCGCCTAGGTTCGCCTAATGGAATAGCCGGTTTTGTTTAAATGATGTTATGTCTTATTACATTACAGTTGTCCAAATATATATGTTTAATTGAAAGGGTTTAGTTGTCAGTACCATTATTCAAAATAAAGTAGAAATTTACAGATTTTTTCATCTACATTTTGCTAATTCAAGAACTACTTATATTACAGGAAGAGCATTCTAATCTAAAATGCATAAATTGCCATGTGCATGGTTCTAGCATGATGGGAATGATTTTTTTTTAAATATATGAATTAATCTAGACTTATAAATAATTTATAATCTATAACTCAACTCGTATAAAACTTAGAAGTATAAAAATGGTTAGCATTTGATAAGAACTTAATCACAATGGATATATGCATAAATGCGGTCTTGTAAATGGCAGGGTTGCACACGGCGAAGCCGGCTTTTAAATGCGTGATAGTGCGGGGCTTGCACGTTGGAAAAGTTGGCATGTCTGGTCGTAGTTTGGGGTAATGTGGGGAAACAATTAATCCGAACATGATCACTAATTCAAGGCACGAAGCGCTCACACTGCGAGTTAACCATCGCGGTGTGGATGTTTTAATGTCACGTCAAATATCATTTTACACCTTCGAAATACTGTAATCGTAACTAATTTACCATTTATACTCACGAATGCACAAACAAAAATTGGGATAATAAAAAAGAAATTGGCCTTGGCTTTTGCGAAAATGTACTCCTAATGTTATCATATTTAACATCATTGAAATTGCTTCAATTTTGAATGAAAATTATTATTATTTCATAGGTCAGTGTTTTCCAGCCTTTTTAATTCGAATGCCCCGTGTACATAATTATTTTTACTCGACATTTGATGATAACTTGTTTAAGTTGTATAAATTATAACAGAGAAAATGTAAGGAACTTCAAAAATTTATATAAATGTACACTGCTACTTTGAATACAGTCTTAAAAAATAAATTATAGGCTTTTCTCTTTTCACTTTTAACAACTATAAAAAATTAAATGTTTTTCGACTTCAGCATACGCTACCAATGTCACCTTAAGGTTGCGGTTTACTAGAGTGAGACAGACTCTACCCAGCCATTTGCTAGAGTGAGACCTATATTTCTATTTCCAACATAAAAAGGTAAACGTAATATATCATGGACATTTTTTTTTAATGAATGTTGAGCTAATTGAATACAGAATGTCCGGACACCCTTGAATTTTACGTAGTACAAGTTTTTGTTGACTAAAAAGAAGTAAAGAAATGACTCAAAAATAGCTATTTTCACGAGTTTTTTTTACAAAAAAACTAAATATCTTAATCGTTATAAATTGGTGACATTAAAATTTCCTGAGTTTTAGGATTATTTTGATGTATCATGTAATATTGTCTTATAATCAGAACATGAATGGTGCTGGAACTACTAGTGACTACCAAAAACATTGGATTTTACCCATAATAAATCGCAACCTCAAGGTATAATGAGCATTACCGACCAATTAAAAATATTCACAGATATTCTTTTAAAAATTACGAAGAATACTAATGAAAAAAATATTTTTCCGTTTTTTTACTACTTTTAAAAATAGTTGAAAATAAATCGTTCCAAGAAAATTCAACTTTAACCACTTGTATGGAAAACAATTTGTATGCATCGTAAAAGTACTTAAGAAAAGTTATAATACACTTTTCGAATTACTAAAGTCGAATGGACATTTAAGAAGCCAGAGAGATTGTGATGATAGTGAAAAATCCTAAACCTGTAATTAATAATAATACTCATAAAACATTGATTTTAATTGAAGTCCAAACACTTGTTAGACTTCAATTAAAATCAATGTTTTATACGCGTTCCGCATGAAGTAAAATTTCGATTTTAGAAAAGCCTGAAAATTTGGATTTACCGGGGCGCGAACTCGAAATTTTACTTCATGCTTAATTCAGGGGTGGAAACCTTGAAAAATCAAATAAAGCACGACAATAAAAAATATTAAACAGGGTTTTAAATAAAAGTTGAATTATATTTTTAAATATTTTGTAAAATTTAGATTTCTGTAATATAAAGGAACAAATAAATAAAGATAACATTTTTTTTTATAGAAGAGTCCTCTGAAATATGTATGTAGTTAAAGTGTGTAGGTATGTGTTTATAATATGTAAATTAGTAAAAACACTGAAATATCAAGATTTAATAACAACACTAAACAAAACTGAAAACTCGTAAATAATAATAATATAATTAAAAACAGAAAATATTCGGAAATTGATAAATAAATAATATGATATACAAACACAGTTTCACCAATATTTTGTACGTTGAACTAAAAAGATAGAAAATAAAAAAATCTTCAAAATTTCCAAGTATGAAATTTGTCGTAAATCTATATGGTTAAGTTTGTCATACAAAAGACTGTTTTCTTTCTCAAATTTGAAACACATTACGACTAGATTTATAAAAAGTGATAAAAATCATCAACATTAATAATAATCTTAAACAATCGTAGAAGTTGTACAATCAAGTTTCAGAATATTTATGTTCAGATTTGTAGTAAGAAGCGGACTAAGATCAAAGAAAATTTGGGGCCCTCCAAGTTAACATACAAAATTAAACATCTAAATTAAATTTAAAATTGACATCGACATCGACAAATGTCATAATTGTCAACTATCTCAATAGTTCAAATATCAACGGCGTTTAGCGCCGATAATGTGAAATGTCACTGTTTAAAAATGCCAATGTTGGCTGTTGATGCTGACTTATATCCGAGTGTCGAAAAAGGTCAAAACTGGCACTGTTTGTGTCGAAATTAACGTCAAACGTCAAAAATAAGACGTTGTGTTAAAAATATTAGAAACGCAAAAAATATACGGGTGTAGGCTAGATTAAAAATGGTATAAATAATAACATATTTTAAATACACGTCTAAATCTTTTAGGCTTAAACATTTAATTTTTTCGGCGCGAAACGAACAATATATGATTTAAAAAAGAAAACACTTAGTTAAATTTCACTAATATTAGCGAAATTTACCCAAGTGTTTTCTTATTTAAATCATTGTTAAATATGTTTCACCACGTGAAAGATGGGAAACTTTTTCAAGAAATGAACAATATAATTTGAAGCTTTTAACAAACGTTTTTAATCCTTGATTAGTAGTAGCGAAGCGAAACGACCAAACTAAATTTTCAGGCATTTCTAAACTCGAAATGTCACTGCGTCAGGCGTATAAAAAACTAAAATATTGTGAAATTCAAAATAATCTTGTTTAGCTGTATATTATTTTAGGTACGCGACTGTTTTAGGTACGTGACTGTTATTCAGACCACGAGATAATTTTATAAAAATACTACAAACTCATTTACACATAGTGTTTCAACGCCCAATGAAATTGTAAATTTAGCACGAACATAGTTCCCAATATTTCCCAATTTTGTAAAAAAAACGTTACAATAATTTTACAAGTTTTTGTACATTGTATTGTCAAACCTAGATAAACAAAAACCGACGAGTTATACAAATCGAATCGAAAAATCGGGAGGCAACGCATTGACCGTTGAATAAATCAAACGGGCTCTAATTGTTAAAATCAGCCGCGACCGCTATTTTGGATACATCGATAATTCCTACGGGTGCCGAGCAAATAAAAACAAATGCTCGATCGCCAAAATGAACTCGCTGCTAATTAATTGACTTAATTTATTTTCGTGTTTATGAATAACCTGCCTTTATAAGATTTAGTGGATTAAATTGTTTATGCTTCAATGAATAACATTAATTAATTTTAATTTACACCATGGACGTCTGCTTAGGCATAAAAAATAATAAACTGTATAATCGAAAAAACTTTTTGAAAAATTAGGAAAAACGAGCCATGAGCAATAACAAATAGATTTCAGGCACTTGAAGTAAGTTTATTAATTTACAAACTATTTAAATTTTACTACCCCCACCCAGGAGCAGAAACAGAAAGAAATGTTGTGGAGTGGGAGTAATTAAGCATTTCAAAGTGTTTTAAAATGTAGGTTAAATTGTTTGGAAATTTACGCTTATCTTGATTTGGTAAATTTTGACATTTTTGTCAATTTATCCTAATTTTTACAGTTCTGAAGTTTTTGTAAAATTTAATGATGCGTGTTGGTTTTGAAGATTCTGTTTAAAATAGAAATAATTATTAAACAATTGTGGTGTTTGTTAAATATCGACATACTGGGATATTTTCTACTAAGTATACTTTCACATATTCCATATAAACATTTGTGACTCGTTAGATGCTTTGCTTAATTTGGTTTACTTAAGTTATATAATTTCAGTCGTTTCTGTGCTAATATTTGTGCAATAAAGTGAACAAATATCAACAAAGACGTCTTTAATTTGTCTTGATTTTTATCATCCTCATTTTATACTTTGCTTAATTTTATTACCTCGATCGCTCGATCTACACAGGGGATCCGTTCCTAAGAAAAACTTACAAATTCAAATCTTGGATTTTGTTATGTAGAACCGTGTAAAATAAAAAAACACTCAAATACGTAAAACAATAGCAAGAATGTTGGTGAAAAACATAAAATTACACTTCTTTCATGAAATAACAAATACATGTAGTAATATAAGTACACATTTAATTCATTAGGAGCAAAATATATAGGATCTTAAACAAATTAACAATAAGTTTAATTACTGCCATTACATTTATGAACTACCTGTCTATTCTTTCTGATTGATATGATGTCACTTTCATCCTTGATAGTTCTTGATGCGATTCTGGCTCAGATCGACGAGGCTTTGTAATGAAATCCGTAATTAACAATATATTTATAGACTTTTTATGTTGATTTAAGCACTTACTAATTCCCCCTCTAGAATCGGAGACCTCGTTTAACATTCGCTGATGACTCTTGATCTGCAAGTAACTGGTTCAAATTGCTCTTCATCGTTGTCTTCAACATGGTTATTTGTATTGTGAATCACGTTAACTAAATCATCCTTATCTAGTTTTTCATCAGCCATTATTTCTTTAATATCTGCCTCAGCTAAATCCCCTAAACCTTCTTCATCTATTGTACTAGTATGTGCCAACTTATTGATCTGAGAATATTTATGCTCTAATAGTAATCTATAATTCTCACCTTCAGCAACATCTGGCCATATTGTTTTCCAGCAAGCATTAGGCGTTAATTGCTTAATCTGGGTATATGACAATCAATATGCTTAACACAATCTAAGATTGTAAATTTATTTCAAGCATCCATAAGAGTAAGAGATTTATCATTCTTCATTTTATCTAAAATATATCTGAAGGTAAGCTTGATATACAGTGCCTTGAGAGTCGAAATTATCTCTTGATATAACCGCTGTAATAAAGAAGTTGTATTATTTGGTAAACAATAAAATAATTTTTACATTTTCGTGTTGTAAATTTTAAGGATGACCTAGTGCAGTATCAAATAATAGGGTTTTAAATGGCAATTCACTTTTATTTAAATATCTTTTGACAACTAGGACAAATAAGTTTTGAAAGCATTTATTGAAAATCATTGCAGTGATCCACGCTTTCTTATTAGCCATCCAATGAACGAGGTAGTTTTAGATGTTTATTCCTTTAAATGGACGTTGTTTTTTCGATTTGGTTTCATTATATAATCACCTGAAGCATTGCTACAGAAAAGAACTGTTAAACCTACAGGAAAGAACTGTTAAATATTGTTGTGCTGGATCGGAATCAGCAGATGCTCTTTCACCTTTCAATCTTAGATTATGTAAAGCATGTCTTTGATTAAATCACTCGAACTATTCATGGATTGTGGAAAAAAAAACCTTCTATTCATGTGGTTTATTTATACTGGCACTAGTATTAAATGAAACCTGCTATTAAGTTTGGACTTTTAGCCATATCACTAATGACATTTCCATATTTTCGATTGTAACACCTCTTACATAGAAAATGGTGCTCATACTCGTACAAGATCCAGCTGCGACACTATTTCTAATAGTCTTCATTTTTTCTTATTCTCCTTATTGAGGCCTTATTCATGGAGCAAAATTTAGCAACATCTGTTACCCTTTCTCTATTACGTAGACGATCTAGGATTTTAATTTTTGTATCTAAAGAAATAACCTTTCGTTTCATTTGATTTTTTTCAAGCATTATAAAATTTTATCAAATTTACGTAAATTTTAAAAGGGCCAAAAAAACTATGAATGTTGAAAACTTACCAGTAGATATTAATTAATAAAGTTTAAAAAACGCACAATGTTGTAAAGCTTTGCCGAAAAAATTATACCTGCACTGTACTACTTCATATGAACCAGATAATAGTTTGTTATTTTACCAACCATGTAAAACCGAAATCGTGTAAAACAAGTACCGTGTAAATCGATAAGTGTATATTTCTTTTTATCATTTATCATTTTTAGTTGGTTTTGAAATTATTGTTTATTACTTATTTACAAGTTTTACAAATCTTGTTATTTTATCGGTATTTTTAAAATTTCTTTTATATTTGTAAGCTTTATTTATGAATTTATATAGTTTTCATGGTATCTAAAAACTTTGACATTTTCAATGAATTTTGTAATTTATGTAGTTATATCAAAATCTTAATATTTTAAAGATTTTTAAATTTTTATAAAATCTATAACCCCTTTTAATGATTTGGTAAATTTTTACGATTCTAATTTAGCTTTTTTTGTTGTATCTGGGTGTGGCCATGTACAGAGAATTTTTCTTCTAAGTATACGTTTCACGACTTGTCGATGTAAATTTTTAGGCATTCGTTGTTTTTAAAAAAAAGCTTTTAATTTGAAGCTTTTAACGAGTGTTTCCAATCCCACACAGATTTAATGTGAATTTCAAAATTCGCCCACATCTTATATTTGATCTTCACGTCCATACATTCTAAAAATGTTTACAATTTAATAATTTACTTGTACACCTTTTGTTGTAATTCTTAGATTTCGAGATATTATCTTTTTTATATTTTGAACTCATTAATATAGGATAATTAAAAATAACGAATAATAAGTTGTAAATGGATTGATTTACAACTTGTTTTTCGTTATTTTTAAGTGTTAATTTTCATTTATCTTATATTATTATTTATTAAAGTTATTTTTGACATTTAATATATGTCTAATATGTATGGTCCCATGATGAAATGGAGTAACTTACTTTAGATTGTACAAGCGAGTAATGGCAATTTGACATGGTTGACAAATTATTTAATTTATTCAAACTGTGGACCAAGTACACGCATTATGTAAAAATATTACAAAATATACAGTTAAATTGAATATAACGCATATACAGAGTGTTTCACCTAAAACTTCAAAGACTAATTAAGGCGAAAATATATATTTTTTTCAAATTAACGTTTCTTTTCGAAAATAATTTTGTATTTTTAAAGTTTGAGCCTCGTTTATAACTTTTTTTCACAAATTATGAAAATAAATATTAACTATAGTTAAGTTATATTCTTGTTATTATTAGTGTTTTGTAATTTCTAGTGTATTTTAAGTCGTGTAAGCTAATTTTGAAAAGTTGTACTACTTAAAATGGGTATGTTAAAAGTTGTTGAAAATGTAAAAACTGGCCAATCCAATTTAAAATATGCATGTGATAAAAATGTCTTAAAATATTCTATTCTTCTAGAACACGTCCCTTTTAAAGTTATAATGACCAAATGATATTTTCTTATGCCTCTGATAGAAAAACCGTAATTATTAGGTATACCAATTACTTCTTAATTTAAAGCCTTAAATAACGTTTATTGATTACAACAAACAAAACTTAAATAACATGTTTAGTTTTTTGTTAATTGGTCTGGGGAGTTTTAGGTGAAACACCATGTATATATATATATATATAAAAACTAAATCTTCATCTACAATTAATTGTTATAATATCGTCTTCTTACATGTGAACCAAAACCTTTAGAAAATAAAAAAATAACCTAAATGTAACGAGTAGATAATTTTAAAGTAACGTTTTCAATGATGATACGTAGCTTAAAAAGCAACAATATTGATCCAATATTTTATTACCCTTTTTAAATATTCTATAAAACTGCTTTATAATATATTCAAGACACTCGTCATCACCTCCACCTATAAATAATCTATAAATAATGTTCACCCAATTTCCTCTCTTTACAATTTTCCATCGCATTAATAAAATAGTTTTAGATGTTCCTAGAATGGAGAACATCAAAGACACATTTTTTTCCCCGGGAAAAAGTGTCCGGAGTTCGGTCGTCGCAAATGTTCACATCGGCAGTCATTTTAAGCCACATCACATCCATCATTCCTTGCTGATCACCGCTTGACGCTTTTTTTACCGCCGCCAGTCCCTTTATAGATTCTTTTATTTCGTTTCCTCTCCTATTATTTCTACATTGTCAAAAATTTATTGCGGAGAATAAGGGACGGTGCATTTATCAAAACGGTGGACGTATGTAAATGGCATCTGTCAACCTTGAAAATCTACCTTTTAAGGGTTTAGTTATAGAAAAGATTCAGTATTATAAATGTAGAGTCCAGGGAATAAATCATATTGTAAGTATATATTCAATTTTAAAATAAAGATACATATATTTTTATAAAAGTTAATCTTTTCCATTTCCAAATTGCAGTAGTTCCCAACCGGTGGTCCGTGAAAACTAAAATATGATCCGCGAAACGTATTTTTTTATTCTTTTGTAAATATTAAAAGTTTTGATCAAAACACAATCAAAATCGTTTATAACGACACCAGATATAATGTACAATCGAATATAACGTACAAAATAGTTGGTCCATAGAATAACATATACAAAAAAGGCATTGATGATGCTTACAACGAACACATCGGTTAGAACACACAAATTTCTAGAAACAGTGACTGTTGATATTATGAGTTACAGCCAGTGGAGGTCCTAATAATAATTTTTAGGTGGAGCGAGATCTCATAGTAGCGCCCCTTCAAATTAAAAAATTAGAGCTCATTTTCGTTTTTGGCTGTTTTTGACGCTGCCCCATGACGGCGCCCGGTGCGGGCGCACCGCTCGCACCGGCCTAGGTACGCCACTGGTTACAGCGTACAATTCATCACGTCTTTCGTTTTATGAAATGAAAACAAATGCTTTGTCGACTATCCATATTTGTAGATTCAGCGGTAAAATAAATCACTACATATAATACAGGGATTTTTTATTTAAGGTATACCTACATATCGCAGGCCAAATTGCTCAAATTTTAAAAGCGTAAAATTTTGTTAGACATTTGTAAAATAAACATTTGTAAAATTAATTAATGTAAAACAACATAAAATTAAGTTGAATATATTTTAAACTTCACTTAAAATCAGTGTTTATTACGCGTGGCGCATGAAGTAAAATTTCGAGTTTAGAAAAGCCTAAAAATTTGGATTTGCCGGGGCGCGACTCTCTTCGCTCGCGCGCTCGCAGAATCCGCATTTTTTGGCTTTTCTAAACTCGAAATTACTTCATGCTTAATCTGGGAGTAGAAACCCTCCTTAGACAACCAATCAGACATATATTTGATTAATAATTATTAAAAATGAATGGAATTTAAATTAATAAAAGAAACAAGCTGATAAAAGAAATAAATATCAAATCTTATTTTAAATTTGATTTGATATTTTGAAATATCCAGCAAAAATATTGATATTTTAATTATTTCCAATTAAAGGTTATTCATTTCTGTATAGGTTCCATGAATTTTATGTTAGTTTAATAACCTGTTGATTTTTTATAATTGTTTTAAAGAAAACGGTCTGATAAAATCGTTGATGTTATTACAAAATTACGACTTTAGCTTGATATTTTAAGATGCGTTGACATGATTTATTTTATTAGGAATTTAAAGTTTCTAACGAGTGTTTTCAATCCCAGATTAGGCATGAAGTAAAACTTTGAGTTTAGAAAAAAATTGGTTTGGTTGCTCTGCGAAGCGGGGCGACCAAACCAAATTTTTAGGCTTTTCTAAACTCGTAATTTAACTTCATGCGCCACGCGTACAAAACATTGATTTGATATAAAGTTTAAAATGTACGTCTTTAGCATACTGCTTTGATGACCTTGACGTTAATTGAAATCAGTGTTTTCTACGCGTGGCGCATGAAGTGAAATTTCGAGTTTTGGAAAGTCTAAAAATTTGGTTTGGTCACTCCGCTTCGCTGACTGATAAATTTAACGTATATGTTAACTTTAACTTCACCTTCTAAGCGCATTTGGTATTTGCTATGTACACCTAAAATGTGAGGCCAGAAATAGCATAATATACGTTCAATTTCATATTTTGCTTACAGAATCAAGAGCAATGTGATTTGCTTGCACAGTTCTACCAACTGTTTCTCAGTTTCTCAACCTAGCAACTCAAAATGCATGTCGATATCACAAATATCTTTTGTTTTATGTAATTCTAAAAGTTTCTACTTCGTTTGAGTTAATCCTGTACTATAAATTCTATAAGCTGCTTGTTGTCAAAAAAGTAAAAACAAAAGATAAATAATTAATTTACGAAAAAAATCCCGTGATTGAGATTAAATGTAAATATCAATTTTAGCAAAAATAAACTGATAACAAAAAGAAAAAAATGGTGATGTGTTCATTATGGTACTTTTCCTGTCCGTCATATACCGGTTTCTTTTTGAACATAGTAACACACTTTATGGATATTACAAAATATATTATATACTATTTTACTTAAATTATATCCAAGGGAATGATAAACAGGGAAAATATAAAACAGGAACTATTAATTCCATGCTCTCGGGAAAACTGAATATTTAATACATTGTATGGGAACGGAACTGTTCAATAATCTACCGGTAGAATTTAAAAGAAAGCAAGATAATAATTAAGTCTTTAAGAAGGAATTAAATGAATATTTAAATAATATTGAATCAATTAATATGGAAAAACTAATATGAACGAAATAAAAAATTGTAAAACATTTCTAAAATGTATTAACGTGAAATCAAACATAAAATCAACCTGAGACGTATAAACGTACACATCTAAGCAGTGCATTTTTAACTTCAAAAAAATGATTGTTATACCGGGTGTGGCACTTAAGACGCCTCGGACCATAGCTCCTTTACGATAAAAGCTATCGAAAAAAATCTAAGAGCAAAGTGGTGCATAATTACTGTCGCTATGTTTCAAAAATATTTCTAATCATCAGTGGCGTGCCGTACTCCAGTGGCGTACCAAACTTATGTTTTTTTTTAAATAGAATGCCCTATTTTTTTATTGCAGATTTGGAAAGTGCTCGAAGAGTACTTATTTTTTTATCTAACATGTTATACTCTTCACTTTAGCGGTTTTGCTGTTATAACCCCTTCTTTCAAAATTGCGCCCCATTTTTGAGATTGTTTTGTAGAGAAACTAATTGACGCCGGCGCCTAAATTTTGAATTGAGATACAGGTTAAGACCTCGTATACCTTCACATAATTTTTTTTCGGGTAATTTATGGAAAAAAAATAATTTTTGATTGAACTTCGCACGTTGTCATTTTTTTCGAAAATTTCAAATGGCACCCCCCTAAAAAAATTACGGCGTTGTACAGCCAAAACTCTAAATTTTTCATTGGTACAAAAAAAATTACACATTGCATAACAAAATTTCGGAGAAAAAAGGAATTTCATCGCAAATGTCTGGAAACGTTTTCCGTTCCCAAGAGTGCCATGAGAAAACAAAAACACAAATACGGTCAACATAATAGTATGTACCTATTTATTCAACATGATATGAAAAATGCAGATAAAGAAAATTTAACAACTTAAACTAAATGTTCGAAATGACGACCTTCCTGCTAGAGGCATAACCGCAACTTCGACTCACAGGCTCTAGACACTGCCCTAAGGACTTCTGGTGATATACCGCGGAAAGCCGCGCGGATTCTCTCCCTCATATCCTCGACAGTAGTTGGTACCGTCCTGTAAACCTCGTCTTTGATATGGCCCCAAAGGAAGAAGTCAAGGGGAGTGAGGTCTGGTGATCTTGGCGGCCACCTCACAGGACCCCCACGACCAATCCAGGAGTCCGGAAACGTTTCATCGAGAAATTCCCGAACGACACGGCTATTATGTGCAGGAGCTCCATCGTGCTGGAAAACTATCTGTCGTAGAGCGGCTAGAGGGACATTTTCCAAGAGATCATCCAAGTCGTCGCGAAGGAACCTCAAATAACTGTTGCCGTTCAGGTGCCCCTCGATGAAATAAGGACCCAAAAGGTGTTCTCCAAGTATGCCTCCCCACACATTCAGCGACCATCTTTGCTGGTGGTTTATCATTCGCATGGCGTGTGGGTTTTCATCGGCGTAATAATGGTAGTTGTGGCGATTGACATGCCCATTTCTATGGAACGTCGCTTCATCAGAAAATAATACGCGCATAAGAAATCATTACTCCTTCTCAATTTTGTTGATAGCCCACAAGCAGAAATCTTGCCTCGCATGAAAATCTTGAGGTTGCAATTCTTGGTGCAGTTGAATCTTAAATGGACGGAATTTGTACTTTTGAAGAACACGATGTACGGATCGCGTTGAAATATCGTGATTCCTACTAATATCACGGATACTGGTATGAGGATCTTCAATAACTGCCTCCAGAACCTGCAGTTCATTATTTTCGGTAAAAACTGTCTTCTTTCTAACTCTCCTTGGCCGTTTCACACTTCCCGTAGTAGTAAATCTCTCCAACACTTTTTGAAACGCACGTTCATTTGGATGTGCCCTGTGCGGATATCTCGCAGCGTAGACTCGTGACGCCAAGAAACAATTCTTGTTACATTCTTACATTGAGTTCGGAACATTTTTAGAACGTTTATTAAAAATGACTTATGGCTGCTACTGGCGTCTAATAATTTACTTTGACAATTACCAATCTTTTGTTTTCTCATGGCACTCTTGGGAACGGAAAACGTTTCCCGATATTTGCGATGAAATTCCTTTTTCTCCGAAATTTTGTTATGCAATGTGTAATTTTTTTTGTACCAATGAAAAATTTAGAGTTTTGGCTGTACAACGCCGTAATTTTTTTAGGGAGTGCCATTTGAAATTTTCGAAAAAAATGACAACATGCGAAGTTCTATCAAACATTTTTTTTTTCCATAAATTATCCGAAAAAAAATTATGTGAAGGTATACGAGGTCTTAACCTGTACCTCAATTCAAAATTTAGGCGCCGGCGTCAATTAGTTTCTCTACAAAACAATCTCAAAAATGGGGCGCAATTTTGAAAGAAGGGGTTATAACAGCGAAACCGCTAAAGTGAAGGGTATAACATGTTAGATAAAAAAATAAGTACTCTTCGAGCACTTTCCAAATCTGCAATAAAAAATAGGGCATTCTATTTAAAAAAACATAAGTTTGGTACGCCACTAGAGTACGGCACGCCACTGATGATTAGAAATATTTTTGAAACATAGCGACGGTAATTATGCACCACTTTGCTCTTAGATTTTTTGCGATAGCTTTTATCGTAAAGGAGCTATGGTCCGATGCATCTTAAGTGCCACACCCGGTATATGCCTGGCACATGAAGTAAAATTTCGAGTTTAGATAAGCCTGAAAATTTGACTTTATGTTTAATCAATGAATGGAATCACTTTTTCGAAATTTGAAATTAAACGCTGATTCAGCGAGCTAAAAATCTCGTGCACTTTCAAGATTGTATGCAAAGACATAAAACTTTATAGGAGTATAATTGTATAATCTAATCAATAAATTCCTCGATTTTTTGTTAAACCGGAATAATTTGTTAATTAATTATAATTACAAGGACGTCCGAGCACGAGCTATTCCTAATTTAAACGAAACCTTTAAGATGACACCGACGGAACGAGATTTTTTCAAGACAATCACTTTTTTCCAAAAATACCGCGAATGCATTTAATTTATTCATTTTTTTATAACTGTCATTCCGACTATATAATCTCCCATCGGAATCAGCTCATCACAGTGTTCAGTAGAGACAAACACAAACAACACAACCAAAAATGAAATCTGTAAGTATTATATATTTATATATTTGATCATTTTAACCAATCATTAAGTTGCAATAGCTGCAATTAATGTGGATAATATATATTAGTATTTAAACTGTAAAATACTCGTAGCTAAACAACAAGAAAAATGTAAATATTTTAAAATATTTTGCATTCATTCTGAAAAAAACTCGAAAATTGCAGAAGAATTATTTTTTAATATAGAAACAAACTTATATTTTAAGTCGAAAAGTGTTAGGTTGAAACAAACAAGTTTGGGGAATATATGTAACAAGATTCATTCTTTATAGTTTACTAATAAAATTGTTTCCATTATTTTACAGAAGCTATGTTTATAATAAACTAAAATTTTAGTCGATTTATAATAATATTCAAAATAATGTACATAAATTATAACGTACCTAATATAAAACGTTTCTTGTTTTCATTAAAAAATTTGAAAGTATCAAGTTATATATTTAATTAATTTCTTACCTAACCCATGGTGAAACATTTTTGAATCTAATTCTGGAGATTTCATTAAAACACTTGATTTATTTCAGTAATCAATTTATGTCGTTATGAAACCGAAATGGCCTCTATGGAAAAGCAATGATGTTTTAGTCACAGTTTTGTTGTTAACAATAATAATAACTTCTTTACACTTGTAAATAAATAGTTCTTTATTTCCCATACAAGATCTTCCACTAAACCTTAGACCACATAAAATATTTCCTCAAAAAAGTGCATAATACCATAAACAAACTTAAATATTAAAACAATAATAGTAAGTTCGTTACACTTGTAAATAAATATTACCATATTTCCCATACAAGATCTTCCACTAAACCTCAGACAACATAAAATAATTCGTTAGAAACGAGCATAATACCATAAATCAACTTAAATATTAAATTAACTTTAAGCACATCATATCCAACTGTTTTATATCTAATAAGTCTGATTTCACAAATTTAATATTCATCAAAAATAAATGCAATTTTTCCAACTAAAAGCAAGATAGTTTTTTTTACGATAAACTTTCTACTTCATATGTTTCTGCAAATTTTAACGTAATTACAAATGATTTTTAAAAACATCACAGATACACACTACACAGGCAGTCCATGTGATAGGGACTCCAGACAACCAAATTATGATTAAATCAAAATTTTACAGGTGGCATCTCTATTCGCAATTTCATTATAAATCCTCCTCCTAGATGTATTTTGCATGTTTGTTTGTATAATTGTCTGTGATAATATTAATGAAATAATTACGGATATACATTTTAAGCTCTAATTAAAACTGAATGATTGATTATAGGTGGAATTTTCAAGTATTTTTTTTGTGGTAAACAAAATAGTAAAATTTATTTTACTGAATTATCGATTATTTCTATCTATTACAGCATTCTAGGTAATTTTCTCTCTCATCAACATTAAATATTAGAACCTAATGTTGTGTTGGAAATGTGTGTTCCTTAGCATTTCCTGCTAAAAAGCGTTTACATTTTTACATTTTATGTTAGTAAATATTTTTAAGAATTTTAAATTATTATATTTTAAATGTCATTACACTGATTTTTCTCCAAACATTGTCGATGTCGAAGACAGAGTTGACTCACACATTAATGACATGCTTATAAGCACGTCTTTTTCCCACTAATATATTTAGCAATTTTTATTTTATCTTTAATTTAGAAGAAAAACTGATTTGGTTTTCGGACCGATCAGGCGTAAATAGTGATTTTTTAGAGTGATCTGATTCGGGGCTAAGGGTTTTAATTTTAATTAACAAATACATAATCAAGGTGGGTTTTAATTGAAATATTATATTAGTAAGTTTTAACCTCAATTACCCGTAAAGTGTCTCTCTTCTCTTCCAGGGAAAAAGTGTTAACAATTGTAAATCAAGATATTTTAGTTAAAAATTATGATGGTTACGAGTTACACTTTTGCAGAAATCCGCTAGTTTGGTAAACGTGTTTTTGTTACATCATTTGATTCTTGTCAATCAGTATCTGTGCGAAAAATCTTGATTCAATAATACAATAATTTAACTAAAGGTTTGTTGAAGTTTCTGCATTAAGAACTTAGCTGAATTTGATGGATGGCTCTTCAGAATCTTTGGCATTTAAGCTTTTGCAGTAAAGACATTATTTTGTCTACGTTATCGACACATTGCCTGCTTTTCTATTGTAAAACATTTTTCCCAAATTGAGTTTTAGTATTGATTTAATATTCCAATAAGATTACTCTGAAATTACATAAATTGCAAGACATAAATCTTCAATGTTGGAATATTTTAGTTCAGAAGATCGCATAGCATCGTGAATCCCATGTTAATATGATGAGAGAGAAATGATAAAGACACTTGTAAGCTAGAATGTTGGTGATTTTGTGCAAGTGAGTTGGAAACTAGAATGTTGGTGATTTTGTACAAGTGAGTTAGAATTGTGTTACTAAATGGGCAATATAAATAGGCCTCTTTTCTTGCAAAAATTTCACAACTAACGTTTCATTTGTAAAGAGCCACCACATTTTCTGACTGCCTAAGAGCCCAAAGGGAGATAATTTGTTATTAAAATATTAATCGTTAAGAACTGATAAAAGAAGAAACCCAAAATAACAAATTGTCCCAAATCGAATTCTATACGAGTTATAGCCAGCTATAACTTTAAATTGAGCCTAAATAATATCAAACTGGGAATAAACAATTTCAACAATATAAAATTGTGAATATTCAATTTCAAATTGAAACTGAACAAATATAATTTAAAAAGTAATGAGATTAAATAAAATAATTTAGCAAAAACAACAGAAACAATATTAGTTACATATCTATATATTTTAAATTTAGAGTATTAAAATGTATTTTTTTTAATGTAACCGACATATTTTTATGGTGTTCAATGCTTATTGAACGTTGTTTTTTTTTTTAAGTTTATGTTACATGTCGACTAAGTCTAATGTTCGGTTTGCAAAATGTTGCATTTGTATTTATCACCTACAATTTGTGGTATCTGAACAGACTTGTCTTCTTTGATAGTTTAAAAAGTGGACTAAACAAGTTCATATAGTTCAAAATACAGGGAATTTTTCTTTCAATGGAAAAACAATGATTTTTTAGCCACAGTTATGTTGCATTGATTTTTTCTTGCAATAGAAAAACAATGATTTTTAAGTTACAGTTTTATTGCAGGAAATTTGTCTTTCAAGTATGCATATCTTGATGCATACGTTCAATTTGAAACTTCTAACGAGGGCTTTCACTCCTAGATTAAGCATTAGGTAAAATTTTCATGCTTTCCTAAACTCAAAATTTTACTTCATGCTTAATCAAGGAGTGGAAAATCTCGTTATGAGCTTCAAAGTGAACGCTTTTTAAAAACAACGAATATCTCAAAATTTACAAAATACACATCGGAATATGTATATGTTCAACACAAAGAAAATTTAACATAAAGAAAAATTGAGTTTGTCAATAGTTTGCAGAATATTTACAAACTATAAAAACGAATTAGAATTAATATCGACTTTCTGCAAAAATTTAGTATCATTGAGACAAGTCTCCAAATATTTATTGAAATAACTTCTCTCTCTCTCTCTCTCTCTCTCTCTCTCTCTCTCTCTCTCTGTTTCGACATTCCTGTAAGTTTCCTGTTTATATTAATATTTGTTGCATTTAAAGTCTAAAGCATAGCTATACGGATGAGGGATAAATCTCGAAACGCGTCTATTGATGGCTTAAGATAATTTATATTTATTCCCTGTAATTTTTTCAATTTATTTTAATTTTCCTGTTGTTTCATTTAGTTTGGTGAAAGACTAATTTGACTTGATGTTGTATTGTGCACATAAATTATGCATAGAATAGTAAAGCTGTCTTGTAACTCAAATATTCATTGTATAATTCAACATCTGTCGGGTTATTAGCTCGAGAAGTAGTTGTTTCAATGAATATTTGGAGACTTGTCTTAATGAGACTAAATTTTTGCAAAAAGTCGATAATAATTTTAATATGTGTTTATATTTTATATGTATATGTACTTAAAAGAAAAATTCCATGTATGTCGCTTATATTTAAAAATACATTTATAATTCTTTAAATAATATACCTTTTTTCTTAAACAAAAATTTGTTTGGTCTTAGTTTCAAATTGCTTATTCTCAATTTGATGTTGTTTAATTCCAATTTGATTGTGTTTCAACTGACAACTATGTTTGAAGTGTCAATGTGAATTTGTTTATTTTCAATTTAATATTGAAAACTCTAAATTTGAAGTTGAAAAGGTAAAAACCATTATCCAAATTAATTTATTTTTCAGTCCAAAATTGTTAAATGATCTAAACCATTACTCTTAACTGATGAGGCGGATGAATGATGAAACTCCAAAATAACATTTGAAATAGTCAGTTGCTTTAGTTCAAATAATAATATAAAACCAAGGTAATTGGATAACACACATACTATGTATAATCAATTTTTTTTTTAATATGAACAATCAAATTTGACATTTCACGAATTTAGTGGTGTGATGCAGGTTGTGTGTTTTAGGTTAAGACAAGATTAATTAAATGTTATGTTGTAAATCAACTTTGAATTTGTAGGTTATGTAAAGGGAAATCTGACATTAACATGACAAATCAATTAACTCACAAAGATTACGATTACAAATGTATTTACTTAAATTTTATAACGTGTCTCTGAAAATCAAGTAGGTTAGGAGGATCAGGTAATATTCCTTGCACAGGAATCTTCTTTATTATCTGCCCATTTATATGTTCTCATTTTAAAAAGTTCAAAATACAGGCAGTTTTTCTTTTAGGTATATATGTTACGATTTTTATATTTATATATACTGCCTTTCAAAAAAATCAGAACACCAAGTATTTATTGCACGATATTAATAAAATTTACACAATTTGATCATGTAAACAAACTGTATCGATGATCAAAAAATCAACTTGAGAAACAAAAAAACAAATGAATAAAAATTAATAATGTGTTGGGCCTTCACGATTTCCCAAACACTCATTAACACGTCGAGGTATGCTAGAAATCAGGCTGTCAATATCGACTTGGGGTATTTCATTCCAAACTTCGATAATTTGACCTCTAAGTTCCATTACAGTGTTAGCGGGGCGCTGTAAGTTACTTATTCTAACACCTATCATATCCCAAACATGTTCTATTGGCGATAGATCTGGAGAACGAGATGGCCAAGGTAACAAATTCATTTCGGCACTATCAAAAAACTGTCTTGTAATGGCCGCTGTGTGAGGTCGATAATGCTCGACCTCACAAAGTTGCTGAAAAATGGGGTTCTGCAAGCCATTTACATAGGGCACTAACACTGGCCGTAAAATGTTGTCAATATACCGAATCGCGTTAAGACTTGCTTCTAAAAAAACTAGAGGAGACCGACTACCATATTCTATCGCCCCCCAAACCATAACTCCTTGTGTAAGAGCCGTATGTCTTTCAACACCAAATTGTAAAATTCTGCGTTCACCGCGTCGACGTCTCACTCTTCTGCGACCATCATGAGCCCATAAACAGAACCGAGACTCATCGCTGAAGATAATGTTATTCCATTCATGGGTCCAATGTTGTCTTTCCCTACACCAATCAAGTCTTGCTCTGCGATGCTGCGGAGTAAGAGGTAGACACAATTGTGGACGGTAGGATCTTATACCAAAACTGCGGATTCTTCTGTAAACAGTAGCCATGGATACTCTTTGGCCATTTAGAGCCAACCAGTTATTTCCCAATGCCCGCGACGTTGTAAATCTGTCCCTTAAAGTTGTAAGACGAAGAGCTCGATCTTCACGCTCAGTGGTGCTTCTTGGACGTCCTGATCCAAGTCTACGTCGATTCTCCCCAGCTTCGGACCATCTAGACCAGCAGCGTACGATCACCGATACATTACGGCCTACCCTTTCAGCAATAGCACGAATCGAAAAACCCGCTTCTCGCATTCCAATAATGCGACCCCTTTCAAATTCACTTAGATGATGATATTGTGCACGTCGACGAACACGGGGCATCTTTTTATGTTTTACAAACTGAAACGTCAAACAACTCAGAGGCTACTTGGATATTAGAAGCAATTACATTAAAAAATCAGCAGCTCTTCATAATGGTGAAATCAAGGAAAAATACCATTAAATAGTAACCAAAACAATTGATTTTTTGATCATCGATGCAGTTCATTTACTTGATCAAATTCTGTAAATTTCATTAAAATCGTCCAATAAATACTTTGTGTTCTGATTTTTTTGAAAGGCAGTATATATTTAGACATTCATGATCTTATTAAAAACTTTTAATTTAAAAACTCTAATGAGTGTTTTCCACTCCCAGACTAAGCATGAAGTAGTAAGTCAAGTAAAATTTCGAGCTTAGGAAAGCCAAATCAGGCTTTTATAAACTCGACATTTTACTTCATGCGCCACGCGTATAAAACACTAATTTAAGGTAAAGTTCAAAATATACTGCTTAGTTCTGATCACATATTCATTAATTTTACAAATGTTTATATGGAATTTGTGAAAGTATACTTAACAGAAAAAATCTCTGTGTGTTGTAAAGTTGCAAGTTGTATCATTCTTCTTTTTGAAAATCTCTGCATCGTCCCAATTTATTTGACAAAATATGATTTAATTGTCACATTGATAATCATTTACCAACATCTCAAAATTTGATGTTTAAAATACCCTACTGTTAAAGCAGAACTGCAACTGTTCGCAGTAAATACACCCTAAGTTTGGTCATATTAAAAAAAAGCGGAGTTTACATGATATGTATGTCATCCAATGACGTTGATATAAAACATACTTCTGTCAGATTTTGTACTTGAAATCTCCGATTAGCTCATAATTCTATTTTAATGTAGTTTATCTTCGTTACCATCTTGGCTGTAGCCTACGCTGCTTCATCAGCCGAATACGAAATCCTCAAACAAGTATCTGACATCCAACCAGATGGTTCATACCAACACAGCTTCGAAACCTCCCATGGAATCAAACAAGAAGAACAAGCCGTCTTCAAAACCTTAGGCAAAGATGAAGTTTCCCAAGAAGTCACCGGACATTTCGAATACACCGACGAAGAAGGCCACAAATTCAACGTGCACTACGTCGCCAACGAAAACGGCTTCCAACCACAGGGTGATCATTTACCAGTCGCTCCCGAAATCCCACACTACATCCAAAGGGCTTTGGACTGGATCGCGGCTCACCCACAGAAGGAAGAACCAGGAAAGAAATTCTAGATTAGCTGTAATGTGATGATCGATTTTTGTGATTTTGATATGATTTGATTTTACTGCTGTATGAATACTTTACTGTTAATATAATTTTTGAAAATTTATTTTGACTATTTTACGAAACATGCCATTCTACAATCAAAAGCAAGCATTTTGTTGCCAGTATGAAGTATTGCAGTTTTTTTTTATTGAATGTATTATTACATTTAATTGCATTTGAAAGTAGGTATCTGAAAATTTAATCTTTTATTTCAGAAACCCGTTAAATGCCAAAACGACAGAAAATTAATGGCTATAAATTATTACTATTTGAACGAACGCTCATTTAAGTGCTCAAACTCCTCTAGATTCGAACCTTTAAATATATTATGTTTGTAACTTAATAATGTGTTCATTGCAGAAACCCCTTAAGCGACGGCATTTGAAGTTATTCATTCGTTTTTTCAAAATGAGAAAATTGACGTTCGACGGATTTCTAAAATAAACGATTCAATTATGTTATTACGATAACATTTCATTAAATTAAATTAAATCATTAAAATAAAACATATATGCACCGGTAAATATATTGAATATTTCTTAATCATTAAGGGCCAGTTGCACCAGACACGTTGAACTGTTTCAACTCTTAACTTGAGTTCAAAGTGACATTAGAAAAATAGGAACTGTCATCTTGAACACAAGTTCAGCTTGAACTCGAGTTCAATGTTTTTGGTGCAACTACGCCTAAATATTTTTGTAATATAAGTTAAATACTAACACTTTATTGAACATGAATCTTGTACAGTGATGGACATTTGATCCTAATTTTTTTCAGAATCGAAAATTGATAACATGTTTTAAAATATTATTTATACATGAATGTATTCTTTTATCGAGACATTCAAACCTCAAAGCAAATTGCTTTAGTCGCTTGAATTTTAAAAACGCAAGATTTGGTTAGACGAAATAAACATTTGGAAAATTTATAAACGCAATACCTAACATAATATTAAGCTGAATACTCAATTTTAACTTCACGATATTTCACTGTTTATACGCGTGGCGCATGAAGTAAAATTTCGAGTTTAGAAAACCCTCAAAATTTGGTTTAGTCGCCCCGCTTCGCGGAGCGACCAAACCAAATTTTCAGGCTTATGTAAACTCGAAATTTTACTTCATGCTTAATCTGGGAGTGAATAACACTCGTTTAATTATTCAAACTAAACACCTTCATTAAAACGACAAATGCTGAAATATTTAAAACGTATACATCCTGATATTTACACTGTATGTGTAAATATAAGAATTCTATTAGACACAGAAAGTATACTTATTACTTCTTGTGTGTCTAATAGAATTCTAATTAAATTAGATCAAAATAATCAGTTAAGTGATCATTACATAACAGCACAGTATTTTTATAAATGCAAATATATGAATTTTCATTTGCATGTCCAAATTTACTCAAACAAAAATTTAAAAAAAAACAATTTCCCTCACAAAACGTAATCCCATACACACGTACACAAAATCCTCTCACAATTTTTGCAACGCAAATTATTAAAATAAATTATTCAAAAAGCTACAAAAAATATTCATCAGAATTTTAATAAACCATCATCAATGCATTACAAAATAGCCTACCTACAGCACTTTAATATTTAATCAAAGCGTAATACATTTTTCAGCGTTGTTCATATTCTATTCATGCGGCTTTTAAAGTGGGGACGGGGGGCTGTTAAATTAAGGTGCAAGCGGAACAATGCACACGGATGCGAAACGTGCAGGTTAGTGTTTCCGTAGTGTAATTAGCTATTCTAATTAAAATTGTTTATTAATTATTAAGGAACTTTATTTTCGGAGCTCTGGAGTGTAATAGGCAAAAAAAGTCGTAAAAGCTCGACATACTTGGAACCTATATTTATTCAATGAAATTGTGTGTCTAAGCCATGTGTTGGTGTAAGTTAAGAGATTTTCTTAATATGGAATTTTCGTAGAGTCGGAAATTTAGGGGGTGGTAGATTTTCTGTTTTTATTAGTGAAATGGAGGAGATTATTCCTTGAATTATTTCCTCACATATTCCTTTTATAAAGGAAAGAAATTATGTATGCACATATTTTTTGGAAATATTATATTTTCGTTGTTTAACCTCATGAAGAATTTATGCAATTGTATGTTAATATGAGCTGATGTAAAATATCGACAGAAATGTAATATACATTATACATATTACATTACATTTACATTACATTGAATTTTATAAGAGAAAGAATAATTAAAAATACTTTTATGTGACATTCTTTGTGCATTTAACAGGATTTTTCAAACTTAATTTTTAAAGGTTTAGAAAGGCTTTTGAAGGTCGAATTATTTTTAAAATTGTAGGCTACGACGAGTAGAATTCAGCGGTACCAAAACCTATAAATCATAAAAATAGGTGTATGGCAGGTTTTGCATCTGGGCGACTTAATTTATGTTTCCAGATTTCTTTGCTTAGAAAACTGAAAGAATGGTCGGCAAACAATTATTTATAAAATATTTTTTAAATTTCTAATAATAATCAACCCCTCCCGTTTTTATAAAAAATAATATATAATATATCGTTAACTTGTTTCTCATTGATCACTTGGTAAAACATTTCTATTAATATATAGGTATTTGATTGAAATTCACTTGGTTTGTTTTACTAATAAATTGTTTTATTTTCAACTAGTTTCGGCTTAATGCCATTTTCAAGAATGGTGTACAAAAGAGCAAAATTGATTATATATACTAGATGTCGGAATTTCAGGTAATAAGCGCTCTAATTATCGGGGAATTCCAAAGGTCCTCGTTGTCATTGACCACGTTTTTTCCCGCCTTTATGGCTTTACTTATTTCTAAACCCTCCCGATAATTCAAAACTAATCGCTTATTACCCGAATGCAACATTTTACAGTCGTTTGAGCTGAAAAAGTGATTAGCCGCGATGCAATGTTTTGCGAACCCCGTGGTCTGTTTATTATTTAGAATATCTTTCCTATGTTCTTTTAATCGCGTTTCAAAAGACCTGCCCGTTTGTCCTATATATATTGCATTGCAGTCATCACATTTCAACTCATATACCCTCTTTAAAATGACTATTGTCTGTTTTAATTAAAACAGACAATAGTTATATTAAAAAAAGCGGAGTATATGAGCTGAAATGTGATAACTGCGATGCAATATATATAGGACAAACGGGCAGGTCTTTTGAAACGCGATTAAAAGAACATAGGAAAGATATTCTAAATAATAAACAGACCACGGGGTTCGCAAAACATTGCATCGCGGCTAATCACTTTTTCAGCTCAAACGACTGTAAAATGTTGCATTCGGGTAATAATAATTTCAGCTCATTTACTTCCTAATTAAAGAAGTTATAACAAAAACAAATATTTGTCGTTTTTCACTTTTCCGCCATATCTCGAAAATACACTACCCTAGATCAAATTTATTAACAAATTTTCATTTTGTGTTGAAAATGGGAACTTTTGTCTAATTTAACCGTGTTTGTATCTTTAACAGTTTACAAAATCCCAATGGTGAGCACGATAAAGCAGACTAACGGTATACAGGGTGCCTGTTATTTGAGCGGCACTATAGGGACCTCGCTTATTTGAAGAGATAGAAAGAGTTAAATTGGGGCAAAGTTGTGTATTACAGTGCTTACTAATAATCTGCTTTTACATTTTAAATTTCTCCAATTGTTTCGACGTAATTTGAGAAAACCTGATACTTCAGATATTTTAAAATTACCTATATCTTTATTATTTTTGATCATATTTCAAAAACATTCTTACATCAACGTTTTACGGCTTGACTTATGGAATAAATTATAAAACTGAAAAACGATTTGTTTATGTTTTTTAAAACACAACTTTTGTTTTTCTTATGGGCGCATATGAAGATTTCCATATCATTGCAACTTTGCTACCATTTAACCGATTCTCTATCTCTTCAAATAAACGAGATCCCTATAGTGCCGCTCAAAAAACAGGCACCCTGTATATATACATTTTTTTAAATTCAGTTTATAAGAGCTTTAAGAATTGGGCAGGTCCAGAAACGATCTGTTTTAGCTGTTTTATGGCCTTACTGATTTCCAGGCCGTCTATAAAATTTAATTCGCGTCCCTTATTACCTAAATACAACATTTGGAAACCATCTGAATTAATGAAATGATCGGACGCGATGCAATGTTTAGCAAGTCCCGTTAGTTGTTTGTTATTTAGGATGGATTTGGTATGTTCTTCTCTTTTTTTAAAAAAAAACTTCTACTCGTTTACCCAACGAACAGGGTGCAGCATTTTCGATGGTTTCTTCAAGTAAAGTACCATTAATATCAATGATAGACAAAAACTAATACATGCTTTCAGAACTCTTTTTTATAGCTTATTACTTGTACTTAATCAAAATGTATCTATCTGTTGTTGTTTTCGAGTTATACGCCAAAAATCAAAATTTAGCAATTTTGAAATATTGAAATAACTTTTTCATTTATAAAGATATTGGCATGCGGTAAAAACTTTCTTGGGCACTTTTTTGAGTAAAGTATCCTGACCATATCAGGTTTTGTTTCAGGTTTAATCCTAATAAGATATGACATAAAGTTGTATTATTTTAAAGACAAATCATAGTTGCCCATGACTTCGTTCGATCACATTATTTGTCAGCTTTTCAAATGTATGTAAAATGCAACACTTTAAACTAACTTTAATTATTTTTTATTTTAAGTTTATTTAATTTTTAATTCATTTATTAAGAAAACCATGATAACAATAAATAAATAGTAAACAACAACATTACAAAACTTCAACTGTCTTTATTGGTTTATTACTTGCACTTTATTTGTATATTATAACAGAAGATATTCAAAATAAACAAAACTTATTAAACACGCAATTTAGCTAAACATAATAAATACATAATAAATACAATACAATATTTAGAAATACTTTAAATTATTTTCGAGAATTTTCCATATAACTTGCCATGAGCAAAAATATCATCACTAATATGTAATTTAAAGCTCACAATATCAATACTGTTAGAAATTATTTAAATCTAAAATTTCCTAATAGTTGGTTTAGAACTCACGGACTAAAACGTTCGTCCTTTCTGGGAATACTATAAAAAAGAGAAAAATCGAAGTACTCAAAAATAATATTCACTTAATGTTTAAAAGTCACTTCGATTTCCTCATAAAATGCATAAATGTGTATGAATGTCATGTCATTTATAACGCTTACTTCGAAAAATATTTGTAACTACAATTTATCAAAATTTATACAGTAAATATAATAAGGTAATAAAGAGAGTTGACTTTGTATATTGTTATTGTTTACAATGAATTATTTTTTTATCATGGCATTCTTGACATATTAATTAAAAATTTAAAGAACCTAAAATAAATAATTGAAGTAAAATCAGAATATATATATATATATATATATATATATATATATATATATATATATATATATATATATATATATTTGGATTGCTTACAAAAAATGCAGGCGATTAAAGTCATGGCCAACTATGATTTGCATTTAAAATAATACAACTTTTTGTCATATCTCATAGAGGTTAAACTTAAATCAAAATCTAATAGGGTCAGCATATTTTACTTTAAAAAGTGCCTCAGAAAGTTCTGACCGCATATCAATATCTTTTTAAATTAGGAAGTTATTTCAATATTTCAAAATGGCGAAATTTTGAGCTTTGGCGTATAACTTGAAAACAATTAAAGATATACATATTTTGATTAAGCACATGAAATATGCTCTAAAAAAGAGCTGTGGGAGTATACATTAGTTTTTGTCTATCATTGATATTTATGGTACTTTACTTGAAGAAACCATCGAATATGCTGCACCCTGTACATTGGATCGCATTTATTTTATTTTAGAAATGCTACATTTTTGATTACTGGTGGTTGGTGGTTGGTGGCTTATTATTTACAAGTAATTTTCTCAGGTATCTTTAAATCTTGAATAATAAATTGCTATGTGACCTAGTTTTGGTACTGAATATGAGCTACTATCTAACCTAACCTAAGTAACTACCTATTATTCAACTCATAATTGAATTTATTTTCTTCAGATTTCGTTAATAATTAATTTATGAATAACAGATATTTTTTTTAAAAACCTCAAAGGCATGGACAAATACTTAACTTAATCGAAAGAGATTGTTGTCAAAAAAATGTATATATTTATAATAGTAATACTGCGAATAAAACTTTTGGTATTTTACGATAAAATAGACTATCAGGGTGTAGAAAAAAAAACTACATATGGTACTTATCAGTATATTTAATGAACAAAATCATCACAAATGAAATTTAAAGATATGCTATCCATTCGACATGATTCCTAAAGTATTAAGATGTCTACGTTCATCCACTGTTTTCTTTTTTGTTTTAGTGGATGTGGAAATGAAGCCACTGAAGGGCAGTATGTTCATGGCGGTTTTTAGTGTTATAGACTGTGCAAAAGCTGTAGCTCTTGTGGAAGATTATCGAAGTTAGTGGTGTGTGGCCAAAGTACTTAATATCAGCCGTTACTTTTCAAAAAATTAATTTATTCTTAATTGAAAACTGTTTCTATCTGCTCAAGAGAATAACAACTCTTAAGGTATTTACATTCGGAGATGTAATTTCTAGAAATTGAATGAGGGAATTTTTAAAATAAACACCCTGTTTATATTATGAATTCTCAAAGACGAAATTAAGTTCAAGAGGAAATTCTTTACTTATAGGTAAAATACTCCTCCCACGTACTTTAAATAAAGGATATTTCCAATATATTTCGGAATACCTAATCATGTTGTTCAATAGGATTTACCAAAATTTTAACTATTACTATTATGGCTAACAGTAAAATATGTACATAGAGTTTATCTTTCAATTATACTTATCTCTGTAAATGTTTACGTATTCATCGTTTTCATAAAAGTGTTTAATTGGAAAATTTTAACGTTTAGAGAAACCTGAAAATTTGGTTTGGTCGCTCCGCAGAGCGGAGCGGCAAAACCATATTTTCAGACTTTTTTAAACTCTAAATGTTACTTCATGCGCCATACGTTTTGAACACTGATTAAACGTGACGTTCAGAATATACTGCTTCTGCATACTGTTTTAGTAGTATGTTTTAAACTTAAGAATATGTCAGTGTTTTATACACGTAGCGCATGAAGTAAAATGTCGAGTTTAGAAAAGCCTAAAATTGTACTTCATGCATAATCAGGGAGTAGAAAAACTTGTTAGAAGTTTCAAACTGAATGCTTAAACATTTACAGAGTATGCATCGGGATATGTATACCTACTTAATAGAAAAAATCCCTGTATATTATATATATATCGTATGTTCAATAAAAAAAAAACCTCTAAAGGGCCATGATTTTATCGTTTTTTAAATTTAAGTTGGCTACACGCTTTGGAAATTGAAATTTAAAACGTCAGACATAATAATTTTAATATATAATTTTAGAGTTGCCAACCTAGAATATTTTCCATGGCACTCGTCTATAACTCGTGCAGTGCAACTTTACAGTGTACTTTTCTTATATATTTGGATAGGGCGGTCAATTTTACATGGAATGTATAAGTTTCATGTAATCAGGCGGGTAGATAGAATTATTTTCGTGAAGGGGGGGATTATTACTTCTTACTAAGAATGTTGCGATCCCAAAAAGTGTATAGATATTGAGAATCGATTGTATCTTATAGTTAAGTATCGATACGGCAAAATATCATATTGAAAAATATCGATATTCAAAATATCGATACTTTTCGATACCAAATATTGAGGACTGTGTAAATATTCAAGTATTCGTTGTTTTTTAAAATTAATGCTTTTTGAAACTTCTAATGAGTGTTTAAATTTCAAGTTGAAAAAAGATTAAAAATCAAAATTTTCAGGCTTATACCAACTCAAAATTTTACTTTATACTTAATCTGGGATTAAAAACACTTGATATAGAATATCAATCATTTTTTCAAGATTTCAAAACGTGGCAGTTTTCGCGAATTTCCGATCTCCTCTAATTTTATTGACTTCAATTTAATTTCCAAAATTTTGTCCTGTTTCTTTTCCAAGATTTTCGTAAATTTTAAAAATGCTGATACTTTAAATGAATTATCAAGTTTTTCGACAATTATTAAGATCTTGGCAATTTTTGTGATTAATCTAAATTTTCGGTAAGTTTAAAATGTTTTATTCATCTCATGAAATTTCACGATTTTAGTTACTTTTCAAATTCTTTGCGTTTATTCGTGAATTTTCAAGGTTTTAGTCAATTTAAAAAAAAATCGTTTAGTATTATTGTTTGAAAAAATTAAAAATTCACAAAATTTATGAAATTTGAATTTGATCAAATGATTAAAATTTACACAAAAGTTGAATTAAATCGTTAGTTATGTGTATAAAGTGTTGAATTACATTTCAGGACATTATTCAGAAATTAATAAACATTGTATTCGCGTTTAAAAGTGTAGAATATACAAGCTCTTTTTAAAAACTTAGAACATCACCAAAACTTCGTACCCCCGTACCAACCCCAATTTTTCTCTTAGGTTTTTTGATGTACATTTTTAGACGTTCGCTGTTTTATTGAATACTTTCGATTTGATGCCTTTAACGGGTGTTTCCAATCCCAGATTAAGCATGAAGTAAAATTTCGAGTTTAGAAAAGTCCCGCGTAGAAAATTTGTCGAGGGTCGCACAAATTTTCACGGGGCTTTTCTAAATTCGAAATTTTACTTCATGCGCCACGCGTATAAATCACTGATTTCAAGTCAAGTTTAAAATATAACGCGTATCAAATCTATAAAAATCTGTAGGTATACTTAAAAGATAAAAATTCCTGCATTTTTTTTTTACTTTTTTTTTCGGTAAATCAATAGAAGGCGTCTAATAATTAGTGTGGTATAAAGATATCGACTATATGGTATCGATATATCGGAAAAAGAAATATCCATATAAGTATCGATTATTTTCTATAAAAACATCTGTTTTACATGTTTTGGTAATTTATATATTATGTTTAAACGCCATTTAACCTATATAGATCTTTCTGTCATTGGTTAGTTATTATGTATTTTGTTTATTTTTCATTATTATTAATACCTCTTTTTGTATTTTTGAAATTTGTTCTATTTCTTGTATTATGAAATTATATTGTTACCTATATTGTAAAATGGAGATTTACGTAAAATAAATAAATATGGAACATCCTTACTTCTTACCAGGTAATAAATTTAACATAAATAAAATAAAATTTAAAAAACAAATAAACAACAAATATTTAAATTTAATGATGTCTAATAATATTCATTTTAGTGAGTTTTAATTTTAACTCATTATATTTGATGTCTTAAATGTGAGTTTCCTAGGTGGGGGGTATAACCCCCTGACTCCCCTCCCCTGCATGTTCCAGAAATGGAGTATATAATTCCGCGAATTACTCATAAAGTATTCATTGTATCAGATTGCGGTTACCACTACTCAAAAGTACAACAATTCTTATAATAGTGTGTGTTTATTAATATCGATAAGTAATTATGGAGATATCGAAGATTAAACACGACGAAATATACTTTATGGCTGGAAACTTTATTGTTAACTTCACAGGGTTTATTGTTGAATGAGTTGGTAATTTACAAATTTATAAATATAAATATGAAAATGCAAATTATTTCCGAATACATGTATATTAATGTACAACTTTGTATCAAAGTTTGATAGTCATATACAAAGTCACAAAGTGGATGTTTGGGTTATAAACCGAGCGCAATTATTCAATCCATCAAATGCAATTTGTAAAATTCCTCGCCCCCGCCGAAAACCTAATTATCATCTTTTATGCTCGCCATTAACCTGGCGCGAATAGCAATGAGAGATAATAAAAGCGTTTTCATTGCATAAAAGTAACAAACCATGTATGCCCCCATTTCCGTCTATTCCGCCAATTCCAGTTCTCCCTGTGTATTCCGGCAATACAATCATTCTATATAAAAGGGTGCAAGTGCTCTTCCATTTGCTCTCCTCCACGAAAGGCGCTCACGATAAAATTTAGCGGCGAATGCACTAAAACTCATTCCGCCGGAGGAGAGGAGAATATATCAATTCAATTCGTAAATACGATTCGGATTATGGCTACCTTCGGTGTTAAGAAAAGCAGGAAGAAGGGTTTGGGTGTTGGGGCGATAAAACTTTATATGCGCGCAGAAATTTGGAAAGTGTGTGGGTGTGTGTGTTTGTTGGTATTCATGTATTTTTATAAGGATGTGTGTGTGTGTGTTTGTGTGTGCATTTTCTGGATATACCGAATAAATAGGAATCTAACCATCCCAGGGCACGCCAATGTACTTTGTGCATTCAGCAGTCGCAATCCTGTTTACAGTAAAAAGGGATAAAATGGACAAGCTAGGAAAAGTTTGTAATAAAGTCTTGAGAGCTTCGTATGCAGTTTTCACACGTGCTAACACGAAAACTTTGATGGATACCACAGGTTTACATTTTTCTGGACGGTTACTTATATATAACAAATAGGATAACTAAAACAAAATTAAGGGGATACCCCTCTATTTTCGTCCACTGTATTTGTAATTTTTACATAAAATTATATATTTATTTGTTCATTTAACGGAAGATTTATTTCACAAAATATATTTCGACAACATTTTATAACTACAAGAAAAATACAGTAATACTTATATATAAATTAAACTTACAATACTAAGAGAAATAACAAACATTTATAGGCTTAAATTTTCTAATAAATTGTGAAGGTAAAATGCAATTAAAAATATCAAAGTTTGGATGCAATGATAGTTTATTTGCTGTACGCGTAAACCTTGTAAGTAGACTATTATTCCCATGATTGGTCTTATGGTACTAGATACGGAATAAGGATGAATGTCGAATTGAGCTTTTAGATTGAGTAACAGAGAAAGTAATTTGCGACAGAAGATATGGGCATTCAACAATATGACAAATTAATTTATAAAAAATAACAAATCAGCATACACCCGGCTGATACTCAGTTTATCAATGCATTGGATAGACAAAATTGTATCTAAATTTGTGGGGGTATCAAAGTCTAACTTGTATGTAAGTACTTTTAAAAATTTAATACGCTTTGATTAAAACACTTGGTTTGTTTCACTGATTTTTTATTTTTACTCCAACTAGTTTCGACCTTAGGTCATTCTCAAGGAGATATGATATTAATCAGTGAAACAAGCCAAGTGTTTTAATCAAAGCGTATTAATTAAATATGTTTCACCACGGGTTAAGTGAGAAATTAATTCATCATATTTTAAAAATTTGTTTTGAACGTTTTTCATAGAATTAATATAAACTCTTTGAGTTGGTGCCCATACAATGGATCCATATTCCAGATGCTAACGTACAAATGCGAAATAAACTCGTTTAAATGCTGCTGGGGACAAGGCTCTACCCATTCGTTTTATATAACCTAACATCTTTCCCGATTATAAATTGCGTTAATATGGCTGGCAAAACACAGTTTTCTATCAAAGATTATACCCAAATTTTTAGTCACACTTAATTGTTCAAGGTGGTGACCATCAATTGTATAATTAAATTGTATAACACTTGTTTTTTTGGAAAATGTCATAGTTTTGCATTATTGTACATTAAAAAACAAATTATTATTTTGACACCAATTATAAACAGATAATAAATAATCTTGCAGTAGTAAACAGTCGCCTATAGACACAATTTATTTGTACATTTTCAGACCATTGTAAAGAGCAAAAATGAGAAATGTTTTATAACCAGTGATATGTCATTAATAAAGAGTAAAAACAACAATGAACCACAATGCGAACCCTGGGGAACACCCGACGGCACTTGAATGTTTTTTGATAAGAAGTTCTTGATTTTAAAATACAAACAATTATCTGAAGAATTAAGTAGTCACATGTGTCTGTATCTAGTTCATTCGAAAATAAAAATGTCTATTATTTCAAATCAGAGGCGAATAAGAGAGCGACGAATATTAAAATTAGTGGTATGGCTTATAACCTATAATGGTAAAACGATTAAGTATATTATTATAACTTAATCACAAAGTTCGTCTTTAAACATTTAATTATTTAAAAATATAGAAAAGCATTTTATCCCTTCCAGCCCTGAAATGTTTCTAGTGCCCAAAAAAAATGGGTTTTTTCGTTGATATTATAGGGTATAGGCTAAACGGTACGAGATACAAAAAAACTAAGATAAGTGTCTCGTTCTCTTTTTTAGTGTTTAGTCTAATGGCGCAATCAGATATACACTAACTAGATTAGTTTAGAAGATACAGGGTGATTTTCAAAATCTGCCGATTTTTATTAATTCTTATGACTTGGTTATTTATGGAGATACAAACAATATTTAAATACAAAAGTTTTATGACTTTTTACGTAGAATCCAGTGGCGTACTTAAAACATATAGATGTTTTAATTTTTGAGATATTATCAAAACTACTATTTTCTTAAATGGGACACCCTATATCTGAGTATCTAAAAAAAAATATACATTTTTTTCTTGTGATTGCAACAATATGTAACACCCAATATTTTGTTTGTCCTAAATAGCTAATACAAGAAAAAACAAAAAAAAATATTTTCTAGATGGCCATGAATTGAATTCTTTAAGCGTTTGTTTTTGTTTGTTTACATGTCATAAAATTCAAGATTAATTACGTATTGGTTTTGATATTTTAGATTATACTTTTTTTAAGAAGGAGTCTAAAGTGAATATTTTTTAAAACTATGAAAAATTAAACATTTTAGGTTAGATCAATATAGCCGTTATGAAAATAAAGACGCAGCTTTAGACCTATATTTTGAGAGTTATCCGGACTGGTGAAATATTTCAAAGATTATATCACAATTTATGTGAGTGTGGATCATTTGGAAAACCAAGAGGTAAGATGTAAATCTTACCTCTTGGCTAGATACCGGCTAGATACCGTCGAATCTTTATTTTCCTTTTTGTAAATCTTACCTCTTAGTTTTCCAACTTATATAAATTTATAAATATATTTTAAATATTTTTTTTTTCTGGCTGTCATCGGTCCGGATAACGCAGCTTTAGACCTATATTTTAGGTCTAAAGCTGCATATTTATTTTAATTACCTTTAATATAGCACCCAAAATGTTTAATTTTTCAAAGTTTATACACATTTTCATTTTTGCCTGCTTTTTTAAAGAAATATAATCGAAAATATTTCGTTAACAACGGAATATCAAAACCAATACGTAATTAATATTGAATTTTGTGACATGTAAACAAACAAAAACAAAAGCTTACAGAATCCAAATCATGGCCATCTAGAAAATCTTTTTTTTGGTTTTTTGGTATTGTAGCTATTTAGGACAAAACAAAATATCGAGTTGTAATGATTCGACCCTAGGTATTGTACAAATTTATAATTTGTATTATTGTTTACGTTGTGTTGTGTATGTAGTAACCCTTTTATTTATTTACCAGGTTCGTTGTTTGTGTCAATATGCATTATCGTAAATACTGTGTCTTTATTCCCTTTTAATTTGACTAGGAGGATGTGTGGACAATAAATAAAACAGGATATGAGCTTAACGTATGCAAAGTTTATTGACCTTTCATAATATTTCTAATGAATTGATATGTTTTATATTATTTATATTCACAAAATATAGTACCCAACGTTTATGCTTAAAAGTCATGTGCATTTGGTTAAACTCAAAAAAATGTATGACTCTACTTGTGGGAGCAAAATTAACAAAAACCATCTCGGAAATAGCATCACACACTCGACACACTTGCGATTAGTTAGTGGGACAATCTCTCACATCGGCCCTACACATCAATCGCCATTCATTTTCGATTAATGAGCGGAACGACCTTTCACCTCGTTCCACTCATAATCGAGTTATTTTTTTCTTGTGGTTAGTTAGTAGGACATTTAGCGCAATACTAACTCGGATTGGCCTAACACATCAATCGACTGTTTCGATTAGTTAGTAGGACATACCTCGTTTTCTCGCTCAATTCGGCCTTACACATCAACCACCATACATCCCTTATTCGTGTGGTTAGTTAGTAGGACACTTAGTGCAATACTGACTCGGATTGGCCTAACACATCAATCGACTGTTTCGATTAGTTAGTAGGACATACCTCGTTTTCTTGCTCAATTCGGCCTTACACATCAATCACCATACATCCCTCATTCGTGTGGTTAGTTAGTAGGACACTTAGCGCAATACAAACTCGGATTGGCCTAACACATCAATTGACTGGGTCGATTAGTTAGTAGAACATACTTCGTGTTCTTGTTCAATTCGGCCTTACACATCAACCACCATACATCCCTCATTCATGTGGTTAGTAAGTAGGACACTTAGTGCAATACTGACTCGGATTGGCCTAACACATCAATCGACTGTTTCGATTAGTTAGTAGGACATACCTCGTTTTCTCGCTCAATTCGGCCTTACACATTAACCACCATACATCCCTCATTCGTGTGGTTAGTTAGTAGGACACTTAGTGCAATACTAACTCGGATTGGCCTAACACATCAATCGACTGCTTCGATTAGTTAGTAGGACATACCTCGTTTTCTCGCTCAATTCGGCCTTACACATTAACCACCATACATCCCTCATTCGTGTGGTTAGTTAGTAGGACACTTAGTGCAATACTAACTCGGATTGGCCTAACACATCAATCGACTGCTTCGATTAGTTAGTAGGACATACCTCGTTTTCTTGCTCAATTCGGCCTTACACATCAACCACCATATATCCCTCATTCGTGTGGTTAGTTAGTAGGACACTTAGCGCAATACTAACTCGGATTGGCCTAACACATCAATCGACTGGGTCGATTAGTTAGTAGGACATACTTCGTGTTCTTGTTCAATTCGGCCTTACACATCAACCACCATGCATCCTTCATTCTCACCCCCCCCCCCTTTCATCTTCCCCCTATTCCCAGATGTTTAAATTATTTCGCTGGTTTTGTTTGTTTCATTTCAACTAAGTCGGTTTGATGTAGAATTAATTTTACTCTTACGTGATAGTCTCTCCAGCGCTGTTATCCCTAACTCCATTCTTTATTTTCTAACTCCATTCTCAATACTTAACTCTTTTTATCAACATTACTTCACTAACTCACATCCCACTGAAACTTCCTATTCTCAACTGTCCCCATTTACATTCAAATTCTGATTGTCCCCGTCCCGGTCCCAAAACTAACTGATTTTTAGAATCGTTTCTTTGCTGCTCTCAAAGTTCTCCCCTCCCCAAATTTTGTTGCTTAAATTTTATCTACTACCATATATGGTCACAAAACCCTTCCCTCTCTGACGTCAACTTCATTTCCCTTCATTTGCACACTTGTTGTGTTTGCGTTCGTTAAACCCTGAACTGAATCTGTCTGTATGTCTTAGCATTTCTCCACGCGCCGGTACTTGTTTATTATTTTAAGGCGATGCTGCATTTGTTATTTCTTTCACATAAAAAATTTTGATCGACTAATGTTATTCTCGTATTTACTGGATGTTGAGTTTGCTTTTTTATTTTCTTGGGTGATTTTTGTATTAATATTTTAATTTAATTTCTTCAAAAATAATATTTGCACATGACCCCTACTGACCTATTAAAGAGTGTTACATATTTTACCAATCGCAAGAAAAAATGCAATTTTTTGAGATACTCAGATACAGGGTGTCCCATTTAAGAAAATACTAGTTTTGATAAAATCTCAAAAATTAAAACATATATATTTTTTAAGTACGCCACTGGATTCTAAGTAAAAAGTCATAAAATTTTTGTCTTTAAATTTTGTTTGTATCTCCATAAATAACCGAGTCATAAGAGATCTGATTGCGCCATTAAAGTAAACACTAAAAAAGAGAACAGGATACACATCTTAGTTTTTTTGTATCTCAACCACCCTGTACATTGCATATTATTTATTCCACCCTCTCAGGTATACAGAGAAATTATCTTTTAAATATACATATCTTAATATACGGTATACGCTATAAATCGTCAGATATTCGTTTATTTTTTAAATAGTTTCATTTGAACTCTTAAATGAGTTTAGAAAAGCATGAAAATTTGGTTTGGTCGCGTAGCACGAAGCGCGGAGCGACCAAACCAAATTTTCAGGTTTTTCTAAACTCGAAATTTCACTTCATTCGCCACGCGTACTAAACACTGATGTGGTGTGATGTCCAGAATACACGTTTTTAGCATACTACTTTAGTAGAATACTTTGAACTTCACCTAAAATACGTTTTATACACGTGGCGCATGAAGTAAAATTTCGAGGTTATAAAAGCTTGAAAATGTGGTTTGGTAAACGAGTACTTTATTTTCTAAGTACTTGTACTTATGCTCGAAGTTTTTTTAACCCCAAAATGTACTCGAGTAAATACTTTTTTACTTGAATACATTTCAGTGTACTCAAGTACATTTGGGTGTACTCAAGTACATTTGGGTGCACTCGAATACATTTCGATTTACATAAAAAACTGTTTAACACGTCGATGAGGATCTTTTATCAGTGATTCTGAACTTTTCTTACCTTGGAACACCTAAACACAAAATATAAATATTTTAGGGCACCTTGATATTTAGTCTCTATACAAATGAGCAACTGTTTCACGTATTCTCTGGTTTTATTGAGATGTGCCCTAAAAGATTGAAAATGTATTGTAATGCGTTACCTTATTCCTTGTTTTTGCTTACTATTTATTTAAAATTGTAATTGTGTTTTATATTTATAATTTTATTGTGTAAAGTCTATATTAAAATTTTCTCCAGTCTCAGATATAGAAGTTCTGAATATAATCAAGTCGATTAAATGGGAGGCAGTTGGCATTGAGGGTATCAATAGTAAGTTAATAAATTTGTGTTGTCCTGCTATAGTGGATTACAGTACACACATAATTAATGCCTGCATTTATAGTTCTTATTTTCCAGATTTGTGGAAAGAATCACTTGTGACACCTATACCAAAGCATACAAATCTTGAGACAATAAACGACTTAAGACCAATCAATATCCTTCCAACACTTTTAAAGTTATCAGAGAGGGTCATTGATAAACAATTCCGTACTCATATTATTGAATATAATATTTTGCCTGATAACCAATCTGGATTCAGACAAGGCTATAGTTGCTGCAGCGCCCTTACTCAAATTATCGATGATGTTGTGAGTGCAACCGATAATGGAAAAGTAACTGCACTAGTATTGTAAGACTACACTAAAGCATTTGACATGTTCAGCTACAAAACATTAACAGCAATACTCAATTATATAGGTCTAAGCATGGAAGCAGTTACACTTTTCGATAGTTTCATGAATCGAAGAATACAAAGAGTAGTTTTTCGTCTTCTCTTTAAATAACGCTTGGTGTAGGACAAGGTACCATTCTGGGACCATTATTATACTCAATTTATACATCATCAATAAGTGAGGTTATAATTTATTCATTCATACCTACTATTTAAAACTGAGGATATTGCTGACGCACAGCTAAAATTGAATCGGGATTTGAAGAATTTGGTAAAATACTCGTCGGCACACTCACTGCGCATTAACGAAAACAAAACCAAGGCTATCTTGTTTAGAATCAATAACTATAGATGAACCATTTGATCATTAACGTTGTGCGCGTTTTTGTGAAATCAATGCCTAAAAAATTAGAAAAAAATTAGACCTTTAGGATGAATCATATTAGAAGTAGTCAATGGTATTTGAAATACTAAATGGCATAAGATTACCTATCTAATAATAATAATAATAATAATAATAATAATTTATTTCACATTAGCCACCATTTACAAAGAAATACATCATGTACATACATCATATAGAACATAATACATTTTGAAGTGGATGTGGACGTCATAATACAGTATTTATAGCTTATTCTAGGTTACATTAAAATATATCTATCCTAAAGTAACACATTAAAATTGGTGAAACGTAACAGAGTACGCGATTAAAATTGTAATAAGTACTTAAAATAGGATTCAAATATTAGATTAGACCTTACTTCATTTTCTTGGTATACTTAATTGTTTAAGAAGTCATTTATATTGTAGAAGCATTTTTCTATAAGAAATGATTTAAGTTTTCTTTTAAATTGGTTATGCGTGTTACAATTTGTTATTTCGTTTGGTAGTCTGTTGTACACTGCCGCACAATTATACAATGGAGACTTCTCATAAAGGGCGGATTTATGCATCGCAACCTGTATGTTTGTGCCATGTCTTGTGTTGTAATTATTTGCGCTATTATTTTTCTTAAATAGTTTGTAATTTTTGTACGCATATATAGCGCACTTATAAATATAAACGCTTGGCACAGTTAAAATGTTATTATTTATAAAGGCATTTCTGCATGTTTCCATTTTACGCAGACAAAAGATGAGTCGTATGATTCTTTTTTGTGCAACAAACACACGGTTTGTGTCGGCTCGGCCCCATGCTAAAATATTAAATGAAATATGGCTATATGCCATGGCATAATACATTTCAAAAATTGATTTTGGATTTATTTTGCTCTTTAATTTAAGAATGGCGTAGTAGGCCCTACTAAGCTTTGTTGCAACATGGTCTATGTGGGCTCCCCACCTAAGGTTTTCTTCGATGTGTAAACCAAGGTACTTAACACTGGTAGATCTATTTAAAATGGGATTAGCTGGTAATTTCCTATTATAGAATTGGACGATTTTTGTTTTGTCCATGTTAAGTAAAAGGTTATTTTTATTGCACCAATCTCTCATTTCCATGTTCGTTCCTCTAATTTTCTGCGTTAGCTCATCCTGGTCAGTTGCTGATATTATAATTGCAGTATCATCAGCAAAATTAATAGTGCGACCCAAAGTAATAAATTCAGTTAAGTCGTTAATGTATAATAGGAAAAGCAAAGGGCCCAGCGACGATCCCTGGACGATTCCTTTGCTTAGATTACATACCGTGGAAGCACTATCAGCGATTTGCACAAACAATTTTCTGTCTGTAAGGAACGATTCGATGAATTTTGCAACATTTCCGCGAACACCCAACGCACTTAATTTTTCACAAACAAACGTTGCACTGATTGTATCGAAGGCACTCGTAAAGTCATAGAATAAACCAGTAACGAATTTGCCCTCATCTATATTTTTGTGTAATTCTTCCAATAAAACGACACTTGCAGATTCCGTTGAACGGTGTTTTCTAAATCCATGTTGGGCGTCGTTCATAAACTGAAAATTCTCGATATAATTTGATATCCTTGTTATAGTAGTCTTCTCATATATTTTTGAGAATGCATCAAGAATGGAAATTGGTCGGAAATTGTTGACGTCCGTTTTAGGTCCATGTTTATAAATTGGAATTATTTTTGAAGTTTTTAGTGCGGCAGGAAAAATTCCGCTTTTTAATGAAAGGTTGATTAGATACACTAAAGGCTCGAGGATCTCCATCACTACGCTCTTAATTATTTTGACTGGTACTCCATCTTGACCTGTGCTAGTTTTATTTTTTAATTCCATGATTACGTTATACAATTCGGTATCTGAAATGGGCCTTAAATACATTGATTGTATCGCGCTGTTCGAGGTTGTACATTCTGTTGATATATTTTCGCCGAAATGATCGTTTATCTTCTTATTTGTGATAGATGAGTAGTGTGTCGCAAAGGTATTCGCAATATCTTGTGCATCGTTGATTATTTTTCCTGCGCTTTTTGTAATCGCGAACACTTCATTTATCTTTTCGCCTTTTAGTTCTTCATTTATAATTTGCCAGGCTTGTTTTGGTTTATTTGCAGCGTTTAGTAACCGTTGGCTGTAGTAGTTCCTTTTTGTGTTTTCTATAAGCTGTTTGTGTATCCTTTTCTCATTTTGATATTTATGTTTCATGCTATCAGTCAGTGAATCCCTCATAAGGCGATACGTCATTTTTAAATTACTGCTTGACCTTTTTACATAGCCATTCACCCATGTCCGGCGTCTTTTATTATTTTTATTTATATTTGGGCATGCTACATTATAATTGTATAGGAATTCGTCTATGAATAGTTCGAAGCTTGTATTCACGTCCTCGGTTTTAATGAATTCCCAATTTATTTTCGATAAGTAGAACTTGAGCTCATTTATATTGTTAGTGTTCATTTGTCTGGATTTTTTTGTTATGGCGACGTAGTTGTCTACATTGGTACGGTTTAGAAATATGCTGGTTAATTGAGCGTAGTGATCTGATAGGTTTAGGTTAATATTGGTACTGTTCCAAGTATTATCAGGCATATTTGAGACAGTGTAGTCAATTTGTGTTGCAATCGGCCTATTTTCTGTTATTTGTACTCTTGTTGGTTCGCTTAATTTATTTTTCAGGTTAAATGAATTGAAAAGGTCGTTCAAGAGATTTTTTGCCGATGTATTTGTCATATTATTGATATTAAAATCTCCACATAAGATTACGTGGGAATATGTTTTGTATATATTTACCATAAGGTCAGTTAATATCTTAAAGAATATGTCGAGATTATTGGAGGGTGGGCGGTAGATACAAATAATAGCTATGGTGAGATTATCCGCTTTCATTAAACACCCAGCACATTCTATCTCCATTTCGACACAGAACTGACTTATATTTATAGGTTCATATTTGTATTTTGTGTCCGCAAATATCATACATCCACCGTGCTCTCTATGTTTGCAAGTGAACTCCGCAATTTTTCTATATCCATCCAGATGGACATATGTTGCATTATATTTGTTGCACCAAGTTTCAGTCAAACATATTATGTATGGGTTATAATCGTTTAGGGCCACTATGAGTTCGTTTGATTTATTAAAAATACTTCTAATATTTTGGTGAATTATTTTAACTTCTTTAGAGTTGGTGTTAATGGGCAGATTCTTCCTGTCTAGGAGTATGGAGTTTTTGTTTAGGCCTGTAGGTTGATTTACGAAAAAATTTAAATTCACTTACACGTATTCCTTCAGGCCATAGGTTCGCATCTGCGAGTACATGGGCGTATTCTTCAGGAGCGCCGATTTTAAAGCACTTGTACTTATCCGAAGAATTCCGATCTTCATACTGCAGAGTTTCCATTGAGAACTGGATTTCATTGAATTTTGTTTTAAGAGAGGCCATAAGTTCTTCTTCGCTATAATTCGGTTTAAATTTTCCAATATGATACCATTTTTTCTTATGTGGTTTGTACACAACGTCGTTCTGGATACATATTTTCCCATCAGCTATGTCTTTTTCTTCTTTTTTGTTTAGTTCCCTTGGTATATTTTCATTATGGTGCGTGAATACGTTCGATTTCGTTTGTTTATTTATAGTGTTGTCCATTGACCTCTTTGTATCAGGTGTAATGTTTTTGCGTCTCTTATTTGGGGATTCCTTCGGTTGGGTTTTTTGTGGGTCTATCCGTTGGAGTTTTATCTCCTTAGTCATATTCGTTGGCGATGGTTTGATTGCTTTCGTAGTGGTCTTTGCGGCTGCGTCCTCTTGCGGGATTAATGCATGCGCAGTTGAGAGATGTATTGCGGATTGTATAGTTGTACACTGGATAACGAGAAGCTGATTTAATGTATTTATTTGTTCTTGTAGGAAGGTTATATTATTATTTAGGTTTTTTATTTTATTATCTTTGGATTTTAATAGTAATTTTAGATATTTAACTTCCATTTCTGTGGTGGTTCCGACAACCGTCTCCCCACTTGCAAACGATGAGTCGAGATCGTCTCCATTTTCAGTATCACTTGTGTTCTGTTCACCCGGTGTCTCTTCACAACAAATTATGGAATCCTTACTCAGTTGAATCACATTCTTCGTGTATTTAATGCACCCGGGATGCATTGTCGAGCCACATTTAACACATTTAGGTCCACTTTGTGGTATATTGCTGCACCATTTACACTTTTCGGTAGGAGCCTTCTCGCGCACGTCCACTTTACTTGTCGCCATCTTTTCCAACAATAAGGCCAAAATTTTGTTCATTTGAATTTGAAGTTAAATAATGCTTAAAAACACCTTTTCTATATAACCATGTGGTTCTGTTTTTTAATTGTTTTATTACTTTTTAATGTGTATTAATAAACACCATTTTTATTATTAATTATGTGACAAAATAGCCTAATACTTAACATCTTTAAAATTAAATTACTATTTACATTACGTGTTACTATTTAAAAGACTATTTATGAATAACAAATAAAAATGTGTTGAGTGTTTTGTTTTGGATTTGGTTAGCTAAGTGAATTTGATTTTTAGAAAGTGCACTGTCAATACGTCCAGGAACCACAAGATGATCAATAAGCGTGTAGACCGAAATCCAAGGGTTTCGATCAGAAAAATCGATCTTGTAATCGAATGGCTAAAAAGGAGTTTAACTTCAAGCAGTACAAACTCTAAATAGCCCAGCTCCTTAAGAATAAGAACAAGTGTATGCGACTCTAAAGATGCCGCCACTCAAGCGTCGGGCAGCAGGTATTCCCTTCACAGATGAGAAGTTACTTACTGGGAAACAAGTTCAAAATAGCGAAAATGACAGGATGTTGTCTACAAAGGCTTCCGGCAAATGGGTCAACATCAAACATCGACAAAATGGTTGAGGCCGAACTTGTGAAAGTGTTTAGAGGTATTTTACCACCTTTAAAAATGTCGTTGACAAAGAGGTCAAAATTAACCAAGAAGTGCCACCGGGAGATCCTCGAGGCGGTAGTACTTCCGTGGGCACAGCAGCACATCGGAGATGAGGATTGGACGTTTCAAAAATACTCTGCTTTGGCCCACAAAGCAAAAATATCACAGGTATGGCTCGATGCTCATTTTCCGAGTTTTATCACATCTGCAGAATGGCAGCCCCATTCGCTGGATTTAAAAAAAATCCGATGTACTACAGTATAGTCAGTTTTGAAGGCCAGAGCCTGTGCTACACGTCACAGAAGTTTGGAATCGCTGAAGCAATCCCTGTGCCGGGAGTGGAACCGATTAATGCCCAAGGACCTGCGACGAATCGTTGAAAATTTCAAGACACATTTGACACCAAGGGAGCAGACATTAAAACCGCTTGAATTTGTTATTACTAGAGATCCATATTATTATTATTCGGTATTGTTTTGTTAACTCTCTTTATTAATAAAGATACATTTAAAAACATTTCAGCCACTTATGTATTTATACATACAGGGAATTGTTTCTTTTAACTGCACAAATTCTGATGCGTGCGCTGTATAATTTCAGGCATTCATTGCTATTTTTAAAGCGTTAAATTTGAAATTTCGAACGAGTGTTTCCATGCCTCGAATAAGCATGAAGTAAAATTTTGAGTTTAGAAAAGCCTGAAAATTTAATTTCGTCACGTAGCGCTACGTGACCAAACCAAATATTCAGGCATTTCTCAACTTGAAATTTTTCTTCATGCGCCACACCATGCGTTTAAAACACTGAACTATTGTGAAATTAAAAATGTACTGCTAAACCAGTATTAAAAATCAACTGCTAAATAAGAATATTTAGAATTTTACAATATTTCAGTGTTAAAATTCTTGCTCATTTTAACACTGAAATATTGTAAAATTCTAAATATTCTTATTGTATTGTTCATTTTAATTGAATATAAATAATAATACATGTAAAATGAGTATTAAATACTTTATAACCAATCATTATTTTTTTACTTAGAAATATACGAAATACTTCTAGAAAATTAAAACCGATTAGGCGATTACAGAAATTCTCGCACACAAACATCCGAGAGAGGAAATTATAAAACTATTCCACTTATTAAAGCATACCGCGAGGAATGGGCAAAAAACATACCATCAGAATTCGAAATATTCGCCGATTGATTTCAATCGGGCTCAGAGATCGAAATTTCTTGTGTTTTTCTAACGTCAACGCTACGCGACATTTCCACCATTTTTACTTTGATCTTGGACAGCAAAGGAAATCTATACGCGAGACAGAAACATAAACAGAAAACTTGGGGAATAAATACGGTATTCAATTAATATTAATTGTATACATTTAAATTTGATACTTAATTCATGGGTTGGCTAATACACGTAGTAAAAACATACGAAAGCCAGGCAAAACTCTAACAAAAATAACATAATTTATGTAGCACTTGCTAAAATCGACACAATACAAAACTCATAATAACAAAAGCTATTTGAAGCAATAATTATGAGTAATTAAAAAATATATTATTAATGTATGTATGAAATTCCATGATAATTATCAAATTTGACATAAATATTTGTAAATTCAAACTTGAACAGTAGGTATATTTTGAACTTCGGTCTGAATCGGTGTTTAATACCCGTGGCCCATAAAATAAAATCTCGAAATTTTACTTAATACTTAATCTGGGAGTAGACACACTTGTTTGGAGATTTAAATTCGCGTTTTTATGAAATCCATTTTTATCTTTAAACTTTACTTTATTAACGGAATTTATTTAATTACATAAAACAGTTTAAAAATAAAATACAACTACACAATAATAAATAACTAAGAATACATTATTTTTACATTGGGATAAAAACAGTAAAAATGTTTCTATTTTTAACGGTATTCAACTGTTTTTAACAATCTTGACAGTATTTTTACAGCTTTGTCAGTTCTTGAGAACTGTTGTCAGTATTTATTTAATTTACTAAAATAAAGTATTATAAAATTATCAAAACATTTTGGAGTACGTTTTTTTTTTATTATCTATTGGTATTGGTATTACAGACCCTATTTGAAAACCGACGAAAATCATGAAAATTGATATAAATCGTGGTGATTGTAGAAAAACCGACAAATATCTAAAAATTGACAAAATGAATGAATATTATTTTAACGTTAAATATTTTTTTTTTCTAAATGTTCCTTTACTAAATATGGCATATATGAAAATACTGGCTACGCCCATGGATATAAAATATGAATAATTAATTTTGATGTTGAAAGATTAGTTTAAAAACAAGATATCTCCGAAAATAAATCTAAATGTATTAATAACGCATTGGCACTTTAATTAAAGACATTCCAAGGCAGTATGTTAATTAACCGCCATCGTTACCGTTTTATAATGAAATCCATATATTTTCCATTTTACAATCTCGCGTGCATCCGCATTATACGAACCGACTTTATACTAATTAAATAGGCGTTGGCTTCTGTAAAGTTATTAATAAACCATAAATTACTCGGACACACGTATTAAAATGATATTTTCGGTACTCCAGCTCTCGTTCCCAAGTCTTTCATGCAGATTAAACATAAACTCCTTGACATTAATTACTGATTTAGTGTGGTTGCTCGCTGCAAGCAAGCATCGTTTAATAAAGAATCCTCTCCACTTTTCCATGCATGTTTAGATGCATTATCTCACGTGATTACATATTTTATACCCAGTCGTATGCAAAACACCCGTTTGTGCATATTTCATACTTTCTTATCCTTAAAATATGCAAATTGTAAAATATTATGTCCGCCTTGAAAATTTTCGTTGAGTCTCAACAATTGCGCTAAGCGCGCATGATTTATAAGGGCGTAATTATAAACTATATTACTTTGCGCGAGGAGCATCATTCTTACTGAATTACACACTCATGTTGGGCTCGATTTATTTCGCCACAAATTGTACAGGTAACTGCGCGAAACGCCGACTTACTATTGTTGCTCTGTGTCGTAATGGAGTTATTGCTTACTTGTAGGTAAAATGTGTTGTTAGCGTATGGCTAATGAAATGTTAATCAACGGTTGCTGACATTGCTCGGAATTACTACTTTTAAATTATACGCAGGGATTTAATAAGGTGATTTTATCTTGGGCATAAGATTCATTAATCTAAGATATCTCGTTTAAAACAGGTTGATCCAATTTGAGTATTCAGTGCTGGAATGTAAAGTGTGTAGCTTTATACATATGTTTACGGAAAATTTACATTACAGCTTACTTAGGGATGTTGTGAACAATTAGACAAACTTTTTTTTTTATATATATAAAGTAAATTTTGATTGAAATCACAGGTACTATTAAGAAATTAACAATGTTTGTTTTAACGATTGATAGATCTGTAAACAGACAATTTATTGTTCGATTATAAATGTTACAATTAGAAAGTTATGCAATAACAAGTTGTACTATACATGTGTATTTGATCAATTAGGAAATCTGTCTGCATTTATTAAAAACAAACTCTAGTGAGTTTTACTAGGAGCATTGTAAGATTTATATAAATCTAGATTAAACTTTATTGGACACCCCTGTATAAGGCAGCCGGCGCGATCCCTTTAGCAAAGCCGCTCACTATCTCTTTATGGTGTTTTAAAAGTCATCATGACCAAAGACATTATTTTCTTTCTGTGTCGCGAGAATACACCGTCTCGTCCCGAGATAATGAAAACGGCTGTGTTCTTGAAAACAGAAACACACACCAAAGGCGAAACCCTTTGAAGGCGGCGCGCCGTATTTATAAAATACAGGGGCTAAAATCTAAAATCCCGAACCGAAAATGAAGCGCTCTCTTAATTAATACGCAAAGGAAGAAGAAAAAAAAATCGGGTCCTCCAATAAAGCCCATTTATTTAAGTAGATTCCTTCCTGCTGATGTACATTTTTTTTCACCACACACGTGGCCATGTGTTTTATTTTTTCTTTAATGAATATTTTCGGTTTTATTTTAATGAACCAGTTTTCGTTGGATACGAGATCTCCTCGATTACGGTATTTGATTCATTATAGATTCATAATTTTCGATTAATAGGTGTTTAATTAGGAAATAAATTTTCCCGGTCGGTTTTACGCGAAAGTATGCGTAGCTAGAAATCTGATAAAATTTATTAGAAAATAAAATATGGAATTTTATGGGATCTGTGTTGCAATTTAGTGGTATCTAATTGGATGAATTTATTCACATAGTAAATTCATTAGTGTATATAATTTAAATTTCTCGAGAGAGTGATTTATTTCTAATTAATATTGAAATCTCTTAAGAATTTGAAAAATTGCGTATTGAATCATTAAATACAGTTGTAAGTTTCTATATATGGTATTTCCTCCTTTAAATACAGTGGCGGATTTTCTCACAGGCTCCAAGCTACAGATTTTGTTTACCATTACTGAACGAAACTATAATTTATATGACAGTACAGGGTGTTGCATTTTGGAGGTGCCACATATGGAAAACTTTTTTATTTGAAGAGATATTGAGATATCGTTTACGCGAGCCAGAGTCACTTTTTCGTTTTTTAATCAATGGCGAAAACAAAATTACATTTTGCCCATATACACGTATCTCAGGGAGTGGGAAAGGGGGGTTATTATGTAAAAAAAATTATAAATATACAAAATGATATGACACATTTTGTATATGAATAGTTTTCTTTTTACGAAAATATTTAATATAAATAATAATAATTTTTAATTTAATCAATGTAAAATTTTCTAAAAATAAAGAACAATACAAATGAGTAGTAGATTGCGAAATGAATTGCACTTTCAATATTTTTAAAATATTCGACAACCAAGTGCCATGGGCCATTTCATACATATTTTATGACAATACAAATTGGATTTAAATGTAAAAAAAACCGTATTAGGAATTAAAAAAATAATAATTATGCGAATTGACAAAATAAAAATTCTTTAATTTAATACAATTAACAAATATCATAAAAATGACAAATCGGATGTTGTTGTTTCAGCACTAATATTTAATTAGAAATTATTGGTAATCATATAATATTACATTCAGATGATTTCTTAGGAGTTCAAAATAAAAAAAAAAAAAAAACTCTAAAAATCTGCAAAATACAGTTCAAAATTTATTTATGCTTTATGGCATAATCATGAAAACAATAACTTCACTGTAATTATTATTTTTTATACGCGTGGCGCATAAAGCAGCATTTCCAGTTTCGAATAGCCTTCAAATTTGGATTTGCCAACGGCCTTCGCTTTCTGTTCAGGCATTTCTAAATTCGAAACTTTACTTCATGCTTAATCAAGGAGTAGAAGTTTCAAATTGAACGCTTTGATAACCCGGCGAAGGTCAAAAGAAATAAAAATCATTAAAATTGACCAAACATAATATTTGTAAATATATCAATATGCTTGCTAATCTGATTATTTTAATTTTCATCTTTTCTTATAATATAATTTTATGGGTTATATTATATTTACTCTTGATACGTATAAACATTTTAAATGTTTAAAATTATGGGGAGGCTTAATTTTAAATATATAAAATGTAAAATATAGACGTCATAAAAATTTTCAAATTGTTCAAACGTTGAAATGGTAAGTTTTGGTTTTGACGTTTGAAAAATTTTATAATTTTTATCATCAACTTCGTGGAATTTACTGAAATGAATAAGAACAAAGAAAACTTAATAACTTAAAGTAGATTTAAACCAAAACAAAATTATTCTAGTCATTAGTACCAGTAAAGAAAAGAATTAACGTTGGTTGTTATTAACATTTATTTTCTATATTGCGATAGTTCATAATGAACAACTAAATCATAATTAATAATATTTATCAAAGTATCAACTTTTATAAAATTACAAAATTAATACATATTTTAATGCATTAGTACATACACAATACAAAATATCGCCAATCGTCTATGGCAGGAGTTTCCAAACATATAAACATTGCCACAAATGAAATTATTGTTTACTTTGAGTCAATTGTTGTTTAGAAATTTAAAAGAAATCTCATTCGTAAAAATACGCAAAAATGTTTCAGATGCAAGTTACATGAAATCATTTTTTTCACAACTGAAAATTATTTTTGCATATACAGACTCTCCTAAATTCCTGGACCCTATACAACTTTGTTTTTTTTTTAAATAGTACAAAGGAATCCAAAAAGTTAATAATATATGGGATTCACTTTTTGGATTCCTTTTCAAAAATAATTGTCAGTTTATTATCATTGTAGCAGGTCATTTTGCATAAATTAAACATTTGACAGATAGCTCTTCCAATTTTTTTTTTTGATTAAATACGGGTGGTTGGTTGCGACGGAAACAGAAAGCGACGTAGAAAACAAGGGGTCGAGTTTTGAGGAAAAATTAAAGATTTTTGCCGATACAAATTTTCTAGTTAGGAGAGCCTTCTCTTTAAAAAAAGGTAAGCCTTATAAATTTTATGGTTAGCTTAACCATGATTATGTCTCTTCAGGAAAGACATTTAGTTTGGTACTTAATTTCGTATGGGTTTTGGTGCCGCACGTGACGGCCCAGTTTTGGTAACCTCAGACTGCTGTTTCCGTTTGGATGTTCGTGGATCAAAGCGGATCTGTGTAGCCGGGAACAGTGAAATCTAAGATATGTCATTATTCTGAATTTGAAGAGCTATCATCGAACTGAACACTGCTTAACATTATTTACCCGTCCTAGAACGGGGTATTTCTAGGTGGCGACCATGTTTCTTTTTTGTTCGTTATTTTGTAGTTTATTAATTTAACATTTTGGTTTATTCATAAAATAAATTATTCTTTATGTGTTTCTTTTGCACTTGGCCCATACCTGCCCTGCAAATTGTAACTATACACGATTCCATTTGTTTCTGGATCTCGCCTAGCTATGGAAAAGTGACAGTTTAAGTATTGTAAATGGGGCTGGTTGTGTTTTAAATCAGGGTTTTTAAATGTCACTGTCAGATGTTCGATTTTAAGGTTATAATTTCTGACTATTGTGATCTTACACTGTTGCCTGTTTTACAAATTTTCAGATATAAAAGGATAATAATATGCAGTTTTAAGATTAACAAAATTTACTACTTGGTTTTTGTACATACAAACACAGCAATAATATTGTATATAACAAATATAATGAATTCGGCTCTGCAAACTTATTTCGTCATCCATTTGTATTTCTCGCTTGGGTCTTCCCGTTAACACATTTTGATCAACTCCATCCATCCACCTTAATTTTGGTCATTCTCTCTTCTGTTGGCCCTCAGTATTTTTTTGTAGAATTGCAAATTTATTCCCACCCTCTTGTGATACTGATAATTTTCATGTCAAACAATTTTTAAGCCCTCATTCCACTTTTATTATTTAGTCAAGAGAACCTGCATCTGAATCTTCTGATGTTTGTTCTGAGCCAGATTCCCCAAGCGAAATAATAAAAGGAGGAATGGTTTCAAAAGAAAGGTTCCCCATGTGTTTTGTCCAGTCATCCGAAATAAGTTTTTCACAATGATCACAGAAATTTTGCCACATATCGGATGTACATTTTGAGAGAGACTCAAGCCATAAATTCTGAACACGATCCTTAGATGGTTGCTTAGAATTTATGTGCTTATTGTAGTAAGTCTTACAAAACCCCCATGCCATTTCAATTGGATTGTATTGACAATGGTATGGCGGTAATCTAAGAACTTCGTGGCCGTTCTTTCTCAAAATGTCATCAACTACGTAAATTTTGTCATTTGATCGAAAAGGTATAAATAAAGCCCATAGTTCCTTTTTGGTTAATTTTGGATTGAATTTTACATTGTGTTTAACCAACCACTCCTGCATTTCGCATTTCTTACAAGAAAATGAAGGAGTTTTGTCTAATTGCACAGAATGGTATGCAGCATTATCCATAATAACTACACATTTCCTTGAAAGCTTAGCCAAAGCAGGAATAAGTTGATTAACCACCCAATTTTGAAAAGTATTACCATCCATTGTGGCATGGTAATCTCGGTCATTGTTTTTCGAATGTAATAAAAAATCGCACCCATCCAAAAACCCACCCCTATACCCAGCATGTAGAATGGTGAAGCGTTTGCCTTCATTTTTGAATTTAGTTGGATTACTTTTTATATCCGTTTCATGTACCCAGCGTCGAACCACGGATCCATTCTGATATATCCATGTTTCATCCAGGTATACGAATTGGATATCTTCACTGGAATTTTGATACTGTAAAAATTTTCTAAGGAAAATAATTTTAGCTGCAACAACATGTTTTTGTTCACAGAGAATTTTGCGCCCATTAATTAATTTCAATTTATACCCCATACTTTTAACAACCCTATAAAGTGTTGTTCTACTCCCATGGAACTCATCATTTTCTTTCATATCATTCAAAAGATCTCTCAAAGTAAAATACTGATTTACTGATTTCCAGAGTTATATTGCCAAATTAGTTGTTGCAGATCTTTTCTAGCTAGGTGATTCCAAAAATGGCTGTTTTTAGATCGTTTGCCAGAAGTAGTTGATTTCAATTCGTCAGGTCTTTGTCGTAAAATTAATTGTAATGAAGATCTCCCTACCTGAAACGTAATTATCCTTAATTAAATATATATGATAATTAAAATACTAGACATACCCCAAAAATATCTATTAAAATCGTAATAATATTGTGATGCTGTAGATTTGGATTACTTTGCCTAAAATGTTTGTAGGATTTCAGAATTTGTAACCCTTTTGATTCAGAGATAATCTTTGGCATGTTAATATTTAATATGTGCCTGAAATTATTTTTCACTTTGACATTGACACAGCATTGCAACACTAGATTAATTTGATTTAATAATAAAATGCTCGAAGAAGCGACCGCGTGGCGAAATAATTGTTGCAAGATTAACAATAAACCTCTTGAAAATTAAAAAGAGGATTACTTATGATATCATAAATTATTGCAACACTGTTAAAATAAGGAATCAGGAGTGGCAACTAATAAAAAATGTAAATGTTGATACTGCAACATAACAACACGAAAGCATGGCTAGGCGAGATCCAGAAACAAATGGAATGGTGTATATCCAGCCGTCTCAACATAATATAAAGTGTAAGTCGTACCATTTCGGGATTATTCGAATTTGTAGTGAAGAAAATGACGTATTTAGTGGTTTTGTAAATCTTTAATATATTTGAAACTAAATGAGATAGAATGTTGCAGTTTTCATCACTCTCTTGAGCATAAAGGGCGTTATTGTTAACACTGTAATATGCGCTAGAGGTAGGTGGCTATGATAAAAAAAGCAATCGAATTTAAGAAATTTCAATGAAGTGTAACTTGATTTTTCTAAATGGAACTATATAATTATTTTTAGACTGTTCAACTCCAAATGTGATTTTCTGTAAATAATTATTATCCGTATTTGTATGATATTGTCTTAAAAATTTAGGTAGTGCGGATAAAAATGATTAACCTAATCGAAAGAGGCCTAATAGTGTCAACAAATGTTATCATTCCATTTAAAAAAAAATCAAGTAATCACTCATTGATAACTCATAAATTCAACGGTTTTTACTTCAAAGCCACCTATCTCTTGCGCAACAACTATAACATGCTAGCACCCTGTATGTGCAAGAGTGTGACGAAAACTGCAACTCTCCATCTCGTTTAGTTTCAGAGATATTTTAGATTTACAAAATCACTACAAACGTAATTTTCTCCAATGACTCTGAAATAGCAAATGTTATTTTAATAAACTGACATTCATATCAATAATGAACTAAAAAAACAAAGTCAATGACTGTTTCAATAATATAAATTAACAGTAATTATATATTTTTTCATGGCCTTTTAATACAGTTTAAATTGTTAATTGGTTTATATTTAATCCGTGTGTTCCGTTAACTAATTTATTATACATTCACAGTTTGTTATTATTTTAAATGCAACCTTAATATTCAATAAATACTTCTTTTTTGCTTCAAATATACACAATATGTACGCTGTAAATTTTCAGGCATTGGACGATTTTATAAAAGAGTTAAATTTGAAGTTCAAACGAGTGTATCCACTCCCAGACTAAGCATGAAGTAAAATTTCGAGTTTAGAAAAGCCTTAAAATTTGGTTTGGTCGCGTAGCGCTACGCGCTACGCGACCAAACCAAATTTTCAGGCTTTTCTAAACTCGAAATTTTACTTCATGCGCCACGCGTATTAAACACTAAACTATTGTAAAGCTAGAAATGCACTTCAAAAATGAGTAATAATCGAAATATTTAAATAAGAAACATTGTCTTCATATATTCTCAAGTCAGGTCAAATAATCTCATGTATCAAATATATGTATTTAGTTAGTAATTAAAAATGCTGCTATACAGCATCAATAACTCTTAATAGGTTGAATTAATACTAGCACTACTTACTTATTCTATTGTACCGAGTGGGCAAATAAGCGAGGTACGGTAGAAATTTGTATAGGTAAAGTGGGCAAGGGAAAATGCTGGAAATTATTTTCAAGTTTCCAAGATGGCTGCCAGTGGGCGTTTCCACCATCTTGAATTACATATAGTTACGTTTCTCGCGATTTACCTCAATGAATATAACAAAAATATTGTGTTTTAATGTTAACTTAAAGTGGAACAGTTTTTGTAAAAACATTTTTTCTCCATCTTTCGAAATAAAGTGGTGGAGGGTATTTGAATGTTGTTTTAAATAAATGCCTGTAACTTCGAAACGGCTTAATGGATTGGGATAAATTTGGTATCATTGAAAAGAGCATTTCTTGGGCTTTTAGGTTTAGGTTTCTTAGCATGTACAGGGTGGCTCCCGGGTGAGCCACCCTGTACATGCTAAAAGAATTTTAAGCTGTGAAGAGAATGATTTTATAAAACTTGTATTTGAGACATGTTTTAGTATTTTTAATATTAAAGGACATATCGAGCTTTCCGTTCTCGCATGAACAAAACTATAGAAGCTCTCATTTACTACATACAGGGTGCTGTATGTAGTAAATGAGAGCTTCTATAGTTTTGTTCATAGTGCATAGATTTTGTATATTCTACCTTCAAATGGTCATCAGATATTTACAAAACTTACAAGCATTCGGTAAAATCGAATAATGCATGTTGTTTTAACGAATACTTATAAGTTTTCTCAATATCTGATGACCATTTAAATGTCTGTACATAATTATTTTAAAGAAATCAACATCTCTATGACTATGGTCACTTTTCGTTCCAAAGAATTGTGGAATTTCAAGCTTCTCTGATTTTGTTTACGTTTCGTCGATTTTGATTTTTTTTAGTTTAAATAAGGCTCAAATATTTCTAAATTACCATTGTAAGTTACATAGGTTTTTCCTTACAATATCTCCAAAAAGAAATGCATTACATTAGAATTCATATTTTATTAATGAAAAAATATCAACTTTCAGCCACTTTTGTTTTGTTAACAGTCTCTCGATTTCAATACTTCTAACTTATAAAAAAATTCAAAATTCTAAATAATCATAATAATTAATTATTAATTTCTAACTAATCACTGTTCGTTTTATGGATGAATATCTGATAGATTTTATATGAATTAAAAATAATTTAGAATTAACAATGGAAATTTATAAAAATATTATTAATTTTGAAGTTCTATAACTGTGTTTAGTGCTAGGTTAAACGACAGTTTGTGAAGTTGGGTTGTGCGTAACTATTTTCAGTTAAGGTTAGGTTATAAATTTCTTCGGTTTAGTGAGACGCCAGTTTTCTTAAGTAACCATCAAGTAATTTGACTTGAGTAACTGTTAGCCAGCTTAATCTTGATACAGTTAAGTTAGTCTGTTAAATATTCCAATAGCAAAATTGTGAAATTAGGTTATGTTGTACAGGGATTTTTTCTATCAAGTATACACACACATCTCGATGCGTGTGCAATAAGGCATTCGTTGTTTTTCTTCGTGAGTTTAATTTGGAAACACTAATGAGTGTCTCCACTTCTTAGTTAAGCATGAAGTAAAATTTCGAGTTTAGAAAAGCCTGAAAATTTGGGTTGGTCGCTCCGCTTCGCTACGCGACCAAACCAAATTTTCAGGCTTTTCTAAACTCAAAATATTACTTCATGGACCACGCGTATAAAACACTGAAATATTGTGAAATTCAAAATATTCTTGTTCAGCAGTACATTTTTAATCCTGCTTTAGCAGTTTTAATTGTAATACTGATTTCGCAGTATATTATTATTTTCACATTATTTCAGTGCAGAGCTGGGCAGGATTCGAATCATTCAGGATTCGAATCCTTTTAGAGGATTCAAAAGAGGCATTCGAATACTTTAGTTCAACTGGATTCGTGATCCGGATTCGTTACATTATTTTAAGAGGATTCGTATTCGAATCCACATGTGGGTGATTCGAATCCTTATACAAGGATTCGAATATTTATAAAATCATTCGAATACTTACAAAAGAATTTGAATCGTCAAAAATAATTCGAATTGTGAGAATTAACATGAAAAATGTCTTTTGTGTGTTTCTAAATTTCTCGTTAAATCACTGTTTTATACGCGTGGCGCATGAAGTAAAATTTCGAGTTTAGAAAAGCCCAGAAAATTTGTCTCGGGTCGCTGCGCGACCCTCGACAAATTTTCACGGGGCTTTTCTAAACTCGAAATTTTACTTCATGCTTAGTCTGGGAGTGGAAAACACTCCTTTTAAGCTAAAAATTGAACTTTTTTAAAAATCAACGAATGTCAGAAAATTAACAGTTAAAATAATAAAGAAAAAGTAATGTGATTTTATAAAAATAATGACATACCATGGAATTGATTCAACAATTGCGGATATTCCCTGTTTTTTTTTAAGTTCAATTTAAAGCTTTGAACAAGTGTCCCAGACTAAGCATGAAGTTAAATTTCGAGTTTAGAAAAGCCCCGTGAAAATTTGTCGCAGCGACCCGAGACAAATTTTCTGGGCTTTTCTAAACTCGAAATTTTACTTCATGCGCCACGCGTATAAAACAGTGATTTAACGAGAAATTTAGAAAGACACAATAGACATTTTTCATGTTAATTCTCACAATTCGAATTATTTTATAAATATTCGAATCCTTTTATAAATATTCGAATCCGACAAATTTTCTGGGCTTTTCTAAACTCGAAATTTTACTTCATACGCCACGCGTATAAAACACTGTAATATTGTCAAATTTATGTATATTGGAACTTCACTTAAAATCTGTGTTTTATACGCGTGGCGCATGATGTAAAATTTCGAGTTTAGAAAAGCCCAAAAATTTGTCTCGGGTCGCTACGCGACCCTCGACAAATTTTCACGGGGCTTTTCTAAACTCGAAATTTTACTTCATGCTTAGTCTGGGAGTGGAAAACACTCGTTTAAAGCCTGAAATTGAACTTAAAAAAAAAAACAACGAATATCTAAAGATTTAAAGAAAATAATAAAATAATTTCTTTTAGGTAAACATACGCCTAAGCTATACATTTTCCGACATTCGTTGTTTTTTAAATGAGTTCTATTTAAATCTTTAAACAAGTCTTTCCACTCCCAGGCTAAACATGAAGTAAAATTTCGAGTTTAGAAAAGCCCCGTGAAAATTAAATTTTTGGGCTTTTCTAAACTCGAAATTTTATATCATGCGCCACGCGTATAAAACACAGATTTTAAGTGAAGTTCCAATATACATAAATTTGACAATACAAATTTTCGGGCTTTTCTAAAGTCGAAATTTTACTTCATGCGCCACGCGTATAAACCACTGATTTGAAGTGTAGTTCAAAAACACACAAATACATCATTAACTAGAGTAACACAGATATTTAGTCTGTTACACTGGTCGGCATGAAAATCGGCCCTGACACTATTCCTGCTGATTCTTATGTAAAATGACCTCCTGAATCCGAAAATGACCCCCGTTTTCCCCCATCACCCACCGTTTTCGGGGGAGGCCCCCCACCTATTTTTATCACTTTTCGATAATTTGGAGGGATAAAAACGATTATTTTAGCCTTTACGTTTCTTCTGAGGGGCTAGAGAGGTGAAAAGTTCCAAAACATGAACATTTGTAGCAAGGAGGTAGATTTGGGGGGGGATTTGCCCCCTTAAATTGTAAAAAAATCTTTAAAAATGATCGATTTTTCCGTTTTTTTCGCAGATTTTTCACTTATTTTCTACATATTCCAGCTTCCATCCCCCCTCATCCGCCCCCAAACAATAAAAATATATAGCAATAATATATAGCAACAATAATAAAAATATATAGCAACAGTTCGGAAGATTCACTATACCACGCTGGCGCTCTCAATACCTCGCGCGCACAGGTTTGCCCAGGAATTTTAATTTTTATTTATTATTCTTTACAGCTAAAATAATCCTTTTCACCCCTCCAATGGATGGGGGAACGGGGGGAGTATTGAGAGCGCCAGCGTGGTACAGTGAATCTTCCGAACTGTTGCTATATATTTTTATTATTGTTGCTATATATTATTGCAATATATTTTTATTATTTGGGGGTGTTTAGGGGAGGATGAGGGGGAATGGAAGCTAGAATATGTAGAAAATAAGTGAAAAAACTGCGAAAAAAACGGAAAAAATTGATCATTTTTAATGATTCTTTTACAATTTAAGGGGGCAAATCCCCCCCAAATCTACCTCCTTGCTACAAATGTTCATGTTTTGGAACTTCTCACCTCTCTAGCCCCTCAGAAGAAATGTAAAGGCTAAAATAATCCTTTTCATCCCTCCAAATTATCGAAAAGTGATAAAAATAGGTGACGGAGGTCATATTCGGATTCAGGAGGTCATTTTACATAAGAATCAGCAGGAATGGTGTCAGGGCTCGAAAAAAAAATTTTTTTTGCAGACCAGTGTTATCAATGATGTTCAATGTTAATAATAAATAATTAGGTTTTGAATATTTTTCTTAAAACAACTGATAACGATATTTGTTCTTAAAGGATTTGTATTCGTGATTCGAAAAAACAGGATTCGAATCTTTGATTCGAATCATATTTATCTCCTACGAATCCTTTATTCGAGTATTCGTGATTGGAATCATATTAGGTGATTCGGATTCGTGATTCGAATCTGTTTTACGAGGATTCGTCTCAGCTCTGTTTCAGTGTTCTGTACGGGTGGCGCATGAAGTAAAATTTCGAGTTTGGAAAATCCTGAAAATTTGGTTTGGTCGCTTCGCTTCGCGACCAAACCAAATTTTCAGGATTTTCCAAACTCGAAATTTTACTTCATGCTTAATCCAGGAGTGAAAACACTCGTTCGAAACTTCGAATTAAACGCTTTAGAAAAAGCATAGTATGCCTGAAATTTTACAGCACAAATATCGGAATATGTACGCTTATAAAATAAACTCCCTGTATGTATTAATCAAAACAGTACACGTAACATTTTTCATAAATCACATCTGAGATTGACGTTTTGCTACTGATATATATATATATATATATATATATATATATATATATATATATATATATATATATATATATATATATATATATATATATATCACCTGAATAGTACGTTAAGTCGCAAAACCAACCAGTTCGTAATAAAATTGTTGTAAAAAATTTGAATTGTTTTGAAAATAGAACTTGTCCTCTGCGGCTTCGTTTCAAAATCGGACATGTTCATGAGACCTAAAACAAGCCAATTAGATGGCTTTGACATGACCTCTTAATCTGACAGTTGACTTGGACTTATACAATATTCATTGTATAATTCAATATCTGTCGGGGAATTAGCTCGAGAAGTAGTTGTTTTAATGAATATTTGGAGACTTGTCTCAATGAGACTACATTTTTGCAGAAAGACGATAACAATTTTAATTCGTTTTTTTTTATTTTAGATATATTTATTATTGGAATGGAGAACGAATCTTTTCAAAACGAAGCCGCGTGTGAAAATGGTCTAAAAAATAAAGTGTAAAAAATTAAACTAAAAAGAAAAAATTAAAAATATGGACACGTCAAGAGTATTGTAACGAAAGGAAAAAATGTCCAAAGTGCCATTAGCTGCATCACATGCATTTTTAGAAGAAGTTCCTATTGTTATATCTAATGGATATATGTTTTTTGTAAAACATTTTTAATAATATATAAAAATAAATTATATTATTAATAAATTTGAATACCATAAATTATATTATTAATAAGTTTAAATCCCATAAATTATATTATTAATAAATATAAATACCATTTAATGTTTTATTTTCGCAATGTGGCAAATGAAAAATCAAATATCTAATGAAATAATTAAGATATTAGACTTATAACTAATATATAATAATTTTAATATAAATTTTAAATAATAAAATTAATAATAATTTTAATAATAATAATAATTTTAAATTGATTATAAGTTTTCTAAGTGAAAATAAAGTTTGAAAATGATGTTTGAATTTTTGAACATTACATTACTCTAAATTACGTTCCTGTGACATGTCCTGTATTGATTATGTAAGCCTCACTTATATAAACAATTCCCTATATTTAACTGTAATTCGATTAAGTTGGTTCTCATTTTATCTGCTTAAGTTGATCACCAGTTACTTATTTTAATTTATAATTACCTTCAATTTGAAACTTCTAACGAGTGTCTTCCACTTCTTGATTAAGCATGAAGTAAAATTTTGAGTTAGTATACGCCTGAAAGTTTGGTCAAATTTTCAGGCTTTTCTAAACTCAAAATTTTACTTCATGCGTCACGCGTGTAAAACACTAAAATTTTTGAATTTCAAAATATACTCCTTATGTTTGGTATCACGTTACTAAATTTAACAGATTTTGTGCTTTCAAAATTCAAGCACTCGTGCAATTCTTTGGGAATTTTCTTAAAAGATAAAATCTGTGTATATTATTATATTGATGTTTAAGCTTAGTAATAGTGTATGTACATAGTTTGTAATATAAATATAATTTACATGAAAACTTAATTAGTAAATATTTGCAGTAATTCGATAAGGAGCACAAATTAATTGATTGATTCGCGCGATACATCCAAGCTAATAATTATAATCAAAATGAAATTCACCAACACACAAAATCTATAACAAGATAAGATAAACTATATTATGGAAACATTCTTTCGTTGAAAATCAATTTATCTAATGCTCTCAGCCTTTTCCGCATACTCCTTTTTTTATCTCCAACCCTCTGAAGGGACACACTCAATAATTTAACACTTTGATTGTCACAAAAATAATGTTTAATGCATCGGGCCTTCGGCGCAAAAACAAACTCTGAATTTCTCAATTTCTTCAAATAAACGCAGCCTTTATTAATAATTCATTTGCTATTTTTCACGTCGGCTTTTTTCTCTTCCATTGGCAAAATTGAAATCATCGCGCGCGTGATAACAGTTTTGTTCCCTTTTTTTCGTGCCGTCCACGGGGAGAGAGGAATAAGTTTTTACTTATACATTCTTATCGGATTAATGGAATTGCGTTTGGTGTGGAATTGCCGAAATTGAATTATTCAGTTATTATAAAGGATTTACTGTATAATGTTAGTTGGATCTTGTGTTCTTATGTGGATCGTGTTCTTTTTGTTTTGCTTTTGCGTTACACAAGAGAAATTATACTTATTAGTTTTATTGGAGCATACAAGTTTTATCTGCAAATAAATGATGCATATATATTCGATCAAATTAATCTTCAAACAGATTATTGGGCTGCTAGAATTATTTTTGGTTAATTATATAATTTATTAATGCAAATTACTTAATTAGTTGCACAGATAAACTCTACAGATATACAATTATAGTCCAGTTCACGAGAGGTGTTCTGTGACATTTAAGTTCAGATTAAAAAAACTATATTAATATGATTCCCCCGTTCAAAAGTAGAAGAAATAATGTTAATATGAAAATACTTCAAAGAACAGTTTTAGCATACTTTTCAAATCAGTAATCATAGGACACCTCTCCTAAATTCTACTATATGTTAGCATTTCTTCGAATTTCTCACCTAGTTAAATAAAACGAGTTCTACTTCCCTTCGTGGTTTCTAGTATATTGTAAACGTCAAAGGCAATTTTCTGGCTTCAAATTAGAAAAAATTAAGAGTAAATTGAAGAATAAATAAGCTTATTGGCTTTGTTTTTTTTTTTATCATTAAAAACAGTATCTTGAATAAGTTTATTACCTTTCACGTGGTGAAACATATTTAACTAAGATTATAAAAGAAAACATTTTTATTAGTAAAGTTTCTCTCAAATCATTAAAAACAACGTTAATGTTCAAGGATTTTTTCTTTTAAGTATACCAAGCAAATTGCTCGAATTACTAAAGCGCGCAATTTATTTTTGATTTGCCGGGGCGCGAGTCGCTTCACTCGCGCGCCCCGGCCAATCCAAATTTTCAGACCATTCTAAACTCGAAATTTTACTTCATGCTTAACTAAGGAGTGGAACCACTTGTTATAAGCTGCAAATTGAACTTTTCTTATAAAATAAACGACTGAAAGAAATTTTAAAGCACATAAATCTGGTATGTAACACTTAATGGGAGAATTGCATGTCTATTACTTAATGTTTCATTAAATACTAATTCTTTTTGTTTTCTAGTGCCCCCTTTTTGAAACCCTCTGAATCCTTTACTGAATTTATGTGCATTTAAGTGAATACTTCGCGCTTTATTCTGTATTTTTAGTATTTGATGTCTTACCTCAGTAGATTTTATCTCAATCAGACAAAATAGCAATGCAATTCAATAAATTAATATTATTCCTAATATGTTAAGTTCTAACATATATTATTATTTTAAAAAAATATTCATTTAATTAAATATTATTTTGTTCGCTCGATATAAACAATAACTGACCTATGTACTAGGATTATGTAAATCGGACTATATGAACATCATTTTCATTAAATCCAAATGTATAGAATGCACAACAATACACACCCATACACAAACGAATGTTATCATACGTGCACAATACACGAAATTCCGAATTCGACTATTTGAATTTTAAAACCAATAAATATTTGCCAAAACTGCTGCCGAACAACAAACAGGTCCGAAAATTATGACGTTTTCCCTCATACTCGATTGTTTGCTCAATATTTCATCGGCATTGGCCGCGAAAAATTAAATTAAGGACATAATAAATATTTGTTGGCGGAAAATAATTCGGCTTCACTTAATTTGGCATTGATTAAACGCCATAATTACGCAAATATTTATCAAATTGTACCAATAATAACGTTAGAAATGATTAGTTTTGTATTTGACCAATTTGCATCGCATGTGGAATATAATTAATGAAGTTGTGTTTAATTAATTACATTATTTTGCATTATTTGAATGAAAATATTACAAATTAATGGAAATTATTGATTTATTATAATCTAATCAACTAGTTAAATAAAATTAGAGCGCTCCGCAATTAATTAGTCACACATAAAAAAAATTTAAAAAAGTTTTCTATTTTATTTCAAATAATACACACATTCTTTGTGTATTTTCAATAGAGACTGATCAACAATTATTTCAGCGACAAAGTATTGTATCAATAATACTATTTTAAAATGAGTAATAATCACAATATTTGAATAACAAAACATTAAAATTTTTCAGGTCATATAATACAATATATAAATTTAACTAAATCAATAATTTAATAAGCAAAAAAGTGATAATGTTGCGTTATTGCATCAATGGCGCTTAATGAGTTAATACAAGCCTAAATATTGATAGTGCATTCCCACTTCCACTTGGCTACACCATTGGTATTTAAAACATAATCTTACAATTATTAATCAAATTTAATGAAATTACAAAAATTGAATTTTACCCCGTGAAGTTTTAAAAAATAGAAGATAAATATAATTATGGCATTTTGCAATTTGTGGTTGAATCGCAAGAAATGTATATTTAAAATAAGATTTCTTAAACAGTATTTTGTAAAAATATAGCTAGTTGTTCTATTTTAAATACCGTACTTGTACACGGAAATATGTAAGTATTTCATATTTTAATTAATTCTTGTATTTCATGTTTTTAACAATGCCACAATTAAAAATGAAACGTCGCCACTCTGCTTTTTCAAGCCTCTCTATTTCGTTAATTAAATACAATCATAAGCGGCACGTCTAGCTAGTTAAAAACGACAAAGGTTGCTTTATGAAATTATTTACAGTGGCGCACCGGGAACAAATTAAATACAAATATAATTTAAAAACGCAGTCGTCTACATATAATATTCTTTGCACGGCGTGCGGGTAAAATAACAGAAAATGCAAATTAACTATTACAAATTTAACGTTCTAAAGCTAAAGCGTATGGAAATGGGCGGGGCGCAAAAAAAGGAAATACAATACACGCCCGAGACACATGAATAAGAGCAAAACTTTCAGCCATTATAATGCACAAAATGAGCTTTTTGAATTCTGCGAAATCTCCAACAAAAGGATTTCACTAATTAAAATTAGTTTCGTAAAGGGTTGCTCTCTCTGTCGATTTCTCTCTCTGTTCTGTTTTATTATTTTGACGTGATATACATGTATAATTTGGTAAAATATTGTGTTCTTTATACTATTCTCAAATGAAACAGTATTTTCTAAAATATTTAAAACAGAATAGTTTTAAGTATAAATGAAATTGCCAATTCTTGGTTGCAGAATACTTCAAACATTAAAAGTGCGATTCTTTTCGCAATCTACAACAAGTTAGTCTTACAAAGACTATATCAAACTTTCATTGAAACAACTACTTCCCGGGCTAATACCCCGACGGACATTAAATTATACAACAAGTGTTTGCTGTTACATACAATAACCTACTGCAAATGTAAAAATTTGGGTCAAATTATTCAGGCCATCTATAGACGCGTTTCGAGATTTATCTATCATCAGTATAGCTTTGCCATTCCCTCTAAACAATTTGACACCTTAGACTGGCGGTCACGTTACCGTTCAAACATAAGTATAAATGAAATTGCCAATTCTTGGTTGCAGAATACATCAAACATTAAAAGTGCGATTCTTTTCGCAATCTACAACAAGTTAGTCTTACAAAGACTATATCAAACACTCATTGAAACAACTACTTCCCGGGCTAATACCCCGACGGACATTGAATTATACAACAAGTGTTTGCAGGCCATCTATAGATGGCCTGAATAATTTGACCCAAATTGTTACATTTGCAGTAGGTTACTGTATGTAACAGCAAACACTTGTTGTATAATTCAATGTCCGTTGGGGTATTAGCCCGGGAAGTAGTTGTTTCAATGAGTGTTTGATATAGTCTTTGTAAGACTAACTTGTTGTAGATTGCGAAAAGAATCGCACTTTTAATGTTAGAACAGTTTTAATTAAATATTTATAAATTATTTGAATACGGAATATAAGTTCTCATTATTATACAATACGTATAACTGGAAAATTAGTTTTAAACTTCATCTTTTTTTTATAAGTTCAATTCTAAAGTACTAAGGAATGTTTCCACACCTTGATTAAGCATAAAGCAACATTTTGAGTTTAGAGAATCTGCGAAGCGGAGCGACCAAACCAAATTTTCAGGCTTTTAACTTGAAATTTTATTTCATGCGCCACGCGTATAAAACACTAATTTCAAGTGAGGTTTAAATAAATGTTTATAGCAAAAATCAAGATATTTAAATAACAAAATATTTACGTTTTTCTTCATACATTTATAAGTCAATTCAAATAATATAATATATCTAATTAACTTATTTAGTAATTTAATTAACATTAAATTATTATTAAATTTGAATAAGGAGATATAAACAATCTACTTGAAAAATAACTAATTTATAAAAAATACATGTCCGAAAATGTTCTACAGCATGGTTTGTCAATATTAATCCATTAGGCGCAATTAATGCACATACGCAACATTAGTATATGCATCAATTGCGCCTAATGGGTTAATATTGACAAACCATGCTGTATAAGATCATTTTCGGACATACATATTTTTTATAAATTAGTGATTATTCAAGTAGATTGTTTATTTCTCCTTAATCAAATTGACTTTTATATAAACTCTTTCAATCGACTAACTAGACACTATAGACATTGTTTTTATTTCATTTCATGAAACAGACTATAGTATTAATAGTCCATTTTGTAAATTCATGCCTACATCAAATAAATTATACTTTATTAATCATAATTTTGATATTTTGGTTAGTTCGTACTTTCACTTTGTATCGAATCTAACGCGCATTAATTTATGTTGATAATTTCAATTTTTCATATATTTGCAGATATGTAAATTTAATTTATTTTATAATCAACCTATTATAAAATAAATTAAAATTACATGTCTGCAAATATATGAAAAATTGAAATTTATACTTTATGTATTATATTATTTATAAAAAAATGATTATATTTAGATAAATAAATAAAATATTGAATTCTGTTGACACGATTTACATAAACCAATAACAAGTCGACAATTTTAAATTTATTCAAAACCGAATTCTGTGTTTTATTGGTAATAACTAATATTTTATTCCTATAATTTCTTGTTATTTTCCTCGTAAGTATCATTAACATTTTATTTACCAAACACTTTCAACTCATATCTTATTTTCCCGAAATTAATCTCTGGATACATTAATTCACACACACAACAACTAATGTAATCAGTATAATTTTTAATGCCTAAATTATGTGACATAATCACGGGTATGAGTAATTACCGGCATTTGCATAATTAGCCTCGTCCGTGTGGTAAATATTATGAATTGATAATCTTCCTTTATTTATGTTAATCCGACATCAACGTGTTTATAAGTCACATTCTAAATTCTAAATTTTGTAGTTTACATAATGTGTAACTAATTAGTGTGTATGTACATTAGAGCTAGTTTCCCATTGTGAGAGGAAATATGGTTGTGAATTTATCAGGGAGATTAAAAACAAGAGCGTTGTTTAATAAATAATTATGTTAATTAATTTGAATCAGATTGATTTATGTAAGAAACCAATTTTTACTACCATTATTTGTTTATTTTTCAAATATAAACGTTTTTATTGAACATTTAACATTTTTGAGATTTAGTAGGTTTGTAGGATTTTGTAAACTCTCAAAAAGTTTCTAGGGAATAATTATACATGTCGGCCATTCCATAAATAAGTGCACACTGTTTGGGAGTACATTAGGGATTTTAGCGAATTTCACATACAAAGAGTTTTATGTAACACCGAACATTTTCATAACGAGAATTTTTCTTTCAAGTATCCATATGCATACGTCGCACATTTTCCGATGCTTGGTTTATTATATGAATTCAATTTGAAGCCTTAAGCGAGTGTTTTCCACTCCCAGGCTAAGCATGAAGCAAAATTTCGAGGTTAGAAGAGCCTAAAAATTTGGTTTGGTCGCGTAGCGCGGAGCGGCCAAACCAAGTTTTCAGGCTTTTCTAAACTCGAAATTTTACTTCATGCGCCACCGGTACAAAACACTGATTTAATGTTAAGTTTAGCGGTGTGTTTTGAACTTCGTAATATGTCAGTGTTTTGTACCGGTGGCGCATGAAGTAAAATTTCGAGTTTAGAAAAGCCTGAAAATTTGGTTTGGCCGCTCCGCGCTTCGCGCTACGCGACCAAACCAAATTTTCAGGCTTTTCTAAACTCGAAATTTTACTTCATGCTTAGCCTGGGAGCGGAAAACACTCGCTTAAAGCTTTACATTAAATTCTTTTAATAAATCGAGCATCTAAAAATGTGCAACGTATACATATGGATACTTAAAAGAAAAACTCTCGTAATGAAAATGTTCGGTGTTATATAAAACTCTCTGTATATTATAAAGGCTATCAAGACATGGTGTTTGGTTGTTACTAGAGGTTAAACAAATGATTGTGTCAAAACTTATAACAATATAAACTTTTTGTACACTTTTATTTTGAACTCAGAAATATCGTAAACCGTTACCTATACAAAAAAAGTTATTCTGTACTTTTTTGTGCTTAAATGTTTAAAGTTTAAAATACATTTTTCTCCAAAACGAAACAATTTTATTTATATAGATTTTTTTAATAAATAAAACATATCTCAAACAATAATCAAATATTCATGTTTTAATTGTCTTAAGAAGAATATATGATATACCCTGATCCTTCCTCAGAATTTTTCCGTTTTCAAAAGTATGGGCCCGAGCGCTACATTGACATGAGGCGCTCCCGCCAATGGTGTAATGGCCCGGATCGCAGTGTAGCGCTCGGGTAAAAAAATCATATCTCAAAAAGTTTTAAAGTGGCCATCTTTTTGAAAACGGAAATATTCTTAGGAAGGATTGGGGTATAATATTTATTTTTTTCAAGGAAATTTAAATATGAGTATTTGATTATTTTGTAAGATTTGTATTATTTAATAAAAAAAATCTATCTAAATAAAGTGTTTTCGTTTTTGAGAAAAAATATTTTAAACTTTGAACATTTACGCATAAAAAAAGTCAAGGATAACTTTTTTTGTATCAGTAACGGTTTACGATATTTTTGAGTTCAAAAAAAAGTGTACTTAAAGTTTATATTGTTATAATTTTTGAAACAATAATTTGTTTAACCTCTAGTAACAACCAAAAACCATATCTTAATAGCCCTTATAATATATGTAAAATTCGCTAAAATCCCTGATGTACCCCCAAAAAGTGTGCACTTATTTATGGAATGGCCGATGAATGTTCATGATTGTGCTGAAAAAACATAAATGTCTATGTTATGCCAGAAACATAAACGTATGTAATTTTAAAAGATACACTTGGTTAAATTTCACTAAAATTTTGTTTTTTTGGAATATAAAACTAAAGTATTAGTGAAATTTAAACAAGTGTTTTTTTTTCTAAAATCATAGTTAAACATATTTCACCGCTCGAGAGATAAGAAATGTATTCAAAATATAAACGTATATGTCTAAGTATATTTTGAACTTCATATTGAAATCAAGGTTTTACACGTGTGGCGCATGAAGTAAAATTTCGAGTTTAGAAGAGCCTGAAAATTTGGTTTGGTCGCTTCGCTTGGCTACGCGACGAAACCAAATTTTCAGGCATTTCTAAACTCGAAATTTTACTTCATGCTTAATCTAAGAGTGGAATCTCTTTTAAAAAATTTAAAAGTGAACGGTTTTATAAACAGCGAAGTCGCAAATATTTTTTTAAATTTGATCAAATTCATTTATTGACATGCAAAAGTTAAAAATAGTCTATTGAACAACGAGCGTATAATAATACCTATTTATCACGAAAACGAGGTTTGCGGAACGAGCCGAAGGCGAGTGGAGCAAGTCGTTCGAGTGATTAATAGTTATTATATGCGTGTTATACACTATACTTTGTTTACGACAACAACAATATATAACACAACATTTATTATATATATTTATCAGATACGCGTCAGTGTTAATGGTTGGCATTGTTTTATAATAATTTGAAAGATTGCGGTATTATGATTTGAATGTGTAACAGGGTTAATTCCACTTTAACACAAATATGAACAATCGTTTAACAATAAATAATATCAAAATTACATAGACTCACGCTCTTTGCACAAAAAACGATCATTTACGTGTGGGTGGAGTTTTCACGTTTGTTCCGCTTTAAAAACACACTCGCGACGGATAGAAGCACACTTATTTAGCGGATTGAGAATGATTTATGTTTACAAACGTGTTTTACGCGGGTTAAACTAGTGAGAATGGCGGATATATTGACGCGATTACTTCGTACTTTAACAGAATGGCGTCGACGACGTCGTCAACACCATGGTCAAATGTAAGACAAAAGAAGCTGATTTGACTAGCACAGCGCTGTTACTGCATAGCAGCAAAAAATCGAACTAGGCAATTATTTATATTCGTGTTAAAAAAACACATTTAACACGCAAATCCTGTGTTAAATATACTTGAGTGTTAAATGCACCCCGTTTATGCTGTCCACGCAATTAAATAATGCACATATTATAAGATTGTCGTGAACAAAAAGTATTAAAAACCGTTTTCTTTGAAACAAAGAGCGGGGTACCGATTTTCCTTGCCACTGCTTACCCCATTAGCATACAATTGCGAGCAGAGTGATATTTGTAAAAATTATATAATCTAAATCGCATTTTAATGACCACTTAATAAGAATCTCTATTTAGTTTATTTTTAATGTATAGATTTAACAATATTTATTAATAATAAATAATATAATTTCACTGTAATAGAAAACAGAAAACTTACATTTAACAAAAGAAAGGATATTATCCGTGTGACTTTTAGTTCATAAATAATTTAAATAAGGGTAATGAATAGGAACATAAAAAAAGTTTGTTTTGTGTTGTGCTTTTTTAATCTCCAAACAATGCCGGGAATTCTTAAAGAAAATATTTGCAGAAGGAATAATTTTAAAAAGCAGGGCAAGGCTTTATCCCTTGGCGCAGATGAAAATATGTACAAGATTTTTTTATTTAGAAAATAATGAGGAAAAATCGTGTTTATATTAATTTTGCATTTTAATGAAAGTATTGCCTTAAAATTGGGAATGTGCATTCTTCGAATGTTACTGATAAAAATGACGGTTTATTAAATAATATAAAAAAATGTAGACATGTTTTTCGACGAGTTTCACTACATGACTTGATTTTTAAGCTAAATAATAAAATGATGTATGATGTTTAAATCATACATACATAACTAAGCGCTTCATTTATTTTTTTATTAGATTTTATCAATTTTTTAAAAGAGGCATTCATTGTTTTTTAATAAATTCAACTGCTAATGAGTGTTTCCATTCCTTGATTAAGCATGAAGTAAAATATGGTTTAGTCGCGTAGCGAAGCGGAGCGACCAAACCAAATTTTCAGGCTTTTCTAAACTTGAAATTTTACTTCATACGCCAGGCGTATAATACACTGAATTATTGTGAAATCCAAAATATTCTTGTTAGCACTATGTTTTTAATACCGCATAAGCAGTATATATGTTTAATACTGAATTAGCAGTATATTCATAGTTTCAAAATATATCAGTGTTTTACACACGTGGCACATGAAGTAAAATTTCGAATTTAGAAAAGCCTGAAAATTTGGTTTGGCCGCTCCGCTTCGCGGAGCGACCAAATCAAATTTTCAAGGAGTGGAAACATTCGTTCGAAACTTCAAATTTAACGCCTTAAAAAAAGCAATGATTGCCTGATTTTTTACAAGGCATGCATCAGAATACCTACTTTAAAAAAAAATCCCTGTATGTATAATTATGCTAAAAAAATGTATTACTACATAACGTAAGAGTACGTACTAAAAATGCTAGTGATTTTTTAGTATTGACATTACAAAAAAAATCGCATTGGCTAATCCATATTTTTAGGCTTTTCCAAACTCGAAATTCCACTTTTTGCCTAATCAAGGAGTGGAAACACTCGTTTGTAACATCTGAACGTTTTGCAACAACAATAAACCCCTGTCAATATTTACAGGGATATTAATACTTTAATGAAAAAATCCCTGTTTATTTAAAAATAAAAATATTGAAGTGATTTCTGATTTATTATCGGAACTATCAATATGCAAATACGTTTAAATTGTAACATATTTATATAGCCTGGTGTAACAATAGAATATTTATGTTAACATTGTTGTTCGTTCAATCGTGAAACGTTTAAACGTGGTCGTCAATTTGTCACATGCTGGAAATAAAAAATGGATTTGACAATAAAATTTATGAATGTATCTAAATATTGTAATAGAAATTTTGATTTACTATACTGCTGTAGTATAGTACGCTAATTTTTATTTCATGCCAGTTAGTTATTCAAATTGATTAGAATTTGCCTAGTTTTAATATTTTTCTTGATTGGAAATTATTACAAACTTCAATCATTTTATGCGACTGTAATTATTACACTCAAATGTATTGAACGCATCAATTGAAAATGTAATTTAAGAAATATCATCTATAGTCCAGTTCACTAGAGGTGTCCTGTGACATTTAACTTCAAATTAAAATTACTGTAATAATATAAATCCCGAGAAAAGAGAATTTAGCATAAGTGGCAATTGAGCACATAAATGCAGAAGAAATAATGTTAATATGAAAATACCTCGAAAAAAAATTGTAACATACATTTTAAATCTGTAATCATAGGACACCTCTCGTGAATTCTACTATACAGGGTGGCAGATTTTTTAGCGCCCAGCTTATATCTGCTAAATTATTGAAGATACAAAAAAATGTTAGCGTGAAAATTATCATATGCAACGTATATAGATCACGTTGCATATGATAAGTTTCACACTAACATTTTTTTGTGTGATGTGATGGAACAAATATTTGTATTCCATGGCCAACTTATTTTACAGAAGAAGTCAGCTTTTTTTTAAGTGGAATGCCCTGAATATTTTTGGGAATCAGATTTTTAATGAAATTCTCTTTACAATGATGTATCACAAGTACCATTATATTTAAAGAATTATTTCCTAAAAATGAAAGCCTGTTGGTAGCACAGTACATCAAAGTTTTAAACTTTGTTTATTTTTCTTAAATAAGTAGGTACAATTACACCAATAAAAGCTTATAACTGTCAAATGTGACAAGTATTTGCTAATACGATCAAATTTGACAAGCAATGACTACAATAATTCCGTTATTAGGCATAATTTTAAAGCCAAGTAGTACTTGTGATAAATCATTGTAAAGAGAATTTATCTAAGAATCTGATTCTCAAAACATATACAGGGCATTCCATGTGAAAAAATAATTGCTGAATTTTTTTCCAGAAAATGTGTAAGCCATGGAAAAAAAATAATGTGTTCCATTTTGTAGATCACGTTGCATATCATAAGTTTCATACTAAACTTTTTTCTGTATCTTTGATATACAGATATAGGCTGGACACTAAAAAATCAGCCACCCTGTATATTAATTTCTAATAAAATGTATCATGTATTCTTCTAAAACTGTTATTGTATGCGTTTTATACCCTGCAAACTGCGAAACCCAGTATTTGTCACTAACACTATCTTATAAAGAAAAGCTTGATTTAATCATCTGGTTTCTACTAAAAATATCACTCACACGTATTGCTTAGAATGTCAACAAATTAATGTTTACAATTTAATTTCTCATAATTTCTAACCAAAATTAAAATGTATATACATATTTGGCAAATCGGTATATAATTTCTTTGTTGTAAATTTCTCATAACACTCTCGAAAACCAAACATGTAATTTCATTTCCCAGCTCGCCGCAGCTATAATTATTTTTATAAATCGTCAAATACGCGCAAACACATTATCCAGATAAACGGCACGAAAATATGCTTTTGCCATGCAAATCGGTAAAGGGCGAAATGTTTTATTTAAGCCGGGCGAAAGCGTACTACAGAAAGTTGTGTTATAGAGCGGCGATGTTGAAATCATGTAATTTACAGATTAATCACAGGATGTCGTAGAGACTGGGGGTTGTGTAAAGAGCCTAAATTATTCATAGATATACGCATGTTGGCCTAATGCCCTCTACACAGGCCACACTCTGGCTTGGGGCCCCCATTGTTTGGAACTGTCATGGAACTTGTTTCTTAATTTTATCGCGAGAATTATTCATTAAGTTTCGAGTAAAATATTTCAATATTTATCACGCACTTTGGGAGACGTCGACATCAACATCGTACATGGTGATTTACAGGGAATTTTTCTTATAAGTATACATTTCCCGATAATTAAGTTGTAGATTTTCAGGCTTGTTTTGATTTTACAAAAGCGTTCAATTTAAAACTTTTAAAGAGTATTTCCACTCCTTGATTAGGCATGACGTAAAATTTCGAGTTTAGAAAAGCCTGCAAATTTGCATAGGTTGCAGACGTTAACGGAAAATTAACGTCTGCATTTTTGGAAATCACACGATCAAGAAAATGTTGTCTTGACAAATTGATGGTTTCTCGTACTGAACGGCACAGAACAACACCATACTGTTGAAACCCCATGTGACATGTCAATCAAAATGTCATGTGTCGTTATAGAATAAATATCGACTAATGTCAGCTGTCACTCTTGACTATAGTCTGTTTAAAAACTAGAAGGAGTAAGTGCCAAAGCCCAATTTACACTATAAAAAGTTACCAGAAATATCACTAGATAAATTTGGCGGCAATTTTAAATAATTTCATAATTACTGTTTCAATAAAATCAAATATCCATTTTGTACTTCTTAATTGTGGTTCAGTATTTTCTTTTCCATCGTACGATATCGTCAGTTCAATTAAATTGCTTATACGGTTTCTCGCCATATATCTGTGAAATAAAACATATTTACATTATGTTCATAATATAATATGGAATTTATATAATAATGTGTCTCTATCAGAGCTGGGACGAATCCTCGTAAAAAGGATTCGAATCACGAATCCGAATCACCTAATATGATTCGAATCACGAATACTCGAATAAAAGATTCGTTAGAGATAAATATGATTCGAATCGAAGATTCAAATCCTGTTTTTTCGAATCACGAATACAAATCCCTCAAGAATAAATTTGATCCTCTAAAAGGATTCAAATCGATTATTCGAATCCTAAATGATTCGAATCCTGCCCAGCTGTGGTCTCTATTTTACTTAAAATTGATTTGTTTCATAAAACTATATAAGGTAAAACGACTCATCTTCGGTATGCCTGCATGATCGTTTACTTCTTTTAAACCTTTATTCAAAGTTGGCAGTTCATTTTTATAGAATAAACTATGCACGGATCTCTTCACTACGTTATCAAAACTTGTAATTATGTCCTCCAAGCTATTTAGGGCTACAAATATCTCCGGATTTCTTATATTCGCTAATGGTACGATAGACAGTGGAATTTACAACTCCTAAAAATTTAACATTTTATTATTTGATGCATATTTTCTTATGCTATTTGATATCTCACCTACTGCACCAACAATGTCTGATACAACAGCAGTCATTTTCATCTGTTATCATCTGCTTATACATATTTATTATGCACTGTTTTTTAGACAGATATATATAATCCAAATCCAACTTCTTACGCTTTTTGGAGGTGAAGGTGATATTATCACCGAGCTTGTACTGGGTCTATAATCCATCACAATAATATAAACAAAACTAACTTTTAACTAACCTAAAAAAACACCGCACAATAGTATATTTCATTAGGAGTCCAGAAAAAGGGATTTTTCCGTGCGCGCGTGACATTTCCCGTGTGAGGCGTAGCCGAACACGGGAAGTCATGCAAGCACTGAAAAATCCATTTCTGGACGTGTAATGAACGCTATTTTTTATTATACTTATCTGAAAACAACAATAGAAAACCAAATATTTTCATATTTTTTTTGACTTTCAAAACTATAATTTTTATAATAGTAAAAATAGAATTAAAATAAATATTAACGAAAATCAAATTTAATTGGAACTGTTATTATTAATAGTAAGGTTTATCGAACAATTAGTATGATTGCTAAAGTTTATTCCCTTTAGCATTTCACGATCCTGAGTTATTTATTCAGATGTATTTTCCGCATGAAATGGGCTAAACAATTTCCTTGACAATTCTATTTTTCTATGTATAGATTCTTCTATGTATCCTTCTGCTACATTAGAAGATCGCCATCCTCCGTGCATTTTCAGAGTGAGCATATCACCACCGCTTTCGACCAACATGGTTGCCGAAGAACGTCTTAGCCCGTGTCCAGTATATTTTTCCGGATCTTTTAGTTTTAGGTATATTTGCGGTAAAGTGTGCAGGGCTCGAATGTACATCCTTCATTTGTAATCGTAAAACTTCTTGATTTATGATTTTTTCCATCTCGCAAAAACACGAAAAGAAAACGGCCATTATCTTCCACATCATCTAAACTTAAACGTATTAAATCATCTCGACGGCACGCACCGAAGATTCCAAACACTAATATGAATTTTGCTAATAGATATTGCTCATCTGAAGCTTCGCATACAAATTTGGTAACTTGTTCTGCTGTAAGAACTCCGGACTATTTTGGAACATAACCTACAGCTTGACGCTTCAAAAAAGCAACCGTTTTTCGAAAATTGTTCGGATCGATATTTTCTTTTACAGCCAAACAGCTTCTTATCATCGAGAATCGACTCCACAAAGTTGACGATTTTAAAGATTTGGACTTTTCAGAAAAATATACTAGTAGTACATCGTCACTCACACTGTTTATGTTCTTCTGAGTCCGCCATTCATTAAAAATGTTATATTCTTGTTCGTACCTGGATCTTGATTTGGCCGGTAGTAAATCTGCACTAACTTGTGCCGCTTGCTCCAATATCTCATCAGGAATATCAGCTACATCAGGATTATCGTACATTTTAAACAATCTAATGGATTATTTTAATGACGGAAAAAGAAATGTCAAACGTCAACCGTTGCTATGGATACATTTCATAGGCGCACGAAAAGAGTGCACAAACAAATACTTTCCGTGCGGTGGCTTGAAAAAGCGACGTTTTCATTATTCTAGAGGCATATGGAATGAAGTGTTTTCAGATAAGTATAATAAAAAAGGTTATTACGAAACAGACTAAATTGCAACTCGGTAACGCTTCGAATTAAGGTTATGTCAGCTGTTGCGCCTAATAATGACGTAATTAGCATAGTGTAAAATGAGCGCGCTCTTGGTCTATTCGAGTTGTAAGTTTTGGCGCGTGAAATTTAAAACGCTCCTTCTAGTTATTAAACAGATTATAATATTCATTTCGGGTGTAGACGCTGACTTTTGTCTGAGTTTCATGATAAATGTTAACTGTCAAATGTGACGTCAAAAAAAATCATCTAAAAAATTCGAAAATACGCGTTAAAATATCGGACTTGTACGCGTCAAAAGTTTGAGACATACTAATAAAAAGTGTGAATACTGTAAAAAAGAGTTACAATGACGACGCGCTTAAATATTGTCTCAAAAGTGACGTGATATATGAAAACTTGTCTTAGAAAAAGAAAACTTGCGATAATTCTTAAATGTCGTGGAAACGACAACAGCAAAAATCGAGTTGTTTTTATTTTAGAGTCAGCCGTTGACAGTTACGTCATATTTAATAGAATAATGACCAATTTTTCACTACTTTGTTTTCCTATTGAGGGCAGTTTTCACAATTGTACAAAACACGTCATCATTGTGTTGGTATAAAAATTAGCATGATTTTGACGGATTTTTTATGTAATATTGTACAGCCATTTATTCTTTGCCGTCACATTCGATAGATTCTTTTAAAAATGTACAAATACGTTTTTTGTAACAGTTGTAAATTTTTTTTTCTAAAACTGTCAAAATAGATTACATTTACACATCGTTTACAATTTGAAAAGAGGGCTATATATTCACCGTGAATAAATGTAAACATTTAGCGTAAACAATAGTATATTGTACAACAAGAGCAGATATGATGCTTATATCTCACGACGGTAAGTTTGGGGCACGACGGCGAGTGCCCCAAATGCCGAGTGAGATATAAGCATATCCACACGAGCTTTACAGTCAACTTTTCCTACGACTAGTAAAAGAAACGGAGTAAATAGTTAAACATTATTAAAATAGTTATTTGTTGCACATAAAATTGTAATTATAGAAAGTACAGTGTGTAAGTTCAAACCTAATTTCATAACTATTTATTTAATTTAACATAGCATATAATTTTTAGTAATATGATTTAAGTTGTTGGTAGCCAGTAGCCACAGCAAAGGGATGCATTAAGAACTTAATTTTAAGAAAATATATTTTAAAGTTTACAAAAAATAAGTATTACCTCTTATTTACCAATATGAGTATCAGTAATATCCAGTTTCAACGAATACATGAATTGATCTAAATCCCAGATTCATACCTCTATCTCCAATTTTATAAATTTTGCACTTATGTACATATATCGTTTGGCTTGCAGGGTTTTGATATGCAATTTTAATATTTTTTGCGCGATTTTTTGGGCAGGTATTCTTGCTCTGTATCTTTGACAGAATGTCTCAACTCCAGAGAAGTAGAAGCAGTTTTAAAACGAAATTGTTTACGAAAATCGTCGTTTATGACCTAAAGTATAATTATTGCTATAAGTTATCGTTGCTTATTAACCTACAAAATCCAAGCTTACTGGATTTGGAAAATTTTCTAGGGAAACTGGATTTAATTTTTCTTAAAAAATCATAGCATGGAAATTATTTTAATCTTATTATTTTGTGTGGATGTTAGGCAAAATTTAACAGTTGTTCTCCTTTTTTTATGATTGTCGAGAAATTAATAAACTTTGTGGTAAAGTCGATTAACAAAATCGAGCGATTTTTGTAAACATTACAGACGCTTAAAGTTATATCAAATGTCATCAATAAATAAATAAAAAATAATTAAAAGGTAAAGTTTCTTGTTTTCTGATCTTAGATTACGAGACATTTGCGATTTTTATAAAACTATCAGTGATTGTTGAGGAATGGATGATAAACTTTGAGGTACAGTAGTAAAATTCAAAATCGAGCCTTTTTGACGACATTACACACGTTTAAAATTGCATAAAATTGTATCAGTGAATAAATAAAAAAATATTAAAAGGTACAGTTTCTTGTTTCCTGATAAAGTTGAAAAAAACATAATCAGGCGATTACTGCCTAACTTTCTGAGTTATTGTCTAACGAGTGTTTTTACTCCCAGGCATGAAGTAAAATTTCGAGCTTAGAAAAGCTTGAAAATTTGCCTCGGGCGCGTAGGGGAGCCAAATTCAGGCTTTTCTAAACTCAAAATTTTACTTCATGCGCCACGCTAAAAACACTGATTTAATGTGAAATGGTCTGTGGCAAATTTATAGGTGAAATAAGTTTAGTATGTTAATTATAAATTATTTAAATGGCGGAGAAAGTGTTATGGCCCTAGTAGAAATTACATCTTGTTGACAAAATATTGAATTTCAATACTACAATCTTGTAGCAATATTGGGTGTGTATCTAAATATTTCACATAATAAATATTATTATATGAAAATCAGAAAATACTGTATTCATAGTTTTTGAGATATTTGCAATTGTACGTCGGAAACTCTAAATTTTCCGAATTAAGAGAGATATTAAATTTTCAAAAACACATAAGTTAGATTATTTTGGATATATTGTCATGAAATTTTGTTTGGATATCAAGCATACATTGTGTTTTTAGAATAATAATATGAACAAGAAATATATTAAATAATAAGATAATAAGAACGATTACAAAAACCCCATGATTCATTTTTGAGATATTTGATTGACCATTATTGGTTTAAATTGTCGTTTTTGTCATAAATTTTTGTGTTCTATATTTTTATTCTTAGCATAAATTGGCATCTTTCTTATATGTCATCAATTTATGTTATTGACATTTTCTGACTATAGTAGAATGTCATTTCCGATATAATGATATTCATTTTTGACAGGATTGTACTATTTTTGGATTTTTTCTGACCATTACAAGTTTTTACATTATGTTTGTTTGTGACAGTAATCATATGTTTTGACAGTTATGACATGTTTGGATATATTTTCGACATTTATGATTAGAAACAAAATATATTAAAGTATTCGAAATGTTGTCTGTATTAGTAACATTTTCTTATACAATTTTAAGAAATGTTAAATATTCGTGATTTTTATTATTTTTTAACATAGGTTTCCACTCCCAGATTAAGTATGAAGTAAAATTTTGAGTTTAGAAAAGCCTGAAAATTTGGATTTGCCAGAGCGCGCGAGCGAAGCGAGTCGCGCCCTGGCAAATCCAAATTTTCAGGCTTTTCTAAACTCCAAATTTTACTTCATGCCCCACGCGTATAAAACACAAATTTAAAGTGACAGCCCTGTTTACAGCTTTTTTTATTTTTAATTTTTTATTTGGTATAGGTTTTACACCATTCAGCCACCAACAATGATTTTTATATATTTAATTTAACATATATTTGGACGTCACGACACATTCACACGACACCCAGGGACAGGACGAGTTATTATTTTTAAATAACAACTCCCCGTGCACGGGAATCGAACCCGGTCAGTGGCTGGCGATGTTTATAGCTTGTAATGTGTTTTAACAATAACAATGCGTTGTTTTTTGTTTTTAATTAGAGCGATCCATTTTAAGATCTTAAATGACAGCAGTTGACAAATGTCAGACAATAGGGTTGCCAAATAAATACAAAAATATTATAAGATAATTTAAATGCAAAATAACGATAATATTACTAAGCCAATAAATATCCATTGAAACAACTACTTCCTGTGCAAATACACCGCCAGATATTAATTATTTAATGAAATAATTAAAATCTTATTTGTAATATATGCGGGTATTTTGATATACCATAGAAGATTGAATTATTATTGGATACGTATTTGTTGTATTTCTGTAATAAATCTTTGATATATTGAAGAGTCAGTACATCTAGTATTATTTCCATCATCACTGGAAGCAAATATTTATTTTATAGTTGTTTCGGTAAAGCGCAAACTTTATTGAAATAAAATTACAATTTCAAATGTAGCCTGTGCAAACCGGAACAGTGTATGTATACAATTGAGCGTGGTTCATCCAAGAGGGAGAATGGAGGGCACAGTAAAGTGTATTGCAATATAGTTATTCAATTCAGTTTTCCGGAATCTTAAATGCAGGTCGGAAGATATCCCGCAAATAGTAAACTCCCGAGTATTTCCAGAATACTCGTGCTTGTTTCACTCTCTGCTCCTGACATTTATATTGAACTTTTTACGATTTAGAACAAAAATTGCCGGATTGCATCATTGCGTGTTCCTTTGATTGGATTATTTTAGGAAAAAAAAATTGTTGATTGTTGAATATAGACATTTAATTAAAAATATGTTATTTGTTGTTCTTGAATGTTTCAAACATTTTAATTTAGTATAATAAAGAACTAGATATTAACACTAATTAACTGGAAACAGTGGACATCAAGAAATATTTTTTTTTTGAAATGATTGCAGATATAAGCAAAAATTACTTAAGTAGCTTTTTTATGTCATAGGGGTGAACAATTATCTTTCAAAGACAGTTTCAAATTTAGGTTAAATTCCACTAATTGATTACTCGTTTGGAATTTTACGTTTTTGTCGCTTTGGTAAACTGCATGATTGTCAAATTGTCCGAATTTTTAATGTTTTTGTAAAATTGTATGGTGTGCATTGGTTATGAAATTTTTATTTAAAATAGTAATAATTATTAAAAATTGTGATTTTTTTGTTAAAATTGACATAAAGCGATTTTTTTCTTTTAAGTATACTTTCACATATTTCATATAAAAATTTGTAAAATTAATGAACATGTGATCAAACTTAAGCTGTATATTTTGAACTTCAGTGTTTTTCCCTGTATTTATATTTTCATTTTATTGGTTTCAACATTTCTGTACTATTTTTATTAAGATTTTTTAACGATTTTTTTAATTTCTATGCCCATTTTTATTAAAATTGAAGTATTTTATATTGAATATTTTCAGACACTCGTTGTTTTATTAAAAACATTAAATTTGAAGCCTCTACCGTGTGTGTCCAAGCCTGAAAATTTGGTTTGGTCGCTCCGCGAAGCGGAGCAACCAAACCAAATTTTCAGGCATTTCTAAATTCGAAATTTTACTTCATGTGCCACATATTATATAGGTACACATATTACGATTTTTCGAAAAACATTTTCAGGCATTCGTGGTTTTTATAAATGCTTTCAATTTGAAGCTTCTAACGAGTGTTTCCAATCCCAGATTAAGCATGAAGTAAAATTTCGAGTTTAGAAAAGCCTGAAAATTTGGTTTGGTCGCTCCGCTTCGCGGAGCGACCAAACCAAATTTTCAGGTTTTTCTAAACTCGAAATTTTACTTTATGCGCCACGCGTATAAAACACTGTTTTTATATAAATTTCAAAATACACTTACCCCTTATGTTTGATCCTCACTTTAATACATTCTACAAATATTTACTACTTACTCTTATACTTATACACTTACTAATATACTTATACACTTTTTGGTGTAGCTCTTAGATTTGTTGAATTTTGAGATATTATCTCTTTCTATTTAAACCGCGGGTTACAAATTTACCGAATTACTAGTAATTTAAAAATTTAGTATATTCACAGTCTCGTACCGAAACTGCTATATTCTGATAAAAAATGAACTACTAATTATTAGCATATCTGATTGTGTAATTATACAATAATTTTGATTGTTTGTGTGTTAAATAAACTAATTGTGAAATAAAACAACTATAAATGTACTGATATTCTACAGGTTGATATAAATTCAACTACCCAAAAATGTCGTCGTTTTTTTGTATAAATAGGCAATAATTTTGATTTTTTTATGTGATTCAAGTAAATCAATTATGTATTGTGCATGAACAGTTAAATTGAACGATCCATTAATTCCGTGAAAAGTGTTTAAGTGAAACACGGCTGGGTTTGTAGTAGTTTATTTCTTACACGCAACTTGCATTTCCTTCCCCTTCACGAAAAAATGTGAGTGCACGAGGGTTCTTGAGATTAAGTGAGTCGCCACCCTAACGAATGTTTCCCGTGTTAGACCGTTTGGAAACTTTAAATGCTATCGAGTATAAAGCCCTTTATGCAATGGGAACAAGTACAAGTATGTGCACTCCAGTTATTGTGACTGGCCTTTGAAAATTGTAGCATTGAGTAATTTTGCTAATGTACGATAAATAGGTTTTCTTCTAATAGTGAAGTTATTATAGAAATTAGAAACAATATTGCTTTTATAACGCAACATAGGAAATCGCATGTTAATTTTAAAGTGTTCAAATACTGGCTCCTCTATTTATTTTATAGATAAAATGTATTTAACTTTTTTTGTAGAGTTCCCTCTGAATTTATTAATGTTCACACTGAACACTCTACGTTTCTCTAAGTTAAAATAATTTAGAAAAAGTTATGTGATTCGACTGTGGTCTGCATAATACCACTTAATTAGGAGGATTATTTCTTGTGTAGTGTAAATCATTTCGAAAACATTTACTTTAATCAAGTGACAGCGATATCTTCTACCATTTTGACATCCGCAGTGGTTGTTTTAATTCTATGGCATGTCATTATTTTCATAAAATCACATTACTTTATCTATTTTAATTTTGAGAAACTTAACGAGATAAACGATAACATGAATAAATTCAGAACTTTTCCCTCTAAAAAAAGGTAAATAAATACATTTTATTTCTAAAATAAATAGGGGAGCCAATATTTTAACATTTCAAAATGTACATGGGATTTCCTATGTTGGGTCCGCCAAGTCAACACCTGGTATACTGAATCAGACTGAAATCAGTATAAAACTATGCCATTCAACATATCAGATTTCTATCATAATTTTAGTAACCGTGAATAATGGAGATTTAAAAAAGCTTGTAAAATGTACAATACAAATCAAATACGATCAAGTTTTTAGAATCAAAATGTGTCTAAATTAGTGAAAGTATGAACTTATTTACTTGAAAATTGACAAAGATTTAAAAAGATTTACCAAAATTAACAACCATCTTGTAAATTAATAAAGAAAATCGATTTACCAGTTCGATTTATTCGTCTATATTCGAGCTCACAATGTTTACTGCAAATACTCGAATTATATTAAATAAAGCCAGAGGAATCTGAAATATACATTTTTAATTTATAAACTAGGAAAATAGTAATTTCTTAAAATTTTTTTTGTTTGCCTTGTTACTAGATAAATTAGGAGTTTTTAAAGCTCTACACTAAATCAGTGATTATTATGCATGGCGCATGAAGTAAATATTTCGAGTTTAGAAAAGCCTGAAAATTTGTATCCTAATCCAAATGTTATGGCTTTTCTAATCTCGAAATATTTACTTCATGCTTAATCAAGGAATGGAAAACGCTCGTTACAATATTAGTGAACACTTAAATCAATATGAAGTTCTGAAACTAGTAAATCAAACTAAATACATACTTAAATTTACTTTAAAACTGTTTACGTAAATTAAAGAATATGAACAAGTTTTAGAAAAAATTGAAGCCACAATTAAATTTTTTGTTTTTGATCCAATTTCTCACAAAGTATTGTAAAATCACCCTTGATATGGTGACTTTACAAGATTTTGCAGTAAATTGAAAAAGTACTCGTTTAACATTAGAAAGAAGAAATATTAATATTTCAATTAAAGCTTGCTAAAATACATGTACTCGTGTTTTGAAAGGGCAGACAAAGTCTCTTTTTAAGTTAAATGAAGATAAAGAAGAAATATTAATATTTAAATTGAAGCTTGCAAAAATACATGTACTCGTATTTTGAAACAGCTAAGTTTATTTTTAAGTTAATTACTAGAGGCGAGTTGTAAATTAATTAGAAATTATAAATAAAACAATGAACGACTACACTATTTGAAAAGTTTTCCAGTTGTATATTATTTTAATTTTTAACTTGATTACTAGGATTACCTTGATTACTAGGATTATTAGGATTACCTTCCAAATCACGAAAATGAGTTCTTTAATTTCGATTCCAGTTTCCGTAACTTCGGGGATTCCTCAAGGAACCCACTCTGGGCCAAAATGAATATACGTTTTTTGAACAAAACTTCAAACAAGTGTTTCCACATCTTGATAAAGCATGAAGTAAAATTTCGAGTTTAGAAAAGCCTGAACTTTTGGATTCAAATCCAAATTTTCAGGCCTGTCTAAACTCGAAATTTCATGCGCCAGGCGTGTAAAACACTGATTTAATGTAAAGTTAAAAAATACTGCCTATGATGTGTACTTTTACTTTAGAAAGCTAATGTTTTTAAAATTATTTTTATTGTATATTTACTATTAGGAATACATTATTTTCAGTTTGTACGAACATTATCATAATTTTATATATTTTCTTTGTAATGGTAAAATCAAATCAAAGCTAAATATTGAAGATTATAATCTAACAAGTAATGTAAAATTCCTAGGCATAATAATAGACAAGACAAATTATGCAGTAAAGTAAGTATTGTTTTATCCTTATTGTTTTTTATGAGTTTTGACAATGTATTGTTAGATTTAAACGCAACATTTATGTTTAATGTTTTCAAATTATTACTGTCTTTTATTGATGCATAATTTTCAACTTTGCATTTCATTGTTGGGAATATTGATTTATTAATAATATATTTTACTTTGTTAATAAATAAAGGATCAACGCTGTGGGGTTTATTTGCTTAATTGTGCTGATTGCCCGAGGATGTATATAGGCCAAACTGGGAGAGCATTCAGTAAAAGAATAAATGAACACCAAAAATCGTTTATTCATCAAAAAGACACTTCAACCTACGCAAACCACCTGATTGAAGAAAACCACCACTTTTACAACAACCTTCAAATCCCCCACATCTTTCAATAAAGGACGGAAATTTTCTGGAAAATTTATAAATAAATGAAAACCTTTACTCGGGAAATTTTCTGAACGACCAACTCGAGCTCTCCAACTCCCCCCTACTAAATAAAACTCCCACTAACATTTTTGAAATCTGTATATAATGTAAATAAGTTTGTAAAATGTTTCTATTATATTGTTCACCTGAAGAAGCTACAATCTAGCTAAACAATTGTAGTGAATTTAATAAAAAGTTGAAAATCATAAAAAGTTTACTATTATTGTTATATTAAAATTAATAATTTGTGTTTGACGTTTTACATGTACATTATTTGTTAATCTTGTATATTGTAAATAAAGTATTTCTATTCTATTGTAATTTTCTTTCTTTACTTTTTTATGCAGCCTTGGGAGAGAGGGAGGTTATTTATTTAAGGTGAATAAATTTATAAAATTATTTCAGTGAGATTAACACTCATCTTTTGAAAATCAAAATGTAATACGAGTATCTACCATGATTTGCGGTAGATTGATATGTATTTTTAACAACAAATCAATCAACCAATTTTTATCCAATTTATTTCATTTTCAGTTTTCGGAATATTTTGAACAAACACCGTAATTTTCATAGGATTAAAGTCCCTTGTAGATTTAGTTCTCAACGTGTTATAAACTACTTATAAAACTTTCCACTTTCCTATGCGTAGTTTGAGACACTCAAACACACCCTCTTCAAATCCAATTTTGGAACTTAATATTCGGGCTAGGTGAATTTAATGACTAACATTTTCTCCCCTTCGTGTGACCCTCTTGGAAGGGTGGTCATAACGGTCACTATTGTTAATGAATATTCATTTAAAAATCAATAATAATTCACAGCTGCTATTATTACAATTTAATTTACACTGATGAAACGTTGATTATTATAAAATTTTGTATGTAGCAGGGAACAAAATACATAAAGAAATATTGATAATTGAATAAAAATCACTTGGTTTCTTTCACTAATGGTTTTATTCTCTCCGACTAGTTTTATTACTCCTTGAGAATGACGATAAGTCAAAACTAATCGGAGAGAATAAAAGCAGTAGTGAAACACACCAAGTGACTTTTATTCAATTGTTTATATTTGTAAACTAGCTTTATAAAGTGATGAATGAGAACTACATTAAATCATATCTTGAACAAGTTTCTCATCTTTTACGTGGTGAAACATATTTAACTATGATTTAAAAAAGAAAACACTATATTAGTGAAATTTAACCAAGTGTTTTCTTTTTTAAATCTAAATTAAAGATATAAATTAAGAAATCAATAATTGAAATTCATTAAAACAAATGTTATCTTACATTTGTAAGATAACATTTGTTATTTTACAAATGTAAGCTGTTATCTTAATGCCTACTTGCACCGCAGGTACCCAATCGTAGTTAAGAAGTTCATCACGATTAACCCTCTGATTCAGTCGTAATTCGTGAATATATATTTTTTTAAACTTGTAAGATATGCTTTTATCTTTCATCAAAATGCAAATGTGTAAACAATTTGTGAATTAAATTGTTGTGTTTTTACAAGTACTAATCACTGATTAAAGTTACAAAAATAAGTGTTTTAAAGTGCTTCTAAAAATGCTGCTTTTTGAACTTGGAATAAAGTACTTTGAAAAATATTAGTTTTGCGATCTGGTGCTGTTTCTATCCTATTATTGTTTATTTTGATTTCACAAAAAACATAATCGTTAATTAAACGTTTCAAAATTTCTTGAATCTTGGAGGAACAAGTTAAGTTTATTCTATATCACAACTTTTAAAATTTCTTTCAAATCTAATATAATTTAGCGAGAATAATGAAAACAGCCATCTAACTTAAATTCGTTGTTGCAAATGTCAACATAATTTATAGCTTCTGTATGCTGATCCATTCATACAGAAGCTATAATTTATGTCGACATTTGCAAAAACTAATTTAAGTAGATAGCTGGTTTTTCACGATTAAAAACGCTCTTGTAACGAACAACGCGTAGGTGTATGTACGTCTTAAAGTTTGTCTGTATGATTTGATATATCAAAATATGGTTTATGAAGAATTATCAAAATGCTTAGTTTGGTTATTTACACAAATGAATATAAAATTACCAAGAGAATAAAGTAAATGTTAGATTTGAGTTTTGAAAATATTTGTATAAAATTAAATATTAAACTAAATAATGTTAGAAAGTATTTAATCCTGTGCATTATTTGATAGTTCTTTATGTTTTTGGCTCTACATTATAAATGGCTTGTCCGTTAATAAAGAATTATTATTATTAAGTATTAAATATTAAACTAAATAATGTTCGCAAGTATTTTATCCCGTCCATATTTTGATGGTTGATTAAGTACACACAGGGAATGTTTCCTTTAAGTATACATATCCTTATGCGTATTTTGTGAATTTTCAGGCAGTCGTCGTTTTTTAAATACTTATAAAATAATATGTAATGTCAAAATATACTGCTTTAGAACACTGCTTAAGTAGTATAATTTGAACGTCACTTGAAATCATAATCAGTAACATTTCGAGTTTAGAAAAGCCTGACAATCTAAGCTTTTGTAAACTTGAAATTTTATTTCATGCTTAATTGGGTAGTGAAAACACTTGTTACAAGTTACACATTTAATACAATTGTAAGAACAACGATTGCTAAAATATTTACAGAGTATGCAACAAGATATGTATACTTACTTATAAAAGAAATTCCCAGTTTATCAAGTGAACGCATTTATAGATTTTTATATGATATTTAAAAATAGTATTACTTTAGATACAATTTTTTTATTTTATAATATTTTACTTCTCTTTAGAAATAATTAGCCAATAATAGATTGGAAATAAGTCCGTAATGTTGTGTATAAATTTTGAATAATTGTTTTGTAATGTTTACTTTCCGATACTACTGTGTAAAAAAAGTATTGTAATCATTCCAAAAATCCGACTATCCAGTTTTGGCATTTCTTTACATTTTCAGGTCTTCTGAGTACGAATTTCATTTTTTTACGATGACGTCCGTGTGTATGTATGATGTGTGTGCATAAACACGATACCTTCCGATACGAAAAAACAATCTAGCTCAAAACTTGCAGATACGTTTTAGACGTTAACCAGAAGATCGTTAGTATTTTTCAGCCGGTTTAGCCGGAAGTGATATCAACTTTCATTTTTCCTAAATATATATAGCAATTTTATTTTTTTATATTTTATTTGATAATTTATGGAAAGTACTTGTAATTCTGCAAATGGACACGTTTGTTTCATCAATTTAACTTAATTATCAACAGAGTTATTAGAACATGAGTACAACAACAGAGTTATTAGAATAAATACAAAAGAACGTGTGCTCCTCACGTGTGCAATTGTTGCACCTTATTTTAAGCTATTTTCTGGGGTTTTAACTTATAATTAAGATCTGTTCTCTTACAAGGATTGTAACTACATTTGGTGTAATGTGGTGAGTGAATTTTGTTATGAAATTCCAACTCCATTACGACATTTTCATTTATTTTATATTCAGTAATTTTCCATAGTCCGGGCCTCGTACCTCGCCTAGTCAAGGCCACTACCGCAAAAAATTCGTAGTAAATTTATAAATTGAAAGAAATAATAATATCTATATTGCCGGTCATTCACATTTAACTATTATTATTTGTGTATTTAAACTTATCCTCTGTCTTCATTTGTATTTTACCCCATCCGTGGCCTGTATTGTATGTCATTTTTGTTAGTCACCGCAAAGGGCCCTGCTGGTGTGAAGTGTGTCTCCCTGTTATTTATATCCTTGTTTTTCTTTATAACGTAAACTAATACATTTAGAATTATATACAATGGTTCATTTATGCGTAATATGTGAAGGTGCAATCACTCCCAAAACTCCATCTGTCGCTTGTTCAGGAAAATGCAATAAATCGGGTCATGTTAAATGCATTGGTTTGAAGAACGTGAATGCTTCGAATGAAATTATTTGGTTTTGTGTTAAATGTAATAAAGGCGCAATCTCACTTTCTGCGGATTTATCGTCTCAAGATTCATTAAGAGAATTTCTTATTGAGCAATTTAATCTATTCAAAGATGACATAAAAAATTTAATTGCAACTCGATTTAATGACTTAGAGACTAGAATTGAGAAACTGGAATCCAAATGTACTTTAATTAACAGTGAATCGATACGAAATAACAATATAGAAGAAAGCATGGAAGAAATGATGATCGAAATGGATGAGAGAAGTAAACGGATGAAGAATGTCATCCTATTTAATTTACCAGAACCAGCTACGAGTGATATCCAATCTAAAATAAAAGAAGATCATCACAACATTGAACAAATCTTACAGCCTCGAGGTATTAACTTTAAACCTGCGAAAGTATTTCATTTGGGGGCTCTGAAAACAAATAATAAGCCACGTCCATTAAAAATTGTCTTTGAAAGAAATGACGAAGCATTGGAAGTACTAAAGAGTAATGCACGGGATGTGAATAAAAAGTTCCATTTTAAGTCAGATAGAACAAAAAACAAGTTACATATTATAAAAAGATACAAGAGGAACTGGACATGCGTAAATCTAATGGTGAATTAAACCTAACAATAAAATATAACAAGGGTGTCCCATTTGTTACTTCTAGTCAAACACCAATCTCTCGGACCTCGAATTCAGAACTAAAAAACTAGTGGCTTATTACCAAAATTGTGGGGGGATACGTAGCAAACTTAAAAATGTTATGTTATCTATTAATAACAATGATTATGACATAATTATCTTGACCGAAACATGGCTGTTCGAGGACATATCTAATAACGAACTACAGTTAACAAACTATAATGTATATAGAGTCGAACGTAGTATTAGGGGTGACAAAATGGGTGGTGGTATTTTAATTGCCATCAAACGTTGCTTTACATCTTCGGTTATTTTAAGTGATAATTCTATTGAACATTTATTCGTGTTATTATCAATCAATAAGTCTAACTATATTATTGGGGGTGTCTATATACCACCATCGTCGTCATTAGATATATATTCATACCATTGTAGAATTATAGAAAATCTAGTTAAAAAATATTTTAGCAGTCAATATTTAATTTGTGGAGATTATAATCTCCCAAACATTAATTGGAGTAATAATAATTTAGTAGACAGTTGTAATATAGATTCAAAATCTCAAATCATTCTAGACACGTTTAACTTTCTCAATTTTAAGCAAATTAATACAATACCTAACTCCAGAAATATATTTCTCGATTTATTTTTTTCTAATATTGTTAGTCCTGTTGTAACACTTTCTGAAAATTTAATATCAAATGTATCACAGCACCACTCGGCTTACGATATTTCCATATTCTTTGACGGTGTCATTGTATTACAATCTGAGAGTAAAGCTTATATGTATCATTTAGCCGATTTTAATTTATTAAATGCATTCTTCAATAATGCATTTAATAAAAATGAATGGTTATCAAATGTCAAAAATGCAAATGTTAATGACTTGGTGGAGTTTTTTATAAAATTATTAATGAGGGCATTAATACATTTGTACCTCAAAGAGTATACAACAATAGTTACAATAATTATCCTAAATGGATGTCACAGGAACTAAAAGTTCTCGTAAATAAGAAAAAAGCAGCTCATATAAAATCGAAACAAACTGGGAACTATGACGACTATGTAGTTTTTAAGTCAATACGCAGCCAATGTAAAACACTGTCAAATAATTTATACCATAACTACATAGCTAATGTTGAATCAAAGCTCAATTCCAATCCTAAATACTTTTGGAATTATGTTAAGGACTTAAAAAATGATAACGGTATACCAAAATTAATGCATTTGGAATCTAGAAAAGGTTCCGATGTTAAACAGATCGCTGATTTCTTTGCTGATTATTTTACTACAGTCTATGCGACGGATAATAGTCCAAATAATATTAATTCACCTTCTAAATATACAATTGGTAGCAGCACTCTTTCATTATCTATGGAAGATATATTTAATGAAATCTTACATCTGAAAGTAAGCAAGGCCCCAGGTCCTGATGGACTCTCAACGTATATTCTGTTAAATTGCATTTATTCACTTTGTAGCCCCTTATTTGATATTTTTTCTAAATCTTTAACTTCTGGAGTATTTCCATCAATGTGGAAGATGAGCTTTATTAACCCAATTTATAAATCTGGTGATCGTAATATGATTTCTAATTATAAAGGTGTTTGCCTTCAGTCTCCTATTTCAAAAATTCTAGATAAATTGGTTTGCAATCAGATTTACTGGATGGCTAAATCCGTTCTCTCTAATAAACAACATGGCTTTATATCCAATCGATCGACAGCCACAAATTTGCTATGTTACCACCAATACTTAGTTAACGCTTTTCATGATAACTATCAAGTAGATTCCATTTATCTAGATTTTTCGAAGGCTTTTGATAGAGTAGATCACTCTATCTTATTAGAGAAATTAGTATTACTTGGGTTTAATGCACTTACGACTGGATGGCTCGCTGATTTTTTGAATAATAGAACACAAATGGTAAAAATCAATAACTTTATATCAAAACCTATATCTGTTACTTCGGGGGTCCCACAAGGCACACATTTGGGGCCAATTTTGTTTTTATTATTCATTAATGATATTGAACGAAGCATTTGCAATAGCGAAATACTTTTATATGCAGATGATATAAAAATATTTAGAATTATTAACACCTTAGAAGACTGTAAATATTTACAAGAAGATTTGGATAAAATTCATGACTGGTGCTTGAATAACAAGCTTTATTTAAATATTAATAAGTGTACTAAAATTTCATTCTCTCGGAAGCATTCAGTTATTAATTATTCTTATAGAATTTGTCAAAATATCATTCCAGAAGTGAATGAAATGAAAGATTTGGGTGTTATTTTCGACAGCAAGTTATCTTTTATATCTCATATAACTAATATATGCAACAAATCATTAAAGATGTGGGGTTTCGTGAGGAGAGTATGTAGAATTCTGAGTCCATCGTGTTTGAAAACTTTATATTGTTCTATGGTTCGTTCTAACTTGGAATACGCATCAATAATTTGGTCACCGCATACATCGGGTCTCACCAACAGATTAGAAACCATACAAAAGAAGTTCTTTCGTACGATGGAGTACAAGTTGGTTAAATACCATTCACTTGGCTCTTATTCAGATATAATGGCTGAATTAAAAATGAAAACCCTAGAAGATCGTCGCACAATTAACGACTTAATTTATCTACATAAAATTGTAAACGGAGCGATTGATTGTCCAGAGATTTTATCCATGCTTGACTTCTACGTACCCTGCCATGATCGTAGTCTAAGGTCTAACCCAATTTTTCGCCTGAGGACGTTTTCATCTAATTATGGTCATAATAATCCCATTGCAAGGATGATGCAAGCTGCGAATAGTTTGGACACGGAATTTATATCGTTATTCGGATCCAATTTAGTTACATTTAAGAATCATCTAACCCACTTAGAGGTTTTTAACAAATAGCCGATAAACTGTGCGATAATTCATATTTATTGTTTGATTAGTGTTGTTAATTTTTTTTTGCATAATTTCGGTGTTTAATACAATAAAAAATAACTGCTTTTTAGTGAGCATAGTATAATTATTTAGTTTTAGTTTTAGATTTATTTCAAATACATTGCATTACTATCTAGATTGTCTACATTGTGTATTTTAAATTTAGTATAGTTTATACATGATATATTTAAGCATTAACTTGTTTTTGTAAAAGGGGTTTCCCATTGAATATGAATAAATAAAAAGTATATATGCAATCATAGTGGAGGAATATCAAACTCCAGTGATTTTATAATGTATTATTGTTATTGTTTAAATTTATAATTTAATTTAATTAAATTAAAATCACTTAATTGGTTATACAGATTTACTTCATAGAGATAAAAATATGTCCTTATTGCTCGCCTAGTTAAATAGAACGGGAACGAGAGTAATTATAGACGATTACCTTTTGTTAAAGATATTCGAACCGAAATAATTACTGTTCTAGTTTACGATTAGGTTTCAAGGTATGTAGTTGTAAGCTTTTAGTTCCGGTTCAAGTTTAGGTTTTAACATACTTTACGGTTCCACTTCTGTTCCGTCTATAAATCGTTCCGGTTTTGTTCTAGTAAATATATAGAAATCTAGAACAGAATTGTATTTAAAATTAGAAATAAATTATACTAAACCGGATCCAAGAAGAACGAATTTTGTTTCAGTTTGAATCTCTACTTCCGATTAAATTTATGTTAAAACTAACTTTCTGTTTAGTATTCTGGCACCGCTTTTCGGACTTTGAGAAATACTGAACATTTCAGACAATTTGCTAGTTATTATTATTTTTATTTATAAAGATGCGGTTGATATCATGATATAATAATGTCCAGGTTCCGTAAAAAAATCGGTTTTAACATCTATTATAAAGTGCGCATGCATGACAAAATTATTAGAAAAATAAAATGTTACATAACTACCCAATAAATGTTAATGAATGAAAGTAATTATGATATAAATAATTTGAAAATTCAAGATCCAATGTAATATACATGTTTAAAAAATAATAGGACAGGCACCAACTGCAAATTAAAATGTTTAACGATTAGTATATTGATTATTATATTATAAATATTTTTCAAAAATTTAATGTGTTCAAAGTATCATTAAAACTAAAAGAATAAGAAGAATGTTCTTTTAATCATATGTATCGATTTTAATACACAATACAATTATTAGGCATCATTTACAGAACATTTTTCTTTTAGGTATACATATTGTGATTTATACGCTGTGAATTTTCAGGGTTTTTTCGCGTTGATTTAGGTGTGCAATTTGAAGATTCTAACGAGTGTTTCCACTCCCAGATTAAGCATGAAGTAAAATTTCGAGTTTAGACAAGCCTGAAAATTTGGATTGGTCATGTAGCGAAGCGAAGCGAAGCGAAGCGAAGCGAAGCGACGCGACGCGACCAATAGAAATTTTCAGGCTTTTCTAAACTCGAAATGTTACTTCATGCGCCACGCGTATAAAACACTAAAATAAAATGAAGTTAAAAATATACTACTTTTGTAATACTCCTTCAGTAGTATATTTTGAACTTGAATTGAAGTTAGTGTTTTATACACGTGGCGCATGAATTAAAATTTCGAGATTAGAAGTGCCTGAAAATTTAACTTGGTCGCTCGGCTTCGCTACGCGACCAACTAAATTCTCAAGCTTTTCTAAACTCGAAATTTTACGTTATGCGTAATCTGGGAGTAGACACAATCGTTAGAAACTTCCAATTGAACGCTTTAAAAAAACAAGGAATGTCTGAAAATATGCAGCATCTGAATAAATATTTATACTTAAAAGAAAAACTCGCTGTATACATCCATGTTAATGTTATGATTCTCTACAACTTCTATTTGACCGATTATAATATCTTCCTTACATAACATTGCGGTCGATAAAACAAATACATAAAAGAAGATAACTTAAATTCAATTCCAATTCCAGCAATGGTTCCATTTCGATTTAAAAAATTTTGAAAATAACGATAACAGTTATACCATCACTTACCTTTGAATGAAGAGACTAACGTATTTTTCTCTAATTTCCCTCAATGAGATGTCAATTTTTACTAAAGGTTAAAAGGATTTGAAATAAATTATCAAAACAATTATTTTTTTCGAGTATGATTTTTGCTACATATTGCCGTAAACGCAGCGGTTGCCAGACAATTCCGGCAGCGGTTTCGTTTCGATTTAAAGAGCTGCTCCTTACAAATTTGCAAATAATGAAAATAGTTACAACATCACTTACCTTTTAATGAAGAGACTGATTTATTTCAGTTTAATTTCGCTCAATGAGGTGTCAATTTTTACTAATGGTTAAAAGGATTTGAAATATAATATCAAAACAATTATTTTTTTCGTATATGATTATTGCTAGATATTTACCGATATTTATTTATAAAATATATTACACAAGATATCTACACTGTACAGGATTCATCGTTTTTTGTTCGTCTAACAATTATCAAATAAATTAAAAAACAAAAATTACATACATACAAAAAGGACATAATTAAACTTATATAGCACCAGTCGAGACTATAAATACAAAATATTTTACAAATATATAGAAAAAATGTACACAATTTATACAAAAGAAGAAGAATTCATATATTATTTAAAGAGCCCTCCCCGAACGATAGAGAGAGGGCCGAAAAAGGTAACGGGAACGGGGAAATAGTATATTTCTAACAATCATAGCAACTAAAATATCTTTTTTCTTTTTCTTCATTTCGGGAACATATATAGAGATTGAGAACGGAAACAATCTAAGTGCTTATATACTACATTGCATCACAGCTCCAGACGGCGGCGCGAATTTTTTTGTTTTTTGTAAATTATGGCGGATTTTTTTGAGTTTCATCATAGTCCGATTCGGCTACTTTATAAAATTACAAATGTTTTATTATATTTATTCCTCCTTACTTGCATTTCATTGTTTAATTGTAATGTATAGTAAGTCGCGCGCACTTTATTAAAAATTAATTAATACTTCAGTTCGTTTTATTTAGGATTTTTGGACTTTGAAGTTTTGGTTGATTCTTCATCGGCCGCCGAAACGGACTAGCTTTGACGGCTCCGTTTTTTTTACTTTCCTTTTTATAGAACACCATAACTTACATACGCATATAATGCTTTAGTGATACTTTAACATCATAGTTTATATACGTAAGTAATACTTTGTTGTTACATAAGCTAAAGTATTCTATTTTCTTTATCTGTCATCTTACCTTTCGTTTGTTTTTTTTTGTGAAAGAGTTCATTATTGAACAGATGTTCAATCACTATTTTTCTTTAAATATTAACAACATAAATCACTTTTTTAGTACTCTTGCTTTGTATACACTGGTAGTTGCTCCCGGAGCCGCCGTTTATTTTTTCGCAGTTTTATCACTGTACTTTCACACCGCACTGTACTTTCTTCCATCATTGATTATCTTCACAGCAGGCCCCCAAATGACTGACTCGATAAAATATTTAAACTATAGTCTTTTCTTTAATATCACATTCAACGGTTGAGGAGCACTAATATCATCATCAGCAGCAGGAACGTGCTGCTGATGTGATGTCGCGTCGCAGAGTTAAACCTACTTAAGCCTAGGGATTCTTCGGCTGCAGGACTGCTGCTCCTCGACACTTTGCTCCTGGCGGCCCCTTCTATATGGTTGCCGTCCAGTTCCAGGATGGGAGTGCCTCCCGGCCAGCCTTCCGTGCTGTAGCGTCTGTAGTTGCATTGATCGACGCCGCTTCTCACGTAGGGCCTCGAGATGTTTGGGTAATGTGACTCTATCGTATCCGTTCCCTGTAATTGTAAAAGGTAATTTATAATACGGATCAACTCACGTAGTTTCAGAGTTTGCAAGATGTGATCTAGTTCTAGATGTTTGAATTATGATTACATACATACATGAATAATAAAATATAGTTGATGTTATTGAATTTTATTTTGTTTTTCATAATAATAATAATAATTGGTAGGTCTTAGTAGTTTAGTTAACAGTAGACAAGTGTATTCAAATATAAATATAAAATGTGGGTAATAAATAGTTGACTCCAATCACACATGTTCAGTTTAGATCTAACTATATAATTCAAACATCTATAACTCATAAGAACCTACGCTGATTTGAATCAGTGCATATCTAAAATTAAAACTAAATACATACCGGTAATAATGTAGATTGCGCCGTCCAACACAAAGGCTTAAACGATCCTTTCATCGTCGCCTCTTGAAAACTGTGGAACTGATTGTCCCAGTCGTACGAGACCAGCCTTGACTCCAGCGTCATCCCGGCCAATTCCGGAGGCGCAGCTATCCGCACCGGATTTGATCCCCTGAAACAACAAGATTACACGTTACTGCAAATGTGCTCGCACACACGCAAACATTTCCGGATTTCCGGAATGCAGTCAATAACCGTGTTTGTTGGAATAACCCCGGATTGGGTTAAGAGAGGTGTGCTATTGAAACGCATTTATATATTCGCGCTAATTGCTATTGATCAATATTTACACACGGGGCTTAATGAGATTGTAAAAGTGTTATTTTTTTTATTTGGGTGTTATCCTGTTATTTGATAACTGTGTAAAAGAATGAGGCGGGAGAGTGAATTAGCACGTCCCCATTAGTTTTAACAATAACAAATGTTACTTCCTCTAATTTGCACGCGGCCTTTCGCATCCCTCGTGTTCTGGAATAATTGTTTCAGGGTCGTCTTGCCTGCTGACAATTAGAGGATGGATTTCAGCAAAGAGAGGTCACTTCACAATTACAGGCTAATTCTCTCGTTAAGTTAGAACACTAAGGACGAGTTTATACCGAAGTTCGGATGACCCTCGGACTAATTTCTGCTTGATTTAATATTACCTTTAAAACTGATTCAACTTGAAATTCGATTACAGAATTCTAGCTTAAGTTGCTTTATTACGTATTTATTAATAAATTATGCCAAAGCCTAATATGTTATAATATAATGAAATCTTAAACCCTTGCGTTTCATATGTTTTATAATAAATTATTTATAAACCTAATAAGGCATTGCATTTAGTGTAATAACACAAAAAATTATGTTTAAAAATAACTACTACACTTTTTCAACGATAAATTGGGACTAATCAATATCAAATTGAGAATAAACAATCTTAAATTAGGATTTCAAACATCTGTCAGGTTGGGCACAATTAAATTGGGATTTAACAACATCGAACAAATGTTATATAAGAAAAAATCTTCATAAATTATAGCACTGGGAATAAATGAATTTGAATGAAAGCAACATACAGCATCTTTTTCATTTAAGTATACATATTCCCATTTGTACTTTGTAGATTTCTAAACATTCGTTATTTTAAAAAATCGTTATATTTTAAAGCTTCTAACAAGTGTTTCCATTTCTTGATTAAGCATGAAGTAAAATTTCGAGTTTTAAAAAGCCTTAAAATTTAGTTTAGTCGTTTCGCTTCGCTACGCGACCAAACCAAATATTGCTTTTATAGTTTAATTTAAAACTTCTAACGAGTGATTCCTCTCCCAGATTAAGCATGAAGTAAAATTTCAAGTTTAGAAAAGCAAGAAAATTTGGTTTGGTCGCGTAGCGAAGCGAAGCAACCAAACCAAATTTTCAGGCTTTTCTAAACTAGAAATTTTACTTCATGCGTCACGCGTATAAAACACTGATTTCAAGTACGGTTCAAAATATACTGCTTTAGAATACTGCTTATGCAGTATATCTTAAACTTCATGATATTTCAGTTTTTATACGCGTGGCGCATGAAGTAAAATTTCGAGTTTAGAAAAGCCTAAAAATTTGATTTGGTCGCTTCGCTTCGCTACCCGACCAATCCAAATTTTCAGGCTTTTCTAAACTCGAAATTTGACTTCATGCTTAATCTGGGAGTGGAATCACTAAAAGTTAGAAGTTTTAAATTAAACTATAAAAACAAATACCTCAACATTTGCATGCATCAGGATATGTATACTTGAAAAAAAAAATTATCTGTGTTTTAAATAATTTGAACTTGCTTGGTCCACTTTCAAATCTATCAAAAGAGACAAGCTGTCTTGAATTATATTTTTTCAGCCCCAATATAAAATTGATCACCCTCAATTTGATGTTGTTTAATCCCAATTTGATTATATTTAAAATGACAGCTATGCTTGAAGTCCAAATTAAATATTGCTTAATACAAGATAAATTCAAATTCAAAACTATTTGAATTCGAGAAAATAAGCTTACGCTTCTTATAGTTTGCAACTTTCAATAATATATAAAATTACGAAAAAATCATTCGTGAATATGCAAACAATGTCTTAATTAATAAGACAATTTAAGACGATAAATATCCATTGAAACAACTACTTCCCGTGCAAATACACCTCCGGATATTGAATTATACAATGAAATATTTAAAATATTATTTAATTTGATTTGTTACAACGCTCTATTAAAGTATATGTAACGTTTAGGTCAAATTTTCTTCAAACCAACTAACAAATACAAATTTAAAATGAAAGGAGAGATAACAAAAAAATTGAAGTGAAAGGACTTGGATTAAAACTAATGTCTTAGGCCATCTATAGACGCGTTTCGAGATTTATCTCTCTTCAGTATAGCTTTGCTTATGACGTTTAAAAAAATTAGGAATTAAATTAAAACAAACTTACTTGGAAAAAGTGTTGTGTGTGGAATGAACAGGTACACAGAAATGGAATGAGTGAAAATGATGGTCGGTATTTATAGGTAAAAAAGCTAATGACATAATCCCCTTTTTTTACCTATAAATACCGACCATCATTTTCACTTATTCCATTTCTGTGTACCTGTTCATTCCACCCACAACACTTTTTCCAAGTAAGTTTGTTTTAATTTTATTCCAATTTTTTTTAACGTCATAAGCAAAGCTATACTGAAGAGAGATAAATCTCGAAACGCGTCTATAGATGGCCTAAGACATTAGTTTTAATCCAAGTCCTTTCACTTCAATTTTTTTGTTATCTCTCCTTCCATTATAAATTTGTATTTGTTAGTTGGTTTGAAGAAAATTTGACCTAAACGTTACATATACTTTAATAGAGCGTTGTAACAAATCAAATTAAATAAGATTTTAAATATTTCATTGTATAATTCAATATCAGGAGGTGTATTTGCACGGGAAGTAGTTGTTTCAATGGATATTTATCGTCTTAAATTGTCTTATTAATTAAGACATTGTTTACATATTCACAAATAATTTTTTCGTAATTTTATATATTATAAATATTGCTTAACTCCAATATTGATATTCATTAGTTTTAATTTGAAAATTAAGGTATAGATAAATAAACTATAGTCACAAGTTAAGTGTAAATACGGTGGTTAAACAAAGTTAAAAAGTGTTTTATTTACAAGTGAATTATTTATATTTGAATATTCGAATATGTGAAATATGTATTCGTTTACGAATCCCAGCCTTAGTCAAAACACTCGTTAGAAGTTTGTAGTTAAACAATTGGAAATGTACATTAGGATATGTATTTGTTAATGTTACAGACAAAACTAGAAACTGGACAAAACGCGTATTGTCTAGACAAAACGCGAAATGTCTACTGCTTAGAGACATAGTCTGAATTAAAACATAATTTTGGGTTTTGCTCCAGACAAATTGTTCTAGTTTTTTCCGCATGCGCTTGGACAAGTCCTAGCATTTAAGTGCCATAAAAATTAAATAAATAAAAAAAATTGTAAGGAAATATTTATTTCATTGTTTTATTTTGTATATAAAAAACAATAACAAAATTGAGTTAATAAAACTAGAGAAGCTAAAATTTGAGACTAACTTATATAACATTCGAGACATTCTTCCGCTTTTGTCCGAAATTATAATATAAATCAATCAAACATTACAATATATCATGCAATAACATAACATTAGGTGTTGAAAGTGGTATAAAACGTCGAATGTGTCATAAGTAAGGTTAGGTTGAGTGTTACATACATTTTGGTAGACAGCATCTAACCTAACCTAACTTTTGACACATTCGACGTTTTCACCGTGTCAAGTTTAGTTATATGTCACATCGTCAGCGTCTGTAAGGTTAGGTGTTACTCTGTTAAGTTAGGTTAGGTAGGATGTCATTCTGTCCTAGCCTAACATAACCTAACATAACAGAGTGACACCTCCACGTACAAACCTTGACGATGTGACATGTAACTAAACTTGACACATTCGACGTTGTCACCGTGTCAAGTTTAGTTGTATGTCAAATCGTCAGGATTTGTAAGGTTAGATGTCACTTTGTTAAGTTAATTTAGGTAGGATTCTGTCGACTAAATGTCGGCTATCCATTATAGTTCAGATATCGACTTATGTCTGTTTTTATGGATTAATATAAACTAAACATAAATAATTAACATACAGATTCAGAGTAAACATAATAAGTGTCATAAAAATGTCAAAAGTAAAAGAATGACTAACAAAACATGTTCACGACTGTCTAAGCATATTACAATTTTCAAAAACTTTTTTTTTACTAATAATGAATATTCAATACATTTATTATTTTATTTATCACTTGGAAAAACATGATAATTATTTGTTTCTTAAATTCGAATAAAATGACTTGATTTATATAATTTTTGTTATAATCAAATTAATTAATTGTATTTTACCTAAGATACTTTTTAAAATTTAAATTAAAATAATACTATTTTTGAGTAACCAATTGTAGGTACAAGTTTATCTTCAAATAATAACAAACCAAACTGGATTGTTTGATAATTAATCACATCCAATTATAAAAAGTAGATTTATTTTACAAGGTTTATTATAAAAGCGTTAAAACAAACTTTTAACGTGGGTTTCCATTACTAGATTAAGCATAAAGTAAAAATTCGAGTTTAGAAAAGCCTGAAAATTTGGATTTGAAGGGGCGCGCGAATCGAGTCGCGCCTCGGCAAATCCAAATTTTCAGGCTTTTCTAAACTCGAAATTTTACTTCATGCACCACGCGTATAAAACATTGATTTAAAGTGAAGATCAGAATATACTCGCTATAAATAATATGTCACTTTGTTTATAAAACAAAGTGGTGTTTTCCAGTACTTTTTTTTTTTCAATGTAAAATCTTGCAAAGCCTTTTGTCTAACAGCCCTTAGACACAACGCATTTTCTTTAAACAATGTGCAAAATGACAGGCAAATGCAATTTTACTCGGCTATTGTCAAAAAACTTTGGATGATTTGCGTTTTGTCCGTATTTTGTGTTTTATTCGAAAACACTTATGCCCGTTTGCACCTACTTTAATTAACTTAATGAGTGGTTAGTACTTTTTAAAAACACATCAATTGTATCTACAAATTGTTTACACAATTGCATATTGATAAAAGAAACATGTTTAGGATGACTTACAAATTTTTAACATTTTTATGATCTAAAAATTTTACTTAATCAGAGGTTTAATCAATGATTAGTGGATGTTTAAAGCTAATCGATCGGGGTGCAAATGGACATGAGAAGAAATACTCCCTGTAACTATTTTATTATTGTCTATAAGAAGCTAACTTGTTTGTGTGTTTGTTAATTAATCTATTAACAAGGGTATTTAAACATTTGTACTTACCCTGCATAAATAAAACAGTATGTATCTGCGTGTAACACAGTATAATAAATTGAAATAATATTTATTCAACGAATTTACTTGAAATTACGTACGTGTGTGAAAGTGAGAAGTGTGAATTTTATTGAACCCAGGTGAGTATTTATTAGGGTTAGCACTTTACGAAATTTAGGGTAGGTCGTAAAATCTTAGCGTCCAATTAACGCATTACTCCGACTCGTTAACTTTAACTGGCGTTCCGAAATGCGTGTGCTCGCTCTCCGGCTTGATAAACAGATTTGTTTGTTAATTGGGTCGTTTTTGGTAATTGTGGATTCACGGTTATCGGCTTGATGAACTAGTTACCGCATTACTCATTGTTAAAACTAACACCTGATTTAATACTCGTAAAATTGGTTAAATTGAATTATATAATACTGATTTGCATAATTCTAATACGCTACATACAGGGAATTTTCTTTTTTATACCCAAAAGGAATAATTCATGTATGTATCGTATTATAATTATGCAAATGAGTGGTATATAATTCAATTTAAACAATTTTACGATGTATACGCTGTATTTGTTCGGGAATTTAGTGTAAATGAACTAAACTTGACAAAAATAATTCCAATTAAAAAATATTAGAATTTGAGAAAATAAGCTTACGCTTCTTATAGTTTGCACAGTTTATATAATATATAAAATTACGAAAATGTTTTTCGTGTAAAATGCGAACAATGTGTTTTATTTAATAAGACAACTTAAGACAATAAATATCCATTTAAACAACTATTTGCCGTGCAAATACACCTCCGGATATTGAATTATACAATAAAATATCTAAAATCTTACTTGAATTGATTTGTTACAACGCTCTATCAAAGTATATGTAACATTTAGGTCAAATTCTCTTTAAATCAACTAAAAAATAAGCATGAAAAATGAAAGGAGAAATTACAAGAAATTAGACGCGTTCGAGATTTATCTCTTGTCAGTATAGCTTTCCTTATGACTTTTAAAAACTTGACATTGACAATAGCAGGTGTCCGGTATTCAAAATGTATGTTTAGTACAACTGAACTCGTACAAACGAACGCAATGCAGTTTATGTAACGAACAAATTTAGTGTAAAAAGTACATGCACTAGTTTATATAACGATCGAATTTATTGTAGAATTTCACCTAAATTTGATATTGCCGGGAATATTTGTTATAAGAAACTAATACTTTTAATAATTAAGTTTCATATTAATAATAATAATATTAATAATAATAATATTAATAATAATACATTTATTTTTCATGTTTTTACAAAATATATACATGGTATATACAGCAATTACACGAAAACAAGTTAAAAAGATAGTATTATTAACAATGAATTAATATAAAAAATAAACTCGCATTTAAGCTTTAATATTGTTGTAAAATTCTTCCATCGTGCAGGGTTCTATGACAACCAGTTTATTAAAGAGCATGCTTTTCATAATAGCATAAGACTTAGCTTTTTTGATATCTATGGGCAAACTATTGTACAGTTTAATACATGCATAGTATGGGCCTTTTTCAAACAGGGTTAATTTGTGAGATGGGAGACTATATTCAATTCCATGCCTTGTGTTGTAAATATTTCGTAATACATTTCCACGAAAAATATTTCGATTTATCCATAGAAATTTTACACATTCCAGAACATAAATACCAGTGCAAGTCAATAATGTTTCCCTCTTAAATATCCCTCTACAGCTGGCATTAAATTTTAGTTTGTACATAATGCGTAGTGCACGTTTTTGAACCTTGAACACTGAATCAACTTTCTGATATATGCATAGTAAAATATTTTAGTAATATTTGGGTTAGTGTTCCTTCACAAAATGCTAAGGCCATACGTCGCTTTGCTTAGTTTGTTGATTAGGTATTCTGTATGTTGTTTAAAACTTAGAGTCTCGTCTAATAAAATTCGCAAAAATTTAGTATGGTTAGTTAAAGGATGTGAAATATTATTGAGTGTTATATGTTGTGGGATTGATAAATTTTTGTGTGTTTCAAAACAAATCCAATTCGTTTTTTCTGCATTTAATATGCGGCAGTTTTAAGCAAACCACTCTTCATTTTTTCCACATATAATTATGTTGGTGTCGTCTGCATAACTAAGAAAACTGCAACTGTTGGTTATGTTATTTAAATCATTTATAAAAATAATTAACAGTAAAGGGCCAAGGAAGCTTCCTTGGGGAATGCCCATGTTAGTGTTTAGGGTATCCGATAGAATCTTTGTACCTTCACCATCACTAATTTTTACAATTTGCTTCCTATCTTGCAGATAAGTTATTACAAATTATGATACATTTTATTATAATGTATAACTCTTTGTGTAACATCACCTGGTGTAATATCAATCCACACTTGATATAGTTTATTACGCTGCGAGTAAATCGCTTATGTTATTTAATAGTTTAAATATCTAGCGCTTTGCAAGAGTTTCGGTTTTCACAAACGAGCACCGGATATTAAAAGTAGGAAGCCGGAAACGCGTTATATTGCGCGGCGATGGAATCCGGATTCTCGGTGTGTAGGGGTAGTTAACCTCGTCTTTTATAACAATATTATAAGTAAAGGAATCAAATACGATGCTCAGCCCCATTTTAAATCATATTTCGAATTGATGCAAACTAGTAAATTATTGCGTTGTTTCTAAAAATTAGGTTGTGACTTATGAGGTCTCCCAATTAGCATTGTCTAGTTGGGTTAGATCTTCCTTCATAGATATGGTTTTTTTCATGATTTTCGTAATGCGCAATGTTAATTTCTTAATCTGATACCAATGCATCGCTAATTTTTCAATTACGCTAATTTATTTAAAAAATCGATAAACTCAAAATAGAATAAAATCGTGTTTTAGAAACATTTACTTTGTAGTGTTGGTTGTCAAAGATTAAAAAATCTGGATTTAATTATAAATAAAACAATGTTTGGCGTATTTTAAACTTATTTTGAAGATCCATGTTTTTCCAGGTAGCAAAATTATCAGTTTTTTTTTTGTTTATGTAAATTATAATAATCTGGCTATGTTAAATTTACCAAGTTTAACGTTTTCTTTAATCAATTTTGACACTTTGTACGCCGGTTGACTTTCATATTTACCTAATACAAATGTTCTTGATTTTGTATGAAACAAGAAAGTTTTGAAGAACTGAGCCGATTATGTTGACTGAAATAATCCTAATAATTTCAGGATTTCTGTCATAAGCAACAATTTCTGGTTGTGTATATTCAAATTATATGCTATACAGGGTGTCCCGTTAATGTGGGGAAATAGTTTAACCATGAATTCCTAGGACATAATTATGATGATTTAACATAACTCATCTATACCCAAAAGTTTACGGTTAAGCCAGAATTAATCTTCAAAGTTCAAAAAAATATTATTAATTTTATTTATAACAATTGAACGCTATATTCGATCCGACTAAAATTTAAACTCGAAATTTGACTTTATGCGCCACGCGTATAAAACACTAAAATATTGTGAAATGTATGTATATTCGAACTTTACTTAAAATCTGTGTTTTATACGCGTGGCGCATGAAGTAAAATTTCGAGTTTACGGGGCTTTTCTAAACTCGAAATTTTACTTCATGCTTAGTCTGGGGGTGGAAAACACTCGTTTAAAGCTTCAAATTGAATTCTTTTAAAAAACGAATGTCAGAAAATTGACAGCTTGTGCATATGTTTACCTAAAGAAAAAATCACTGTATCCTAATACAAGCAACCTTGTATTAGGATTTTGCCACGGAAATTGAGGATACCATTTTCATTATTTATATTTTTGTGGCAAAACCGTACAAGATATCAAACATTATTAAGAGAATGAGCTTTCATATGAACCAATCTTTGAAGTAATATTTTTTTAATTTTTATAAGGTGCGGCAGTAAAAACATATTTTAGTTTATATGTTGTTGTACTACTGTTTTTCATATTTCTTGTCAATCAATGATGACCATAATAACATAAATGATGTGTTATATTATAATAATCAACCATTATAAATTTCACTCAAATCGTATATAGCGCTTAATCGTTACAAATAAAATTAATAATATTTTTTTGAACTCTAAAGCCTAATTCCGGCTTAACCATAAAGTTTTGGATATAGATAAGTTGTGTTGAATCATCATATTTTAATCCCAGGAATCTATGATTAAACCATTTCCCCACATTAACGGGACACCCTGTATATTTTAAATGTACTTCATTACAAATTGTGTTTATCACTGAAAACCTAAAATTATAAAGGTTATTATAGTCAACAAAAAAAAAAAAAAATAAGAAATGGAGTCAGGCCACTACCAAAATAAACGGCTCATTTTTTTTAATATAATAAATGTAATTACCATTTGTATTTTATTATTGAATTTACCGGTTTTCACTGTTTTATAATTAAAATGTCAAGTTTTTTTTTTACTCTTATTGCCTGCTTTATGTTTGTTGATTTCTTAAATTTTTCTATTTTTGTCATGCTGGTTTTGACAATTTTATTAAAAATTCTTATTATTATTTAGATTTATAATTTTTGGCAAATTTCTCATGTCTACTATTTCTATAAATGATTTTTGGCGTATTAATATCTAGTATTTTCAATTGTAGTCATTTATATTGTAAATGGACCTCGGAAATAACTAAATTTTATCGATTTGTAGAAAAAGCTACAGATATTGAACAAATATAATTATAGTTTTTTTGGCGAAGTAGTCGATTTTTTCAAATTGAATTGATTTGTGAATTAAATGTTTGTTGCTTTTGACGATTATTTTTTAAATTTAGAGTTTTATCAATATTTAAAAACTATAATGTAATTGATTTGAATTATTTTTCTACTATATTCTTTAATATAAACAAATCGTCAATTGATTATACTAGTTTTATCGATTTATAAAATATCCACTACATTTTTTCCAATTTTTACTATTTTTCGTATCTTGATCTTTTGTAATTTTTATTGATTTTAACAATAATATAGTAAGGTTATTCTTGAATTTGTCAATTTTGACGATTTTTATTTTTAATATTTTGTATATTACAAAATAATAAGAACTACAATTTTGTAATAAGCAATACAATTTAGAGTCAAAAAGTGTACCTTTATCTCGTTTATAAAGAAATTAAAATTCAGACATTGTTAAAAAACATATTTTATCAAAATCTGATATTTCATTTGATAATTTTAGACCCGATAAAGAAAACTGTAAATTCAAATTAATTTAATTAAATTAATTCAAATGTAGTCAACTAATTTTATTTAAAATAGGTCGATTTTGTATTTTTCAACATTCGCACAAAGTTTCTTAATGTCTTAACAATCTCTGGTGATTTTATCAAAATCTGATGTTTCTTCGATAATCTTAGATTAGAAAAGGATAAGAAGCTGCACGTTTTAATAAAATCCGTTAAGTTGATAAACTTTTAATCAAATTTGAGCGGCAGTAATTTTGTTAAAATTCGGACTATTTTTTTTTCAATTTTATTACAAAGTATATTTATTTCTGTTAAATTTATGAAAATATGACATTTTTTTTATAATCTCGTGTCATTATAAAATAAACTGTATTGATTATGTTTTGATAAATTGATAATATTTTATTTAACTTTGACCGTCTATGTTAAAAATTAGTCGATTTTTTTTTCTTAACTTTAATACAAAGTATTTATTTCTTACAACACTTTTGATTTTACCCAAATCTGACGTGCCCTTGATAATCTTAGATTAGACAAAGATAAACTGCAGTTTTTAATAAATTTAGTGAAGTTCATCAAATGTTTGTCAACTTTGAGCATCAAAAATTTTGTAAAAGAAAATCGGTCGATTTTTTTTAGTGGTCGTACAAAATGTATTCATTAATCTCTGTTGATTTTATTAAAATCCGACATTTCTTTGCGAATTTCAGATCTGAAAAAAAAACTGCACGTTTTGATATTTCCAGTTAAATTGATTAAACTTTATTTAACTCTAGGCGTCTGTAGTTCTTATTTTTGAATGTCGAATTTAGTATTGAATATGTCACTAATTATCAAAAGACTTCAATATATTCACTATTTGTTTTGAGTTATGTGAAGTAACCAATCATTCATAAAACACGGTTTGATTTCCTTTCTTCATGAATTTATTTTTCACTCTTAGATGTACATTTCGAGTACCATGTACTCATTTTCAATAACTTCAAAATTGTTTAAAAAATTATAATATTATTAATAAGTATATAATTTTTGTAAATCGATCAAATTCGTCACAATTAATAAAAATAGATTAAATATATTTAATTATAAATGAGTCGCCTATTTTCAAAAACCCATAAATCCTTATTTTCATATAATATTAAGGGTATTTGGAAACAGGCGACTCAAATTTTCTATAATATTTTAAAAATTATCAAAAAATCGTCAAAAAGAAAATTATCACATAAGTCAAAATGTTCTAAATAAACATGTCTAAAAGTGTACAATATTAACAAAAAAGATATAATTATATTTATTGCTATTTATGTATATTTCTCTTAAAAAATAATTAGCCAAATTCAATTGCATCCAAACAAAACGACGAATTTAACAAACCAAAAAATTGCGAAAATCTTCAAAATCTATTTTCCTAATAAGAAGTAATTTCTGATCGAATAATCAAGTATTTTTTTATATTTGAAGTACAAGTAATACCTAATTTTTTTCTAATTATTAAACGAGTGTTTCCACTCCCAGACGAAGGATGAAGTAAAATTTTGAGTTTACAAAAGCACCGCGTAGAATATTTGTCGTTGGGCGCGCAGCGACCCGAGACAAATTTTCACGGGGCTTTTCTAAACTCGGAATTTTACTTTATGCGCTATGCGTATAAAACATTGATTTAGTGTTCAAAAATACATCTTTAACCAGAATAACACGGAATAAGATAGTAAATCTGTTATGTTTAGTGTTAATAATAAATAAATAGCTTTTGATCATTTTTGTTAATAAAAACTTGGAGCGATATTAAAAATGTCAATGATTGCAACAACATCAAATGTATACTTAAAGGATTTGTATTCGTGATCCGTAAAGCAGGATGCGAATCATTGAATTTCGATTCATATTTTTCTCTTACGAAACCTTTATTCGAGTATTTGTTATTCGCATCATATTACGAGATTCGGATTCGTGGTTCTAATCCTTTTTTCGAGGACTTCTTTTTTTCTCGTGGGATTTCCTCCAGTCGCCCCTCCGCGATCCCCCCTGTATGTTAACGCTAGAGGGCCAGGCTGTTTGCATTGATGATAGTATAAATAGAATATGTTTAATTAATTTCTCACTTAACCCGTGGTGAAACATTTTTAAAATAATTCTGGATATTTAAAACACTTGGTTTGTTTCACTAGTTTATATTTTCTCCGACTAGTTTCGACCATTGGTCATCTTCAAGGATTCCTCCTTGAAGATGACCAATGGTCGAAATTAGTTGGAGAAAATATAAACTAATGAAACAAACCAAGTGTTTTAAATATCCAGAAGTATAAATAGATTATTGGAATAGAAGTGATAGTAAAGAATAAATAAATAGTACTTACGGGCTTAACTCTTGAATGCCTAGGGAATGTAGCACTGTTGGTAAACTGGGCAGGCTATGACAGGCAGTGAGTGCACGCTGGCGAGGATAGTAGAGTCCCATAACTAAGCACGTCTCTTCTCTGCTCGTTAGACCACCTAAGGTGATCGCGGATCTACCGGAACTATTATACGCGCACTCGGCTATCAAATGGTCCCCAGGTAGTATCTTAACGGGCGCACCCAGCCGCCTGTACTCTTGATAATCCGCATCGAGATTATCATCAGCGGCAATGGGCGCCTGTTCGACATTGCCCCTGACGTGCCTCAATGCCACTTGTCTGCCAATCCTATGCGTTTTCATGACAACTGCGAACATATTGATCCCCTGGTGAGGGAACGCTTGGCTGGTGCACTGGGAGACGCAGTGGCCCGAAGAAACCACCCTCTGCTGCCCCGGTGGGATGATGTGCCGCCAATTCGGATCCATTCCGACGGATATAACGCCGGCATCATGTCTCCGTAACTCAGGTGTGTAATACAGTCTTAGTCCCGTCCCGTCCAAAGCTCCTAAGCTCCCGTCGGTCGGGGTGGCGTAATGCGTTTCGAGCAGATAGTAACGGGAGCCCTGGGGTTCCAGGGGGTAGCCCGCCTCCGGTGGGAAGCTGAATCCTTCTGATCCGCGCGCCCAGCTCGCGACCACCGTGTTGCAGCCGATCGGCTGGGATCCCGGCTTGTAACACTGTCTGCCGTTGCTCTCCGCCAGTTTGGCAAGCTGGGGACTGTCCTGACACTCGTACAATACCAAGTGCTGAAGGCCGGTAATTGATCCGGACCCTTGCAGGGGCTCGTACTGAAAACAAAGAAATGAAATGAATATAGGTTTTATTTCTTCTATTGTAAGTGAAATTGAATTCGGGTGAGTGATGGATGAATGGCATGGCACATTTATTAAATCATTATATTCTATAGATATAACAAAAAGGCATGCTTATTTTTCTTACTTTCTTGTTTCGCCTAAAACTCTAGTCTTATATTAAAAATTACCAATTTATTTCTCTCGTTACAAAGCAATTGAGACAATTATGTATCCACTGCAGTGGCGGCTAATCCATAAAGGCTGTGGAGTAGTTGACAGTTCATATACGGCAGTCGTAAAGTTTAAACGTAGCAAATTTATAAAAAACAAATATTCGATTATAAACCAACGTATTATAAACCCACGTATTATAATCGTAAAAACAGTTTATCAAAATTCATCATTAATTAGTAGAAAATTTTGTAAAATTTGGATAGAAATAATGTACCATCAAAACCCACCATTTATCGTTTAGTAAATGATTTTGAAGAAAGAGGCTCTGCAGCAGATAAGCACACGCCTGGGCCACAATGACCGAAAAGATCTGCTGAAAACATTGCTGCTATCCTACAATGTCTTAAAAACAGTCTATCAAACTTAATTCAACACCGTGCTTAAGAAATTAAACTTAAGAGAACAACTTCTACCGATAGGCGATCTCGAGTGAGAGTGATCGAGTCATTCGATTATTAAATTCATCGATTGTTTAATAATCTATTATTATCATTCGAATAATGATTGTAATGATCATTTGAATGATATTTTAAATGATTATATTAATGATGATTCAAATGGTAATATCAGTGATCATTCGAATAATCATTCAAATGGTAATATTAATAATCATTCGAATGATCATTCAAATCATTATACAGGGATTTTGTCTTAGTAACTATAGTATACAGGGAAGAAAGAAGAAAAATTTCTTTTAAGTATACATATGCGTACGCTTTTTTTAAGAGGTCAATTTGAAGCTGCAAACAAGTGTTTTCCACTCCCAGACAACATGAAGTAATATTTCTAGCGGAGCGACCAAACCGAATTTTCAGGATTTTCTAAACTCGAAATTTTACCTTATACGCCAGACGGATAAGTCACTGATTTAAAGTGAAATTTCAAATACACTCATTAGATATGTACACAAATTAATTTACACTTTGTTTTTATTTTTAAAATTTGGCGCCAAACAAATGTATAAATACTAGATGGTCAGAAGCAGAGTGACCGAACCGAACGTTTAGGATTTTCTAAACTCGAAATTGTACTTTATGTTTAATCAAGGAGTGAAAACACTGGATCAAAACTTCAAATTGAACGCAAAAAGCAATGAATGTTAAAAATTTTACAACAGATGCATCAGAATATGTATACTTAAAATTAAAATTCTGTGAATGTATAAATTATTTATACAGAGTGTTCGGTGGGGAGGTTTACTTCTTTATTTTTCTATAACTTTATGAAAAGTAGAAACTAAACGGCGTAATGATGACTAATGTTTGATTGACTGTTAAGAATTACGTGTTACAATGTCAGCCAAATATTCGTCTCTGTAACCTCACAAATGCGGGCTCTTTTTATAACATTATCCATTATATTTTTACACATTTTAACTGGTATTTTATTAATTTCGTCACGAATGTTTTTCTTCCCCAGCAAGCCAAATTTTCAGGCTTTTCTAAACTCGAAATTTTACTTCATGCGCCAAGCGTATAAAACACTGATGTACTGTGAAATTAAAAATATACTATTAAATCAGTATTAAGGGTATACTGCTAAAGCAGGTTTAAAAATATATTTCTGAAAATTTTGAATTTCACAATATTTCAGTGTTTCATATGCCTGGCGCATGAAGTAAAATTTCGAGTTTAGAAAAGCCTGAAAATTTACTTCATGTTTAAACAAGAAGTGGATCCATTCGTTAGTAGCTTTAAATTGAAAATACAACGAATGTCTTAAAATGCATATGCATCTGAATATGTATACTTAAAAAAAAATGTTTATGCCTGCACCCATAAAAATTCTCACGATCCGCCACTGATCCATTGCAATCTGTTATGACAAAATTGCAAACTTGCTTGCTGCTAGCCTAATCAGGTAACTGAGCTTGAATTTCGAAATCAAAGTGATCTTTTCTAATAGTCAGTAACTAGCAGCGTAGCGTCAAACTTCAATTGTCAATTTTGATTTGCCGGGGCGCTACAGTTTGCTTTGCGCCGGCAAATCCAAATTTTCAGGCTTCTCTTAAAATGTTACTTTATGCTTAACACTTGGTAGAAAATTCAAATTAAACGCTTTCGTTGTTAAAAACAACGAATGCCTTTACAACCTATATATCAGGATATGTATACTTAAACAAGTCTGTACTATATGTCTTTGTCGTGAGCAAGTTGTACGTTGAATGAATCATTGCACATAGAAGTGTAGTTCTTTGCTGATATACTTAAATTACTATCAAGACATATATTATGGATTGATGTAGTGTAATATAGGCAATTCATCAAACACTAGGCAGCTACTTTAATTAAAGCCCTGCATGCAGCAAATCGCGTGGTCTAGACCCCAGACTCATTTACAAGATTTTAACTCCTACATCAAGCGAAGCCATTCATGAGCGATGAGCCCATATCTTTCCCCCAGCACACACACGTGAACTCAATTCGCCAAATCTCGTTATTCCCGAAAGAAATAGAATTTTAAATGCTCCGACGACAACAAAGAGACCGCCGTGCGAGCAAAAGCGGAGGGCGAGTGTTTCACTCCGGCTCCGGAGGTGGGAATATAAATAAAGTGATTTGCATAGAGTTGCACTTACCCGGACTAGATGCTGCTTGCGGGAGAGCGATGGCAGCTTGAACACGCGGCACCAGTAGAGGGTGTCGCCGGGGACGGGCGGTTCCACGGCCGAATTCCGGAGTTCCCAGACGCTGGCCGTCTCCTCCGGCCCCGGAGCGTCCTGGTCCGCGCGTTGGACCAGATACAGCGATTGAGTCCCCCGGGATTCCAAGTCGTGCTGGGGCAGTGAACCCGGACCGACGGCACCGCCCACGGGCTCTTTACGGTGGAATGCCCACACTACCCGCATAGTATCATTCTGAAAAAAAAAACAGGATAGTTTAGTAATAAATATTTACAGTTACCACTAGAGCCATTCTTCAAATACAGAATATACATTAAAGGAGCCCATTTTTATTTCTAGAATAAATTTAAGTTAATTCTCTAATTTAAGCAAATTCTCTAGCCGGAACATACATATGAACAAAAGGGAATAAATGACATGTGAAGGCAAATTGCTGGCAATCCAGGAAATGATTATAGTGCACCGACATAAACATCTAATGTCATATCAAAGGAATAGATGTGGTAATATGTAAAACGCGGGCGGCAACATGATTGGTAAACAAATCAGTAAAACGTTGAATTCGTTTTATTTTCTCTGCAAATTATTTTACACCCATATAAACTCGGAAAGCATTGCTAATGGCAAATCTATGCATAACGTTTGAAACGGTATGCGATTTAGCATAATTATATATGCTTTGAAGGTCCCAGTTGACCTTCTTATTTGGCATAATCTAAGGCAGTGGCCTCCAAAGTAGGGTAGGCGAATCGATACATTTACAATTAAACATTTATTCTAATAGTGTAGAGTTAAAATTGCGAGTAGCGCAACTTTGAACACGCCAATGCACATTACCGATATGAAGATGCTCCGGATTTTCCCGACGCATCCACCATGTCAAATTTATTGAAATAATTTAAACGCAAAACTTTGAAAAAATTATCGTATCCAGTTCTTAGCAAAACTTAATTATTTATTATTAAACCGTATTTAAAGAAATATTTGTCAATTATCTCACTTTGTAGTCAGGGATTAGAATACCGGTAAACCGGAATACCTTTTAATCATTAAAAATGTACTAGTATTTCGCAAATTCTTTAGCAATAATTATTAATTAATTAAAGCAATTTACATGCGTTTACTGCATTTCATTAATTAATTTGAGGCCATCATTTTTCGTATAGTGTTATTTTTTTTTACTTCCATTCCTAAATCAAGAGAATATTGTTCTATGCCAACGAATGTAAGATAGTGGAAAATTCGACCTAGATTTAGTGATCTTCTAAAATATAAAAATGTTCATCAAAATTCGTACGTTCCTCTTTGTTTTAATTAAATATCCAGAATTAAAAATTTAAGAGTTTTGTTTGTTTGGGATGGATTTTTTCTATTCACAGATTTTTTATAATGTCTAAAATTATGATAAAAGTGAAATAGAGGATTTCTCAATTGAAATATAAATATAAAATATAAAATTGGTAGAAAATTCTTAATAATTATAATATAAAATTCTCAAAAGCTGATTTTGGTAACAAATACTCAATTAATTTTTAAAATGTCCTAATACACAGTATCCTTTTACAGTAAAACGCCGAATCAGATTATTTCAGCGTGCTTTAACTTTTAAATGCTTTCGCAGTCGGCGCGATATTTACATAAGCGGGACTCGGGGCTTATTTATGAGACCGCACTCCCGAGTTTCGGTGTCATCTCTTAATTATTCACGCAACTTTCTGACATTTCCGCGCAAATTAACCATTAGGCACTGGCTGATAACCGGCTCTCGCACACACAACATAAGATAAAAAAATACCCCCGCAAGAAACTAAAAAAAAAAAAACGTCGGAGTAGATAAAAGAAGCTCCTGGGGTTGGCTGCAAAATTCCCCGCTTAAGTCTAAATGTTAACAACCCCCTGAGTTATTAAGTTTTTTATAAATATTTATCAAGCAGAATCCGACGTAATGATAAGTCACGGAGGGACGGGATTTGATAATCCGACGGGGGAAAACCAAACAAAAGTAATTGGGGGGCGGTTTTAGCCGCTTAAGTGATGAGGGATGTAGGATTTAGAACCATATGTTTTTTTAACCATTAAACTGTCAACGTTTTTTGCTGCTTTACGTGCTAGTCACGATGTTGAATTCGCCATGGCCATTAGTTCGCTGAAATTCGACAGTTTCACCATCTGACGGTTTTATAATAAGGTACAAGGAAGGAGTTGTGTAATTATAATTAATAGTCTTACCGTGATCGGAACGTCGTGATTATCGCAAGTATCCAGTCTTCTGCGAAACCGCAGCACTGTGTGTGTGCTGTTTTCATAACCCAGTAAGAGCTGGTAGTCTTGGCTCGGGTCGACTTCGGGCTCTCGATCCATTGAATTGCCCGGAGATGCCTTCACATGTCTATCCTGTAAGAAATAAGAAAGAACTGGAATTAATACACTATCATAAATTAAATCTCTACAAGTTAAAACAAAATCGTCTTCAATCTATATTAAAGCTGTATTTGTGTTTATATTCCAAGCAAATAGATGGAGTTAACTGACTTTTGCTAATCTCTAAATTATTAACCTACATTAGTGGTTCTTAACAATCTTTAATCAGAGACCACTGCGATAATTTTGTTCTTCGGAGCGACCACAAGGTTCAAAAATATTAACCTGCGCGCGCCGACAAATCCAAATTTTCAGGATTTTCTAAACTCGAAACTTTACTTCATGATTAATCAAGGAGTGGAAGACACTCGCTAGAAAATTCAAATTTATTGCCTCTATAAATTAATCCAAGCATCTAATAAGCGTCTAATTGAACCTGACATATTGAAAACCAACCTAACCTAATAACAGTTACACATGATCTAACCTAATTTCAAAATTTAGCCATTTAGCAAAATTTAGCTAGTGTATGACAATAATTTGACCCCATCTTAATTAGTCGGGATATCAGTTACTCAAATTAAATTAATTGATGATGATTGATGAGTAACTTGCGACCAACTGAACCTAACTCAACTTCAAAACATATTAGATAAAAACACGTGGTTTGTTTGATTATGTGAAGCAAACAATGTGTTTATTTTTACCTGAACATTGAAATTTATACATGTTTTTTTGGTGAAACATTAAACACATTGTATGTTGTTTAGTGAACAATTATTTTAATTGTTATAAAGTTAACAATACTTTAGGACAATCATTCTAAATACTTTTCGTTATAAATTTAAAGAAAATCCATGAGATTTTTATCAAACAGTGATATCATATTTAGAAATGTCTATAATAATATTCATTCTTGTTTAGAATGTAAGCTTTCTATTAAAGTTAGAAGACATTGATGATGTGTAAACAAAATAAGGGAGGCTGATGGTATATTTTTTTTTTTAAGAATTAAAAGTGATATTTTAAAGGAATATATATTAATTTAAAAATATTGTGAAAAATCGATGAAACTTACATTAAATTTAGAAAAAAGTAATTAAGTAATTGAAATAAAAAAAGTCAAAATCGAAAAAGTTAAAGATTAAATTAAAACAAACTGTGTAGGACAAAAATTGGTGATAATCATAGAGATAGGCAACAGTTTGCTTTTGCAGGCGTGTTTTCCTTATACCGCCCTAGGGCCTGCTTGCATTATTTCAATGGTAACGTATGAAATTACTATATCATTATTGAACAATAACAGTTTTGTAGGACATTCAATCCCTAAACAGCAAAATAGTTCAGAGAAAGAAGAAAAAGAGTGCTCTCTCTTTAAAATGCTAGTAAAAAAATCAACATCCTAGCAGAATTAAAAATGAAAACTAAGAGTTAGGTTAGGCAGGTTAAGTAATAAATAAAATATTATATACAATTTAAATCAGTTCAGTCATTATCGAATAGTTATGTTTTACTGAAATTTCAAATTAAAATCTACTAGATTTGTTTTGTATTGTTTCAGATTTTCTATTAATATAATTCTATTCTAAAGCAAAGCAGTAATGTTGCAAGTATCTGGCAGAATGAATTAGTTAATACGCATTGAGTATTTTGAGAATTAGTTATCACGTTGCGCATTTAGTATTTTGAATAATGCATTTAATATGTGTTGAACGAGTATTTCCACTCCTCGATTAAGCATGAAGTAAAATTTCGAGTTTAGAAAAGCCTTAAAATTTGGTCGCGTAGCGAAGCGAAGCGACCAAACCAAATTTTCAGGCTTTTCTAAACTAGAAATTTTACTTGATGCGCCAGCTGCGTAAAACTCTGATTTCTTTAAAAATTCATTGCGTAATCAGCATTAATCTGATAGTGATGATAATAAACAAGATGTAGGTGAAATAAGATTGATGCTTGCATTATGAATAGTCACGATCTAAATGTTCAGTCTTGTTACTGTAAGTAGTAGACACTATGCCTCGGAGCATTAGTGCTGTTTTGAAACAAAAAGGTGACTTTACTCAATGGTAGTAGATTGCAATTGATAAAACAAAATGGTCCAATTTATCTGCGCCAGACTTACTTTTAGTTATTAATTTAGTTATCCTAATGTTAGCAATTTATTTGTTCATAAATTAAGTCAATTTGTTGGTAATATAATATACACTTAGTTTTAGTTTTTGAAATTATTTTATAATGATAAATTTGATATTAAAAAAATAATTTCTTCCGGCAGTTTGTTCTGGTCCAATTCATGTGCGACTGGGCTCGTACATCGGGATATGCATACTTGAAACAAAACTTCCCTGTATATAGAAAACTTAGTCTAGCCTTAATAATAATACACACTTCTATTTTATTTATTTGTGAAGCAAAATGTATCATCTACTAATTAATATATAAACAAGAACATATAAACATGAACATCTCTTAGTAAGTCAGAACAAATGTTGGCAATAGTTATTTAAATTCCGTTTCCTCCCTCAGAACATCAGTGCTTAAACAGATTAAATTTAAACAGATTAAACTCCGACTGCAGTCTGCGCGGCAATAGATAAAGTTAACAAGGAAGACATCGCGCCGTGAATTATACATCTAACGACAGAATAAACGATCTCAGATCACATACTCGTTACCTCTCCAGAGAGAGAGTTGTAGCTGGCAACTAACGAGTGATTCATCGCCTCCGTCCCAGTTTCAGCGACGGCTTTTGGCCGAAAAGCAATTTCAGGATTGGACCGTACCTTTCAGGTCTTGTTCAATGATTCAGGGAATTATCCTTTTGCGGATGTCTACGGGAGGGAGGGAGGCGGAAGGGAAAAACGGAGGTTTTTTGCGTGGAAGTGGAAGAGGAGAAACGCGCCCTCTGCGGTTTTTAAATTTATTTTCCTGAGGGTTAATCCCCGAGTGATGTAAATTATTGACGTATTTATCACAATAAATTGGAAATGCGAAGATCGGAAGAAAGTTGTAGAAAGTGTTGTGAGGGACATGAATAATTTTTTTTAACATCAATTTAAAAGACGAGCTTAGTTAAAAACCTTCTTTTTTTAGAATTGACTCACAAAGAAGTGTGTTGCATTATTTGAAAATAATAATACCTAATGCTACAATACTTCTAGGATGCTTCACAAGGAACTAGTAGTTAAAATATTATACGCCAATAAAAATGGTTTTTCAAAATCAACTGAACTTCAGATTTACTTGTATGAAATTTACAAAAATTACTGCTAAGATTAGCAGCAGTAATTTTTGTGAATTTTATACAAGTAAATCTAAAGTTCAGTTGAATTAAAAAAATCAATTTTATCAGCGTAATCAAATTGAAAATTGGTCAAACATTTAACCAATCGTGCCAACACACGAGTTTGAATTGAACTATAATGAGATCACCATGTCATTGTTTTTTATTGTGATAAAAATGATTGATAAGAGTAGTAGCAGTATTTTTTGTGAATTTAATACAAGTAAATCTGAAATTCAGTTGATTTTAAAAAATCAATTTTATCAGCGTTATCAAAATGAAAATTGGTCAAACTGGAAGGCAAATCGTATACGCCGAAAGTTGACTAAATTAATGTTTTAGTCAACTTTCGGCGTATACGATTTGCCTTCCAGTTTGACTATATATTTTTATTTTAGTCGTATATGTAACAATAGAAAAAACTGCAAAAAAAGTTTATGATTGATCGTCTAACGAGTGTTTCCAATCCCAGATTAAGCATGAAGTAAAATTTCGAGTTTAGAAAAGCCTAAAAATTTGGCTCGTACGCGTAGCCAAATTAGGCTATTCTAAACTCGAAATTTTATTCCATGCGCCACGGGTGTAAAACGTTGATTTAATTAAAGTGAAATGGTCTTTAACTATTTAATAAGTGAAGTACGTTTGGTATGTCAATCATCAATTGTTTAAATGACGGGAAAAGTGTAATGATGAAAACATCATTTTTTGTACTTGTTTTTGTTTAACTTCAGAAAAATACATTTATGAAATAAAATACTAACTCAAATCATAAAAAGCTATCTACGCCATAGATGTAGGATATAGAATGATATGCACGTAAGTTTAGTACTTGACTGAAATTAGTTAATAAAAAATATTAAAGTTGTTTTGTATGTAAAAGCTTAACAAACATGAGATTAACATAAAATTAGTTGAACAAAGAAAGGAATGCTTAGTGATTCCAATCGAAACATAAAAACCTGAAGCCATATCAAGCTTACCAGACATGCATTTTAAACTACTACCCATTAATACACCAACACAAATTATTTACATCAATCAGAGAATTCCAAGCAAGTCCAGATTTACATCTGTAAACGACAACTTTTTCCTCCTCTCCTCTTATCAAATTAATAGGGGTGTTCTCGTCTCGGGAAGAATGTTTGAACAAGAATGTCCATCTCGAAGAGAGAGAGCCGTTTGTGGTGTGGTCCGCCTGTATGTGCAGTGGCACGCCGACAGCACAAAGCGGCAGCGACAAGATTCCGATCTAAATGCTTCACATTAGCATACGGCAGCTATAAAGTATGCCTGCCATAATAAGGAGGACTTGACCGTGTTATTACCGACGCATCTCCCGAGAAGAGGAGATTCGATCCGGCGTTTTCTTGAGTGCTCTGTGCAGATGGTGTGCCGCCTCCGGGATAATATCGCGTAAACTGGACTGATGCGGATGGATTAGACTTTCAATATTTCATGAGATGGAAATTATGGGGGTGTTGTTCCAAGTGAATGCTTCGCTATTTAAATTAGGACCCTGTTAAATGTTTCATGGAAAAATAGGTTAGAGTTGGTTTAACAAAACTAAAAATATAGATCAGCAGCCAAGGTGAACAATTAATTAACATGATTATAAAATATATTGTCTTAAAAAATGAAAAGAAACCGTTAAAAGATAAGGTGATAAACTTTACGTGATATCTTATTATAATAACCTACAACATCAACATAAGATGAGGTCAAACGTAAGAATTATTATTGGGGCTGCAAACTTAAACTTAAAGAATTTATTTCTTTCAGGTATACAATTAGGAGCAAAAAAAATAAACGCCTGGCAAAATCAAAAGCTCTTTTTTAAAGAAGTACAGTGCTGAAGCTTCGCAGTCTATATCGACGAGTTGTAACTGGTAAAGGTACTTTTTCTATTGTGAAAATTTAAGTTGTACATGTTTATTTGTTAAATATGTTATCTATAAAAGTTATATAGTAAACGTATTCAGGTCATCTGTTCACATTATATCCCTTTTTCCTTAGCAGTTATAGTGTAGCAGGAAAATTTATCATCGGACATTTTATATGAATTAGGAACAAAGCCAAGTTTCTTTAATAGCCTTTTCTTGAGACTGTTGTCAATACCCCTAAAGAATGTGTCCAACCTCCATGCCGCATTAATCATTGCCATCCTGGAGATGTTGATAACAACCAACCACTTTAATACGCACACAAACAGAAAAATAAAAAGACTCATCCGCACACACACACACCCATTAGTGCAGAATAGTATATTTCATTAGGAGTCTAGAAAAGGGGATTTTTAGTGCGCGCGTGGCATTTCCCGTGTGAGGCGTAGCCGAAAACGGAAAGTCATGCAAGAACGGAAAAATCCATTTCTGGACTTGCAATAAACGCTATTTTTTATTATACTTATCTGAAAACATTATACTTAACTAAAAACTTAAATAATTTTTATATTTTCATACTAGTAATTTTTATGGTAGTGAAAAAATACAACTAATTCAAAATAAAATGAAATTGAATACCAGTTTTTGAAAACTTGATCGAGTTAGCAATTTTTTTAAAATCTAAACATCTTTTTATCGTGGCGAATCAACACCATAAGGTGTACGATTGTGCGGATTTGGCTTCTTCAGAAAAATAAAATAGAAGTTAGACATCGTGACTCACAATTTTTGTGTTTTTTATAGTTCCCATTCCGCCTGTGTTCGTATCTGGATTTTACTAGCAGTCATTCTACGCTTGCTTATGCCGCTTGGGTTCAGATATCATGCAAAATATCATCTACAAAATCAATTTCTACGTATTTCACTATTTCAATTTCAAACTTACGTATTTCACTGACGGAAAATAAAACTTCAGTGATAAATACATTGTTGCTATGGAAACATTTCAGAGCGCACATAAAAGGCGCACAAACGTTATCCGTGCGGTGGCTTGAAAAAGCGGCGTTTTCATTATTCTAGAGGCATTTGAAAACGAAGTGTTTTCAGATAAGTATAATAAAAAATAATTTAAAAAAATTCGCATCGAGACACACATGTACAAGCAAAGAGAAAATAAAAATGTGTCGATAATACTTAAGACATACAAACAAAAAAATAAACTAAAAAGTGGTTTTGTCATGAAGCTAAGTCAGGTAATTAAGCCGTCCTGAATGATTCGCGTAGGTAGCACACGAAGAGCCTGCACCACATATATTAATTACCCCCTTATATGGATCAGATACTCGGGACACAATTGTTAATGTTTATAGGCAGCCCAATTATCCCCGCGGTGCGCATGCGTATCGCTTCCCGCAGATCGCGTAGCGTGTGCGGTCCGTGAAGACACACCTTAATTTATGGCCCTCTTAGCGCCGGCTTTGTCTACCACAACGGACGGCCTCCCCGTGGAAAATAATTGACACGAAAAGTTTACTGCGCCGCCGTTTTTAAATCGGAATAGCTTGATTAGCACGATTCCATTGCGACGACAATCTCCCGCGAATCGTCGCGTCCTCCGCTGCGATCATTTAACAAGTCGCTTTTATTGCCTCCACTTAACCTCATTAAATGCAGTTTTAATTGTAAATTGTCAACGCATACCGAAATGGGGAAATCTGCTTGTGTTTAATTGCTGTGCTTTGCAGCTGTGTGTAATCTATACGCGTCTTTATTATTCCACTGTACACAATTTCTTGTACATAATTACGTTTGATAGTTACAAAAATATTTTAGTTAAGAGGGGGGTTTGAACATCTAAAATTTGGATGTTGAGATTTCAGCATTATTATAATATAATATTTTTCAGATGTTCGTTTCCAAAGATATGTAGATATTTAACAGAGCTGGGACGAATCCTCGTAAAAAGGATTCGAATCACGAATCTGAATCACCTAATATGATTCGAATCACGAATACTCGAATAAAGGATTCGTAAGAGATAAATATTATTCGAATCAAAGATTCGAATAATGTTTTTTTCGAATCACGAATACAAATCGTTTAAGAATAAATTTGAGTTTATTATGTTTTTACAACCATTAACATATAAATATCGTTATCAGTTGTTTTAAGAAAAATATTCAAAACCTAATTATTTAATATTATCACTGAAAATCGTTGATAACAGACTAAATATCTATGTTACTCTGATTAAATATGTATTTTTGTGTTTTTGAACTACACTTTAAATCAGTGGTTTATACGCGTGGCGCATGAAGTAAAATTTCGAGTTTAGAAAAGCCCCGTGAAAATTTGTCTCGGGTCGATGCGCGACCCTCGACAAATTTTCTACGCGGGGCTTTTCTAAACTCGAAATTTTACTTCATGCTTAGTCTGGGAGTGGAAGACACTCTTTACTTTAAAATATGTCACAACTGTTAAAGTATGTATCGTCAAATGCTCGACTTCAGTGGGTGATATGTAAGCAAATTATGGGTCCTAGGAGTTGCCAAATAAGTGAGTTACTCAACTGTTTCCAAGGCACTCTTTGATAAACCAATAGATTAAAATTTTACATATAAAATGTACAATAAACTATAGGTGTGATACATCATTGAATTCAGTAAAAAATATTCCTCTAAAAAATATGAAAATCCAAAATGGCGCTCATAAGAAAAACAAAAGTTAGCTATGGTCCCTAGGTAAATGTTATAGTTATCTTAAAATAAAATATGTTACTAGATTTATCGTTAAAAAGTGCCTATAATGTCCAAGTTGTAAATGTCTGGATTCAATAGTTTTTGAATGAAAAAATAAGAACGAATTTTAAAAAAATACGTTTTTTGACAATATCTCATAAACAAAAGAAGATATTTCAAATTTGTTTTTGGATTATTATTGGGCCCTAAATTACGCAACTTTGCCCCGACTCTCTATCTCTTCAAATAACCGATTTTTAAAAACAGCGAATGCCTAAATAAAAACTCCGTAAATATTTGGATATGGATACTAAAAGAAAAAAAATCCATGTATATTAATTCACAAGATAAACCTGCGACCTTGTATATCAAGAAAGTTTCAGTAAAACTTTCCTTGTGACATAATAGTTTTCTCCGCAACATATCTATTGCTGCTTCTTTAGTAACTATACATTCTGTTGTAATACGGACACCCTGTATAATAATAATAATAATAATATAAAATTTATTGTATTGCTATTTCCTAAATATTATAATTAAATAAATATTTTACATTGTTTACCGTATATTTACGAATATATAAAAAAATAAATACTTATTTCAGTAATTTAATAATAATCAAATATTAATTTAATATTAATAAAATATTAATTAATATTATTAATCAAATGTCTAGAAGTCTTGTGTTAAACATCACCAAAAATCAGATGTTTTTTTTATTAAAAGAATTTCAATTATGTTAATAACGAAAAACTCTGATATAATTAAGATCTTTGTAAGACTCAAGAATTAAAAAAAAAATTGGATACAAATTTTATATTTGCTCATCTAAAAACTTTTTTATTAACATGTTTAAGCAATACCTTTTCAAAATTTTATAAATTTAATGCTTATACCTTAATGTATCATATTCTTTTATAGTTTTTAAAAACATGTTTCAAACAAAAGTTGTAGATAATTAAAAATACACAACTTTTACCTAAACACGTTTCACCTTAACTATTTTGATTATGATCAGTTTACGAAAAAGTTATCTCCCCTAGGCTTTTTTTTAATTTGATAATCACTCACAAATTGCTGCTTTTTTAGTAACTTAATCAAAAAACTTTCAAACAAAAGATAATACAAACACACAACACAAACTTTTGTTTAATCACTTTTCAGTTCTTTTGTTTATGAATTAGAAACTAAAAAATTTAGTGGAGATCAACAACTCGCCGACTATGGCTTTCGACGTCTAAGTCAAAAAGTGTTTCAAACAAAAGTTGTAGCTAACTAAAAAATAAACCACTTTTATCTAAACACTTTTTACGTCAGCTCTTTTGTTTTTGAATTAGAAACTAAAAAATCTAGTGAAGATCAACAACTCACCCACTATTTCTTTCGATGTATAAATAAAAATGTTTCAAACAAAAGTTGTAGCCAACGAAAAAATAAACCACTTTTACCTAAACACTTTTCACCTCAGTTTTTTTGTTTTTGTATAATAAACCGAGAATTTTTTTTAAGATAAATACACAACTTTATGATAATTCGACAATTTACGAACGAGTGTCTTCCACTCCCAGACTAAGCATGAAGTAAAATTTCGAGTTTAGAAAAGCCCCGGGTAGAAAATTTGTCGAGGGTCGCGCAGCGACCCGAGACAAATTTTCACGGGGCTTTTCTAAACTCGAAATTTTACTTCATGCGCCACGCGTATTAAACACTGATTTCAAGTGTTTAAAGTTAAAAATTTAAAAACATTAAAACTGTTTTCAGTTTTAAAAGTTATCAAAATAAATTGACGAAAATGTTATCTCGTAAATATAAAAAATATCAAAAACGTTAAAAATTCGACGTGTTATTAAAATCGATTAACATGAAAATTATCATTTTATCGTCGAATATTAAAAATATCATATTTGACGGAATTTTTTAAAATACAATTAAAAATGTCAAATTTGACGGAAATCATTGAAATTTATCAAATTGTCAAAGTTGAAAAACAATTAAAAATCTCATATCTGACAAAAATCATCAAAATTTATCAAATCATCAATTTACTTGATTTTAACACTTTCGAACGAGTGTCGTCCACTCCCAGACTAAGCATGAAGTAAAATTTCGAGTTTAGAAAAGCCACGCGTAGAAAATTTGTCGAGGGTCGCGCAGCGACCCGAGACAAATTTTCACGGGGCTTTTCAAAACTCGAAATTTTACTTCATGCGCCACGCGTATAAAACAGTGATTTAACGAGAAATTTAAAAACATACAAAACAAAATTTTCATGTCAATCCTCACCATTAATTCGAATTATTTTTGACGATTCGAATCCTTTTGTAAGTATTCGACTCCTTTTGTAAGTATTCGAATCCTTTTATAAATATTCGAATCCTTTTAAAAGGATTCGAATCCTTTTATTAGGATTCGAATCACCCGCATTTGGATTCGAATACGAATCCTCGTAAAAAAATGTAACGAATCCGGATCACGAATCCAGTTTATCTAAAGTATTCGAATGCCTCTTTTGAATCCTCTAAAAGGATTCGAATCCTGAATGATTCGAATCCTGCCCAGCTCTGATATGTAAGTAGTTAAATTCCTTAATCTCCACTGTTTTATTTTAATTCTAAATGTACATTTCAGGCACGATGCGCCCTTTTTCAATAGTGCCTAAAATATACATTTAGAATTAAAATAAAACAGTGAAGATTAAAGAATTATTTAATTATTAATTAAGAATTAAAGAAACTACTTACATATCTATAACTAACACTCCACGTAACTAAAACAAGAATATCATTGACAAAGATATGTATTAGACTGTGCTAAAAAATCGATATTTTTTGATTTTGCTCTTAATTAAGTATATTGTTCCCTATTCAAACTTATTAGAATTCCCTAAATTTAAATCAAACCGAACACTATTTAGAGGTCCATCAAGTCCAAAACGTTTTACATATTTTTCCCAATTTTTTACGTTTCGTAACACTAATCTGCATTAACCCATTATGTGCCATTGATGCATAATTCGCACCATTATTAATTTTATGTTAATTAAATGACTAAATAACTTAATTTGATATTTTATATTATTTGACTTCACTTGAAAATGTATGAAGAAAAACGTAAATATTTTGTTATTTAAATATCTTGATTATTACTCATTTAAATAAAATGTTTTCAGTGTATTTCTAACTTCACAATATTTCAGTGTTTTATACGCGTGGCGCATGAAGTAAAATTTCGAGTTTAGAAAAGCCCCGTGAAAATTTGTCTCGGGTCGCTGCGCGACCCTCGACAAATTTTCTACGCGGGGCTTTTCTAAACTCGAAATTTTACTTCATGCTTAGTTTGGGAGTGGAAATACACGTTGTAAACTTTATATTGTACTGAATATAAGTGACTTGCGTGAAGATGATAATGACTAAATAAAAACAGTTTTTATCCTTTCATCACAAATTTATTTTATACCAGATGTACATTTCCATCACAAGGTGACCAATCTCTCTATTATCCCTTAATCAGTGCGTTAAAAATATAGTTTTCCCAAAATTTATTTTTGTGAACACCGGCAAACACATCAAAAATATCTCAAAGTTAGTAACAGACTTTAAAATCAAGTGGGTCAAGTTCGAAATTGGTTTGTTGAACGAAAAACGCTCAAATCTAGAAATGATGGCGTACGATCAACACCTACGCCTATCCAAGACACCAGCTCCACACACATGAGTTGATCACGAAAGAAAAGCACACACAGTTATAAAGAAGAAAGTGAAAAACAAGTCCTTTGTTTTACAAAGAAAACTGAAATCTCTTCTTTGGCGAAAACAACAACAGTCACTACAAGATAACATACTAGAACTCACTCAATCACTAGTTATAAATAAGACTAACATCTCATTTGCTGAAGAAGAACACCAATTACTTTGTAAGGGTTTAGAACATTCCGTAAACCCTACAAGATCTCCCATTGAAGAAGATATCAACGACTTAGACTCGGCAGCATCCAGGGTAACATAGGAAGAAAAGAACCAGTTTCGCGTTTCCGCTAAGGACACACATAGGAAAACTTTAAAGATCCCCAAGAAACAAGAAGTCAAGAAGTCTTGTTACTACCTTAAATCCGACAAAGGTAACAGTGTTGTCATCATTAATAAAACAGATTATGTTAGCGGTGTGAATAACTTATTAGAATCAAGTCCGTATATCGCGCAAACAAAAAACCCAATTAATATATACATTAAGAAAATTAACAAAACTCTAAAAGCATCTAAAAATTCAATTGACAAAAAATTTAATTTAAAACTCAAAGTAAGAAATCCTAGAATACCTTAGTTATACTCCTTAACTAAAATCCATAAGCCGGGAAACAAATTTAGACCCATTGTTTCCAATATTAAATCGCCAACATATAAAATTGCGAAGTGGTTAGTCAACCAATTTCAGACCCTAAGAATAGAAAATGATTATTTAGTTAAAAACTGCATCGAATTAACAAAAAAGTTAGAAAACTTACAAATCACAAAAAAAACATAAACTTGTATCGTTTGACGTTGAATCCCTTTTTCCTAGTATACCAATCAAAGACACTATATCCATCCTAGAACACATTTTAATGAAAAATGAAATTATAAACGACATAATTATTGAATATTTAGAACTAGTAATGGAATGTAATGTCTTCCAAAAAGTCAATTACCCAATTTCCGAATGTTAGGTTTCTATATGTCGATGAAATTTTTGCTGTTGTTAAATCTAATTTTAACCTTACCGACTTCATATCCTCATTAAATAACATTTATATTATAATAGTATTAATTCACTTACGAATAAGATAATAACAACTTCTTACCGTTCCTAGATAATCTAATAATAAAAAACAACAGCAAACTTGAATTCAACATATACAGAAAACCAACACAAACCTACAATTACATTCATTCAAATACCTACGACAAAATGAAACATAAATTGGCTGCATTTAACAGCATGATCCACAGAGCCTTTAGCATTCCGTTATCACCCAGAAACAGGGAAAAAGAATTCAACATCATTCATTCCATATCAAATAATTTTAAACAGAAACACGATACAAAAATTAATTAACAAACATTCTACGTAAACATAAACAGCTAAATACCACAACTTTAATACCCTCATACGCCGAAATAGAAACAAAATTCGTTAGATTAATGTATACCCCGGAAAATGAAAATCACGTCAACAAACTATACAAACATTTCAATCTAAAATCAGCATACTATGTCAATGCAAAGTTAAATATGTTACTAGGTAGTATTTTTAATAAAATAGATGATTTGGAAAAATCAGGAGTTTATTCTATTAATTGTAATATTGACGAAAAAATTTACATCGGACAAACTCAACGTAACATTTTAACAAGGTATAAAGAACACACAGCACATATCAGACTTCAAAATCCGGATAAATCTGCGGTAGCTAACCACGCAATAGAAACAGGACACAGATTTACATTATATAAAGTTAAATTATTAAAACATTCAGCACATTGTCAATTGAATATGTTAGAGGCCATAGAAATGAAAAAACACAAAACCAAATTGATAAATTTTGATTTAAGCCCTCTAGGTAATGTATTATTAGAATTAGTTAATCCACCTTAATATTGTTTTTACTAATACCACTGAGACCTTATTTGAACCACCTGCTTTTCTTAATGATGTTTTCCGCTTAAAACCTTTACCTATCACTACCGATGCTAATTAATCCGCCCCTCATTTGTGTATATATATTGTAAACAGACATTTTTGAATTCAGTATGAAACCATTGATAATGATCACCTTGTGATCGAAATGTACATCTGGAATAAAATAAATTGGTGAAGAAAAGTTAAAAGGTGTTTTTATTTAAAGTTCTGTTTTCCAATCGCAACATTTGGTTCGTGGCATATTTAAAACTGGCTGACTTTAATTAAATAAATTCTCTGTCATTACAGTGGATTTCATCTTGATTAAACAACCTATTGATTTTTTTAAAATTTTTTGTTAATAATATAATTTCATGACTCTCTATCTCTTAAAATAATCACGTTTCTCATACATTTTGTTGAAATACGGACACCCTGTATACAGCTAATTTTGCTTATGTGTTATGTGCTGGTTTAACAATCAGTGGTTCTATCATATAAAAATACCATCGTCTAATACTAGCCCTATTTTCATGATTATACATTGTAAATAAATGATTGAAGCATATAAAGACATAACGTTGTAACGTTTAGTGGGCCGAATATATCACGTTATATTAACAACAACGGAGGTATTTATGGGAACGTCAGTCAAGTCCAGATATTATTAATAGTGCCCAGGCTGACACGTGAAAACGAAAAAAAGAGAAACTCGGCGATTAAATTCCAAACGAGGCGCAAAGCCTGCATCCACCTATCCTCTCTTTGTGCGTTCGTGAATTCTTCCTGGAAACGATTTCCATCTGTTTAGTCGAAATATCCACTCGCACATTTAAACAAACATTAATTATGAACGTCAAAGTTGTTCCCTTACACACACACACGCACGTAGGAATAATTTAGTGGGCGCAGCTGTACAGAGTGTACGTGGGGGCCTTCAGGGGCTAACGAGAATCATTATTTCAACTCTGGCAAATTACCAATTTGAGTAATTTTATTACGAGTCGGGTAAATATGCAGACGAGGGGGGGCTCAGGTAGAGGTTCCGAGGCGAGATTTTATTCTCTTACCAAAGCCGGAATAATGAGCGAGCACGGATTCCGGTCCTCATTAAAAAAGGATTTTGTGGGTGGATCAAGGTCTGGGACCTATACACGTACCTATTTCTTAATTCTATGCTTTGGCTTAGAATGATCATGTTAATTTATGATCACATTCTTGAGAAACATGCGCACGAAAAATGATCAATCTTTAACAGCGGCGTAGTTACATATGCAGCAGGTAAATTCGCTCATATTTTTCTGAATGCGGCCAATTTGAAACTTCTAACGAGTAATTCCACTCCCTGATTAAGCATGAAGTAAAATTTCGAGTTTAGAAAGTTTAAAAATTTGGTTTGGTCGCGTAGCGCTAAGCGCGGAGCGACCAAACCAAATTTTCCGGCATTTCTAAACTCGAAATTTTACTTCATGCGCCACGCGTATTCAACGCTGATTACAAGTTAAAGTTCAAAATATACTGCATTATAATATTGCTTAATCAGTATATTTTCAACATAACGATATTTCAGTGTTTTACAACGATATGATTTAAAAAAAGAAAACACTTAGTTGAATTTCACTAATATTTTGGTTTATTATTGCAACTAATTTCGACTTTGAGTCATTCTCAAGAAGAATGACTCAAAGTCGAAACTAGTTGGAAGAAAAACCAAAATATTCGTGAAATTTAACCAAGTGTTTTCTTTTTTAAATTATAGTTAAATATGTTTAACCACGTGAAAGATAAAAAACTTGTTCAAGAACTTTACGATATTTCAGTGTTTTATGAAGTAAAATTTCGAGTTTAGAAAAGCCTGAAAATTTGCTTTGGGATTTGTAGGTATATAACATCCCTGTTTACTAGCAATTGAAAACTGTATCAATATTCATCATTTTCGGTGTTGTTTTTATTTAAGTAAAAACTAAATATGTTAATGTTACACCGAGCATATGGCTGGTCCTCCGTTTTCAAAGAATTCCATTTTTTTGTCCGGGCCAGTTGGCACACTTCGGGAATAACGAGCGTTTAAGCTGTCGTCCTTTATTATCCCCCCTGCGCCATAAACAACACCCCCCTAACGCATTCAGCCCTCCGAGCTTAAGCCCCCACGGACTGGACTCTCTCGCTCTTAAAACTTAATGAGGAAGTGCTTAAACACACCAACATGTGGGATGTATTTACAATGCCCGACATTAATATTAACGTTAGTACACGGAATACGGGCTCGTTTGGAGTCGCACATACACACAAACAGAAACCACCCGAATTGTTTAAACTAAGTTAAACTAAAGGAATTATTATGTAATTCAAGAGAATTTTGGTTTCATAAAGATATTTGTCAGTAATCAAATGTGTATAATTTGAATACACAGCAAGAAGTAACAGTTGTATTATTACTAATCAACTTATTTTCCTATTACCTACAGTGTTACCTTGATGAAGGGACAAATTTAAGTCCCGAAAGCTTGGTCGTGCAATAACGTTTGAGATAAGTAAATCCTGCCTCTTTTTGGTCGTTCGCCCCGTTACGAGTTTCCCCTCCGATATGTAGATATGTTAATTTATAAAGTTAGGCTTCACAAATACGTATTCGTATACAAATATTTAGTGTTCGCTGATTGTGTATAATTAGAGTACAAACATTCAATGATGCGTCAATTTATGAAGATTGACTTCATACATACGTATTCACCACCCAAGCGCATTCGGATACGAACATTTAACCTTCGGGATCCCAAATGAAAAGTTTCAATCGCATATAAAGATTCACATCCGTGTTTGGTAAAATTTAAATTATCTGTCATTTACCAGTCAATTTTGGAAACTATGCCTATTATTCAGGCGTTAAAAACAACTGTCATGAAATTAGTATTGTATACGCCTGGCGCATGAAGTAAATATTTTGAGTTTAGAAAATTCTGAAATATTTACTTCATGCTTAATTAAGGAGTTGAAATACTCGTTAGAAGCTTAAAATTAAACACTTTCATAAAAACACCGAATGTCTCTATGCCTAAAAAGTTAAAACAAGAATATGTCAAATTCAAAACTATTTGAATTCGAGAAAATAAGCTTACGCTTCTTATAGCTTGCAATACTTTAAACATAATATATAAATATTTTGTATTGTAGTGGCTTCTACTTCGTTATACATGTTAATTTAATAATAAAACACTTTTAACTTTGTATAACACTTTTTCATTGTTCGTGACTGCAGTTTCGGCAACTTTAGCTTGCCATTATTAAACATGTTTGATAATGGCAAACTTATGTTGCCGAAACTGCAGTTACGTAAAATAAAAATAAGTGTTATACAAAGTTAGAAGTTTTTTATTGTTACAATATATAAAATTACGACAATATTCGTATAAAATGCAAACAATACGTCTTAATTAATAAGACGACTTGAGAAAATAAATACCTATATAAACAACTACTTTCCGTGCAAATACTCCTCCGGATATTGAATTATACAATGACATATTTAAAATCTTGATTGATTTCTTTGATTGTTACAACGCTCTATCAAAGTATAGGTAACATTTAGGTCAAATGCTTTTCAAGCCAAATAACAAATATACATGAAAAATAAAATAAGATATTACAAGAAATTTGAAATAAAAAGGACTTGGATTAAAACGTATGTTTTAGGCCATCTATAGACGCGTTTCGAGATTTATCTCTCTTCAGTGTAGCTTTGCTTACGACTTTTTTAAAATAGATATTTAGGAAATAAATTGAAATAAACTTACTTGGAAAAGGTGATGTGTGTGGTGTGAACAGATTCACAGAAATTGATTTATATGAAGACAAAATCCCTGTATTTATAAGTCTTGTATTTCAGTACTTTGAACATTTTGTGCTGTAGTATTTAAAAACTTCGAGAAGCAGGATGAATTTGTAATGCAAATTTGGTGACGTTATATTTGAACTATTTGATTGGTAATTTTTTTAATTAAAAGATATGAGCACGTAATTACTCCGAGTAATGAGATGTGGCCTCGTGCAGCCATCGAGAATAACAGCAATTTCTCCTCGCGCGTAAAGGAAGTGGCCGTTTTAAGAGAAATTAGTTCATTTAACTACCGTATGTTTAATGAAGAATTTCAAGAGGCCGGCTTCAATTCCACCGCCCATCACTTATTAACGTCAGAAGACGCACGTATTTTCGTCGCCCAAGATCGATCCAGTTATTTTTTACGTCTATGGTCAGATATACTGACCTTTTTAATCAACTTAAATACACTACAACAGTTATTTTTAACAAAATTTAACTACTGAAAAAAAAAATCTTGAAAAGTTTCCTTCTAACACAAAAATTTGCCACATCAAGTTTTAACTGCAATCCTTATAATGGGTCTAAAGGAAATTAGGGAAATTAACTTTTTGAATTATTGGTACTCCAGTAAATTTGTAATCCAAAATCTGTTTACTGATAACTACGTAAATCACAATATCATTAAAAATTAATAGTATTCAATGATTTACCTAAAACGAGGATTTCCACCCCTTAATTAAACATGAATTAGAATGTTTAGTTTATAACAGCCTGAAATGGAAGAATAGAATGTTTTTACGAGCATTTTGAAATTCACTTAAAATCAGTGTTTTGAACGCGTGGCGCATAAAGTAAAATTTCGACTTTAGAAAAGCCTTAATCTTGGTTTAGTCGCACCGCTTCGCGGGGCGACCAAACCAAGTTTCAGGCTTTTATAAACTCGAAATTTTACTTCATGCTTAATCTGGAATTGAAAACACTCGTAGAAGCTTCAAATCGAAAGATTTTTTAAAAACAACGAATGGTCAGTGATTTGGTTAATTCACACGATTCCAACTTAATCTTTTCTGTATCTGTGCCTGGCCATATACAGGGAATTTTTCTTTTGGGTATACTTATCACGATATTTCGATATAAATTTTCAAACATTCATTGGTTTATTAAAATCACAATTTGAAGCCTCTAACGAGTGCTTCCAATCCCAGATTAAGCATGAAGTAAAATTTCAAGTTTAGGAAAGCCTGAAAATTTGGTTTGGTCGGTCCGCGAAGCAGTGCGACTAAACCAAATTTTCAGGCTTTTCTAAACTCTAAATTTTACTTCATGCGCCACGCGTATAAAACACTGACTCAAAGTGAAGTTTAATATATACTGCTTAGGTTTGATCGCACGTTCATTTACTTTACAAATGTTTATATAGAATATATGAAAGCATACTTAAAAAAATCCCTGTATGTCAATATTTAACAAAATTGAAATTATTATTACTATTTTAAATTAAATCATCGAAACTAACATACATCATAAAATTTTACAAAAACTCAAGAACTGTAAAAAGTAAGACAATTTGACAAAAACGTAAAAGTTTAAAAAATTAATAAAAATAACGAGCGATTGATTAATGGAATTTAAACTAAATTTTAAAAAAATGAGTCTTTATGTAAAATGTAAATTATATTGTAAACGTCGTTCTTCGCATCAGAATTTCTGATTTGATTGTAGACGTCAATTGTAGATATTTTTATCTGATACAACACAAAGGCAGTTTTCTTTTCCATTAATTTTAACTACACATGGACAAATAACCAATGTGAAAAACCATTTTTAAAAGAAAACCCGACATTTATATGCCCGGACGAATTATAAACCGAATATTCATATATTTTAATGATGTTTAACCAAGTGATTAATGAGAACACATTATAACTTTGACATTATAACAGACACTTTACACCAATATTTATATTCTATAATCTATGAACTGGCTCATAGATTATAGAATATAAATATTGGTGTAAAGTGTCTGTTATAATGTCAAAGTTATAATGTGTTCTCATTAATCACTTGGTTAAACATCATTAAAATATATGAATAAAATGATTTCAATCATATTAATTATTAATCATAATAATAATAATAATCATATCAAATCAAAATGTGAGGACTGACCAATATTTGCGAAGTTCTTCAAAATGTTATTTAGAACAGATATTTTTTTAAAAAAGAATAAGGTCTTCTTTCTCTTAACAATATCCTCAACTTATATTTTACACCTGTCACTCCACTTTCTTCTCAACTTCAGTAATTAGAAATGAAATAGATGTTTTTGATCTTCAGAATAAATCAGTGTTTTATATGCCTGGTGTATAAAGTAAAATTTTGAGTTTAGAAATGCCTGAAAATTTGGCGCTTCGCTCCGCGCCCAAATCCAAATTTTTAGGCTTTTCTAAACTCAAAATTTTACTTTATGCTAAATCAAGGTTTCTGACTTGTGGTAAATCAAAATATAGCCGATCTGGCTTAAAATATATCATTGTTACAGGTCAAAATATTACCTTGCCACAGACCAGCATAAGGCCTGGTCTCAAGTTAAAATATTGCCTTATAGTAGGTCGAAATATTATCCCCTTGTAGGTCACAATATAGCCTTATCGCAGGTCAAAGTATTGTCCACTCGTAGTTCAAAATATAGCATTGTTACAGGTCAAAATATAGCTTTGCCATTGGCCAACATAGAGCCTTGTCTCAGGTTAAAATAATGCCTTATCGTTGATCAAAAAATGGTCCTTTCGTAGGTGACAATGTAACCTTATCGCAGGTCAAAGTATTGTCCAGTGTTAGATCAACATATAGCCGTGCTACAGGTTAAAATATAGCAACAAGGCTAAATTTAGACCTACACAAGCAAATACAAAGTCCTGTTATAGTAACGAGCTTATCGCTCGAAAAAATATTGAGCAATTAAGCCTTATTACAGATAAAAATATGGTTTTTTTTTGACCTGGAATAAGGCTATATTTTGACCCACAACTGGCTAGCATAAAGCCTTGTCTCAGGTCCAATTACAGTCTTGTCACAAGTCGAAATTTAGCCTTATTGCAGGTTAAAGTATTCAGTTTGTATTTTGACCCCTAATAAGGATACATTTTGACCTACAACTGAGCCCGTTGTAGGTCAAAATGTAGCCTTATTAAGGGTCAAAATACAAATTGAATACTGTCAAAATGTAATATTATAATAAGTCAAAATATAGTGTTGCTTTATCTTAAGTAAAAGGTTCTAATATAGCCTTGTTTCAGGTAGCTTTATCACAGGCTGAAATATTACCTTACTGCAAGTCAAAATAGTGACCTGTTGTAGGTCCAACAATAGGTTTATTACAAGTCAAAATACACTCTTGTTCTAACTCAGAATCTAGCCTTTTCTGAATCGCAGGCCGAATAGTAAAAAAATAAGTTTTTAATATAACCTTGTTATAGGTAGCTTTATCACAGGCTAAAATATGTCCTTACAACAGGTCAAAATTGTGACCCGTTGTAGGTCAATAAATAGCTCTATTACGGGTTAAAGTACACACTTGTTCCCAGTCAAAATCTTTGACAGTGATAAGTTTGTATTTTGACTCTATTTTGACTCACAATAAGATTACGTACAGTGATAAGTTTGTACTTTGACTCTCTAGCCATTTCTGAATCGTAGGTCAAATAATTAAAAAAATCTACATTTTGCAAAAAGATAAATCTTCACAAAAAAACAACAACTTTGAATACGAATTGTAGTAAACTGTAAGTTTCTGACAATGACAAAAACGGATTTCGGATTCATAATTTTCACACAGAAATATAGATAGTCCCGCAAAACTAAGAAACAAATCCGGTATCCACAATATGCAGTCAAACCACATGAATATATTTCTGTGGCTTGAGTGCATATTGTGGACATATTTCGTCCATTCTTTTTGGACTGTCATATTACTCATATTTGTAGACGATTCGGGAAGAGAGCTGAAAATTCGGAACTGTCCCGCAAATTAAAGTTATTAAAACAGAACGAATCTATCTTCAACTAAGTCTCCCATCTAACGAGTGTTTTCCAATCGTTGGTTAAGCATGATGTAAAATTTCGAGTTTAGAAAAGTCTGAAAATTTGGTAAGGTCGCGTAGCGCGAAGCGCGGAGCGACCAAACCACATTATCAGGCTTTTCTAAACTCGAAATTTTACTTCATGCGCCACGGATATAAAATACTGATTTAATGCGAAGTTCGCAAAAGTGGAGTTACAGATGTAAAATAAAAGTAGAGAATATTGATACGAGAAAGAATATTTACCTATTTATACAAATATATATATTTCGAATATTTTTTCACGCTTTTCTAAACTCGAAATTTCACTTTATGCGCCACGCGTATAAAACACTGATTTAATGCGAAGTTGCCGAAAGTGGAGACACAGATGTGAAATAAAAATAGAGAATATTGATAAGAGAAAGAATATCTATCTATTTATGAAAATATATACATTTTCGAATAATATTTTCTTGACATTTTTTCTAAAACGCCAGATTAAAATTATTTTTTTGTTTTGGCTTTTGCCTGGCCTTAGTTGCTTTGACTATTGGCTAACATCAATTATTTATTTTTAACTTATATTATTAATTTATAATTTATTTTGTAAGTTGTATTAACATATATTGGACGGCACAATACATTCACACCACACCCAGGGACACGACGAGTTATTATTTTTAAATAACAACTCCCCGTGCACGGGAATCGAACCCGGTCTGTCGCTCGCCGAGCGATTTACCGTCCGGCGACGTTACCGCTCGGCCACCACCTGCCCAATTAAAAATAGAATACTTAAAACCTTCTTATTTTGTAATAAAAAATTGATCATCAACAAATTATTTAATCGATATTTTTGCATATACATGTATGTCTACCGGCCCATAAAATAATCAAGCTAGCGGCCGTCTGGGAAAATTTTCACTTTCCCATATGGCCCATCCGCTCCTGACTATATCGTAAAAATCTCCTTATTTGCTGCAAAATTTCTGCAGGATTCATAAAAATGCTGCATGTAAGGAATATCAGCACAGGAAATAGTTGGCTACTTTTATGATTGTATCAGCAATAAAATAAAACAAACGCATTAGATTTCACTAGAAAGTGTTGATAAAGACGAGAACTGCACGCTCTCTCGGTGCATGTATTCACCTCCAAACTCACGTTGATTGTAAAAGTTATTATGATTCTACTCCAAAGAACTCTTTCTCTTTAATTAAGTCGCCTCATTCATTCTCAAGTCCTCCCACTTTTAGTTCAGTTTCCACCTGAGTGGTTTCAATTGGCTTCGCGTGGGCTTTGATTCCTTTATCTCGCCGATTAAGCCAAATGGTGGGTTATTAATACCCGCAGGTGAGTAGTTGCGATGCATTTATCTTAAATGGTCCGAGGTGTAAAAGTTTCCGTATTAAGGAAATTGCGGCAATAACCAGGGATGAAGTTGGACCTGGAAAGCCAACGCCGCCTCATTTATTAGATTATCCCCCCTTTTCCCCTCTTTCGATTTAATTGGTTGTTTTACGATCCTCTGATTCTCAGCGGACGCACAAACCACAGTAATAGAGCAATAAATTAACTAATAAAAAAACGACTCTGTACATCCACACACACTAATGTCTACACGCATAGGACACTTGTGCACGCTGGAATTCCTTGAAAACATTTTCTTTTCTTCTTCTGCTCCACGGCTTGATGGGTTGCTCAACTCGTGCGTACTTTCGTTTAAAGCGTGACTATCTTGTTCTTGTCCGTCCGGTCGAGCACACCTGATTGTGAGGAAAGGGGCATTCCGGTGCCGCGTCTTTACAATCGACGGTTTGTTTTAAAATTGTGTGTGTCTCGCCGTTTACAAAGGAGTTATGCGGCTAATTACGCCGGTATTTAGACGTTTCGCTCTTTGTGCGCGCGGTGGGAAACGCTTTCCGCGGGGAAATTGATTCGGATGGCTTGTGGTCAAAAGGATTTCACAAAGGGATTGCTTTTTTGCTACCTTTTTGGAACGCGGTCTCTCTGCGAGAGTTAGTAATTAATTTTTTTCTAATGGGGGAATTGCGGGAGGATTGAATGCCATTGGCAGAGGCTAGTTTTGAAAAAAGATGTGGGTTTTATTTGTTCTTCTCTGGTGGGAATCGAGCAAATATTGAACTTTTCGAAAGTAAATTGAAATAATTGAAAAAAAAAAAACATTCCTAAGCCAATTTTCTTGGGTTGATAGATTTCTCTGTAGTTTTAATATGTCAATTAATGAACAAAACGCCAATTTTCTGAGAATATCTTGAGAAGTTTCTCTATACTTTAAATATGTCAATCCATGAACAACGGTTTACAAAATAAAAAAACCATGAACATCCTTAAAAAAAAGTAATTTTTAAAGCTTTCTCTGAACATGAAACATTTATTCATTCTCTATTAAATGTATCTCTAACAAACATGGAATTATTATGAATATTAGGGATGTTCCGAATAAACGAAATTTGGTATTCGCTAATACGACTCAGTGGCGTAGCTAGAATTTTTATTATTATTACTAATTTTCAAGATATTTACAGTATTGTCAAATCTCAATATTTTTAAATGGTGGCGACCAATCTAAACTGTTAAATTTCCCTGACTCTTTCCTGATTGCAGATTTTATCCCTGGCCCCTTAAAGTAGAGTTGTTTCTCTAGGACATTATTTATCTTTATAAGTTGTGGTTGGATTTCATAAAAAAATTGACGGTTCGAGAAAATTCAGTGCTTCGGTTGCTTTGTACTGTAAATATTATTATTATTATTTCTTTTTTCAGCAAGAATAATGTTTAAAAAGTGTTCAGTTTAAAGCTTCGAACGAGTGTTTCCACTCCTTGATTAGGCATGAAGTTTAAACGAGGGTTTTCCACTCCCAGACTAAGCATGAAGTAAAATTTCGAGTTTAGAAAAGCCTGAAAATTTGGATTGGCCGCGTAGTGAAGCGGAGCGGACAATCCAAATTAGGCTTTTCTAAACTCGAAATTTTACTTCATGCGCCACACGTATAAAACACTGAAATATCGCAAAGTTTAAAATATACGGCTTTAGCAATCTAATATGTAGATGTGATTAAAACGTGAGTCAAATTCTGCGCTGAACAAATTGTTTAAAATAGTGATTATAAGCAACCCAATAACTCTAACGTATATTAGGTTGCCTATAATCGTTGTATGTGCGTGTTTTTTTAACTTCACTGTAAATCAGTGTTTTAAAGCATGGCGCATGAAGTAAAATTTCGAGTTTAGAAAAACCTAATTTGGATTGGCCGCTCCGCTTCGCTGCGCGGCCAATCCAAATTCTTAGGCTTTTCTAAACTCGAAATTTTACTTCATGCTCAGTCTAGGAGTAGACAACACTCGTTAAAAGCTTCAAATTAACCACTTTGAAACAACGAATTCCCACAAATTAAAAAAAACGCTGTAATTATCGGGATATGTATACTCAAAAGAAAAATATGAATGTTCTGTTTTAGATACGTTTTGAACGTGTTTTAAAACACGTTTCAAACATATTTTTAATTGTTAATAATGTTTTAAACGCTATTTTAATGAAAAAAACACATTTTGTTAAAAAAAAACTGTGTGTTTTAATTAAAATGAAAGAAAAAAAAAACGTATTTTGAACAACCCTGATTTTAATGTTTCAGGATTTTCACCAATTTTTACGAATAAATGTATAGCAATTAAACAATCTGCTAGTTTTTTATACAATGTATAGTATTGTTTTCGTGAACCAAAAATGTTGTACATCTCGGAAAGTAGTATTGAGAATATAGAAAAATGTTTAAACAAAGAGTTGAAATTGGTAAGTTTTCTGGTTATATTTTTTTTAATTAACGAATAGATACAAAATCTAAGATGACAGATGAAAACGTCACAAGGTGCCAGAATTTCTAAAACTTTTTTTCGCTCATCACACCTTCCAGAGTTCGCTACGGTCTGGTACCGCTCTGAAGCGTAAAAATCCCGCATAATTTTGGATACAAAATAGTACTCAATGTTATAACAATTATTCGATAACGTATACGTTAAGGTTAACATTACATAATATTATAATAATTAACCGTTTTGTTAACGTTTTAGTTACACAACGTTAATTGTGTTACTTTTGGAATGTTAAGTTAGAATAACGGCTAACGTTTTGTAAACAGGTTAAAATGGAATACGGCACTTATTCGATAAGCTAACAGAATAACGGCCAATGTTTTGGATAGAAAAAACTAATTCTTGTAACACTGAATTGTACCATTCATGCATCTACGTCCTACACACCTTTATAAAACACATATTGTATGTTTGATAGCCATTTATCAGTCATTCTGTGCAGTGCTATTGAAAACGCGGTTTTAAAGCCTTTCGCCCGTTTTAATTGCTGCATCAGGGGAGGCTCTGCTTTCACGAACGACAAAAGATGACTGAAACATCAAAGTTTGCCGAAAGTGGCTTCAATGGGCCGCATCATGCACCATTTGCTAAGAGTGAATTAATCACGAACATATGTGTTCGTGAATGCTTGCATTTATTTAGAAATAGTTCATAATGGGGATGGGATGTATTTAGATACATCCATGGGGGTGTATTTTGATATTTTGGAATGTCTAACTAAGGCTTTGATTTATATTTGACAGCCACACGTGATGATGATGAGATTAGCATATGTTGAATGTTTGAGAGAGCTTTTGCAGCTTTTATAAGAGTGTGTTTTGGAAGGAATTACTAAATGTGTTAATAAGTGTCATTATGATGATTTTTTGCGCCTTAAGAACAAAGATCTAAATGATTTGTAGCTTTTAGTATAAATTTGCAAGTATGTTGAGTGTTTTGAAATATTAGGAAATAATGTGTGTGAAGCTGGCAATATTTACAGCAATAACCCGGCGCATCCACCATCCACCCAAAAAATATTAATAAATCAAAAATAATTATTTTAACATATTTTTCGACTATAATCTTGAATTTGTTTTTTTACGTATCGTTTCTAATATCGTTGCTGTAAATAATACACAAATAAAATTTCAAATTAATTGAAATTATTAGGAACAATTGGTCATCCGTGTCAGGAAATTAATTATTTAAACATATTTCCAGATATCCGACATGCATTTTTTTTGTAGTTTTAAGTAACTAATAGTGCTCTTGTTAGAATACAATAACAATTTTTACTATAGGGAATGTATCTTCCGATGATTTTTGAACATTAGTGAATGCATTGGAAAGTCAGTCATTCCCCGATGAGTAATTAATTGTTTAAACATATTTGAAGGTGGCCGACATACGTTTTGTTTATTGTTTTGAGTAACTAATAGTGTTATTGTTAAAATATATTAACAATTTTGAATATAGGGAATGTATCTTTCGTCGATTTTTGAACATTAGTGAATGCATTGGGAAGTCAGAAATACGCTATGAAAAATAAATTGTTTAAATATATTTAAAGTCGGCCGACATAAATTTTGTTTATTGTTTTAAGTAACTAATAGTGTTATTGTTAAAATACAATAACAATTTTTAGTATGGGGAATGTATCTTTTGTCGATTTTTCAACATTAGTGAATGCATTAGGAAGGCAGTCATTCGCGATGCGAAATAAATTGTTTAAACATATTTCAAGGTGACCGACATAAATTTTGTTTATTATTTTGAGTAACTAGTAGTGTAATTGTTAAAATACAATAACAGTTTTCAATATGGGGAATGTATCTTTCGTCGATTTTTGAACATTAGTGAATGCATTGGGAAGTCAGAAATAGGCTATGAGAAATAAATTGTTTAAATATATTTAAAGTCGGCCGACATAAATTTTGTTTGTTGTTTTGAGTAACTGATAGTGTTATTGTTAAAATACAATTACAATTTTCAATATGGGGAATGTATCTTTCGTCGATTTTTGAACATTAGTGACTGATTGAGAAATCAATCATTCGCGATTACAAATTAATTGTTTAAACATTTTTCAAGGTGGCCGACATAAATTGTGTTTATTGTTTTAAGTAACTAAAAGTGTTATTGTTAAAATACAATAACAATTTTTAGTATGGGGAATGTATCTTTCGTCGATTTTTAAAGATTAGTGAATGCATTGGGAATTCAGTCATTCGCGATGAGAAATAAATTGTTTAAACATATTTTAAGTCGGCCGACATTAATTTTGTTTATTTTTTTAAGTAACTAATAGTGTTATTGTTAAAATACAATAACAATTTTCAATATGGGGAATGTATCTTTCGTCGATTTTTGAACATGAGTGAATGCATTGGGAAGTCAGTCATTCGCGATGAGAAATTAATTGTTTAAACATATTTCAAGGCGGCAGACATAAGTTTAGTTTATTATTTTGAGTAATTTTTAGTTTTATTGTTAAAATACAAAAACAATTTTCAGTATGGGGAATGTATCTATCGTCGATTTTTAAAGATTAGTGAATACATTGGGAATTCAGTCATTCGCGATGATAAATTAATTGTTTAAACATATTTTAAGGTGGCCGACATAAATTTTGTTTATTGTTTTAAGTAACTAATAGTGTTATTGTTAAAAAACAATAACAATTTTCAATATGGGGAATCTTTCGTCGAGTTTTTCCGATTAGTGAATGCATTGGGAATTCAGTCATTCGCGATGAGAAATTAATTGTTTAAACATATTTTAAGGTGGCCGACATAAATTTTGTTTATTGTTTTAGGTAAATAATAGTGTTATTGTTAAAATACAATAACAATTTTCAATATGGGGAATGTATCTTTCGTCGATTTTTGAACATTAGTGAATGCATTGGGAAGTCAGAAATACGCTATGAGAAATAAATTGTTTAAACATATTTCAAGGCGGCGGACATAAATTTTGTTTATTGTTTTAAGTAACTAATAGTGTTATTGTTAAACTGCAATAACAATTTTCAATATGGGGAATGTATCTTTCGTCGATTTTTGAACATTAGTGAATGCATTGGGAAGTCAGAAATACGCTATGAGAAATAAATTGATTAAACAAATTTCAAGGCGGCGGACATAAATTTTGTTTATTGTTTTTAGTTACTTATAGTGTTATTGTTAAAATACAAAATTAATTTTTAATATGGGGAATGTATCTTTCGTCGATTTTTAAAGATTAGCGAATGCATTAGGAATTCAGTCATTCGCGATGAGAAATTAATTGTTTAAACATATTTTAAGGTGGCCGACATAAATTTTGTTTATTGTTTTAAGTAACTAATAGTGTTATTGTTAAAATACAATAACAATTTTCAATATGGGGAATGTATCTTTCGTCGATTTTTGAACATTAGTGAATGCATTGGGAAGTCAGAAATACGCTATGAGAAATAAATTGTTTAAACATATTTCAAGGCGGCGGACATAAATTTTGTTTATTGTTTTAAGTAACTAGTAGTGTTATTGTTAAAATGCAATAACAATTTTCAATATGGGGAATGTATCTTTTGTCGATTTTTGAACATTAGTGAATGCATTGGGAAGTCAGAAATACGCTATGAGAAATAAATTGTTTAAACAAATTTCAAGGCGGCGAACATAAATTTTGTTTATTGTTTTTAGTTACTAATAGTGTAATTGTTGAAATACAAAATTAATTTTCAATATGGGGAATGTATCTTTCGTCGATTTTTCGAGATTATTGAATGCATTGGGAATTCAGTCATTCGCGATGAGATATTAATTGTTTAAACATATTTTGAGGTGGCCGACATAAGTTTAGTTTATTATTTTAAGTAATTTATAGTGTTATTGTTAAAATACAAAAACAATTTTCAATATGGGGAATGTATCTTTCGTCGATTTTTAAAGATTAGTGAATACATTGAAAATTCAGTCATTCGCGATGAGAAATTATTTGTTTAAACATATTTGAAAGTGGCCGACATAAATTTTGTTTATTGCTTTAAGTAACTAATAGTGTTATTGTTAAAATACAATAACAATGTTTGATATGGGGAATGTATCTTTCGTCGATTTTTAAAGATTAGTGAATGCATTGGGAATTCAGTCATTCGCGATAAGAAATTAATTGTTTAAACATATTTCAAGGTGGCCGACATACATTTTTTTTATTGTTTTAAGTAACTAATAGTGTTATTGTTAAAATACAATAACAATTTTCAATATGGGGAATGTATCTTTCGTCGATTTTTAAAGATTAGTGAATGCATTGGGAATTCAGTTATTCGAGATAAGAAATAATTGTTTAAATATATTTTAAGGTGGCCGACATAAATTTTGTTTATTGTTTTAAGTAACTAATAGTATTATTGTTAAAATACAATAACAATTTTCAATATGGGGAATGTATCTTTCGTCGATTTTTGAACATTAGTGAATGCATTGGGAAGTCAGTCATTCGCAATGAGAAATTAATTGTTTAAACATATTTCAAGGCGGCAGACATAAATTTTGTTTATTGTTTTAAGTAACTAAAAGTGTTATTGTTAAAATACAATAACAATTTTTAATATGGGGAATGTATCTTTCGTCGATTTTTAAAGATTGATGAATACATTGGGAATTCAGTCATTCGCGATAAGAAATTAATTGTTTAAACATATTTCAAGGTGGCCGACATACATTTTGTTTATTGTTTTAAGTAACTTATAGTGTTATTGTTAAAATACAATAACAATTTTCAATATGGGGAATGTATCTTTCGTCGATTTTTAAAGATTAGTGAATGCATTGGGAATTCAGTCATTCGCGATAAGAAATAATTGTTTAAATATATTTTAAGGTGGCCGACATAAATTTTGTTTATTGTTTTAAGTAACTAATAGTGTTATTGTTAAAATACAATAACAATTTTCAATATGGGGAATGTATCTTTCATCGATTTTTGAACATTAGTGAATGCATTGGGAAGTCAGTCATTCGCGATGAGAAATTAATTGTTTAAACATATTTCAAGTCAGCCGACAATAATTTTGTTTATTTTTTTAAGTAACTAATAGTGTCATTGTTAAAATACAATAACAATTTTCAATATGGGGATTGTATCTTTCGTCGATTTTTAAAGATTAGTGAATGCATTCGGAATTCAGTCATTCGCGATAAGAAATTAATTGTTTAAACATATTTTAAGGTGGCCGACATAAATTTTGTTTATTGTTTTAAGTAACTAATAGTGTTATTGTTAAAATACAATAACAATTTTCAATATGGGGAATGTATCTTTCGTCGATTTTTGAACATTAGTGAATGCATTGGGAAGTCAGAAATACGCTATGAGAAATAAATTGTTTAAACAAATTTCAAGGCGGCAGACATAAATTTTGTTTATTGTTTTTAGTTACCTATAGTGTTATTGTTAAAATACAAAATTAATTTTCAATATGGGGAATGTATCTTTCGTCGATTTTTAAAGATTAGTGAATGCATTAGGAATTCAGTCATTCGCGATGAGAAATTAATTGTTTAAACATATTTTAAGGTGGCCGAGATAAATTTTGTTTATTGTTTTAAGTAACTAATAGTGTTATTGTTAAAATACAATAACAATTTTTGATATGGGGAATGTATCTTTCGTCGATTTTTAAAGATTAGTGAATACATTGGGAATTCAGTCATTCGCGATGAGAAATAAATTGTTTAAACATATTTCAAGTCAGCCGACAATAATTTTGTTTATTTTTTTAAGTAACTAATAGTGTCATTGTTAAAATACAATAACAATTTTCAATATGGGGATTGTATCTTTCGTCGATTTTTAAAGATTAGTGAATGCATTGGGAATTCAGTCATTCGCGATAAGAAATTAATTGTTTAAACATATTTCAAGGTGGCCGACATACATTTTTTTCATTGTTTTAAGTAACTAATAGTGTTATTGTTAAAATACAATAACAATTTTCAATATGGGGAATGTATCTTTCGTCGATTTTTAAAGATTAGTGAATGCATTGGGAATTCAGTCATTCGCGATAAGAAATAATTGTTTAAATATATTTTAAGGTGGCCGACATAAATTTTGTTTATTGTTTTAAGTAACTAATAGTATTATTGTTAAAATACAATAACAATTTTCAATATGGGGAATGTATCTTTCGTCGATTTTTGAACATTAGTGAATGCATTGGGAAGTCAGTCATTCGCAATGAGAAATTAATTGTTTAAACATATTTCAAGGCGGCAGACATAAATTTTGTTTATTGTTTTAAGTAACTAAAAGTGTTATTGTTAAAATACAATAACAATTTTTAATATGGGGAATGTATCTTTCGTCGATTTTTAAAGATTAGTGAATGCATTGGGAATTCAGTCATTCGCGATAAGAAATTAATTGTTTAAACATATTTCAAGGTGGCCGACATACATTTTTTTCATTGTTTTAAGTAACTAATAGTGTTATTGTTAAAATACAATAACAATTTTCAATATGGGGAATGTATCTTTCGTCGATTTTTAAATATTAGTGAATGCATTGGGAATTCAGTCATTCGCGATAAGAAATAATTGTTTAAATATATTTTAAGGTGGCCGACATAAATTTTGTTAATTGTTTTAAGTAACTAATAGTATTATTGTTAAAATACAATAACAATTTTCAATATGGGGAATGTATCTTTCATCGATTTTTGAACATTAGTGAATGCATTGGGAAGTCAGTCATTCGCGATGAGAAATTAATTGTTTAAACATATTTCAAGGCGGCAGACATAAATTTTGTTTATTGTTTTAAGTAACTAAAAGTGTTATTGTTAAAATACAATAACAATTTTTAATATGGGAAATGTATCTTTCGTCGATTTTTAAAGATTAGTGAATACATTGGGAATTCAGTCATTCGCGATGAGAAATAATTTGTTTAAACATATTTCAAGTCAGCCGACAATAATTTTGTTTATTTTTTTAAGTAACTAATAGTGTCATTGTTAAAATACAATAACAATTTTCAATATGGGGAAAAAATAAGTAATAAAATAAATTATTCACCTGATGAAAGTAAAACAACAGTTCCTTTCCATTTTCATGACTCTTTTAAAATGCCAAATTTTCCGCAACTCAAATATGATTATGTTATTAGTAAATTTAAATCTTCGAAATTATACTATAGTGATTTTTGTACATTGAATAAAAGAGAATGGTTAAACAATATAGTTATTGATTATATTTTGGAAATTTTCAGTAATGAGAAACCGTTCACATGCGCTCCCATTTATAGGGTAAATAATATAATACATTTGGGAAATACTTTCTACTTCGAAAACACATTTGACAATATTTTACTTCCAATTTTGGAGGGTAACCATTTTAGGCTGTATCACCTAATTTTAAGTAGAAATGAAGCCTATTTTTATGATCCTCAGCAAAAAACAGAAAGAACAAATGATCATTTTCCTCAAATAAATCAATATTTTCAGCGACATGCAAATATCAATTTAACACTTCAAATAAATCAAAATGTCCCTAATCAACTTGCCACTGACTACTGGAATTGTGGCGTTTATGTTTTGTATTACGCAAATTACATAATCAATAAATTTACTTCTCATAAATTTAATCCAGGTGATTTCCTCAATTATTTAAAAAAACTTATAATATATACATCTGAAAATATTAATAGTGCCTGTTTAAATTGTGGTTCAGTAAATGACAACGAGGAAACGGTAAAATGCACTATATGTGAAAGAAAAGATCACTTGATTTGTACCAATTTAAACAAATAAGTCACTGGGTATGTGTGCGAAATGTGCAGCTCCAACAAAGCTGCATAAATTCACGTTTACTTGCATAATGTATATTGCATATTGTATTTACACTAACCATCATTGTATTCGGGTATTACTATTATATTGCGATATATACATCATTAGCATACATATAGTGTTCGGCAAAATCATCGGGACAGTGCTGTATTTTTTGATTGCGTGTGTATTATTTTCAAAATGTATATTTATACAGTACCATACAAACCACATTATGAGATGGTGACACCCACAAGCCAGGGACCTCTATGTTGGTTTGTTCAAGTGCTTGTTTTAACAGTAGAACTATTGGTTACAAAAAACAATAAACAAAACTTATGTCAGCTACCTTGAAACATGATTAAACAATTAATTTCTCATCGCGAATGACTAACTTCCCAATGCATTCACTTATCTTCAAAAATCGACCAAAGATACATTCCCCATTTTAAAAATTGTTATTGTATTTTAACAATAACACTATTAGTTACTCTACTATGTTTAAACAATTTATTTCTCATCGCGAATGACTGACTTCCCAATGCATTCTCTAATGTTTAAAAATCGACGAAAGATACATTCCCCATATTGAAAATTGTTATTGTATTTTAACAATAACACTATTAGTTACTCAAAATAATAAACTAAATTTATGTCGGCCACCTTGAAAAATGTTTAAACAATTTCTCATCGCGAATGACTGCCTTCCCAATGCATTCACTAATGTTTAAAAATCGACGACAGATACATTCCCCATATTAAAAATTGTTATTGTATTTTACAAATAACACTATAAGTTACTTAAAATAATAAACAAAATTTATGTCGGATATCTTAAAATATGTTTAAACAATTTATTTCTCATCGCGAATGACTGACTTCCCAATGCAGTCACTAATCTTTAAAAATCGACGAAAGATACATTTCCCATATTAAGAATTGTTATTGTATTTTAACAATAACACTATTAGTTACTCAAAATAATATACTAAATTTATGTCGGCCGCCTTAAAAAATGTTTAAACAATTTATTTCTCATCGCGAATGACTGACTTCCCAATGCATTCACTAATGTTTAAAAATCGACGACAGATACATTCCCCATATTAAAAATTGTTATTGTATTTTACAAATAACACTATTAGTAACTTAAAAAAATAAACAAAATTAATGTCGGCCGACTTGAAATATGTTTAAACAATTTATTTCTCATCGCGAATGGCTGAATTCCCAATGTATTCACTAATCTTTAAAAATCGACGAAAGATACATTCCCTATATTAAAAATTGTTATTGTATTTTAACAATAACACGATTAGTTACTTAAAACAATAAACAAAATGTATGTCCGCCGCCTTGAAATTTGTTTAAACAATTTATTTCTCATAGCGTATTTCTGACATCCCAATGCATTCACTTATGTTCAAAAATCGACGAAAGATACATTCCCCATATTGAAAATTGTTATTGTATTTTAACAATAACACTATTAGTTACTTAAAACAATAAACAAAATTTATGTCGGCCACCTTAAAATATGTTTAAACAATTAATTTCTCATCGCGAATGACTGACTTCCCAATGCATTCACTAATGTTCAAAAATCGACGAAAGATACATTCCCCATACTAAAAATTGTTATTGTATTTTAACAATAACACTTTTAGATACTTAAAACAATAAACAAAATTTATGTCTGCTGCCTTGAAATATGTTTAAACAATTAATTTCTCATCACGAATGACTGACTTCCCAATGCATTCACTAATGTTCAAAAATCAACGAAAGATACATTCGTCATATTCAAAATTGTTAGTGAATTTTAACAACAACACGATTAGTTACTTAAAACAATAAATTAAATTTATGTCCGCTACCTTGAAATATGTTTAAACAATTTATTTCTCATAGCGTATTCCTGACTTCCCAATGCATTCACTAATGTTCAAAAATCGACGAAAGATACATTCCCCATATTGAAAATTGTTATTGTATTTTAACAATAACACTATTAGTTACTTAAAACAATAAACGAAATTTATGTCGGCCACCTTAAAATATGTTTAAACAATTAATTTCTCATCGCGAATGACTGACTTCCCAATGTATTCACTAATCTTTAAAAATGAACGAAAGATACATTCCCCATATTGAAAATTGTTATTGTATTTTAACTATAACACTATTAGTTACTTAAAACAATAAACAAAATTTATGTCGGAGACCTTAAAATATGTTTAAACAATTAATTTCTCATCGCGAATGACTGAATTCCCAAAGCATTCACTAATCCCAAAAAATCGACGAAAGATACATTCCCCACATTGAAAATTAATTTTGTATTTTAACAATAACACTATTAGTAACTAAATACAATAAACAAAATGTATGTCCGTCGCCTTGAAATTTGTTTAAACAATTTATTTCTCATAGCGTATTTCTGACTTCCCAATGCATTCACTAATGTTCAAAAATCAACGAAAGATACATTATCCATATTGAAAATTGTTATTGCATTTTAACAATAACACTTTTAGTTACTTAAAACAATAAACAAAATTTATGTCGGCCACCTTAAAATATGTTTAAACAATTAATTTCTCATCGCGAATGACTGAATACCCAATGTATTCACTAATCTTTAAAAATTGACGAAAGATACATTCCCCATATTGAAAATTGTTATTGTATTTTAACAATAACACTATTATTTACCTAAAACAATAAACAAAATTTATGTCGGCCACCTTAAAATATGTTTAAACAATTAATTTCTCATCGCGAATGACTGAATTCCCAATGCATTCACTAATCGGAAAAGATCGACGAAAGATACATTCCCCATATTGAAAATTGTTATTGTTTTTTAACAATAACACTATTAGTTACTTAAAACAATAAACAAAATTTATGTCGGCCACCTTAAAATATGTTTAAACAATTAATTTATCATCGCGAATGACTAAATTCCCAATGTATTCACTAATCTTTAAAAATCGACGATAGATACATTCCCCATACTGAAAATTGTTTTTGTATTTTAACAATAAAACTATAAATTACTCAAAATAATAAACTAAACTTATGTCTGCCGCCTTGAAATATGTTTAAACAATTAATTTCTCATCGCGAATGACTGACTTCCCAATGCATTCACTCATGTTCAAACATCGACGAAAGATACATTCCCCATATTGAAAATTGTTATTGTATTTTAACAATAACACTATTAGTTACTTAAAACAATAAAAAAATGTATGTCGGCCACCTTGAAATATGTTTAAACAATTAATTTCTTATCGCGAATGACTGAATTCCCAATGCATTCACTAATCTTTAAAAATCGACGAAAGATACATTCCCCATATCAAACATTGTTATTGTATTTTAACAATAACACTATTAGTTACTTAAAACAATAAACAAAATTTATGTCGGCCACTTTAAAATATGTTTAAACAAATAATTTCTCATCGCGAATGACTGAATTTTCAATGTATTCACTAATTTTTAAAAATCGACGAAAGATACATTCCCCATATTGAAAATTGTTTTTGTATTTTAACAATAACACTATAAATTACTTAAAATATTAAACTAAACTTATGTCGGCCACCTTAAAATATGTTTAAACAATTAATTTCTCATCGCGAATGACTGAATTCCCAATGCATTCAATAATCCCAAAAAATCGACGAAAGATACATTCCCCATATTGAAAATTAATTTTGTATTTCAACAATAACACTATTAGTAACTAAAAACAATAAACAAAATTTATGTTCGCCGCCTTGAAATTTGTTTAAACAATTTATTTCTCATAGCGTATTTCTGACTTCCCAATGCATTCACTAATGTTCAAAAATCGACAAAAGATACATTCCCCATATTGAAAATTGTTATTGCATTTTAACAATAACACTACTAGTTACTTAAAACAATAAACAAAATTTATGTCCGCCGCCTTGAAATATGTTTAAACAATTTATTTCTCATAGCGTATTTCTGACTTCCCAATGCATTCACTAATGTTCAAAAATCGACGAAAGATACATTCCCCATATTGAAAATTGTTATTGCAGTTTAACAATAACACTATTAGTAACTAAAAACAATAAACAAAATTTATGTCCGCCGCCTTGAAATATGTTTAAACAATTTATTTCTCATAGCGTATATCTGACTTCCCAATGCATTCACTAATGTTCAAAAATCGACGAAAGATACATTCCCCATATTGAAAATTGTTATTGTATTTTAACAATAACACTATTATTTACCTAAAACAATAAACAAAATTTATGTCGGCCACCATTAAATATGTTTAAACAATTAATTTCTCATCGCGAATGACTGAATTCCCAATGCATTCACTAATCGGAAAAAATCGACGAAAGATACATTCCCTATATTGAAAATTGTTATTGTTTTTTAACAATAACACTATTAGTTACTTAAAACAATAAACAAAATTTATGTCGGCCACCTTGAAATATGTTTAAACAATTAATTTCTCATCGCGAATGACTGAATTCCCAATGTATTCACTAATCTTTAAAAATCGACGATAGATACATTCCCTATACTGAAAATTGTTTTTGTATTTTAACAATAACACTATAAATTACTCAAAATAATAAACTAAACTTATGTCTGCCGCCTTGAAATATGTTTAAACAATTAATTTCTCATCGCGAATGACTGACTTCCCAATGCATTCACTCATGTTCAAAAATCGACGAAAGATACATTCCCCATATTGAAAATTGTTATTGTATTTTAACAATAACACTATTAGTTACTTAAAAAAATAAACAAAATTAATGTCGGCCGACTTAAAATATGTTTAAACAATTTATTTCTCATCGCGAATGACTGAATTCCCAATGCATTCACTAATCTTTAAAAATCGACGAAAGATACATTCCCCATACTAAAAATTGTTATTGTATTTTAACAATAACACTTTTAGTTACTTAAAACAATAAACACAATTTATGTCGGCCACCTTGAAAAATGTTTAAACAATTAATTTGTAATCGCGAATGATTGATTTCTCAATCAGTCACTAATGTTCAACAATCGACGAAAGATACATTCCCCATATTGAAAATTGTAATTGTATTTTAACAATAACACTATCAGTTACTCAAAACAACAAACAAAATTTATGTCGGCCGACTTTAAATATATTTAAACAATTTATTTCTCATAGCGTATTTCTGACTTCCCAATGCATTCACTAATGTTCAAAAATCGACGAAAGATACATTCCCCATATTGAAAACTGTTATTGTATTTTAACAATTACACTACTAGTTACTCAAAATAATAAACAAAATTTATGTCGGTCACCTTGAAATATGTTTAAACAATTTATTTCGCATCGCGAATGACTGCCTTCCTAATGCATTCACTAATGTTGAAAAATCGACAAAAGATACATTCCCCATACTAAAAATTGTTATTGTATTTTAACAATAACTCTATTAGTTACTTAAAACAATAAACAAAATTTATGTCGGCCGACTTTAAATATATTTAAACAATTTATTTTTCATAGCGTATTTCTGACTTCCCAATGCATTCACTAATGTTCAAAAATCGACGAAAGATACATTCCCCATATTGAAAACTGTTATTGTATTTTAACAATTACACTACTAGTTACTCAAAATAATAAACAAAATTTATGTCGGTCACCTTGAAATATGTTTAAACAATTTATTTCGCATCGCGAATGACTGCCTTCCTAATGCATTCACTAATGTTGAAAAATCGACAAAAGATACATTCCCCATACTAAAAATTGTTATTGTATTTTAACAATAACTCTATTAGTTACTTAAAACAATAAACAAAATTTATGTCGGCCGACTTTAAATATATTTAAACAATTTATTTTTCATAGCGTATTTCTGACTTCCCAATGCATTCACTAATGTTCAAAAATCGACGAAAGATACATTCCCTATATTCAAAATTGTTAATATATTTTAACAATAACACTATTAGTTACTCAAAACAATAAACAAAACGTATGTCGGCCACCTTGAAATATGTTTAAACAATTAATTACTCATCGCGGAATGACTGACTTTCCAATGCATTCACTAATGTTCAAAAATCATCGGAAGATACATTCCCTATAGTAAAAATTGTTATTGTATTCTAACAATAGCACTATTAGTTACTTAAAACTACAAAAAAAATGCATGTCGGATATCTGGAAATATGTTTAAATAATTAATTTCCTGACACGGATGACCAATTGTTCCTAATAATTTCAATGAATTTGAAATTTTATTTGTGTATTATTTACAGCAACGATATTAGAAACGATACGTAAAAAAACAAATTCAAGATTATAGTCGAGAAATATGTTAAAATAATTATTTTTGATTTATTAATATTTTTTGGGTGGATGGTGGATGCGCCGGGTTATTGCTGTAAATATTGCCAGCTTCACACACATTAGGAAATATCGTTTGTAACATAATATATAAAATTACGAAAAAACTATTCGTAAAAATGCAAACAGTATCTTAATTAATAAGACAATTTAAGACGATAAATTTCCATTGAAACAACTACTTCCCGTGCAAATACACCTCCGGATATTGAATTATACAATGAAATATTTAAAATCTTATTTAATTTGATCCGGAGGTGTATTTGCACGGGAAGTAGTTGTTTCAATGGATATTTATCGTCTTAAATTGTCTTATTAATTAAGACACTGTTTGCATTTTCACGAATAGTTTTTTCGTAATTTTATATATCATGTTTAAAGTGTGTAAACTATAAGAAGCGTAAGCTTATTTTCTCGAATTCAAATAGTTTTGAATTTGAATTTATATCGTTTGTAACTTCTCACAATACCATATTTTCTCATATTTCAAATGAATTATCAACAACAACTCGTATAGTTTGTTTTATTTGAAATACGAGAAGATATAGTTTGTAATTTGTAGATGTTCATTCATTTTAAAATATAAATAACTAAATATGTTGTGAGTATTGAAATATGACTTGTTGTAGATGTCCATCAACAACTTCTCGAAAAAAAAAAAAAACAGCTTGTAGTAGCAATTGATTTTCTTTCCGATGAAGTCTTTTTGTCTCGCGGCTTGTTTATGGAATGCGGGGGGAGAGAAGCGAGTGCGAGAGAAAGAAAAGAGAGGAGGAACCCGGGGCCCCTCGAGTTGACGAGATTATCTCCAAAAATATCACATAAATTACTTTAAACACAACCTCTCTCTTGTGGCTCTTGTGGGACCGGTCGGCTCTCATAACCGCCGCAGACGGCCGACCGACGACGCATTAACATAACAAGTTCCATAATAAGTATTTCATCTTAATGTCATCTAAAAGTGTATGCTAATATTTCCATTTCATTGCAAATGCACCTTTGTTTTTGAAGCGTCCGTACGCGACAGGCCGATCGTGGCGCACCGGCTACTGTCTTTCCCGTCTTTATAAATGGCGAAGGGGGAATGATGTAATGGTCCAGGTAATCCGGTCTCCGAAGATACGATCGCGCATGACACTTTGCGTTGTGCGGATGGCGGAATGCTGTCACTTTGTGTCTGCCTTCTGGTGTGTATTGGAAATAAAAATAAAAGAGGGAATTGCGCCGAAACGGAATTACTCAAGCATTTAAATTAGTGTGGATATTGATGGATTATCTTCATTGGCAGATCTTTCTGAAAACCATGAAATTGATTGTCAAACAATGTATCTTGTATCAAAGATAAACGTTTGAAAAAGTTTCAAATACATTTAAAAAACGTCTCTTGCCGAATTGTAACCACTGGCAGCCGTAGTGCCGAGCGAGCGGTGCGACGGAATGCAAATGAGCTATAATTTTTGAATTTGGAGAGGCACCACCATGAGATCTCGCACCACCTAAACATTTAGCTAGGACCTCCACTAATTGTAACCAAAGAAATTAATTTATTCTTCAACTTTAAACCACAGTTCAAATAACGTTGTTATTGACATTTTGATCTCAGTTCAACTGTTTTGTTGCAACCGGCACTAGAAGGAATCAGAGACTTTATCAGTACGGGAAATTCATTTTGTAGGCCTATAAGACAAAAACTGTCAATTATGTTTAATTAGCTCAACAAAGTGTAAAATTTAATGTCAAACAGCAGAAAAAAACCTTTTATCTCATTTGACTATATTTATTAAAACACGTGTGAGAATGCTAAACTCAAATTTGATCTTTGAACTAAAACAGGACTAAAAGTCGTAATTCTTTTGTTTTATTATACAATCAGTGCTATCTAAACAAAAGGTGTACAAAATTGTTAACGACAAAATAGGTGATATAATGAGGTTTAAATATTCTTAAACACCGCCGTATAATTGTCAATTGTGCGGACAGTGCGTCCGGAGGAATGCCTATTTGCTTTTAACATGCAGCTGCGAGTATCAATATTTAAACTTAATTACCACCATTGTGTCCGTACATACTAAATATGGCCGAAGCCAGGCAGATACTCACTTTATCGACGGTTTTATTTAATGAACCCTCGGCGTGTATTTATGAAACCCGTTTGCAAGTGTAAAAACCTTCATTTGAATAGGAAAGCCATCAAGTCATCGGATTCGAGCTTCAACACATCCACCGAGAAAGAGAGGCTCATTCCTAATGCTCGAGATGGAGCCACGATATCGGGTAATTTATATTATTCAAGAATGCTACCTACCTGCGAATCAGAGTTGTGTTAACATCTGATAAAGTTTAATGGGGGGAATAAATGGCCGCTACCCAAAAGCAGAATGTTAAATAATCAATTACACACAATACTTAGGACTTGGAAAAAAAGTATTCGTAAGTCTGAAATAATGAGTTGCAAAACTCTGATACTAAGAATATGTAGAGTTCAAAACCCTGCAACTTGACTAATCAGTTCCACATGATTAATATACTGCTTAGGTTTGATAAAATGTTCATTAATTATAGCAATGTTTATATAAAATATGTGAAAGTATACTTAAAAGAAAAAATTACTTTATGTCAATATCTAACGAAAATCACCAATTTGAAATAATTATTACAATAATTATATATTATAATAAGATTTAAATATTTTATTGTACAATTCAATATCCGGAGGTGTATTTGCACGGGAAGTAGTTTCAATGGATATTTATTGTAATAAGTTGTTTTATTAATTAAGACACATTGTGTGCATTTTACACGAAAAACATTTTCGTAATTTTATATATTATTTAATGTGTGCAAACTATAAGAAGCGTAAGCTTATTTTCTCGAATTCAAATATTTTGAATTGGAATTTCTCTAATTATTACTATATTAAATAAAATCGTCACAACCAACACACATTACAACATTTTGCAAAAACTTCAGAACTGAGAAAATTGTGATAAATTGACTATAATGTTAACCTTTACCAAATAAAAAAATGTAAAATTCTAAAATAATAATTGATTGGTGCAATTTAACCTAAATTTTAAAACTGTCTTTGAAGGATAATTGCCTCCCAAAAAAAAATGGTCTCTGGATTCGCTCCTGTATCGTGTAAGTATTAAACCTATATATAAAGCATTAAAACATGCCCTGTATAATTCTCTTTAATAATTTACAATGGAGTATACGTGAAATATTTTGTTTTTTCTAAATAAATCACAGAAGATTCACAAATGCTTAATTGCAAACTTAGATCATTTTAATTGATTTACAATGACATTTACAAGACTTGATTTCCTGTACTTTTTACATTCCTTGCATTATCGCGTATTTCTAGCTTAAACTTACTTTCAATAATTATGATCATTTATTATTTTATTAATTAGAAACTGTAAATCTTAAAACCAGTTTTCTGAAATGCACAGCTATTTATTCTTTATAGCCATTATGATTTAATTATTATTTTTTGTAACATATATCTTGGCATCATCTTGTTCTCAGGCTATTTGCAGTTTTATTAGCATGCAAATTAAATCATACATACTTAATAATTGGAGCTGTCTACATAACTCAATCAACTTAGCCAGTTTCCTGTATCATTTGCAGACATGGCGAGTCTCTTTGAGCTGCCTTTTAATTGGTATACATTAACAGGAATTGATATAATTGGTAGTTATACCATAAATACATGCAAATAAATGTCTGATTTTTGTTTATAAAAATATGTCCCCTATTGATATGACAACATCATTAACTTAGATATTAAAATATTGAACTTGTAAATTTCGAAAGTAATTGCAAAATGCAAATTGTCCAATGATTTTAGATAATAGCTGAATAAAACTGCATTCGTCTGTCATTTCGCACATTGTACAGACAAAATGTGTTGTGTCTAAGGACTATTAGACAAAATACGTTGCAAGATTTAACACTGAAGAAAAAGTACTGGACAACATAATTTTGTTTCATAAACAAAATGACAAATTATTTATAAGGAATATATTTTAAACTTCACTTGAAATTAGTGTTTAATACGCGCGGAGCATGAAGTGAAATTTCAAGTTTAGAAAAGCCTGAACATTTGGATTTGCCGGGGTGCGACTCGCTTCGCTCGCGTGCCCTTGCAAATTCCAATTTTTAGGTTTTTCTAAACTCGAAATTTTACTTCATGGTTAATCTGGGAGTGGAAACACTCGTTAAAAGTTCACAATTAAACGCTTTTATAATGAACCTTGCATAAAAAAAATAATAAAACTACTTGATTTAAACAGTGAATAATTATAGGCATAAGTTTCACTTTAAATAATATCAAACCAAACTAGATTAGTTAATAATGCATCACTTTCAATTATGATAAAAAGATTTTGTATACAAGGTAAATTATAAAAGCGTTCAATTTGAAACTTCTAAGTATTTCCACTCCCAGATTAAGCATGAAGTAAAATTTCGAGTTTAGAAAAGCCTGAAAATTTATATTTGCCAGGGCGCGCGAGCGAAGCGAGTCGCGCCCCGGCAAATCCAAATTTTCAAGCTTTTCTAAACTCGAAATTTTACTTCATGCGCCGCGCGTAAAAACACTAATTTCAGGTTAAGATAATATATTCCTTATAAATAATTTGTTATTGTGTTTATGAAACAAAATATTGTTTTCCAGTATTTTCTTTTCAATGTTTAATCTTGCAACGCATTTTTTTAGATTAATATAATCTCCTTTTAAACAATTTGTCACTTTGTTTATAAAACAAAGTAATGTTTTTCAGTACTTGTTTTGGTTTGTTTTGCTTGATCAACTTATTTTATAATTTCGGAAAAAAGCGAAAAAATGTCTCGTATTTTTCATAACTTAGTCCCAATATTAAGCCCCTCTAGCTTAATCGGCTCAATTTTGTTGTGTCTTTTTTTACATAAAAATAAAGAAATTAATATTTCCTTACAAATTGTTAATTTTTTTTATTCTTTTATTATTTTGCAAGCGTCAAAATAAAGCACATTGTTCTTATATTTTCAATAACTTCGATTGACGTTGAGCTTCTGTTATTACAACTTTACAAACTTGACAGTTTTATGACACTTAGCATGTTAGGACTTGTCTTAACTCATGCGAACAAAACCTAAAATTCGGATTATGTCCGTGAGCAACAAATATTTCACATTTAGTCTAGACAAAACGTTGGGGGGCTTACGGGAGACAGGGATATGCCCCCTTCAAGACGCGTGAACCCCCTATGACAAATTTCTCGGTGTAGGCCTGCACCTGCACCATTTTCTATAAATTCTAATAAGTGTTTCTTTCCACTCCTTGATTAATTAAGTATTTACTAAAAAAATGTAATTTCGTGGATTTTAGTAGTTTAAATCACAATCTGTAAAAATCTAGTTCTACTTAAATTGACTAAATCATTCATGTGAAATATTCTATCTATCAAACGATAAAAATACTCCAATAAAATTGTATTAATTAATGTACATATACGAATCATATTTAATAAATATACAATGACAATACTCGTATAACTAACATTAATCATAAAGTGTACAATTTATCACAATAAAACCCATTTACATCATTTTAAAACAATACATTACATTGTCACGTTATTCAAGAAAATGATCGATTAATAATCAAATACGTGAAGAAAAAAGAAACGAATACTGTAAAGTAGAAATCATTGCTATCGTACAATAAATAATCCAAAGCAATTTTCCAAATGAACCGCACAATAATGCTAATAGGCGAACAAAAAACAAATAAAAGCCGTCCGTTCGTGTCCATTATCTGGCATTATGCGAAAAAATGACGGATAATCATAACTAGAAAGCAATCTTGTTAAAAATTGGTTTTTAATGGTCTTTTTATGGGGAAGGTATTGGATTAAAATTGACGTGGATTGTGAATCGGGGACATTTTTATTGATGTCACGAACTGTAAAATACATTTTATTGAATGGCTTTATTATTTATGTATTTTAATTAATTAATAAAGAAGGTCGAATTTTCTTTGAGTTGAACGCTGTTGGAATTATAATTATGATGTTTTTGTAATAGGATTATTAACAGGTACTTTGTAAGATAACAAATAATAAGCTGCAGTTTTCTAAAAATTGATTTTCTCTTTATGAACGAACAAAATAATAAAGGGTTTTCCAATTAACGCGTCAAAACTTTTAAGACTTTTAAGACAAAATATTAAGTACATGTAAACATCGATTAATCATTATTTTGGAACACGCATTATAATTTTGGAGAACAATCTGGAATTGTTTTAAAAATAATGTCGCGGATTCTGTCCGACAAAGTTGAGGAGGACATTTTCCTCAACTGTGTCGGACAGATCCGTTCTGCAGGCCCAATTTGCGACCACTTTTTTACGCATATCGCGTGGCATACTTTGAATAATGCGTTTAATTTTCTGTTTAAGGTTGCGATTTATTATGGGTAAAATCCAACATTTTTGGTAGTCAGTGATTGTTGGACAATATTACATGATACATTAAAATAATCCTAAAACTTAGGGATTTTTATGTATATTTCTAAACGCAGTTTCAATAGTATATCTTTCCATATAAATATGACAATATACTGAAAAAATTTTTTATGGAAATTCGACATTTACATTCCAAACCAATCTTAATTTTGACCCGTTAATTGGAAAACCCTTTATTTATTTAATTAATTTCAATTGTGTAATTAAATCAATGAATGTATACGAAGGATACGGTTACATTTATTGTAGAACATTTTATTTAGTTAATATGAAGGAATATGGAATAATAAATCACCATTCTAAAGGGTTGTATTACACGATACTAATTCTTGAGACAAAAAAATTGGATACAGTTTTTTAACACCAAATGTGATGATACGAAATTCTTGTAGTAAATGTTCTATTTTCATCACATTTTAGTATGAAAGCATGCGCACTTTAATTCACGTGAGTTTGTAGGCAAACATAACCTCAGCGGCAGAGTTATAAATCTCCTTTCTTGTCGTTTGTGTTTACAATGCGTTTTATTATTTGATTTTTAAAGTATTAGACAGGTATTTTTACAACCTCATTGTGTAGCAACTGGTTATTGTAACAAAACGTATATGATGCAAAGCCCTGACGTTGCTGCCATCTAATAGCGCCATCAGTAAACATCTGAACCTATTGAACATATTTTCTAGTTTATATGGAGAAATACGTTCTAAAATTAAATCACCTTTTTAAAGGGTTATATTACACGATACTAATTCTTGAGACAAAATGTGGATAACGTTTTTTTACAATGAGTTTAATTATTTGATTTTAAAAGTATTAGACACGTATTTTAGCAACATCTTTGTGTAACAACTGGTTATTGTAACAAAACGTGTATAATACAAAGCCCCGACGTTGCTGCCATCTAATAGCGCCATCAGTAAACATCTGAACTAATTGAACATCTTATTTGGTTTATATGGAGAAATACGTTCTAATATTAAATCACTATTCTAAAGGTATGTATGTATCCAATTATTTTAACACCGTGAAATACAAAATATGTAACGATATTAAATTCGTGTACCAAATGTTTTATTTTCATCACATTTTAGTATGAAAGCATGCGCACTTTGATTCACGTGAGTTGTTATAGAAACATAACCTCAGCGGCAGAATTATAAATCTCCTTTCTTGTAGTTTCTGTTTACAACGAGTTTAATTATTTGATTTTAAAAGTATTATGGCCGGTTTCTCCAATATGACTTAGGACGTTAGTTTTGTGTAAGCAGGGCCTAGCTTTAGTAGTGCTTATAATTGAAATGCGTTGTACCAACAGATTTAGGCAATGACTTATGTAAGTCATTCTTAGTTGTGCGAATAAGTGGCAACGTAGCAATTTACAGAAACTGTATTGGCGCGAAAAACGCAGTGCAAACTATACCGCATAAGAAAAACGTCTTCTATCTTCTCTTGTAGATAAATATAAAAATATTGTAGACAACAAAAGAGAAGGATTCTTTGAATAAGATAATTATTTTACCACTGTCACAATTTTTAAATCAGTTGGTGTATAAGACAATCATTTTTAAATTGTCACAATTTTAAGGTTAGAATCCGTGTCCTAAGTCCTGGCAAATGGTGACTTAGAACTTGAACATGACTTAGCCAATTTTTAACGTAGACGAGGCGGTTATGACTTAAGACACGGTTTGAGACACGACTAGGACTTAAGAAACGTTTTAGAAATCGGCCATTAGACAGGTATTTTAACAACCTATTTGTGTAGAAACTGGTTATTGTAATAAAACGTTTACGATGTAAGGCCCCCACGCCATATAATAGCGTTATCAGTAAACATCTGAACCAATTAAATTCTATGAACTGAACGATTTCTGCTTTATCATTTATTAAAATTTTGTATTTATTAAATTTCATTGCATTTCAGTTTTAATTGAATAAATTCTTTGTTTTATTGCGATTACATTGCTATATGTATTGCAAAGTAATCGTATTTATTAATAAAACACTGATTACTTTACTATTTTTAAAATTAACCAGTTAGTTGTTTACATAGTGCGCATCCTTCAGATTATTTTTATTGAACCAACTTGGCATCGTATAATACAGAGACATTTATTTTATAACATTTTGGAGATAGCGTTTTGATACTAAATGTTTGTTTCCAGAATTAGTCTTATATCATATAGGCTTTAATATTTGACTGATTATATTTATATATGAAAAACAGAAAAACTAGTACCGTGCGATCGTTTAAAACATGATTTAGAGTAGACTGAGTTTTAAATTAGATTGGCACTACTAAATGTTAACACATAGTTTAGCATAACCTCAAATTTATTCCATTATTCCATAGATGTTTATATATATATATATATATATATATATATATATATATATAAGATTTCTATATAAAAGGTGGGAGACATTTAAAATAAAAACATCAATGGAATGATGAAATAAATTTGAATCATGTTAATATTATTATAATTTAATAGGTGCTCATGGTGGACAACAAACGAAAATGTTAATATTATCACAAGTTTATAGATATTTATTTTCTTTACGTTCCCTGATTCAAGAATTTTTCACTGACCTTACAAATTGTAGAAAAGGTGAGAAAAAAACTATTCACGGGTTAGTATTTAGAGATAATTTTTTACATATCGGTGGTTTGGGGAAATTCTTGAATCTATTTGCATATTTAATATTACTTATTTAATAAATCCCTAACTTCACCAGTGAAAATTCACTAACTTTTGATTGAAATTTCCCAATGAATAAAATCCCCTGACTCTTCTTTATAGAGTACTATTATTTTTAATATTTATTTTAGTAGTAATTTTTACTAAGTATTGGTGCCATCAGGTATTAAACCTACAGCTTTTTTATTCTTATCTAGAAATTTACAATTTCCTCACCCATGCTCATTCGACCAATTAAGTTTTCTAATATCGGGTACCTGGTCGAAATCCAAATGACTAAACGCTGTTCGGCAGATCTACAGCTTTTGATAGTGTTCCGATGTATGACCCTTGTTAGGCATTTCAGTGAGTGACAAACTGACAGTATTATGGGACATCTACATTTTTGGGGACTTAATCGTTTGCAGGCGCCGGATCACTTAATGTTTTGTCTTACAATGACAGGGGTAAGAAAGATCTGATATTAGAAATTACCTGCGTGGAATAAAATCAGCAAAATCTCCTGAGAAAACTAACTAATAGAAAAAGTACTGATTATGATTAAGTTGGATTCCATTTTAAGTTTTGATGAATATTCTTAGATTAGATTGATCCATGAAGATGTAAGCATGGAATTTTTGTTTTAAGTATACATATCTTAATTACAGCGTTTATGCTGTAGATCTTCAGACAATCGTTATTTTTTTCCAAAGAGGTGAATTTTAAGCTTTAATGGAGGGTTTTCCACTCCCAGACTAAGCATGAAGAAAAATTTCGAGCTTAGAAAAGCTTGAAAATTTGGTTTGGTCGCGTAGCGCGTAGCGCTACGCGGCCAAACCAAGTTTTCAGGCTTTTCTAAACTCGAAATTTTTCTTCATGCACCACGCATATAAAACACTGATTAATTTTAAAGTTTATAATACACGTCTTTATCAAACCGATTCAGTAGTATATTTAGAACTTCACTTGAAATTAGTGTTTTATATGCGTGGCGCATGAAGAAAAATTTCGAGTTTAAAAAAGCCTGAAAATTTGGTTTGGCCGCTTTGCGCTACGCGACCAAACCAAATTTTCAGGCTTTTGAAAAATTTCGAAATTTTTCTTCATGCTTAGTTTGGGAGTGGAAAACCCTCGTTTAAAGCTTCAAATTTACCTCTTTGGAAAAAAGCAACAAATGTCTGAACCAAATTTTAGGGCTTATCTAAACTCAAAATGTTTCTTCATGCTTAGTCTGGGAATAGAAAACATTCGTTAAGCCTTCAAGTTGAACTCATTTAAAAAAGAAAACAACGAATATCAGAAGATTTCTAGCATATAATTGGATTATGTATACTTAAAAGAAAAACTCCTTGTAGCTATTAACAGATAACATTCCATTAAACAGATAGACACAATTGCGAGTGAGATCAAAATTATATTAAGGCATTATAAAATACACAAATTAAATTAGGTTTTAGAAATTAAGTCAATAGCGTTTTTCAAGCAGTTGGTTTTTTTTTTAATTTAAAAATACTCGAACTACTACTAAAATTACCAGAAAAAAATATTAGAAGCTATAAAAGAAAGAATTTAAATTTAAATATTGAGAATAAATATTAAATATACAAAAGTAAATATATGTAACTACCATCATATCTCTCTTAATTAAGATCAGTTTCAAAAGGAAATCAATATGATTTGTGGAATATTAAAACGGATCCGGCTGGTGAATTTCTCGACCACTTTATTTACATTGAAATTGATTTATAATTAACAGCGCAGAATGAACCTGCCTACATAACTCGGTAATCCAAAGCAATTTCCTGTATCGTTTGCAATCATCCACATCTGCATGTGTAGAACGATGTCAACAAACTGACATTAACAAAATAAACTGGTGTAAAATTGCACGAAGCTGCATCGGAATTACGCAGTTTAGTTATTAACGACCTGTTTAATCCACTTCAAATGCTTATGATATTAAAATAGATACATAATTTATGATGGAAAAGAAATGTGTTAGTTATAAGACATAAATAGCTGTTATAACAACTATCTTTAGCAATTGAGTCACCCTGATGCAAAACAAGCCATACGTGTTTTGGCAAATTTGTGGCAAAATGGCAAACATTGATTTTGCACCGTCTCTTAGATAAATTAAAATACCTCACATCGATGAAAACCATTTTTTTGGCGAAGATGCACTTAAGATTATCCATTATGCCGAAAAGGGTCGAAAAATGAAGCTCTTAGAATCCCTGGAAATACAGAAAGCCCGCGCTAATTGGGAAATTCCCCTAATACAGTATATATACACGAATAGTTATTTACAAAATAGCATTAAAATGGGGGTATACACTAGATGAACCTGGTCGTTAACAGGTTGATCTAATGTATACCCCCATTTTTAATGCTATTTTGTAAATAACCATTCGTGTATATATACTGTATCATACAGTAATTTAAATTACCCTGTTTAATAATGGCAAGTTGAGTTGCCGAAACTGCAGTCACGAAAATAACAATATTGTGTTATACAAACAAAGTTAAAGTGTATTATTTTACTGAATTAACATCTATAACGAAGTAGACGCCTCCACAGTTCATAATTTAATTAAATTGATTGAGCGTTGTATCGAATGAGGACAAGAAAAAATATGTAAAACTAAGTTGGCAGGTTTTCAACTAATAAAATATGTCAGCTTTTGCAACCGAGAATTTACATTCGATAGGATTTTTCAAACTTAATTTTAAAAGATTTAGAATGGGTTTTGAAAGACAATTTATTTTTAAAATTGTAGCCTGAGACGAATAGAATCCAGGGATACCAAAACCTTAAAATCAAAAAAATAATTGTATGGGACGTATGTGACAGTCAAGCAACGTTGGCCCGGGTCTGTATATGGATGGGTGACCGGTACCATTCGTCATTGGAATGACTCATTAGAAGAACGGTGGCGATTTTCTGGAGTAACAAGCTCAGTGACGCACACAACTTACACGGCTGAAGGACCTCGCGGTCGATGGCCAGTTAGAATGATCCTAACAAATGCAATCACCACCACTGTATGGCTGGTTTTGCATCTGCGCGACTCAATTGTTGTTTTACTTTTTTAAAATTGCATTGAATCACAGCTAGTTTTTAGAAAAATACTCAAGTAAGTCCGCATATTTACTTATTAAAAAATGAACGCATTTAAAATTACACCGATTTCTAATTAGTACGATGATGCTAATGTATTCATCCAATCGAAATAGACTTGGACGATTTTATGTTAAAGTAAATTAGTGTTGGGCACAGTTGGCCGATTTTTGTGTGGGAATTTAAATCAATTTGGATAGGAACTCAGGTAGGCCTGGTTTCATTAAACCACGCCCGTTTACCTCACATCAAATGAAGAACAAGACCGAAACCCTGCGGGCATTCACCGCCCGTCAATTTTCATTCTTTCAATGCGATGATTATTTATATGCAAAGCAGTCGGCTGGCCTGAACAAAGTTGATTAAGTCAATTGCACGTCATTATCCGCATAACCCTACCCTAACAAAAATAATTGCAGTAGTTAATATATGTAAGAGGAAAAAAAGTGTATTATAATAAAAATAATCAAGGATTTCACCCTCATATTATTTTATAATGAGTAATGTAATGAAGAACTAAAGCTGCATATTTTCAATATTATAACGATATATTTAAATGTTGGAATAATACTGTAACCATTGAATATCATTATCTCTATCAAGATATAATGTCTTTATTGAATTTATTGAATCACAGAAATCGACAAATTACCGGTAAAATTTAGACAGATGCTTTTAAGGTGTACCGGTGTTACAATCCCTATTTCATGCTACACATTAAATATTTGTATAAAAAAGCTTCTGATGATGGCAGAAGTGATGCTGCCGAAACGTAGAGCGCAAATAAAGAAATTGACACGAGAAAGCAGCCCAAGAATATATACTCTCGATAAAAACAAGATCGTTACTAGGAGCAATAGCAAAGGCCAGAATAGACTCACGATACAACATGATACTACAACACATTTACAAGAACGCATCTTTTCAAGTAAAAGTAAGCGACGACCTATGGACAAACTTAATCTCAGTCCGACGCGGTGATCAACAAGGCAACCCCATATCACCGAAACTGTTCACCTTGGCATTAGAAGAGATCTTGAAATTAAATTGGGAGAATAAAGACATCAAAATCGATGGCTCATTTTTACATCATTTGAGACGCGACATAAACGAAATAAAAGTAATGTTGGAAGAACTGGATACTGCAAGCAAAAAAAAAAATCGGCTTGAGAATAAACCTGGCAAAAACTAAACTGATGAGTTATAATGCAGTTGATGTAAGAATCGACAACCAACAGATAGAAAACACCAATAAATATGTCTATCTAAGCCACATCACCACACTTGGTGACAGGCTAAACCTGGGCAACGTGCAGAAAGATTCGTCACATCCTAAAAAGCAAGATCATCCCAATTAACCCGAAGAGAAAGATATATGAGACCTGCATACTACCTGTAGCATATGGTTTAAAAACAGTCACAATAACGAAGAAAAGCGAAAATAAATTAAGAGCCACACAGTGAGCAATGAAAAAGGCATATCCGATATGAGGACATCAGAAATAGGACAAACATCACAGAGGTAAGGGAACACATAGCAAAATTTAAATGGCAATGGATGGGACACATAGCATGACAAAACGAAAACAAATGGACGACGAAGATATTAATGTGGCGCCTGCAATTGACAAAACGAGGCTTAAGAAGACCACCGAGACGTTGACTTAACGATATAAAGCAATCAGCTGGAAAATTTGGTGCCAAATCGCCAAAGACAGAAAGGAATATGGTAAACTAAGAGAGGCTTATGTCCAGGAGTGGATTAATAATAGCTGAATGAAGAAGATAGTAGCCTAGTTCATCATGTTAAAAGGTAAAGGATAAGATGATTAGGACATGTCAGCAGAATCTCAGAGTTCATACATAGCAGAAGAAGGAGATAGGTGGGAAACGAAAAGAGGAAGACCTAAGGAGAAATTGTTAGATGCAGTGACAACAAATTTACAAGGGGGTCCGATGTTAAAGGTACAGGCCAACTTTTATTAACATATATTTTTAAAGAAAATATTTAATACATTCTACAAAAAACTATATACTTTTGTTTATTTCTTGACATATTTTCCGTAAAAATTGAGACATTTCTCCTAGCGTGATAGTGGTTTGAACATCCTTTCAGGGTAGTGTTGCCTGTCAAGTCGATTAAAGTAGTCCACAACTGTGTCGTGCAATTCCAGTTGATTTGCAAAGCTTTTCCCAGCCAAAAAATGTCCTTAGGGGTCCGAATAAATAAAAATTCGTCTTGCGCCATCGTGCAAAAGTTTATCTCCTTCAATATTTCGTTTGCAGTGTTTGATTCACAGGCACCTGTACCTTTAATATCGGATCCTCCTCATTTTAGGATAACAGACTGGTTGCTGCCCTTCACTCTGATATCCTAATACAGAATAGACTCCAATAGATAATGATCATTAAAACTATTAAAGAAAAACGAACTGGATGAATCTATAAGTCATGGGCCTTGAAGGCCTGTAGAACTAATATGTATACATATATGTTTTTTGTGACAGTTATAATAATTTTCAACATTTTTGGCAGTTGGAAATAAAATATATTAAGTGTTGTAATAGTAGGAAATAATTTATTTTTGACTTCTTGAAAAAGGCTGCGTAAAGTTTGTAATCATGCCGGTGTGAGTAACGTTTTATTAAAATCTTAAGAAATGTCAATTTAAACACATGATTCATTGATGTTTTATTTTTTAAAATAGATTTCTACTCCCAGATTAAGCATGAAGTAAAATTTCGAGTTTAGAAAAGCATGAAAATTTGAATTTGCCAGGGCGCGCGAGCGTAGCGAGTCGCGCCCTGGCAAATCCAAATTTCAGGCTTTTCTAAACTCGAAATTTTACTTCATGCTTAATCTGGGAGTAGAAATCTATTTTAAAAAATAAAACATCAATGAATCATGCGCTTCATGCGCTACGCGTATAAAACACGAATTTAAAGTGAAGTTCAAAATATAGATTACTATTAGAATTTAAGATGTTTGTTCTAAATTTATAGCATTTCGCATCTTTGGCATCAATGGAGCCCCTCTCTTTACTACGGCCCTGGATATATACCCTTAATAGAAAATTCTCTGTATACATCTAATTTTAAATATATTTATGAAATTTCACTAACTTAAAATGGAATCCAACTCATGTGCCAGGCGTATAAAACACTGAAAATTGAGACATATCCGTTCCTTTCCTTTTTCAAAACTGCACTCTTTACACTCTCTCTGGGGTAGTGCAACTAAACTGACGCAAACGAACATAGTCGAGTTCAACTTATTGCATGTTTCACCAACGGTTTCAGTGCAGAAAGTGTAAGAATTACTGAAATAGTTCTCAACAAATCGAATAAGTAAGTTGTGGTATAAGTGTAACATAATTAAGTTCTGTAGAATTTTAGAACTTTAAAGATTGAATACAGATTCCTTTTTAGAAGCTGCACTCATTACACCGTTTCTGGAGCAGGGGCAAAAAGTTTATGTTCAGTGCAACTGAACTGACGCAAAAACATAGTCGAGTTCAACTTATTGCATGTAACGATCAGTTTCAGTGTTGAAGTGTAATAATTACTGAAATAGTTCATACCAAATCCAATAAGTAAGGTATGGTACAAGTGTAACAGAATTAATTTCTGTAGAATTTTAGATCTTTGAAGGTTCAGTGTTGAAAGTGCAATAACTACTGAAATAGTTCATAACAAATCCAATGAGTAAGCTATGGTTCAAGTCTAACAATTAATTTCTATAGAATTTTAGATCTTTGAAGACTGAATACAGACATTTAACCAGTAACTAAGTATGCGGATCATTAGATTTTCCGATGCTTAATACCACGTTGGATCATAAAGTGACAAGCTTGAGTTGACTGACAGATATGCAGGCTTGATCTAGCATCCTAATTGCATAATCAATAAAGTTCACTTGCAATTCGACATATGTAATAGCCCACTCGAGCTAAAGCCGCACTCACGTTAGTTAACTCGTAGCTGGAGCACGCTCACGCTCTCTCGAACCCCCGGATCCGATCCGGCATCACCGGTGTCTTTGAACTCTCATCTCACACACACACATATACACAGTTTCGCGCGCCGGTTTGAATAAATTACCAACGCAAATCGCAAGAAAATAATAAAAAGGTACTCGCCTGGAAATAGACCTGTCCCTGGTCGACCCATCCGACGATCATATCCGCGCCGGCCATCCGGCCGTCCTTAGAGAATCCGAAGCCGACGTAACCCAAGGTCCTCACTTGGAGTTCGAAGGTGATGTCCTGCGGAGTGGGCCCCAGGGACCACAGGAGCCTGTAGTCAGGACTGAGCATGGCGGAATGCGACCACCTAGCCGCGAACACAAACTCGGAACAGAAACACAACAACGCGCACAACACTGACAGAACTCCTCGTCGCCGACACATCTCCATTTTCCTATCCTATCCTAATTGCTCCTTTGCATTATCTGAAACAAAAGAGAGAAACCGGTGTTGCAGTATAGGAATTTCCTGTACTTGTACGTCGTCTTTGTGTCCCACTTTTGTTTAATCGAATTACTCCATTTACGTTGACTCCGACACTAGAGTGGAATTAACTTATATTAATGTTGAATGCTTTTGTTGAAGGCGTATCTTATTTTATGATGGAAGTTACATGAGAGATTACAAAAGTACATAGGTGTAGGTAGGGCTACGAAACAAATATTATACCGTATTTAAAAAAAAATCATGAATGTCGTAAAATTAAGGTTCTATACTTTGTCAATTTGATTCTAAATATGAGTGGGTCAGACGGAAAGTGAACCAAGTCATTCTAAAACAAGCTATCGCTGTACTAAGTCTCTTTATACTATTATTTATTCGGTAAACTGATGAACCAAGTTTTTAGTTTATCAGAATGCCAACAAAATGCATTAATTCATTATTACACTGAATTACGAAAAAATGTCTGCGTTATAGTGGGCCAAGTCCAGATTATGTAAAGTTATTTAATTTAAAAACACTTGGTATTGTTTCACAAATTAAAACTTTATTCCGACTAGTTTCGGTTTGTTAGACCATTTTCAAAGGAATGTACAGAAAAAATTATTATCTAAGTATATATACATATTTTTGTTTCAGGTAATAAGGGAAGTCAAAATTGGGCATTCCAAATCTCGTTGTCGTTGTCGTTTACTACGTTTTTTCCCATTTTTTATGGCCCTGTTAATCTCCAGGCTTTCTTTTAGATTTAGTGTTTATCCCTTATTACCTGAATGCAAAATCTTCAAATTATGCGGATTAAAGAAGTGATTGGATGCGATGCGATGTTTTTAATATAAATAACTTTACATATTCTAATATGTTTCACCAAGTACCAGATGAGACAATTATTCAAGAAATTACAAGTCCAGATTGTATGATATTCTGCGGTAAAGTGAACCGTAACAACTTTGATAGGTGACAGTTCTTCATAACCCTACATTTTAGTTAGGGATTATTGTTGTTGTGTTGGTAAAAATATATATTCTATTATTGATACCGTATTATTGATACCGTTTCTAATAAAAAGGTATTTTTAAAAGAAAGTAGTGGTGTTTATGTTCCACCAAAATATGAAACAACGACAAGTTTTAAGGATTCTAGTACTGATTGTATGCCGGCTCAAACAAAAGTAGGGCCCGGCCCGGTGAACATGCGTTGATCCAGGGGGGAAAGAAAATCGCCTATTTCAGAGTTTTTCTATCAAATCCACCAAGATAACAGAAATATTAATTTTATTCCAGACTTTATACACACCCTGTATATAGTTTGTTATAACTTCTATGAATCTAACTCGCGTCTAGCAGTTTAATTTTGCAAAGTTTTTTTTAAAATATACAATTATTTGGTTCTTGGCCCACTTGATCATATTATATGTACCCCGCGAAGAAAAAAGTTTGATACTCCTGGCGTAGACAAACAAATGAAACGATTATTATTTTACGTCCTGCGATAATAATTTTCAAAATAGAATATTCATGTTAATTTGTGATTTACTTTTCCCATGGTCGAAATCTAGGCCGCAGCCATAAAAAAAATTGGAGGGGGATATAATTATAAACATTTCAGAGGGGGAGTGGGGGGGGGTTAATAGTAAAAATATTGTTTTTGCTTTTACATACAAAGTATATACATTTGGAGGGTTGAACCCCCGGTTTTAGATTTAACCGTTTTAGTTTTAGGTTTATTGTATTCTATTAATGTTCTGTTAAAACTTTCGACAAAAGTTGAAAAGTGGCAAATTTGACGTGTTTAATGTCGACACATCGAAAATGTCGATATCGACACGGTTTATATAGATTCATCGAAAATGTCAAATTTGAGTTTTTCGATGTCGGTACATCGAAAAGTGTCAAATTTGACGTGTTTAATCTCGCTATATCGAGAATGTACTAATTTGAGTTATTTAAAGTCGATATATCTAAAAATTTCAATATTGACGTGTTTTATATAGACAAAAACATAAAATCTTGTCTAAACTTGACTATATTTTAGTGTTTTGTACGCGTGGCGTATGAAGTAAAATTTCGACTTTACAAAAGCCCTTACAAAACTTGTCTCGGGTCGCTATGCGACCCTCGACAAATTTTCACGCGGGCTTTTCTAAATGATCAATGTCAATATCGAATGTCACACGTGTCAATGTCGATTGAATAATGGTTAATGAAATGTCACGTGCTTTAAATTTTCATATTTTCAATATCTCTACATTTTCGACGATTATTGAAAGTTTCATCAAATTTTCAATATTTCGAGATTTAATCAGATTTTCGATATTTAAAGATTTTCGTTAATATATGAAAAATGTACCAGATTTTTAAGATATCGAGGTTTTTGACGATTATTAAAATTTTTATCAGATTTTCAATATTTACAAATTTTGATAATTATAGATTTATTTCGTGGTGTAGTGGTTAGAGTGTTGTACTGCCACGCCACGGGCCGGGGTTCAAATACCGGCCTGACAAGTTGTCTGCATTTATATAGGTTAGGATAAAAATGCCAAACACTCCGTCTTCTCGGATATGACGTTAAATGCATGTAGGACCCGTGTACTGCCTGGATGTTGCGTGCACGTTAAAGATCCCTACCGGTGGGTTGGAACTCCCACCGGGTTCGGCAAAATTCCCGGATAGCTGTAGACCTAATATCCGGCGTCATGATTGGCCATAGCAGCGGAAATAAATGACGTAAAACCCAAAATAAAATAATAAATAAAAAATTATAGATTTTCAATTATTAAAATTTTAAGCAGATTTTCAACGTTACGAGATTTTCATCACATTTTCGATATTTCAAGATTTTTGTTAGTTTATAAAAAATGTATGAGATTTTCAATGTATCGAGATTTTTGACAATTTTTTAAATTTTCATTCGATTTTCAATATTTCCATATTTTTATCAATTCGTAAACTTTCGCAGGCTTTACTAAACTCGAAATTTTACTTCATGCTTAATGTGGGGGGGGGCGTGGAAAATACTAGTTAGAATAATACTGGGGGACTCGAATAAAAAAAAAAAGTTAATTTAAAAAAAATACTACTTGAATCTGATCTATGATTAGAAATGTCTAACCCAAGTCCACAAAGTGACACCTAACTTAATCTAACCCAACTCAGCAAAATTAATTTTAACCTAACTCCATAAAATGACATCTATTCTATCAAATATTTAATTGATGAGGCGGATACATGATAAAACTCCATAATACTATTTGAAATAAAACAACACAGTTGGGAGGGTTTCACTTTAATTGTTGAACACTGCAACATGTTTCACCACACAGTGGCTTCATCAGGCAGATGAAATAATGATTTTACAAAGTACAGGTAAGAGCTTATATACTAATGCAATTAAGTTAATAGAAGGGGGGGGGGGTTAATAAGGTAATTAGGCTGAAACTAATACAAACAATTTTGAGCGACTAAATATTGATTAGGGGTGAGTTGTTTACTTCTATTTGGTCATTTAATAGAATACCTTTTTTATTATATTTATTAATTTCTAATTCTTCTAATAAGTTTAATTTACGACTTTTGTTACATTCGTGCAAAATTTTGAATTTATGGTTAAAGTTATGTTGGTATTCGATTAAATGATTGGCGTAGGTTGAAGAGGTTTTCTTAAATTGAAAGCATTTTTGATGTTCTGAAATGCGATCTGGGAAGCTACGTCCAGTTTGTCCAACGTATACCTTAGGGCAATCTCCACACTCTAGCAAATACACGCCAGAGTTCGTAGTTTTATCAGATTTGTCTTTAGAATTATTGATGAATTTATTAAGTGAGTTGACCGTTCTAAAAGAAGGAGTCAGGTTTAAGGATCTGAGTTTTTTGCTGATGGCAATCGAAGGGGGACCGTTAAATGTTAATGAACAATATTTATTACTCTGATTTTGAAAATTGGTGGGATATACTAATTTCGGGGCTTGTTGTCTTTGTTTTTTAAAAAGGATGTCTAAGATGAGCTTTTGACGAAAGCCGTTGTTATTAGCTATTATGAGGATTCTGTTGAGCTCATTATTAAAATTATTAATTGATAGGGGGATAGTGGTTAGCCTATGCAACATGGAATGGTAAGCTGCTAGTTTATGTTGCATAGGATGGAATGATGTGCTATGGATCGTAGTATCTGTATGGGTCGGCTTGTGAAAAATATTGAATTCATGTTTTTGACCTGGATGTGAAATTGTTAAGTTTAAAAAATTAATAGATTTATTAGATTCGATCTCCCTAGTGAATGAAATATCACAAGGATATCAGCCTAATTACCTTATTAACCCCCCCCCCTTCTATTAACTTAATTGCATTAGTATATAAGCTCTTACCTGTACTTTGTAAAATCATTATTTCATCTGCCTGATGAAGCCACTGTGTGGTGAAACATGTTGCAGTGTTCAACAATTAAAGTGAAACCCTCCCAACTGTGTTGTTTTATTTCAAATCTATTCTATCATTAGAAATGTCTAACCCAAGTCCACAAAGTGACATCTAACTTAATCTAACCCAACTCAACAAGATTAATTCTAACCTAACCTAACCTAACTCCATAAAACGAGATCTAACCTAACCATTCTTAATCGAGGAGAGGAAAACACTTGTTAGTAGTTTCAAATCAACGATATAATTGTGATTTTACGCCAGTGTCGATTGTTAATGATACAAATATTTTTGTTGCTTTGACATAGAAAAATGCAACATTTTGAAAATTTCGGAGGGAGGGGGGCGATTCGAACCCTCATACCCCCCCCCTGGCTACAGCCTTGGTCAATATAACTATTTGCAAATATCATTAAAAGATGTGTCAAACCATCGATAGAAAGCTTTCCCATGAACTTGAAAGAAGAAAATACAGTATCTCATTCCCCTTATGAAAAAAGAACAATCAGTTCTTACCTATCAGTAATTTCTTGTTAGTCGTAATTCAATCTTCAGGCATATAAGTTAGCTAAATTCTCTGAAAGAAAATAGTTTTGGTGGAATAAACTCACTCCGTAGTGGTGCGTGTTATAAAAAAACTATAGTTAGTGTTACGATATAGTATAGTTTAAGTGCTACGTTATTTTTCTACAACAGACTAAACAAACGAGGTTTTACGAACAAATTTAAATCTGCACAACCACAACCTGTTTGTAAAGAAGTGTTTTTAAATAAAAATAAGTTTAAGGTTAACAATTATTATATGTAACCATTTAGTGTTCAGATCTCGAGAGGCATTACTAAAGAACAACCGCCTGAAAATTTACAGCATAATGTATGTGTACGAAAAAGAAAATGTTCTTGTATTATCAGAACTTGTTAAAAGAAATAATTACCAAAACTCATAAAGAATACATAAACTCCTCCCAAATATAGGAGATGAATTTTTAAGATTATTTTATAATATTCGTCCCCAATATATTACACCGTGCGTTTTATTTAAATATGGCCATAGGGATTTACAAAAAGTAAAAATTGTACAAAAAGTAGAAATTCTACTCCATGCTAACCTTTGTCGTCGTCCAAATTTGAATCAATTTTTGTTTTTATTAATAAATCAAACACTTTTCTACGAAATGTTCGTTGCTAAAAAGACATAAACATTCTTTATTTTAGCATTCAAGTTTAGCAAAACAAATACTTACATTATGACATTTTTGCCAAGTTGATTTTTTGACTTATTTATTTGTATTATTAATTTCAATTTTGAAAGCAAAAATAAAGAAATCTCACATGATCATGTCCTTCTAGTTTTGTACATTTCGTAGAAAAAATGTTGACTGATCAATAAAATCTTTTTTTTTTAATTGTACATCAACAGAAGTTAACATGGGGTAAATCGTTTACCATGTAAATCGCTAGGCCATACTTAAATAAAACGCATGGTATACAGATTTGCACACACGAGTCTTTATTCTTCACGAAAGATAAGTTATTTTGATAATGTACATTTCGGCCACAACTAAACTAAAAATTAATTGATACAATCAGAAATTTCTCAAAAAATTAATTAACAAACTCTTAGCGAACACACAAAATCTCCATATACTTTTTTGCAACCGTGCTCCCAAGATTTCTGTTTATTCCGGTTTCGTAATTGTTTTTCATGGCGATAAAAATTTTAATTACTCGGATAAGAATCAACGGCCGGTTTGCACGGAGAAAACTTGTTAACGGCGAAATTTATCAAAAAAAACGAGGGCCGTACGCACGAAAATTATGTCTAATCTGATAAGAGGCTTTACTTGAGGTAGCGAATTCCAGCAGGAGAACCGTTATTCGGTTAAACGAGTCCACCTTTTTCCATATGCATTGCCTTATTAGTGAGATAATTAAATTATATGTGTGTGTGTGTGTTTGTGTGTGTGGTTAAAAACTACTGGTCTAGAATAACGGTTTATAGGCCAGAAGCCATGGGGACTTAGACAAAGAATTTAGGCGAACGTGCAAACACTTTTTTTGTAAGGAGTTGAGTTCATTATTTTTTGAGTTTATTAATGTAATTGTGTTAGTAAAAAAGTAGTCACTTAATCTTCATTATGTAAAGAAATGGTTATATAGAGATTTCATTATTAAGAGTTTGTTCAGCTGAAATATTAAGAACAAATTCTTACTGGCCTGGGGATTGTAATCATATAAAACCCATTTTTTCAAGAAAATATAGGCTTCGAAGAACACAACTGATATATCGTATGTTCAATAAAAAAAACCTCTAGAGTGCCATGGAAAATATTGTAGGTTAGCAACTCTGAAATTATGTATTATAATTACTATGTCTGACGTTTTATATGTCAATTCTTAAAGCTTGTAGCCAACTTAAATTTAATAAAGATTAAATCATAGCACATAGTTTTTTTTTAATTGAACATACGATATTATTTCAACGATGTTCATTCATCGGTCAGTCTGTCTACCAATTTGAGTTAACACGACTTACTTATTTATGTCTGTATGTTCATTTGGTCATTATTACTCAGCCATTGACGATGACACTCCTGTATGTACTGACTTATACAATAGACTTTCCCTTTCATTTACAAGTTTACCACATACTAAGTTAAAGCCAATTGAAACGTTACCTTCAACAGCAAGCATTTTATGCTATTATCAAATTTAAATCGAAACTAGTAGACTTAAAACCGTAGATGTAATACAATGTGTTCAATTTTTATTTTACGCCTGGTATTATCAACTTCTTTTAAACAGGCATTTAGTTGAATAATGTTTAGGTTAAATGTATACTTAAAATTGTCATGTGTTTTATGAATCTCTGTGAAGGATTTTTAAGTGAATGTCATTTTAAGATCTGTTGGCAATAGATTGTATATGGCGTTTTGGTAAATTTCATATTTGCAGGTAGGTAAGACTGAATTAGAACCTCTAATTTTTGCAGTCAGTTCATTTGTGTGTCGTTTTACAAAACACTTGTTTGGTTAAACAGGCAATTTTTCATTTAGGTCAACACATGCATAAGCTGTAAAGTTTCCGATTTCCGTTGTTTTTCAAAAGAGCTTAATTTGAAACCTTAAACAAGTGTTTTCCACTCCCAGACTAAGTATGAAGTAAAATTTCGAGTTTAGAAAAGCCCAGTAAAAATTTGTCTCGGGTCGCGCAGCGACCCGAGACAAATTTTCTGGACTTTTCTAAACTCGAAATTTTACTTCATGCGCCACGCGTATATAACACTGATTTCAAGTGAGATTCAATCATACATAAATTCACAATATTTTTGTTTTCCTTTTAATATTTGTATTCTAAAACTATGCTTTTTGCAATACTATAGGGCGCAGTTCATTTTTAGTAACTTCAGATACATTTTAAAGTATCACAACATTATTAATTATACTTAATTCACTAATAACATTCGTAAATCCATCTTGTCTTGCATTAACCATAACAACATGAGCTCGCTAAGTGAAAGGAATGCATTACTCATTACCGCACTAATAAATGCGCCTGTTGAAATATCTCCAATTGACTCACTAATTGCAACTGTTGCAAATATTCAAAACAACAACGTTCTGCAATTAAAGCCGAGATAAAAACGGAGTGGAGTGGATGTTGATAATTTTTTATATCCGCTCAAGAATGAGATGGCGCAGTTGGTATCGCTCCCAATCTGGTGTAAAATTACAAAATGCATCTCGGGTTACGAAGCCGGTGTGCGCAAAAGTTTTGAATCATGACATTCCTTTATCTTTATGTCCAAACATTCTTTAGAAAATTGAAGGAGGTTGTAATTTTATACTTCCTTTTTGTTGGGGGGTATTTTTTGTTGGACCAACAAGGGCCTTATGATGCTGGGATAGAAATTGTATCAGTTTTGTTTAAAAATGTGTAAATGTTCTGCTAGCAGAAGATTTTTGATAATTAATATTGCAAACGAATCAATACATGAACGATTTTAATATAGAGACAGAAGTTTTGAAAAATATCACAAAACATATTCTAAACTTAGTTAAGAACTTTGCTATGCAATTATAATAATATTTCCTCGTTTTTTGAAATGACCCTAGTACAAATTTAATTCTGTATAAATATTGAAAAACAATTTTTAATCTTGTAACAATTAGCACGAGTTCATATTGTAACAATATAGAATTAAAATATGGAAATCATTATTGAGAATAAGATGATACATGTTGATATACTACTGACTCAATTGGTATTAATACAGCGGTCAATCTCTACTAGGGTAAATGCACACAAAACAATATTATTATTATTTTCAAACTTCATTATTGATACAATATTGACATGTATTGAATATCTATATTAAATGATGCCATTGATATATTAAATAATGCCATTAACTGATGACAATTTTGTCCATGTATTGAAGGATGGATGATGTTCATTATTGATACAATACTGTACAGAAATTGAATATATATGCTACCATTGATACAATGTTGTACATATATTTAATTTTTATACAGAAATTGAATATTTATATTGACGGATCAATGATATTCATTATTGGAACAATATTGTACAGCAATTAAACATCTGTCATTGAATTTTCATTATTGATTCAATATTGTATCTATAATAAATATTAATATAGTATCAATAACAGTAAACTACAGTGTGACAATATTGTGTGCACATTGATACAATAATGTACAGAAATTGAATATTTATATTGAAGGATCAATAATATTCATTATTGGAACAATATTGTACAGCAAATAAATATCTATTCATAAATTTTCGTTATTGATACAATATTGTATCTATAATAAAAATTAATATAGAATCAGTAATAGTAAAATACAGTAATAGACAATATTCTGTGCGCATTGATACAATCATGTACAGAAATTGAATATTTATATTGAAGGATCTATGATATTCATTACTGGAACAATATTGTACAGGAATTGAATATCTATCATTGAATTTTCGTTATTGATTCAATATTGTATCTATAATAAATAATAATATAGTATCAATAACAGTAAAATACATTGTGACAATATTGTGTGCGCATTGATTAACAATTTCAAGATATAAATATAGAAACAATATTGCTACAATAAATATACAAAATTCATTTTTTTAAGATTAAATATGAAAAAGATGATATCTCAAACTCCAAGAGTTACAACAAAAGGTGTATAAGTATATTAGTAAATAGTAAAAATGTGTAGAATGTATTGACGTGTGGAACAAACATAAGGAGTGTGTGTATTCTGAAATTCACTTCAAATCAGTGTTTTATACGCGTCGCGCATGAAGGTAAATTTTGAGTTTAGAAAAGAATGAATATTTTCCGAGACCGGTGCCACTCATTAAAAACTTTAAACTGAAGGCTATTATAAAAACAAGGAATATCTAAAAATTTACATCGAAAAATAGTGATATAAAAAATTCAGGAAAAAAATGCTAAATTGGAATCGTGAAAATTGACTGAATTTATGAATATGTTTTTTAAAATTGAAGAAAATTGTGTAAAATGTCACGATTTTGATACTACAAATATTTCATTTGTTAACTTAAAATTGTATAAATTAAGTAAAGTTTAAATAAAATCATTTAATGTATCTGTTACGGACAAAACGCGTTTTGTCTAGACAAAAGACGAATTTTATGTTTGCACAAACTTTCTTTTGAAACCGAAATTTTACTTTGTACTTAATCGAGGATTAAAAACAGTAGCTTCAGTCAGTTGGTTCAGTCAGTTGGTTCAGTCAGTTAGTAGCTTGAACTTGAAATCATTAAAAACATGTATACTTGAGAATATAATTTAAGCGTCACATGACTACATTCCCTCCAATCAGAATCGCGTATTTCCATAGATATATGTTATCACAGCGGTGATAGAATCCTATAACCTTGTTTTGGTCGTTGCTACGAAAATTATTTGTCAAATCTGGCAGTCGATAATTAAAAATGTCAACTGGGCGATGGCGTGAAGTTTACAAGACGGAAATGTAGTGAAATTTGTTATATTTTCTCACCGAATATAACTCGAGGTATGAATAATAATCGATAATATTTATTCGTGAAACCGGAGCAGCACATTCAACTCGCCCTTCGGGCTCGTTGAATCTGCAGCTCAGTTTCACTAATAAATATTATCGATGATAATCATACCACTTGTTATATAACGGCTGAAAATACAATTCTCTGTATATCTGAATATCTATACTTAAAAGGAAAATTCCCTGTACTAAATTTATAAAAATTCCTTGTACTTATTGAGACTCATTGCGTCATCTATTGTTCGTAAAGTCTTTGCTGCTTTGTTTTGAGCTATAGATGATGCTACATCTTCACAGTCGAGCTAATATGTTTAGAACACCACAAGTTATGTTTTTCTTTCTGCGAGGAGTGTTTGATGTAAACACATTTTCATTTGCTCCTTGTACATTTTTATACATCTGTAGCTATATAAGGAAAACTTCATTAATTTTACAAAATTCCTAAGGAGATGTTCCTCCCAACAATCCCATGTACAAAACTTCTGAAATTAGCATTATTATAAAGGGGGGGACAGGAGTGTCTATTTAAGGGAGAAGCTCGTGTACGGCTTGTTGAAGACAGGAGTTTGATCCTGTAGTTGGCAAGCGTGGAGAAGGAGCAGGTTCGCGTTTTCGGCACTTCTGTTCGCTAGCAGGAGCAGCAGCAGCAGCCACTGCACTTGACTCTCCTCATAAATATCATTCCCTCGTTTTCCCCTTTCCCCCTACCCTTCGCCGAACACACGGGATACACGCTTAGAATAAAGAATCGCCCTACCCTCCCCCCTGCAAACATTTAGCATTCTTCCCGCAACGCGATATAAAACCTGAGGCTCTAAGTTTTACTAAGTTGACAAGTGGTGCAGGTGGAATATCTCAGGTATCAATTTTCTCACTCGTTTTGTGTTATGAAAGTCAAGCTCGTTGAAAAATGTTGAGTTTGAAAGTACGCTAGAATTTTTAGTTCAAGTAATATTTTCACAACTTTTGTAAATATTCAAAATTTGTTGCCATTACTTCAACTAAAAATTTCAAACTCTCTACATTCTTCCTAAGCCATTACTATTATAACATAAAACTAGTGAGAATCTATAACCATGCAATATTATAAGTTGCATAACCTAATATACTGGTATTGTAATTAAAGTAGATAGTTGAGCACTTATCAAACTGCAATCAATTAAAGTAGAAACATAATTTAAAATTATGTTAAGTAATTATTTGTCGAGTTTTAAAAAAAAGCCAGTGCCTTCTTATAGTTATGCAAGGTACGTCGAAGGGCGTAACACATATGAACACATATGTGTTACAAGGTATGGCAGAATTGGATCTTTCAATGTTTTCCCCTACCCCTTTCCCCGCAGGCCCTAGTTCCTGAGAGAGAGAGAACAATGAAGTTGTATTTGGTTACGTTTTTGAGTCTATCATAACCTCAGAAAGAGAGGTTAAGATAGACGTAACCAAACGTAACCAAATACAACGTCATTGTTCTCTCTTTCAGGAACTAGGGCCTGCGGGGAAAGGGTTTCGCTGTACTTTCATAGATAGATTTATTAATATTTAGTGTTAAAAATAAGTGTTATTAAAATACGACATTGTGTTAGTGTTAAGTGTAATTAAAAAAATAGTTTGTGTTACGTGTAATTAAATTAAAAAAATATGTTGACGTTGAGAGGGTTATGATAAAAACATATTTGAAACGAAGATTATTCATCAGAATTAATTATTTAAATTACTAATATTAAGTTTTTGAAAATAACAGAGATTTTAAGAGCAAATTTTCTTAAAAATATAAAATGCAAATAAGAGAAAATTTAATAAATTGTTAATAAATAGCATTATGAACATGTTTTAAATATTAATATCCCCTTTTCGCACCTTCATTAAATATGTATTTACATTATAGAAAAACTCCCTTTTTTAAGTATACGTATTCCAAATTCAGCCTATTTTCTGTAAATCTTTAGATATTCCCTGCTTTTTTTTAGTTCAGTTTGTAGCTTTAAACAAGTGTTTTCCACTCCCACACCAAGCAAGAAGTAAAATTTCGAATTTAGAAAAGCCCCGTGAAAATTTGTCGAGGGTCGCGTAGCGACCCGAAACAAATTTTCTGGGCATTTCTTAACTCGAAATTTTACTTCATGCGCCAAGCGTATAAAACACTAAAATATTGTGCAATTTATGTATATTCGAGTTTCGCTTAAAATCTGTGTTGTATAAGCGTGGCACATAAAGTAAAATTTCAAGTTTAGAAAAGCCCAGGAAATTTGTCTCGGGTCGCGTACGGGGCTTTTCTAAACTCGAAATTTTACTTCATGCTTAGTCTGGGAGTGGACAGCACTCGTTTAATGCTTCAAATTGAACTCTGTAAAAAAAAAACAACGACTATCAGAAAATGTACAGCTTATGCATGTTGTCCTTATGTTTACCATGAAGTAACCACTTTTAAATTCATCGCGCATTTGTGACGTAAGCGGTCTCTACCCCCACTCTAAAATATTCGATTCTTTAGATCCTTCTTACCGTATACTCGACCGTCCTTGCTAGTTTATGAACTTTGTACAGACTTCTCCACTAGTATCTACATATCAATCAACTACTTCCGATACCTCGAAAGTTCCGATTTTACAGAAAAAAAGTTCTTGTAATTCATATATTATTAATTAATTTACCAATATTTATATAGACAGTTACTCAAAACACTTATTAAAAATCGCGCATAAAATATACCAAAAAAGAAAATCATATAAGAGTTAACTAGTATTTTGTTATTGATGGACAAACTCAATTATTCTTTATGTTAAATTGTCTTTATGTTTATATTGATGGATTCGATAGCTAACGCCATCTAATGCTTCATAGTGGCATCGTCAATGACACGAATGCACAAAGTGCATGTACAGGTTTCGTCCACGAACGAGCTAAACTCTGTTTGTGAAACCAGAAAACAAATATCAAAATTGAATTCAGTATTCCGTCACCAGATACCCACAAACTCGTTTCGGACTTCAAGGTCCTCTTCAGTGTGGTCCCGACCCAGTGCTGAGGAATACTGAATCTGTAGTTTTTAGTATTTTGTTCTCCTGTCTAATTCTACATTTAACACTTATGAGGTTTCGGTAGTAGTTAATCGATATGATATATGAAATTCCGTATTGATATCAACAAAAAACTTGTGTGTTATCAAAAATAATTAAATTTACAACAGCAACACTCAAATTAAACCAATTTTTCAAAAGATTAAGCTTAAATCATCCACTGGAATGCCAGTCATTTAAGTTACACTTCTTCGGCTGCATAATTTCAACAAAAAACCTGTTCTCGGCTCGTTTTAATAAAAAGGGGGTTAGATCCCCACAAAAAACCGAGATCCGAATGTGTGAAGCACAAGTAATTAATACTATTGCGTTTCTAAAGGATTCTCCCAACACATTTAAGGCCACAATACACCTCTTCTTTTGTATCCAGCTCACGAGAGCCGGGGAAAAAACGAGCTTTACGTGTTATTATGTTTTTTACCATCAGGAAATTTTTCCGGATTATACATCGATTGGTTCCACATTAGCGTGTAACAAGAAATCTTTTAGATGAGTACAATGATCTCTGGTTTTATTAAGTATGGGATAAGAAAACAATAATTGTTTCTAATCTTTATTCATTCTCTTTTGGATAGAAATAGTCTTGTTATTTTAATCGTTATTTAAAAATCATCGAGTGTCTAGTTTCATTCATTCCACTTAAATTGCTTTCTATGTTATTTTTACTTAAAAATCCAGAAAAAATATACGGGTTTCATAAAGCGTTTAATTAAAAGTTTTAAACGAGTGTTTCCACTGCTTGATTAAGCATGAAGAAAAATTTCGAGTTAAGAAAAGCCTAAAAACCAAACCAAATTATCAGGCTTTTCTAAACTCGAATTTTTTTCTTTATGCGCCAAGCGTATAATACACTGAAATAGTGTGATATTAAAAATATTCTTGCTTAGCAGTGTATTAGTAATCCTGTTTTAGCAGTGAATTAGTGATCCTGTTTTAGCAGTATCATTTTTAATACTGATTTAGCAGTATACTTTTAAATTCACACTATTTCAGTGTTTTATACGCGTGGCGCATGAAGTAAAATTTCGAGTTTAGAAAAGCCTGAAAATTTGGTTTGGTCGCTTCGCTTCGCTACGCGACCAAACCAAATTTTCAGGCTTTTCTAAACTCGAAATTTTACTTCATGCTTAGTCTGGGAGTGGAAGCACTCGTTCGAAACTTCAAATTGAACGCATTTAAAAAAAACAGTGAATGCCTAACATTTTCTAGCACATTCAGCAGAATATGTACACTTCAATGATAAATTTTCTGAATCTATACATAATTTAAACAAGCTATTTTTATGTTTTAAATGTAGGAAATGTAATGACAAATTATTTGATGCAGAGTCAAGCTAGATAGTTGTAATCTTTTTGAATATTTTATTAAATTTTTCTCTTCTTCCATTTCTACAAAAATACATTACTAAAAGGACATAAATAACTAAAAGCAAATAAACTAGAATATTTCTAAAGCAACCCTTATGGATGAACTACGCCTATTTATAAATAATTTAGTTTTTAGAGAAACTCATTCGTAGTTTCAAATTTATAAAAGAATCCATTGGTAATAAAATAAGAATCTTATATTTGTCCCAAAGAAAATATTCTGATTAAGCACCCTTTTAATCTGGCAATCTTCTCGGATTAGGCCAATTTTTCTTTTTATTTCCAGAAATCCAATAAACCACCTTTAATACCAAAAGTTTCTTCCTCCTTCAATCCAGCACTTATAATACCCTTAGTTTTTTTAAGGAGGGCAAGGGAGGAGTTCGATTCACACTTACTATAAGTTTTCCAGGCGGAGCAATTTCAATAACTCAAGGGAGGAATTAGTGAGAAAGGGGGTGAGATAATATTTAACGGGGGTAACACGAAATCCCGCCCTGACAATGCCGCAGGATTTACTGGTCTAGTTACCCGAAATCATGCCTCTTTAGCACGGACAAATCTAATCTCCGGGAGTGCACAAATTGCATTCGAGGTGCCATCTTTCTAATAGCGTCGAATCGTGCAAATGGGATTAATTTCATAATATATACCTTGATGTTAGTTCGAATACCTTATGCGGAAAGGTGCGAGTTAAGATTAATTCATATTGATTCAGGGCTTCTCAAGAAATTATGATCTATGGAACCAAAGGCAATCTAACTTCGTCTGTTATTATTCTGAGATGACTAATGAATTTAGCTGGTGAAGGTATAGTCTAGTTCAGGAGAGGTGATATTTAAGTTCAAATTAAAATAACTATAATAGTTATTTAACTCTTAGAAGAGTTTAGTACGAGCTGCAATTGAGTACAGAAAAGTAAACATTATTTATGTTTATATGAAAATTTGATTTGGTCGCTCCACCAAATGGTCAGGCTTTTCTAAAATCGAAATTTTACTACATGATTAATCTAGGAGTGGAAACATTCGTTAGAAGCTTCAAAGTGAACAATTTTATAAAACAATAAATGCCTGAAAATGTACAGAGTATAGATCGGGATGTGTACAATCGAATATTTATTTATATTTAAAGGAAACACTTACATTTTCAAGATGAGACCAGAAAGTACAAAATTTCGAAGGAAGAGATGGTGTGTCACTTCTAAATCTTAATGTCTGTCTACTTTATTGCCAAAGGAGATGAGATTAGAAACATTTATATTTCCCTTTTTAAGTACACCAAAAAGCCATATCCATAAAAACAGTATCACTTCCTTCCATCTCCTAAAAATCCGAGCCTCCCCTTCTTGTTGACATGCACAAAGTCTACTGATAATGTATACAATAGCTCATCCAATTATTTTCAAGATCCCGATAATTATCGACTCCCGAAACAATCAAGTTTTGTTTTATGTCGCTGATAAGGGCAATAAACTCGATCCCGATTTACATAATTGTCGACGGCTTTGATTCGACGAATCGATAAAGCCTGGGCAGTAAAAATCGGAGGAAGGCTCAGCGTTTTATTGGGAAAAACGGCCGGCGTTCGGTTTACTGCCGAAAATGTCACTAATTAAGTCATTAATACGTCGAATATCTATGTACAACGGTTTTTATAGGCGGTCATAAATAAATACAATGTCTAGCTTTATGCGAGACATTAATACAAAACTAAATTTTTTTGTGGGGGGATTTATTTCGTGGGTTTAAAGGTAAACGTTTAGTAATATATTGTTGAAGAAATGGATGAAGAGAAAAATTCTGTAAGATATCTACATAGTATACAATTTTCTAGTTTGACACTGCATGAAAAAACTTGTCGTTGGGGCGTTGAAACAAAAACTGGACTAATCTGCTGAACATTTAAAAAGGGTGCGTAATTTGGGTACCTATTTTAATTATTTATACATACAGGGCATTTTTCTTTTAAGTGTATATATTTCGATGAATGTGCTGTAAAATTTCAGGCATTCGTTGCTATTTTTACAAGTGTTCAGATTAAAAATTTGAACGAGTGTTTCCAGTCCTTGTTTAAGCATGAAGTAATATCTCGAGTTTAGTAAAGCCTGAAAATTTGGTTTGGTCGCGTAGTGCGAAGCGCGGAGCGACCAAAAAAAAATTTCAGGCGTCTCTAAACTCGAAATTTTACTTCATGCGCCACGCGTATAAAACACTGCAATATTTTGAAATTGAAAATATACGGCCATATCAGTATTAAAAATACACTGCTAAAGCAGGATTCAGAATATACTGTTGAACAAGAATATTTTTAATTTTGCAATATTTCAGTGTTTTATACACCTAGCGCACGAAGAAAAATTTCGAGTTTAGAAAAATCTGAAAATTTGGTCGAAATTGTACTTCTTGCTTGATCAGGGAGTGGAAAGACTCGTTCGAAACAAACAAAAAATCAACGAATGCCTCAAAATGCTAAGCCATCGGGATATGCATACTTAAGAACAATTCCCTTTATGTTTATCTCTGCAGCCCCAACAACAACTAATATATTGCCACAAACAAGCGATTTCATTCCTTTCATCAATTATTTTGCACTTCCTAGTCCAAGTGTCAAGTCAAGTGAGCAAAATTATAATGAGTGTCTATAAACTGTCGGCATCCCAGTAGGTTCTTACCTTAGAAACATACATCGTAATTAAATTCAGCACTGTGACTACCCAATGAAATACAATTAAATGTATTTGACGTTTCAAAAATTCGACGTTTTGAATGGCATAATCGAATAATTGGTTTTTAAAGCAGCCGAGATGCCGATAATTTATAGACACTCGTTAATAAAAACCATTGTTTTTTTTTTCTTTTAAGTATAATCACATTACCAAAAGTAAATTGTGTTTTAGGCGCTTGAATTTTGGAAAGATTGGTTATACGAAACAAACAATAAAATATGAATGAAATTCATAATCTTGCTTGTTTTTTTTTTTTTTTTAATTGACAAATTGAAGGAAATTCGTTCTATGCAATACCGCATCCACTTTTTCTCATTTATTTTCTTTTTCCGATTTGAATGAATCTCTGCATTTCGTTGACAATACCTCTCGCAATGATTTATATCCTCGGACGATTTAACTAACTTTTTGGTACGAAACGTCAGCGGCAGAGGATTTAAATTACGCCGACGAGGATTAATTAACCTAACCCCCTTCACTCCTCCCCCTGTCTTCCTCCTCAATCCCGCCGCGAGGAAAAGATCCACGAATTAAAAATTGATTTTTAAATATTGTTATCCGGTACTAATGTTTGATTTATGCGCGTGTTTCTATTCGACGTAAATAATGTTTGGGAAAAATGTTAATAATATATCTGTGGCGTTTGGAACACCTATATGCGTCTGTTCTCGAGTATCTGGCTTTTTATGTATATATGTGTGTGTGTTTGCGTGTGTGTGAGAGTTCAACACCGAAAGGTAAATGGAATAAGAAATGCGTGTGTGGTAGTAAATTATCGATTTTGTTTCTACATAACCGGTAGCTAGGATGGTTATAATTTCAATTAATCTTGCTTCTGTTTCTTTAATAACTGCCCTTCTTATGTATTTATGCTCTTACTTAATAGTTGCCTTGCTTCATTTATACAAGCCTTTGTATGCGTTCCGGTTTCTTCAGAAGCTAATTTGTATGTTTAAAATAAAAATAATTATTAGTACTGATGGGATTAATCAAGATATATTGCTAATAATGTATATATTTGGAGCGAGGCATTATTCGATTATTTTTGGTAGGTGACCGGAAAAAAAAAATGGTAGACCCATTATAGGTGAAGAGCAAATAACCCAAAAAACTTAAAAAAAAATCTTCTAGCCATCTTACGTGAAGAGCAAAAAAGCTTTAATGGTGAAGACAAAAATAAAAATAATAATTAGTACTGATGGGTTCAATCAAGAAATTTTGTTAATAATCGATATTTTTGAAGCGAAACATTTTAAAAGTCGATACAATAATCGATTATTTATATAAACAGATGGAGAGCAAATAATTTAAAAACTTCCAAAACTAGTTTCAGATTTATAATTATCGATATAACAATATTGATCGCAATATCGATTATTTTTTTATTATTATATCAATTATTATAAATCTGAGACCTTTTTTGGCTCTTCACGTATTATGAAGTAATCAATAATATGGAGAGATTTCCATAATCGACTAATACGAGTATCATAACTTGATTATTACTAATTATTAGGTATATAAGGAATAATTTTAGGATTTTAAATTTAAAAATTAAAACCTATATTTAAAAGGTGTAGTAATTAACGTGATATGTGCAATGGCATTGCAAACTGGCTCTGGACATAATAATTTAAAACGCATCCGGTGCATTTCAGAATAACTTTACAACAGGTTTTCAGACTTACGGATTTTTAACACATTTTCATTATCCACAAAGATACTAATTGTATCTCCTTCATTAATAGACGTTATTGCTTTACTGATTACTATTCAGAGCCTCCTTTAGTTTCCACCTAAACATAAGGTAAAACTTCGAGTTTAGAAATGGCTGAACATTTTGAATTGCCGGGCTTTTCTAAACTCAAAATTTTACTTTATGCACCAGGCATATAATAGTAGTTTAATGTGATGTTTGAAAACACATACATCAACTTAAATTAGAATAAGAATCTGAATCTGATAAGAATTTAGTTTTGGAGGGTAGTTTTTAGGATTTACGGGTTTGCCGCAATTGCAATCCCTACATTTCTAGTGTATTCATAAATCCACTTACTAAACTTTATTAAAATATTTTATTTTATCTAACCATTTGTCGTTTATCTATCTTATCTCTTAATTTTGATCTCGTTTATGGACTGAAGATAGAAACAAACTTGATAATCGTAATTGCTACAATATTTTAATGGTGGGCATTTTGTTCAAAATTGCCAATTTTGTTCTTCAAAGAGTTTATCTAGATCAGGAGCGGACCCAAAAAGCCATTTTTGGGTACAGTTTTAAAACATAGGTTACATTCCACTAATCAGTTACCCGTTTTGAATTTTACCTTTTTGTTGATTTGGTAAAAGTTCATATTTTTGTCAATTTGTTGTAATTTTTACAGTCCTAAAGTTTTCATAAAATTGTATGATGTATGTTGGTCTTAACGATTTTAGTTAAAATAGTAATCATTATTTAAAATATGTAATTTGTGTTAAATATTGACATACAGAGAGTTTTTCCTTTGAGTATATTTTTACATATTCCTTATAAACATTTGTAAAATTAATGAACATGCGATGAAACCTATGCAGTGCATTTGGAACTTTACTTTATATCAGTGTTTTATACGGGTGGCGCATGAAGTAAACTTTTGAGTTAAGGAAAGCCTGAAAATTTAGATTTACCGGGACGCGACTCGCTTCGCACGCGATCCAAATTTTCGGGCTTTCTAAACTCGAAATTTTACTTTATGCTTAATCTGGGATTGGAAGCACCGATAAAGGCTTCAAATTGAAAGTTTTTACTAAAACAACGAATGTCTGAAGTTTATTTATTGATTTTTATCTAGTTTTATTAATACAGGATGGGACTATCCCCATGACTCTTCATCCTGCAGAGGGTGTAACATAGAAAACGAGACTGCCGGACATATTCTTAGTGATTGCCCGACACTCTCGTCAACTAGAGGCTTCTTACTGGGCGAAACATATACCCACCACGGCTTTGCTAGACTACCTAAACCAGGTGGGCTGGCTGAGCTGAGGCTTGATAATCGACAGGAGGAAGCACAATAGGCCTAATGAGGTCTATGTACAGTGCAGTAATGCGCACTCCCCAAATAACCAGAACCAGAACCAGAACCACTTCCTATTTCAGAATTTCCATCAAAAGCTTATCAGATCCATGAATTGTAATAAAAATCTTAAGTTTATACTGTCATCTTTACATCTCAATCGGTTTAGGCTGTATGGTTATAACTAACAGAAAGACAATTTAAAAAAAAAGTTGTCTTAATGACTTTAAAATGATGGATACAAGTATATTGATTCAACATTTTCAAAAAAAAAAAACAGTACTTTCCCTTTGTGTTATATATGGAGCAAAGTAAAAAGTTGGTCACCATATTTTTAAAATAATTGAAGGAGTGATTATAATAATTATTAATAATGGATCTTTAAAATATAATTATTTAAGAAAGATATCTTTTAATTTTCTTATTAGACAAGCCATTTGAAGCTTCTCACCTGTCACGTCAGTCTTTATACCAGAGTGTGAGAAGTGAACACCCACAAAACATCCACACACACGAACACACACAGACTAGTCATCATTCCGTTCTTTTTCTCATTACACACAATTTATCCTAACAAGAAGATTGCGCGAATCACACAGGACTGTAATTAAAGCCGGTATCGCGTGCTCTCTCCACTTCTAAGAGAGCACCTTTACAAAAAGACAAGTACGAAACATTATAATAGACGACTCGCGCTTTTGTTGCGCTATGACAGCAAGAGTAGAAGAGTAGAAGTCGAGCTGTCACTCATGCTAAACAATACTCACTCGTTGATAACGAGAACGCGGGGCGAGAGGGGGGATTATAGTTTACGGGGGTTCGTTGGCGTTATTATTAAATTTACTCGCGACTAGGCAAATTGAATTCATTTGTAACTTAACATGTAGAGCAAGGGGGGATCATGCACTCGATCTCTTCCGGGTGAATTAGGCTAAGATTTTGATGTACAATACTAATTATAAACAGTGATGTTTCGTTAACGTGGTTCTCAATTAAGCAGCCTGCAAGCGATTTTCCCGCGTACAATAGTATTAATTAACGAAAAACACAGGGGGTATTAAAATGTTTAATTAACTTGAGTCTGGAGGATTTCGTTTCGAGTTTGCTCGTGTAATAATAAAAATATTACCACTTCCTATTTCAGAATTTTCATCAAAAGCTCATCCGATCCATGAGTTGTAATAAAAATCTCACATGCTTCATGTAAAAAAAAGTTTCGAAAATCAAGCGCCATTGGTGCAATAACGTAACATTATTTATTTTTGGCAATTAAATTCCTAAATAATATAATTTGATACATGGTATTATTTGATCCGTCTTAAGAATGTGTGTAGAAAACTGTAAATATTTTGTTTTAGTATTACTTATTAAAATAAAGTATTTTTGGTGCAATAAGGCAATATTATTAAATTTTATTAATTAAATTCCTTAATAAGATAATTTTATACATTGTATTATTTGATCTGTCTTAAGAATGTGTGTAGAAAAATGTAAATATTTTGGTTTTATTATTACTTATTAAAAAAAAGTATTTTTTAGTGTATTTCTAATTTCACAATATTTTAGTGTTTTATGCGCGTGGCGCATGAAATTAAATTTCGAGTTTAGAAAAGCCTGAATTTAGATTGGGATCTAAACTCGAAACTTTACTTCATGCTTAATCTGAGAGTGGAAGCATTCCTGCAAAACTTTAAAATGTGCTCATCTTTTGTGGCAATTTTAGTGGATATTTTTCATTTTGATGATTTTTATCAGTTCATATTGAGTTTATCAATTTCTAAAAATGTTGTTGATTAGTGTTGATTTTGTTCATTATTATGAATTCACAGAGAAATTACCAATAAATAGAGAGATAATTATTCCAGTTTGAAATTGAAGATCCTCCAAACGTTCTTAATTTTTCTAAAATGTCTAAATATTTGTTTTAATATTTAAAAATTTGAAAATATTTTTAAGTAATAGATGTAGACAATTTAATTTTGAATATTTTTGGCAAAATATATGTTGTAACCGTCTCTGTTTAAGAAAAAAAATCTAAACGATATAATTTTTATAAAAATCGACATAGTCATAATGTAGCATATACAGGGTAGGGCATTTAACGTGTTTTTTGCAAATATTTCAAAAACAAAGCATTTTTCGCAGAAATAACCTGAGTGAAAAATAATCGTACAGAAGGTGGCCAGAATTATGTAATATTGGTTTTCTCACAGATGGCGCTGTTGTCGCTAAAACAAGGTCAACCTAATTTGTTTTAATGGGAACTATTTTTGATTGCAGTTTCGAATTCCTCGTAAAAAATAAGAATAATGTACTTAACTTATTTTTTGTCAGACTGATAGACGGCGCTGTAATAGAGACAGATGAAACATTAAAGATGTTCTGGTGTCTCAGAATGAAACGCTTGTTTTTAGAGTGTCAGGACGTACAAATGCTAAGCAGATTTAACATTTTCACGATTAAAACATATATCATTTTACTTTACAAGAAATAACGGGAATTTGACCAATATTACATGTTTGGTGCATATTTTTTCTGTTGTCTTATTTTCTTTTTTTTGTTTCAATATTCCTGTGTAATGTGTTAATTCAATTTTTAGTTTTTTTGCAGACTTGGAAAATATTGACGTTCTTGTCAATTTAATTTTATTTTTGGCAAATCAACAGAAACCATTTACAAAAGCACATAATAATAAACATTGATTACAATAGTTTAATTAAAAAACTAAGAAAAACCTGAACATTTAGTTTGATCAAACCAAATTTTCAGGCTTATCTAAACTCAAAATATTTACTTCATGAGCCAGGCACAGTTTTAAACGCGATCGTTTTCCTCTAGTTTTTAATATCCGATTTTCTTTTATTTAGAAATATTTTTTTTACAATAAAACATTTTTTTATTTTTAAAATCAAAAATTATATTTTTTTTAAGATCGCAAAAATTACAAAAAATCCATCGAGTTTTTACAGATTTCTATAACATCACAGATACTCTAATGATTAACGTATATAGTAGTACAATTTATTAGAGTCTAATCAATTTTACTGTTATATACGTTAAAAAAATTAAAAATACTATAAATTGCACTTTTAGATAAACTTTTTATTTAGAATTTTTACTATTACGCGGAATACAGTTTTATCTTTGCTGTAGAGTAGGTTTTATAATGAACTTTAAATCACTAATTGTTGCCATGTTTCCGGTAATATGACCAAAAATATTACCTAATTTTAGATTACCGGTACTTTTACATTATTAGTTATATTAATGGTACAATATTTCTCTACCTCAATATTGGTCATCTATCCTTTTATTAATTTTTGTACCATGTCTTTCAATTTTTTGACGGTTTGAAATTTAAAAAAAGATAATCTTAATATTTCTGGATATTTCAAAACCTCAAACTCCATTATCTTCACTCATGGGTTTCTATGATGGATGCTTATTGAAGTTATTTTATTTTCTTTTGAGGTTTAAAATTAAAAAAAAAATGTAAAATAAAATTTGTCAACATTTTCAAAAATGTGTATTAATTAAATCATAATTCTCAAAGCTTTCTGCGGCATTTCAACTTAAGATCTCAATCGGCTTTAGTTTTAAATTTTGAATACCTAGAGTTTTTCTTTCAGTATATACACTGTATTTGGAATATGCATGATTCCAAATACAGTGTATATACTTAAATCCATATTTATTCGTTATTGCTTAAAATAGTTCATTTTAAAGCTATAAACGAGGTCTTTCCACTCCTAGATTAAGCATGAAGTAAAATTTCGAGTTTAGAAAAGCCTGAAAATTTAGTTTGGTCAAATTTTCAGGTTTTTCTAAACTCGAAATTTTACTTCATGCGCCACGCGTATAAAACGCTGAATTATTGTAAAGTGTAAAAAATACTTCTAAATCAGTATGCTAAAGCAGTATATTTTGAACTTTACGTTTAATTCTTTAATATTGGTATATTTGAAAATTTTAAAAAAACTTCAGAACAATGAAACAAACATTAATTTTGTATCGCGTTTTAATTTAGATTAATGATTTTTTTAATTCAAATAACCTATTTTTAAATAGATAACGAACATATTCAATTAAATTATTGTTAAGTGTAAAAAAATACTTCTAAATCAGTATGTTAAAGCAGTATATTTTGAACTTTTAATTCTTTAATATGGCATATATGAAAGTTTTAAAAATACTTCAGAACTATAAAAAATTTACAAAAATTATCTTTTTATGGTGTTTGGATTTAGAATAATTATTTTATAATTTAAATATCCCATTTTTTTTAAATAGATAACGAACATAATCACTTAAGAAAATAATCGAGCTGCTGTAAACTTTAATAAGATTTCCCCGTTGTCGTCTGGGGGGAAAACGTGTACCGGAATTGCCGACTAACAAAATTTAACTGCAATTTCCTTGCCGGCTGAAAATTCCGTATAAGAACCACGTTCGCAGATTATAATATAATTCAATTAAAACAGTTAACTATTACTCGGCGCCGGTATCGGTGCACCGACTATAACAAAAGTTGCCAACTTATTCCCAGGAAGGGCCCCGCCGAGTCGTGATTGTGGCGGGCCCCCGAGCGTTCGCCCCCCAAAGTTGGACCTCGGGGAGTTAACAGATGTCGGGTCTGATTTAATTGGACTTCAAAACATTTCGAACGTTCAGGAAGTTATTTGATAATAAAGGTGTGTACGTGTTCTATTTCGAAAATTAATGTAACATTAATAAATTTTAATCACAGAATATAGTTCAATTAGATTTAATATAAATAAAATTTAATCAGCACTCATTCATATATTCTTTCTTCAAAACTAATTTTAATCTCAGGGAACATTTAAGTTCCATTACCAATATATCACATAATACGATTTAATATAAATATTATTTATATTGGTTTTGTAAATTAAAATTACTTGGTTTTATTTCACATACAGGGTGTTTCACCTAAAACTCCCCAGACTAATTAACAAGAAACTAAACATTTTAATAAAGTTTCGTTTGTTGTAATCAATTTAAGGCTTAAAATTAAGATAAAATTCGTATCATTCATAATTACGGTTTCGCTGTCAAAGGCGAAAATGTCTTTCGATGATCAGAACTGAATGATAAGAGAATAAACATTTTTATATTGTGCATATTTTGAGTTAAATTGGCCATTTTTAAGTTATAACCAATTTTTATATTTTTAAAAACTTTTAATATACACATTAAAAGTAGTACTTCTCAAAATTAAAAATTCTATCACTGTTATGCAAATTTCAATATGTTTTAATAATTTTTATTATTAGATATGCTAATTTTGAGAAGTTGCACTACTTTAAATAAGTATATTAAAAGTTCTTGAAAATTTAAAAGTTGGTTATAACTCAAAAATGATCAATTTAATTTAAAATATGCACAAGATAAAAACGTCTACTCCCTTAGAAAAAGTCACTTCCAAAGTTCTGATCATCAAAAGACATTTTCTCAAATCTGACAGCGAAACCGTAGTTATGAATGATACCAATTCTATCTTAATTTGAAGCTTTAAATTGATTACAACAAACGAAACTTTATTAAAATTTTTAGTTTCTTGTAAATTAGCCGGGGGGGGGGGGGGGGGTTAGGCTGATAAAACGGTCTTAAAATATTCTATGTTATAGAAAAAGTCACTTCCAAAGTTCTGATCACCGAATGACATTTCCTCACGCCCTTGACAGCGAAACCGTAATTATGAGTGATATCGTATGTTCAATTTAAAAAAACCTTTACAGTGCCATAAAAAAAATTGCAGGTTGGCAACTCTGAAATTATATATTAAAGTTATTATGTCTACCGTTTTATATGTCAATTTATAAAGCGTGTAGCCAACTTAAATTTTAAAAAAGATGAAATCTTGGCACGTTTTTATTGAACATACGGTACCAATTCTCTCTTTATTTGAAGCCTTAAATAACAACTATTGATTACAACAAACGAAACTTTAATAATATTTTTAGTTTCTTGTTAATTAAACTGGGGCGTTTTAGGTGAAACACCCTGTATATGTATTTTATATTTCTGCCAATTTCGGCTTAATGCCATTATGAAGAATGATGTACAAGTGGATTTGTTTGGGAATATACACATTGTTTCGTTTTATTGCGCAATAAGAGAATTTAATATCGGGGATTCCAAAGGTCGTTGAAAACATTTCTACCCGGCTTTAATATTATTTAATTAGGTCATTGCTACCTCAAACTTAATGAATTTTACTTTTAAACCTGACGATTAGTTTGTGTGTAGAGAAAGATCCCTCTGGCCAGACAGACACGTTAGCAATTTCAGCTACGGACTAAATTACACGTTTGCCCGGATTTGTTCGCAGTACCGTGTAATTTCAATTGCTCATATTTCTGTTGGGTTTTATTTTTTTGTTGATTTTTGCGAAAATGTGTCCTGAGGTGGATCTTCCTTGCAATCACAATGGCTGAATGGCTATTACTTATTATGCGAGGCGCTTGAGACGAGGTTTTGAGGTGATTCGGTATTATATCGCCCAACAATTGGGCCTTCGTTCGTAAATACGTGTCATTAGGATTCTTGCTTTCTCACCTTTTACCACATTAATATGCATCCGTCCTAAACTCAATAATTCCCACAGAATTTCTAAAAAGTTGAAATTGATTTCTTAAATACGAGATACCTTTATAATTAGTAGACTTTGGTTAGGAGCCAAGTTGACAAACCACCGACAAATTCTCAGATTTCAAATTGGCATTGGGGCAATATTTGTATTCTAACGTGTTTTTCACCGAATTGTTATTAATTCAAAATGCTTAAAGTAAAATTGTTTACGAGTGTAGGAAATCATTTCGAAATATTATTGCTAAAAAAATACATATAATTTGTTTTAACCCATTAACCATCATTGGCCATTTTTTGGTACGAAAATTCAATTAAATTATGAACAGTGTAGGCTTATTGAAAATTCAATTGGTCTTTTTCAATGAATTTAAGTTCTGAATGAAAAGGAATGTCACCAAAACAAATGTCAATGGTTAATGATAATGATAAATTTTACTTCATTCGGCCACGCGTATAAATTACTGAAATATTGCGAAATTAAAAATACCCTGTTAAATGAATATTAAGAAATTACTTTTAAAGGAGGATTCAAAATATACTGCTAAATAAGAATATTTTAAATTTCACAATATATTAGTGTTTTATACGCGTGGCGCATGAAGCTTTTTCTAAGCTCGAAATTTTACTTCATGTTTAGTCTGGGAGTGGAAACACTCGTTTATATCTACAAATTGAACTCTTCTAGAAAAATCAATGTGAACACTTTTCTTTTAGGCAAACATAAACAGTTAATTTTCCGACTTCCGTTGTTTTTCAAAATAGCTTAATTTGAAACTTATAACTTTTAACTTTTTACAAATTTTTTGTTTTGTACGCGTGGCGCATGAAGTAAAATTTCGAGTTTAGAAAAGCCCAGAAAATGTGTTAGTCTGGGAGTGGAAAACACTCGTTTAAAGCTTCAAACTGAAATGTTTTTAAAAAAACAACGAATATCTGAAGGTTTACAGCATAAATTGAGATATGTGTACTTAAAAGAAGAACTCCGTATATAAAATACATAGCAATTTGGAATATATTATTTGAGTTATTTAAAATAGTATAAGTTGATTTGAACGCACAGTCGACGCAATCCAAATGTGAACGCTCTTTAGTTTCATATTTGTTACTGAAATTCATTCCTGTAATTCTGGCTTTGGAATGTGGTATTACATAGAGAAGGGAGAATATTAAGAACAGAAATATATTACTTTTATTATTGCCGTCTTATCGAATCGGTCTTATTTACATTAAATGTGCAATATAACAGTTAAAACAATATAAATCTGCAAAACCCATTTGAGTTAAATTCTGAGGCATTTTTGAAAAATTATTTGACAATAATTTTTGAGAGCTGTCAAATTTAATTGCGACGAACGACTATGATGCAAAGTGTAAATTACACTATTAAATGTTAGCGTTTAGGTTGCGCCGACTGTACACATTTCTAGTTTTTAACCAGCATAGGTTTGTTGTTAATAGAGCTAAAGAAAAGTAGAATATATACATTTTGTACATTTTTATGAGATCCGCAACTTTTATTTGCAGAATTTTTTAATTTCGACAGTATTTTAGGAAATATTGACAAATAGCGGGTTTCTCGCCGCTCCGATGCTAGTCGATGGTTTAAACTAAAAACCGACACTAACTGTAGAAGCAAAATGAGATCAATGCCCTTATCAATGCAGTAGCATTTATAAATACTGACGTCAATACCGGCTTATGGTAAGCGAAGTCAGTATATATACAACTTCTACATATCAAGTGAATGTGTATGGGATGATGGATGTGGCGACCTGAGGAGCTCATAAAAAGAGCGAAACGATCGCCGTCGTCTTCTGTCCTCCTTGCACACTCACTTGATAAAAAAAAATAACTTTTAAATCATGACCTAATGCGCTGTTATTTCTTATTTGGTATATATATATATATATTTTAATCATTTGAATTTTGTCCCGCAAGAACAGTAAAATTGTATTCTGTGCGTCATACTATTTACTTATATTTTATTTAGCATGACTTGTAACACACAGTTTGCGATATAATATTATAAGAGTTTTTGTTGCTGCAGTTGAACCACTAAGCGCCATTGATGCAATAGCGAAACATTATTATATTATTTCTTAATTATAAACTTAATAAATTGTATAATTTAACTTGATTTGAGATTGTATTAAGAAAAATGTTAATAATTTGTTATTTAAATATTTCAATTATTACTAATTTTTAAAGTGTATTTCTAACTTCGCAATATATTAGTGTTTTATATGCGTGGCGCATGAAGTAAAATTTCGAGTTTAGAAAAGCATTAAAATTTGGATTGGTCGCATAGCGCCACGCGTTATGCCACAAAACTAAATTCTAAAGCTTCTCTAAACTCGAAATTTTACTTCATGCTTAATCTGGGAGTGGAAACACTTGTTCGGACTTTAATTTTTGTTATATAAAATGGAGGAATGCCTATAAATTTACAGCGCATACATTATTTACATTTAAAAAAAAATCTCAGTTAGTAATATAATAATTCCTTCATTGAAATTATAAAGAGAAGTGCAGAATTTAACGTAAAATCAACTTTAAAGGGTTAAAGTAAAAGATTTATCGGGATACTCTGTATTGTGTGCAGACGGTATTTTCTTTATTTTATAGAAAAAAATGACCGAAAAAATATATTATGGGGCTAAAACTGAAACTGGGCCCATCCAATACTTTCGAACTTATTCCGGGGATGAGACGTGAAATAAAAGGTCGCCCGAAAAGAAAAGTTCTCGTCCCGATGCCCAAATGGATTTCCATACGATTTTGTTTTTAAGTATCTGCTATTTCCTAGTTTGGATATTTTCTCTCTCAGGGCCATCAAAATGAATGGAAAAAAAAAGTATTGGATCATCGATTAAAAACTTTTTTATTTTCCGGGAAAAGGTTATTCTAATTTTACTCGCAGTTTTATAATGCAGCAAAACTCGGATATAATACACAACACTAGGATTTCGACTGGAAATGGGTACGAAATAAAAAAAAATGCCGAACTTAGTTTAAAAATGTCAATTATTAGTGTTTTATTTTATTTTTTGACACAGGTTTGCACCAGAGTTGGGCAGTTTTTAGTCAATTGATGTCTAAGATCAATGACTAATTTTGCATCTGTTAGTCAAAACAAATGATACATTTTATTAGTCATTGGTCATGAATTTATTTTGTTGATTGATGACTAATCAATCATCAATCAGCTAATGATTAAAATAATCTTCAGTCATAACTAATTGTTTAATTTAATATGTTGGCCGTGTTTTAAATCTAAAGAAGTGAGAAATGAAATAAAGGTATGAAATTAAAAATATACTATTAATTTTAAATGCTCGTCACAAAATTTAAATATTTTAAAACTACGTATGTCAATATTTTTCGAAATTTATAGGCTTAATTATCTCAAAGGGAATTTGCTTGTCTATACAGGTTGTCCGTATTTCAACAGAATTTATGGAGATCTCGGTTATTTGTAGAGATAGAGAGTCGGTTTTGGGGCAAAGTTACGTAATTGGGGGCCCAATAATAATCTAAGAACACATTTGAAATATCTTTTTTCGTTTTTCAGATATTGTTAAAAAAACGAGTTTTTGAAATTTCGTTTTTATTTTTTTATTCAAAAATTATTGAGTCGGGACATTTACAACTTTGACATTATACAGGCACTTTTTAACGATTAATCTAGTAACATATTTTATTTTAAGATAACTATAACTTATATCCAGGGACCATAACCAACTTTTGTTTTTCTTACAAGCGCCATTTTTTAGTTTCATATTTTTGGGAAGAATATTTTTTTCTGAATGTAATGATGTATCATACCTATGGTATATTTATTGTACATTTTGTATGTAAAACTTTAATCTGTTGTTTTTTTTGTAAAGAGTGCCTTAGAAACAGTTGAGTAACTCACTTATTTGACAACTGCTAGGACCCATAATTTGTTTACATATTACCCCTGAAGACAGGCATCCGACGATACACATTTTGACAGTTGTTATGTATTTTAAACTAACGAGTGTCATCCACTTCCAGACTAAACTCGAAATTTTACTTCATGCGCCACGCGTATAAACCACTGATTTACAGTAAAGTTAAACAATATTTACCGAGATGTAGCAAAAAAAATGGAAAACTTACTTTTTTGTGAATATTTTTATAATAATAATAATAAAAGTAGAATAAATTCAGTCTGTGCAACTTTCATGTGATAATCGATGCTTATTAAAATTATTACAAAAGATTGACAGTTATTAATAAATTTTGAGTACTAACAATGATTGACTGCTGTCAAAATTTTATTGATTAACAGATATGACGTCATTGTTTCCAAGGCACTTTTTGCAGAAAGGAAATATCATAATTTTAAATATAAAATCTAAAATAAATTATGAGTGTGATACATCACTGAGTTCAGAAAAACATATTCTTTCAAAAAATATGAAAGTCGGAAATGGCGCCTGTAAGAAAAACAAAAATTGGCTATCGTGTAAATGTTATAGTTATCTTAAACAAAAAAATGCTATTAGATTCCTCATTAAAAAGTGCCTGTAAATTGTAAAAGTTCCAAATGTCCACATTCCGTAGTTTTTGAATAAAAAAATGAAAACGATTTTTCAAAAAATCAGTTTTGTTTTCAGATTATTATAAGGCCTTAACCGACTCTCTATCTCTTCAAATAACTAAGATCCCAATACATTCTGTCGAAATACGGGCACCCTGTATGTGCGGCCGTCCATGGTATATTTAAAAAAATCCCTGTATAAAATCTGATGATTTTTAAGATGTTATTTGACCGCTGACTCTGCAATGTATAGTTATCAAAGCATTGGTTTTCATTTTATAGAAAGAAAGACGTGATGAATTGTACGCTGTAACTGATAATTTCAAAAGCCACTGTTCCTAGAAATTTGTTTATTTTAACCGATGTGTTCGTTGTAAGCAACATTACTGCTTTTTTGTATACGTTATTCTACGGACCGACATTTTTTTTCGTTATATCTAATTGTACATTATAGCCGGTGTCGTTATAAACAATTTTGACTGTACTTAAATGAAAAATTCCACGTATACAGATAAGTATAAAAATAATCTTATTCCTTTTTTCAACACGCACGTACATGCACAGAAGTATAAATTACACGAAGGATCTTTTACATGCACGTGTACGAAAATCCCGGAGCATTGTGTCTTTTTACCTGTCACGAATATACCAATTGCAGCCAGGGTGGAAATGTATAAAAATATATGGGGGATAACAATGCGCACCGGAAACGCCGAAGGAACTGTCGAACTCATGTCAAAACAAATCGCGTCACTATCAATAACGAGGAGCACAAAGAGCAAAGGCAGCGCGAGGGAGGAAAAATGAATCGAGAGAAATCCGATTCCGTGTTTATATAAATTAGCCGTATTTCCGTTTAGGCTTAACGTATTGATATCGCCCGGAGGAACAGAGGAGATTGTTTATATCCTGAAAACGGCGGGTTTAATCGCATTAGTTTGCAGGATCGGGAATGAAATCGGTGGATAACGAGGTGCTATAAACCGCAGAGTTCGGAACTAGGGCGAGAAAAAAATAATTATTCACCTCAGTAATATGAAGAATCTTCATCATCATAATCAAATGATTCTCCATAAGCACATGTGTTCATTTTTAATTAAGCACTTTAAAAAACGCGAAAGAATGTTAATTTTCAGCCACTTCACTTTAAAGATTCCGCATTTTAGAGGTGAAATGAATATGATTACATTTATAAAATGTCCACTACTTTTCACAAATACCGATTTTTTTAATTAGTTATCGCAGACCTTTAATTAATTATTTTCTTAATTTAGGAATTATTTTTCGAAATCCATAAATACATAAAAAGTCACTTTTCACAATCCACAAATACAAGTCCTCTAAACTGTGACTTGTTCAGAATTTAATCACTTTTCACAATCCACAAATACAAGTCCTGTAAACTGTAAGTTGTTTAAAATGTTTTCATCACTCTTCTATACTCAATCCACAAACACAAGTCCTCTAAACTGTAAGTTAGTTGTTTAAAATGGCATCACTTTTACAATCCACAAATATAAGTCCTCTAAACTGTAAGTTAGTTGCTTAAAATGTCATCACTTTTTTCAATCCACAAATATATGTCCTGTAAACTGTAAGTTAAAAGTCCTCTAAACTATAAGTGAAAAGTCCTTCAAACTGTAAGTTAAAAGTCATCTATACTGTAAGCTAAAAGTCCTCTAAACTAAGTTGTTTAAAATGTAATGACTTTTCTCTTCACAATCCTCAAATACAAGTCCTCTAAACTGTAAGTTAGTTGTTAAAAATATCATCACTTTTCTCAGTTCACAAATACAAGTAATTATAACTGTAAGTTATTTAAAATGTTATCACTTTTCTCAATACACAAATGCAAGTCCTCTAAACTCTAAGTTGTTTAAAATGTTTTCACTTTTCTCAATCCACAAATACAAGTCAACAAACTTAAAAATATAAGATGAATTAAGTTGTTAAAATCGTATACCACTTTTCACAAACGTTAAGACTCTTTTCAATTGAAGTGAATTGTTAGGAAAATAAATCCTATTACTTCTGCCCAATCCAAAAATGTTCGAGTTATTTTGTAAAGTTGTTTCAATTAATCTTAAACCGGAGGGTTGTTTGCAGTACGCGCGCGGGAATAGCAATGAATGACAGGACTGTTGAAGTTAAATATATATATATATCGTGCCGAGCACGCTGCCATCCCCACCACTCGACTAATGATGCGCAGTGGAGTGTGCGCAGATCTGCCCACACAATGGGTTCATTGTTGGACTTGACTTCGCACTTGTGGACATCAAGTGTGCCTAAACGCCCTTAGAAAAAAAAACGAACTTTACGTTGTGAGAGCAAATCGCTTGCAGATTTTTGGGTCCCTGATGCACTGTTAAGTGTATCTATTGATCTTAATCTGACTTACACATAGTAAATAAAACAATACATTTATTATCTAGAGGGCTGAAAATAGGCAGACCTTCACATCGAGATATTATATTTTTAAAGCTTTAGGAGACATTTCGCTGGCTAAATATTACAAGTTTCTTTGTGGCATTTTTGTAGATTTTTGATTTGTGGTGTTACAAGGCTCTATGTGCACAGCTTTGTAACGTCGCAAATTGAAAATCGAAAAAATGTCACACAGAATCTTATAATATTAAGCCAGTGATTTATAAAAAACACGGAATTGTTAGAATCTACAATTTTTAGGTGGCTTTGACTTGATTGTGGCACTAACAATCAACGTACTCAAGTGTGAGTATAATACGTATTTTTGTGTGGACACGAAGTCTTTGCTGATTTTAGATAATTGATCTCTCTCTCGATTTTGCGTTGAATGTATTAAATCATATGTTACAATAACACGCTTAGAAAACAGTACAGATTTTCGTTTAAACAAGAATTATTTGCGGATTTTAGATAATTCTACATCTTTTACACATATTAAATGAGAAAACAGTCACCCACTTCCAGAATATCCAATTTTCATAGAAATCTGTACACATCATATAAAGATTTTTTATTTTAACTATACATATTTTGATGCATGCGCTCTGAAATTTCAGCCATTCATTGCTTGTTTTAAAAACTTTAAAAAATAGTATTTTTTTAATACTCATTTACCAGTATATTATCAATTTCACAATATTTCAGTGATTTATACTCGTGGCGTATGAAGTAAAATTTCAAGTTTAGAAAAGCCTGAGTTTGGATTTGGACGCTACGCGAGATGCCGACAGTTTATAGAAACTCATATGTACAAGCAACATCCCTATTTAATTTTAAGTAGTTGTTTTATGGCATTCGTTGATCAAAATCCTAGCTTCCCTGTCACTCTGACTCAGTTTGCTCATGAAAACGTGTCTATTTTTTTTTTATTCTAGTTTGTCTTGACTGAAATGTCTTCTGCTTTTTCTATTACTTTATTTTCTACGACATTACGCTAATCTATTTAATTATTTTAATATTTTTAATATTTTAATTATAATAAAATAAAATTCTGGTATCACCAATAAATTATTATATTTACCGCAGACTTAAAATATTTAATAATTGCATATTTCTGTCGCAGGCTACTAAGAGCCGCTTTTACGATCCATAGTTACACCTCTGTTAACTTAACCCAAGGATCAAACCTTTGGTGTCTATTTTACAATTGCGAGGCAAAGCATTGTTGTGTGTAAAACTGAGTTACCTTACTGTCAGTCTACCCCGTGCTTCGAGTTTGGGTTAAACCTGTGGTGGGCCGTTTCTATGGATATAGATTATTAGATTTGTTGTGACAAATTTATTTTCAGTTTTGAAAGTAAATGACAGGTTATTCTTACTCACTCGTATTCACTTCACTTTGTTTTGACACCAATGGCCACTGTTTTTTGACAGACGCACGCGCCTAAATAAACAATAATGTCAACATTACCAAAGGTGTAACTATTGATTGTAAAAGCGGCCCTTAAAAACACATTTTTTATAGCAATACTTTCCGGATAAAAATAAAGAAGATCGTAAATCTTTACATTTCTGTGGAAATATTAGGTATTTATCTCTGTAGAAAAAATTACATCGCCATATTTTCTAACCTACCAATCTTTCGTCCCACATATTCCGTAATGAATGCTCGGAAATTTTTATTTATTGTTCTTATTATTATGCGATTGGATATTGCATCAATATTGTAGATAGACATTACCTTAAACAACACCAAGAGTGAGTGAATCACAGACACCGCGCCCAGAAATGTCTAGAAACCGCCGGCGACAAATATGGATGAGAAAATATGCTAATCAGTCAATTGCGCAAAAACAAACTTCCAGTCGGCCGATTTATTTCCTTTTTCGGCTCACACTTTCACGTCATAATCGGATTTCGAGAGAAACAGATTTTTTGAAAGTTGGCCAATATTCATAAACAGGTCTCAAAACATGTCCAAAATAGAATTGTTAATGAAGAGATTATGGATTATGGTAATGTTATACGTGAAATTTTTAAATAAATAATGCTATTAAAATATAAATAATAAATATAAACACTAAAATCAAATTTAATATTTTATTTAATTATTCAGAATCTCTTCTTGAGTTACTTATGTATGTAGTTTTTAATATCTCAGGTTATTATTCAGAATGTTTGTCTTGAGTCATTTTTGCATGTAGTTTTTAACATTTCAGGAATAAATTTAGTTTTTTTCTCTTGAGTTATTCTATGTAGTTTTAAACATTTCAGAAAATAATTCAGAATGTTAGTCTACAGTTATTTTTGTATGTAATTATTAACATTTTTGGGTTGTTATTCAAAATGTTTGTGTTCTTTAGTTATTATTGTATGTAGTTTTAGATTATTTATACAAAATGAACTATTATTTCAGGATTTTATTCAGAATATTTTTCTTCGGTTATTTTTTTATGTAGTTTTTTAACATTTCAAGTAATTATTCAGTATGTTTCTCTTGAGTTATTTTTCTACGTAGTGATTAACATTTCAGGAAATAATTAAGAATGTTTGTCTAAGAGCAAGATTTCTATATGGAACACATTTTGGATTCTGCTGGATCTAGTATTATTTTTTACACATAAAACTGCGGTTTTATCTCCTTCTTACATTTCCCGCATTTCAATGTCAATTTTATACTAATGCAGATATTTACATACAGTTATTTTTTTGTCTACAGTTATATTTTTATGTAGTTAATAACATTTTTTAGTTATTATTTGGAATGTTTGTCTTCTTGAGTTATTATTGTAGGTAATTTCATAGTATTTATATAAAATAAACATTCATTTCAGGTTATTATTTAGAATGCTTTTTTTATGTAGTTTTTTAACATTTCAAGTAATTATTCAGTTTGTTTTTTTTGAGTTTATTTTCTACGTGGTGCGTAACATTTCAGGAAATAATTCAGAATGTTTGTCTACAGTTATTTTTGTATGTAGTTAATAACATTTTTAAGTTATTACTCGGAATGTTTATCTTCTTGAGTTATTATTCTATGTAGTTTCAGAGTATTTATATAAAATACATTTTTATTTGATCAATATGACTAAAAAGTTTCTGTCAAACGGAAAATCTTGATACTTCCGATCTAAGCGCAAGATTTCTAGATGGAACACATTCCGGATTCTGCAGGATCTAGTTTTATTTTTTACACATAAAACCGCGGTTTTATCTCCTCTTTACATTTCCCGCATTTTGATGTCAATTTTATACTAATGCAGATATTTACATAAGCATATACGAGCCGAAGTTAAGAGATTTTACAGTTGATATATCATCAGTAAAACTTTGCGACATTAATAAATACATAAATAAATTAGAGTTAAAATATTGATACAGCTGGTATTAATTTAAAGACTTTTTTAATTGCCAGAAATTCAGTAAATTTATGAATAAAAATTGGTTTACCGATCATTTCAAGGTAAATCACAAGTGTAATTTTGTTGATTTTGTTGTAAATGTTATTAAAGATAGGGAAAATTATTAGTATTTAATGACTTCCATAAAAAGAGGGTTTTCAATCCTTGATTAAGGATGAAGTAAAATTTCGAGTTTAAAAAATCTTGATAATTTGGCTTTTCTAAACTCAAAATGTTACTTCATGCGCCAGGCGTATAAAACAATATAATATTGTAAAGTTAAAAACATACTTCTTAAGCAGTATTCTAAAACTGTAGATTTTAAAGTTCAAAAACACGAACATCATATTTAAAACTAGGAAAACTCGGAATCAGATATGTCTGGATGTTATTAACATTTCTTAATGTTAATAACGAAAAATAAGCTTTTATGTAAAAAGAGTAAGCTGTTGTTGTGTCCGAATTTTTGAAAATCTGTATAAATAGGTAGGTAAAAAAATCTGTATAAATAGATACTTATATTGTACACAGGGAATTTGTCTTTTAAGTATACATACCTTGATATATACATTGTAAATTTTCAGGCATTCGTTGTTTTTGAAAAAGTTCAATGTGGAGATTCTAACGAGTGTTTCCGCTTCCTGATTAAGCATGAAGTAAAATTTCGAGTTTAGAAAAGCCTGAAAATTTGGTTTGGTCGCTTAGCGAAGCGAAGCGACCAAACCAAATTTTCAGGCTTTTCTAAACTCGAAATTTTACTTCATGCGCCACGCGTTTATTACACTCGGCCATTCCATAAATAAGTGCACACTTTTTGGGAGTACATCAGGGATTTTAGCGAGTTTCACATATATTATAAAGGCTATCAAGACATGGTGTTTGGTTGTTACTAGAGGTTAAACAAATGATTGTGTCAAAAATTATAACAATATAAACTTTTAGTACACTTTTATTTTGAACTCAAAAATATCGTTACTGATACAAAAAAAAAGTTATACTTGACTTTTTTATGCTTAAATGTTCAAAGTTTAAAATAGTTTTTTTTTTCCAAAACGAAAAAACTTTATTTAGTTAGATTTCTTTTAATAAATAAAACAAATCTCACAAAATAATTAAATACTCATGTTTTTATTTTTCTTGAAAAAAAAAATTATATTGTACTTCAATCCTTCCTAAGAATATTTCCGTTTCCAAAAAGATGGGCACTTTAAAACTTTTTGAGATATGATTTTTTTACCCGAGAGCTGCATTGACGCGAGGTGCTCACCGCGATCCGGGCCTAATATTACACCATTGGCGGGAACGCCTCGTGTCAATGTAAAAAAATCATATCTCAAAAAGTTTTAATGTGCTAATACTTTTGAAAACGGAAAAATTATTAGGAAGGATCAGGGTATAACATATATATTTTTTAAGAAAATTAAAACATGAGTATTTAATTATTGTTTGAGATATGTTTTATTTATTAAAAAAAATATAAATAAATAAAGGTTTTTCGTTTTGGAAAAAAATGTACTTTAAACTTTGAACATTTAAGCACAAAAAAGTACAGAATATCTTTTTTTGTATCAGTAACGGTTTACGATATTTTTGAGTTCAAAATAAAAGTGTACTAAAAGTTTATATTGTTATAACTTTTGACACAATAATTTGTTTAACCTCTAGTAACAACCAAATACCATGTCTTGATAGCCTTTATTATATATGTGAAATTCGCTAAAATCCCTGATGTACCCCCAAAAAGTGTGCAATTATTTATGGAATGGCCGACTATAATATTGTGAAGTTTAAAACATACTTCTTAAGCAGTATTCTAAAACAGTATATTTTAAACTTCGATTGAAATCAGTGTTTTATACGCGTGGCGCATGAAGTAAAATTTCGAGTTTAGAAGAGCCTGAAAATTTGGTTTGGTCGCTCCGCTTCGCGGAGCGGCCAAACCAAATTTTCAGGCTTTTCTAAACTCGAAATTATACTTCATGCATAGTCTGGGATTGGAAGCACTCGTTAGAGGCTTCAAATTAAAAGTTTTTAGTAAAATAATGAATTTCTAAAAATTTACATCGAAAAATCGTTATATGTATACCTACAAACAAAATTCTCTGTATACCCAAAAAAAAAACATCCCTGTTACTATGAACGTATTAGGATATACTTGAAAGAAAAATTCCCTGTACAATAATGTACCGAAATACCGGTAAAGATTACCGGTACATTTTGGAGAACATTTTTTCACGATTATTCGATAAGTCCCCACAGATTACCAGTCTCTTATTTTTTTCTAAAAGTCCCATATAAATAAAATTTTACATTACCCTCACTGAATACTATAATATAGTATTTTGTTATATCCAACGCTTTTGAATTATTCTTTATGGTGAAGCCTTTTCTATTTTGAAATGTATTAATCAAATATTGATTCTAAATTATAAGTCCCATTTAAATAAAAGTTTACACTACCCTCACTGAAAGTATAGTTTAGAATTTTTTTTTGTATTCAACGCTCTTTGAATTATTCTTTATGGTGGAACCTTTTCTACTTTGAAATGTATTAACCAAATATTGATTCCAAATTATCTTAAACAAATCAAATATTGACATAATCTATTTTCATATTCCCTTTCTTTCTCTTCTATTTTCACCTTGTAATGTATAATTATAGAAACCCCCATTCATACGTTTTTTCACTCACAAAGCCATTCATTTAATATTCACTCGGAATAAATTTTCTGGACAAACAAAGTAACAACACTTGACCGTGTTCCATATATATATAGAACTATATAGTTATATACATTCATCGATCGCCGCATTTATATTTCTAGTCATACTCATTAAATAAGGATTTATAACAGCAATTATTCCTACATTTACGTTTACTTACATTTTTGTTTGATACGTGCACTTGATACGAATCGAGTCCTTTCGACAAGAAATGAAATTGCTGGAAAATGTTGAGTGTACTGAGGTTTATAATTTATTTCCTTTAAGAGCTTTGAAGTTTTTCTTTGTGTTTGAAAGGTGGAATACAAGCTAGACAGTATTTACTTATGAATATTGTTGTAAATAATAAATATCTTATTTTCAAGATGTAAAAAGAAAATATCTGATCGATACAGGAAATTTGAAAAGGTAGAACTGTGTCAACATGATGCACTTATTGTATATTTATTTCTAGGTATATATTAGAAAGTAAATAAAACGTAGGTATTCATTTTAATAGTTGCCTATAATCATTTGTGTATTGGCAAATACTGAATATACTTTAAAATGTTGTCACTAAAAACATGATGTAAAATAAATTGAAATTAACACCATAAAATATACAAAATATAATTAGTTAGATTAGAATCCTAACGAGACATTTGATATTGAACAATAAATATGTTTAAAAGTTTGAAATCCAAATAAAAAGTCTGAAATGAACATAACAATAATATACAAACAATGATCTTTAAGGTGACGAATGAGAAAATTTTGAATCCAAATGAGAAATTTGTTGTAAATTCAAGCAGCTGATTCAGTTCCCAGGAGAAAAATTGCACGATGAAAGTAGAACGTGTTTATTCGATTACGTTATTTTGACACAAATCAAACTACATCTTGTTTTAGCCGCATATTATCTATTTATCACAACAAAGTTTGAATTAAAAAAAAAGTATTTGAATATTATAAATCTGAATGAAAATATAACTCGAAACACAATAAAGGATTCAAAAGCAGAATATTCAATAAAACAAAAACTGTGAAAGTAAACCTAGATCTGAAAAAATCCGAAATTGAACAAAAATAATCAAAAACACTCAAAAGGATTAAAAAACGAGACATTTTGTGAAAGAGATTAAAAACAACAAAAATAATTAAAGTAAAGCTAGATCTGTCAATTTTCCTTGATTTAGTGTTCCTTATTAAGTTCTTTCAACATAAACATTACTGCATATAAAAGAGCATGCCTACAGTTATCAAGAGATTAAACAAAAAAAATTACCCAAAACACACAAAAGGATTCAAACAGAAAATATTGTTAGCAACAGTGAAAGTAAAGCTAGGTCTGTCAATTTTCCTTCATTTAGTGTTTCTAATTAGGTTATTTAAAAAGAAGCATTGCTCTATTTAAGAGCATGTCTACGTTTTATCAAGGGGAGACAGTGCTTATAGAAAAACTTTAAATCGAGTAGAAAATGAGAGACTATGGTCAGGATGTGGGGTACGAGTAAGACAGACGACTATATACACTAATCACGGGTCTCGCTTTTGGATGCAGCATCCAAACGCTGTTTTATAGAGAGACTGGCTGACTGGATATATATGAACTGTGGTTTTATCAACAAAAATAAAGCAAGATTGAAAGTCAAGCCAGATCTGCCAATTTTATTTGATTTTGTGTATATTACCAAGTTAATAAATAATGCTGCATATAAGAGCATGTCTACATTTTATCAAGGAAAAAAAGAAGAAAGATTAAAAGTAAAGCTAGATCTGCCAATTTTATTTGATTTTGTGTTTAATATCAAGTTATTTACAAATAAATATTGCTGCTTATAAAAGCATGTCTACGTTATTATCAAGAGATTAAACATCATTTGTAACTTTACAGAATCCTTATCTGAGATCGAAGATCTAAATTGTTCCCAAAGTGAAAACTGGCAGCTGAAAATAATTAAGCAGTGCAGGATCTTGGAAGAAACGCGAGCAAACACTCGATCCGTCATTTCCGCCAGAATAAACAAACACATGCTTTTTCAAGGGTGTTGGATAAACAGTATTCGTTAGTCAAATGAGATTCCTGGGGCCACGATAAATCAAATTAATCGCTCGGAATCACTCGTGTTATTCGAAGAGGGTTCTAAAAATTTACACACTTCAAAGGGCTGTCACTGATTTTCCCAAATCGAAATTCAGATTATTAAATAGATGAGGAATTTGACGAATCTTGATTACAAAATGTAAAACATGATAGACATATTTAAAGAGATTTTACATACAAATTTAGAACAAAAATGTTTATAAAAAAACGTTTGTAACTACAGTACGAATGTCAAAATGATGCATTTTTACGAAACAACACAAGCTTTTATTTCACATTCTTAGTCTTATAAAAGAATACATAATTTTTATTCACAGAGAATTATTTTCAGAAATAGAAAATAACGAGGTGTCTTGAATAGAAGAATACATAATTTTTATTCACAGAGATTTTACCTTTTCAGAAATAAAAAAAACGAGATGTCTTGAATAAGAGACGAGATTTAGAAACTTCCTTTGAATATTCATTGTAGAGGGAAGTATACATATCAAGATGTATAAGCTGTAAATTATCAGGCTTTCATGGTTTTTATAAAATCCTTTAACTTAAAATTTCTAACGAGTGTTTCGACTCCCTGATTAAGCATAAAGTAAAATTTCGAGTTTAGAAACGCCTGAAAATTTGGATTTGACGGGGCGCGCGAACGAAGTGAGTCGCGCCAAGGCAAATCCAAATGTTCAGGCTTTTCTAAACTCGAAATTTTACTTCATGCGCCACGCGTATAAACCACTGATTTAATGTAAAGAAAATAAACTATTTAAGTTTAATCTCAATTAAATAAATTTTACAAATAATAATTTCGTCTAACCAAATCTTACGCATTCAAGATTTTTTTCTTTGCGATATGTTGTTAAGATCAAGCTTAAGCAGTATATTTTAAACTTGACTTCATCAGTGTTTTATACGCGTGGCGCATGAAGTAAAATTTCGAGTTTAGAAATGCCAGAAAATTTTGATTTGCCGGGGCGCGCGAGCGAAGCGAGTCTCGCCCCGGCAAATCAAAGGAAACACTCGTTAAAAGCTTTAAATTAATGAAAACAACGAAATTCCTGCAAATTTACCAAATGCTCTAATTATCGGGATATGTATACTTAAAATAGAAATTCCCTGTATTATGTTTACAATACCTTGGGAACCTAAGAGATTTAACTTTTCTTATCAAAATGATTTGTCGATTTATGTAACTAAATGTTTGTATTTTATAGAATTCCTGTTTCAGTACACGTCAAAAAAGCTACAATTCCCACTGATATAATATAATAAGGCATTGGAACTTCTTTTCAACAAAAACCAAAACAAATCAAACCAAATCGTCTTTCACACCGAAAAACCAGACGTTAATTACCAACACAATCTGTTTACACAAAAAGCTACCAGTTTTACGCCCAAAGAGAAGAAACGAGATCCCAGAAGTGAGACGTGCGTGCTAAGGCTGTGAATGTGCAAAGGCTAAAAGAAGAAAACGAAAAGAAAAAGAAAAAGAAAGAACTCCTCGAAAATGACACCTCTATTCCGTTTCGAATCGAATTTCACATTTCGCATCGCGTTACCAAAAACCGCACGTAACTAATTTAGGCTTTCCTTTTCAAAACTGAAACTCACGCCAAAAGGCATATCGATCCAGCACGGGTAGTAATTAATAACACCTGCGAATTTACCGCACGCCGGATGATTTATTATTTTAATTCGTATTGTTCGAGAGGATATTTTCGAGCTTCCAGTAATTTACATGTATGGGAAGAAAAACTTTTCGGATGTACAGATACAGATAACGGTTATTGATTTATTCGTATGTGGGATTGTAATGGTTATTAAGCAGTCGAAAAAGGAGTGATAAATAATTTTTGATTAATACAGAGATAAAGGAGAGAAGAATACAACGGGCATTGTTGTCGTCGACACCCACACATATCATCCCAGATGCTCTTCGGCTCTCCTTGGTAATTATAAAGGTTTTTTTTGTTTTCGCCTCGTAAATAGCACTTCACTAAATGTGTTCTTCACACGCACACACTTACTTATTTGTGTTTAAACTAATAACTACTTATTTTAATAAACATCATAAACTTGCATGTATTTTTTATGACTGCAAAGACTAGTAACATTTGGTCAGCTCATGATTTCCAAATTTTGTAAAAACAGCTGATTACAAAGACGATTTCGAAAAATTCAAGAACTGCTGCTTCAGTATTCCAATTGTAAGATCAAATTACTCCACATTTTGTAAAAAGCACACAAATGTAGGAAAATTAATATCACAAATTGGAAAACTTAAGTTATAGGAAACGTTATAGTGGGAGCAAAATATAAAAATATTTTGTTCAAAATCTAAAAAAGAGTTGATACAACAGACGACTTAGATACAATTAAAGAATTGCTGTTTCAGTTTTCCAATAGTAAGATCAATAAAGTCCGAAGTTAGTAAAAAAACGCACAAATGTAGGAAGATTAATTTGTCGAGTTAGAAGAAACGTTATAGTGGGAGCAAAACACAAAGGCATTCTGTTGAGAATACAACTTAAGCGTCACATGACTACATTCCCTCCAATCATTATCGCTTATTTCTATAGATACATGTTATCACAGCGGTGATAGAATTCTATCACCTTGTTTTGGTCGTTGCTACGAAAATTATTTGTCAAATCTGGCAGTCGATAATTAAAAATGTCAACCGGGCGATGGAGGTTTCCAAGACAGAAATGTAGTGAAATTCGTTATATTCTCTCATCGAATATAACTTGTGGTATGATTAATAATCGATAATATTTATTTGTGAAACCGGAGCAGCACATCTAACTCGCCCTTCGGGCTCGTTGAATCTGCAGCTCGGTTTCACTTATGAATATTATCGATGATAATCATACCTCTGATTATATTACAGCTGAAAATATTTGTATATTATTTTATAATACAGTTATTTTGTAATTATTTATTAAAATTAATGAACTGTTGATTCACTTCTACAATAGTAAGATCAATTTTCAGACTGTTCTAAACTCGAAATTTGACTTCATGATTGTTCTAAACTCGAAATATTACTTTGTGATTATTCTAAACTCGAAATTTTACTCCATGATTAACAACTCGTTAAAATATTCAAATTGAACAATTTTTGAAAGCAAAGAATGCCTACAAATTTACAACGCCTTTCCCTGTATATATAACAATTTTATTAGATTACCACCATATTTGGAGGAAGATTTACATGTAAATCATGAATTGCGGAACTTCTTGGAGTGATAAGAAAACTTGATATTACTAACAATCTTATTAGATTTCCACCATATTTCAATTTTAAGAATCTTGTTATCACTATTCTAAAATCTTCGCTACACTTATCTATAATTCCACTTCCACACACAATTCCAGAAAACAATCGACACTAAATCATATCTCCTCAACACAATTACAACATTATTTCCTGCCATTAATCTCCAACTAGCCATAACTAACATGCTGATTAATCTATGGTTAGTACAAAATTCGCGACAGCCTCATTATCTCATTACTCGCCTTCACAATGGCCTCGCTTGTTTTTTCTTCGGCTAATTAAAACCGACTCGCTCTTCGCCGTTAATTCCCTCCAATGGAGAGGAAGTGTGCTTGACGGCATCCGCAGGTGAACCAGCCAATGGAAAAAGACGTTGGAAGAAGAGGCTTTTTAGCATACCACCAATCGGAAGAGAGGATTTTGGTAATTAATGGGTTCACAGAGGCGAGAAGAAAGGGTGTGGTTTGTTTGACAATCGTGGGGAAGAAAAATACCAGCTTTGTTGTAATTAAATTTTGTTGGGAGACAGAAACAAGCGAGTTTTTAGTCCAAAAGTTAATGCCAATAATGGATTATAACATTTTTATAAAAAGTTGATTTTAGTTAATGAACTACAAAAGTCAATGCTAATAATGCAATAGAGGCGAGATTTTAGTCCATTAGCTCCAAAAGCTGGCATTATTACTTAAATATCGGTAGAAAACGTTTGGATTATTGAAGATATTTTAATATTATTTAAAGACGAAACTGTCTATAAAATTAAAAGGTGTGTATTTAAAAAGAAACATTTAATCTGTTAGTTGTATTCCTGAGCTCATTATCTTTTAACTATAGTTAAACATCTTTGAGTTATAGTTAAAAACTACATTAGAATAATTTTAGTTACTTAAATATTAGTATACAATTTTTGGATTATTGAAGCTATTTTGATATCATTGAAAAACGAGACTGTTTATACAATGAAAACGGATGTATCTTTTAGAAAAACGATGTTCATCTTTTAATTTGATAACTGAGCTCATCATCTTTAAACTATGGCTGAAAATTACATTTGAATAAAAGAAAACGTAATTTTAATTACTCAAATTTTAGTATAAAATAGATTATTGATTATTTTGATATTATTGAAAAACGAAACTGTTAATACGATGAAAATGAATGTATTTTTAAGAAAAAATATATTCATCTTATAGTTGCATTAGTGAGCTCGTCATCTTTGAACTACATATAACTATAGTTAAAAACTACATTGAAATAATAGAAAACGTAGTTTTAGTTACTCAAATATTTGTATAAATTGTTTGGATAATTGAAGCTATTTTAATATTATTGAAAAACCAAAGTGTTTATACAAGCAACCTAACCAAATTTTCAGACTTTTCTAAACTCGAAATTTTACTTCATGCTTAATCAAGTAGTGGAAGCACTCGTTAGAAGTTTTAAATTGAACAATTTTATAAAAACAAACGAATGCTCGAACATTTACAGGGATCGAGATATGTATACTTAAAAGAAATTTCCCTGTATTAAGATAATCGATAATTCTTGTTCTAATTCCCCCCCCCCACCCCCCGAAAAAGTAAAAAAAAAATACTGATTCTAAAATAACTGCTATATATTCTTCTAATTTGAGAAGTATATTTTCTCAACATTTACAAAGAATTCGCACATTATTTTAAAGTTATGCATTTGTTAAAATCCATAAAATTTCATAAAAAAGTTCACATTTTTTTAACTTAAAGTGCAAATAACTCGGGTATATTTAGATTTTCACATGGTTTGAAATAGCTTAATATAAAAAACTTCTATAAACTTTTTATAAAAAAGGGGCAGAATTCAAAAAGTTTAGTTTTATTTGAATTCTTCCGCTTTTCCCCAAAAAGTTTATAGAAGTTTTTATAACTTGACGGCAAAAAACTAATAAATGTCTCGAAAAGTATTAATATTGTTTAGAGATTTTTTAAATTTTTAAAAGAGCAATTGGTCTTCTCAACATCCACAGTAAACTTTATGAAAAGTTATGGAGGGGTTTTTAACTTATTAATATTTCAACAACACTGTTAAGTTAAAATCCATAAAATTTGATTAAAAAAATACACAATTTTTGAAGTTAAACTGCAAATAACTCAAAAACGATCGACTTTTCTTAACATCCTCACATAATTTCAGAAAGGTCTCCCGAACTTGAAATGATACTATTGTTTTCAATTTTAAATTCCATGGGTTTTTTAACTTATACATTTTTCAACATTTTAAGTTATTGACCAAACCAAGTGTTTTAATTAAATATACCATAGTTTGATTGAAAAATGCTTCACCACTTGTGAAGTGAGAAATTAATTAAATATATTGTAAAAAAATTGATAAAAAACGACCATTATCGTTTTATGTTCAATAAAAATATTTCTAATAAAAATGTACTACAGGGAAATCTTTTAAAAATACTGTGAACATTTCTTCCAATCACTTGAATTCTACCATGTTATCCTGGATAAAATCCATGTGGCGCCATCTACACTCAACAGAGGCAACTAAAGAGAAATCAGTCGCTGAACCGGTATTGTGGTACCGCAAGTTACTGTTCGAGGATGGCACAGATAATAAAGAATAAAACGAACTAAAAGCATGTAGCTTTTGATGTAAATTCCTCGGACAATTTATTATTCTCTGTAATTACAGTTATGAAAAAAAAGTAACAATTGTTGCTTACAAATGTGGAACAACTTGAATTATAGCACAGAGTAAAACGTTAAGGGTATTCAAAAACCAGAAGCTTAAAGACAGTGTTTTATTTATAAGAAATCTCTTGATTGATGAAGTAAATACAAATTGTTAATGAAACAAGAAAGGACTATCGATGCAGTAAATATAAATTGTCAATGAAACAAACAAAAATTATCGATTATAAAAAAAATTTGACTGATAGTTATTTGACTGATAGCAATATTACGTAAAATTTAACCTGATTTGTTTGTTGAATACTTTTTATTGTTTATTTGATTCATTTTTGTATACAATTTTAATTTTGTAAATAATATTTGAATTTTGTTCCTTGTACTTTATTGAATTTATAATAATTACAATGAATCAATAATTATAAATATTTATAAAAGAAATTTCAATACTCAGAACGCTATTATTAAATTAATCAGAAATTGTAGTTCTCGAATTCTTTTCACTTGAAGAGAGGACTGATAAAGCTTACAGTTGTTACAGCAAATATTAGTAAAACTGAAAGATAATCTATGAATCCAGAAACTAGAAACATAGACGACTTCTAAACTAAAAAAAAAAAAAAAACAATCACAGCTACTAAAAAGATTAGATAACGAGCAAAATGGTAAGCACTCGTATAAAGCACTGAAATATTGCGAAGTTCAAAATATACTGGTTACGTTTACGACTTACCAAATCTTGCGCTTTCAAAATTTGAGAATTTTTTTTTGGGATATGTCAGTATGCGGGGAATTTTGCTTTTATGTATACACGGGGAGTAGATTTTCTGAAAATTTTCAGGACTTGTTATTTTTGAAATAGTTCAATTTGAAGATTCTAACGAGTGTTTCCACTCCCAGACTAAGCATGAAGTAAAATTTCGAGTTTAGAAAAGCCTGAAAATTTGGTTTGGTCGCTTCGCTTCGCTACGCGACCAAACCAAATTTTCAGGCTTTTCTAAACTCGAAATTTTACTTCATGCTTAATCTGAGAGTGGAAACACTCGCTTAAAGCTTTAAATTAAACGATTTTTAAACATTGTACAAATATGTATACTTAAAAGAAACTTAAGATTACAAAACCCTATTATATAAAGTTCGATATCATTGTAGTTTTTGATAAGGTTAAATGAGTTTAATAAAGTTTTGTCTTCTAATTTATCTTCGGTTTCAAGGTAAAAGCATTAAATACTCATACATTTCAAACACTTGATGGTTTTTATTTTTAGACAAATGATATGCATTTTTATGAAACTTATCTTTACCTTTCGAATTTTCAGCTGCGTCAATAATAATAATAATAATCCTACCACGTCTATAGCTGTGCCATCGACCGAGGTCTTCGAGTTTAAGCTTTGGTGTATAATTTAAATGTATTTAGCATTTTGTTCGCGCAATTTCCGGTGAATGAGAACGTATTGCTTTTAATAAAGACTCAAGTAGGTTATCTTTATCCAAAACTGATTTTTGAACAAGCCAGCATTAAAAACTCGTTTTTCTCTTTTGTTGAAAATTTTGGGACAGGTTACAATGAAATATTCTTCTTTTTAGTTAAAATTAAATATTTGGAATAAAATTTCAAGTGAATATTTTCCTTAAATTTAAAACTTTAAATTATTATATTTAAAGCGGTTTTTTTATAATTTCTGTGTTTTCTGTCTGTCTTTCTATATGGGTAAAATATTATACGTATCAAGTCTTATTTTATCTATAACAAGAACATTGATAATATATTTTGTTGGATTCATTAAATAATTATTAAAAACTTTCAATGTCTTATAGATCAACTCTATTTCTCATAAGGTGGAATTTTTTAAACACTTATGTAAATTTGAACAACAATTGTGAAAATCTGGCATGCCTCTTTTGAGTCATTTGTACAATTGTCTTTTTCATTATTATCGGGTATTTTAACAAACGTGTATGTTGTGCGAACATTATAGTAAATTTATATTCAAACGTATGTGTGTTAGTTTCAACAACAATTGCGAATTTTACGCATCACATGCATAATTTCCCTTTTCTCTAGATTATACGTATCAAGTATTCTTTTATCTACAAGAACATTGATTATATATTTTGTAGGATTATTTTAAAAATCATTAAAAACTTTTAATACCTTTGAGATCAACTCTTTCTCACAAGGTGGAATTTTGAAAACATATTTAGGTAAATTTGAACAACAATTGTAAAAATCATCCGTACCTCTTTTAAGTAATTTGTATAACTGTCTTTTTCATTATTATGAGGTATTTCAATAAACGTGATTGTTGTACGAATATTATAGTAATTTTATATTTATGTATTTGTGTTAATTTCAACAATTGCGAATTTTACGCACCCCGTGCATATGTTCCCTTTTCCCTAGGTTATACGTGTCAAGTATTCTTGAGATCAACTCTATTTCTGACAAGGTGGAATTTTGAAAACATATTTAGGTAAATTTGAACAATTGTGAAAAGCATGCATGCCTCTTTTGAGTAATTTGTACGATTATCCATTTCATTATTATTATTTTTTTAACAAACGTATTTGTTATTTGAATATTATCGTAATTTTATATTTAAACGTATTTGTGTCAATTTGAACAACAATTGCGAATAATTCACAATTTCACGCACCTTTCTCAATAATATAACGTTCTTAATTTTCTCCCGCTAGGGGGTATTTTTCCAAAAAATTGAGTCAATTAAAACAGTGATTAGGAATTTTACGCACCTTTCTCAATAATTTTCTCCTTCACTAGAAGGTATTTTACAAAAATGTGGGTCGATTTCGTTAATAATTGATAATTTTACGCACCTTTTAGAATAGTTTCGCTTCGTACTAGGTGGTATTTTAGAGATTTCGTATTGTTAACAATAGAATGAAAAACTGTTGATACCCTAACCTCCCCATCTGTCATCCCCTCTTTTCATCGCAATGATATAAATGCGGTTCAAAATTGAGGGCCACGTTTTTCGTGTTCATTAGGGGTCCCAAACAAAAGAGTGTTTTTGAATAGCACTGGAGAGTGAATCGGAATACGTTCTGAAGATTAATCAGAATGACAGTTAAGTGTATTCAAAATGGTAATATTTTTATAAAGATGAAGATACATTTTAAAACGTGATACAAGTGAGACATAGAGATGAGGTTTTAATAAATACTTGTATCCATCACATCAAAAGTCTTGTACAATTGGTAATAACATAATAAGATAAAGTATATCTAAAAAATATTTATGTTGAGATAGACCCAATAAAACAATTCAAACACGAAATCTGCTTTTGTGTTTTACATGAAATAGACTGTGCATCGATTTATTTTATAAAAAAACAGGAATCAGTACAAATAAGTGGAATAATGAAATTCATTTTGCTTTTCTGTATATCACTGAAAATATGCGAGTTGTTTTGTTCAATGTCTTTTGATTTCAGCTAAGAATCAGTTTCACGTTAAAAAAATTCAAACACGAAATTTGCTTTTGTGTTTTACGTCAAATAGATTGTGTGTCGATATTTTTATTTATAAAAACAAAGAATCATTAAAAATAGATGAAATATTGAAATTCATTCTGCTTTTTTGTATATGACTGAAAAAATGCGAATACTTCAATTTCCTTCTGCTTTCAGCCAGTTTCACATTAAAAAAAGAAATTCTTGCACTGACGATATTATATAAAAGTAAACGACGTGTTTGTTTATGGTCACCGTTAACCATTAACCTTCCACCCCCTACAAACACTAAATTTCACCACGAGCCCAATTTTTTCCCAGCATCCCAATACCCCTAATGACACGTTTGCACTTCCGATGATCTGAATAATGAAAGCGGAACTTGGAAAAGGTAGTCTACTTACTGAATGCGACATTAAGCTCTAGATAAGAATACCCCGACGTTGCTGCATAATAAATGCCCCTCGTCGTCAACACAGGACTAATACATATTGTGCTCGTCCTCGACTCCTTTTTTAGCCTATTTTCGGCTCGGAAAAGTAGCTTCTGCCTCGCCACAGGAGACATAAATAAAATAACAAATACCGTGCCGCGCTGACGTTACGCGTTTTAATAATTCAAAAATGTGTATTCCACGGCGACACATTGAGATATATGTGATAAAGTGAAATATGAGAGAGGATTATGATGTGAGAAAGAAGTTTACAGAGGTTTTGGATTTTTTTATTTAGAAAACGCGTAATTTTGTAGGTGGACACTTTAAAGAAAAATACGCTCCCAATGATTAAGAGATAATAATCATAAAATGGACAAAATCCAGAAATAATTGTTTCCAATTAAAAATTACGCCCGTAAGAATATATAATAGGGATTTTTAATCTTTAGTACAGCCAATTTTTCTATTAAGTATACATATTCGTACTTTTGAAAATAGTTTAATTTAAAGTTTTAAACGAGTGTTTCCCACTCCCAGATTAAGCATGAAGTAAAATTTCGAGTTTAGAAAAGCCTGAAAATTTGGTTTGGTTGCGTAGCGCGAAGCGCGGAGCGACCAAACCAAATTTTCAGGCTTTTCTAAACTCGAAATTTTACTTCATGCGCCACGCGTACTAAACTGTGAAATATTGTGAAGTTCACAATATGCGGCTAAAGCAGTATACTAAAAACGTATATTTTGATCTTCACTTAAAACCATTGTTTTTTACGCGTGGTGCATGAAGTATAGTTTCCAGTTTGGAAAAGCCTGAAAATAATCGTAAACTCGAAATTTTACTTCTCATACCTAATCTGAGAGTGGAAACCACTCGTTTAAAGCTTCCAATTGAACTCTTTAAAAAAAACAACGAATGCTGTAAAATGTACAGCATATACCTACGTATACTTAAAATAAAAAAATCCTTATATGAGTGGTCTAACTGCAAAACTCACCTTCTCTACTTTTTGTGAAAATTGAGTTGGCGGTTTTTTTATGTCCGCCATGTTAAAGTGTACGTGTTTTTTGCAATTTGCCAAAAGTTTTCAAAAGTGGAGAATGTAAGTTTTGCATTTAGACCACTCATATACGATTGAAAGTTGAAATATGAAATGTATTCACCTTTAAGAGTTAACTTTATCATCTCTTTGTATTTTCTAATTTCCATTGAATAAAGCACAATTATATAAAACTTCGAATTGTATTGATGAACTTTACTAGAAAGCTCCTTATAATTGAAATATATGCACCTTTAGGTTTGCGAGTTGAGTTGAAATCAACGTTATCCAATTGTTTGTTCTTCGAAAATCACAGTATTAAACTTTGCATATTGTATTAAAGAATTTTTAAACTTTAAATATTGTATTGAAGAACTTTACCCTAGAGCACTCCCACTGAACTAACTCATTCAAGTAATGTTTCATCAACACTAATATAACGTTTAATGTTGCTAAAATGTTGATATAACGTTATTTGCTGTTGTTTTGCTCAGTAGGCTGTATGATTGAGAGTTGAGTTATGAAATATATTATGGACCAATAGGTTGGCCGCGAGTTCAGATAAAATCAACTTGGTATATATTTATTTCTGTTTCCGTTGAAATTAATCGAGCTTAATTGGGCTCCTCCGAATAGCGCAATCAAGCTTTATGTATTGTATTGATGAGCTTTTACAAAAAAGCTCTCATAATTGAACGTTTTATTCCAAAATTAATGCACCTTAAAACAAACACCAACACTTTATTTTAAACCCGAACGCGATTTTATTTATTTATCCTTACTATCTACAAACAGGGGGCGGTTAACAAAAAGCTCCTACTTACATGTAAACAAAAATTCAACACTGAAAATCCTTCTTAGTTTTGCGAAAATAAAAACGCAACAAACACAAATCAATTCACCATTCACTGAGAGAGAAAATTAAGTAAAACCACATCGAAATTCCTCCCCAATATTTATTGCAGCTCATTCACACTAACTCAACTGAAGCACTGAGAGAGAACAGTTTTCACGTACGGACTGAAAAGCTTTTTAACTTCACCGCCTCGAAACTCCGCATCCGACCAGCGCTCGCGTCAGACTAAACACGAAACCGAGTTCAGTCAAACTCGAACCGAATCGACCTCTCTTTTCCTCCTCAGGAACTCGGCACACCAAAAAGCTCGAACACAATCAACGTAATCCACACTCCTGTATACTTCCCATACGCAAACTACACGCGTTAAAATCACAATTATTTGTCATACAAACTGATATTCAGACTTATTATATTATTTAATCAATTTTTCATTAAAGTTATTTATATTTGGTGGGTTTAAGGGTGGGTTTCGCTTGATTTCTATCCCTTAGAGTAGGGGTAATGCCGTCGTAGTGGGGTGGATTGTTGTTGGTAGGGATGTGGGCTAGGGCCCGAAATTTGTGGGTATTATACCGACCCTGAAGGGCTTGATTTCTTTATTTGGTTTTTCGGAAGGTTGGTCTTCTTTTACCTGGCCGGTAACGTCGATCGTCTATCCTGTCGGTACTTATTAAATTATTGCCTCTCGTAATTTTTAAATGCACGACTGTTGCGGCCTAATTAGATGGAAACGAGTGAAATATATATAATATATGGTAACTTCGGTTGATTATGTAAAACGAGTTTTATGTGTGAATGCAGGGACTAATTGTGCGTTAAAGTCACTAAGAGCGTATGAAATCAATGGTACTTAGTGTGTTTTGCTTTTGTAGATACGATATTATTGAGAAGTTGGACCACCCTGAATTATTTAAGTAAAGAGACATTTCTTTTTAATAAAATCTAGTGTATACCCCCATTTTATAGCTATATTTTAAACAACTATTTTGTGTATACAGGATGGTGATTTTTTCGTTGCTTAGCATTGGTATCTCGGAAACGGTAAAAGATACGAAGTCAGTTAAATTAGACAAAAGTTCGCTTTATCATGACGATCGAATATCTGAAAATAAATTGGGGATATTTTGATTGGTTCCTGAATTATTACACAAAAATTAAAACTGAGATTTTAGAAAAAAAAAAACATTATCATCAATTTCAATGACGTTATTTTAATCAAACTGCGTAACTTTATATTTTTGACCATTTCAAGTTGACTGATGTAACCAGAAATTTTCTAAACCTTCTAGATATCAAGCTGCGATAGTAAACTTTTTTTTTTGTTTCTTATGGCCGCCATTTTTGATTTTCACACCATTAGATGGACAAAAAATGCTTTTCAGATTAGTAACTAACATTAGAAAACTTGTTGCCTTGAAAACTTATTGTATTTTTTTTATAAAATTACAAATACTTTGAAACACAATTAATACAATGATAAAATGACAAATTGTATTGCTAAATTGTTATTATAACTCCTTAAATACTGAATAGATTAAAATCCTGGTCTAACGATAACGTGATAATACATTCAACAACATCGGATAATTATTTAAATTGTTCAAAAAAATTATTCATAATGCAGAGATCAGTTCTTAAATTAATTTCATCAATTGCTTTTTGTACCCCTTGAAATGAAGATGGAAGCATTTTTAAGTTTGAGACGAAGATGTCGGATATTTTCTGTTGGGGTTGCATAGACCACGTTTTTAACATTGCTCCACAAACATATGGCTGCCATTAAAAATAAAAAAAGTTGATTATCGCAGCTTGACATCTAGAAGGTCTAGAAAATGCATGTTCACATTATTTGACTTGGAGTGGTGAAAAACATAAAGTTGCCAAGTGCGATTAAAATTGTATCAATGGTATTGAAGCTTTAAAAAATCTACAATCACAATTTTGAGTGTTTTGATGATAAATCAGAATCCAATAAAAATGTACTGGATTTCTTTACAAATTCTCAATCTTTATTATAAAGCGCAACTTGTGCCTAATTTAACCGACTTGGTATCCTTTACCGATCACGAGCTACCAATGGTGAGCACCGAAAAAATTACAATCCTGTAATTTTGCGAATGCCCGGTGCTTACTATGTACTATTGAGAAGAAATTGACGTTATTATGAGTTAGCTGAGTGTTGTGTACGCTTGGTGGTGCTTGTTTAAAATGGCGAATAAAATTGAAAATTCCGCCGCTTGTGAGATAAGGTCTGCAATTCCATTCCTTAATACGAACAACATTAAACCAGCCTACACTCATCAACAGATCTGTGAGGTGTACGGAGAAAATGTGATAAGTGATTCAATGGCAAGGACATTCTCACCAATCTCTTTACTATTTAATCACTTATCACATTTTCATTGATGGATGTGAAGAAATTGATGATGTGCATGATGACGAACGAAGTGAGCGTCCATGTCATAAACTGGTTGCTACTGTTGAAGAAATGATTCACGAAAACTGAAAGTGTATAATTTCTGCTCTCTCTGTGAGTCTTGGTGGCAAAAAGTTCAATAATGACGTCAAGATCAAAAAACATGTTGTTACTTTGTTGATATCACAGATGGCACCTTCTTATAAAGAGGGAACTCAAAAGCTTGTGTCACGCTATGACAGGTGTCTACAAAATGGTTCGAGTTATATAGAAAAGTAGTTTGAGGTTTCAAGATTTTTTCGTATTTTTTTTTTCTAGATATGTACTTGTTTTCTTTAGCCAGTCAAACGGAACTTACTTTGTGGATATACCACGTATGTCGAACATAACTAATTTGCATGATTAATAATATTATCAAGTAAAGTTGAAATATACATAAATTTCACAATATTTTAGTGTTTTATACACGTGGCGCATTAAGTAAAATTTCAAGTTTAGAAAATCCCAGAATCCGGGATCGCTGCGTGATTCGAGACAAATTTTCACGGGGCTTTTCTAAACTCCAATCATTATTTGAATCATCAGTCGAATGATCATTCGAATAACAATAATAGATTATTAAATATTCGATTCTTTTAATGATAGAATGGTTCGATCATTTTCACTCGAGTCGGCGTATTACTAATTAATACGATAACTCAAAAACGCAATGAATTAAACTTATAACATTTTATATTTATCTTTTACACAAAAATTGTATATCTAGGGGTCCCAAATTTATTTATACCAACACTATTGCAAAGTTATAAGATGACTAATAAAAATGTAATTAACTACAATATGTACTCTCTTTAGTAATGAAGTGTTGTATTAATACAAATTTTGATCAAATGCAGTAAATTTATTAATAATTTTCAGAAACGTTGAAATTAAAATAAATGTAATTAAAAGCTCATGTGTATGTAAATAAATTATAAATTGCTCTGTTGTTATTTTTGTACCTTAATACGGGAATTCAACTATTTTTATTTTCTAATATTACGTTATAAGTTATTCCAGTTTATATATAAGTATTAGAGAAATATTAGGAATATATATTTTCCATTTATAGATAAATCTGTTCTAAACAAGTTAGGGCTGGGTGAATTTTTTTGAGAGTGGAGTGGAACTGAATAAAAAACAACATCAGTAGCAATAAAAACTTTATCAAAATTGAAGCTATTGCTTTGTGAGCTTTTCCCAGTTCACTTTTCATATACGCTTTCCTCTATTCAAAGGTTTCAATAGTGTTCCCTTTTATACATGTTTATTTTCCTGATCTAAATTCGATAGTTTGTAAATGAAATTGCACTGTAACATAAAATAATCTCTGCAGGTTAGTATATATTAGATTAGATAGTATATTCAGATCAAGTTAAAATATAATTACAATTATGCAGGACATTTTTCTTTTAGGTATACATATCACGATTTTGTGATATACATTTTTTGACATTCGTTGTTTCATTAAAAATCTATATTTAGCATGAAGTTAAATTTCGAGTTTAGGAAAGCGTAAAAATTTGGATTATTAAAGAATAATAAATTGAAGGATATAAAGAACTATGTGGTTAATAATTTCAGGATTATGATGCAAATTTGAAACTAATTTATTCTGAATTTCTAAGAAAATTATAAACTTTATAAAGTTGGTGATTTTTAACAAATTATAATAAAATATAAAAACTACTTTTTGTATCATTCCTTGAAAACCAAATCAAGTTTATGAAACTATACACGTTTTCAACAATAATATGTTATTCTATTTTAACAATATTTATTAACTCTATTTATAATTAAATATGTAATGGCACAAATTTAGAGAATCAAGTATTATACACAATATTATATAATGTATCAGTTATTGTAATATTATCCGACCACTTTTATAACAAGTTTATACAGGCAATTTTTCTTTTAAGTATACATATGGATGCGCTGTAAATTTTCCGATATTTGTTGTCTCTTAAAAGAGTTTTCACTTCCAGATTAAGATTAAGATTAAGCATGAAGTAAAATTTAGAGTTTAGAAAAGCCCCGTGAAAATTTGTCTCTGATCGCGCAGCGACCCGAGACATATTTTCTGGGCTTTTCTAAACTCGTAATTTTACTGCATGCCTACCCTGGGAGTAGAAAACACTCTTCTATAGCTTCAAATTGAACTTATTTAATAAACTACGAATATCCGAAGATTTAAGTATATACGCAGTAATTGGAATATATATACTTAAAAGAAAAACTCATTGTATATCATTTTTATGGTATGTTGTCATGCACACAATGTTCTCAAAAAGTATTTATTTGCATAAGAAACTGTAACCTAGCATAAGTAGTCTTTCTTTTAAATAAAATTTTAACCATTGCATAGCAACTTATTATTATTAAACGTAATAAAATACTCTCTTCACTAAAAACATTTAGGATAAATACAGGGAATTTTTTGTTTCGGTATACAAATCCCTATGTATACCCAGATGAAAAACGAATTGGAACTTTCGTGTGTACTATGCTTTATGTTGTGATTGTAGACAACCAAACTTACGCATTAAAACGTTTAATTACTAATTTATTTGTTTCTATTTCGTACGCGTGAAAGTTGCCAGTAATAATGTATTCCATAGAAGAAAGAGTTGAAATAGTAATCTGGCATCACAATGGTGACAACTTGAGAAGTGCAAGGGACCTATTTTCTGCAAAATATCCAGATCAACCAATTCCGTGTATTAGAACAATCCAAAAGATCACCACAAAGATTTCTTTAAAAGGCTGTGTAGTAAATTTAAACTGAAAGTGGAAGACATTGAATCATGTTTTAAGTGATGAGTTAAAATGAAATATTTTATGCTTCGTAAAAGAAAATCTGTTTCTGTACTACAAGAAATTGCAAAATACTTTCGAATATCCGGAAGTTTGGTATTTTAAACTACAGAAGTGGACATTTTCAACAATTGTTGTAACTTTTTTGTGGTATTTTATATTGTTCAATTAATATTGTACTTAAAATTTATAAGAATTTTCGACATTTTCCTCTTAAACAGTATCTGCCTTATTATTAGATGTAAAAATATGTTTTAATGTCACACTACGCATTATTAAAGATGCCTAATAAAATCCGATAACTACCTTCTATTGTCTATTAATTACATCTACCTGAATTAAATTAATTATTATTTTTATAATATAGCAGCATTTAAACAATGTTGGTTATAATAAATACTTATTCAAATGATAATTCGAATGATCATTTAATTGATCAATCGATTATTAAAATCATTTAAGTACCGATCATTCGATTATTAAAATCATTTGTTAAGGCCTAAGCCTAGTGTTAACTGACACACAGGCAGACAGACAGACACAAGGGCATAGTTCGAAAGTGGGGTTTCGCACTCATAAAGGTTCGTAAATAGCCATTAATATCTTGAATTTGATTTTATGACGATTCAAATACTTTTTCCATATAAAATGGTAATAAATACACGACATTTCTACAAAAGTGTAACTTGCTTCTCGAGAAAGTTTATAGAAAACGTAGTCGAAGTTTACAAAATTGATCGATCTGTCCTCCAAAAATGTTTTACCAATGCTTGATTATAGTTCAAAATTTGATTTTAATGATTTTATTTGCAAAATTACTCAATAACAAAATATCTATTCGCTGTGAAATATCGATGCTTTTTAAATACTACCTTATAGACCATTTTTATCAATTATTAAAGAAACAAATTTTTGCGATAATCAAATTTAATATTATGCATATTATACCAACATTTTACACCTTCAAGACATTATAATTTTACAATTTTAAGTTATACAATAAATGTCAACTCTAATTAATAAAAAAAGTTTGATACATTAGTGTTTTTGCATACAAAGAAATGCAAATTAAATACATAAGATAATTATAAACAAAACATAATAAAATTAAATTTTAAAAAACGTAGCAATTAAATGTATCAGATAAAGCAACACAAAAATAATAAAATTTAAAAACAAGATAGCGTTCCACGATATTTACCTTTGCTTATGGACATTACTTTTTGATTAATGAGTTTCAGTGCACACATTTAAAGAAATTTAAAGTACCATTCACTGATAAAACCAATCAAGAACATAATTAATCACGTTATTTATAAATAATGCATGCGTATTACAACTCCTGATGGCTGATAATAACTTCCACTCACAACTCACACTCATTTCGGTAAAAATCAGGGGATAAACATTCATTCTCTTCGCCCGTTTTTTTTATAATGTGTGATGTGCACGCAAGGATCCATTAATTCACCGGTTTATTATCACGGAATCATGTGGAAGTAAGCGCTTTTTCGGACGCTTATAAAAATCGATTAATTGTGCGTAATCACTGTTGGGAGATAATTTATGCGATCATATTAAGGGTGTAATTGTTGGCGATATTTCATGTGACTAAGTTCGCAAATACATAAAATTTCGGTAGTAGATCACTGGTTATTACCGCCTTGGGGTAGCGTGTGCTTACTCATTGCTTTAACTCCGTTTTGAAGCATGCGATTTATTAATTTTAAAAAACGACCCTCCCTTTTACTTCTTTGTGCAGGCCGGGATTTGTATTCAACACCCTCGCATATCTTATTACGAATTTTATTGCACTTTTAATTAATTGTTTCCCTGCGAGTGTGTATTCATGTGGGGAGCTTCCAGCTTGAATTCATCAAGGGTGGGAAGTTGTTTATTGGAATTTTTGCATTTTCTCCTTTCCTTTCTTACGCATTAAAGTGCTTTGGATTCAAGAGCGGTTTCGGTAAGAGGCGTCACGGGACCTTTTTTTATTATTTTTTTTACAGGAGATTATTATTACGATCCGCCGCGTTTCAGCGATTGTTATCTGTCTGATGCATGAAAAATGCAATTTAAAAAAAATAACTTCAATAATTTATAATGCGGCGGTCGCTCACGCCATTCGATCATTAAAATCTGCACCGCACACGACATGTTGCATATTTTTCACTATCATATTTATAATTTCATCGGTGAGGGTTAAATTAAATTAGCTCCCGTGAATGATGTTAATTAATTCGGAGCGTAATCTTGGAAGGGGTTTTTTTCCTCGTAATCGATGTTTTGTGCAGTGAATTTATAATTTTAGTTTAAATTCAGAGAATAATAATGAATGAAGAATAATTTGCTGCAGTTAAGATTTATTTATAAATAATGATTATGTTTTCAGTGGATTTTTTTAAGAAAAACAAAATATCAATAACTTAAATGTTAACCACATAAAGTGAACATTTCCCGGTAAATGTATACACACACCTTCGTAAGTGAAGGTTAAATTAACTGGAATTTACTCGTAATTTCAGAAATTATGCACATTAAACCTGGCAAAAATACTAGAGCTTGGCAGAATTTGAATTATATATGATTCGATTCTTCGATTTGATTTGATTTGAATACTTCAGTGAAAAAGAATCCGTGATTCGGATTAGTTAGATTTTTTTTAAAACGATTCGTATTCGAATCTAGATTTCAGAATTCCAAATCTTTATAAGCGGATTCGAATCCTTAAAGATGATTCATATCCTCGTATTTCGAATCTAGATTCCAGAATTCCAAATCCTTAAAAAAGAATTCGAATCGTTAAAGAGGATTCATATCCTCCCAAAGGATTCGAGTTATCGCTATTTAGGCTTGGATTCGAATACGAATAATTGAAATAGTCGAATATTTAAATATGAATATTTCAATTATTAAATTATTCATATTTTAATATGTTCGCGGAGCGACCAATCCAAATTTTTAGGCTTTTCTAAACTCGAAATTTTACTTCATGCTTATTCTGGGTGTGGAAACACTCGTTAGAAGTTTAAAATATTTTATTAAGACCCTGTATACGTTACACTTCTGAAAAATGGTTAACCCTATTGTAAAAACATCCAGACGATTTTAGATGGAGGAACATTTTATTGTGAAGTTGGAAATAAAAAAGTGTCCCACCTATTCCAGGATAATCTGTATGTATACTTAGAATACATACACTTTGTTACCATACTTCCTTCATAGGTGTAAGATATTTGTTACCATACTTTCTTGATATGTGTAAGATATTTATATCAAAACATAAATAAATAACCAAATTTGATATTTCTGTGTATTTTTGATTTATTGGGATTGATCCCAGCTGTGATAAATACCGTGCGATCGTTTAAAACAGGATTTAGAGTAGGCTTTGAATTTTAAATTAGATTGGCACTACTGACGGTTAACACGTAACCTCAAATTTAGTCCATCATTTAATTAGCGATCTGGGCAACCGCACAAGAAAACAAAGTTAGCATTTTCGATTTTAATTTTTTTTTTCTTTTGTAAAAAATAACAAAAAACTGTATCCGTAAAGATACACATATTTATTATACTGTATGTTTTGCTATTCAGTGGAATCGAATTGGATGAAGATATATAGCAAGTTTGAACAAGATTCACATAGAGGTTTATGGACAAATACGATAAGAAATTATAAGTTCATGAAAACATGTAGTGAAGATTGTTACCTTTGTTTTTATGCCCCTCAATTAATCAATGCCTGAAAATTTACAGCGTATACATCGGTATATTTATACATATAAGCCAGAGCTGGGACGAATCCTCGTTAAAAGGATTCGAATCATGAATCCGAATCACCTGATATGATTCGAATCAGGAATACTCGAATAAAGGATTCGTAAGAGATAAATATCATTCGAATCAAAGATTCGAATCCCGTTTTTTCGAATCATGAATACAAATCGTTTAAGAATAAATTTGATTTTATTATTTTTTTTACAACCATTAACATATAAATATCGTTATCAGTTGTTTTAACAAAATATTCACAACCTAATTATTTATTATTAACACTGAACATCGTTGATAACAGACTAAATTTCTGTGTTACTCTGATTATAGAGGTTTTTGTGTGTTTTTGATCTACACTTCAAATCAATGGTTTATACGCGTGGCGCATGAAGTAAAATTTCGAGTTTAGAAAAGCCCCGTGAAAATTTGTCTCGGGTCGCTGCGCGACCCTCGACAAATTTTCTACGCGGGGCTTTTCTAAACTCGAAATTTTACCTCATGCTTAGTCTGGGAGTGGAAGACACTCGTTACTTTAAAATATGTCACAACTGTTAAAGTATGTATCGTCGGATGCCCGTCTTCAGAGGTGATGTGTAAGCAAATTATGGGTCCTAGGAGTTGCCAAATAAGTGAGTTACTCAACTGTTTCCAAGGCACATTTTGAAAAACCAAAAGATGAAAATTTTACATATAAAATGTACAATAAACTATAAGTGTGATACATCATTGAATTCAGTAAAAAATATTCTTCCAAAAAATATCAAAATCCAAAATAGCGCTCATAAGAAAAGCAAAAGTTAGCTATGGTTTCTAGGTAAATGTTATAGTTATCTTAGAATAAAACATGTTACTGGATTTATCGTTAGAAAGTGCATATAATGTCAAAGTTGTAAATGCCTGGATTCAATAGTTTTTGAATAAAAAAATAAAAACGAATTTTCAAAAATACGTTTTTTGACAATATCTCATTAAGGAAATAAGACATTTCAAACTTGTTTTGGGGTTATTATTGGGCCCTAAATTATGCAACTTTGCCTCAATTTAGCCGACTCTCTATTTCTTTAAATAACCGAAATCCCCATACTTTCTCTTGAAATACGGACACCCAGTATAATAATAATAATAATACACTGGCGAAAGAAATTAACGCATCATTTGTAATTTTTTTGATATCTTGGAATCGAGTTTTCTTTGAACACAAACATATTTTTACAATAAGAAATCTTATCAAGCATGCTGTTTTACATGTTGTGTTTTGTCTTTTGTTCTCATGGTTTTCTGTCAATATATAAAATGAAGCACTTTTCATTATTCTGACTGTAAGAAAGGTTCATATAAAATTTCTTTTTGAGTTTGTTTTCAAGTAATTGTTAAAATTAAGTGCTAAATAGTGAAGAATGAATATGGATAGACGTCCGAATCTTAATTTAAGCAGTGAAGAAGCTGTGATTGTGGTTACACTTGCAGAAGAAGGTAGGAGTCAGCGTTACATCAGTCAGCGTCTTGGTGTTAATCAATCGACCGTATCCCGTGTCTTAAAGAGACATCGGGAAACTCAGGCATACTCAAGAAGGCCAGGACAAGGGAGAAAAAGGGCCACAACTGCTATTCAAGACCGTTTTTTAATGATGCAGACGTTACGCGAACGGTTTATTACGGCTCCTAGGCTACAAAATATGCTAGATCCACAATGTTCATGTAAGTTCCGTTACCATCAGAAAAAGGTTACGTGGTTTTAATTTAACTCCGAAAACAGCGGCAAAAGGACCACAATTAACCGCAGACCATCGCAGATCCAGGTTAACATTTGCGCAAGAACATGTAAACTGGTTACAGGCCGATTGGGCTAATGTTATGTTTAGCGACGAGTCCAGATTTTGTCTTTACGGCAGTGACAGACGAATGCATGTGTACAGACGGCCAGGTGAACGTTATGCGCAGTGTAACATTGTTCCGACTGTTATGTTTGGTGGAGGCTCTGTTATGGTGTGGGGTGGTATCACTTTAGAGGCTCGTATGGAGTTGGTGGTCATACCAAGAGGAAGCATCACGGCAGCGTCTTATATTGCAAACATTTTAGAACCATCCGTAATGCCTTTTGCTCTCTTTGGAGGAAACGATTTCCTGTTTATGCATGACAATGCAAAACCACACAGTGCCCGAATTGTACAACAGTATCTTGACTTAGTGGGTATCAACACAATGCAATGGCCAGCCAGGAGTCCCGATCTTAATCCGATCGAACACCTATGGGACGCGATGGGCAGACGCCTTAGAGCACTTCCTCGGCGTCCAAGCAATCAACAAGAGCTTGGACAAAGATTGCAGAAAATTTGGGAAGATATTAACCAGGATGAAATTGGATCATTAATTAACAGTATGAGCCGTCGCTGTCAGGCAGTTATTCGAGCAAGAGGAGGAAACACTAGATATTAAGTCTTATAATCGCATGTTAACTTTTTTCCTCTTTTTATTTATGACATTATTTTAGTCATTAATGAAAGAAAATGTGTTGAAAATCATTATTATAGTTCAGTTGGTTTTGTTGTTATTCTTTTGTTTTTAAACATCAAAACTTTATTTTTAAATTAAAAAAATTAATGTGATGCGTTAATTTCTTTCGCCAGTGTATTATAAAATTTATTGCATTCTTATTTTCTAAATATTTTAATTAAATAAATATTTTACATTGTTATATTTACGAATATATTAAAAATAAATACTTAATTCAATATTAATTATACCATCAAATGTCTAAAAGTCTTGCGTTGAAAATCACCAGAAATCATTAGATGTTTTTTGATTAAACGAATTCCACTATGGCTTTCGACGTCTAAGTCAAAAAATGTTTGAAACAAAAGTTATAGCCAACGAAAAAATATACATCTTTTACCTAAACACTTTTCACATCAGCTCTTTTGTTTCTGAATTAGAAACTAAAAAATCTAGTGGACATCAACAACTCACCAATTATGGCTTTCGACGTCTAAATCAAAAAATGTTTCAAACAAAAGTTGTAGACAACGAAAAAATTAACCACTTTTACCTAAACACTTTTCACCTCAGCTCTTTTGTTTTTGTTCAATAAACCGAGAAAGATTTTTTTTTGAAAATAAATACACAACTTTATGATAATTCGGAAATTTACGAACGAGTGTCTCCACTCCCAGACTAAGCATGAAGTAAAATTTCGAGTTTAGAAAAGCCCCGCGTAGAAAATTTGTCGGGGGTCGCGCAGCGACCCGAGACAAATTTTCACGGGGCTTTTCTAAACTCGAAATTTTACTTCATGCGCCACGCGTATTAAACACTGATTTCAAGTAAAGTTAAAAATATAAAATCATATTAAAACTGTTTTCAGTTTTAAAAGTTATCAAAATATGTCAAAATTATTTAAAATTGCTAAAAACAAAATGGCCAAATTGTCATCTCGTAAATATAAAAAATATCAAAAACGTCAAAAATTTGGCGTGCTGATAAAATCGATTTACGTTAAAATTATTATTTTATGTCAGTACGTGACAGTTTGACAAAAACGTTCTTACAAAAACGAAAATTTCAGTTATAATCAGTAATAATGTAAAAAAAGTTATCTAAGAATATAAAAATTGTTATCTAATGTAAAACAAGTAAATATGTAATATCAAAAATATCAAATGTCAACATTGTCGTCTACTGTCAAATAGTAAAAAAATATAAAATGTCAGAACTGCCATCTAATGTCAGATACGTCATTTAATGTCAACATCAGAAATAGTAAATAAGTAAAAAATTTCATTGTTTATCAAAAGTAACATCTAATGTGAAACATGTCGTCTAATGTCAAAAAACGTAGTCTAATATCTAGAATATAATCTATTGTCAAAAATGTCATCTCAAAAGGTAAAGAATATCAAAAATGTCATTCAATGTCAAAAATGATTAAATATGTCTTGTAGAAAAAAATATCTCAAATTTGTGCGTTCAAATAATGATTCAATAATTTTTGAAAATCGTTACAAATCTGAATAAAACTATTGAAAATCTTACATATCAACATTTTATATATTTGACGAGAAAATCTCGAAATATCAAAAATATCATCAAAATTTTATAAATCGATAAAAATGACAAATTATCAAAAATCAAGATATGTTGAAAATCTGATAAACATTTTCATAAATTAATTAAATATCTCGATATATTGAAAATTTCATCAACATTCGATAAATTAAAGAAAATTGAGGAAATATTGCAAAATCTGATAAAAATTTGATTAATCGACGAAAATATTGAAATTAGGATAATTTTATGAAAATGTCGATTTGTTGAAAATCTTATAAAAATGTTATAAATCGACATGTTAAGTGTAAAAATTTGATTGGGAATGTCAATTCATATTCATCAAAATGTTATATTTGGCGCAATTACCGAAAAACAATTAAAAATCTCAAATCTGTTAAATTTGACACAAATCATTAATTTAATTGATTTTATCACTTACAAACGAGTGTCGTCCACTCCCAGACTAAGCATGAAGTAAAATTTCGAGTTTAGAAAAGCCCCGCGTAGAAAATTTGTCGAGGGTCGCGCAGCGACCCGAGACAAATTTTCACGGGACTTTTCTAAACTCGAAATTTTACTTCATGCGCCACACGTATGAAACAGTGATTTAACGAGAAATTTAAAAACATACAAAACAAATTTTTCATGTTAATCCTTACGATTAATTCGAATTATTTTTGACGATTCGAATCCTTTTGTAACTATTCGAATCCTTTTGTAAATATTCGAATCCTTTTGTAAGGATTCGAATCCTTTTATGAGGATTCGAATACTTTTACGAGGATTCGAATCCTTTTATGAGGATTCGAATCCTTTTATGAGGATTCGAATCCTTTTACGAGGATTCGAATCCTTTTATGAGGATTCGAATCCTTTTATGAGGATTCGAATCACCAGCATTTGGATTCGAATACGAATCATTTTAAAAAAAGTGTAACGAATCCGGATCACAAATCCAGTTTAACTAAAGTATTGGAATATCTTTTTTGAATCCTCTAAAAGGATTCGAATCCAGGATTCGAATCTTGAATGATTCGAATCCTGCCCAGCTCTGATATAAGCAAAATTCCTAGTATGTAGCCTTATATAAGAAAACATAATTTTATTAAAATATCTTTGTTTTGGCACACAATTTTCTTTCCTAGAACAATCCAGTTTGCCAGGAAAGCAATTTCTTCACCTGAAAATTATCGACATATTCCGCAATTTAGAGCAGAACACGTGTGTGTGTGTGCTTGTGCTAGGATATTGGCAACGACATGCGAGGCTTTTGTGGTGGATTTCGTTATAGTTTGCATTTCAGGTTAGCGCATTAAAATTGTAACAATATTTTCCAGGGCTGTCGTTCAGCTAATTGCGGCCGTTTCAGACCGTACGCAATAAAACCGCCCATATGTAACGAAAATTATTTATTTGCTCGCAATTACCGTACCGGTTGTTTAATTGGCGATTAGTTAAAAGTAATTGCCGCTATGTTTTAATTCAGGATAATTCAAATATTTAGTGGAAATAATTAACATGCATTATAAATTATATGTTATATATGAATAAATACTAGAATCAGTAAATTAAACATTTTCCTTGCATATGTTTATGTTTTTAATAAATAGAGTAATTATGAATCGATGCATATATTGAAGAAAAATTACAAGACTGGCTTTCACCTAACCACTAGTTTTATTTTTCTCGTCACCTGGTACCACAACGTTCAGTTCCCACATATATTTTATTAATACCTTTGGTAGGATAGCTAATCATAGTCGAACATACGGTAAAATATTCATCCTTAAGAGCGACATAATTCTCACTGTTCATATATTTGACAAGTAATACGTGGTTATTGGTGTAATTGTACCTTCTTATATCTGTGGCTTGGAGCTAAAAAGTTTATTATGTTTTGAACAATAATATTACTTTAAAAAAAAATACATTAGCCATTTTAGCTCTAAGCCACAGATATGAGAAAAATAAACAATAATAAAAACATTGATGGGCTGTGAAATCAACAAGTTGCCATTTTTCTTAATATTAAGAATATAATTTTAAGTTGGATGGTACTTAAATTACACCATTGTATGAGAATTTTATAAAGAATCAGATTTTCGAAAAACTTACAGATTATTCCATTTAGAAACAAAATTGATATTTTTTCGGAAAATAGCCAGACTATGGAAAAGTAGTCTGTTGCACTTTGTAGATCACATCACGTCTAATGAGTTTCTCATTTAACATTTTTGTATCTTAACACATTGATCGCCGCGCGGCATTTACTTGTACCGCAGTTAAATTTGCGTTTAGGTCCCGCGGCATGTACCTTGTGCCGCACCCAGAAACAGCTTTTAAAAAATCGTGGCATGCTGCCTGTGCCGCGGAACTAGTATGACCTGAACGTTTAAAAACGTTTATATCCCTACAAATGTTTGCTTTATTATTCTGTTATAATGAATAATTTTTGAATAATTGGAATGAAAACTTAAGCAGCGGCATGAGGTAATATTCATCAATGTATTAAATAGTTTAGCAGATATAACTGGACAATGAAAAATCAGGCATCCTATATAAATAATAGTTTTATTTACATTTCCCGCGGGAATTTGTAAAAATCAAACATTTGAAGTCATACTATTTATTTTAAATATTGGTTTGTTTTATTATATTTACTTACTCATTTCTTATTCTTTCTAAAGAAAATATGGACGTACCTGAAACAAAAATAAAACAGTTTTTAATACTAATAATAGTTAACACTTTAGCAAATAACACATATTAAAGAATTTAGAAAGAATTTTTATCAACACTAGTTAAAGTCTTATAATTGTCTATAATTTTGTATCTACATTTTTTTAAATAGAATAAATGATAAACTAAATTTGAAATAAGCGCCTGTCAACTAACCCATCAGTAACGATGACAAACAAAATATAATAGTTGCAAAAGCTATATTTCCCAAATGTTAGTTTTCCTTAAAACCTTTCACTATAGTTTCACTATTTTCAACACAATAACAGAACTTTTTGCAACATGTGTCTGACATGTTCAAGTACTTACAAATTGGAAAATATTTTTTTCGGCAAATTCACAGCTTTTATTGAAAATGACTAAGCATTAAAAATCGAATGCATGATTTGGCAGAAATGCAACCCTTCTTAAAAACGCAGCAAATTGAGCGATCATTTTCAAAATTTGATAACTCATCTTTATTCATTGAATATTTTTAAGAACCACTTATACAGGTAATTCTTATAAAAGCATTCTATTTGAAACTCTAAAGTATAATTGTCCATTTTAGATTTTTTTCTTTTTTTTTAATATCTGGAATATTTAACAAAAATTGCAAATTTTCTGTAATGAAAAATATTAAACATGATCAATAAATGCGATCTTTAGTTACGTGAAGTGTTAAGTAAAAAAAAGATAACTACTAATTAGTAAACTGTGTGAAATGCATACAAGCGTATAAATCACTGATTTCAAGAGAAGTTTAAAATATTTTTATTTAGCAGTATATTTATATATATATATATATATATATATATATATATATATATATATATATATATATATATAGATGTATATATAAGACAAATATTTACTTGATTTTACTTGATGCACCACGCGTATAAATCACTGATTTCAAGAGAAGTTTAAAATATTTTTATTTAGCAGTATATTTTTAATCCTACTTTAGCAGTTTTGCTTTAATACTGATTTAACAGTGCATTTTTAATTTAACAATATTTTAGTGCTTTATACTCGTGGCGTATGAAGCAACATTTCGAGTTTAGAAAAGCCTGAGTTTGGATTTGGACGCGTAGCATCAGGCTTTTCTAATCTCGAAATTTTACTTTATGCTTAGTCTAGGAGTGGACGACACTTGTTTGAAGCTATAAATTGAACTCTTAAAAAAATGAATATCTGAAGATTTACAGCATATACTATTACTTCATGCTAAATCTTGAAGTAGAAACACTCGTTTAAAGCTTCAAATTGAACTATTTCAAAAAGATAATGAAAATCAAGGATATTTCTTAAAATACAAATTCCCTGTATAAAAAATGTTTTATAAATGTCAATTGCTTGTAATTAGTCTAAAACTATACACAGTGATCCACATTATGAATAAGAAAATTTCAACAACATGAAATTACAAACATATGCTAAATGGATGCAAAATGAACTACAACAAATTATATTTGTTTTATTGATAATACACCTCAAATCTCTTACCGAATTTAATTATTAGTACATTAGTACATGATCAATTGAGAACGAACATTTCCTGTCTCCCTTCTGTGATTCTAAAGGCAAACGTTTTTTTTAAATCTTTATTATAATTAATCACCATTATTTATAAAATGATTAAAGATTAATTACAATATTTACAATAAACCGTACCTCGCGAATTATTTAGTATTTAGATTTAAAACATGTTATTAAATTTACTCAAATCTGAAGTTATATCTTCCTTGAAAATCTGTAATCAATTCAGATTACATATGAGTAATAATACATGAATATTGATTAATATTCCTAGAAAAATGAGAAGATTAAACGTCCCATGACGAAACGCATAAATTCGTGGAAGACTAGAAAATAATGCAAACTAACCAAACCAGAACATGACACAAATTTACTGTGCCGTAAATCTCACCCTTCATAAGTAAGTCAACATTTTTAAAATCGGGGCCAATAAATCAGGGATGAAGCCACCCCGGGGTGAGACAGGCTTGCGGCCATATGGCACGGACTAATCCCATTGTTTTCTTTTATTGCAGGCGGTTTCCGAAATGGGTCCACGAACTAAAAAAAAGGAGTTTTATTGGTCATGAGGTTTTGAGGTCTCTTTGAAAGTAGGTAGAGAAGTATTTATTGGGGCAATGCGCAAATAGAAAAATGCGGGCTATTTAAACTTGACCTTGTTAAATTTTATTGGGGCTCAATTACTGTGGCCACTAGAAAATTGTCTGGCGACCACTTTAACAGCCACCAGGGTTCTTTCTGGGAAGGAAAGCTGGAAGTCGAAGTCGTGCGGTTTTAGTTTTATATACTGACCGTAAATAATTTCACCCGTACTTTATGGTGGGTTGTTCATAAAAATACAAGGAAGAACAATTAAGTAGCACGTAAATACAAATTTATTGGAATGTGGTCGAAATTCACAATACAAATGTATAAAATTGGATATGAATATAAAATAGACCAAATAGTAAATGTATTTGTCATTCAAAATTCCCACATTTAGCTGCGCCTCTAATAAATACATTTGATCAATTGTCCGAATACCGAATATTCGTTGACGAATATATAATAATAATAATAATAATCTTTATTGTCCAACAGATATACCATAAAAGAACAAATAACAAAAAGTATATATTCATAAACTAAATAACAATAATTAATAAGTAAATATAGTTAATAACCGCATTAGAAATAATATATTCCCCTAAATAAAAACAAAATCTTTTCACAAAAAAGCCGTTACAGAAAAATATCCTTTTTTAAATTCTTCTTAGAAAAACTATTTAAAATTGCCATATCATTTGAAATATCCATTTAATAAAGTCATTATAAAATGAACACTGAATGATTAATTAATCACAGTTAGTTAAAAATCAATATTTATTAGCTAATAACTGTTAGATAATATAAACGCAGAGTTCTAATGTACGGTGAATATTGTTATTGAGTGCTCTGAGGCACATGATCATTAGTGAAAGTGTTCGCAATGGATTAAGTCGTTCGATTGCACCAGTGACAGCCGAGGCATGATTTCGTGTTTGCACTGCATAATGATAAATCTGGTTTACATTTAAATTCTATTGCCCAACCACTCAAAATTCAATGATCATGTCGTTCGGGTTGTAAATTATTAATACCACTTGACATTAAACTAAAGCTTAACAACTACATTTAAGCATTTACAGGCAATATGTTTATCTGTAAATTAAGCACAGTACAGAGGAGGTTTATCGATACATATTCTGGTTTATGTAATTTAGCAAACATTTATGTTAAAACGCTATATTTTATACAATTTGTTTTGTAATCGAAAATATGATATAAGAATTTAATAACTAAATAACAAAAAAATTAAACAATTTTAAGTGATCTAAGCTGACGATTTTTATATAAATGTCAAATATGTTTTTCGCATAAATAAAGTCTTATAGTAGAAATGTTGTAAAGATATTCGTAAACTAAACAACGATAGATAGAAAGACTAAAAAAATTGGATTAAAATATCCAATTCAAATTTGGGTTGATTAGATCTTGGCAGAGGCGCTGCAGGCTATTTATCGCACTTACACTTGAAATTTTACTTTTTGAGCCATGCGTATTAAACATCGATTTAAAATGAAGTTTAAATTATACTGCTGGAGTTTTACCTCACGTTAATACATTTTACAAGTATTTATGTCGTCTATGTATATTTGAAAAATATGCCTCTATACACTTGAATTTTAATTTATGTTATATTAAATTATATTAAATATTTAATTTGTATGTAAGTGACTATATTTACAATCAATAGTAGTAGTATAGTAACGTATAATTTTCTTTTCTTTTTATATTAGTCGTATAATATGAACTGAAAAATTAGGAAACCATTTTTAACAATAAGGTAATAAGGATTGCAATTTTTAGTACATATCTATTAAGGCAATAAAGATGGAGCAATTCATAAATTTCTCTTTATTTTTTGTTTCTGAAATATTATAGAATGGTATAGAATAACCCTAAGAATAAATATTTACTTATAAATAGTAAGTCAATTCAACAGAGCCTAAAAAGTTAAAATTGATACCCATTTCTCCACAACATTTTCCCTGAACAAGGGGTTCCACAAGGATCACTCCTTTCTCCTATATAATACAATATTTTCTGCTCCCACATGTATAACCCTGACCCCGAATACTTTAATCCCTCATCATATATCCTTCAATACGCCGACGATACCGCTCTTATAACTCACGAACCCTCCCTTTTGAAAGTCCTACAAACCTTGCAGTAACTAATAGATAGACTTGAGACATGGTTTGCAAAATGGCGCATAAAAATTAATCCCTAAAAATCCCAACTTTTAATTCCTTTTCATCGACTCTCCCTTAACCATCCTTATAACCTAGTCATCTCACAAACTCCTATATTCCCCTCCCTTTACATTAAATACTTAGGTATCACATTTGACTATAAGTTGAAATTTAAAAAACACGCATCAGTAGTTAAAAACCAAATAATTTGTAGAGCGAAGCATTTTAGATCATTAACGTATAAGAATAAGTGAACATCCACCCAAACCTCTACGCATCCATACTCCTCTTCCAGCCATCAAATCCAACTATAAAAAGCATACAAGTTAGTGAACGATTATCTCTATTTTACAAAAATATGCCATCCTAATAACCCTTTGTACAACCCATCAAACCAACTTCTCTACACAACAACCAATGTTTCCCCAATTGAAAAGAGACTACTGTACCTATCAGAAAAATTCGGGAAAAACCCTGCAAACTTCCAACTCCTTTCCCAATTTACAGTATTGGGAAAGGACGCCTAAACCCTTATGTTACCCGAAACACAAAAATCCCACATCTACCATTTTCGACTTTATTTCATCACTTCACCCACACTAACAGACAAATAAAATAACATAATCATCATCATCAATTCTCGAAGGAAAGACCTCTGCTGGTCGATAGCCAGTTATCAAGAGGAGTTTAAGTTTATTTGTTTATTGTATAGAGTAATATATTCATTTATTTTGTATCCTGTGGTAATAAAGATTTGTTGTTGTTGTAATATCAAATAAATTAAGAAAATCATGTTTATAAGAATTTGTTGATTATTAATTATTGTAATACAACGTCATTAATTTATGTTTGTTAAGAAGTAATAATCACTCAGTTTAACAAATTAGTGCCACGCGATGTGGTAAATCGTAATGAGGATAACGTTCGCGTGATAGTTCTTAAAGAGATACCGTTGTGTTAATAATTACGTAAATAGCGCAAATCAATGATTATCATAAGTGTACAAGGTTTATTATGAGAAAATGCTTTGCTTTCCGCCGGCATATCCGAATTTCCAAGGTTTTTAAACTCAAAATTTTACTTTATGCTGATTATTATTTTATGTTACTTTGTAATAATATTAAAAACACATTCCAAAAACATAAACCATCGACAGTTTCATTTTAGAATTAATTTTAGATATAAAATAAATGGGGTCAACCCTTGGTCGCCTATGCCGGAAAAAAACGGTTAGGCATCCGAGGGTATATGAAAAGTTGAAAACAGTGGGTAAAATTTCAAATTGAACGCATTATAAGACAACGACCGGCTAAAAATGTATAGTGTGTGCATCCGGATATGTAACTTAAAAGATTTTTATAACAATATCAAAACAGAACAAAAAACTGAATTCGATTTGATTTTTATTACAACGAAAACACAATTAAGAAACGTATGAAAAAATACGTGGGTCGATCAAATATAAACGAGCCTTTCTCTTGGAATGGTATTTATTTGTGATTTGGCTGTTGAGGTCTTTAGGTTGAGATGCCTAGTTATGAAACCACACCAGCCGGCTTGTTCTGTCCTCTATTTAGCAGCTATAACAAAAAATCTGAAGAGTGGGCCTCTCTTTTGCGCAACGCGTAATTCTAAAGTTCCTCACTCGTGAAAACGAGAAACCAGTCGAAATTTACCGCAGATGGTATCATCCCAGTTTGGAAAAGATACCATTTCATGGAAAACGTTTGAAAAGAAGATTTGGTGCATTATAACCAAGTGAGAAGCAAAGGCTAAGGGAAACCTGTGAAACCTGTGAAATTCGATTGTCTGAGTTATCCACGGTTTTTGGGGATTGGAGAGGGGCCCTCCTGCTTGGTTTCTTGCACAGACATCGAACCAACAACCTCCTGGATCAACTTATGTTTCAGAATCGACACAAAAAACGAGATTGTCCCATCTGCGAAGTATTGCTTCTCCATCACAATGCTGAGCCCTATAGAAGAGCTGTATAGTAGCAGAAAATGAAAGAACTTACCCGACGAACACTTGAACATTGACCTTACAATCCAGACCAGTCTCCATACGATTTCCACTTGTATGGACTATCAAAAGAAGCACTTAGAGGCAAGCGATTTGACAGCAGCGAGGAAGTGGACACGTTTGTGCGCAATCGGTTACATTCCTGTCCAGCTTCATTCTACGATGATGATGGCACGTTTATATTTGATTCACCCACGTATTTAAATATACGCAAAATTCAATTTGGAACTCGTTTAGAAATTGGCGAATAATCAGAAAATAAAAAGTTCTTTAGATCGATTTACAAACCAAATGTATGTTTTTTAAATAGTGTTTCGTTAAAGAATTCTAACCTCACCGTCACATATTATTAAAAAATCAGTTCGAGCGAATACTTCTAATAAAACAAATGATTTAGAAAAGTTGGTGTCTATGCCATAAATTGCAACAATTGTGAAAAACAAATGTGTGTAGGGCAAACAAGACAAAATTTAAAAATTATATTAATTTGATTCAAATCATTCATCCTAGATAAATCTGTAAACTTCTGTAGCCTGCAGCACCTTAACAACAGGACATACATCATAATAATCAAAATTATCACTTCTATTTTATAAGAATTAAGCAATACATTGTTTTGACAAACATATAACACTAAAATTGAAAAGTCATACACTGTTTACAGAATACTAAAAATTAAATAAAAGCTAAGTTTCGTAATCCAAATGAGAACTGAGCTCTATAGTTAATAAGTACTCACTTTAGTTGTTTTATTAAATATTTACATTTTTTTTTTAGGTTTTGCGAAAGATAATTTAATAATTTGTTTGCATTTCTATAAATTAGATATGTTAAAGGCTATTGAAATAAACACAAATCAATAAATTTTGATATAAGGCCTCTAAATAATCCAATCGTTGAAATGTTGTTTGTGTGTACGAAATATAGTAAGTTCAATTAAAAAAAAAAACTCTAGAGTGCCATGATTTAATTTTTTTAATTTAAGTTGGCTACACGCTTTACGAATTGTCATATAAAACGTCAGACATAATAATTCTAATGTATAATTTCAGAGTTGCCAATATACAATATTTTCCATAGAGATTTTTTTATTTGAACAAACGATACATGTATCCATGTAAAAAATGTTAAAAATTATGAAGTAAGGAATAATACTAATTTCATAGTGTGGAACAGCTAAATGGAATAAATTCGTATCTCAATAAATGTGCGTATTTCTAAAAATTTGAAAACCCAAGACATATGAGTTTTAGATTATAAAATGACATCGTGCAACTGTATAATTTCATTCCGTAATTCAACCCGCTGCTAGTGACAGCTACAACCCTATATTATTTTAAAATGCAACAAGGGGATTGTGATATCTTATTTGAAAAGTGTTTGCATTATCTTTTCAAAAATATTATGATTGAAAAAAATCCAAAAATTACCGAAACAAAAAATTATGTTAATGACCAAATTCGCCACAACACATAATTATCCGTCAAACACGAGCAAAGACCTTCGAGGCATGCATAAGTGTTTAGTTAGTTGCAGCGAATTTTGTCACTCAGATAAGGTATTACACGCCTTTACTTCCAATTTTAAAGAAAATTGGGTTACAGCTGATGAAATTTCACAGTTGCACGATGTCACTTCATAATCTAAAACTGACGTCTCTCGCGATTATAAATATGGATTATAGATATGAACAATCATTGATCTGCTAAATTAATACCATTAGGCTGTTCCACATTGTGTACATATCTAACTTCCTTGTTACAATTCTGATTAGAAATAGTTGTATTCATTTAGATTTCAGATTAAGTTAAGTCAATATTTTGAAGACTTAGAACAAAACTATACTTTGACTTGCTATAAAGCAATATTTTAACATGAGATAAAGCTATGCTTTTGACCTAAGACATGGCTATATTTTGATTTACAAACATACATTGACAGTAAAACCACTTTATTTTGTACAATACGAATACATTTTGACGGCGAATTTTGACCTGCGACACGGACACATTTTGACCTGCCACTAGATAATATATTGAAGTACAATTATAATATATCTTTACTTACTTAATTAAGACGCAGTTGTATTCTTTTCTTCACTTTTATTTTTCGATTGTAAATGTACATTTCGGAAGTGAAGAAAGAAATATAACTGGGTTTTAATTAAATGACTTAAAATCTTCACATAACTCAAATAACTACATTATATTTTTACTAGTGATAAGGCTATATTTAGACCCGCAACAAGACTATATTTTGACACGACTAGGCTTCGATTAGCCAATACTTTAATCTATGATAAGACTATATTATAACCTACTGCTGAAGGATAAAATGCGGTGGAAATTGGTGGCGACATTTAAAAAAAAGTAGGCAAGTTGTAAGGCCCAACTAGAAGTAGTGAGGTAAACGGTTCGAGGCTGATGTCCTAGGAGATATTGGGAGGGGTTTTAGTCGATAGGCGTAAGGAAACCGATACTCTGTACGTAACTGAATTTTCCCTCCCACTACATAAAAAAATATTTATTATAACCTACAACAATATTCCACCTTGGCCTGTGACTATATTTGTAACAAGGCCATATTTTATTGCTTACTATAGGAGTACCTTTTGACAGTGATAATGTTGCATTTTGACACAGAAGGCTTAATTTTGACCTGCCATAAGACTACATTTTGATCTACGACTAAGCTATATATTGATCTACAATAAAGATATATATTTACCTAAAATAAAGCTATATTAATATGATAAGGAAATATTTTAACCTGGGACAAGACTCTATAATGACTTGAAATAAGACTATATCTTGGCATGTGGCATACTACAAACATTTATTTTAACCTGCCACAAAATTAGACGTTAATATAAAAAAAAAGTTATATTTTGACCTGTAACCGCTATAATTTAACCCGTCACAGGGCTATAAGTACTCAAGTGTACTCACCAATATCGAAGTTAATGCAGAAAGGTAATAAAATGACTGAAGTGCCATCAATTATCATTTACCTATATATATTATATCAAAAACGGAAATTTGATTTCTATAGTACAGCTATCTATAATAGTCATTCTAGATTACATTTTAATATAAAAATAATGACTTTAATTGTTTCATTATGAATATCCATCTAATCTTAAGAAATACGAATTGATAATTAAGACATTTTTCCCTCTGTGTAAAAAAAATCAGCGCAATTAAAGAAAATGAATGTTCTCAGTAATCAAAACGGGCGTCGATGAAAAAGCTCGCGATCATTAAGAGCTTTCGCCATTACGGCCCTTGTTTCCCTTTCATTTCGAATGAAAAGGCGGGGAATGAAATGTTACGTCGATGAGACAGGATTCAGGATTGAGATTGTTGGGAGTTAGGGGGGAGGGAGGGGAGTGATGAAGAGGTTGCTGATTGAACACGCGGTTTAAATAAAAATATAAATCCGTAACAATCTCCATTTACTCCGCGTGCCATAAATAAACCGGAAGTTCGGGGCCGGAAGAAAAATTTCTGAGGGAAACGTGCACCGGTTAAAGGCTTGAAAAAGACGAAGAAAGGGCCAGGAGTTTGGGTTTTAGTCGATTTTTTTTAATTTCCAACAAAATTTACACTTTAACACTAAAGTGTAGGAAGATCAATTGGGAATTGTAAAATTAGTTTCATATAAAATAAAAATGTATATTCTTTTTTTTCTTAGTAAAATCGGTCAAATGAAAGCTATTTTAAAAATACAGCTATTTTTTCTATAAAATATACATATTCCTACGTATACGCTGTATTTGTTTAAGGATTCGTTGTTTTCAAAAATCGTTAATTTTGAAGCTTCTACCGATTGTTTTAAAGTTTAATCTGAAGCTTAAATCGAGTGTTTTCCACTCCCAGATTATGCATGAAGTAAAATTTCGAGTTTAGAAAAGCCTGATAATTTGGTTTGGTCGCGTAGCGAAGCGGAGCGGCCAAACCAAATTTTCAGGCTTTTCTAAACTCGAAATTTTACTTCATGCGCTACCCGTATGAAACACTGAAATATCTTAAAGATCAAAGTATATTTCTAAATCAGTATGCTAAAGTAGTATATTTTAAACTACAGACTATTGCAGTATTTTATACGCGTGGCGAATGAAGTAAAATTTCGCGTTTTAAAAAGCCTGAAAATTTGATTTCGTCGTGTAGCGCTACGCGGCCAAAATTTTTAGGCTTTTATAACTCGAAATTTAACTTGGTGCTTAATCTGGAAGTAAAAACACTAATTATACGTTTTAAATACAAGACTTTTATAAAAGTATCTAAAAAAAAAACACTTGATAGAAACTTTAAATTGATTTATTGCAAAAAAAAAACGAATATCAGAACATTTATACCGTATATATCGGGATAAGTGTACTTAAAAGAAAAATTCTTTGTATAAATGGATGTTATGTTATGTTATGGGGTCGGTGGGTCGTGTGGCCTCTGGGCCTTCCGAAATTACCTCGACCTGAAAGGTATTTTGTAATTATCCCTGTCCTACTTGAGTTCACTGACGGATCCAAAACTGAAAACGGAGTCGGAATCGGTATCACTGGCCCTCGATGCGAGTTATCAAGGGCCTTGGGACGATCCCCATCGATATTTCAGGCAGAAATCGAGGCCCTGAACACATGCGCCCACATATGTTTAGACAGGGGATACAACAAACAGAGGGTTTGCATCTGCTCAGACAGTCAAGCTGCATTAAAGGCAATAAAATCGCCTACATGCAAGTCTAAATCTGTCTGGGAGTGCAAGCTATCCCTAAAGCAGCTGGCTAGGAACAACAGAGTCAAACTGGTCTGGGTTCCGGGACACGCAGGGATCAAAGGCAATGAAATTGCCGACAACCTTGCCAAGGAAGGGTCCAAGACTCCATTTGTCGGACCAGAACCTTACAGTGGAATAACTAAAGTCCGCATCAAGGGGATGATCCGGGAATGGGAATATGCTGCCAAAAGTGCTCACCTGAGAAACACACCTGGTCTGCGGCAGGCGAAAAGGTTCATCGCCTTCTCTGCCGTAAGAGCCGGACAGTTTCTCAGGTTAAGTAAGGGCAACCTAAGGCTCATAACCGGCCTTCTAACTGGACACTGTCCTCTGAAGTACCACCTCACCAAGATGGGTCAGACAACTGATGCCAACTGCAGGTTCTGCAACGAGGCACAAGAAACAGCAGAGCACCTACTTTGTGAATGCCCTGCCTTGTCCCTTCAAAGAGGGAACTACCTGTCATCGGCCACTTTAAACACCGAGGAACTGGTACACATTAACCCTCAAGTTATAGTAGACTTCATAAGAAGTCTAGACATTGAGGGACTCAAGTAGGTCAGGGATAGTTACAAAAGATCTTTTAGGTCGAGGTAACTTCGAAAGGCCCAGAGGCCACACGACCCACCGACCCCATACCATACCATACTTGAGTTCCTCAATATCTAGACCTCTTGCGTAGTCTACAATAACTTGAGAGTATCATGTCATCAAGCTATAAGGTGACCGATGACAGGTAGTTTATTCTTTGAAGAGACAGGGCAGAGCATTTACAAAGTAGGTGCTCTGCTGTTTCTTGAATCTGCAATTGGCATCAATTGTCTGACTCATTTTAGTAAGGTATTTCAGAGGACAGAAAGCCGGTTATGAGCCTTAGGTTGCCCTTGCTTAGCCTGAGAAACTGTTTAGCTCTCACGGCAGAAAAGGCGATAAACGTTTTCGCCTGAATCAAGCCAGGTGTGTTTCTCAGGTGAGCACTTTTGCTAGCATCTTCCCACTCCTGGATCATTCCCTTGATGCGGACTTTTAGTTATTCCACTAAATGGTTCTGGTCCAACAAATGGAGTTTTGGGGCCTTCTTTGACAAGGCTGTCAGCAATTTCAATACCTTTGATCCCTGCATGACATAGAACCCAGAGCAGTTTGACTCTGTTGTTCCTGCTTTAGGGATAGTTTGTGCTCCCAGACAGATTTAGACTTACATGTGGGTGTTTTAATTGCCTTTAATGCAGCCTGACTTTCTGAGCACATGCATGTAATCTATTTGTTGTAGCCCTTTTCTAACCATGCTTAGGCGCATGTGTATAAGGTCTCGATTTCTGCCTGGACTATGGATGGGGACCGTCCCAAAGCCCTCGCTGACACGAATCGTGGGCCAGTGATACCGATTCCGACTCCATTTGCAGTTTTAGATCCGTCAGTGAACCAAACTATCGACGAGTCTTGTAACTGCTTGACTTTCGCTGCAACACTATGGCGGTATTGGATAGCCACTTCAATCGTTGTATCGAAGTCGGAGACAGTTGACATTGTAGTCTTTGGGCATGTATACATATTTTAGAATATGTCTGGATTATTCTTAAGGCGTCTAAAGGAGCTTTACTTTTCACGTGCAAATGCAGAGGTGTTAGGTTTAGCAGAGCCTTCATTGCTCCTTAGGGCAAGTGGCAAGTGCACAGTGGCTTTGTGTTGCCCAAACGTGCCAGCCTTTGAACGTTGCTGAGCTTTGTTTGGGTTGTACTCTCCGTTGTCCTAGTCCACTAGACAACGGATCCATATGTGATTATAAATGGAGATACAAACTCTTTTTGCAATTTATGAGGAATATGAGAAATATGAGGAATATGAGGAATATTATGTTGAAAACTTAAGTTTGCAAAATTAAAGTGTCTCCAGTAAAAACATTAATTTTAATGTTTTGAAGTAAGTTTTATGTGGAATAATTAGATGGACTTAAATTTAGAAACTTCTAAGTGTTTTAAAAAAAAACACTTTCCATTCTTGAAGATTCAACTAACTTTATTCATTTTTTATGCCTTTCATTATTTTCACTCTTGAAAGCTTTATAAACACCATTTGAGATTCCACAATCGGAATCCATTAAGATCGCAATTTGCGCGCGGCATTATCATTTTCACACCGCCAGAAGAAAAAAAAAAGTAAACGTTCAAAACCAATTTCCACTTTTTAATAATAATCGCAAACTTGTACGATTGTTTGAGTTTGCGGAAAGTTATTCCCATCACGAATAAAATATTTCATTTTTTTCCCACTCTTTCTCGCACTTTCCTCTAACAGACATTTAAACGTGAAATTAAGCGGACGGAAAAACTTGCGAAATTAAAAATTAAAAAACTCGACGGCGGCGGCGAATTTTTTAAAGAAAGTTGGACGTGCGAATACTCTTAAGTTTCGAGTATATTACAAAAATTTACATCTTTATTTGTAAGTTCGTGTTAAAGTTTCCAACTGGCGTATATTTTCTTATCGGGATCTGGAACGGAAAATTCGGGAACGCTTTTAGCTTTCCACACACATACAGATATTAGATACTGACATTACATTACAAATTTGATTTATAATTCGCATTTCAGTGGTATTCAAATATACTGTTTTATCATTAAATAAGTAATACATATTATGAAAATACTTACTCAATGATTATGTATATTTCAGAGCTGGAAAGCATTCGAATTCTAACACTTCAGTGAAATATGATTCGTCATCCGGATTCGTTGCATTTTTTCAGATAATTTGTATTTGAATGCAAATCTCAATAATTTTAACCCTCATACAAAGATTCGAAAACTTACAAATGTATTCGAACTAGCGCCCAAATCCAAATTCAGGCTTTTTTAAACCCGAAGTTTTACTTCATGCGCTACACGTATAAATCGCGGATTTCAAGTAAAGTTCAAAATATACTGCTTACGTATGTACTAGGGATGTTAGGATCCCCTCCAAAAAATATTCAACATATTGATACCAGATATTTTAGATTTAATAATTAATTAATAATCCATTTATTGAACCCAAAAGATTTACAAAAGGTCATCGAACTAGGCCTTTCAGCTATTAGATTTAATTTTCATTATTATTTATTACTTCAAATTAATTTTTAAAAGATCTAAGATGAATTATATTGCCAGCAATAGTTAAATAACGGTTATGAAATGATCAAAATTCACCTTTTACAAACAAAAAAATATAACAAGTCAATGTTTTATACGCGTGGCGCATGAAGTAAAACTTCGAGTTTTAAAAAGCCTGAACATTTGGATTTGCCGAGGTGCGACTCGCTTCACTCGCGCGCCCCGGCAAGTCCACATTTTCAGGCTATTCTAAACTCAAAATTTTATCGTAAATAAAACCATAATGATACTACTTAAAACTGTTAAAATTGATCTCTTTATTTAAATTACGAAAAATCTAGGTAATTTTTTTTCAAATTAACGAAAATCTTGAATATTTACGAAGAGCATGTAAAGATTTTAAAAATGAACCAAATAGTCGGAAATTCACGAAACGAGTATTTTCAAATTATTTAAAATCCACAAGCCACAGGCAGCGTAAAACATTTTAAATCCAACAAAAATTTAGGGTATTTACGAGAATCTCAAGATTTTAAATATCTAAAACTAACAAATATCTACGAAATTTAGGATATCCGTCGGAATTTTGAAAATTAACAGAATCTTTTGAAATTAATTTTGTTTTTCGAGTTATTGCAAAACCATTTTACAAACAAAATATCATAAATATTACAAAGAACCAAAACCTTTGAACTTCGTAAAAAATTTCGGCACTTTTAAAATTGATAAATATTCAGAAAACTTACGAAAATCTTGAAAATTTATGAGTTTTTTTTTTTTTATTAACAAAAATTAAAGAAATTCACGAAAAGCGATTTTAAAAATGAACTACAAACTTAGAAATTCACGAAAACATGCCCAAGTATTTGAAAATTAACCAAAATCGTGAAATTTCACGAAAAGGGAAAAACATTTTAATTCTAACAACAATTTAGAATATTCACAAAAATTACCAAGATATTGAGAATAGACAGGTGTCGACATTTATATTTAATAAATATCTACGCAATTTGACCGTCCGAATTTGAAAGCAAATAAACATCTTTTTAAATTCCTTTTGTTTTTGAAATTACATTTTTTTCAAATTACTAACAAAATATACTCAATGACATTAGAAGCGTAACACCAAGAAGGAATGATTTTTTTGAATTCAAATTTTAGCAACAGAGTGACTATGTTTAAAGCATACATTGATAACAATTTCAACCTTGTGCCTTTTATATTTTTTGTGAAAAAAAATATATTTCACTTTTTCTTTTTTGATAAAACTATTTATATGAGCTGTTTAGTACAGATGATTTTAGTTTTCGTGTTTCCGTTGTGTGTGTTAAGCTTAAATAAAATGCCTCGAGTCCGAAGACGTCCACAATATCACCATTTGAGCGATTTTGACCGGGGTCGAGTTGTTGCTTATCGAGATGTCAGTATGTCCTATCGCGAAATTGCCCGCCGTATTGATTCCACTGCAGCAACTGTAATACGTGTGTATCAGGTATGGACAGAAGAAGGTAGAGGAGCAAGAAGAAGACCAATTGGTCAACCAAGGCGTACCACAGAACGTCAAGATCGGCGCTTAAGACAAATAGCCCTACGAGACCGTTTCGCTACTACGCGTCAAATCGGTGATCAATGGATTGGAGAAGAATCCTTTGGGCTTCTTTCGTACCGTCCAAGATTAGTGCTTCCTTTAACAGCGAGACACTGTCGCCAAAGGTTGGACTGGTTCAAAGAACGGCAGCATTGGGAGGCAGAATGGCACGATGTCGTATTCTGCGATGAATCACGATTTTGTCTAGGCACGCATGATGGCCGTAGAAGGGTACGACGCTCCCGTGGAGAACGACCTGATCTTAGGTTTGCTATTGAGAGGCATGTACACAGGACTGCTGGAGTAATGGTTTGGGGGGCTATTACTTATGGTAGTCGATCACCTCTTGTATTCATTCGAGGCAGTATGACAGCTGCGCGTTATGTTGAAAACGTCATACGACCGACTTTGTTGCCTTATTTAGATGGCCGCCCAGACGTACTTTTTCAACAAGATAACGCACGTCCCCATATTGCTCGTCGAACTATGAACTTTCTTAATGAAGCTGGTGTTAATGTTTTGGCGTGGCCGCCCCGTTCGCCGGATTTAAATCCCATTGAACATGTGTGGGATATCATGGGAAGAAGAATATTCTCTTTGCACCATCCTCCACAGACTCTAGCACAGTTGATCGATGAAATTCAAGTTGCTTGGAACGAGATGCCTCAAGAAGACATCGACCATCTCATTTTGTCGATGCCCAGACGTCTACAGGAGTGTATACAGCAAAGGGGTCGCCAAACACATTATTAATTTTTTTTAGATTGTTTTTTAATAAAATTTCTTGAAAATGTAATCATTTTATTCTTGATGTAAGACTACCATACTGGCAAAAAATCAAGTTAAAATAATAACTCCTTCTGGGTGTTACGCTTCTAATGTCATTGAGTATAACATAAATTTACAAATAACAACCAAAATCTTTGAATTTCATGGAAGACTCGGGCATTTTAAAAATTTACGAATGTTTACTAAATTCTCTAAAATTTTGAAAATTAACGAAAGTCTTGGAAATTTATGAAGATTTTCAATTTTATTAAAAATTTAGGAAAGTGTCAAGATTTGAAAGAGATTTGAAAAGAGATTTGAAAAATAAACTAAAAAAAAATTCCGTTAATATTGAAAATTCTGTTGTCTTTTTTTGATTCTCGTTAATTTGTAATATTCCAACCCTTTTTGACATTTCAATAATTCTTAAAACCGTGGCAGTTCTGTGTATTTCCAGAATTTTTAGGATTTTATTGATTTTTAATATCTTGACGATTTTCATGAAATTTAAAGATTTTTATCAAAATGTCGACGATTTTTATGAAAATATTGACGATTTCAAAGAAATGTAAAGATTTTTATCAAAATGTCGACTGTTTTCATGAATTTCTTAGATTTTCGTTTGCATTATTTGCATTTTTAAAATTAACAAATATTTACAAACAGTTTTCGTAAATTTCTGAAATATTCGTTAATTTTAAAAATGTTCAAACTTTTCATACAATTCCAAGGTGTTCCTAAATTTGTGAGATTTTACTCAAATTAAAAATATGCCAGTTTTTATGAATTTTCATTATTTTTATTAATCTTTAGAATTTTGACACTTGACACTTGAATATCAACGAATGTGTAATTTATATTATTTTGTCGTCTTTTATGCATTTTAGCGAATTTCCAAAAGGTCTGTTAATATTAATAACAATTTTCGTAAATTTCCTAAAATATCCGTAAATATTAATGATGTTTAAGCTTTTCATAAAATTCCAACGTTTTCTTAAATTTGTAAGATTTTCGTCAATTTTAAAAACATTAATACTTTTCATGAATTTTTGTCATTTTTTTTTAAATATTGGTAGTTTTCGTAACATAACAAGATTCTCCGTAATCTTTAAAATAATGAGGCTTCGTGAGTTTCTATGACAAATTCCACGTTAATTTGTAATATTCTGACGCGAATTTCAAAAATGTCTGTTAATTTTTGATTTACGTCAACTTTCTAGCGATTTACGTTTATTATACCGAGTGTCTGGGATAAGGAGCGAACATAGGAATTTAACATGTAAAATTAAATATGTGTAATTATTAGCTCCCGTATTAATTTTAGAGAAAAATCGTAAAGGAATATTTTTTAGAATATTAAAAACTGTATTAAATGTATCCATTTAAAAATAATAAAAATAAGTTGAACAATGTACCATTTAATAAAAACTTGCCATAATTCACGCATTATAATTGTTATGAATAATAATCTAAATTAGTCCAATGAAGAGAGGGTATTCAATATAAAAACATTTTACAGTGGCGTCAGTTTATGCAGAGTTCGTGACTTATTTTCGGTTAAATTTAAAAATCGACCAATTCCGTCTGTATCATCAATTACCAAGTTTGTGAAAAAGTCTGAAAATGCAACAAGTATAGCGGTAGATGATTCAAAAGGTATTTTAATAGTCCAATTTCAACATATATTAATTCAAAAACATTAACCTTACAGGCAAACGGAACAGAAGATGCAACAATGAATTGGAAGAATGAGTTTTGGGTTTGATAAATGCTGAACCAACAACTAGCATACGATGTATTGCTCGTGAGTGCAACGTGTCTAAAATCTCTGTACATAAGATTCTGAAGAAGCATGGATATCATCCCTACAAACATCAATGTCATGAAGAAACACCTAGTGGATGAAGAAAGCACTCGTGTATTCTGTGAAATAATGCAGGATCATTCAAACACAGACCGAAACTTTTTGCAGTCTATCTGTTTTACTGACGAATGCAAGTTCACTGTTAATAAGGAGCCCAACACACAGAACCGCGATACTGGACCCAGGAAAATCTACGGATACGCTTACAAACTAGAACTCAAAAAATAAATATTTGGGCTGGTATTTTTAATAATAATATTATTGGGCCATTTGAAATTTATGGAAATTTAAATTCGAATTCTTATTTAGACCTTTTAATCGATCAGGTTGGCCCTGCGTTAGAAGAAGTTGCACGTGAAAATCAGGAGATATGGTATCAGTATGATGGATGTCCGGCCCATTATGATTTAAATGTGAGGGAATATTTAAATGCTAATTTTCCCAATTGTCGGATTGGTCGCGGTGGCACTATCAACTGGCCACCAAGATGTTCTGATTTAACACCATGCGATTTCTTTTTATGGGGTCACCTGACAAACAAAATTTATAAAAAAACGCCATCCAAATATTGATCTTTGCGGGAAGCAATTTTTGTGGATTGCAGATTAATTACTGATAAGCAGTTAGCTAATGTAAGGCAGGCATTTTATAACAGATTGGGTTATTGTTTACACCAGAATGGAGAACTTTTTGAGTACTTGCTCTAACATTTCCCATTGGGCGTAGATACAGTAAAATAAAAATTTAAACAAAATTAAATCACGAACTGTTTGTAATCTGACACCACTATAAATTATCTTGATAACGAATAAATTATCTTTCTTCCACTAATTACGTGTTATTATTATGGTTTATCCTAAACGAAAAGCATGCATTAATTATTTTTCATCATTTAAATTTCTTTGGTAGCATTTCGATAAAATGGATTCTGGTACAAATGTAAATTAAATCGATACATTTAATACAGTTTTTAATACTCTAAAAAATATTCCTTTACGATTTTTCTCTGAAATGAATAGGGGAGCTAATAATTACACATATTTAATTTTACATGTTAAATTCCTATATTCGCCCCTTATCCCAGACACTCGGTATATTTTTAATTTTCGTAAATTACAAAGATTTCGTTTTAAAATTTTTAAATTGTTGACATTTTTTATGAATTTTCATGTTTTTTTTGTCGATTTTCATAATGTTGACGCTTTTGGTGAATTTCAAGATTTTTATAAAAATTCATGATTTGAATTATCAACAAATTTTATTTATTTTCTTAATATTGATAATTGAAGGGTTCCAAAGAACCAAATGAGTCCTAATTTTAGAGTTTTACTGGGAAACAAATTGAAAATTCAGAACTCTGTATGTTTCACAGATTATTTATTTCTTTCGTCGTGAATAACTGGTGACCCATTTGTTTGTTTTTCATTAAGTTTACCTACATGAAAATACTTGGTCTAAGCGTCAAAAACGATTTTCGGTACTTTTTGGACTTATTTGTTTTTTCCCCAGAACCCTTTAATTTCAGTAATTCTTTTATCAATATCGCATATTTTGTTTTACATAAAACAGAAAATTAGAAAGTAAGCCATAGACAATTGGAAGACACTTCGAGTTTAGAAATCCTGGAAATTAATATGTATATGCATACATAAAAGAAGAACTGCTTGTATTAACAATTGAAATGCTGCTAATGTTTCATATTTGATCTTTCAATTTTTATAGGAAAAATTTAAATTATGGTGATTTTTATAAAACCCAATTCTATACAATCCAGTTTATTTTTTTCCAAGTAGAAGTAATGATACTTTCATGACGGAGTCAGGATTAGTCAATATAATTATACAAAAATATAGCAAAAAATTGTATATAGACAGACTTATAAAAATACAACAAAGACAACAAATTTATATTTTAAAAATATTGGTTTTTATGTCTATTTTGTTGATTTCTTCTATTTTCATAAATTTTTTAATGATCAACTGATTTATTTGTTAATGTAACTTGACACTACAAGTTTTTTTTTAATCAAATTTCGAAGATTTCAGTTAAATATTTCTATTTCAACTAATGTCTGTTATTTTTATAAGTTTCCGTGAATTTTAAAGGATTTCATTATGAATATACTGTGTGAATATATAACTTATGTTAGAATGACTGTAAGGAGTTATGTTATAAAACACTGAAAAATTGTAAAATTAAAAATATACTTCTGAATTAGTATTAAATATATACTGCTTACGCACAATTAAAATATACTGCTAAACAAGAATATATTGAATTTCACAATATTCCAGTGTTTTACTTGCTTTATCAGGCGGTTGAAACACTTGTTAGAAATTACAAACTGAACGCTTTTCAAAAGAACAACTAATGCCTGACTATTTAGAATAAAAATTCTCTGTATGTGTTTTAAACTGAAGTTTTAAGGCTAGAAAAATCTAAAATGTTATTTCATGCTTAATCAAGGACTTATTAAATTAGAACTAGTTGGTTTAAAAAGTATGTAATTGTAAGCATGTTTTGCTTTAAATAAAATCAAACCAAATTGAATTATTTGATAATAAATCACTTCTAATTCTGAGAAGTAGTTTTTTTATACAAGGTTCATTATAAAAGCCACAAATTAAAAACTTCTATTTTCTTTCAGTTTAGAAAAGCTTGAAAATTTGTATTTTACGGGGCGCGCGACCGAAGCGTCATAGTCGTTTCGGAACATTTTCAATATCTTCACAATGTCTCTAATTTTTAAAATGCCCACTTATTTTTAGTATTTCAAAATAAGTATATTTTTCTTAAAGTACTGTTTTGATGTTTAATAATTGTATTTAATACAATGTTTAATAATTGTCTTTAATAAAAGCGCTCAAAGTTGATTTTTTTGGTTATATTACACGATTTTTAAAAGTGGTAAAAACACAGGAGAATATGTAGAGTTCTTTGTAATGTTTTAAAGAGTGTTTGTGAATGTTTTTAGATTTTTAATTACTCGTTATTGCCCATTATACCCATACCGTAAGGCGACATTAGTAGCGGTCCCTCTAGCCTCCCCCCAACATTGCGGGATATTGCACAAGTTACGTCGCTGAGGTATATATTTTAATGCTTGTGGAGTTTATCTGTGTAATTAATTAAGTAATTTCCACCTTAAACTAAAAGTACAATTACTTGATGAAATTAACCATCAAATAAAATAATAATCAGATAAATGGATACAAATTAAGCAAATTAATGCTCGTAATAAATTTATATTCCTAAAAATTTCCTATTCTCAAATTTATATTTCTAGCATCACCTGATAAAAGAGATATTAATGAAATATCTTATGGCATTATTTCTTAGGAGATGGTAAAAATATTTAGAAAATACGAGTATATTATGCATTTAAACCAAATAAAATTAAATACCTATTTTAGTGGCATATGTTGCACACATTAAATTATACATTATCGACTTGTAATCTTTTTGTGGTCATGTGATTTTGATGAGATGTTTCTTGTTAAAGGCCTTCCCCTATATACGCGAGTGGTGTGTAATCAAAATAAATAGATCTCTCCGCCCTTTTGGCATAAATCGTTTCAGAGACACATGTCCACAAGTGGAGATGCATTGCTTGCAATTTAAGTAAACTGTAATTAGTGCGGTGCTTGCAAAAATTAAATGAGACCATTTAAGTAATCACCCCGTTTGACTGCCTCCGGCATTAATCACATTTTAACTCTTTTCCTCCGCTTACACACAAAAAATAAAACAAAAACAAATTATTAGTATTAATTAATTATTAGGAAGGTAATAAGTATTTTATCTAATAAACGTAAAGTATCAAGTATATTACACTTGAATAATATTTATCGCGAAATGCGAGTCATACCAGTGTAAAAACCAATTTCACGCAACTCTAATATTATACTTTATCTAGTGGTGAATTAGTCATGAACTGCCTTATTAATATACGTTAGCATACAGCTTTAACACTGTACTAAGGATTACATAACATATTTGTACTAATAAAACATTTTAGTAGATTAGTAGTAGTAGTTTACAACTAATAATTTAATATCATGGTACTCCCAATTTAAGGCACGAGATCCATATTATACATAATCTCAAATGCCATGGCAAAACAAATTATAACGCTATGATTTATCTATGATTTATAAAAGTACATACTAGGGATATTCGATATACAGAGAGTTTTATGTAACACCGAACATTTTCATTCAATACAATTAGACACCTTTATTTTTTAAGGTATGTGGAAATTGGAATGCCTATATGACCATTACAAAATGTAGCCAATCAATCGCAATGAATGCATCAACTTGTACATACAGGGAGTTTTTCTTTCAAGTACATATGTCCCAATTACAGCGTATATGCCGCAAATCTTTAGATAACCGTTAGTGAAAGAATTTAATTTTAAGCTTTAAACGAGTGTTTTCCACTCCCAGACTAAGCATGAAGTAAAATTTCGAGTTTAGAAAAGCCAGAAAATTTGGTTTGGTCGCGTAGCGCGAAGCGCGGAGCGGCCAAGCCAAATTTTCTGGCTTTTCTATACTCGAAATTTTACTTCATGCGCCACCGGTACAAAACACTGACATATTACGAAATTAAAAACACACCGCTAAACTTTAAATTGCATCAGTGTCTTGTACCGGTGGCGCATGAAGTAAAATTTCGAGTTTAGAAAAGCCTGAAAATTTGGTTTGGCCGCTCCGCGCTTCGCGCTACGCGACCAAACCAAATTTTCAGGCTTTTCTAAACTCGAAATTTTACTTCATGCTTAGCCTGGGAGTGGAAAACACTCGTTTAAAGCTTAAAATTAAATTTTTTCAATAAACCGAGCGTCGGCAATTGTACAACGTATGTTTATGCATACTTAAAAAAAAATCTCGTTATGAACATGTTCGGTGTTACATAAAACTCTCTGTATTTTTTTTTATGCAAACTAATCGATATTTATATCGATATTTCTATTTCCGATATATCACTAGTATCGATACCATATGATCGATTAGACGCCATCTATTGTATTAATTTACGAAAAAAATAGTAAAACACATTTTACATAAAGTAAAAATTTACTCCCACCCTGGTTTATATTTTTAAGAAGAATGACTTGTGTTTAATTAAGTGCTTTTCTATTTAATTCTATTTTTATTTCCGAAAAGAGAAGATTAAAGCTTTAAACGAGATGTTTCCACTCCCAAATTAAGCATGAACTAAAATTTCGGATTTAGAAAAGCCTGAAAAGTTGGTTTGGTCGCGACCAAACCAAATTTTCAGGCTTTTCTAAACTCGAAATATTACTTCATACGAAAAGCGTATAAAACACCGATTTAAAGTGAAGTTCAAATATACTGTTTAGGTTTAATTACATAATCATTCGTTTTACAAATGATTATATGGAATGCGTAAAAGTATATTTAAAAGAAAAAATCGCTGTATTTCGATATTTAATAAAAATCACAAATTTTAAATAATTAATACAAATAATACAAATCGACAAAAATGTAAAAATTTACCAGATTATCGAAAATGTAAAATCCAAAGTGATATTTAACCTAAATTTTAAAAATTGTCCTTAAAAAATAGTCGGTTTTGACTAATGCTTGATGTCTACATAATTCAGTAATTCAGTCATCATGACCAAACTTTCTAAACATTGAAATTAAGTTAGTTTATTTTTTATTGATTGGATGTCTGATTTTGTTTGTATACCACTAGTATGTTCATAAGAATTGAAGTATTTTGAAACAATTTTAGTTTTTTAACATCCTATGCCTGTACCTATTTTTCAAAAAAAATGGAGAATTATAAATCTTGTCAGAATAGAACAAGTTGTTAAATAATATTAAAAGTAATAATCAATGTTACCATTTCAAATTTCATTTATGATTCTATCATTATTTGTTTTAAAATTTATTTATATACTATTAAATGAATTTTAAATTCTATGGGTCATTTTTTAATTTATAATATTTGAAAACTGTATTCTACGTTTATATATTGTTAATTTCCACTGTTTCATTCCTCTGTATTTATACATACATATTTTAAGTTCACACATTACGGAATTACGAAAGTTAAATGGCGTTCTCTTAAAAAAAACTCAATTGTGAAACAAAAAATGGCTATATTCTTTTGTTTTGGGGTTGGAGCGCGGACAAAGGCGCTCACCGATAAAAGCGTTCACAAAAAATCTTTACACGATTAAATTACGTGGAGCTCTATCGGAATTTATAGAACCTATAATTTTTAACTATTAAACCTGGCGTAAACTGCCTACCCGCAAGAATATATTTATTATTTTAAATGTCATAATTCATAGTGACCGTTTTTGTCGTGCGCGCTTTTGTTAGGGCGAATTTATAGGGGTGGGTTTGTACTGAGCCCTTTTAACGCATAACAATATAATTATGTTTATATTTTACTTTAACAATCGAATGAATTTTTAATGAGAATATAATATTAGAAAATTATTCATGCTAAACATATTTACCACAGAACACAGGTATAAAACTGGGTGAAAATACATAAACATGGACGTACAAAAGGGTTGCCGTTGAGGTGTTAATAATTAAATTACTGAAAAAAAAGTTCATATTACCTGCCTCGAATCACAGACATCCCCTGAAAAGGTGTTAATTCGATCACCTTTTCCATTTCACGTGTTTATGTGCGCGTGTGTGTGGCTATAAAAAGTCTACATTACAATGAAACCAGATCCTACTATAAAATCCAAAACCCAACCAAATGTTACCATCCAAAAACAAGAGGTGTCATGTGATATAAATACTAATATCCAAATACGTCAAGATTCATTCAAGTAAACTGACACCTAATAGAGTGAGACCCTTGAACATACATATAGTAAGTATGTAGTAGTAGTACTATATAATATGTATATATATGGAGGGTGTAGGAAGAGTACAGATAAATTTTGTATGTAGTGATATTGTATACCTTTTAGGGTCAGTACATAAAAGGGCATCAGCATTTGTCAAGACGACCTGGACTATTAAGTAATCCTCTCTGAAAACATCCCTCGAAGCTTGCCCAGGAACCAGTCATTATCAAACGCCACTTAAATAAAGACACCCCCTTGACGAGAGCACATATGAAAACGTCCGTGGGGGGAAACGTTTTATGTTACGAGTTTAATTTCTCACACAGAATACAGAGCATCTGCCTGTTCAACCCTCTCAAGACAATTCCGTGTTCGTACTCACATTTAGGAGTAATGTCTAAATAACGTACAAAGGAATAATTGTCGATGTATGTGTATGTGCGTTATCTCGCAATCCCCTAAATTAGAGGGATCTTATAAAAAATCTTCTTTGGAGAAGAGAGGGGAAATTTTGCTTGAAAATATCAGCGATGGTCCAAACGTAAAATAAGCGCCTTTTCTTTAGGGTTGGGGCAAAAAGAGGAGTTATTTTTTAAGCTGGAAGCCGGCACGTTTCCTTGAGAGTTTTTCTTCCGGCTTTGCTGGATACCCGGTTTATTTCGGCTTATTTACTGCATATGAAATAAATAAAATTTGCTGGAAGTATAATTTTTATGATATATTATACTACACATAAAATTTTTTATATTTTGCTTAAAAAAAAACAGGTTCCCTAATCTACAAAAGCGTATACAAAGACCGGTGCCTTTGCCTTAATATTCATTTTGTGAAAGTAATTAAAGGAGACAAATTAAAAAAAATAATTTTCCATTTCAAGCCTATTTAAATATATATTCTGTTCATAAACTCATTTTCGACATCAAATACGGCAAGATGCAAAAATATTTATACTTATTAATTAATTTTTACAAAATTTGTCATTTCTTGTGATTCAATTCACTTAGTTAAACTAATATGCAATTTATCATATTCTAATATATTTAAAAACCATAGGGTTCTTGTTTACTGTGTACTAAGCTGGGTCCTGCGATAGACCGCAGATGTGCCTTGAAATGTTAACAAATATAATTAAGGATAGCAATTTTAATTTACCCACCTTTTTATTTAATTAATTTTGAGACATTGATAACATTCATTTCATAAAATATTTTAAAATTAAAGGAACCAATAATATAGTTCATTTCATTTAAGTAGACGAGGAATGCGGGTATCTGGATCAGTGGCGTAATTAGAATTTTGGGCCCCCCTATATATATGTATATACACAGGGTTTATTTGTTTTAAGTAAATCCACACATTTTAAAGCAAGTTATTCCAGGTGATACAAAAGAGCAGCGTATCTTAACGGGGTCGGTATTAACCCCCTAGGGGTTGATTGGGGGTCAATGATCGTCAAGGGGTCGGCAACCATATATTACATGTAAACCGACATTATCGAAACTAATAAATGGATCTAAATTATCAATTATTATTATTAAATATAATCGAGTGTTATAAGTAATTTTAAATTAAATAATTATGTAGACTACGAATTATTTTGAATAATATTGAACCTAAAATTTCTTCAGTATTATCTAAGCATTCTTCTCATTAACAAATTTAATTTTTCTTGTGTTAAAATGTCGACTAATATCGACTTATATCTGCTATTTCAATAAACTAATGTCTGAGCCATAAATGTCAAAAATGACACATCTAATATCAAAATTATTGAAAATGTTAAAATTTTCAAACATTTCAAAAGGTGATGAAATTTTAACAATCTTTAAAAAATACGACAATTGTTAAAAAAACATTTTATATAAACATTTGTAAAATGAATGAACATGTAAGCAAACCTAAGCAATATATTTTAAACTTTACTTCAAATCAGTATTTTATAAGAGTGGTGCATGAATTAAAATTTCGAGTTTAGAAAAGCCTGGAAATTTGGTTTGGTCGCTCCGCTTCGCGGAAATTTTACTTCGTTCGTAATCTAGAATTGCAAATACTCGTTAAAGGCTTCAAATTGAAATTTTTGAAAAAAAAAACAACGATATTCTAAAAATGTACATCAAAATCCTGATATGTATACTTGAAAGAAACATTTTATTTACGTTTTCATTTTATTGATTTCAATATTCCTATACTATTTTTATTAAAATTTTGTAATTCTAATCGCTATTTTCAATAAATTTGAGGTATTTTATATTGTAAATTGATTTTGTAAATAAATAAATACATTTAATTTGATAGATTTGAACGACAGTCATCGCAAAAATTATAAATACATTTTCTTTATGGTTGGAATTATAAATAGTTCAGTTAAAATGTATGATTTTCGACAATTGTTAGAAAATGTATTTTTATTGATTTTGATTGCTTTTTAAATTTTGAGAATATTGGCAAATAAAAAAAAAACATGCAAATTAACAAATCATTTGTTATCTTTCATTTAAATTAATCGGTCATTTTGAAAAGGGGCTATCTCTGTAAAATTTTAATTTCAATTTAAAACCTCTCCAAGTTCCATTTACTATTAGTTAGGTTAACGTAGATTTTTTTACGTTTATAAAGCATAGTCGTTCTGTCGTTTTCATATGCAATACACGAGTAGAGGTACTAAGGGACAGAATTTTGTAAAAAGTGATTTTATTTAGATTCAGGAGATGACCCCTTTTGAAAATGACCGATTCAAATATACTAGTAATTGTGTAATAAGAAATACTAAGTTTTAGGACATAAGTGCAACTGTTTAAAAGTTTTACAGGCTTCCACATCTATATTTTAATAGCGACGGATATTATGTTATAAAAACTAATTAGTTAATGATATAAAAAGTATAAAAAAATATAACTCGATTTTAGAAAAGTGTGTACTTATCCACTATTTGCTCTGACCCCTTCAATTAAAGCTTTAAAATAATGTTAACTGAAATGCTACACGTCGACTTTACACGAACAATTTGATCGTTTTACAACATTATAGTAATTTACGTTTATCAATTAAATATTTTTACAAAAGCCCACATAAAAGTATTTTTAGAAAATTGTTTTAATTTCTACAATTTATTTTAACCCACAAATGGCCGAGCAATTGGAGAGTTAACTCTAAAAGATTTTAGGTAGAATTCTGCACTTCTTTTTATGATTTCTATGAATGATTTATGATATCACATACTGAAAATTTTTATTTTAAATATGCAGAATGTACATTTTCAGGCATTCATCGATGTTATACAAGCATTCAATATGAAATTTAGAATGAGTGTTTCCACTCCTAGATTAGGCATGAAGTAAAATTTTCAGTCTTCTCTAAACTCGAAATTTTACTTCATGCGCCACGCGTGTAAACCACCAGCAGAAGAAAAATAAATACAGTAAAAACTTTTTTAAATGAGTAATAATCGAAATATTTTAAAAACAATTAATTTAAATTGCTCTTTTCACATTATGAAGTCAGTTTAAATAAAAAAAATATGTTTATTTACGTATGTTGTAATTTCAAAAAAATTAAATAATAATGTTACGTTATTACATCAATGGCACTTAATGGGTTATTATAGATTTGAGTGTAGAATCTAAAAATCTAATTCGGTTTTCTTGATTATGTACCATAACCTTGGTTACGAAAAAATAAACATAATTTCAATAATTGAGCCGTTTAATTTGAAAGTGGCCCAACTCCATTTCTAAATTTTTCGTTTTTGACTGTAATAACATTTATAATTTAAGGTTTTCAGTCATAAAAACAATTTGTGGTTAAGTATATTTAAAATATATATTATATAGTTTGAATATACATAACCAGAAATTGTTGTTTATGACAACAAACCTCAATATAAAGATTATTTCAGTCAATAACAAAAAATTGAAGAATGGAGGTAAGCCACTCTCAAACAAACGGTTAAATTATTGGATTGATTCGTATAGTTTTTGTGTTTCAGTATCTGATTAAGATAGAAGAAACAGCAGTCTTCATTAAAATAAATATTGGTATCTGAATATCATGATTTTGATAGAAATACCAATTTTATATCATACTCGTAATATTGAAGTTGGACATCATCTGTCACTAACAAAAATCAATGTCGTTTTATAGCATTTCAAGAGGAATTAATTTGGTGAATAAATTTAATAAAATCACACAATTATTTATAATGGATTTATGGCTTTTGATGTTCATAATAAACTCTCTTTTTTGATAACATTTAAAAAAAATCTGTAATGTACAAACGCGACAGATTATTTCTCTAATATGAATCAAAAAAAGTTGTAACTTTAAGTGAATCAAAATCTTGATTTTCATGTGTAAAATGGTGATGGATTATAAAAGACCACATTTTCAAATTCAAACCCTGAATTTATCGATTAAAAACCATTTTTAATAACTTATTTCATTAAAATCTCGTTATTTATTAATCTACATAAAGGTTTTTTTAACTAAAAGTGAATGATCGCTTAAAATATTGATAACCACATTATAAGTTCATATAATAAAGTCACAAAATGAGTAAGATAATAATATAAGTACCAAATATCACCAATATTTGTGAGATTATTTTCAAGATTTTTCATTATTAGTTGGTAAAAGCTTGAAATAAGATCGTACAAAAAGTATATTTCATAGTTTTATTAATCCCCCCGATTCCGCACACGAAGTGTTAAATTTAACGTATATGTCACAGCCCTCACAATCTAAGTATACATATCAAGTATTAAACGCGCTTAGACTGTGATAAAGATGAACGTTAAATTAAACATTTCGTATAGCGATTCGGATGATTGTACGTGGCAAATATTTTAATATATAAAACGTGTATATATTTATTGATTTATTTTAAAGATAAAAGTTAGTACTACTATTAACCTACTCCACTGTGTGAAATTTGTTTCATTCACTAAATATCTCGCCATTAGATATTTTCAATTCTCAAGAGTTTTTTCGTTTGCTTTTCATTCTTAGAATATACTACAATTCATGATCTCTATATTTATACACAAACATTTTACTCAGCGCCCATTGTTATCGTTGTCATATCGACAATCACCCTTTGTCGAATTCCACCAAACAGGGGAACATCTGTATTGAAGGAAATTGTAAATATTTTCTGCACGTTTCCAAATGCGTGTGGGCCTGCCGTTATTTAGACATTTCCAAATGAGCAACGTCGTTCGAAAAATACGTCGAAGGAACCGGAAGGTGTCACAATAGATTCTACCTGGTCTTTAGTCGAGAGGCACAACAATGGGTGTGGCTAGAAAAGGACCTTTTGTGTTTTGCATATTTTGTGTGAAATATCAATTTCAGAGATATTTAAAGAGAGGTTTGGAGTGCACAATGAGAAATGTTTGTGTTGTAAGGGGATGGTTATTTGCACGGAGTTTTTGTGTATTTTTATTAAAATGAGGATATCTACAAAGATTGTTTTTTTTAATATGAACAAACTATGTTTAAAAACGAAAACAAACACGTAACTTAGTTTGCTATGTTCATTTTAAAAGCTTAATATCAACAAACCATGTTCAAAAACGAAAACAAAGCACGTTCATTTTAAAAGCGTAGTTTAAATAGACATGAAACTACCGTAGAGAAAATTGCTTCAGAGATGCTAGAATTTTAAAGCCGTAAATTAGGTCATAACTTTTGGGCTTCCTACATTTATAACGTAAAAACAGGACTAAACTGCTGAACATTAAAATGGGTGTGTAATTGTAGTACGTATTTAAAATTATTTAGAGCATGCATATTTCTGTGCATGCTCTGTAAAATTTCAGGCATTCATTTCTATTTTTACAAGCGTTCACTTTGAAGTTTAGAACGACTGTTTCCACTCCTTGATTAAGCATGAAGTAAAATTTTGAGTTTGGAAAAGCCTGAAAGTTTGGTTTGGTCGCGGAGCGAAGCGAAGCGAAGCGACCAAACCAAATTTTCAAACTTTTCTAAACTCGAAATTTTACTTCATGCCCCACGCGTATACATCACTGATTTATAGTGAAGTTTACTTGTTCACAATATTGCAGTGTTTTCAGTATTTAATACGCGCGACGTATGAAGTTAAATTTTGAGTTTAGAAATACCTGAACATTTGGTTTGGATTTTCTAAACTTAAAATTTTACTTCAAGCTTAATCTGGGAGTGGAAACACTCGTTTGAAGCTTCAAATTAAACTCTAAAAATAGCGGATATATATGCATTTAAAAGAAAAATTGTCTGTATAATAAATTATTTTATTCTTTTGTGAATATTCCCTAGACATCATTAAAATCATAAATAACAAATAAATCTGTGATATACATAAAAATAAATACATAAATAATGAATTTCCATGTATTCCCAAAAGACCAATTAAATCATCGCCTGTTATCCTCAGAGCATTATCTCTTTGTTTAATTACAATCATACATGTTTGTTCTGCACAAATTCAATTAAAAATTTATAATGGAGGTATTATAATTGAAGATACACATACATTAATTAGACACGCATCAAACGTACGCAGAGTAAATAGAAATTATGGAATTATTCGATGTAAATCCGTATGTTTGTGTTGCCGTGCATAGTTTGTAACCGGATGTTGTGTTTTGTGAAAATAAGCCGATATTTGAAAAGTGCTTAATGGATTATGATCGGACGTCGTATCATCGTAAATAATGTTAGTGCGTTTGCATCGTGTTAATCACGGCAATTAAATTTTGTTTGGGGATTGGGGCACCTAGATAAATATTTGGTGATGGTGCTGGTTTTGACGATCAATTTTCAATTTGGTGGATTTATAACAATAGATATAACACATTATTTTTTTTAGGTATAGACAGGGCCGGCTCAAGGCACGATGCAACAAATCCATAGTAAGAGGGTGTTTGACCGTTTCTATTAGAAAAATCACAAACTAATAATTTAAACTCTTTTCCCAACTTCAGATAAAATTACTTTCTTATAATATAGAGCTCTTATTATAAACACCTAACAGTGTTATATTTATTAGAGCTATTATTATAAACATTTAACAGTGTTATATTTATTAGAGCCCTTATTATAAAAATTTAACAGTGTTATATTCAAAGACGTTGCCAAGGGGGGTAGAGGGATGCCCCTTCCCCAGATGCCAAAAATCATATATTTTAAAATTTTTGCAGGCAAAAAACCAAAAATTAAAATGTGTGTGAACTATTAAAACGTATATACTTGAAAATTGACAAAAATATGAACAAAAGAATAATTTTAAATAATATAATAACAAATATAAAATGAAGCAGAGTATATTTTGAACTTCATAATATTTAAGTATTTTATACGTGTGGCGTAACATTTTGAGTTTAGAAAAGCCTGAAAATTTGGATTGGCCATATAAACTGATTCAATGCATTAAATTAAATCAGATTAATAACAGTAAAGTTCTACCTGCAAACGTATGTTAAGAGAAATAAAGAATTCGAAATAATATACAAAGTAACCTTAAATTCCTAGTTCATTTGGCACGTTTAGCATAATACTAACAACTTTACGATGATTGTAATCCAAAAATAAGCGCCTTCTAAAATAACCCCAACTTTAATTAAACGTGGAAGAAGCTCTCTTCGAGCGTTTCACTTGAATCTCGTTTAAAATATTTATGTCCCCCGACAATTACCGTCTTCTCTAACCCTTTCTTATAGTTATCCCCGTATTTATAGCCGACCACTCTCCGTAGGAGAAAGTACAAAAGAAAATAAATAAACGCATTGTTGCCGAAATGAAAAAAGAGAGAATAATAATGAATGCAGCGTGTAATGTATACACACACTCACATAACAAAACAAGGTCCATTCCTGGAGAGACATAACTCCTGCTTATCAAAATTCGAGTCCGCGTTCGAATGCGTCAAGTTAAAGCATAAAAGCTCGTTTCTCTCTCTTTTAATCCTTCCGGTTTCAAAACAAGCATGGAATGCACAAAAGGCTCTCCGATGTGTTCAGAACTTATTAACAAGTCATATTCGGGGTTTTAACGTTGCTGGATAAATATTTACTCGGAATAAATATTCTCACCTTCAGTACAGGAACGGATCCAGAGAGCGATTTTGGAGGGGGTCAATTATCTTTGAAAGGCAGTTTTAACATTTAGGTTGCATTTAACTAATCAATAACTCGTTTAGAACTTTATATTATTGTTTATTTGGCCAATGTTTACAAGCCAAATTTTTAGACTTTTCTAAATTCGAAATTTTACTTCATGCTTAATCAAGGAGTAGAAACAGTCGTTAATAGCTTCAAATTGAACGCTTTTATAAAAGCAAGGTATGTCTGAAATATACAGCGATAAATATACGTAAAAGAAAATAGAAAAAAAAACATGATACAATTCAACATATTGATTCAATTATATGGGTATACAATTTTATAAAATAAGTTAAAATTTGTTTGATGTTATTTTGTAAAAAAATTCCATACATATACCTGCTACAATTATTATTTAATATTTTTATATAAAAAATTCCTTTGTGCATATATTTTTATTAAAACCGTATAAATTACGTCACAATTTTTTCTCTAGACGTGAAACACATATTTTTTTCATAACTTTATAAAACCTCTCGGAAGAGACGAAGTTGCAAGCAAGATTGCGTATTGGAATTCCGGAGTAAATGCACACATACCATCTATATTGACTATAAATGTCCACCCCTCATACCTTTACAGCAGGGTCGTCGCTTTGAACCTTTTTTTTCTTCTTCCATATATTTATGACATGGCATAAATTATGCTCACCTGAAACAAAAGAGGAAAAAAATGTAAATAGCTTTGGGCCTTCTCGAAAACAAAACAGATTGTTTTCTTTGTGTAATTAATTACGCTGAACGTAAAAAAAAGGATACAATACGCTCAGGATAAGATGTGAAAAATTATTTGTTAATTAAATATTGCAGGTAGATGCTAAAAAGTTGTTTGTTTATTAAACATTTATATTGGAATGCAGACAACCAACAAAAAAAGTGCATATTAAAAATAGTACAGCAGGACATGAAAGTGCACAATTCAATTACACAATAAACATTTGTAAAAATTAAGTTCACAACAAAATTAGGTGCGACCAATCCAAATTAGGATTTTTTGAGCTCGATATTTTACATTTCAAAATATACAACTTAAGTTTGATCTCATGTTGATTAATTTTATAAATTATTTATATGGGATACTAAATGTATACTCAAACGAAAAAAAAAAACAATATATCGCTTGTAATATTAATATTTATATAAATTTAATGAATGTTACCGTTTTAATTTACATCATTTGCGTTAATTTCAACGAACTGCCTTACAGTTTATAATTTTCCTTAAGTCGCCCATGGGTACTATGTAAGGTTTCAATCATTTGTCGATTTTATAGAATCGTTCAATTTGAAGTTTCGAATGAGTATTGTCTACTCCCAGACTAAGCTTGAAGTAAAATTTCGAGTTTAGAAAAGCCTTAAAATATGGTTTGGTCGCGTAGCGAAGCGGAGCGACCAAACCAAATTTTAAGGCTTTTCTAAACTCGAAATTTTACTTTATGCAGTTGAACATTGAAAATTTATAGCGTAAACATATGCATACTTAAAAAATATATCTATATATATGCGGGCTTTATACTGATAATTTGTCACTATTATTTTAGGTGATTATCCTAATCTTGTAGATCAATAAATATTTCTCACAGCAGAAAATAATATATTACAATAACAGGATTTCAACTTTACATATATAGACACACAAAACCATTATCATTAAATCAGAGTGCGTGCTTTTTTGAAATTAAAAATCAAATGCGGTGAGTTCGAACATTAGAAAGTTAAATTATCGCCTCGATTTGAGGTGATTTCATGCGGAAAAAGGGAATCCGACATTCCGGACCGAATATTTCAAATAGTCTATCTCGAAATACGTCCATTATGTAAAACAAGATTTTTATCTAAATGAACGAGTTGACTTCTGTAAAAAATAATTGAATTTAAATTAATAATAAAACCCAAACGCTCCTATTTGCGTAGGTTTTGAATTAGCATTTAGAAGTTGACACTATCTCAAAGTGCAGAGTTTTATAATAATAATAATTTATCTATTTTACCAGCAGCCAATTTTCCAATTACAGCAGTAGCGGCTGGTAGCCAATTTCATGTAAAGCAAAAATGCCAAGGTATTGCATCTCGGAATTTAAAAGTGAGCTCGTTGTGCTGCTAAACGGATGTTTTAATGACGCAATTCCATGACGTAAGGAGCATTGACAAATAAAATGGCTACGTAGTGCTTTCAACCTCATTTTTTGTATCTTGGATTTGAGCCTCATGAAATTAGGAAGCGAGTCGCCAGTGAATTACAGAGAAAATGTAAACAATTTATAACAAAATCAAATATATAATATGTATGTTAGTTTGGTAAGACCGCAGTTAGAATACTGCTATGTTATCTGGTCTAATTACAAAAACCACATTGAGTCAATTGAGAAAGTCCAAAATACAATTCTATTGCTGGCTTCATTTAGAATGGGCATTGGTCGGGGCATTGGTCGCATATCCTGACAATAATAAACTTAAAATCCCTACAATACCGAAGGGTTACACTGGATATGTGTTATAGATTTAAGCTGATAAATGGACTTGTGAATTCCAGTCATTTAATTTCTTTATTGAATTTTAATTTATTTTTAAATACAACTGTTCGTAACAGGCCATTGTTCAGGTTAAACTTCCACCACACAAATTATGGTAGTCATAGCCCGGTTTCACGCATAATGCGGTATTTCAACATACTGATGTTAAATCTAAATTTTATAATATTTTCAAACTCATATAATGTGTTTGAACGCCACTTATCTTTTATTGATCTCGATGTTATTATAAATTACAAACATTTCTGTTTAGTTTACTATATTAAGTGTTGAAATTTATATGTACCTATTTTTTGTAATACTGTAAAAAGGAGAAATCCGTAAATAAATAAATAAATAATAACGTACTGAATACTGGATAGTAGGCTCCTAGAGATGTCATGTTTCGTTATCATTATTGAAATAATTAGTTTGTATGTAGTACGTCACATTACGTCAAATATTTTTGCAAATAAATATAAATTCTGCATTCCGCCCAAAGTCTCCTTCAATAAAATATAAGTAAATAATGTAGTCAAGAAAACATTTGAGGTAAGTTAACTGGTACTCCATTTTTAAATTAAATTAAATTAAACTCAATAAAACGTATTGAGTATAAATTAAAAAAATAAATACACTTAAACAAAATATAAAGAGATAAATAGAAAAAAAATATATTCTTTCATGAGATTATCGTAGTTCTTCATCTATATATTATTTTTTATAGATTAAAAAATAGCGTATTTTGTGGTAATATATACTTTAATGTTTTTCAACAGTTCTTATAAGAGTGTGCACTTTGAGATTGCTTCAATTGTAATTATTACTGATTTTACGATTAAACTGTAATTTAAAGTAAAGAAAGAACAAAACAATGACATTTATGATAGCAAGGTATAAATAGTTGATAATATTTAGTATAAAAGTTTATTTTAACATGGTTTTGCAAATATTATTATTATTATTAAAGGATTTTAATCAAATTATCGTGCTAGCTGTGTGCAGCTGCCTCTTCTCGACATTCACTCTGTCGACATATAATTTCGGGACGCATTGTTGGAGAATGTCAACGCATATGTATATGCATTTTCAGAGATTATGATGGTATCTATTTCATGCCCTCTGCCTCTTGTCAGTGGGGGTGGATTCTGCTTGGAAATTATTATTGTGTTGAGGGCGTTGTATGTACATACAGGAAGAGACATGTTGGTAGTAACATGACACCATAAGTGCATTGATTAATTTCACAAGTAGTAACGATAATTCATCTAACCCTCTCAAAGTTTAGTACTCAGTGGATAAATACTTTCTTTCTTCTAAGTATTAAATGTTGATATTCTGAGATGAAGTAAGATAAACAATTTGACGAACAAAGCACAAATAACCTTTCTTTACACGTATATTTAAATTACCGAATGTACATACATTTCGGACACAAAGTAATTATTATCAATGGATTAACACTCATTTCAAGTGAAGTTCAGTTGTTCACAATATTTCAGTGTTTTCAGGGTTAAATACGCGTGGCACATGAAGTAAAATTTCGAGTTTAAAAAATCCGGAAAATTTGGTTTGGTCGCTCCGCTTAGCTACGCAACCAAGCCACATTTTCAGGGTTTTCTAAACTCAAAATTTTACTTCATGCTTAAGCTGGAAGTAGAAAACACTCCTTTAAAGCTTTCAATTAACCTCTTTAAAAATAAGCGTATCCGTATCTATACTTAAATTTAAAAAATGCTGTATTTATACTTAAAAGAAAAATAAAATGTTTTAAATAAAATAATTTTATTTCCCGCATTTTTGTCAATGTTGTACAATCTAGCCCATTTTGAGTAATTTCAGAATTTCATGAAATTATTTTAAATTTTTGTTTATGCATAAAAACAGCACGAATTATTCTTACTTGTATATGATAATAAGTCAGTCTATACAAATATTTTCCCACCACAATACATATTTGCATTTGATAAACACTGCACACATTGATAACATTCCAGAGTGCTTGTGCTATCTTTATCAGTTTGTAAAGTGACAGCGTCCGCCCTAATCGGAAGAGAACACACCAAGAAACTGTCAGAAACTCTTATCAGAAGAGATTATGCTAATTACTATTATGCATTTAGAAGTCTGTTCTATATAAGGGAATTAACTACAATAAGTATGAAAGGAGAAGATATAGATACAAGTACTTATAACTAATACAAGTATGTATGTATGTATGTTTGTACAATGTATGCATATCAACTGATTTGACAGAGTTGAATGTGCAATTTAGTTTAAAACATTTTTTTTTATAAACGTAATAACTAAGTAAAAAATGTGTGTAAAATTGTTATAACTGAATATGAGCAAGTTGGTCAATAGAGGCTTAGCTTAATCTTAAGGTACGTTTGGTTTAAGGGCGAAAAACCCTAAATCCAAGAAAGTTGTTAACTTATTATTATTATTATTGTCTCAATGAGACTACATTTTTGCGGAAAATCGATATTACATTTAATTCGTTGTTATATTTTTTATTTAATATTAAAAATCACAAGAAATGTCAAACTAAGAAACGTTATAGGAGGAATATAATCCGTATGAATATGTTGAAATAATTAAAAATAAAACAACGTAAAGTCAGTCAAATGTAGATATCCTTTGAATAAAGTCAAATTTTTTTGTTAAAAATAGAGTCAATTAATGTCGGTTTGCATCATACATTAATAGCTCTCAGAAATGATCTAAAAGTAGATGTTTGTTTTAATATTTTACTATTTTATTTAAGTAAAGTTAACCTAAACATTTCCTAGTTACCTTTAATTGCGGCGAAAGCAACAAATAACACTTATGATATAATACAAATATTGCGAAAAGTAGGCTAGGTGTTGTTGATAAAATTGATAAACGGGAAGCATTTCATTTTTTTACATTATGTATTTAATACTGGCGTGCGACAAAATCAATATTTAAACGCGATATTTATTGTTGGCGTAAATATAATAAATTTGTATTAAAATACATATTTTGCCAGTGGCATTAACTATGTAATTTTGATTATAATACTTTAAACATTTTAAATTATTGAAATCACATTTATTTATTCAAGTTATATCAACTAACAATAATAACCCCTTTTGTTTTATAATAAATAAGCCTTTATTTAATTCCGTGTCGCAGATGCATAAGAGCACCTGCAACACCCACACAATCATATAATCTTTTAGATTAGGAAATGTTATATATAGGAGTGAATTATAATTATTAATCAGAATTAGTTTGCATTCAGAACTTACTGTAACTGCGTTACATAACTAAAATACTTTTTAAAAACTTGTTTTTCGGCATTGAACATTTAATTTTCATTTCTAAATGCAAAGTAAACTACAATTTTCCATATTCACAGAGATTGTTAATTTGTGAACATTGTAAATCAAAATGATACAAATTTTGGCAGTAGCATAATACTTTGATTTTAATTTAAACACCTAACGGAAGGGTGCTGACGGAGCCGAAATATTTATTTAAAAAAATGTATTACCTATAGCATACAGACAGAGAGCATTTAGAGTTGTTTTATTAATTGAAGCGTGCCATATGTGGTAAGTGCCAATTTTTAAGTAATGCGTTTTATGTACGAAATATGTTCTAAATGGCATGCTTTACTTGTACAATAAATGCAGAGGCGATAGTGCCACTACAAGTGGCAGAAATAGCGATTCAATTATCAACACGTCATAAGTGCCATAGTACTTTCATTCACGTTTTATGTTTCTCCTGTAAAATATGTCATTTGGTACTTACGACCTTTTGCATATGGCACGCTTCAATTCATGATTTATTTATATTTTTCCAAACAAGATTACTTTATAATATTACGATCTTTTTACTAAACCTTAACTTAAGGTAAGTTCTTTGTTATCTACAAATTGTCCCACACCAGTAATTCTTTGTCATCTACAAATTGTCTTATATCTTAAAAGGTGTAAGTATGGTGTTAATTATCTAGAAATTGTCCAATACTTGCATAGATTTGAGGTTTTCTGGCGCCCAACGTGGGGCCATGCTAATGCTGGGCCCTTGTGGGGCGCCATAAATTGAGAAAGTAAAACTTATAAACTTCACACTAAATTAGTGTTTCGTACGCGTGGCGCATGAAGTAAGATTTCAAGTTTAGAAAAGATTAAGTTTGGACGCTACGGATCTAAATCCAAACGCGCAGGCTTTTCTAATCTCAAAATTTTACTTCTAATTCTACTTAAGCTGGGAGTGGAGAACATTCGTTTAAAAATACTTAAAACGTTTGCATTTGAAGTTTTTTGGCGCCCAACGTGGGGCCAGGCTAATGCTATGGCCCCTAGTTGGGCGCCATAAATCGCAAGCATTTAAATTTAAAACTTCCCACTGAATCAGCGTTGCGTACGTGTGGCGCATGGAGTAAAATTTCGAGTTTAGAAAAGCCTGAGTTTGGATTTGGACTACGCATTCAAATCCAAACACTCAGGCTTTTCTAGACTCGAAATTTTACTTGATGCTTTGTCTAAGAGTGGAAAACACTCGTTTAAGCTTCAAAATGTACGCTTATTTATTCTTTTTTAAACTTATTGATTGATGACTAAATACGCTTTCATTTGATTCGTAAATTTGTTTATATACTTATTAAGAATTGTAAATTAAATCGCGTCCAAATTAACCGCTTGGCTCTTGTTGGGCGCCATAAATTGTGAGAGTAAAAGTTGAAAACTTCCTACTGAACGCGTGGCGCATGAAGTAAAATTTCGAGTTTAGAAAAGTCTGAGTTTGGATTTGGTCCAAATCCCAATGCTCGGGTTTTTAACTCGAAATTTTCGAAAGCTTCATAATAAACGCTATTTATTTTTTTCAACTTATTGATTAATGATTAAATACGCTTTGTTTCGAAAATTTAAAGAATTGTATTAGTTGTGATTGCATACACTGAGCAGCTTTTATCGCTATGTATGTTAGAGCACGCCAATTGGATATTTGGCCCCAGGCGCCGTTTTTCCTTACTGCGGCGCTGTCTTTAATACACATATTTTGGTATTTGCTCTGGAAATAAGTTTATTGATTATACAATGCCAATTTCTTGAAATGCTTACAACTCTAACAAGTTTTGATTAATGTTTATTGGTTGATTGATATCATAGATTGAAAGCCATTTTTAACGTATTTATCAATTTGCATTTAAATTTCACCAAAAGTTCAAGCATAAAATTGTGACATATTTGTGATATTTGTAAATGTTGACAGCTTTAACAAGTTTTCATCAATTTTAAATAATCAATTGAGATCAAAGAACGGTATTTTTAACATGTTCCCCAGTTTTCATTATTTTATCTTATTTAGCTAGAATTCCACCAAAAGTTAAAGCGTAAAATATTTGTGATACTTTTAAAGAAATTATTTTATTCTGTTTTAAATTCTCTAAGAATTTTCGATATACTATAATATATTTTGAAATTGTATTTTAGAAAAACTTAGGTATTTTTTATTTGATCCTCGAAAAAAAAGTTATTTTAAATTAATTTGTATTCATCAATCTTTTATCATTAAAATAAACTCAGGTTTAATTTATTCTATATATTTATTAGGAAAATACAATTGTTTTACTTTCAATAATGAAAGTGTTTTTACTGTTATCAATTTTTTATTTTAGTGAGCTTAAATCGTTAATAAAATAAATAAAATTCAACCAATAATAAACGATTATTTATATAATGTAATCGGCTAACTGAAAATATTCGTTTTACCTACGATTTAAACTCACTTCAATAAAAAAAATAGATAACAGTGTTTTTAATTGTTTTTTCACAATATAGTATTTACATTCTAACTGTACGTATTTTTATAATTTGAGAAGCACATTATCTTAAAATATTATTCAATTGTCGTGAGCTTTGAACGTATACATATTAAGGATTATGCTTTTGGTTATCCATTGTTTTAATTAACCCTTTAAGCCCCTGAAATTTTCTGGGGCCCAAAAACTGTTTTGCCACTGCATTTTATTTATTACTATCTCAGATATACAGAGAGTTTTTCTTATAAATATGCATGGCTCATTTTCCTGTATACGCTATAAATCTTCATATATTCGTTGTTTTGACAAATATTTCAAATTGTACTTTCAAACAAGTGTTTTCTACTCCTAAATTAAGCATGAAGTAATATTTAGAGTTTAGAAAAGCCTGAAAATTTAGTTCGGTCGCGTAGGGAAGCGACCAAACCAAATTTTCAGGTGCCAAAGAACGCACATTTTCGGTGCCAAACGGTTATTTAAATATTTACGAATACAAATTAAATGACACTCTAAAAATTGCCTCGCCACTGAGATTAAATTGTGTACAAATCAATAGAATAGTATAGGGGAGTACCCGAAATTAAAATTTAACTGCTAGGATTCCCCGATTTCTACTAGGACAGCAGTCAGGGTATACAACGTGAGCGCGAGTGGGACAGTCAAAGTAGACATCAAAATCAGAAGAAAAAGGACTGGCTAAGAAGAGATAATTTAATCCCGAATTAAAAAATATTCTGCACGAAAATCTTCTTGATCCACAAAAAAATCTTGTTACCTGGACTGCATATTATACTAGGATTTATAAACCAATACGTTAAAGCTTTCAACAAAGAAGCAGACTGTTTCAAATACCTTTGTAGAACATTTCCCGCTACCTCAGATGCAAAATTGAAGGAAGGAATTTTTGTCGGTCCTCAAATAAGGAGATTCACAAAAGATCAAGAATTTGTTAATACCATGACCAAAACTGAGAAAGATGCATAGCTTTCATTTGCTAATGTTATTGAAGGTTTTTTTGGGAAACAACAAGGATCCTAACTACAAGGAAATTGTGAAAAACATGCTACAGAAATTTATGGAATTGGGATGTAATATGAGCATAAAAGTTCACCTTTTACATTCGCATCTTGATTACTTCCCCAAAAATCTTAGTGATGTGAGTGAGGAGCAAGGTGAAAGGTTCCACCAAGATATGAAAGAAATGGAACGCAGGTATCAAGGTCTGTGAAATGTTTCAATGATGGCTGATTACTGCTGGTCAATAAAAAGGGACAATCCGGCCCTGGAATACAGAAGAAAATCCACTAAACAAAGTTTTTTATCCAAGAGGGAAAGATCTTCTGGAATAAAAGAAATTAAAGATTGTTTAAGACTTATTTCAATTTACTTTACTATTTGTAATTTTTTTCTGTCTCTATCAATAAAAGTAGCGTTTATTTTGACCAATTTTTTAATTAATTTATTTTCAACATTGATAAAAAAACATACAAAATAATATGTGAGATCGAAATCAAGTTTCAAAACGTCAAAATTTGTTGGCCTTTGTTATTTGTATAATTATTTTAAAAGAAAGCTGTGTACAATAATTTTGAATCATTTTATTTTAAATTGCTTAATTTAGTCCATATCTGCATTTATAATAATATAAATTATTTACTAACACCTTATTGATTAGATTACATTTATATTTTGGTAGCTTCAGATATTTCGTACAGTTGCAACACTATTTTAATTATTTTGCTGTTCCCACTGCAAATATCAATCAAAAATATAAATTTCATTTATTTAAACAATTAAGTGCGCACTAGAATAACGTAATCTTCTATTTTTATGAATTTAAAGTTGAAAGAGGTCAGCCATCAAAAAGTTTAGCATTAATTGAAATCTCAATTCTTCAAACAGCAATAACCCACATTTCAAGTCACGACCGCATTGTTTGCTAATCAGCTCTGTAGCTGCAAGTGACGTCCAACTGAAATTTATCGTGCATTCGCCAATTACACATAAAATACAAAAACATTCTCAATGAAATTTTCATATCATTAGAATATCATTAGATACTTACTCAATATCAACATTCTTAACAACTTACTATAGCGAGATCAAAAGTAAAGTAAAGCAGAATTTCTCATAGATTCACAGAATTTTTTCACAGCTAGCTGCAGACATTGGATGCATCGACGCAATATTATAAAATCGTTTATTTTAAATTACCAAATAATGTCATTTGATGCATTTTATTATTTAACATTTATAGAAAATGAGTGAAGAGAAGTGTAAATATTTTTTTATTTAAATACTTCGATTATTACTACACACAAATATTAAAAATTGATTTTAAACAAAATTAAACTTATAAATTTAACAAAACTACTCCCAGATTAAGCATGAAGTAAAATTTCGAGTTTAGAAAAGCCTGAAAATTCGGATTTGCAGGGCGCGCGAGCGAAGCGAGTCGAGCCCCGGCAAATACAAATTTTCAGGTTTTTCTATGCGCGAAATTTTACTTTATGCGCCACGCGTGTACAACACCGATTTGATGTGAAGTTCAAAATAGACTATTATTAAATATTTTAAATAAAACATTTTAATAATTATTATCATTGTGTAACAGTAAATCTTCTATTTCAATTCTAAACAAACTTATCATGCGTCCTCGAATATTCGTAGATAATACAAGTGGTTGATGAAGGGTTTATTCTACAGTTCTTAATTTAGTTCCTAATTTATTTAACAGTAACATTGCTAAATAATCTTCATATAACATTTTCTTATTTAATTCAGCAATGCGATAAATTTCCCGAATTCCGAATGTTTGTACACGAATACGTGTGGAGCTAGAGTTAGATTGCTCTCACGGTATAAAATGTGCACACATATCAATCAATACATCTCGTTTATAACCAAGTATTACATAAATATTTTTCAGATTATTGAGTTTGTTGTGCAATTGCGGCCATCAAGAATGGAAATATGAAAACTATAAATCACGCACAAGAGATATTTTAATGTCCGATGCGGAATACGGATAAAACGTGTAATAAATTGTCCAATCATTTACGAACACAATCAATTCTTCTCTCTCCAAGAGAGCCGAGTCATAATCGCGCACAATATCATTGCACGTCACCGGCAGCGGCTTTGATTGATGGTACTTTAACGAATCCGCTTATTTAACTACATTTACATTCGCACAAGAATAAACATGTAAAGACCTAAAAAAATAAAACTATTCGAAAACGAGGGAATATGCGAATACACATATAAAGAGAAGTTAATAATGTGTATTATAAGGGATATACAAAAAGACCTAAGAAAACAGCATATAATAATAATATGTGAAGAATAAGTTTACAGTATGTCAGGAATTTCCGTTTGCACAAATTTTCACAATCCTCCGAGAGAATTTTTATTTTAATGCGTCATCGTCCTAAAATAACAAACGTGTCGAGAAGTAAATATGGGCAGGTAAATAAGGCAGGGTTGTATCGAAATATTAAGTTGAATGATGTGATAAGGGGCGGAGGGTTGAGGCACGTACATTCTTTAAGGAGGGTGGTAATAGAGTGTGGACCTTGAGGGAGGTTTAAGAATGCGGGGGTAATATTATTATGGTTGATAACAGATTTTTGCTGCGTGGCACACATTTAAGGGGGATGGGATCTAAGTAGGTCATCTCGGATCAATTCGGAGCTAGCACAGAGTTCGCATAAGATATGTTTCTTTAATGGGGTATTCTTTTGTCAAATTTTATTTACTTCTAAATGTAAACTGATTTGCTTAAAAGATTATTAATTAAGAATATTTAAACTGATAATTTGATATAAGAATTATTCGTCTAATTGTTTATTTTAAACAAGTTTACAAGAAATAAGTAATCTATTTACAAGAGTATTTTATTTTTAAATATGTTTCTATGTTGTTCTTTTGGGCATTAAAAAAATCATTTATAGAAATAATTCAGATATATATATATATTTATACGACTTTTTTCAAGAATACGAGAACTACAGAATATCTTATTGTATCATCAAACACATGCTAGTGAAGCACAGTACATTTTTTTAATTGAATATTATTGAATAGATTGACTTACACAGCAAATTTTAAGCATTATAGTTTTTGTCAGTTTTTATATTTTTGAAAATATGTATACAATATTTTTAGAACTTCATACTAAACTACCGTATTATACGCGTGAGGCATAAAGTAAAATTTTAAGTTTAGAGAAGCCGAAAAATTTTGATTTTACGGAGCACTTCGCTTCGCTCGCGCCAACAACTTTAAATTCTCAGACAATGCTAAACTCGAAATGTTATTTTATGCTTATTTAAGCCGTGGAAAGCACATGTTAGAATAATAATACCGCTTTAATAAATATGCAGTGCTAGAAGAAGTGAATATTAGGTATTTTATTTGATTTTAAATTCACGTGAACATCTGAATGTTCAACTGCCTTAAAAAACATAATTAGAGAAGACGGATTTAACTATTTTGTTTAAAAAATAGTATACAAATAGTATACGAAAGATATTCAACCCACTGAGCATAAACCAAACAAATAACGTTTTAGCAACATTATCACAACACTGTACGTTGCATCAATTGTTAACCTACCATTCCTGAAATCATAATGTGCATTTGATAATAGAGAATGTTCTCCAAGATTTTTAATAATTTGTTTAAATATTAATTTTTCTAAGAATTTCGATAATGCCGGTAAAATTGATTTCTCAGTGTGTTCTGAATATTCAACTTATTTGTTGGTTTTACACCGGATATTGATAGTACTCATTGCCCTGCACATTTTCTCCTATTTAACCGATTCTCTATCTCTTGCCGTTTAAAGGATACCCATGCATCGACTGCTTAATCGGGACACCCTGTATACTGTAGAATGCTTACTTTACAATTACAAGAACATTGAATTATAACGAACACCATATGTAATCCATACTCATAACACCCGATGCAAATTGGACCAAAATTGTACAATTTACTCCCAGATGTATTTAAAATACTAACCATAAAACAGTTTAAGCTTCGAATTTAAATCGTATCTGCTTAATAATCCATTTTATACTGTACATAAATGTGTGGCACAGGCATTCAAAAATTTAAAATACTTGTAATGTATTGTCCAGCACGAACCTTTATTATAGTTGAATCAATGATTGCAGAAAGGTTATGTCACGTTTTCATCAAAAATAGATTTTATTCAGAAATCGATTCCTCGCACATTTCTCGACAGTTGAGCGCGAAAAGGATACATGTTGTAATACGTACAACCTGAGAAAATCAAGTTTATTAGACCGTTGAATACAGAAACAATACAAGTCAAGTGACAGTTCAGTGACAGTTACTGTTTGAAGCATTGTCAAGCCATCGTCAGGACACAAAGTACAACAATTAAGAATAATATAAAGTTATTTTTAAACACAAACAATGAAAAATCAAAGTAAAAGTGGTCGTGAGTCGACTTTGAAAAAAATAAAACGGGGAATTGTAAATTCTGAAGATTAAAAGAGGAGTGTGGTAGAAAGTAGTAGGTAAGACCATTTTCATTATGATTTGAAGTCATTATTGGCATTAAGCTTTTTAATTTTTTATAGAGTGAAAGGTCAGCAATAAACTAATTATAAGGGTTCAGTTCTTCCTGCTAAATCGATTGGGGGGAGCCATGTAAGTGTAAGCTAAAGTGTTTCAATAGAATTGATGAAGAACAGCAACTGTAGATATTTGCACGTCTATATATCTTAGAATCAAAGGATGGGCAGGATATGTATCTACAGGGATTGATTCTACTGGAACAAATTAAGCAGCTACGACCGAGAGTAGAAAATAATGAATAATTAAAAAGAAGCTATTCACTCAAGTATTGTGTTTAGGTTAATTATGTATTTTGGTCAAAGGCGAGAGAAGGAGAATCTGCAAAACGGCATTCTTTATTGCAGATTACAAAGGCTTCAGTGTTTACTGCAAGCTGGTATTACTCCAAAAGATAAGAGAGGAAAGAATTCCAGTGGGAATGCTTAGCCTGTAAAAGTATACGAGTGCATGAACACATTTCTTAGTATCCAGTGAAAACATTCCACTACTCCTCAAAAGAGTATCGTTACTTAAACTCAGAACTAACTGTAAAGACTATGTTCTTAATGTTTTTGGAAAAATATCTAAATACAAAGATAAAATATGAATATTGCAACAAAATTTGTAGAGAAGATTTAGATCTGAAGTTTGATAGGCAGCAAGTAGATACATATTGCACGTGTGAAAACATGTCTGTGAAAATAAAGAGTAAAACGCTAAATGATAACGCAAAAAGAGTTGCTACAGCAGAGTTATATGTTCATAAAAGACAATGTAAAAAGTTCTACACCGCTCTTCAGGAATCAGCCAAGAAGTCCAAAGAAAATCAAATAGTATTAGCCTTGTCATTGGATTATATGCAGAATTTACAGTTACCCAAAATTCCTGTTCAAGATTAATTCTATTTAAGACAGTTAACTATCAATGTATTTTGCATTCACAACATGAAAACGGAAGAGGCTGTATTTTTTGTATATCATGAAGGCAGTGGCAAAAAAGGCCCCGATGAGGTACGCTCCTTTCTGTATCAGTATATAAGAGAATATGTATCTGCTAGCGTTAGGGAACTACAGCTTTTTAGCTATAATTACCCAGGACAAAATAAAAACAATACAATACATTGGCTAGAATGTGTCTATATCTAAAATCCTCTGGCAGATTTGATAGAATTGAACGATTTTTTCGGATCAGGGGGCACTCATATTTACCATGTGACCGGGACTTTGGCACAATAAAGCCAAAGCTCCGAAAATTCGATCGCGTATATACCCTATATCAATACAATGAACTTAGAGTATCCACTAGTACAAAAAATAAATTTACAGTACATATAGTAGGTAGTAAAGACATAATAAACTTCAAGAACTGGTGGAGTAAAATTTATAACAAAACTGCAATATCTGTAGAAACTGCACAAAGAACTGTGCCAAGAAAAATGAAAATTGCACTTAGCATCAGCACTTTTCATCACTTTTCGTACAACGTGAATGATGGAAAAGGTATAGTAGTTGCAAGTACCTACATCAATAAATTAGACGGAAACATGTTCCAATTAAAACTATCTACAGATTTAAAAATAATCAAAACATTAAGTTACCTAGAAGGTAAAGTACCAATAAATTCGAAGAAAATGGTTCACATTCCGCCAAGAGATTTTTGAATGATCTCTGGCCGATTAACACCTCTGACAATAACCTATTTCTGATATATTTAATATTTACTGTTAATTTTGTTTGTACTTAGTATCAATAGTAATATTTTCAACAAAAATTATAATTGCCTATATTTTTTTAGGTTTGACTGCAGAAAGGGCATATGTTTGTAAACTTTCAAGGTAATTTTAAATTTTTCTATAAAATAAGCTGTAATGAAATATAGTGTTACAGGTTAAATGTTTCTTTTATTATAACCATAAGAAAGCTTAATTCCGAAAAACAATGTACAAGAGGTAAACATTTTCTTTCCTACGACCGCTACCGAAAACAGACATTTCGTCGCTATACTTGTACATTGATAGGTGTCAATTGTATATTTGTATTTTGATAAGTAGGTAATGATAGTTTTGAAAATTTAATTTTCTAAACTAGTTTTGAAAGTAATGACGTTTGAGGACGTTAATGTCAAAATTATTAAAATAAAATAAGTAGTGATAAAGAACAATTAACGCCGCACAATGTAACCGTAACCCCGAAAATGGCCAAAAATACAATAAGGCTAACAAAATTAAACGTATACCTTAGACACAATTATATTTCATAATCATAATCTTTAGATTGGAGGAATAGGCTTTTTTGCTAAGATTTATCGTCAACTTAGTAAGTTATTATACTTTCAAGAAGACAATTCTGTGAGAGAAATTAAAACGTATAAGCAGCGCATGCTTTCGTGGTCTATATCAAGTTAAATAACCAGTAATAGAATTATTTTTTATAATAAGTGTCTATTTTAATTTGATATTGTGAGTTTATTATAAAATTAAACTTTTTTATAAAAGCATAATTACTACAAAAAATTCATGTTTTTTTTTTAATATTACATTTTGTGTTAAAAAAGCTGTTATTCTTTTTAATTGAAGTCTTTGGAACACATACAGAGAATTTTTCTTTTCAGTATACATATTTGTTAATTTTTAGGAGTTCAATTCGAAGCTTTTGACGAGTGTTTTCCACTCCCAGACTAAGCATGCAGTAAAATTTCGAGTTTAGAAAAGCCCCGTGAAGTGTTTTATATGCGTGGCTCATGAATAAAATTTTGAGTTCAGAAAAACATTTTCACGGGGGCTTTTCTAAACTCGAAATTTTACTCCATGCTTAGTCTGGGAGTGGAATACACTCATATAATATATGATGATTTACAGCAGATAATTGGGATATGTATACTTACAACAAAAACTCCCTGTCATAAACATTGCAAATTAATCAACTTTATTTATTACTATTTTTGTCCAATTTTCAGTGCAACGGTTACACTGTGAGCCGCTGCCTTTGGTTGTAGGAAAAGCAGAGTGTTAAACACGTTTTGAAAGCTGCATTGCATGCTCATACCTTGCATTTACTAGCCTTGCGGTCTCGTAAATGCAATTTGGTATTCGCATGCAATACGAAGCTCTCAAAACTATACTACTATTCTCATTTCCTGAAAACTTCAGAAAAATTGACTTGTATCCTTTCTGCAATCATTGATTCACTTTAATTATTTTTAATTTATTATTGTGTATTGTTTTTATACTTTTTATCTCCTTTACTACAAAGTTTTACGATATTGTGTATTCATAGCTATTTGTGTAATATTAAATTATCTATCTTTAATCTTCGAACCAACTAAGTAACATGACGAATTAGCTTTAAATACTGCTATTTCTCAGAAAAGAGATTATTATTATCATAATTATTAAAACTGAAACATTTCATGAAATACAAAAACATTGAAATATTTGGTTCTAGCAAGGTTTCATAAAAATTAACAAAAATTAATGAAAATCATTAAAATTATGGAATTATATTGACATAATTAAAATCTAAAATATAATGGTAAATAATACTGAAAATATGATTAAACATTTTGAAAAGTTTATACATATCCTAATATGCAACATAACTTAGAAAATAAGATAATTTGAAAATTGGCATTAGATATCTCGTCAAATTACACGAAAACATATAGAAAACTGTACGAAATATTGAAATCTTGAACTTTGAAAGAATTGAATATTTTTATGGTTTCTCTCTATTTTTTTTTTTTCTTTAAACGTTAATAACACAATAGAAAAACGTGTTTTTCGACAATGTTTACTAAATAGTTCCGGTGATGTCAATTTTGTTAAAATTTCCAAGTTATATCGTATTTTCGACAAAATTATAATCCATAGGAATCACCCGGTGTATGGGAGCCAGATGACTATTGTGCATCAATATAGATCATATTTTTTCCTATCCCTCTGAAGTCATACGAGAAAACCTTTTGTAAATGTTGTGACATGCACACGACACTATTTACCTATTCCAACTTTCCCTTCTTTAACACAATCCAACATACTAAGCCTTCTTTGCGATAACGTTCACTGAAAGATTTAAGATAAAAAAAAAATACGCAACCTGTGAGCGGAATAAAGTCTGTATCACTATCATATCTATAACATATAAACCCTCGGCGCACAAAGAATACTCCCTCTGAATGCATGTCTTTTCATCCGTAGAATATTTTCATATATACACTCAGTTGCATACACAAAGGCAAAACCGTGGTCTCTTTTTACTTTTTTTGTCCGGGGGGATAATCCCCGAACCAACCATCCGTTTCGTCCTTGTGTACGTGTGTGATGCTAAAAGGTCCCGTCCTTCCAACTGAGCAGTCTGACATTATTACAACTTGACATTTTCGGTACCTATTTTTCATTCGAATTAGCAGATCCGTCGTATCGAATTTCTGGGGGCTGTTCGCATTGGAAATGCTCGGGCTGTGACCAATGTGGATTTGCTGTTTGTTGTTTCCGGGGATTTATTTTAATTCGCGTAAAATTTACTTCCTATATGGGATTTTTTATGAAAGATTTTTTGGGGAGCATTTAATTTTGCATTCAGCGGAAATCCTCTTCGCATAATCCCGAGAATTTATGATTTATCAGGGGATTTATAAATGTGAATTTCTTTATATGAAATATATATTAGTCTAATCCAGCGTTCATAAAATGTTCGTAGGAGGGCACTTGCATAAATCATACATTTTAAACTTATTGCAGGTATGTGGAAATATTATGTAAATATTGTCTTAGACTTTACTTCTATGTGATTTTGAAATGAAAAGAATATCTTCATCGAGATCAACTTCAAGAGTATTTACTCTCTGTCAATTAGTTTATGCTTTCAAATACAATAAATAGATAGTATATATTTTTTACTTTAAAATAATCGCTGTCTTATACGCCTGGCATATGAAGTAAATATTTCGAGGTTCGAAAAGCCTAAAATATTTATTGCATGCTTAAACAAGAAGTGTGCACTAGTGATAGTCTGACTCGGGTGAGAATAATCGAATCATTCGATTATTAAAATAATCGAGTATTTAATAATCTATATTATCATTCGAATGATCATTTAAATGATAATATAATAGAAATCACGAGCCCCGTTCGAATTTACGAAGAAAAACGTCACCACTAAACATAATAATTTTACAGGTAAGTAGAAAAAAGACAGATATGTACTCATATACAGAGAATTTTCCTTTTAAGTATACATATGCATACGCTGTACATTTTCCGACACTCGGTTTAACAGAAAAATTCAATTTGAAGCTTCAAACGAGTGTTTTCCACTCCCAGGTTAAGCATGAAGTAAAATTTCGAGTTTAGAAAAGCCTGAAAATGTAGATTTGGCGGGCGGAGCGAAGCGAGCCCGGCAAATTCACATTTTCAGGCTTTTCTAAACTCGAAATTTTACTTCATGCGCCACCGGTACAAAACACTGATTCGATGTGAAAGTGTGTTTTAAACTTCGTAATATGTCAGTGTTTCGTACCGGTGGCGCATGAAGTAAAATTTCGAGTTTAGAAAAGCCTGAAAATTTTGTTTAGTCGCTCCGCGCTTCGCGCTACGCGACCAAACCAAATTTTCAGGCTTTTCTAAACTCGAAATTTTACTTCATGCTTAGTCTGGGAGTGGAAAACACTTGTTTTAAGTTTCAAATTGAACTCTTTAAAAAAAAGGAATATCTAAAGATTACGGCACATACACTGTAATTAGCATATGTATACTTGAAAGAAAGGCTCCCACCCCGTATATAGTTTTAGATAAATATTTGTAAATTCTATCATGTCTTTAACAAAAAGAGTCTGCGTACCCCACAGGTTGTATATTACCTGTGGGTTGTATATTTTAAAATATTTTTGTTTTTGTATCAGATTTCGTAAATCAAGCATACTTGGAGTGTTTTGGTTTCCCTTCGGAGACAAAAAAATAAGTATAAATGAAATTGCCAATTCTTGGTTGCAGAATACTTCAAACATTAAAAGTGCGATTCTTTTCGCAATCTACAACAAGTTAGTCTTACAAAGACTATATCAAACACTCATTGTTTAGAGGGAATGGCAAAGCTATACTGATGAGAGATGAATCTCGAAACGCGTCTATAGATCGCCTGAATAATTTGACCCAAATTGTTACATTTGCAGTAGGTTACTGTATGTAACAGCAAACACTTGTTGTATTATTCAATGTCCGTCGGGGTATTAGCCCGGGAAGTAGTTGTTTCAATGAGTGTTTGATATAGTCTTTGTAAGACTAACTTGTTGTAGATTGCGAAAAGAATCGCACTTTTAATGTTAAAAAATAAGTACTGGATGCCCAATGTTGAATGCAAAATCTGTGTTGAGGAATTACGTTCATGGGCCACTAAACAGAGAATTTCTTTAAAGTTCCTGTCACGATAACTGCTATTTTTGATTTGTGAATATATTAGGAATCAACAAGATTAACTGCTCTAAATGAATTTACCCCACATCAACATCAGCTGTTAGATCTGTAAGGAGTTCGAATGGTCCATTTTATCACTACCATCTACATCTAAAGAAAGCTCTGACTAAGCTGCGCGAGCAATGACGAGTTCGTCCCAGAAAACCATTTTGAACCAAGACCATTCAATAAAAACGAGTGTAATAATTTAATTAGAGACCTTGGACTCCCGAGAACAAGGCTTACTTCATGTTTTCGCTGAAGATATTGATTCTGTGTATTGCACAGATATGTATGGTTTGATGACTGCCATGGGGTTATAGAAATATAATCCAAACGAATGACGTTTATTTATCGACTCATCAAATCGCAGTTTTAAGTGTGTACACATTCGACCAAAGTTAAGAGAGAATACCCAACAATAGCATTGGTGATGAACAAGATAAAGTATAACGAACACATATGGGTAATTTGTGATGATCTTAAGATGGTTAATTTCGTTTTAGAACAACAAAGCGGCTATACCAAATATCCTTGTTTTGTACTAGTTCTAGGTAGCTTTAATGTTATAAATGCACCCCTTGTGTTACGAGATCGTATTATATTGCCACTTTTGCATAATAAACTTGGTCTGATGAAACAATATGTTAATGCACTAAATAAAGATAGTGAATGTTTTACGTATATTTCAAGGAAGTTTCCGAATCTGAGTTCAGAAAAGCTCAAAGCAGGCATATTTGATTTATGAACAATCCTCATTTCAACAGTTCAATGTCAGAAAAGAATGCATTGGATTCGTTTGTTTGGGATATTCAAAATTTCTTAGGCAATAAAAAAGATGAAGATTATTCATATTCATATCTTTATTGGTCATGCGAGGTTACATATTTATAACATATGACAAGTCAATTAAAATAAATAATAGATATAAAAGTTAGTTAGGATAATAATAAAAAATAAATATAGTACAAACAATAAATGCACAATAAGTAGACAGTACTTCTGAGGGTAGCATATACATGGTGTTCATTTAAGACCCTTAATATAGCTGACAATCTCAGTAATATTGTAGAATGCATTAACTGCAAATATATGTTTAATTCGTGATTTAAATAAACTGTATTTTAGGGACTTTATGTATGTTGGTAAATAATTGTATAACGCAATTTCTGCATGGTTTGGAGATCTCTCATAGAAAGAATGTTTGTGTTTATTCAGTACCAGGTTTTCCCGTAATCGTTGAGTAAGTCGAAGAGGTGTGTCTTACGTCTAGCGACTCTGATGCAACACTCTTCTTTTTATAATTATTTATTATTTCATGTTCTATTTTGCCAATACAGTTTTTATATGATGAAAAATGTAAGACATATAAGAGAATAACATGAATAAATTGTTTATTATAAATAATGTTTCCACCACCAGATTTAAGCTATTAATAATTGCTATTTTTTTTAAGTATTAGTGGGGAAAAATAACCTAACATATTGCTATATTATTTTTTGTCTTTAAATTAATTATTATATGAACTAAATTATCCCTTACAATGGATTATTTTATACATTTATTTCAAACAGCCTATTGTTATTTCTAGTTCAGTCCGATTCTTGTCGTTTTTCTTCTAAAATTAAGCACCAGGAAATAAATATCTCTTGGATATTACTATTAGTCGAGTATCAATGAAAACGGTCGATTTATACGGAAAAAGCCCCGCGATAAATTTGGCCGCAACATCGCATTATCCCGTTTAACCGAAGGTTTTCATCTTGCACCCAAAAGATTTTCAGGAATTATGGGACACGAACAATAGTTTGCGGAATTTATTATGGTCTAAGACATATTCGATAATAATGAAAAGGAGATTTACGAAACAAATCTGCACTGTTCTCGGGAAAATTAAGATAAAATATCTTGAACACATACACTTTTAAACTTTTAAAGTAAGGATCTAAGAAACTATATTAAAAAAAAATCCACGTCAATAGAACCAATAATTTTATTAATGAAAGTGGAAGAGAAGTTTTGTAGTTACCATTTCATAAATATGTTAATATTAGGGCTGGAAATTCGAATATTCGTGAATATTCAAATATGAAACATTCAAATTAGTCAAATATTTAAACAAATAAACTATTTGAAATTATAAATTTTTTGACGAATAAAAGCACTAATAACCTTTCTTCACACGTTTATTTGATTTACCAAATGTACAATGGATTAACACAGTGTTAATCCATTGATAATGGTCACATTGTGTCCGAAATGTATGTACATTTGGTAATTCAAATAAACGTGTGAAGAAAGGATGTTAGTTCGTCAAATTAATTTAATCTTCACGTTACTTAATCAATCAACTTATAAATTGTTCAAAATATATTAGACTTTTTCTAACACCAATTTATTAAAGTATTTATTTATTCAAATATCTAAATTAATTAAATATGTAAAAAGGTGAGTAATTTAATATCAGTTATGTGGTACTTGAATATCAATTTCCCAGCCCTAGTTTATACGCCTGTCTGCAAATGTTATTGCACTAAAATAAACATTACAGTGATATTTAGAATATTGAATGTTTCTCACATGATAATGAAAATAATTAAAACTCTCGGGTCTTTAATCATCTAATTAAAAGTGCTCTTGGCATACTAATTTCTGCATACTTATATCCCGTATATTAAACAGAACGTAAGATTATTTATTACTTCCAGTGTTAATTATACCATCAACCATTTTCATCAATTTGTGGCAGTAATTAACTTTATGCAAATCCCGATCGATTGGTATGGTAAGGCATATAAATCATGTCATTGTTGTACATATTTATATGCATAGTGTTCCAGATTAAATAATATCCATGGAACATCGTGCGTGTTTTTGTGTGATAATTTCCCTTTTCAAATAACATTAAGTACTTAATTTGCTAACAATAGTGAACCAGTTTCGAATAATAAAAATATAAATAAATATCCTATAAGATTCTACAGAATATATATCACATTTTTATGACTATTTATCTAAAGTAACCAAAGTAATTATTTTTTCGAAAATATCTAAGGATTTAAAGGTTATTCAAAACATATTGATTAATTGCAAAATGCCTTAAACAAATCTTCATAAATTAGGTGATCTTTAAACAAAATTTCAACTTTACTTTTCCTTAATATTGTGTCAAAACTGGAGGAAAATCATGGGATATATTTCTGTTTTCTTTACCGATTATTTAATAAACTGCATCAATTTTGAAAAACAAGTGTGAATTGTTCAAAATATGTAACAGTTTTAATTTAATCACATGATGTTATTGTTTTTATTGTGAAAATTATGTTCATTATATTACTATCTTTTATTGTTAACACTTCGTACATACAGAAAGTTTTTTTTTTTTAAATATACATATTCCAATTACGTGCTGCAAATTGTCAGATATTAGTTGTTTTTTTTTTTTAATAGAATTCAATTGAAACTTAAACGAGTGTTTTCCACTCCCAGGTTAAGCATGAAGTAAAATTTCGAGTTTAGAAAAGCCTGAAAATTTGGTTTGGTCGCGTAGCGAAGCGGAGCGACCAAGCCAAATTTTTAGGCTTTTCTAAACTCGAAATTTTACTTCATGCGCCACCCGTATAAGACACTGATTTGAAGTAAAGTTTACTTGTTTAAAATATTTCAGTGTTGTCAGTGTTTACGTATTATACACAGAAATCACTGAAATATTGTAAACAAGTAAACTTCATGAAGTAAAATTTGGAGTTTAGAGAAGCCAGAAAATTTGGTTTGGTCGCTCCGCTTCCCTAGCGACTAAACCAATTGTTAGGCTTTTCTAAACTTGAAATTTTACTTCATGCTTAACCAGGGACTCGTTTATAGCTTGAAATTAAATTAAAAAAAGCGTATGCGTATGTATACTAAAAAAAAAATTCCTATGCACTTTTGAAAATTTGTATTAAATTTTTACAATTAAATAAAAAAGGAATATCTCTTCAAATCGAGGACATTTAATTACTTATTATTTATGACTTGCATTTAAGGACAGACGAAGTATGATATTTAGTTTTCCATTACTGATTATTAATTTATGTAACTATTCAAAATAATTTAAAAAAGCATTTGTTAAAAATCAAATTAAATCAACATTAAATTTGTCTCAAAATTACAGAAACAGGTATTTGCAAAATCTTCGGTAAATAATATAGTTCATTTACATTTGTACTAATAATAAATTGATAATAAAAGTTGGTAATAATCCTAAATCCTTCACTAAAGCCGCATTCAATACAAACAAGGTTAATATCATTAATAACATTTAAAATTGATTCAAATTTAATCGTAAGTATTGATAGAAAATCGTAAATATTAAAACTTACAATGTTTAAAATGGTATAAATAAGTTGAAAGGTTAAAAATTATAACGAATTTTCAATAAAATCAATAAAACAAAACCAATGTTTTTATTGAAGTGATCAATACCATTCTAACGAGTGTTTAGAAAAGCCTAAAAATTGGGATTTGCTCGTAGAGCGAAGCGTAGCGCCCAAATCCAAATTTTCAGATTTTTCTAAACTCGAAATTTTACTTCATGCGCCAGGCGTATAATTTCCTGTTTTTTTTTTTAAGTTCAAAACCAGTTAATTCATCTTTTATCATTGCCAAAGGTAATGTGATGTGAAATAAATATAAAGCATGTAGTTGCAGTTCCAATTTATACAAAAAATTGACGAGCCTCGCATTTTCTCTTTTACAATTCATGTGATTCATGTGTCATAAGGAAATGGTAAAAAAAAAAAACTGGAAAACATTGATTTGGATTAATAATAAAATCATGTTAGATCTATCTAAAATCTTACTAATCCCAGTTATCAAGTTGTTGGATACATGCATTTACTCCCCTTCGACTTTTAATAAGTTTTAATCAGCGCAACCTAAAAGCAACTTGATAAAGTTTTTAATTAAAACCGACAGAAAAGGCTTATTTCCTCTCCTCCTCTTCTTACACTCTGAATTTTTAATCGTGTATTAATTTAGCCATTTACGTGTCAGAAAATTTAATTCGCCGCGCGCGCCTTCCCGAAAACTGGAAAATATCAATCCCGGGAAATGTCTTTGCATTTATCACGGCACTGCGTCGCACAAAACTACCCTCAGTGGAAACTAGGTCAGATTATAGCTACAACCGAATCCCCAGCTGCATCCATTAATTCAACTACAATTATTTAATTAAATATTACAGCTTGTACTGCTTGTTTTACTCACTGTTTTAGCGTTACTTGTTTTGTTGGAATAAATTCGAGCGTGGGTTGCATTTTCTCAGTTGAAATTTAGTTTGATTAATTAGATAGATTAACAATTTGCTCATTTGAATAAATCTTCATTGAAAATCTTCCAGCTGTGAGTATTATATACTTTGATAAGACAAAATATCAATTTCTTCCATTAAAATTACACAATTACAACGTTTTATAGCTATAATACCTTCTATATTGATTCCTTTGCAGTTTAGCTTTTATCTAAACTTGATAGTTTGAAATAATTAATTAAACACCAACAACATTTATTCTGCAACTAAAATCTTACAGATGGCCAACGCCCTAAGTACTTTGTCTAAATTTAGACCTAGATGGAACTGTCATCTTGAACTCGAGTTCAAGATGACAGTTCCTATTGTTATAATGTCACTTTGAATTCTTGTTCAGAATTAAATCAGTTCAACGTGATTGGTTCAACTGGCCGTAAATAATTAACCATACAGGAAATGTTTCTTTTAAGTATATATACGCTTTTTCTAAAAGATTTCAATTTGAAGTTTTAAATGAGTGTTTTGAACTCCCGGATTAAGCATGAAGTAAAATTTTGAGTTTATAAGGGGCGAGAGAGGCAGACCAATGGACACATGGCAAAAACAAACACTGAATGATTTTAGTGTGGATCAACAAAACATGGAATGAGCTAAAAAAAGACACAAAAGATAAAATTAAAAGAATCAAGAGACGCAAAAGATCAAATTAAGTGGAACAAAATTGCAAAATGTATATGCAATAGTACATAAGGGTTCCTACCTTGATAAATAAAAAGCTCAGAAGCACCTTATAAGGTGCCTTATGCTCCCCATGAAGTTTAATGGAATAATAATAATAATAATAGTTTCAGGTGAGATTTGTGAAACGTAAAACTTAAAAATGGAATGTATTTGAGCAATGATAGGTATAAGAAAGATTTAAGTGAGTCGTCTGAGAGAGTTATACGAGAAATTTGAGAAACGAGGAAGTTCTGAGAAAGACTTAAGAGGCACTTGACAGAGTTCTTGGAAAGAATTGACAAACAAGAGTTACAAGAAAGTTGTAAGGCGGTTGAAAGAGACGAATATCTGTAATGGAGACATTATAAAGGTTTGAAGATAGTTTTATTAAACATCTATGAAACGATAGACTTAAGAGAGTTTTAATAGAGACTTTAAGAAGTTTAAGAGGCGTTTGAAAGAGTTTTGGGAGAGAAGTACGAAACAAGAGATTGTTTGAGTTAGTTTTATTAAAATTTCGAGAATTCATAAACTTAGGAGAATTGTAATAAAGTCTTGAAAACGTGTTAAGAGAGGGTTTTGGAAGATAATACTCAAGAAAGCCTTAATTTAAATTCAGTTATTTAGATAGATTTTGATAGATTTTTTATGAAATCTGTTGTGCCCTCTCCCCTTGGCAACTTGCCGCGCCCCCTAATGTGACGTGCCCCCTGGTTGAGATTCCCTGCCTTATAGTATTCAAGAGAAAGATTGGCTAAGGAGAGACTTCTGTAACACGCAAGAAAGTTTTGGAAGAGAATTAAGACACAAGATACTCGAGAAAGTCTTATGACACTTCAAATGGAAACATTTGCGTATGAGAGACTTGAGTCGTCTAGATGCAAAATCAGTTTCATCCACTGCTATGAAAAAAAACTAAACTAAACTAAAATGCTGATTATCTTTAAGACCACGACATTTTGGCAAAATTAGTTTTGAGCTTTTAGCTTGTATCCTTTATAGCTAAAGCTATAGAATGCACCAATGCCAAATATATACAGAGTGTCTACGTTAAACCGTTCGTTAAAAGTTTATAGGGTTGCCGTTGCACTAAAAATTTGAAAAAAATCCTTGTCATACGGTTGAATCAGATCTCCTCATGTGAAATATTTTCAACTTTGTATCACTTCCGGCTCCACGGGAAGTAGCACCAAATTTGTTATTTTATATCGAACACCCTATATACTAGCATTTTTTTGGTTCCTCGTTTAAATTGCAACATATTATATTCGAGCATATGTACACTTATCTCATATAGTTTTCAAACAAAAAAATATATCTAAAATTTTTACCTCTAAAAGGCATCTTGAAATCTGTCTGTAACTTCTATTAAGAGTAAGATAAAAATATGATTTATATCTCTACTTGTACCTGGAGGATGCCTCTACGAGTACATTAATTGAAAACTGTCAATTTTGACAATAGTGTTCTTAAAATGTCAATATCGAAGTGCCCTCTTCAATATCTCGAAATTCAATTTTTTAAATGGAATTACCCATTTTTATCCCGTAGTACGAATGGGGGAAAGATTTCCTACAAAAAAGTATTAACAACTGTTTTTTTTTTGTTGTTGATTTCTGTAAAACTTTGTACTAATTCTTTCTATTATTTGACATTTCGCATGACATACGCAACAAAACAAAAGCATTACTACTTGCTTACTAACATTCAGTTGCGACTTATGCGCGCATTATTCCATAAATGCGACGAAGAACGAATTTTCGAAATAATTCGAAAACGACTTGCTTTAGGAGTATAGCATACTTTTTTGTAGGAAATTTCCCCCCCATTCTTACCACGTGATAAAAATTGGGTCATTCTATTAAAAAAAAAAATGAATTACTTGATATTGAAGAGGGCACTTAGATATTGACATTTTAAGAACATTTATTGTCAAAATTGACAGTTTCTAATTAATTTACTCATAGAGGCATCCTCTCGGCACGAGTAGAGATATAAATCATATTTTTATCTTGTTCTTAAGAGAAGTTACAGACAGATATCAAAATGCCTTTTAGAGGTCAAAATTTTAGAAATATTTTTTTTGCTTGAAAACTATAAGAGATAAATGTACATATGTTGAAATAAAATATGTTGCAATTTAAAAGAGGATCCCAAAAATTTACTAATATATAGGGTGTTCCTTTTAAAATAACAAATTTGGTGCTACTTCCGGTGGACACGGAAGTGATATAAAGTTGAAAATATTTCACATGAGGAGAACTGATTCAACCATATGACAAGGATTTGTTTCAAATTTTTGGTGCAACGGCAACCCCATAAACTTTTAACGAACGATTTAGCGTAGACACCCTGTATATATATATTATCATGACTCAATGAATGAAACGGATCTCCGGAAATTAAAAAAAAATATTTTGGTTGTAATCGATTTTGCATCTACACGACTCACTTCTGAAACAAAGGAATACTTGAGATGTTTAAAGAGAGTTGTATTAAACATTTATGAAACGATAGACTTAAGAGAATTCTAATACAGACTCGAGAAAGTTTTAAGAACTACTTGAGAGAGCTTTGGGAAAGAAGTACAAAGCATGAGATCCGAGAAAGTCTTAAGGTACTTGAGAGGGACGGATTTCTGTAATAGAGGTATTCTAGAAAGGCTTAGAGAGAGTTCTAAAATCGATAGACTCAAGAGAGTTTTAATAGAGACTTTAAAAGGTGATTAGAGCCATAAAGGGTTTTGGGAGAGAATACTCAAGGAAGCCTAAAGGTATTTAAGAAATAGATTTGCTAAGGAGAGACGTCTGTAACACGCAAGAGATACTTAGGGGAGTTTTAAAAAATAATTACACACAAGATACTCCAGAAAGTCTTATGACTTAAGAGGGAGAGATTTTTGTATAAAATACTTCTCAAATACGCAAGAGATACTTATGAGGTTTAAAGATAGTTGTATTAAACATTTATAAAACGATAGACTTAAGATAGTTTTAATAAAGATTTGAAGAAGTCTTAAGAGACACCTAAGAGAGTTTTTGTAAAAAATTAGGAAACAGATTCGAGGACTTATGAAGACACATGATGAGGACAGATTTCTGTAATGGGAGAGAGTTTTGAGAACATTTTCGGTACTCGATAGATCTAAGAGAATTTTAATAGAGACTTGAAAGAGTGTTAAGAGACACTTGAGAGAGTTTTGGGAGAGAATACTCAAGACAGTCTTAAGGTATTTAGTAGGAAATTTGCTAATGAAAGACTTCTGACCTAAGTTACTGAAGAGGAAGATATTTGAGGTCTACGCCTTAATAATATACGCTCAGGAATTAATGACAGGGACGTCGATCAGTGAGTAGGCTTTATCATTTCAAGTAATTATTTATTGAAATCAACCGAGTTTCGTAGATTATTTGTCTCCCTCGGATTTGTACAATTTAAAATCTGTTACCCACCCAACGAAAACGGTTCATCACAGCTTCATTCTTTGGGGCATAACACGGGACACTTGGGCACGCAACCTAACATCTATCCTTGCGACCGTTACTTCCACCTGAGTATGTAATAAACTATCTGTTTTCATAAACACGGGCAACATTTTTTGTATTTAAATATATAAGAAGTATATTTATAATTTGTTATATAAAATAGAACAATATAGTATTAACAAATACATGACTTATTAGTTTAATTAGTTATTAGTCATTCATGTTTTTTTACGTTTTTCTAATATTAAGTATCTGTCAATATTTGTACATAGTGGGCCGTATTCATACCCCACGTTTAGTGCTAAAAGCTACGTTAGATGTGTTCCTAGGTGTGACCTCAGTGCTGTTGTTTATCTCTCATATTTAAGTCACTTTTAAATGATACATACTTTCTGTGTCCAACAAGAGTTGTAAGAGTAATTTAAAGCCACTTTAATAAAACGTTACCTTTAGAAGAGTATTGTCCTTACGGCACATCTAAAGTCACATCTTGGAACACATCTAAAGTCGCTTCGTTTTTAGCACTAAATGTGATGAGGTGAAATACCAGTGATTTTATTTCACTAATAATACCTACATTCAAAACATTTTTGGGCATTTGTATAGTCCTGTAATTAAACTGTTACTAACGTGTGCATAGTCATGTTTTATCACATACTTGTTAGTAGCGCCTGTCTTTAGTCACTCGTATCGGCAAAATTGCTTTTTATGTAATTTCCATGTCAAATAGAAATTACAGAAACAACGAACAACTAATAGATGTCGTTACGATATTTATCTATGTAACCAGGATTACTACACCCTCTGTACCAATGTCCGTAACAAATTTACACTATAATCAATTTTTTCAGCGTAGAATTAGCAATATTCAATTACCAATTGTGGACTTTAATTAACTTTTATAGCTCTCCATGGGTTACTATTCAACATAAGTGATTTGAATGAACTAGTGTTGTAAAGTTTTTAAGCGAGCGCAAAAACGTGCGCTTTTTCTGTGCCCACAAAAATGCACATACTGTACTTAAATCGAAAGATGAAAGACAATACTCAATACGTACGACGAAGATAAATTATTACGCTGAAATTGCCAGGCTTACAGTTGTAAACGGACGAACAAATGTGGCCCTTATCCAACTGCCGTTCTAGGAAAATTAGTTTGTCCTACAGTGTGCGTATTCCTATGAGCAAAGGCATAGCACATGATTTTTGCGCTCATTCGTGAACTTTAAAATACTATTTTTTTTAACAAAAAAACACCTCATTATTCTAAGAAACACAGAACTTGGACGCTCACAATTACGCGAATGACGTTTGAGGTTACATATAGTCACATTTAAAGTAGGGGTATGGTGTGATTAAAAATATAGACAGTGACCAGCGCTAATCGCGTCAAAAATTGTACTATGCATACGACATATTTTATTTTCTTACTAAACCTTAGTTAGTCACAAATTAGTCATAAGGCCATTTATTTATTACTTCAAATTAATTATTTATAATTGCAGAAATATGTTTTTTAGTTATGTTAATATTACAATCATAATGTAATATAATATGCATTTTGTAGACATTATATTTCTAATATTTTAATCTAATTTCAACATATCTAACATATTTCTAAAAGATAAATGTAGGAGCCTGTAAGACGATCTGATATAAAACCCATGCTTTTTTGTTAATTTCATTAGAATTCGTCTCGCCCTATTAAAAAAGCGTATCGGTAACATTTCGTGCCCAAAAGTAGCCATTAATTCAACTAATGAAATACAATTAAATCTTCCCCCCTTCATTCTCTGTGTTTAGGATTCTCGAAATTGGCCGCCATAATTAGGATTATGCTAACAATGTTAACCGGATACTTTGCCCGAATTAAAAAAAGTCCCTAGCAGATGGATCGGGGAATTTCAAATATGTTGCATCCTCATGTTAAACGAGCAGCCGGTTATCTAAATTCACTTTAATTAGTCGGGACATGGTTTCGAGTTGTTTTCAATAAACGTCGACATTAGTCATTTCATTCCAAACATACCAATAAATATAAAAAAAGTTAAATGTAGAAATATTGGATTCTTAGGTAGCTGTACCAATAAATTCTAAAATGTTACACAGGGAATTTTTATTTTAGAAGGGGTGAAGCTTTTTACATAAAAAGAAATATTAAGTGTAAAGTGGTGCACTGCGTTCACTCGATTGAGCAGCTATGGATTTCATTTTCACTGCACAAAGTCACTTATGGGAAAATTCACATGAATATTTTCCATCGCTCTGGAAAACAACCCACATAATCCCTATCCCGAAAAAAAAAACATGAGTAACTGATCTTAAGGACCTACGCCCAACTAGTTTATTATGTACTCTATTTAAAGTTTTAGAAAAAGTAATTAAACCTCAAATTAAATGTTATCTAGCTCGCCATTCTATCCTACCTGATACACATTCTGGTTTCCGTAAAAACTCTTGCTCTACAGCTCTAGCTGACATCTCAGATAGTATAATTATTTCCCAGGATCAAGGCCTTCTGACAATACTTATACTACTGGACTTATCGAAAGCCTTTGACATAGTACCCTGCTTGACAAATTGTCTTAAATTGGTTTCGATCAGACATCCATTAGTTTTTTCAAAGAATACTTAAGCAACCGATCGCACATTGTAAGCTTGAAAAATAATCTGTCAAATGAGCTGAAGACTCACCGAGGTGTACCACAAGGCACTATTTTGCGGCCGTTATTATTTTTAATTTATACCTCGCAAATGTTTCAAGTCTTAGCTTAAATAACTACCACCTTTTTTAATAGAATAGAACAGAAAAGAATATTTTTATTTCCAGAAACAAATGCATACAATCATGGGAGTGTCAAATAGAGTGATGTACAAAACTAATTAGGACAAGATTATACATAAAAAAAAACATAATTTCTAAACATATTAAAAATACTTTTGCAGAAAAAGATACCACACATGCTCTAAAATTAACTCTGATTTAAAAAGAATTGTTATAAAATGCACTCCCTCTTAATAAACAATTCTAAAACTGAAGCTATTCTGTTTGGTCCAAAAAATGCCCGAGAAACAGTATCCCCTCTTCTTTCAATTACCCTGGATAATACCAATTTTACTGATATAAAAAACTGTTAGAAACATAGGACTCTATATACAGAGAGTTTTATGTAACACCGAACATACTAAATTGTACTTAATGTTAATTTTCCTATATTCGATGTGTACTGGGACGCATCAAAGCATTAAGTACGTTGTGATTGGCTAGGATTTCTAATGGTAATATAGTCAACCCAATGTACGTCAAAAATAAATTAAATTTGTCAATTATTATGTCAACCACAATATGTTGTATTTTAAATATTTCAGTACAATGGAATAGTTATCAACGTTGGTTATATTTTTAATCAGTAAAATACTAGTTAAAGAAGGTAAGAAGATACAAGCGCTTCATCAGTAAACACAATTTTTCGTTGTTTAATTTAACATATTCAATACAATTTTACACAAATGTTATCGCTTAATGTTGTTATACGGCAACTAGTAATGTTGGAAATTGTAGGATCTAAACCTTAATTCTTGTAGAACTCCTACGTACAAAGGATTTTTAAATATTAAATGATTTTGCAATAGTTAGGATATTATTAGACACTCTACGACATAACAGAAATTGTTATGTCGTAATTTCATCTCTTCCGATAATATCGACGGACTTCTAACTCCTCGCTTGTGAAATTTATCCAAACAAACTGTTCTAGAAGGTTCGAAATGGTTGATATAAATGGTAGTCCAGTTGAACAGAAACTTTTTTAGAAAATAAATCATGGGAATTTCTTGAACTATTTTCTCCATGGTATAAGTTTACCAGAATAATCTTTTCCTCCTTTGTATACATTATTGATATATTTAACTCTCCGTTCTTCGTCTATGTCTGCTTCAAGTGCTAGAACAGCAAATATCACTTGCTTGCGATAACTGACAGATTTCATTTATTTTTGAAGGGAAGAGTGTAAATTGGGTTGACTATATTACAATTAGAAATCGTAGCCAATCACATCGCACTCAATGCTTTGATGCGTCCCAGTACACATCGAACATAGGAAAATTAACATTGAGTACATTTTAGTATGTTCGGTGTTACATAAAACTTTCTGTAGATACTGACCTAAGATTCTATTAACATATTTCCCTTTGTATCAGAAAGGCATACGTAAATCTTAGGTTAATATATGTAAATAGGCACTGTTTATCGCAAAAGTTGAAAACTACATTATGTTAATCCTTAGTTTTGTCACACTTCAACTATTGTGACGTAGTATATCACTTTTGTTTAGATATAAATCTATTGATAAAATTCAACGTATACAAAATTCTTCTTTAAGATTAATCTTTGGTATTAGGAAATTTCAGCATATAAGTCATAAGTTACAGGACGTAGGTTGGCCGTCCACTTCATTTTGCCACTTTCTGCTACAAAATGAATCAAGATAAAACTCCACCTTATCTTTACCAGATAATCAAGTTTCGCTTTGACGTTCATACACATAATGTACGCGTTAGAGAATTATTAACTCCACCTCTACATAAATCTACTTTTGCAGAAAGATTTTTCTTAATACAAATCTCTAAAGTGCACAATAAGGTACCACAGGTCTGCAAAGCGAAATGTATCTTAACTTTTCCAAAACATTATGCCAAACAGTTGAATTTACATTAGCGTGCTCTTTGCGTATTATTGTTGCCGAATTACATATAGTTATTTTTATTACTCTAGATAACTTGTGTTTGGAAAGTTGTAATACAATCTTCTTTACTCGTTTTATATTATATTGTATCAATTTGTTAAATTATATGTTTAATGGCTCAGTTGAAAAACAGTCGCGGCGACCCAGCTAATGACTGAACTTCGCTATTAGATTTCAAACACGTAATTGTTATACCTGTGTTAAATCAATGTAGCTAAATAGTGTTTGAAATAAAGATTATTATTATTAAATGGATTCGATAGCTAACGCCATCTAATGTTCCATAGTGGCTTCGTCAATGACACGAATGCACAAGTGCATATATAGGTCACTGTTTCGTCCACGGGGCTATTCTCCGTGTAACCAGAAAACAAATATCAAAATTGAGTTTGAGTTCAGTATTCCGGCACCAGATACCCACAGACGCGTTTCGGACTTCAAGGTCCTCTTCAGTGTGGTCCCGACCCAGTGCTGAGAAATACTGAACATTTCTTACTATATCAAGCTAATATGTGAAAACTATTAAATGGATTCGATAGCTAACGCCATCTAATGTTCCATAGTGGCATCGTCAATGACAAAACTATTATCTGGTGCCGGAACTCAACTCAAATTCAATGTTGATATTATTATTATTATTATTACTATTATTATATGCAAAGTTACTTATAAAAAAGTCCCTGTATGTTATTTAATAATAGAAAATCAGCAAAATTTGCCAAAATTAATTAAGAATTTAGTCTATTATGTTTTTCATTGTAAAAAAATTATTAACTTAAACCAGTGTTTTAAATCAGATCATGACCTCAATAATTCTTTGCCATTCCCTGTTCAACCACACACCTTAGTAATTTAAATCTTCCGTAAATTCTGCGTACGAATTTATTTTCTGATTTATTAACCACAAATCGAGATTCGGAAATGGCGATTTGTTTTGCCGAACTCGTTTTTTTTTGTTTGTATGTGGCCTGTACACAATCACCTAATGGATCCCAGCAAGCACGATTTAATATTAGATCGGCGGTGCATTTAAAGTTTTTAGGGTGGATTAACCTTTTTTTCTCCCTGGGCAAATCCCGAAACTGTGAGTCAGCTGCTTCACGCGGGATTACTTTCGTTAAACGCGTGACTCGGAATACCATTTACCTTATATTGATCCGGGGTGTAAATAGGGGAGGGTCGGGGATTAATTTCTTTTTGAGTGGAAAAACGAACGGTAGTTTTGTGGTTAATGTCATTTTCTGGTAATGTGGATGTAAGTAATTTGATGATTTATGATTCATATAATTGTACGAGTTCACTTATTTTATTTAAAGGTAAATATTTATGGATCGTATATACAACTAAAATTTGAAGCTTCTCATCTAACAAGTAAGTTATTATAACAAAATTTCATTTAAATTTGTATCACGATTTTTTATTATTTATTTGACGTCAAAACAACATTTTACATGAAAATCAATAATTGCTATCCGCAATAATAATTTAATTTTAACTTAAATCTACTCAATTCATTTAAATTTGACCAGCGATAACACAAAAAAGTTTATTTTATGGCAATGCTTGTTTACCGAGTTACACATTGTTACAAGTGGGCTAAACATATTATAAGATGTACAACAGAATGGAACATATAATAACTGCGGGTTACGTGTTGGATATTGAGGTATATTCAATGCAAAACAATCTAGACACTCAGATGAAGGTATTTAAAACCTTAATTGTAAAGCTAATGTCGTATAATTCACGTCTTTTAGATAGACTGCATAAATTCGCATATGACCTAAGTTGGTTTACATTCAAAAATAATTTATATTTTAGGTATTCTAAAAATTTTATTTGTACATATTCCAATCTGTCTATGTAACAGTTAAAGTATGGCGACCAAATAATATTACAGTATTCCAATATCGACCGAACTAGAGGTTCGTTTAATAAACCCGAGTATTCTGTTTGCTTTTGCAATAATTGTATCAATGTGGTATGCAAATATGAGTTTTGTATCTAATAAACACCTAGATCTTTAACAGTTTCTACATAATTAAGATCTATGTTGTCTATGTTATAATTGAACTTGTATTTGTTAATTTTACGACTAAATAATATTACATGTCATTTATCTATATTAAGTTTCAGATCACTTCTTAAGCACCAGGTTTTTATTTTAACCAAATCAAATTGTAACATTACAGCATCATCTTCTGACTTAATTTCAGTTCATCCGCAAATAATAACATTGAAGAGTTGAGTCCAATGCCGATATCGTTGGTAAAAATATTGAACAGAAGAGGGAACCTTGCGGGACACCAGATGTAGTGTAATAAATTTCGGGTAAACAATTATTTGCTCAAACTTGCTGAAGACGATCTGATAGATAAGACGCTATCCACTTTAGAATAGGACCACAAATTCCGTACATGTCAAGTTTAGCTATCAGAAGTTCAATGTTGACTTTGTCGAAGGCTTTGCTGAAGTCCATGTATACGGAATGAACTTCGTAACCAATTTCAAATGATTGTAAGATAAAATGACTGTACAAAAAATATTGGTATCCGCGGACCGTCCACTCATGAAACCATGCTGCTGTGAGATAATGACCTTCTTAAATATGTTGGACAGGTAGTTGTAAATAAGTGATTCCAACATTTTTGGAATAGCAGACAAAATACTGATTGGACAATTATCTAAGTAAAGGTGATTTCTGGTTAATCTATGCACAGGAAACATTTAATAAGTCACTCTAGACTTAATTTTCAACATAGTTCATAATTTAAATGACGCTAAGTAATAAAATGAGTTGTGCAATATCAAGCCCATATTTGCCAAGTGATTACAAATATAACTAATACGAATTCCTTAGTTTTTTTACAAAAAACACATACAAGTAATTTGAGTACACGTAATTAGGTAAAAGAATGACAATAGATTAAGTAATAATTTAAAAAAATAAACACTGCGAATTGTTCCACAAACAAATTTAAAAACAATTTTTATTTTGACGGCTCAAAATTATGTATTGAAATCACAAAATAGAATGAGTAACCAGGAAAACAAAAATAATTATGTAATGTTTTAGCTTCATAATTAGTTTAATGCTGCAATAAATTATCGAAACCATTTTAATAACAATAATTATTAATATGTTTTCGAAATTATTAATTGCATTTCGCAGTTAATGCAGTCAATAATAATTATCTCGCTGATATAAATTAATTCCAGAAATAATGTTCCCATAAATGCTACCATTCATCAACAATTCGCTCCTGTATCGAAAAAAATGTTCTCGATTTTCGGAATGCGACCGGTCTTTCATTGCGGTGCGTGATAATTGGCAGACATTTTCTGATAGAGACCAAAAAAACGAAAAAATGTCCCCCCGTATGATATATACGTCTCTTTTACGACGGAATATCCCTTTGTATAATTCACAAGCCATTTACGCCGTCCTGTTTTTATTTTCGACGTCCTTTGCGGCCTCCGCCTCATTTGAGCGTTTGAGATTGTCCAAATGTCCGGCCGGAATATTTGTTAAATTAAATGCTTTTTGCGCCGGCCGAGCGGTAATTACAATCCGTTTAAGAACACTCGGGCAATTTATAAATAATTTTATTAAGGTCGTTAAATTAAAACGCGCAAGGCTCGTTTTCGAGAGGAAAGGAGGATAATTGTGGATGTGCGGGGGATTTTTCTTTTTATAAAACAGGGTTGATTAATAAAGTGCCAACACCTGATTACGCGGTTTTGTGTAACTAAGCGGCGGTGATAAGGGAGAAAAATGTCAGGGGATTATTTTTCGGGAGCCTTGAATTAGGGTGGATATAAAGATTTATATTAATTTGTACACGTTTTCAAGGTTTGCTTTCAGCGAATTACAAAGCGTTGCGAAGTGCTTTAAGATTTAATAAACACATTTTTGGAAAATAAGTTTAGAACAAGGATAAATTATAATGACTTTATACTCGGAGCCATATAAAGAGGGAAACCAACTAATGCAGCAAATTTAGGGTCTTAGGTAGAATATATGTCTAGGTCGGGAAAATATACAGGAAGCTTTTCTTTCGTTCAATTTAAAACAGTGGTTCCCAACGTGATGCCTACGCCCCACAGGGGAGAAATTTTAGTTTTAAGGGGGACAATTGAAAATTAAAGAACGACCAAATGAAAAACTAAATATATTTAACGTAAACTTAAAAGAAATCTCCCTGTATATGATTTCATGTAAACTTTTGAGATATTTGTTTTTATTTTAACGATTTCGAAATGTCTTTACTACTATTTATTAACGTTTTGTCTGAATTCAGCTCAATTTGTTTATTTCAGCGGATTTCACCTGTTAACGACAACATATTAATAATAATGATGTAAAAATAAACTAAATCCTAAACAAACATGAGGTTGCATTATTTGTTTCTTAAAATAGTGAATTGTCTTGCAAATGTTGATAATGACAGTTAATGAGATAAGCTTAGAAAACACTTAACACTCTAATTAATTGTTATATGACAGATTGATTTGTTGGGTAAACAGTCTTGATTTTAATGTTTTGAATTTTGTAAGGAGTGTTTCCTTACAAAATCTTGATTAAGCATGAAGTAAATATATCGAGTTTAGAAAAGCCTAAAAATTTGGATTGGTGTAGCGACCAATCTAAATTTGTAGGCTTTTCTAAACTCTTCATGCACCAGGCGCACGAATGCTGATTTATCGTGAAGTCCAAATCGCAATTGATAAACAATTATCTTATAATTTCAGATATCCAAAATTTTGTGACAGAAAATAAAACAGTTTTTTATTTATAACGTCAAGGAGAATATCTGTGCTTTTTATAGATTTTAAATAATAATTAAGAAATCCAGCGAATATGCAAAAATTGATATCATTTCGGGATTAAAGTTAATTTGATTTTTATATTAATACTAAAATTGTTGTTAAGTTGGCAAAAACAATATTTTAGAATAGGGATGTGGTGAATGATGGTGGTTAGTCCTAAATGTCTTAGTGCCATTGTCATTTCAATTTTAATTTCGAAATCGATAATATGTGTTCTCATCAAAATGTCTAAAAAGAACGAAATCCTTGCAAAAAATCGAAAACCTGTGGTGTATTTATTCTATTGTGAAAAAATATCAGTGTCCAGATACATTGAAGACTGTAAACCTCAAAATAAGAATTTAAACAAGAGCTTTGTGAAAGATTTGGATATTTCATGTAAGTGTTATGTATTTATTTTCAAATCATCACTTTAAATCCATTTGCAGATATTGTACTGCGAGAAAATAATAAAAGAAAACTAGGAAAAGTTAATGGCGAAGAGTTCGGTAAACAACCTTCCTCCCATTATTATTACACTAACAAAGGTAACAGATTTAGAAAGTAATCCTAAGAGTTATAGTTTATGCTTTGATGAAACAGAATTTTTTTAATTATTTTAATATACTGATTCAATAATGTTTTGCTGTTATTGTAAATAGTTAATATACATTTCTTTTACAGATGATAACAGTTTATGATTATATTAGTTTATCATTACAAGAATTTAAATAACACTGATGTGCACCACTCTTGCTATGCATAATATAATTGTCTAAATGAAGGCTTCATGAACTCTAATCTAACACTAAATCTAGTAACTCATAAAGGTGATTCAATAAAATGTATTTATTATACCTGGTGATTTTTTATTGAAATTTTGACATTGACAATTAATATTAAAATCAAATGAACTATACATTTTTTTCTGTATAGCAAGTTTTGTGTCTAACATTAAATTACAAATTGTCACTACTTTTCTCCAGTAATATTACAGAAAATATTACAAATTTTAAATTACTGGTTATTTTACATCAGTTTGTAGATGAAATTTTGCAAGTACTACTTCACAAGCAATGGTAATTCTATCACTACTCATTTAATACAATACTTTACAGTTGCGATAAATATATTGTTCTAATTATTTTAAAACTCTTAATGTTATAACAAGAAAATTGTACGTTTCTGTTCGTAGCCGGGTATGAAAACTTACTTGACAAACACAAACTTCATAGAAACGCTCATTAATGAGCAACACTTGAGTTTAGACAGCTAATATTTATTTCCACAGATGGAGTGCCGTTAATTAGAGGGAATACAATGTCAATAATAAAATGTACCTGGCGAGAGAAGTAAGTATATTCGCGAGTTGAGCCGTCAGCGTTAAAGAACCCGCGCCAGCGGTGCGTTTGAGCGCACAAAACGATCCGTAAATCTAAGCGAATAATAACGAAATGTCAGCGGGCAAATATGCGTATCAGTATGGATGCATGAATGTATGTAAATCAAAAAGGCGATTAATTAATAAACGCCGGTCGGCGATTAAGAGTGGGCAGGGGATGAGTTAGTGTGAATGCGCAGCGCGTGTTGTAATTTTTATTTTTCTTTAATAAATAACACGTTTTTAAATAAGTAACACGTACGGGATGAACGAACGAGAAAACATTTTTACGAGAAAAACCTATAAACCATACAACATGCATCCCTTTTATGTGTGTGGATATGCATTCGCATACACATGCATTTCAGCGATGAACGCTGATAATTTATTCAAGCCTAGGTTGTTGCAGCGCCTGCTGCATATAAAATATAATTTACCGTCTGTTTGACAGCAAATCCGCGGAGCCATAATGTTTTACCCCATAGAATCCCCGATATCCAACCTTTTGTTGTATTCAAATTGATGAAGAACTTTTTGTCTCCATCTTCGGTATAATGATTAATGGTCCGCCTCCGAAAACGCCAAAAAGACGGCGATTAACTCTGCATAGAGCTTCCTTAACCGAACCATTAACCACTTTTGTGCAATCAATAAGGATTGCCTTATCCTTATCACGTTATAATTACACTCGCTGCTGTTGCAATGCTTCATTTAATCCATTCCTGGGTTACTCAAGTCAGGCATAATGTAATAAACACTCACGCGACTCATGTATACTAAATATAAATAGTCGCTAAAAACATATTTTTACCGATAACAACGTTGTGTTACAGTTTACTGTTATTAAAGTAATCCTAAATTTATTTTTTTATACGCAGCGACACGTTTTATTCCTTTTAATTAAAGGCTTCTGTTAATTTGTGATTAATTTATATTGCATGCAGGTAATTGGGTTTTCTATCATGTTTCATAAGATATAATTAATTTTTAACTTAGATGTGGATTTAGATATCATAAATCGTTTATATTAGATTATATTTTATCTACAACAAAACATTTTTTTCCACTAATCAGTGGCAAGCCGTCCTTTAGGGAAGTGGGGCTGCAGCTCCCCAAGAATAAATTGAATAATAAATATTTTTTTCTACTCCTATTATGAAATGTCTTAATTATGGTTCCTTCGCTGATTAGTAAATGTAATACATTATATGCATTTTTTTATAGTACGTGTTTGTTTCCATAGAATCCATTGTAGTTGTAGAGTTACAATACACTTATTGTAACTATATAACTACCATGGTTTCTATGGCAATGATCATGTAATAAAAATATCGTATATAATGTATTACATTTACTCAACTGATTCGTATGCGCCGTGGAGTGCGACATGGAATACGTGAATCTAACAAAGCATCTGAAATTATAAATTGTATACGCTTGGCTTGCGTTACACAGACCGAATGGTGTCTCCGGATGGGCCAATTCAAGTTAATTCAGCAAATCAGCACGTCCGATACGTTAAGCTAACTCGCGATGCTTAAAAGTATCGAATACAAATTTAATAATTCGAAATGAAACTTTTCCCTTTTCGATACCAGTGTCATTGTGCTATTTAGTGTATGAGAACGGAATATGGGAGCGTCGGCGGAGCAGCAATAGTGCAAGGGGAACACATCAAGCCACATGTTGAAGAAAACCCGGAGGAAATCCGTGCGTGCGAATTGTGCGTTTAAAACATAAAATGGCGAAAAGTAGTGATAGTTTGATAATAATTAAAACTGAGATGTTTTACTATCTGTGTATAGTGGTAGAAAAAGTACAGCGTGCAATTCGTATGAAATGTCCTGTTCTCACTCGTATGAATTGCTTAGTTTCATACTCGTGGCAAAAATCATCATTCCATGCTCATTTTACAATAAACTATAATCGTATTCTCGTTTATTACCTTTTAGTAATATATTTTTGTAGAAATGGATGAAGAGTAAAATATCTACATATAGTATACATTTTTTTAGCTTAACACTGCATGAAACACGTGTCCTACATTTAAAATATATGGGCCTCGGCGTGTCGACTTTAATTGTCAACGTGACAGCACGTCGACTATGTCGAGAATGTCAACAATACTATTTATAGGTTATGTTATTATAATATATATGTTGTGTTTGTGGATATTTTTGGGTGTTTTGGATATTTTGTAAACTTCAAAAGTTTAGCCAATACCGCATCTCATTTTGCTGAATACTTTGAATGTTATACTTAGAAATAATTGTCAACATTGTCGACGTCAGTAATGTTCCTCAAATAGTCAAGGTAGACGTGATATTCGACGCGTCGACAATGACATTGATACCTAATAAAAATTCCCTGTATGTATGTATACTTAATTGAAAAAAATCCCATTATTTAAAAAAATCCCCTGTATGTAGATCTGTCACAAAATATAATCGATAACATACATCAAATTTTGATACTCTCACTAAACAAAATATTTTAATGCAAAATGTCTTACTTTAAGATTCTTGCTTACAGGAATATATATTTATTTATCGGAAAAACATCAAAGATGTATGCATTTACCTTCTGACAATATTCTCGAAAATTGTATATCTCCCAACCCTTTACTTGCAATTACTTATCCATTCTCATTACAGCAACGTAGGAGGTAGAATTTTCAATTCAATACGTCTTAAGTTAATCACTGTTTAGAAAAGGAGTAATGCATACCCTGAGATTATTTTGCGGTTTCGTGATAAGCACTCCACTCTATTCATACTAATGGCACAACGGATTATCATCAGCTTTAGACTATAAAAGGTGTGTTGATGCGTATAATGACTACTTTGCTGACTGTTTGCGCATTCGCCGACTTTTCAATGTCTACCTATTTTGGTTTATCAACGCTCGAATGATTAACATTTAAAATATTTAAGAAGTGAAAATGGAGAAAAATCTGTATATATTTTACTACTTTTAGGACTTCTAGAAAGAAATTTAATCTTCAATGGTGATTTACATTTATTAAAGAGATTTTATCAATAAAAGTACAGCGGATTTGAATTTATTGGATTTCATAGTGATAACATGAATATTTTCACAACTCTGCATTATAGAAATTCATGTTATATGTATAGAATATAGAATATGAAAATATCGATCGTACTATACATAAAATATTTCATTGTGGAATCATATTGAATATTTCAGCAAATACCGTCCTGAAAAAACCATATTAGTATACACACATAAATATATTCATACAGTGCGAACGGTTTTTTTCCCGCGTCGCATTTCAAGTCAAAAAATAAGAAACGCTATAAATAAGAAAGCCTTGCGGTGGTTAAAAAAGCAAACAGCAAAAGGGAGATTAATGATAATTGTAGGCGGCAATAAATTTCGCCACCGCTAAAAATATGCTTAATGCGTTTCGTGCTGAAAAAAGCGTGATTCCGCTTTCACCCAAATGCGCTATACACTAAATTCGGAAGTAAATGGTGGCCATCAGCACTCCTTCCGTTTCGGAATTATATCTCCTCTAAAACACAAAGTAATCGATCTGTATATCCGGTTCGTGCATTTCTTCCGTTCGGCCTGGATTTCGGGAATTCTAGCTCTTTGTAACTCGAGCATAAATCATCTGTCGCTGAAATGGTAAGAAAGTATGTGATGTGTATTATGAAATTGTGGATTTATAAACGTCTGCTTAGATTTTCGCAGGAAAGGGCGTATAGGTCATCGTTTTCCAGTAAATAAATAACGCGGGAAGGAAAGGCACTCGGTAATGAAAAGACGGGAAAAGGGAAGAAAAATAACTATAAATTTTCAAAGTGTTTTATTGACGCCTGGGGCTGGCACTCGCCGATATATTTATTATGTGCTGAAATTTCCGCGTTTGCCCGGGATAAGCCTTCGAAAAGTGAAAATTCTTATTTCCTCTCTAGATTCCAATCTTTATACACAACATTTTCAAATATTAAATTCAATCTATAGTAAATCTCACTAAATAATTCATATTCGAATGGAAATATTTGCAAACATGTTACCGGGTTTAACAGAAATCAGACCAAACCCATGAGATTCATGTTAAAAGCTTTAAATCAGTGTTTCCCAACATATTTTTTTGTAAACTCGAAATTTTACTTCATACTTAATTGAAGAGAGAAGATACTCGTTAGAATAGTATCAAGGACTTCAATAAAAACATTGGTTCTCTTTTATTGATAATTCATTATATATTTTTCTGACTATATCAACTTATTTATCCCGAAAATGTTTTTCGTATTTTATATATTATTTAGTTAAAAGTTTGCAAACTATAAGAAGCGTAAGCTTATTTTCTCCAATTCAAATATTTTTGAATTGAAATTATTCTTATTTATAACATTTAAAATATTGTAACTGTTTTAATATGTTTCAATATTACCAATTTTCTCAATTGATTGATGTTATAAATGTTGAATGCACTACATTAATCAGCAAATAAATGCGTTTTTTAGTTATTTTTAAAAATCACAAACTGAACTTAAAAATATATGCAGTTTATTAGTCGTGTATGAAAATTTAAATATCTCGTTTCATTTTTAGTCAAAATTAATATTTGATTGAATAGACTCGATTTTAACAGATAAACCTTTATTAAAATTGTAAAAATACAAGACATTCATGTATTATTTTAAAGTTAAAGTTGAAATTTTGCTGAATAATCATCCAATTTATGGAAATATTCATTTGGGAATTTTGCGAAAATTCAATATGTTATTGAATAACTTTGAAGTGCTCAGATTTTGTTGAAAAAAATAATTAGTTTACTTACTTTAAAAGATCCGTTTGTTTTGAAAGTGACCTAATTTCAATTGCGGTAATTTAAAGATTGCTTTTCAATAAAATTAAACATATACTCCTTTGCATCTTAGAAACATAGTGAAATCCTATATGATTTCACTATGTTTCTAAGATACAAAGGAGTATAGGTGTCAATATGAAAGAAATTGAGTTCATGAAAGGAGAACAGTTTTTTTGTTAATTAGCAAAGAGTTATAGAGCTTTCTTTAAAATATACTGCTACTCAGTATATTTTCTGTAAATCCACATACCACTTTTCTATTTTGTTTGTTAGTTTTAATCCAAATAACTTGAAATTTACTTTACATTCAGATTGTGGAATTTGTTGAAAACAAGAATTTATTATTATCGACATAGTCTAGATATAAAGCCAACTATATTAGTATTACATTAACTAATGTATTCGATAGAATAGTTGCGGCTACTAATACTGTATTATGTGCTTACTCTACTTGACTAAAGTAAAGCATTTTATACTATTATTCACGATTTATTAGTTTAAAAACTGCATTGGTTTCAGTTTTACAGCAACAGACTTGATAAAATCATATTTGACTAATAGGCAATAACGGGTAGTTTTAGGTGATCATCTAACTTTATTAAGGTTGAATCGGGGTCCCACAGGGTTCAATATTGGGTCCAAAATTATTATCTATTTATACTTCTACACTAACAACTATCTAAAAATACTGCTCTGTTAACATTTATGCTGATGACTAAGGCTCGGATTATAAGCAAAATGCAAATTTGTTATTAATAGAGGCATATCAACAAAATTGTTCTTCTATGCATATCTAATGGTTTTTGATTAAAATAAGAGAAACATTAAATATGTATATAAAACTTAAAATTTTGTTGATATACTCCTTAATAAAAAATATGCAGTTTGCATATAATCCGAGCCTTACGGATGACACTCAACTGTTGTATTTATTTAAACTTGGAAATGTGTTAGATGCAGACAACAATACTAATCTTAATATTTCCAATATAGTTGAACACTTCCTTAAACATTCTCATCATATAAATCCTAATAAGTCAACAGCTATGTTATTTGGCCCACGTAAATCAATTGAGCTTGCGAAACAGCAGTTAAAAATTTAACTTAATGATACCACACTTCCTTTCGTAGATTCTGCCTGGAATTTGGGTCTTATTATTGATAATGATTTACGTTTTAATAAACATATCAATAAGTGTGCATTTACAAATCTTTTTTAAATTTAAAGTTGATATATCCTAGCAGACACTATTTAACAATTAAAATAAAGCGAATGCTTTGTGAAGCACTGGTATTAAGTCACTTTTAATATTGGTGATGTAATGTACAATGTTTGCTTGGACGATGTAACAAAACGTGGGTTCAAAATTGGGTTTAAAATTGTTGTATTCGTTTCATATTGAGTATTCGGAAGTTTGATCACATCTAGTATAAAATAAAGGATATAAATAGGCTAAATATGAACAACAGTCGAATACTATACTACTGTACGTTCTATTATAAAATTTTATACTCTTATAAAGGATTGTGACCTGCTGCAAAGTGACCTCTCCTCTGTTCATAAATGGTGTTGCGATGTATTCTTCAATATTCAAAATTGTAAAGCAATATCTTTTTCCAGAAAATCAAATGTTATTAAATTAAATTTCAGTATAAATAATATACATCTTGAGCAATTGTGTAAAATTAAAGATCTGGGAGTGTTACTGGATATAAAATTCACGTTTGATAGCCACATTAACTCAATTTACAACAAAGCATTAAAAATGTTGGGTTACATAAAAAGGATTGCCAAAGATTTATCAGCTAAATCATTCAAACTGGTCTATTTTGCTTATGTACGCTTTAATATGGAATACGTTTCATATGTCTGGTCTCCCAATCCCATTACTCACAGTAATGCTCTTGAGAGAATTTAGAACAAATTTCTGAAGATCCTTGCTTTTAAGTCAGATTTAAACGATGACCAAGTTATGTCAGTATTTAACATTGATACGCTTAACGACACAGGATTCTTTTAGACTTGAAAATTTGAATATGAACCACTACTTGTCAATGTTTTATAAATTGCTGAGTAGCCAAATGCCATGTCCGTATTTATTGGCACACGTTGATTTTTACGTTAATATATCAGATCGTACTACTCGTCATAGACCACTATTTCGCATTCCCATGCATAGGTCAAACTACCCCTACAACAATCCACTCTCCAGATGCATGCGTATTTCTAACTCACTGTCTCTTGATCCCAATTTTGATGTGTTCTCCTATTCTCAATTTATGTCAAAACTAAAGCAAGTACAATTTTCATTTTTATTACGACTTGCATTTTATCTTACACCAATATTTAGATTTTGTCTCTGTTGCTATATAAAGCAGTATAATTGGTCAATTGTTATTTTTAATGTTTATATTCTAATGTAAAAAGCTGTATTGCCGTTAATTAAGGAATTTGAATTTAAATTTGAATATGAACCACTATTTTGCCCCCGTTATATAAAGCGGATCTCCATCAAAGGTCATTTTTCTACAAAATATATAAAATATATAACAAAATTACAATGTAAAAATTTAAGCATTTTATAGTGATATGCTTTTTTTTTTTTATATTTTCATCACATGATTGTAATGCATAGGTTAAGTGGAAGAGCAGTTCTATAGTCAACCAGACTAAGACTGAACTTCGCCTACATATCTTCAATATAACTGCATTGTGACATTGCATATGTACTTAGTTTCAAACAGACGATATATACGGTCTGTTTCTGTTGAAAGTTAAAATACATTTTATTGGAGAATTGAATTAAGATGTATTTCATTGCTGCCATTTTACTATATTTATTAATTCTAAGCTACGCGTTTGTAGAGACCACTTGACCAATATTTCTGGTAACAGATCTTATGTTAGAGGCATTACTAGTGATGTATGTGAAGGATTCATTACTATTGGTGATTTTTTTTATAGTAGTGAAATACGAATAATATACTCTTACAAACAGGATTTTTTTTTAAGTATACATATCCCAATGTATACCCTGTAAATGTTCAGAAAATGATTGGATTTATAATAAAATGGTACAGCTTAAAGCTTCTGATGAGTGTTTCCGGTCCTTGATTAGGCATGAAGTAACATTTCAGGTTTAGAAAAGCAAAGCGAAGCAGCCATTCCAAATTGCAAATCGCTCCAGGCACTTAAATTTTTGAATATTTGATTACTCGAAATAAATATATGTGATCAGTTTTATTTACAAAATAATTAAAAATTATTACAAGCTCAGATTTTTATAAGCAATTCTAGAAATTATTAATATAAAGCATATGTTCGTGTAAGCACAAACCTTTCGTGGGAGTAAGAACAATTCGGAAGGTTAAAATTCAGAAAATTATTTAAAATTCTTGTCGTCGATGCAAATACAAGCGTAACGCTAGAGCAAATCCTATTTTTCGGGCTTTTCTAAACTCAAAATTTCACTTCATGCACCAGGCGTATAACTTATTTAAAATTAAGTTTAATTAAACACATGTATTCCTCTTGATTCAAAATTAACACCGGTAAGAATACAAAATGATAAGTCGGGGAATATTCTAAATGCTATAGCCAGGACAATGCTGATAAATCGGGACACCTAGTGACCAGACGAAATAGTTCAGACGTGGGGCCCCCAAAAAGCGCAGCGAGTTCCATTACACACTCTAAACCTGCTTTACGGCGGCCCTGTCTTTACAAAATGTACCTATATAAGAATATAGAATAGGAAACATTTCCCAGAAAAATAAATTATACTTTTCATTACCAGTGTTACTAACGAATTCAAGAAAAAATTGCCATATATTGCCAAACATACTGACATACTTTAGTAGATACAAACAGTAAATCCATTATTTTGTATCAACATTGATATTTGCTCAGTTTGGAACATGCATGTCTTAAATTTGACAGTGTTTACAACTCAAGAAAGTCATCGTTTAAGCATAATCTTAATGTAATCGGTGAAAGTAATTAAACATACAATATTGCACATCCTACCATACACATACATGTAAATAATTTTTATCAGTGAATATTTATTACTTCCACCAGTCATAAAAATGCCCAATTCTCGTATGAATTCGAAACCGTACGGCAGCTCCCGAAATAAAAAAAATCCACGTATTTGAAGCGCGGAAGATAAATTATGAAGTTTTTATCCTATCCTGATTAAAACGGGACGATTCGTCATCCTGTCGCGTTTAATAGAATGCAAAAGGACGTTTTTATTCAATTTTTTTCTCTCCCATTCCGTGTACATCCAGGTGAGCGCAACGATCTGTACGGTACGAATAAAACGAAATAAGGGCGCCACGAGGCGGATGTAATGTAACCAGACATTTGAAGATAAACCGCCACCCGAAAAAAAAAGAATAATAATAAAAAGGAAGGAGTCTGGGAATGCTTTTGACTGATCTCCTGACTTCGATAACCCGACGGGTTTTTAATTTTTTTTTCTTAATTCCTAAAGTGCATCAAGAGGATAAAAAACACTTAATCCCAATAATATTGCTTTATGGGATGGTACCATTAAAGTCAATGTCTGTGACGGAGAGTCGGAGAGATAAAAACGAGAGGTTGTAATGATAGAGATTGAAAGTGTGGATCAGTCGAGTATAAAGTATAAAGGAGATCACTAAAAGGTTCGTGTCGAATGAATTTCTGTATGCAAACAATAAACATCAATTTAGTATACTTGTTCAAAGCGATACATAATAAGAGATCCATTTTGGTGGATTATAACAATGTACTTAAAAATGAACAAATTACAGGCATTCTCTATAATCAATGCTACAGTTGAAATCGTTGAAACTAATGTAGAGATAATAACTATTTATAACAATCTTGCCACTTTCAAATGTATTTTAATAATGAATAAAACAACATTGAATTATTCGATTTATGGTAGAAAATTGATAAGATTTACTAACTGTTTGTTTAAGTTGTTTAAGATTGTTCATGTTATTTTATTAATAGAAAGCGGTAACATTCCTTTCTTCACTGTTTTTATTTAAGTACTATATGTACATTCCGGACACTAAGTGTCCATTATCAATAGTTAACTAACCCTTAGAGTACGAAATGTACATATAGTACTTACATAAAAACAGTGAAGAAAGGAATTTAACCGCTTTTTATTACTATTATAACAATCTTCACATAACTCACGAATACATATATATTTATGTTATTTTGTTGTTTTAATATTTAATTTAGTTTCTTTTAAACTTTTCTAAACTCGAAATTATTCTTCATGCTTAATCTCGGAGTGGAAAACACTCTTTTAATGCTTCAAATTGACCTTTTGAAAAACACAACGAATATAAATTTCTATACTTTAAAGAAAAACACCCTGTATAGATACTAAATAATTATTAACTCGTTCTAATCCTGAAAATGTACAAGACTATTAGATTTCCGACTTATAGTTCTTATATTGAGAATAGTGATTAACATAATTCAGATTACATTGAATTGAAACGGTTTTCTTGTCTGGGAGGAAGAACCGGCAGGCCTGTATACAGATCGGCGGATTGCACTTGGACATGTTTTGAATTCCAGTAGCACAATATCACGACCGGAGGCATTTGAACGTGAGAAATGATTCATTTGGTTGCACCGGACAATGCCAGCGTTAAATGGGATTTCCACGCTTATGTTTTCATTACGGATCCGTCGGAAAAATTATCCATAACCATATCAATTGAATTTATTATACAAAAAGAAACATGGAATTCATAAAAACATAATCGTAAAAGTCATTAAGTACACAAGATATTAATGGCACTAAATTATGTTTACCTTTAACATAGCAAGATGTTTGGATTTAATTTATTACGAGATTAAAAAATTGGTATTCTATGTCGGAATCACTGAAAAGATCGATTATTCAAGCAACAAAAAGCGATTATATTGGTTATGATTTATTTCGGAACGATTGCAAGGCAGAGTTGAGTCACCTGGAATAGCAATTTCAGTTCGTGGTGTTTTATTACCTTTCGAAGAAAGCTTTTGTGTATTCTCCAAAGAGGCATATTTTGTCATCATTTTTTACAATGTAAGAATGGGTGATACATGGGGTTGGTTGGTATTCATAGCTTTAATCATTTTAATGAAATAACTAAATTTAATATAACTTGATTTTTTTATTGTCAATATCTAATGTACATTTATTTTAACACCGCGTTTTAAGTAAACAATTGTTCACTTAAGATACCTAGTATTAGAATAAGAAAGCAACTATAAAAAGACTAATTACATTTTCATACTACTTTCAAAACATTGTTCAATAGCTAAAAAATGTCAAAATTTTTCTTCTTTGGTATTGTGTCATGCGTTATGTCAAGTTATTATGGATGCAAAAGAGAAACAGCTTACAATTTAAAATAAATGTAACGTTGTTTGAATTCTATGTTTGAAGAAAAAGTAAAAGTGGGATTCTTTTAACTTTCTAAATCTAATTTATCTTATAAAATTTGTTAATTTAACTAAAAAAATTACAGCAATTCGGTAATTTTAGAAAGACACTCCCTAAAGAAAATGCCATGATGTAAAATCAATACAATTTGTTTATTTAATTCACATTTCTTAATGTTTAAAAATAATTGATTTTATACAGACAAAACTTTGTAATTATTTAGATCTTCTTGCAAGTCAAAACAATTTGTAATGTCGTCAATGCAATTATAACTTGTAAGGTCATCAGCGAAAGGTATATAATGTAAAAAACTACAGATGTAATCAATAAAAATGAAACAATATAAGTCCAATATGTGAACCCTGGGGCACACCCGATATCACTTCAATAGTAGAATATTTTCTTTTAACATCCGTCTTTCATAATTATACTCTTAAAATCCAGCTACACTCGGATAGATCCTTCAAATTAAACCGTCTCTATTGACTCATTATCTCAATAGGTACAATTTATGCACAATTTGTAAACCCAACATTGATTTAAGTCCTGGTGTTTTCGGTTTAATTTAGTTATATACATAGTCTAGCATTAATTGACCATTTTTTAGTGATATTGGAATTTAAGCAACACAAGCAACACAAAAGAAGACGATATAAAGTAAAATGGATAAAGGAAAATAAAATAAGGAAAGGTATGATTTCACACATAAACGTAAAACTAGAAGAGCAGATGGAAGCGGAAAGTCTCGATTGAAAATGGTTACATAATAATAATTATAAAAAGGTAAATAATAAAGAATAGCTGGATGCAGAATGTGAGAGTTACTGGATAATAGAGGCAAAGCGAGAATAAATATGCAGAGAGAACCTACAGGGGACAACAAATCAATATACAGCGAATTTTTCTGGTATGTATACAAATCCCGAAGCATGCTCTGTAAATATTCAACCATATATTGTTAATATAAGAGGTGTTAAATTTGAAACTTCTAACGAGAGTTTCTACTCCTTGATTAAGTATGAATTATCCACTGATTTAATGTGAAGTTCAAAATATAGTGTATAGCGTACTGATTTTGCAGGGTATTTTAAACTTCACAATATTCCAGTGTTTCATATGCGTGGCAAATAAAGTTGAATTTTTAGTTCAAGCTTTTCTAAACTCAAAATTTTACTTTATGCTTAATCAAGCATTTTAAACATTTGTTGGAAGCTTATAAATTGAACTTTTTTTTAAAAACAACGAATCCTTGAAAAATTACAGTATACATCGGGATAAGTATACCTAAAAGAAAAATTCCCTGCATATTGAAATGTTCACTTTTGCTTTGGTAACAAGTTTAATCTAGTATGATTTATAAATTGAGTGCTTTAATTTTCTGTTGTAACTTTATATTTTAAAGCGAATATCGTTTACGAAAAGGGTTTGAATTTGCATATCCAGACGTATAGTTGTTGAAAGGATCACATTAAGGCTTATGAGGATAACGAAGTTTAATTAGGATCGAAGGCTGGATATCTCGGCCAGTAGCTAATTTCGGATTATAGGTAGGACGCAAAGGGTTAACGAGGCATTTAATGGTCACTAAGTCGCTTTTGTTTTTACTCAGAAACCCATTATATCCATATTTAATTAATAGATTTAATACAATCTGGTCGTAGTTAAAAATCACATATTTTTGTGTTTAAAATACGAATAAAAGCTATTTGTGATGAACAACATGTTTTTTTTTTTGGAGGGAAAATCTACGATTAGTAATCTATTGTCATACCAATGTTATTTGTTAAACCCTTTAGAGAAAGGATACCAAGTAGACGCTATTTACACTGATTTTTCTAAGGCCTTCGATCGTGTTAACCATAAGTTATTACTAAAAAAATTATCGGAGTTTGGCTTTAGCGAAATAGTAGTTCAATGGTTTAAAAGCTTTCTTTCATCTCGTAGGCAGTATGTGAAAATTGACAACTTCTTATCTAATGTGATTTATGTTACGTCAGGGGTACCTCAAGGTTCCCACTGCGGGCCCATTTTGTTTTTACTTTTTATTAATGATATCAGCCAGTGTATCCGCTTTTCTAAATTTCTTATGTTTGCTGATGATTTGAAATTGTTCTCACCAATACGGAGTGTTAATGATAGTATTGCACTTCAAAATGACATTTACAACATTACAACTTGGTGTAGTGTAAATAAACTTAATTTAAATATTAAGAAATGTTTATCAATTTCGTTTAGTCGTTGTAAATTGTTGAAATGTACCTTCACCATTCATAACTCTGAACTTAGATGTGTTGATGAAGTTAGGGATTTAGGGATTATTTTTGACTGTAGATTGACCTTTTCATCTCATACGTTCATTTCAATTTCGAACAGAGCTTTTAAAACACTTGGTAATTTTTGAATTCAAACTATTAAACTTTTATATATCACAATAGTAAGATGTCAACTTGAATATGGCTCGATGATTTGGAATCCGTTCTACGCTCTCCACTCTAACAAGATAGAAGCTGTACAAAGTACATTTTTGAGAATGATTTCATTTAAGTTCGGAATATCTTACGTCAATTCAAATATGTTACAAACTTTAAATTTAACATCTTTAAAGTATAGGCGGACTATATATGATGTATCATATGGCTTTAAATTAATTAATGGTTTTGTTGATTGTAGTGTGTTGTTATCTAATTTAAACTTTAACTTTTGTTCCACAAAGATTACACGATCCAAAGCATTGTTTCGCTTAATGCCGCATACCACTAATTATGCAATGCATAGTCCTATAAATAGAATTATGAAATATTGTAACATTTTAAATTCAAATCCTAATTTTGATATATTTGATGACTCGATTATTAGATTTAAGAATCGTTTGCGGCTTATTAATTTAAATATTTGTTTGTAATACTGAGTCTTTATACTTTATTATCGTTATATTATTTCTTTTATTTTATTTTTAGTATATCATTATTAACTCCATTTTCCCCATTTTTCTACTCTATTTTCTATTTTTTCTATTTAAATTACAACTTCTACTTATCTAGTTTTTCTTATAATTATTGTTAAATATTATTAAGTTTAAATGTACATACTTAAGGTTACATGAATTTAGTTTCTATGTATATATATTTTTTGTATATTGTTTACTGATACTCTTTCTTTTGTGTATATTTTTGTAATAGGAGATTATCTGCCAATAAACTAAACTAAACTAGGGATTAAAAAAACGGGAATAAAAAGATATATTATAAATCTATAAACTTTTTTGAAATAATAATAAATCACGTTTTAACAATAATTAGTGAAAAGTCCTCATCTTTTTACCAACTGAATGAGGAATTGATTGTGATCCGTCAAAAATGTACCCCCGGTTTGATTACGTAAATATACGTTTTAAGATCCCAGCAACCCGAATTATATGTTTTAGAAATTTTAACTTTCCGAATGATCTTGGCGCAAAGTGGACGAACTGCGTAAATTAGAGTGCATTAGTTAAGAAATCACAAGTATCTGATTTTTGTCAAAACATGTTTAATTGCAAAGAACCATAATTTTAGATTCTTTTTCTTTAAAAACTTTATTGCAGGTTAACCATTTTGTTTATAATAAAAAAAATTAAGAGCTGTCTGTTTACCGTTCTTTAGTTATAGATGTATTGCTTAAATTAGGCACATGCGCGGTTGAACAGCATTTCCCAAACGTAGGCAAGACAGTCCTGAAAACGTTGGGCAGTAAATGTACCATTCAGCGCTGGCTCTCGCAGAGATAACACCATTGAAATCCCAAAGGGTCCTCGTCCGATGCATCACCTGGCATGTGCGCGCGAGTTCCTTTCTTTCAAATAAATGTGCGCCCAACGTAGTCAGGTTGCATTTTCTCATTTTTTGAGCAGCGGAAATACACGAACAGCGCTCGTTCTGCGCATGAGAGTGTCTAATTTAAAAAATTTCACTATAACCTATAAATATCATATAACAGGAGTAAAAGTGTAATAAATATTATTTTACGTATTTATAATACATTCTAAATTTCAGAATTAGTTGAAGGTATGTAATTACTATATGTGTTTTAGAAATATTGACTTGCTTTTTTTCTTTATATTTTTCTAAGAAAATGTTATTTCAAAACTGTTTTCTCAAAGCTATATATTTGAACATATTTTTAACAAAATTTATACAAGGAAATGTTCTTTTAAGTATACACATCTCTATGTGTGCGCTATAAATTTTAAAGCGTTCATTCTTTTCATAGAAGTGTTAAATTCTAAGCTTCTAAGAGCTGAACGAGCTATGGATTTCGTTGAAACAACATTTAAAATAAAGTATATATTTTCGTAAGAGATATTTTTTAATTTGAATTCTCATAGAAAAATATAATCAATAATAATAAGGCAATAAATAATCCTAGAATGTAATAATGACATACCAATAAACTAAGTCCACAGATAAAATTAATTATGCACGTAAATACGAAAAACATTTATTTGTATATTTTTACAACTGCTGAATTAATACAAGGTGGTTGAAATGCAATATTTTTCTTTTTAAAAAAAATATATACAGGGTGCACTAAGTTAAGTACGCACCATTGCTAACTTTCTTATTATTTAAGGTACATAGTCGGTTAAATAGGCAAAGTAGTAGGAAATTTGATGGCGATTACAATGGTCAAATCAGAAAAATAATTGAACGTCGTATTTTCAAGATATTAACAAAATGAATATATTTTTTAATAGAATACTCTATATGTTTTATCACCACTTGATAGAGGAGAATATTCTTATTAAAAAAGTTGATATACATCATTACATAAAAATCACAAATAAGAAAGTTATTCACATATTACTATTCTGTTTTCAATAAAATCAAGATACCGCGAAGAAATAAGATTTTATAACAAATGTTCAAAAACGTTCTGCTCAATGCACGTTATTAATCATCTTTGAACACTGCGAGTTGCTTTTAATATAGTACGTGCATCAATACTTCTTTGCGGTATCTTGATTTTATTGAAAACAGAATAGTAATATGTGAATAACTTCCTTATTTGTGATATTTATGTAAAGATGTATTGTAACTTTTTTGTTAAGTATATTCTTCTGTATCAAGTGGGGATAATATATATAAGGCGTTCTATTTAAAAAAATGTTTATTTTGTCAATTTCTTGACAATACGACGATCAATTATTTTCTGATTTGACCATTGTAATCGCCATCAAATTTCATACTACTTTGCCTATTTAACCGATTATGTAGCTTAAATAATAAGAAAGTTAGCAATGGTGCGCACTTAATTTAGAACACCCTGTATATCTAAATTAATTTTGCTGTACAAAAAAAACATATTTTGACGATTATCTGAAATGTATGGAATTTTAATTATTGTACTCTAATTTGCGCAATTCGCCCGCTGTGTGACGTATCGAATCACGTCAGGCAACTGAAAATAAAAGTATAGAACATTTTGTTTTATAAGTCGGTTTGTAATATATAAACATTTACAGTTTCAAGTTTAATTAGAGGCTTCTAACGAGTGTGTACAATCTTTGATTAAGCATGAAGTAAAATTTTTAAGCTTTTCTAAACTCGAAATTTTACTTTAGACGCCAAACGTATAAAACACTGATTTAACGTAAAGTTCAAAATATATTGCTTTGGCATAGTTTTTAGCAGTACATTTTAAACTTCAGAATATTTTAGTGTTTTATCCACGCATGAAGTAAAATTTTGAGTTTAGAAAAGCATGAAGCTTCGCATGCGCGACAAAATCAAATTTGCAGCTTTTTATAAACTCAAAACGTTACTTCATGTTTAATCTACGAATAGAAACACTTGTTAGAAGATTAAAATTTAATGATTTTTAAAAACAATAAATATACAGGGTGTAATCGAATTACAGCAATGTCTCTAATGCTAACATCGTCTCTAAACGGGTCGTAATTATCGCTTTTTGCGTTTCAGTCAGTTCAGCCTTGTCGAGTTTATAAATTTTCGTTTGACGTTTCCGCAGATTTGTCAATTTGATTGACAATTTGAAAAATCGAAGTGAGTCCAGTTTACATAGCCAAATATTTTGCTGAATTATTTTTTTCTCTTGCAACTGTACAGGCTTTTAAGAGGGTAGTTATATACAAAATACTTTTACACCCGATTCCATAATTTTTCATCTATCTTTTTCTGAGAACTTCTGGTTACCTGTGTTCATAATATGTTTTGTGGATGTGTATGTTGTACTGTTTATTTACGTTTACTATAGGAGACGCATAAATCACTTAGCACGCACTACACACGCACACTCTCTCGGATGAATAGATAATGAGACAATGTCACTTATGAAAAATATTGAATATTAATAACACTTTAAGAAAATATTCGGAATTCCATCAGCAATGGGTACTTATAAAAACGATAACATAAACACAATTTCTCCCTATCTGATTAACTTTCAAAAATTCATTAGACATAAAAAAACATTATTGGACTTGCTTAAAATTTCACCTACATTTCATTGATTCATTCACTGGATGGGGTAATTCGATACCCAAACTGAAATCGTTTATAAACTACTAGTCTTTGTGGAACCTCGGTCATAACAAGCAATGTGCGCGTATGCCAGAGACCACAAACATGTGGCCTGTTAGTAGTAATTATTTTTAATTATTATTTGTGAGCTATCTACTAAAGGTACGGTAATTTCAATTGCAGGTATTGCATATTTAAGCACTGTCCCTTATGTGATAGAGAGCCTGCACAGTAGGTAGGATACACCCTGTATACATCTAAAAGAAATATTTCCTGTATACAAGTGTTATACAAAAAAATGTAACCATTGGGCATCGAAAATAAATCAATCAGAGTAATTCACAGATGTCCTATCATGGGGAATAATTAACGTCCAGTTTAATTAACAAACGACACGAGACTGGTGCGGTTGTGCACGGTTGTATTGGCAAGGTGATATATCAGTTTATAGGTGATTTAATCTTAAATGGGTGACCATGTGCGATAGTGCACTCACTTAAATCCCACGCAGATAGATAATCAGACTTTGATTTATCCGAATCGCATCGGTCCCAGAACCAGAACGGTTTCAGTCCTCGCGTGCAATGCAATCACGCCACTGATGCTTATACTGATGCTGATGCATCGAACACATGCCATTTGCTTCGGGAAACACTAAAGTGGGGGATTTCTACGGGTAATTTATTCCAAAAATGGATTTTCCACGTTTCGCCCTCTCGCACAAGAGGGAAAACGCAATTATTACTACTTTGCCCGTTTCACGTAATAAGAAACCCGAAGGTCGTAAATCAGCCTCCGGAAAAAAACTCCGGTTTACCGGAGTCTAATGCCTTCTCAGAGGCAAATACGGTTGATTAATAAAATTCTTGCTCTGGATCAAAGTGGGATTTTTATATATTTTGGTTAATTCTTTCACAAATTTTTAATTCAAAAATGTAGGATATGTAGGAATCTTTAAGCAAATATTTCGTACAATAAATAATAAATAAATACATTTAACACGATAGAATAGAAAAAAAATATAATTTCAAAAAAAATAGAATAGATAAAATTTGAATATTTTTTTATTAAATAATTACAACTGTAGTCGATCAATTGTCAATTAATTTATAATTAATCAATTATCATTTTTATATCATATCATATCATATCATATTTATTGGTGCTAATGCTTTCGGCTTACACAAGTCATACATTTAATATATATAATTTCACTGGGAGTAACACTTAAAAAACTTAATACTAATTAACAATCGCAGATACAACATACTAAAAAAAATCTATGTAAGAAAAACAGTTAAAATTGAATTAGATTAAAAATAACTAGTCTTAATAACTAGACCTTAATGAATCCAATGTTTAACATTAAGTGGAAAGCAACTAAAGTCATTTAGACTGGTTGAACTTCGCCTGCACTACTGTATGTTATTCTCTTTTGTAATATTCCTGAACTTTTGAATAAAGACAATTTATTATTATTATATAATAACGTTATTAATTTTTTAATATGTTTCTACATGTTTAACTAGAAAGGCTGATTTATAAGAAGTATGATTTACAAATTCTTCAAATTTTGATGAGTGCGTCATAATTTTCACAATTTGTCAGGTAATTATAGCTATTTATAATTGAAATAATTCATTTATTTCCAAAATTTGCACATTCGTTTGAATTTAGAAAACCGTAATATTTTCTCTGCAGAAAGTGCATTTGGTTTGAAGGAAATTGCTGCTTCTGTTTAATAAAATCAGTAATTTCTTTGTTAACCAAATTCAAAGCCCCATTTAAATCAGTTTTAAATCAAATAAATTAATTAAATTACATAAATGTAATGACATATAAGTTACCTGATTATACAGGGTAAGTTTTTTTATGTTCTCTATGGAGATTTTGGAAACTATAAGAGATAGAGAAACGGTTAAAAAGGTAAAGTAGTGCAGTGTTACGAGCTGAATAAAAAAACATTTTTAAAATTTTTGAAAAGTCAAGGGTAACTAGATATTTTGAAAAATCTAAAATGGGTCGTGTTGTTAAAAGAAATAGAAAAAAACTGTAAACGGCAAAGTTTTAGATAATTTTACATTAAATAATACCATTTTAACAGATATATTATATTGACAATAATTTTCGAGATAGAACACAAACTTGCATTTTTTTAGAATGATGACATGGCCAACTACGGTTTAGATAAACCGTAGTTGGCTATGTCATCATTAGAAAAAGATTTTTATTCCCTTTAATCTGATATATTACTTAATATACTTATTTGTAAAAATAAGTAAGTTATTAACAATTTTCTATTTCTATAACAAAAACATAGATGGCCATAAAAAATGACAATTATAAAAAATTAAAGCCTTTTGTAATACAGGAGTTTGTTAAATAAGTTTATTTGGAAGTTATGTGTAGGAAAAAATGAAAATTCTTAGGAAATAATGTCCATAAAATAGCAAGTGTTTTTAACACTAAATTAATCGACAAAAATACAACAATGAAACTAACTGTTACAAACAATCGAGATTGTTTTATTATAGTCATTATTTTACGGTCAACTATTTTTTTGTTATAGAAATAGCAAATTGTTAATAACTTACTTATTATATACTTTATAACTAAGTTATTTTTGTAAATAAGTATGTTAAGTGATATATCCGATTAAAGAAAATTAAATTAAATTAATTTAAATAGTTTTGAAATAAAAACTTCACTATTACTAAAAGTTCTGGGGATTCATATAGATCAGTGGTCTCCAAACTACGGCCCGCGGGCCAAATCCGGCCCGCGACTTGCATGAATCCGGCCCGCGATTGTTTGTAATTTTTTATGTCATATTTTGAAATATTGTAACAATTGTTTCTTAAATTTTTCATAATTTTATAAAATTAATCAGATCTTGGCCGACTTTATTATGTAGAATTGTATTTGTGGCCCGCGAAGAAGATAGTTTCTCCGGAGACCCAGGATATAGATGATAAACTAAAATAGCACATTCATATTGAACATTTAACTAACGAGTTGAGCAATAACTGCTTCATGTTACGAATACTGAAACCGAATGTATCGTTCGATGTATTAAAAATGACATACTGTGCAAACTTTGAATCCCGTATAAGATTCTGTATTATCCATTGTGGTAGCTCCTCGTAAATTAATGAAGTATTTGTTTGGCAAAAGAGAGCAATAAGGTGCATTATAGGAATTAAACCTTCCACCTCTTGCAGATAGCTGTTCTCGAATAACCTTCTAACTGTGACTGCTATATATGTGTTGGAATGTTTTTTTTTTTCATATGAAAGCAAAAACAATTATTTACTGAAAATACGCCAAAACATCACTATAACACTAGGAATAAAATCAATTACACGTATCCTACACGAACATTATCAAACATGGAATATAATGGTTTAAAGTCATATAATGCACTTCCACATCATGTAAAAGAAGAAACATCATTCAAAGTATACAAGAAAAGGGTACTTGAATTGGTCACTATGGAGCCATATAATATAGGAGAGTATAATCAATATTTTATAAATAATGTGTTTCCCTAACATTAAAAATAGATTTTAAGACTAAACATAATTTTCATTTTTTTTGTTTTGACGCTAGTCCGCCAATATGTATTATATTGTTGTTAATATATCTAGAAGAATAAAGATTCTTTATTATTATTATTAAAAAAAGAGAAAAAAATCCTTTCTGATGATCACAATGCTAACTATGGTTTTCATTAAAAAAAAAAAAATCAAGTGTGTGTTATATCTCAAAAACTAATCCCGATAGAAAAAATCTTGTAAAATGTTATTATTCAGTATAAAATTTTCTAAAACTTTTAAATTTATACTTTTTTCTATGTCTTTAATAACCGAGAAAAATCGATTTGAAAAAATTGACACTTTTCACATTTTTCAAAATATCTAGTGACCCTTGACTTTTTCGAAAATTTTACAAATGTCTTTTTATTCAGCTGGCAAAACTGCACTACTTTGCCCGCTTAACCGTTTCTCCATCTATCATAATTTCCAAGATTCCGATAGAGAACATGAAAAAAACTCAGCCTGTATATGGAATATGGAAATTGTAATGCTTCTGACAGAAATAATTGCTTTTGGTACATATTTTTCATCTGTGTTTTAATAACCAAAATTATCAAGTTTTTCATAATTCATATTATTTAAAAATCCAACAAATTATTTTAAAGAAAATTAAAATAATTATTTTCATTATTATAACAGCACAATGGGCCTAAATCAAGCACAATAGGCCTAATGAGGCCTAAGTAGAGTGCAGAAATTCGCACTCCCCAGAACAGCACATTCACTTCTTAATAAACTTCTCAAATTTAAAGTTATTTTTCACTATAAATTAAGATTTGACACAAAACATTCCAAATGTATACAAATGTTTATCCAAATTTTATAATTATCTCTACAGAAAATACAGCAATCATTATAAAAAGATGTTTTGAATTTGAAGTTACAATCACCACGAAGTAAAATTTGGAGTTTATAAAAGCGTAAATATTTGAATTTCATTCACTAATTATTGTTATAATTGATTAATAAACCAGTCGATCGAAAAGTGTTGTAATCACTATGAATAGAGAAATACATGTAAACATATATTCATTGTTATTGAAAGCTCAATTATCAATATAATTCTGTTGATAATCTATTAATAATTTTATTTAAAAACATTATTACTCTACAGAAAAATCCACTAGCCCATTAATGTCCTGGCAATTATAGAATTGACTCTAAAAGTTGATTTTGGGTAAAATTCTGCTCTTGTTTTATTACAACAAACAATATTTATTGACAACAGTAGATATTACATAACATGTATAATTAATTATTTTATTTTATTTTGTATGAGTGCTGATCCTGTTGCCAATCGGCTATCGACCCGTGGTCTTTCCGCTAAAATTGTCAATTGTCATGAAATTGTAAGTAGGTACGTCAGTTAGTGTCCTGATGAAATGATGAGATGAATTGAAATATGGTGGTGGCTGGGTTTTTGAATTTAGGAAGAGTGTCAGGATTACGTGGCAGGCACATATGGAGTAAGGTCTCTATATTATATGGGTTGGTTGCGAATTTTTCGGCAAGGTAAATTAGGCGTTGTTCAATGGGAATTATTTTTGTTTTTTCGTAGAGGAGAGTATTAGAAGGGTTGTGTAAGGGATTGTTGGGGTGTCTCATCTTAGTCAATGAACGTAGGGCTGAACGTTCACCAATCTGAATGTGTTATAGCACAGATGGACGTGGATTGAGGAAAAGGATGGCTGCACAGTCAAGAAGAGGGCGACAAATCATTTAATAAATATGGACCGCGGTGTTGGTCGAGATTCCTTGGTTTTTATATGTAAGAGATCTGAAGTGACGCGATCTCTTCTTGACTTTGTCTTTAAGGATTAGGGCATGGGTTTTAAAAGTAAATTTGGGGTCGAAAATCACGCCTAGGTATTTGCATATAGAGGAAGGTGAAATTAGGTTATTAAATAGGGAAATTGAAAATGGCGAATTGTTTGGGCGGTGGAAAGGGATAAGGAGTTTGGATTTGTTAGGGTTAATAGACATTCTCCATTTTGCGAACTACGTTTGAATAGTGTCGATAAGGTCTTGAAGGGTGGTTAATGCTTTTTCAAACGTGGGCGCGTGTGTGATAAGGGCTGTGTCGTCTGCGTATAGCAGAGGGTACGCGGTAGGGTTAAGGAATTTTGGGTCTGGATTATACATATCTAGGACAAATAGGTTGTAAAGAAGAGGTGAAAGAGGTGAGCCTTGTGCATTAAGTGCATTAAGTTTAGAATTTAAGTATGTAACCCCTTGTTCGGGGGTCAAGGATCTTGAGAGGGTGTTGCGGATTTTGATATTTATGGATCTGTGCGAAAGGAAGCTGTCAATTAAATACAGAAGGTGGTGAGGCAAATTTAGTGAGTGACATTTAAACAGCACACCTCGATGCCAAACCGAGTCGAAAGCCTTTTTAATATCTAAAAAAAGAACGGCGGTTTTTTTCCTTCGAGGTGTGCCGTCTGGCAGTTTGAAGTTAGGATGGACAGGGGAAGCGAGGTGGATCGGTGTTTGATAAACCCAAATTGGTATGGGGGAATAAGGTTTGAAACATGGTCCAGGATTTTATCTTTAATTATGTCCTCAAACATCTTGCCAAGGACCGGAAGCAGTGTAATTGGACAATATAGAAGGTGAAAGAGGGTCATTTTCGAGTTTAGGGATACAGATAATAGTACCCTGCTTCCACTCCCATGGCAATTCTTGTGTCTGAAATACATAATGACAGATTTTTAAGATGTAAGAGTGTATATTTTCTGGGAGGAATTTTAGGACTATACGGGAGATATTGTCATAACCGGGTGCTGTATTTTTACCTTTGTGGAGTGATGCGTAATATTGCTCCTCCTTTATTTCGTCGTTGTGGGTGCGGGGTTCGGGAGCTTGTTTCAGGGACACATACCAGTCGTTTTAGAAAGTCGTTGTCATATGAGTCGTCATTAGTCATTTTGTAAGATTTTTCAAAGAAGTCCGTAAAAGTATCAGCAATTTGTTGTTGGTCAGTGATGATGTCATGTGTTATGGGATGTTTTATTTTCTGGAGGAAATCAGTCTCTCGGTACTTGGTTAATTTCTTAATCGCATTCCAGTATTCTTTACCCTGTTTTTCGTTAATGTCCTTGCACGTATTTATCCACATGTCAGTCTTGTATTCTTTGATTAGTCTTTGTATGTCTCAATTTAATTTGTTAAATGTTTGTTTCAGATTAAAGTCGTCTGTTAGTCGGATGTCCCTGTAAATCTGTCTTTTGTACTTGATTAGTCGTAAAATGAATTTTGGGAGGGGATATTTGTAGGGTTTTTTAGAACAAATTGGTGTATGTTTGTGTATACTATTTCATAGTTTTTCTAGAAATAGGGAAATGGATGTTTGGTTTATTTGTTGATGGGATTGTATAAAGTTTGTAATTTCTCTTGTCACTTTGTCAATGTCACAGTCTTTATGTCTTAAAATAAATGTGGGGGGAGTGGAAGCGGGGGGATCTTTGCTAAGAGAGAATTGAATTGAGAGGTGGTCGGAACCTAGATCAGGATTTAGTGCTACATTATGAATTAAGTGTTGTATATTACTTGTACATAGCAGGATATCAGGAGTTGTGTCGGGATTATTTGGCATTAGGAATGTAGGAGGAGTTTTAATATGTACAAAATTTGAGTTTAAAATAAAGGAGGAGAGATGTTTAGATTTTGCTTTGTTAATGTTAAAATCCCCGATTATGATGACATTATCGAATAAGGATGCCTTGGTAAATATGGAATCTTCGATGGAAGAAGTGGGGTGGATATATTAAGAAAATATGGAGGGGGAAGCTGGGCAGATCAATAGTGCAATGGAGACATTCATTTAAAATATTGTTTATTTTGGGAGGGTTTGCTTTACCCAATTTAATTTCTGGTTTTGTTGCAACTATTGAGCCACCTCGTTGGTTTTGGTTAGGGGTGGATGCAGGGATTTGGATAGTAGACCAGTTAGAAAAGGAAAAGGGTTTAGTGGATTTCGTTTCAACCAACATGTTTACGTGAATTGGATTATTAGTTAGGAAATGGTTAAGGACATGCTGTTTGTTATGAATTGCGTTTATATTTGTGTATATAAAATTGATGTAGTTAGCCATTGGAGGATACTTGGGTGAAACCTGTATGAATGGAAGATGTAGGGGCTACTGGTGGAATATGATTTGGTGCATCCATGTCGAACATGACGATAAACATTTTGTTCCCCGAGAAATTTACATGTGTGTCAATTCTGAATGAGTCCCTAAATCTGGCTTTGAGTTTTTTTAATAGGGCTTCTCTGTCTACGTTTGAGGGTGAGTTAATTTTTGTAGTGTATGTGTTTGTTTTATTAATTTCTATGAATGACTTATTGTATGACATACTGGAAATGTTTCTTTTATACATACGCTGGTTAAGGTTAATTTAAGGTTCGAACGAGTGTTTCCACTCGCAGGATAAGCATAAAGTAAAATTTCGAGTTTAGAAAAGCCTTAAAATTTGGTTTGGTCGCTCCGCGAAGCGGAGCGGCCAAACCAAATTTTCAGGTTTTCTAAACTCGAAATTTTACTTCGTGCGCCACGCGTATAATACACTGAAATATTTTTAGGTTAGAAATACACTGAAAACATTTTTTACTTTAAATGAGCAATAATCGAAATATTTAAATAACAAAAAATTTACATTTTTCTTCACACTTTCTCAAGACAGGTGAAATAAAACATTGTAGAAAATTGACTTAAATAATATTATTTAATTAATAAAAAATTAATAATATTGCATTGTTGCAACAAACGGCGGTTAATGGGTTAATCAATATAAGATATTATATTTATTTCTAACATGAAAGAATAAAATTATGAATAATAATTTGTATAGACTGTATAATTATAATTATTTGAAAAATTAAAATAAAACATTGGCATACATTTGGTGGTAATATATAAAACATATATATACTATAATGAATAAGTTGTTAAAAAAAGTTTTAAAATAACTTCAAATAGAAAAAAAAAATGGTTAGAAAATTAAGGTAATTTGATATTCTGTAAAGATAATTTAGAAATCTAATCAACATTTGAACAAAAAGGGATAATTTTGAAAACCGCATTTTAAAAAGCATTAATTTTTATGAAAATTTATAAAACAATATGAGTTGTAAAATAACTTAAAATTCTGAAAATATTTTGCATAAAGGCTGGTGTTTAGGCTTTTCTAAACTGTACATTTTACTTCATACGCCAGGCGCATAAAATACTGATTTAACGTGAAGTTCAAAATGCACTGCTTTGACATATTGCTTTAGCAGTATATTTTGAACTTTACTTGAAGTCAGTGTATTATACGCGTGGCGCATGAAGTTAAATTTGGAGTTTAAAAAAGCTCTAAATTTAACTTTATGCTTAATCTGGGAGTGGAAACCCTCACTAGAATCTTCAAATTGAACGTTTTTAAAAACAATGAATTGCTAAAAATGTACAACGTATGTACATAATTTGTATTAATTATAGTATATTTGACTATATAATTAGTATTCGATTATATTTGACTATATAATTAGTATTCGATTATATTTTAAAATCATTAGATTTCTTATCAAATTTACTGGATTTTTTTAATAACAATTTCGCAGAATCGGTAGGTGATAAACGCCGCCTTGGCAACACCGGTATTAATGATTCTTGTCTTGAGGGCGAAGTCGTAAAATCGAAGAGAGTTCGTCCTCGCTGATTTGCAGAGTTAACTGTTCGAAACTATCGCGAATTTATTATTATTATTTCAAGACAGATGCCCTTTAATATTTAATGCCCGTCTGACCGTGTTAAATTGTAATTACGCTTTATCGCGATGGCTGGAGGTTTAAGAGGTTTCGGGCGATTACGTATTTACGACGCTTCCAGAAACTTGGGCTAGGCAAAATGGAATATTAAGCTTCGTACATTCTGTGTCCTAAGCTCGTTGGAGACGTTGTCGTGTTATGAATATAAATATTTAACTACGTTAAATATTTGGAATTAATTAAGAATTGTTTGAAATAATTTGTTAATATTGATATAGCTTTACTTAACACAATTAGAATATTTTTTTTATTATACAGATAAGCTTTGTAAATAATAAAATCAACTTACTATAGATATGTAAGTACTTGAATTCCATTATCTTCAGTGTTTTATTTTAATTCTTAATGTACATTTCAGCCACGATGTGTCCCTATTCAATAGTTTATCGGATTTGGCAATTAGTAAATAAACATTAATATAATAATTATTTGCCCAAACAATTGCGATTTGAAGTCAAATAAAGGCCGGCTAGTATATTTTGGATTTTTTATATGATAAAGGTGTTCTTTAAACCTTGTTAAACTTCGTTGAGGACACAAATTTAATATAAATAATCTGAAATTATTAAAATAATCTAACCATTATCAATTAAATATGTTAGAAGCAATTGAAATGCACAAAAATAGGAGTAACCTTCTAAATTTCAATTTAAGTCCGTTAAATAACTTACTCCTAAAATTAATTCCTTAAACTAGCCGGCCTTTATCTGATTTAAAATCAATCGCACTTGTTTGCCTAAATAATTTTTATTTTAATGTTTTTTACTAATTGTCAAATACGTTAAACTATTGAAAGTGGCACATCGTGTTTGAAATGTACATTTACAATTAAAATAAAACAATAAAGATAAAGAAATTTAACTACTTATATATCTATGACTAACACCTGACCTAACTCCAACAAGAATATCATTGATAACTTACCATAGTTTAAAATTTAATACCTTTATTTCTAAATGTACTTTTTTAATCGTTGAGCAATATTCTTTTGAAATTGGGAGCAAACATTACTAATTGGACAGTGACGAGACGACAGTGGCAACACAATACATATTAAGGGGATTGGATTACGTATAATCATTGTTTGAAACAATTGGTTCAATATCCACCGACATTGTTAATCTGTATATATATACATAAACAAGCTCTGTGTATACAGGACATTTTTCTTTTAGGCATATACAGAGAGTTTTATGTAACACCGAACATTTTCATAACGAGAATTTTTTAAGTATAGATAAGCATACGTTGTGCATGCTCCGACGCTCAGTTTATTTGAAGCTTTAAACGAGTGTTAACTCCAGTGTTAACTCCACACTCTTTATGGGTAGACGGGGTTTTTGATAATATATATATATATATATATATATATATATATATATATGTGTATATATACGAGTGTTTCCACTCCAAGGCTAAGCATGAAGTAAAATTTCAAGTTTAGAAAAGCCTGAAAATTTGGTGTGGTCGCGTAGCGCGGAGCGGCAAACCAAATTTTCAGGCTTTTTTAAACTCGAAATTTTACTTCATGCGCCACCGGTACAAAACACTGATGCGATATAAAGTTTAGCGGTGTGTTTTAAACTTCGTAGTATATCAGTGTTTTGTACCGGTGGCGCATGAAGTAAAATTTCGAGTTTAGAATAGCCTGAAAATTTGGTTTGGCCGCTCAGCGCTTCGCGCTACGCGACTAAACCAAATTTTCAGGCTTTTCTATACTCGAAATTTTACTTCATGCTCAGTCTGGGAGTAGAACACACTCATTTCAAGTTTCAAATTAAACTCTGATAAAAAAACAACGAGTATCTAAAGATTTACAGCATAACACTGTAATTGGGACATGTATACTTGAAAGAAAAATTCCCTGTATCTACAAGTTGAGGCATTAATTGCGATTGATTGGCTACAATTTTTAATGGTCATATAGGCAACTCAATTTACACACAACTTTAAAATTAAAGGTGTCGAATTGTATTGGATGCAAATGTTCGGTGTTACATAAAACTCTTTGTATATTATTAGTTACATATTTAGATACATATGCTGTACACTTTCAGGCAATCTTTTTTTTAAATTTTGTTTATCTTGTGAATATGTTGATTATATTATAAAATTACTTACCCAGATAAATTGATCCGCATCCAATAAGATGAATATCCTGTAAATAATTGCGATAATAAACACTATTAAAATACATTGATTCTAAAAAATGCAAGTTTATGCGATTTATTGTCATTTGCGAAAACCTATATTGACTTATGAACAGTGGAGGCTTTTACTTCGTTATAAATGAATATTTAATAAAATAATACACTTTAACTTTGATTGTATAACATACTATGTGTTGTACAAAGAAAGTTGAAGTGTTTTATTTTACCATATTTTGATCATTAATGACGCTTTATAATGTTAAATTTAAAACGCACCACGTTTGTTGTAGGGCTGCGATTATAAAACGGACATTCGTACTATCCGGATATTCGTACTATCCGGATATTCGAATATCCGGAAAAAAATATATTCGAATAGCCGAATACATAAATAGTAACTATCCGAAAAATCTGTTATTCGTATTATCCATATATCCATATTATCCGGATATCCCCAATTTCCAGATATTTCGAATATCCCCATTAAAACTTCTTACAGACGAAAAATTATGTAAATTAATAAATTTAATCCAAAAAGATGTTTATCTTTCAAAGTTACGTTCCGGCATATTCGATTCGTTATTGTAAATTTTACAATCTGACCTCAAAATCGTAATCAGCGACTCTTAACTGTTTTCAGGTCGCTCCCTCTCACAACTCATAAAAATGAAAAAATACCGATATCCGCATTCATATTCGCATTCATATTGGCATCATCCGAAAATCCGCATTATCAGCATATTCGCATTATCCGAAAATCCACATTATCAGGATTTTCGCATTATCCGAATATCCGCATTATCAGAATATTCGCACTATCCGAATATTCGTATTTTTCGGATATCCGAGATATTCGAATATATTGCTATGGAATATCCGAAAATTCTGGATAACGAATATTCGTTATATCCGTTATTCAAATAATTTTTATCCGGATATCCGCAGCCCTGATTTATGTTTAAAATAGGCACTTACAAAAATTATTGGAAGTAATATATTCTCTGAAAATATTGAGAAATAATAATAATTAATAATTTAATTCAAATCACATTGCGAAAGTACATACATAACTATGCCTTTTTATGTTTAGTTATCTTTAAAGAGAGGATAATTCTTATTTTAATATTAAACTTACTTTATTATAATTTTGAAAAGTTAATGTAGTAATAAGTGTTCTTATTCCTCTAATATAAAACAAGTTTCAAATTTATATTGAAGCAATTCAACCCCATACGCTTTGACACAATGAAGCTACCTGATAAGCAACTCCATACAAATAGCCTGGGTCACATACTTGAAATTGCAAAACTTTTGCCAACGTTAAAAACTTTTGATTAGACCGGAATATATATGTACACCCACCCAATCTTGTCCGAGATTTAACGTTCAATTAAATAATCAATGCATTGCAGTTGCCGCAGTTTCCGTCGTGATTTACAGACGGTCTGTGTTATACATATACAAATCCAAAGCGTGAATTATTTGTAAAATTTAAAGAGAACATAGCTATAAATTATAAATTGAAAACAAAAATAAGAAAATATGAATGGATTACGTTCTTAAATACAAATATAAATAGAAAAGCAGGCAGGTTGAAAGATCCAGGTCGATCAGTGTTGGCGGATATTTTTTCAAGATGTTCTTTCTCACAAGCGTAAAATGTTTGTATAATCATTCATAATTTCTAATCAAGTAGGCTAATGTCAAATGAAGTAATACTGTTTTTTTTTTAAGTTTCTAGAGTTTTATACGTATAGACTGAAAAGATATTGCACAACTAAATAAGACTTTATTGATAGAATGGCATTTTCTGTAACTTGGAGAAGAACGAGTTTTGAACAAAAAAAATATTTGAAAGACCTCCCTTATTTTTTTTTTTTTTTTGAAAAATCACCCATTAAAATCTATCGCATCAATTTAGAAACACCCTGTATATAATTTAAAGAACAAGAATGGTTGATGAAACTGTAAAGGATAAAACAAAAAGATTTTTACCTGCGACTTTTATTTTCAGTGTACACTGAACTGAGAAGATTAATTACTGTGCAAAGTGCGAGGATGTGAGCTGTTTTCAAATTCTTTTCATAATTCCACTACAAAACTTTCAGCCGCCGAAACACAGCGCTTGCGGTTTTATTTTTTTTAAATTATGCATTCGTTTATATCCACGACTCTTTTTTTGTACGCTCCGCTTTCTTTCCCGCCGCCCTTTTCCATTTGTACGCACACAAAGGGGAAATATTTAAATGTAAAAGTGGGGTTAAAGTTTTGAAAAATGTTTTCGAGCTGAAGACAAACACGGAGACTTATTCCTTAAAATGTATTCCGGGGATTTATTTTTGCAAATCGATTTTATCACACGTACTCGTACGTATAACAAAAAAATTGATTCAAGAAAAGTTTCCGTCATGGAAATTCTTACAAGTTTTTTATGCAGGTTGTAAAAATGTTTTCAATACAATATTTGTAATTAGAAAAATATATTGATCGCCTAGATCACAGCTTTATTTGTATTAGCTAATATTGATAAAAAAATTATCATAAGTATTAATAATATTGATTATTAATAATTTTTATATTTGACGAATAATAACGCAATGGCACTAAAGGATAATGGATTTTTTTTCAAGTTGATTAACAATTAGTACAGCAGTTTTATAAAAGTGTCGAAATAAAACTATTGTTCATGTTGATAATATTCATTTAATCAATCATTTGCTGAATTTACTTAACTCATTAAGCGCCGTTGATCCAATAACGGAACATTATTATTATTTTGTTAATGACTAAATAAGTTATTTGATACATTGTATTATTTGGCCTAATTTGAGATTGTGTAAAGAAAAGTTTAAATATTTTGTTATTTAAATGTTTCGCTTATCACTCATTTAAAAGAAATATATTTTCAGTGCATTTCCAACTGCACAATATTTCAGTGTTTTATAGACGTGGAGCATGAAGTAAAATTTCAAGTTTAGATAAGCCTAAAAATTGGGTTTGGCCAAACCAAATTTTAAAGCTTTTCTAAACTCAAAATATTGCTTCATGCTTAGTCTGGGAGTGGAAACACTCGTTCGAAACTTCAAATTCAACGCTGTTATAAAATCGATGAATGCCTAAATATTTACAACGTATACATTAAATATTTAAAAAAAATCTACTATGTAATACGAGTACAACAAGTCATTTATAAAAATCATAAAAACAAGTGAAGAATTTGACCTAACATCAGCTTTTAGGGTTAACTTTATAGCTGCTTAGCTGGTAATGGGTTAAAGCTAGAATATATTAATCAGATCTAAATTTGATTTTTTTATTATTAAAACTTCGAATCAACAACAAAATTTTCTTTAAACCAAATATCTTAAAAGCTCTTAGGAAGTTAGCCATTTTCATATATTTTAAGACAGTTACCGTTTCTTAATCTCAACATTTAAAAATACTTAAGCCTTTCTTAATGTAAACAGCAAATTCCAAGATGTTAATCGTGTTTTATGGTGATAATCTAATTAATTTGTAAAACAGTAAATACGGTACGGTCATTTTTGAACAAACGATTAATTTGGTTATAATTGAAATATAATTTATTTTGTTATTAAATTGATTAATGTTCCTGCATTGCGCGGGCCGAATCGCACGCAGACAGACCTATCTGCGCGCATATATTTTTCGCATCTTACGCGCACTCCTCTCAGCAATTTGGGAAAACAAACCTTCGAGCAAATCACGGTTCTATTATTATTTTGCTAATAATAATAATCATAGTTCCAAGAAGTTTTCTTGCTGGTAAAATTTTGCCCGTCGTGTTTGATACGTAATTGAACTTCAATACAAACCCTTTTGGCGTGCTAGTCGTTTCTAGCAGTTAGGTGTGCAGTATTCTAGTCATGGGTGTTAAAGGAAGTAGAGTCTTGGATTGGAAAAGGTTGGAAATTACATTTGTACTACTAATATATATTTATTTTTTTCTGAATCTGCAAGTTTAAAATTAGCTAAAGTTAAAGTAAATATTTTTTTTGTCATAATTTATTCATTTTTTTAAAATACGAATATTTTAAAAAGAAAAATTTTAAGTCTTATATATTATCAACTCTAAATTATAGAATAAATTAAAAATATATATCATTTGTTACATTTTAATATCTTGTATGTTGTCTTGAGTTTTGCTAATTGTGTTGTTTATTATTCTCATGACATACAGTATGTTGCAACATGTAATATTAGAAACATAGTTCTAATTACCTTGTATGATTATTATTGGAAAGGTATAGCTATATCTCCGTCGAAAAGTTGTATTTTAGTTTAAAAGATTCATTAAAAGCAAAATCAGTGATTTTTTTGTTTGAGTTTATTAATTTACTTAATTGACATGTTCATTTATTTAATTAGTTGTATAACGTTACCTTTTCTATCTAATCCATTTGTTTTTAGATTATTATTGGGTCCTAAAATATGCGACTTTGCCCCAATTTAACCAACTCTTAATCTCTTCATATAACCGAGATCCTCAATTAATAAGACTACTTAAGACAATAAATACCCTTTGAAACAACTACTTCTCGTGCAAATACACCGCAGGATATTGAATTATACAATAAAATGTAAGAAGTGTATGCTTATTTTCTCGAAATCAAATAGTTTTGAATTTAAATTATTCTTGTTTGAACTACAAAAATGTATTGGATTTAAATCCTAAATAGTTCAAAGACGTGATAATATGAAACATGCGTATTCCCATCTTCAAGTTACAATAAATGAATAAATTAATTACTTAATCAATCAATTAATCTGCAAAATACTAAATTTCATCTAAATATCTATATTTCGATTTAACTAGAGTTGAGGAACCCCTGTAGCAGATTACTTAAGATTCGCAGTAAGTTTAATGAAAACTTAACGAATGTTTTCTAAGAAAGCTTTTATTTAAATTAAAATAAAATCTATGAATATACCACATGATATACTTCTTTGGATGAATAATTTTATAAATTTTGATGAAATACATTATTTAATAAAAGAGGAGTGTTTATATAAAACAGGACCAGCATATTTGATTGTATTGGCCAGGGAAAAACAATAATCAATATTCAATAAACAAATTATTTTTTCCAATGAAATGTGAAACAACTTCAAACATACAATTTTTCATTCCCGGATTGGATTGATATAATATAATTGGAAATGTTTAAAAATAACGTCCGTTTATTTCAGGCATAAAAATACAATCGACGCATAAACAACATTAATAAATATGATAATATAATATCGTTTAAATTGTGTATTCAAATTTTTACTACATTAATTTTATATTTTAAAAGCATTAAGTGTCTTATTGTCATTATATTAGTATAACTTATAATTTTAATATAATACAAATTGATTTAAAATGGAACTATTCTTTAAACTTAGATTCAATTTTAAAAGTGCGATACTTTCCGCAATCTACAACTAATTTGTATTACAAAAAATTCAAATACACATTGAAACTCATTGTTTCATAAATAATTAATTATCATATAGATTATGTTGTCAACTATATAATCAGTTTTACCTACTTAAAACAACTAATAATCATTGGCCATGTTTTTGATTTTTATTTCGATTAAAGCTACATTTTAAAACGTTCTCTTTAAAAACAACGAAATTTAATGGTTTTCTAATCATTTGTTGAAACGCCTGTTTAAAAGTTGGCAGTTTTTTAATTAATTTAATAATAATAGCTTTTCGTAAATAACTTCCTCTAAAGAAAGGCTAGGAAATGTTTAATTGAAGTATTCGAATATTCATTCAAAAACATATTAAAATATTCTACTTATTAAAATATTGGAATTACTCAAATTTTCATTTGAATTTAATTCTGTTTTTAAATAAATATACGAATACTTCAATTTCAGAAATTCCCAGCATTAATCAAAACATGTATCCTTATTATATTTTAATCCTATGATGGATTAAGAATAATTAAGTATGTTTTTGAACTTCATATCAAATCAACGTTTTACACGCCTGGCGCATGAAGTAAATATTTCGAGTTTAGAAAAGCCTGGACATTTTCAGGCTTTTCTAAACTCCAAATATTTACTTCACGTTTAATCAAGAATTGGAAAACCCTTGTTAAAAAACTAATTAAACCTTTAATGACAACACCAGATTCTTAATAAAAATGAACAACAAGATAATTACGCAACTGATAAAAATTATGAAAATGTCTACGGTGTCTACGGTGTATGTTTGTTTTCTGTGGACGTTAAAAATTGACAAACTTAGTAAAGTTTCTAATTGGTTAACCCATAAATCCTTTTTATCTTCAGATTTGCGATTAAATAATTTTTTATCTAACTTAATAATTGCGTATTTGCGGACGCTCAATTTTAATATATTTACAAGTAAAGTAAAATTCTTAAAATTGCGTAAAACAATCTTAAAAATATAAGTTTGGTTCATCCATCCAGTCAACTAAGAATTGAAATAAGGATTGAATAAGCGTTTATCTAAGATACTTTGCATTGTCCAAACTTGAGACGCAATTAGTCTTATACGGACGCTGAAAGTTGAAAACAGTTTTTTGTATATGTTTTCATCTATGTCTTCAATTTTATTCTTACGAGTGTCTTCCACTCCTTGAATAAACATGCAGTAAAATTTCGAGTTTAGAAAAGCCAAAAAAATGGGTTGGTCGCGTAACGAAGGGCACCGACTAAACCAAATGTTCGTGTTAAATCAGTATAAGTTGAGGTTCACGTTAAATCAGTGTTTTATACACCTATCGCGTAAAGGGAAATTTCGAGTTTACGAAAGCCTGTAAATTTGGTAGGACCTGATCAAAACATTCACAGAGAAGAATATCCAAGAATGAAATTTTAAAAAGTGTAGATTTCTTGCACAAATGATTTTTTGTTTCTGCATAGTTTATATATTAAAATCAACAAGTTTATAAAATATTTACAGTTTGTATAACATTTAAGCACACTAATTTCAATTTAAATAGCATTTTTTAATAGAGAAACTGCGAAATTTTAACAGCTATTTAAACTGCTAAAAAATAGTACATACGAGTTGTACTTTATATTTTAATTATAAGAAATTATTAAAATTATTAGGGAAGTCCGAAGTGGTCTAGGAAACTTCAATCAAGGTAACCAATCGATAAGATTGGGTAAACTAGTTTCAAATTATTAAAATTATAATGTAAAAAGTAAATAAGATTCAGTTTATGGGTGGCAAAAAAGTTGTTTTAATGATGTTTTAAATAGGTCCCAATTTGGTCACGTGACCAAATCAAATTTGAAACTAAAACTCGAAATTCTACTTCATGCTTAATCAGGGAGTGAATACACTCGTTAGAAATTTCATATTGAATACTTATTAAAACAACAAATGCCTAAATATTTGCAGAATATGCATTAAAATATCTATACCCAAAAGATAAAATCCCTTTAAATTAACTCTCTATTCTAATCCCACATAATAGAATTATTGTTTGAAAAATTATCTGTCATTCTTTCTCTTGGCCTCACATTTTCTTAAAAAGACACTGCAAGATAAAAATAATAGTAAGTCAAAAAATACCTATATGCTTTTGATAAGAACTGTTTATTAGTAATACACTAACTGTGTAATAATTCATAGGAGCTTTACTTGATTACGAAAACTTTAACAAAGCGTAATTTTAATGAAGTGGACAGGTTTAACGAACACAGCTTGGAGTGATTTAATTACAACGAAATCGCTTTTAATCCTAGGATCCAAACCCCGCACGCACTTATATTATCATATGCGTGTAGAGAGACACTGCGAAAATTTCGCATAATGAGTTTACTCGCCGGCTTGAATTTATTTGCATTCATTACATCGTCTTTGTGCGTTTCCGGAAATGTTTTCGTTTCGAAAATTAGCGGCATACGCGGGATTCCCTTTTAATTAGACATGCACCCGCGCTTGATTATTGTGCAAGCCCAGAGGGTGCTGTGGATAAAAGCAGGGGGTGTCAAGTGATGTGCTTGTACGTGTGCATAGAGCATCCTGATCATCATTGTAAACAGACATTCGTTAATTATTATTATGATTGTGTATATCGTATATGCATACACATAAAATCATAACAATCATGGATGTGAAAATAATGAATTATTTATGAATCCATAATTATAATTAACATAAATTTAAACATTTCTCGATATATGTATTATTTAATAAAATATATAAATTAAACTAGTTTATAGTTTTAACTAAATTAACCAAATGTAGAAATGTTAGAATTGATGTCGAAATTGGAAAAGTTAATGCAAATAATAAAATGTCTAGGAAAGATTTGGTATGTAATAGTTGACAAACCTGGTGCTTCCAGAAGAAGTGTGATTGATATTGAGCTGATACAAGGCCGTAGCCCGGGGTGGGGGGGGGGATATTGGGGTTCAACCCCCGCCCGAAATTTTCAAAATTTTATTTTTTGTATGTATAAGCGGTCCTGGGAGAGCATAAATAATATTTTCATCAGTAAAACCCCCCCGAAATGTTGATATCCCCCCCCCTGAATTTTTTTTCTATCTACCGCCTTGAGCTGATGAATATACTTTTAAGGATTCACATAATCCTCAAAGTCATAATTTCATATTACCCCTTTCAGCCCTGGGATTTTTCTAGTGTCAGAAAATTTGATTTGTACACTGCATATTATTTGTTACTATCTCAGATATACAGAGAGTTTTTATTTTATGTATACAAATCTCAATATACTGTATACGCTGTAAACCTTCAGATATTCGTTGTTTTTACAAATATTTCAAATTGTACTTTCAAACGAGTATTTTCCACTCCCGGATTAAGCATGAAGTAAAATTTTGAGTTTAGAAAAGCATGAAAACTTACTAAACGCTGATGTGATGTAATGTTCAGAATATACGTTATTAGCATATTGCATAAGTAGAATATTTTACATGAAGTAAAATTTCGAGTTTAGAAAAGCCTGAAAATTTGGTTTGGTTGCGTAGCGCTACGCGCTACACGACCAAACCAGATTATCAGGCTTTTCTAAACTCGAAATTTTACTTCATGCTTAATCTGTGAGTGGAAAACACTCGTTTAAGACTTTAAATTAAACTATTAAAAAAAAAACGATTATCAGAAAAGTTACATCTCGTGCATGGATCTATGTATATTTAAAAGGAAAATTCCTAGTATGTTTACCAAATTTTAGTGGTGGCAAATGCCACTGTCAGACCCGAATGGGTTAATAGTTCAGCTTAAACTGTTCAAATTCTCGTCACTTAATAAACACACGTTATATTTTCTCTTCATTTTTTATTTTAAGTGTATATACCAATATTACTGGGGTTTTATAAAGTGATAAAAATCTTCACGTAACTCAAGAATAACAATTGGATATTCTCTTCAATTAAAATTGTTTAATAAAGAACAAATTTTAGATAATATATAAAATTACGAAAATGTTTTTCGTGTAAAATGCAAATGATGTGTCCTAATTAATGAGACAACTTAAGATAATAAATATCCATTGAAACAACTACTTCCTGTGCAAATACACCTCCGGATATTGAATTATACAATGAAATATTTAAAATCTTTTTTTATTTTATTTGTTACAACGCTCTATCAAAGTATAATATTTAAAGTGTGCAAACTATAAGAAGCGTAAGCTTATTTTCTTGAATTCAAATATTTTTGAATTGGAACTATTCTTGTTTAAACAAATTTTAGATTTTTTTCATTTATCGTACTAATTTAGATCATAATAGAGAAAAGTCTTACCCTTTTAATGGATGGAGCTCATTTCATTTAACTGGACGAGGAATATATTTAATTTGGATCTCATTAATCATTTGATAAAACATGGTTACAATATTTATAATTGAATAAAAGTCACTTTGTTTGTTTTATTACTGTTCTTGTTCTCTCTGACTAGTTTCGACGTACCGTCGAATCTTGAGAATGACGATAAGTCGAAACTATAATAATAACAGTAGTGAAACAAACCAAGTGACTTCTATTCAGTTATTAATATAGACGAGAAATGTCTGTGGAGTTTATTTATGTGATTAATTAGGTAATTTGCCTAAAAGTAATGATATCTCGATACCGTAATTTAGATTTAATAAGTTAAACAATTCACTTCTTAGGATATTTAGTTTTATGCGCACAAATATATATACATTTTTTCTAGCTAAATGGAATAAGTTCTATATTTTCTTTAAAAATCAATAGCGTGTGAGAAAATTACTACGTTAAAAACAGCATATCAAATAAACGTACATGTACATAAAAAATCTTTTGTCAAAAAATTGAAAATTCAAATATCGTTCGTCAAAAAGATATTAAATTCAGTTTATTCACAAGCGAGTAAAGATGCTCACTGAGTCTGGTCTTAAAATTACGACCAGATTGACCTATATACACTCCCTTACAATCATTACAGGTTAATTTATATATTCCTGATTTGTAAATACTTGGTATCTGAGTCTTATGGTTAAAAATATGATTTTTAATTTTTGTAAATGGTTTCATCGCTATATTTAATTTGTGTTTTGCTAAAATATTTTTAATTTTGTGAGTTATATTTCCAAAGTAAGTAAGGGGACGATATGTTGCTTGTGTTTTAGGTTCGATTCCGGCATATATGTATATTCTAATAAGTTTAATTTTGTATTGATTAACCATTTACAAAAATTAAAAATCATATTTTTAACCATAAGACTCAGATACCAAGTATTTACAAATCAGGAATATATAAATTAACCTGTAATGATTGTAAGGGAGTGTATATAGGTCAATCTGGTCGTAATTTTAAGACCAGACTCAGTGAGCATCTTTACTCTTTTCGGCATAGATTAATTGATAAGTCATCTTTCGCCAAACATTTGATTGAAAATAACCATTCTTTTGGCGAGGATGTACTTTCAGTTATTCACTTTGCCGAGAAGGGTAGAAAGATGGACCTCCTGGAGTCTTTGGAGATTCACAGAGCCCGCGCTAATCGGGAAATTTCCCTAATTAACGACCAGCTTGACCTTAAATACACCCCCCTCTTTAACGCTGTTATTAGAAAATTTGCAAATATAAATAATGTTCCTTTGTAGTTTTTTGTTACTAACGGTTTGATAATGATACGTGTAGTATCGAAACTATAGTCACCAAATAAACCAATTGTTATACAAACAAAGTGATAAGCAAAGTTATTTTTATTTATGAAATGAGCAAATCCTATAAATAATTTTTTTTTTTTTAAAATAAATACCTTATGCTTTTAAAGAAGTCCTTAATATCATTCTAACGAGTGTGTTCCACTCCATGATTAGGCATCATGTGAAATTTAGAATTTAAAAAAGCCTAAAAATTTGCGTCCAAATCAAAATTTTCGGGCTTTGAAGAGATATTGTAAAACCGTTTTCACGAGCCAGGGTCCCTTTACGTGTTTTAATCAATGGCGAAAAGAAAATTGATTTATCTCTAACTGTTTAGGCTCTATAACCGGAAGTTGATAAATTGTCGATTTTCTGAAGTTACTGTAACTCATTTGTTTTTCAAGTTATAACCAGACTTTAAAAACTTTCTTATTGCAACTTTTACTCCCATTAAAATGAAGTACCTGTTTCATTTCAAGGACGTTTCGTGTTTGTTTTCTCAATGTCACATTTTTCTTATGGGCGAATATGGAGATATGCATATCATTCAACAGCATTTTTAACCCTGATTTCAATGTACAAACAAAAACTAGGTGATGCCTGCAATTTGTTATAAAATATGACTACTATCGATGTGGTATATTTTATTTTATAAATAAGCACTCTTGATTGACATATACTGCTACTGACATATACTGTCCTATATAACAAAAACATTTTTGGTAGTATTTAGTAAATACCTGATTATTGACTATTGCAACATTGACTATAAGTCTCTAAGTATGATAGGACATTCAATCAAGTAACTTACAGTCATAATGTCACAGCAGTCAAAATGTGAATTTATGACTGTAAATCACTAGGTTGACTGAAATAAGTCTATCGTCTCAGCTTGACACAGGTCGGCGCTAGCCGACAATTAGTCCATTGTGCCAACTTGACATAAGTCGGCGTCAGCCGATATTTGGACTTTAATGACAAGGCGCAGACTTATGTCAATTGTCATTATAGTCAAAGTACCGACATTTGGATTATAATAGAATAGAATGGAAATCTTTATTAATGCTAACAACATAAAGTCTTACACACGTCAAATAAAATAAATATTTTTTGTAATAGTATTTAAAAAATTATAAGTAAATCGAAAAGACATCGATACACCAGTGGGTTTACAAAACATCATATGCCTTCACTGACTTTCTGCAAAAATTCTTTAACTGAGTAGAATGCGATTTCTAAGAGTGTTTGTTTGATTTTACTTTTGAATAATTTTGTCGGCAGCGACTTTATATCATATGTTCAATAAAATAAAACCTCTAGAGTGCCATGATAATATCTTTTTTAAAATTTAGCTACACGCTTTAAGAATTGTATGTCACAATACTTCAGACATAATAAATATAATATATAATTTCAGAGTTGACAAACTACAATATTTTCCATGCCACTCGAGAGGTTTTATTTTAAATTTTTATATTTGTATATTAGGTGGAATCCTAAATATATCAGTGGTAATAGAGGAATGACCCCATACAATAATGCCGGATGCAATATATGATTGAACAAGTGAATGAAATGCAGTTGTGACCATACCCAACACTCATCTCTTTAAATTACGCAATAAATATGTGTTTTTAGAAAGTTAGCTTTTTAATTCATGTCCGTGAAATTCCCAACTTAACTTTGGGTCAATGCAGACTGATCGAGAGTATTTTCTTTAGCAGATATAGTTGTATCGTCCGCGTAGAGGATCATGGATGCGTGGGAAACGTAACATGGGAGATCGTTAATACAAAGAATAAAGAGAAGAGGTCCCAAGATAGATCCCTGAGGTACACCATGCATTAAATCTTCCATATCGGATCTATCATCCCCCTGGTGAACGATTTGCTTTCTGTCATCATCGAAACAATTTATTACGTCGTTAACAAATTCGTCAATGTCCATCACCGTCGATCGACCTGGTCTAAAACCAAACTGAACATCGTTTATATATAGACATATAGACTATAATGATAGTTGACATAAGTTGGCGCCAGCCGACATTTGGACTATAATAACAGTTGACATAAGTCGGCGGCAACCGACATTTAAACTATAATGGCAGTTGACATAAGTCGGCGCAAGCCGACATTTAACCAATCGTGCCAACTTGACACGTGTTTGAATCAAACTATAATGAGATCGCCATGTGATTTTTTTTCTTTGTGTCAGTTTCGATACACATTTTAACAATTGTGATATTTTAAACTAACGAGTGTCTTCCACTCCCAGACTAAGCATGAAGTAAAATTTCGAGTTTAGAAAAGCCCCGCGTAGAAAATTTTCACGGGGCTTTTCTAAACTCGAAATTTTACTTCATGCGCCACGCGTATTTAACACTGATTTATGGTAAAGTTAAAAATATATAACGCTTAGATATGATGGTAACCAATATTTACCAAGATGTAGCGAAAAAATGCACGAATTACATTTTTTTATAAATAGTTTTGCAATAATAATAATAATAAAAATAATAAAATAATAATAAAAGTAGGGGGGATCCTTCCCCTAAAGGGCGCGTCCCCAGGTGGCGGATAGGGGAACGCCGTTACTCGTTGACGGTAGGAGGATTGGCCAACATGGAAGGAGGAAGTGAAGCGATGTTAAAATACCGTCTAGGTATCTCTAGCCTCTCTTCTCTCAAGAACGGCATGCGTTGTCACGAGCCACACCCGCGCCCTAAAGGTACAAACATGTCGGATCTAGAGGAGTAAACCTCGATTAAAAATCCGTAATCCCCGGTGTTATACGCACCGTGCCGATGAGATGAATTGGCACTACGTTAGTGTGTCTAATAACGGCAACCTCCGGTTGTATGTAGCCTTTCATCGGTAAGGGAGCTCTGCCGGTGATGACCCTTAGTTCTTCCCTACTCGTGGGAACAAGATGATTTCTCAACAAAAAATAAATAGAACTCGAAACAGGCAACTGACGGAGGAGTTTATTTTGCGGTTTTTGCTTGTTTCTAAAAGCGAAGGAAACTTTGATAAAGTTAGCCCTTTCATTATTGATAAAGTCATATACAGCAACTTAGGTGAGACAAAGTCTATTAAAAAGGTCAAAGATGGCTTACATATTGAAACAGTAAGTATCGCTTAGTCCAAGAAGTTGTTGGAAATGAAGAAGCTGGAAGAGTTTAATGTTACTATTGAGAAAATTTAAAAAAAATTGGAAAGCCAAGGTGTTATCGAGGTTCGCCGCATAACAACAAAGCGCGATGGAGTGGTTCAAGAATCCCCGAACCACATATTAAAATTTAACCGACCAAGTCTTCCCGCAAACGTCAAGGGAGGTTTTCATAGTCTACCAGTGCGTGCCTACATCCCTGCACTACTTAGGTGCTTTAAATGCCAAGCTTTTGGCCCCACCTCAGTGCGTTGTTCAAAAGAACAAGTATGCGTCTGTGGCAAAAGCATACACAAAGGCACAAGTTGTTTAGAGCCTTTGACATGCGTGAATTGTGAAGGCGGGCATTCTGCACGCTCAAGGAACTGCCCAAAATATAAAATAGAAGTAGTAATTAAGAAGTTAAAAACTAAGAAAAGGATTACGTATTTTAAGGCAAAGAGGAAGATCCCCCCAAAGCGACAGCAACAAAACCAGGGTACTCTGAACTCTTGAATCAGTTACTGCCACAATTGAGGGATACAATTATCAAAACCGTTAAGGATGAAATAAGTCATTTTAAGACTAATCAGGAGGCAAATGGATTGCCTCCTCCAAAGGAGGCAAATAGATTGCCTTCTCCAAAGGAGTCAAGCCAGATGCCTCCACCCTTGACGGTCGGCCCACGACTGTCGAAACAACAAGTGGTCAATTCTGGTCCCAGTTCATCTGGACAGCAGGAAACAGTCTTACTGACTTCTACTGCCCAGCAAGTTTTGGCGACTGCATCGGCCAATTCGGCCTCGCTGGCAACCACACCGTTGCCGGAAAGCCCAATAAATGAGCAGGCCACGATCGACCTAGACGACTACATGTCGTCTTGTGAACTGCCCTATAAAAGGGCAGCTGCCGACGCCTCCCTTTCCTCAGCGGATGACAACGTTGAGGAGAAAGTAAAATTGATAAAATCAAAAGGGAAGAGAAAGCCTGGGTGTCAGAGAGGTGTTCCTAGGAAGTAATATTCCCGGGAATAATTTAGGCCATGTTTTTTCTTTTAATCTTTATTTATTTATTCACATTCATATTTATTTTTACTATTTTGTGTGTTTGTTTTTGTACTGAAGCCATTTACAGCTTTAGTATAATCTGTGATAATAGGTTTAAGATTAGTGTTGTGTTTGTTTTAACACTGCAGTGTTTTATGACCCTAGTGTTTCTTGTTTCTGACATCAGAGATGTTTACGACTCCGATGCCATTTGTGATATTAGTTTCAAGGCTTTTGTTGTTTTTGCCCTGCCGCTGGAGTCTTTTACAACTCCGGCGCAATCTGTGATATTAGTTTTTAGGTTTTACTGTATTTGGTCTGGTATCGGAGCATTTTACAACTCCAATGCCATCTGTGATGTTAGTTTTATGGTCATTTACACTTCCGATGTCAACTGTGATACTAGTATTAAGGTTATTATTGTATTTTTCCTGGCACCGAAGTCCTTTACAACCACGGTGCTATCTGTATTGTTAGTTTTAGGATTTTGTTGTATTTATACTAACATCGGAACCTTTTACAACTCCGATGTCACTTGTCTTTTGTTTCTCTTAGTGTTATTTATTTCTAATTCATTATTTGTGTCGTCTAAACTTTCTAAATAAAAACGGCTGAACAACTAATTCAGTGGAATTGTAACAGTTGCAGAAAACACTATTATGAGCTGAAACTACTCTTGGCAAGGCACACGCCGTTTTGCGTGTGTCTGCAAGAGACACATTTCAAGCCGGAAGATATGTTTCAGCTACGTGGTTTTTCGGTTGTGAGAAAGGATGTCGTGCCTGACGTACGAGCCAAGGATGGTGTCACCATCCTTCTGAGAGAAGACCTCCCTTATGAGGAGGTCCATATCAGAACGAGGTTCCAGGCACTGGCAGTCTGTATATTTTATCCCCTGAAAACCACTCTCTGCACCGTTTACCTCCCTGAACTCGATTGAACAATGGCAGACATTTTAACGCCCACAGTCCACTATGGGGCTCCCAGAGGAGGGATCCCCGGGGTCGCCTGATCGAGGGTCTTCTCGATCAGAGAGATGCGGTCCTCCTCAACACGGGATCCCCAACACATTTGACCGCCAGAGGGTCGGAGTTTTCGGCGATCGATGTCTCTCTTTGTTCCCCCGTTTAGTCACTGGTCTTGCGTGGCAAGTCTTAAATAATATGTACGGCAGCGATCATTTTTCGATCGCTGTTAAAATCATAGTCAGACGAGTAAAGCAATCTATCCCTCGAAGATGGTGTTTCGACAAGGCAGACTGGCTTGGTTTTCAAGCCAGTCTTAGTGTGCCTACGTCATATAGTGAAGATGTCGAGACCACCGTGCAAGACTTTATAGAACGGGTAATAGCAGCAGCATCTAGACACATTCCCATGCCTAGCGGGATAATGGCCAGTCCACCTGTTCCCTGGTGGAAACGTAAAGTAGTATAGAGGAGAAAAAGAGGGCGTTAAATAAGTTTAAGCGAGCCCCCACCCGGGAAAACCTGCTAGCTTTCAAGAAGCGGCGGGCTATAGCGCGCCGCACTATTCTTGAAAGCAAAAGGTTATCGAGAGCTACGTGTCGCCGATCACGCCCACAACACATTTGTTGGATGACACCCAGACTGGACGTGAATTTTCAGCTATAATGAGTAGTTTTGGTATACACTATAGTGTGTCAGAACCGACTCGTCATTCCTCTTTGCTAGACAATATCTTTACAAACTATCAGGGTGAATGTCACGCTAAACTGATTTACACGGAATTTTCCGATCATGATTCTATATTATTAAACATTCCACTAAAAAACACACAAAATTGCGTGAATAAAAAAATATCTTACAGATTGTATTCTGAATGCAATCAACACTCATTCTATAACTCATTAATGGTAGAAAACTGGGAGACAGTTTATAACAGCAGCACAGTAGATGATAAATATAATCATTTTTTTAACACTTTTCTGCATCATTTCGAAAATTCTTTTCCGGTCATCTCTAAACAAACCAAAAATAATTCAAAGCAAAATCAATGGATTACAAGTGAGTTAATAGATATGTCAAAAAAAATAAAAGATCTCCATTGGATTTGTAAATCAACAAATTGTTTAAATACGAAATCCAGACATAACGAATTAAAGAAGAAATATAAAACTGAATTAAAAGCAGCAAAGCAAAAATGGAATGAAGAAAAGATTCTCAATTCAAACAATATCACAAAAACCTCATGGGAAGTTATTTAGAATAATATAAACAATAATAAAATAAAGGATAAAATAACTCTAAATAATAATAACAACAGTGTGCAAAATACCAATGAAATAGCTAATGAGTTTAATAAATATTTTACTGAACGACACATACCAACCAAAGAGGTTTTACTGCAAATCCCCTCAACCTAGTAGTATCGTTCTAAGAGAGGTTGATTGCACAGAAATACAAAAAATTATTCAAACTGTTGCAAATAAAAAATCCGAGGGACCGGACAAAATTCCATATTTTATCATAAAGAAAATTGCCAATATTCTTTCTGCGCCGCTGACCGATATAATCAACTGTTCATTTTCATCTGGGGTCTATCCCACTAAACTTAAAACTGCGAGAGTCACTCCGATTTTTAAAAAAAGGGGAAAAAACAAATATAGAGAATTATAGACCTGTCTCTAATCTATCTATATTTGCTAAAATAATTGATCAAGCTTTATATATACGAATAACAGAGTACTTGGAGAAATTTAAACTACTATCGCCAACAAACTACGGCTATAGAAAGGGCAGAAACACAACAGGGGCTTTATATGAAGCGGTTACAGAAATTGTCAATATATTAGAAAAAAGAGAAATCCCAACAGGAGTCTTCTTTGATTTAAGTCAAGCATTTGACTCAGTGAATCATGAGTCACTGCTTCAAAAATTGGAAAGGTTCGGTATTAGAGGTCTAGTAAATAAATTGATCAAGTCATATCTAAGCAATAGAAAACAATACGTGGAAATAAGAGAAGAAACAATAGTAGAAATAAATACAAGGTTCCAATCTGAGTGTCAACAAATTAAAACAGGCCTTCCACAAGGTGGAATTTTGTCTTCATTGTTGTTTTTACTGTACTCCAATGAGTTGTCAAATTTAATGGCAGAACAAAAGAATGAAGATAAATATAAAATTTTTCAATATGCAGATGACACGACCATATTAATTCAAAGTGACAGCATTGTAAATGCCTCAATTAACTCACAGACAGTGGTCACAAGAATGGAGAATTGGTGTACACAACAAAAACTTATATTGAATCCAAAAAAATCACAAATTATACGGTTCTCAAACAAAAACAAAAATATAGACACCTGTAGAATTTTAGTAAAAAGTTGCGAAAAGACTATCAAAGTAGATCGTGTCACAAAATTCCTTGGGGTGCTAATAGATAATCACCTATCGTGGGAGGATCATGTATACCATGTAATAAAAAAATTAAATTCAGCTCATTATGCTCTGCTCGTCTTAAAAAACCTAGTGGGAACAAAGGTACTTATTGCATATTACAACGCACACGTACGTTCACATTTAGATTATGCCAATATTATCTGGGCAAATTCGGCACATACGGGGCCGTATATTAATCTTTCAGAAAAGAATAATACGCCTAATAGCAAATAAATGGAGAGATGAACACGCAAAACCTCTATTTATCCAACTGAAAACAATGACAGTTTACTCACTGCTATTATATAATTTATGTCGTTTTGTAAAAGAGAATATGACAAAATATTGTAAGAACTCAGACATAAACACTGGTATGCAAACAAGGCAGAGCAATGCACTAAGTATTCCCCCTCACAGAACAGCGCTATACCAAAAAGGGCCAATTTATTTGGGAGTGAAAGCATACAATAAATTACCGGAAAATATAAAATCTTTAAACAATACAAAGTCATATAAAATCGCACTGAAACATTTCTTCATTGAAAATCCGTACTATTGTGTAAATGAGTACCTTCACTCCAAAACAAATTGAATGGAAATATTTTAAACTATTAGTATGTATGTTCGTCTTATATGTAAGGGTTTGTTTTATACACATTATAAACGTCAGTGTTTAATCTTAACGTACATATACATATATATTATAAACTGACTAATTTATAAAAACCTGACATATATATGTGATTACGCATATATTGTATATTTTAAATTTTCCACCTAGGCTGTAGTATATATTATTACTCCATGTACATTGACTTGTGAAAATTATATTAATATAATATGTAACACCAACAATATATAAATAAATAAACACCTATTGATGAGGTGTGGAAAAGGTTAGTTGCAATAGCTGGAAAGAAATTCCCAGCAGTAGCACCCATCCTCAAAGTTGATGGGCGTGATATTGTCGACGCACTAGAAATAGCAGATGCAATAGCGTCTAACTTTAGCTCCGCTAGTAGCTCTCGTAACTACGAAACGTCGTTCCAGGGTGAAAAGGGTAATCGAGAAGACCCTCTAGATTTCTCCTCGACGGGGTCCTTATGTTATAATTCTTCATTTTCTACGGAAGAATTTGAAGAGGCAGTTGGATCGATGGGCGAGTCTAAAGCCCCAGGTCCAGACAGTATCCCATATCAGATGGTCCGACAAATTTCCTCACGTATGAGGAGGTATTTGTTGGCCATCTATGTCGCCGCTGTACTGTCTTTTCTTAAACCGAGTAAGGACCCCACAATCGTCAACATTTACAGGTCTATATCACTTACGAGATGCTTGGGAAAAGTCTTGGAGAGAATGGTCAACAACCGTCTGGTATGGATGCTGGAGACAAATGGTTTTCTGGCAAAGTACCAGGCGGGGTTCAGAAAGTTTAATAACTCCATCCAAGATGACTTCCTTGAGAGAAAGCACCTCGTAGCGGTGTTTTTTCAACTAGAGAAGGCATATGACATGACTTGGAGGTACGGAGTTCTCCAAAAGTTACATGAATGGGGATTTAGGGACCGTCTGCCTCTTTTCGTCAAATCCTTTATGCCTGATCGTTCGTTTAGAGTGAAAATTAGGGACACCAAATCAGCACAATTTGTGCTGGAGAACGTGATTCCCCAAGGTTATACTATCAGTGTCACACTATTTGCAATCGCCGTAAATAAAATCGCTGCATCCGTAAATTCCCCCGTAAAAAATGTCTATATGTCGATGACCTAGTAATATACATGGCGGGAGATACAATCCCCGACATAAATCGTCAACTTCAAGTGGTCATCGACGAGGTGAACAGAGATGCTGAGTCTAGAGGTTTTCGTTTCTCTGAAACGAAAACCTCATGCGTCCACTTTTGTAGACTTAGATATCCACACCGGGACCCCGGACTATTTCTCCGGGGCACTAGGATACAAGTTGTCGAAAGTATCCGTTTTCTAGGGCTAAGGGTCGATAGGACTCTTACCTATCGGGCCTACATCGATGAGCTGCTCCAACGCTCTAAAAAAGCCGATTTTAGCGATTTGTATATGTTTTTCTGTGTTAATTTATTATTAATTTATTGATTGTTGTGTCTAATTTATGTACAGTGGCATCAAAGTCTCTTTACAACTTCGGTGTCACCTTTTAATTTTGTGTCTGTCCGCTCCAGAGTCATTTTACAATTTTAAAGCACATTTTGTATATAGTTTTAGGATCCGGCATCGGGGTATTATACCACCCCGATACCGTATATCTGTGATACTAGGTTGTGTTGTCCGCTTCGTGTAGGCCCCGGCATCGGGGTATTTTTACACCCCCCGGTGTCGTCCTTTGTGATATTAGGTTTAGGTAGTGATTATCTTATGTGTGTTGGTTCCGACATTGGAGTCCTTTACAATCCCAATGCCGTCTTATTTGATAATAGGCTCCAGCATCGGGGTCTTTTACAACCTCGATGTCGTCCTATTTGTGATATTAGGTTAAAGGTGTGTTTGTCTACTTTATGTATATTCGGTGCCAGGGTCCTTTGCAACCCCGATACCAAAAACCTGTGATTTTAGGCTTAGGTTTATTTGTGCATTTTATATTTTATTATTTATTTATTTGTTTTTTTTGTTGTTTGTTTTGTTTATATTATTAACTTGAAAAAGACGAGTAAACCGGCTAATCACCTTGTAGTTGAAGCCGGTAAGGTGGGAGGGGTTTTTAGTGCGTAAAAGGGGGCATCCGCATTCTAACATGCTGGCTGTAGTATGAATCAAGTGCGATTCACATTAAATGGAAATCTGCACGTGTATTTTATTAACAAAAGTTAACTTATTACAAAGGTTGGGAAACAATAAGCTAGGGCATGCTGCATAAACATTTTGAACTGTATTTATTTTTGAACTGCAGATAATCATTAAATTGTCTCAATTTCCTAATAAGATGAAATTAAATCAATATAATTACGTGTCTAACTCTTCTTAATCGGATTAGTTGCAAGTAACCATAATTATAACAATTCATGTTGCTCTCATGCATGATGAGGGTTACAATAAAGACCTATGTAGTGTAAACTATTATACAGTATATAACATTTACGTATACATTGTGTATATGTATGGCTTTTGAGATGGAAATTGATATAAAATTAAAAATTTCATTCGACCAGAACAAAGGGCCGCCCATGACGTGGAAATACGTTATTGTCTTCCGTTCCTCAATTAATAACGCTATACCTAAAATAGGTCAGCAAGGATCGTTAATAACCCCATTATACTTATGTGGAAATAATTCAACAAATCTCACTCAACAATTACCCTTTCATCGCTTTTTAATTACACAATTAATCCAACTCGCTTGCAAGCAGGAATCCGAATTAATACCTCGAGGTTTTCAACAATCGGCTGAATTTTGGTGTGTGTGGGAATATGTAAATTTCGGACTGTTACACGTTTTCGTGGGGAGGCCAGAAAAACCCGAAATGATATCGCGCTCGCATGCGGAAAAAAATCCGCCGTGAATAAAGTATGGTTTTTACGGTCGTGTTCGATTTGGGTTTTATCGTGCTTTACAAATCAAAAACAAATAAATAAAAGTGGGGCTTTTATTATAAATTTCGCGAAAACGTTCCTGATTTTCGATTGGGAACAACGTTACGAATGGTATCGAGACATCAATAAAATTCGCAAGATACATAATAAGTATTACTTATTTTTAAGTGGTGTATGGGTGTATTTATTCAATAAGATAAGAATTTTACGAAGGTTGTTGAATTAAGTTATTTGTTCATGTTTTTATGTGATCCCAGCAATAGTTGTCAGGGTTGGCAAACAGAGCATTCATTACGCCAAAAAAATCAGATTTCATGATTTGTGTATAGAATATGTCTAATCTGCAAATAATTACAAAGAATTTGACCCGATTTCGTCAAATTAACATGAAGGTTGCACAAAAAATCTGTTAGATTATAAAAAACTTTTTTCTATGATTCGATTGAGGTGATATTAGCTTATATTTGAATCTTAAATTTAAGATTACATTTTATTCTTATTGTCTTCAAATGAGCCTTTGAACAAAATATAATTGTTTTTATACCTATTTTGAATCACCCTGTATTATTTAAATTAAGTAATCGTAAATGTTAATTTAGTTTAGAAATTGTGGAAATAATTAATAACTTAACGTGCGTTCTTATGATGTACTTGGGTGCGAAATAATAAAAAGGCAGACACGTCGCGTAATTATGACCAGGACTTTTTACACGTGCGAATGTATCCCAGTAAATAAACCGCGAAGGTGTCTCCATAAAAATGGATGTTAGCGTCGCAATTATGGCGCTTTATACTCTAATTAATTTTCAGGTTATTACTCGTAAAGCCGCTTTATCGCTAGATTACTGTTTACGTTAAAATGTTGCAATTTCGCTCTACATGGTACTCGAATTTTATACAAGGTACTCCATTATAATATAAAATATATCTACTTACTTTTATTTTGTCAACATCGACATATAATTACCTTAGAGGTATTTTAACATCGACATTCAAACACGCACGTGAACACTTATTTAATTCTTTAACAGATTCAACTTTTTTGCAATTTTTAAATCAAAACTATTTGCGGAAATATTCGTTTCGAGGTTCCCTCACTTGATAAAGACCATTTCAGATTTTTTTGTCATAGATATTTTATATAATAAAGAGCAACGTTAAGAATTAATAAAATCTTATCAATATAAATTCATGTTAGTAAATATGATTTTTCTAAAAATGCTCTTCATTCTATATTTTTTCCTTTACTTTTATTGATAAAACAAAAAGTTTTTTCTCTGAAATATCCAAACATTTTTCCAGCGAACGCCTGCCTTATCTCAATCTCAAACAAAGGAGGAAAGAGTTTTCTTTGTTTAAACAGGATGATAAAGATTCCTCCTCTGGATAACTAATGGAATTTATATCGCGGTGTATTGGACACATAAAATTTTACATGTGTGATAAATCCGACGTTAAACACGAGCAAGCAATGTTTTCTTTTTGTCTGGCTTGTTAGGAAAAGGCAATATCGCCTTCGGGTCTTTCTGCTATGAATCACACTCTGATAGCAACAGCTGCTAATTTAATATTTCGCTGATGTAATTACGGAATGATATTAAATATCTGTGATGTTTATGGGGTTTTTAATTGTATTAGTGAAGATGGTGCAACAAAATGCATCAAAATAATAGGGGATACAGAGTAGGGCTAAGAATTTTTAAAATTGAAGCACACAATTATTCTTGAACAAGTTTCTCATATTTCACGTGGTGAAACATGTTTAACTATGATTTAAAAAGGAAAACACTTGGTTAAATTTCACATATATTTTGGTTTTTTATTCCAACTAGTTTCGACTTTAAGTCATTCTCAAGGAGTGTTTAAAATCAAATCATTATTCTATAACATATTGAAATATTGGAATCATTGTAATATTTTAACTATTCAAAAATTCAAATTAGTAGAATATTCTAATTATTCAAATAGGTATATATTCAAACTTAAATATGTTTTTGGATAAATATCCGAATATAATTTTAAAAATGCCAAGTACTTACCAAAACATGATATAAATAAAACACTCAACTATTTTATAATAAAAGTGGTATAAAAAAGTTGTGTTTTTTTTTTATATCAAATTGAAAATGTACCACGTAGTGAACTCCTCTAAGATTTAAAAATCAAAACATTATGATTATATTATTGTAATCTTACGATAGATTTACTAAGTATATTTTTTAACTTCATATTAAATGGGTGTTTTACACGCCTGGCGCATAGAGTAACTTTTTGAGTTTAGAAAATCTTCAAATATTTACTTCATGCTTAACCAAGGATTGGAAAACCCTAGTTAAGAAAACTATTAAAACCCCTAACGACAACACCTAATTCTTAAAAAAAATGAACAAGATTAATAAAACTCATGAAGATTATGAAAACAACTACAGTTTGTGTTTGTTTTCCTTATTCTTTAGGAAATCAGTGTTCTCTTTAAAGGTTATAATAGTTGTTCAATACGTGTTTTAAACTCCTTAATTAAGCATGATGTAAAATTTCAGGCCTTTCTAAACTCGAAATTGTACTTCATACGCCAGGTGAACAAAACACTGATTTAAAGTAAAGTTTAAAATGTACTATAAGGAAGTATTCAATTACTTATTCAAAAACATATTCAAATATTTGAAATATCCGAATCGTTAAATATTCGTCCAAAAATGTATTCAAATAATAGAATTATTTGATTTTTTAACTATTCGAATTTTGAAATATTTAAATATTAGAATATTTAAATATGTGAAAAATGTAATATTTGAATATTCGAATATTCTACTATTTGAATTATTCGTATTTAAATCCCAACCTTAATAGAGATGAATTGTTACTAGAGCTGGACAGAATTCGAATAATTTAGGATTAGAATCTTTCAGTGAAAAATGATTTGTGATCCGGATTGATTACATTTTTTTTTAACTGGATTCGTATTCGAATCCAAATTTAGATGATTCAAATACTTATAAAAAGATTCTAATACTTACAAAAGGATTTTTTCAATACTTGCGTTTAATAAATATATTATATAATGTTCAAATTTCAAGATTTCTATCATTTCTTGTTTAATTTATCAATGAGTGTTTGGTAATTTTTGTAAGCATTGACAACACTTATTGTTATCATTATTTATTTTAAATGTTGACAATTTTCATTATTATTCCCATTATAAATGATATAAATTTAGACAACAACGAATTCTATAAATGAGCTGTTTATATTGAAACTCAAGACTATTTCTCATTTATTCTCGTTTAAGGTTATTAACCTTCATAATTTAAGGTTTTCTGTCACAAACAACAATTTATGGTTAATTATTTTCAACAGACTTAACAACAAAATTATTGTTTATAAATAAAAAACCTTAAATTATAAAGGTTTTTACAGTTAACAATAAAAAAATTAGAAATGGATTTCTTCAACTGTTGACAGTGTTGGTATTTTTTTATGATTTCTTATTTAAATTTACTTTGCCAATATTTATATATTTTTAATGTCTTTATGATTCTTGTTAATTTTCTTTAATTTTAATACTTTTCATAATTTTTTTATATTTTGTTACTTTATACGATTTATTTAATAAGATATTACGATGTTTTGGTCATTAAAAAAAATATCTTTGCTAAAACATCTAAATTCTCTGAATTTTCCATGACATTTCCCGATGAATAAAATGCCTTGACTTTCCCGGATTTAATGATATAATTCGTTGTATTCAAAAATCGTTTAATTAGAAGTTTTGAACGGCTGTTTCCACTCTCTGATTAAGCAAAATTTTGAGTTAAAACAAGCCTGAAAATTTGGTTTGGTCGCGTAGCGAAACGGAGCGATCAAACCAATTTTTTCAGGCTTTCCTAAACTCGAAATTTGACTTCTCTGATTTAAAGTGATGTTCAAAAACACACCGGTTTAATTAACACATTAGAATAATACGGATTCAGACATTTATTAACGATGTTTAATATTAATAATACACAATTAGAATTTGAATATTTTTGTTAATAATAACTTCTAGCGATATTAAAATGTAACTACCAACAAAAAATAATTTAATTAAATTAATTTTTAAAGGATTTGTATTCGTGTTTTAAATTTTATTTTTCTCTTACGAATCCTTTATTCGAGTATTCGTTATTCGGATTTGTGATTCGAATACTTTTTTTTTGAGGATTATGATATAAAATTTAGAATATTAGAGAATTTAAATGAATATTTCTTTGACTTATTAAATCATTGCATATTTACCAAAAACATCGTTATAGAAAATTAACTTCTTTGCAAATCCTATTACGGTATTGTTGTATAAAATAAATAAAATGATTAATAATAATCTCTAAAGGATAATTAATGTTTTCTAGAGATTTTATAAAATTATAAAGTGAATTCAATGCCTGAAGGAATTAAAATAATACAAACATGGACTAGCGAAATAAATGAAAACTATTAGTAATCACTTACAATTCTTTCTATTATTTAAAATTTGAAAAATTGGACTTAATTTATTCTAAACTTTAAATGTTATCGTAATTTAATATAAAAAAATAGATAGGAACTAGTTAACTTTTATTGTACACGGGTAAATTAGAAACAATCAATTACTTCCAATTTCCTCTACAACCACCATCATTCTATCATTCTCGTAATTTATTGAACCCGCCACCAAAACGAATTAATCGTATTGAATAAATTGTCTATCGTCGATTGGACGCCCCGAATTTGGGTCGTGTTTAAATTAAGACATTACGTTTCTCTCCCCCACACACAACAGAAAATCGTTACTCTTTAGCCACAATTATTTCCATCGAATTAATAATTGTGTGCAATTATCCGTTATTTATGGACGTCGTATCGTGATTTCGCTCCACTGATAGATGAAGCGAGTGCGTGATTTCCTACAGATGATTTCGATTGTACACGATTTCTGCATTATTTATTGCCCCACGAAAATTGATTGTAAGACAACTTAATAAATTATCATAATTTGAAAGCTTTTATGTCTTTATCTATATTTTTTCTGAATGCAAATTTGGCATAATTTGGTTAATAGTTCTTTTAGAAAGTACGTTCCTGTATAGTTAATCATTCTTATCTTAAAATCGATGAAATAGTAAAAAAAATATTGTTGGTTAAATTTGATTTTTATATTTTCTAATTGAGTAGCCTAGATGCAAAATCAGCAGCCATAAATGTTTTAAATACATTAAAATAATGTTGAATTATCTAGGAATACTTTCGGACCCAAAATTATCTTTTAAAAACACACTTCCGATATAAAAGCAAACATCGTAAAGCGAGCGAAACATTTTCGCAAGGAATTAGTACCAATGTCACCATAAACAACCTTGAAGTAGTCGAAAGATCGTATTCCGTACCCTTACCGAACTTTGACACCTTTAAAATCCTCGCCGCAACCCATCCAATGTACTCCTTTACGAAACAACACACATTATTCCAATAAAAGATAGACTTCGATTTCTCGCAAAACAATTCGCATGTAACGAGTCGAATTACAAACATCTTAAAAAAATATGTATCTCTAGAAAGCTCGATATAATTCCAAATTACAAAAACTCACCTATAACCATTTATGAATACATTTCCTCCTTTTACCCTACTTTCCCACCTTGAAATCGACTAAAAAAACACACACGTAGCACAGGGCAGAAAAACCTATGGTCGATAGCCCTTATTGAAAATGGAAATATAAATTATTTTCATATATGTATATATATTATATAATTTATTTTAATATGATGTATTTCTTTTTTTAATAAAGATGTTATAGTAGTAGTAGTATTGAATGAGCGTTGTATCGAATGGAGAAAACACAACATATGTTAAACTAAATAAAAAGTTGGCAGGTTTTGCAACTGAATAAATATGTCAGCATTTATAATCGAAAAAAATGAAAAAAGTTTAGGATAGGTCAATTTATTTTTAAAATTGTTGCCTAAGACGAGTAGAATCCAGGATCCAGGGATACAAAAAAAATAAGTGTAGGGCTGGTTAGGGGCGCCTAGATCAAAAACTCTAAAATCTTCCGATTTCTATCTCTTTCCTAAAATGTTGGAGGGTAAGGGGAAAGAGACCGAGCACTCAAGGGGTAATCCATTATGAACACCAACCGCATTTTGTGGGTGTCAATGTCAACCCGATATTAGCAGGCAGTAAGAAGTCCATCTGTTTTCAGTCGGCGCGTGGCGTTATCTTTTGTCCGGTTTGGGGTGGTTTTGATAGAAAGATTTATTTGATATTTATGAAATTATTTAAAATGTAATTATAATTAATACGACATTTGTAAAATAAAGTCGAGAATTATGTCTACGTGTACAATTTTAGGTCAATAAATTCTTTTAAAACGTATCTGACGTTTACATCTTGGTAAATATTGATCATCATCACATCTAAGCGTTATATATTTTTAACTTTACTGTAAATTAGTGGTTTATACGCGTGGCGCATGAAGTAAAATTTCGAGTTTAGAAAAGCCCCGTGAAAATTTGTCTCGGGTCGCTGCGCGACCCTCGACAAATTTTCTACGCGGGGCTTTTCTAAACTCGAAATTTTACTTTCTTCAGGGTGATATGTAAGCAAATTATGGGCCTTAGGAGTTGTCAAATAAGTGAGTTACTCTACTGTTTCTAAGGCACTCTTTACAAAAAACAAAAGATTAGCATTTTACATATAAAATGAACAGGGTGAGCGAAACTTGATGTCTCTGCTCTATTATTAGAAAAGGAAAAACGGTAGAAAAAATCTGAAAAAAGGTTCATAAATGGGATTGAGTAAGGTCCATTTTAATACAAAATTGCATATTTTTCTAAATTTTGAAACTGAAGTAATGACGTCATCGAAAATTTTTTACCCAGATACATATCTATAATTTTAGATATTTCAAAGGAGCTAATTTTTCTGAATAATCTTTGTAGAGAAAAATATTTGCTATCTTCTTTCGTTAAAAAATTAAAAGCAAACTTAAAAAAAAGTATTATAAAAAATTCACAATTGTCGCGACTTAAACAAGTAGCCTTTGGAAGCAAATAACAAAGCTGCATTTGTCAATAATTAAACTAATGGTTGACAAATATTGTTTTGTTGCCATTTGATTTAAGATTTCAGATTTTTTATATCGTTTTACCTTTTCATAAATAGATCACGTCGTCATTTTAAATGTACATTACAAATGAGACTATTAAACTAAATAAAGATGGTTAGTTTTCTTCTGGATTTTAATTTGCACTATAAATTGACAATTTTAATAGTCATATGTAATTTGCATTTAGGTTGACGACGTGAACGCCATCTACTGCCAATAGTCTTGTCTATTGTACTCACAAAATGACTATTATAAATGTCAATTGATTGTGCATTTTTAAATCCAGAAGAAAACTGAACATCTATAACCATTTTAGTAGTTATGTGTAATTTACATATAATTTGACGATGTGAACACCATCTGCTGCCAATTTTTGAGTAGTGCTATTAACAGTAGATGGTGTTCACGTCGTTAATACAACAATAATGTATATGTTCACTATAGCACTTTTTTCGTCATTTAAAGAATTGATGATTATCGTACAAAACGTATTTCACTTACTAATTGGTTAGTTATAGACCATTTCACATTAAATTAGCGTTTTATACGCGTCGTGTATGAAGCAAAATTTTGAGTTTAGAAAAGCCTAATTTGTCTCAGTCGCTCTGCTGCGCTTCGCCCGAGCCAAATGTTCAGGCTTTTCTAAACTCAAAATTTTACTTCATGCCTAATCTGGGATTGGAAACACTCGTTAGATGATCAATCATAACCAGGGTTGTTATGTTTAAAACACTTTGTTTTAAAACAGTGTTTTATACATGTTTATAAACAGCCGTCGTATTTTAAACGGTTTTGTTTTAAACATGTTTTAAATTTTAAATTTGTTTAAAACATGTTTTAAACGTTGGATTTGTTTAAAACAGTTTATTTTATTATCTTAGCTGCTAAAAATAAATATTTTCTAAATTATATTTTATATCAGTTCATTAAAATTTTTGTTTGTTTGTAAATTGTAGCTAAATTGTTTAAGATATTTCAAATTACATTATCAAACATAACATTTTATTACAATAAAACTGTGTGTGCATAAATGTGGTTTTAAAATACAGGGATTTTTTCTTTCAGGTATACATAAGCATACACTGTAAATTTTTCGACGTTCGTTGTGTTTTGTTCAAGATTTCAATTTGAATCTTTAAACGAGGGTTTTCCACTCCCAGACTAAGCATGAAGTAAAATTTCCAGTTTAGAAAAGCCTGAAAATTTGGATTGGCCGCGTAGCGAAGCGGGGCGAAGCGGAGCGGCCAATCCAAATTAGGCTTTTCTAAACTCTAAATTTTACTTCATGCGCCACGCGTATAAAACACTGAAATATCGTAAAGTTTAAAATATACGGCTTTAGCATTCTAATATGTAAATGTGGATAAAACGTGAGCCAAAATCTGCGCTGAAAGAATTATTTAAAGCAGTGATTATAGGCAACCCAATAACTCTAACGTATATTAGGTTGCCTATAACCGTTGTTGTAAGTGTGTGTTTTTTGAACTTCACTGTAAATCAGTGCTTTTATACGTGGCGCATGAAGTAAAATTTCGAGTTTAGAAAAGCCTAATTTGGATTGGCCGCTCCGCTTCGCTACGCGGCCAATCCAAATTCTTAGGCTTTTCTAAACTCGACATTTTATTTCATGCTTAGTCTGGGAGTGGAAAAAACTCGTTTAGAGCCTTAAATTAACCGCATTAAAACAACGATTTCCCACAACTTTAAAAAACGTTGTAATTATCGGGATATGTACACAAAAGAAAAATGCCCGGGATATTCAGTTTAAAACACGTTTTAAACGTGTTTTAAACAAAATTATATTGGAGTCATCAAATGAACATGAACGACTGTTTAAAACACGTTAAAAAAGGGAAAAAGGGAAACTACCCGCTATTCTAACAGATAAAGTCATAAATTGTAACATCAACACACCATAAATTGTGGTTTCTTTTCTTACAATATACTCCCGCGCTTATAGAGGGTGTCTCTCTTCAAAATTTGCTGGTTTAGATATTTTGGAGAGGCCCTGGTTAGGACCTCTCCAAAATATCTAAACCAGCAAATTTTGAAGAGAGGCACCCTACAAACGCGAAAGTATAATGGAAGAAAAGAAACTCTAATTTATGGGGTGTTGATGTTACAATTTTTGACCTTAGCTGAATATCAGGTAGTTTCCCTTTTTTTACTTTTTAGAGCGTTTTAAACGGTCGTTCATGTTTATTTGATGACTCCAATAATTTAACACATTAATCAATATGTTATGCAATGGTATTATTTGGTTACGTTTTAATCGAATCAATTATATAAAGCACGCTAATCTAGCAATAAAAATAATGCAAAATAAGGTTATGATTGATCATCTAACGAGAGTTTCCAATCCCAGATGAAGTCAAATTTTGAGTTTTATCATGCGAGACACGTATAAAACGCTGATTTAATGTGAAATGGTCTATAACCAACCAATTAACAAGTGAAATACGTTTAGTAAGGCAATCATCAATTGTTTAAATGGCGGAAAATGTGCTACAATGAACATAAGTTTATTTTTTGTACTTGTTTTTGTATAACTTAAGAACAATAAATTAATGAAACAACATACTAACTCAAATCTCCCCCCCTCCTAATCACTAAAAGCTATCTACGCCACTAAAACAAGGTATGTATTTATTTAAAACAAATAATAGCAATATATTTTAACAGTGGTTAATTACCGTGGTTAATTTTTCGTTTTATTATATTCTTATAACGGGTTTAAGACAAAAGAAGCACAAGGAGGGGGGAAGGCTCTTGATGGTCTTTAAAAAAAATAGATCTGCAAACATATTCGAGATATTATTTTTTTTAATTAGAAAATCCTCATTTATAAACTCAAATATCTTAAAAAATATAGGTTTAATCCATAATAATTATTGAGCATTACTCACTGAACTCTTTGCATTCTAATGGAAAATTCAAACAAAACAACTTTTATTTATAAAAAAAAAACTTGCCATTTACGTTTTCTATATATTTGAACAGAATGTATGGGGATCTCGGTTATTTGAAGAGATAGAGAGTCGGTTAAATTGGGGCAAAGTTGCGTAATTTAGGGCCTAATAATAATCTTAAAAAAAATTGAAATATCTTCTTTCGTTTTTGAGGTATTGTCAATAAACGGATTTTTTGAAATTTCGTTTTTTTTATTCAAAAACTATTGAATTCAGACATTTACAACTTTGACATTACACCATAGCCAACTTTTGTTTTTCTTATGGGAGCCATTTTGGATTTTCATATTTTTTGGAAGAATATTTTTTTCTGAATTCAATGATGTATCATACTTATAGTTTTTAGTGCAATTTAAAGTAAATTTAAAGTTAAAGAAAACTAACCATCTCAATCCATTTTAATAGTTTCATATGTAATTTATATTTAAATTAACGACGTGAACACCATCTACTGTCAATAGCAGTAACGATACTACTGAAAAATTGGCAGCAGATGGGGTTCACATCGTCAATTTATATGTAAATTACACATGACTACTAAATTGGTTACAGATGTTTAGTTTATTTCTGGATTTTAAAATGCACAATCAATTGACATTTATAATAGTCATTCTGTGAGTACAATAGACAAGAATATTGACAGTAGATGGCGTTCACGTCGTCAACCTAAATGTAAATTACGTATGACTATTAAAATTGTCAATTTATAGTGCAATTTGAAATCCAGAAGAAAACTAACCATCTTTATTCATATTAATAGTCTTATATGTAATTTACATTTAAATTAACGATGTGAACGCCTTCTACTGTCAATAGCTGAACGATACTACTCAAAAATTGGCAGCAGAAGGCGTTCACGTCGTCAATTTATATGAAAATTACATATGACTACTAAAATGGTTATAGAAGTTCAGTTTTCTTTTGGATTTCAAAATGAACAATCAATTGAATGTCAATAATAGTCTTTTCTGTGAGTACCATCGACAATGCTATTTTTATCTGAATTCAATGATGTATCACACATATAGTTTATTGTACAGGGTGAGCGAAACTCGATGTCTCAGCTTTATTATATGAAAAGGAAAAACGATAGACAAAATCTGAAATCTAAAATCAAATGACAACAAAACAATATTTGTCAACCATAAGTTTAATTATTGATAGATGCGGCTTTGTTATTTACTTCCAAAGGCTACTTGTTTGAGTAGTGACAATTGAGAATTTTTGATAATACTTTCTTTTAAGTTTGCTTTTAATTTTTTAACGATAGATGATAGCAAATGTTTTTGTATACAAAGTTAATTCAGAAAAATTAGCTCTTTTGAAATATCCAAAAATATAGGTATGTATCTGGGGAAAAAATGTTCGATGACGTCATTACTTCAGTTTCAAAATTTAGAAAAATATGCAATTTTAGATTAACTCTTTGCTGCATATGGGATTGCAATTTGAACCACCAAATTCAAGCAGTCTGTGACACATCGGTCCACAGAATAGACAACTTACAAATATGTATGTAGGAAGCTGAACAGCGACGGGAATTATGAACCACCTATCCTAACCTCTTTTTCATAGTTCCATTACCAACTGAAAGAGATCCCGCTCTTTAGTTATCAAACATTCAACGTCACATGCAGTGTTTTTGTGAGAAAGTGAGGTTATTGTGTATATTAATTTCAATATTGAACAGAAACTAAGGTATGTTTATTTATTATAATATCATTGTATAGAATTGTTTATTTATATCACTAGTTAGTATTTATTATGATTGTAATAAAAATTTACATTCAATTAATTGTAATTATTTATTTTTGGTGAGTCCCAATTATAAACCATTATGCCGCTAGGTACAATTTATTCTAAAATTTATTGTTACAGATAGACTGTATTATGGACTTTAATAAACTTATTAATTTAGCTGAATTAACTTCTGATGAAGCATATACTTTGATATATAGTACTGATCTACCTGACGACATACCGAGTGGTTCAGAATCGGTAGACAGAGATACAGATGTTGAAGAAAATGAAAATATTGATGAGATCGGTGCTGTACCTGAGTTAGAAGATTCTGAGGATAATATACTCCTATCTGCATTTGTACGTACAAACTCGTTACCTCAACAGAAAGGAGGTAATGTTTCTTGAAATTGGAAATATTTCCTTAATAAGACCACCTTGTGATTTCCAGTCACAATGTGGCTTAGCAGACGAAGTTGAGGAACTTGACAGCATTAATTGTACACCATATAAGCTATTTCATCTACTAGTCACAGACGAAATATTGAATAATATTACTTTTCAAACTAATCTTTATGCTGAACAAGAACATCAACTTACGAATAAGCGCTACTCACAGACAACTCTTGCTGAAATAAAAAGCGTTATTGGGCTTAATCTACTTATGGGTATCAAAAGGTTACCTAGCTACCGTGATTACTGGTCGGTAAGCGAAGATTCGCACGATTCATACGTTTCACAATTCATGGTTGTCAATAGATTCAGTTGGCTTCTAAACCATATCCACTTGAATGATAATTCATCAATGCCAAGCAAAAACAATGCAAACTACGACAGACTATACAAAATACGTCCATTTATATCTGAATTAAAGAAGAATTTTAAGAAATATTACAAACCCCATCGCTGCATCTCTATAGACGAATCAATGATCAAATTTAAAGGACGAAGTGCACTCAAACAATACATGCCCAAAAAACCTATCAAACGAGGCTATAAAGTTTGGGCTTTAGCTGACAGTGAGGGCTACTTGTGTAACTTCGATATTTACACAGGAAAAACAAAAGACTATGTAGAATATGGACTAGGAGAAAAGGTAGTATTACGTCTAATGGAAGGTTTGGAGCAGAAACACCATTGCTTATATTTTGACAACTATTTTACTAGTTACAATTTATTGAAGGAACTAAAAGAAAAATGTATATATGCCTGTGGCACAGTGGTGGCAAACCGAAAAAACCTGCCTAAACTAAAAGAACATAAGTACCTGAAACAAGGAGAATATGACTATAACATAAGCAATGATGGTATTAGTATTGTGAAATGGAAAGACAAGCGAGCCGTACACCTACTTTCGAACTTTCATGATCCACAAGCCATAAACGAAGTGAAAAGGCGAGAAATAGACGGATCGTCAAAACAAGTTCCATACCCAAACGCTCTAATAAAATATAATAAAAATATGAATTGTGTCGATAGATTCGACCAACTTAAATCAAATTACCAAATAGACAGAAAATGCAAAAAATGGTGGATGAAAATCTTTTGGCATGTTTTAGATTGCTCTGTTGTAAATAGTTATATATTATATAAACTAAAGAAATTGCCACCTATAACCCTAAAGGAATTTAGACGAAGAGTACTAGATGGTTTACTTGCGGAGAAACTGGTAGATCTTAAAAGAAAAGAAGAAACTTGTGGGGAAGCTATTCAGAAGAAGAGTCGCAAGGTGCCTCCAGAAGTAAGATTCACTTCATCATCCCACCAACCACTTAGATTCACCCGCAGAAGATTTGCACTTTGCAGTACAAAGGCAAATCCTGTTCGATCTGATTGGGCTTGTTCGGTATGTGAAGTCGCGTTATGCCTCGGAAAAAATAAAACTTGTTTTCAAAAATATCATAACAATAATTAATGTTAATTATTTACCTGTTTGTTGAAAACAATATTTGTAGGTATTGTTGCTTGTTGCACAATGCTGCAAAATATAGACCACCTTGTAAGTGACACTTTGGCAATATTTTTTTACTTTTTTTTATCTGAAATACTTTGTTTTGTTGTTATTTTTTGGAATAAACTTAAAAAAATATATATTTTTTATTTTATTTTTCCGTGCAACTAGGCCCTTTAAAATGTGTGAAATCTCGTGCAGCAAAGAGTTAAAATGGACCTTACTCAATTCCATTTATGAACCTCTTTTCAGATTTTTTCTATCGTTTTTCCTTTTCTTATAATAGAGCTGAGACATCAAGTTTCGCTCACCCTGTACATTTTATATGTAAAATGTTAATCTTTTGTTTTTTGTAAAGAGTGCCTTAGAAACAGTTGAGTAACTCACTTATTTGACAACTCCTAGGACCCATAATTTACTTACATATCACTCCTGAAGACGGGCATCCAACGATATATATTTGACCAATTGTGATGTATTTTAAACTAACGAGTGTCTTCCACTCCCAGGCTAAGCATGAAGTGAAATTTCGAGTTTAGAAAAGCCCCGCGTAGAAAATTTGTCGAGGGTCGCGCAGCGACCCGAGACAAGTTTTCACGGGGCTTTTCTAAACTCGAAATTTTACTTCATGCGCCACGCGTATAAAACACTGATTTAAAGTGAAGTTAAAAACGCACTAAAACCCAACTCAACTTCGATATTTTTCAAAATTGGATGTGTTCTTATCTATCCATGCTGTAAATTATCAGATATTCGTTATTTTCTTGTAAAAACACTTCGATTCCATGTGGTCATTTGGTCTCCGAAGACCATGATTGGTCCTCCGAGCTGTAGCCTTTGTAAAATGGTAATAAACTGAGTAATCTAGAGTGATCCTTTAATTTGAAACTTCTAATAACGAGTGTTGTTCACTCCCAGACTAAGCATGAAGTAAAGTTTCGAGTTTAGAAAAGCCCCGAATAGAAAATTTGTCGAGGGTCGCGCAGCGACCCGAGACAAATTTTCACGGGGCTTTTCTAAACTCGAAATTTTACTTTATGCGCCACGCGTATAAACCACTGATTTACAGTAAAGTTAAAAATATATAACGCTTAGAAGTGATGATGATCAATATTTACCAAGATGTAAACGTCAGATACATTTTAAAAAATTATATTGACCTAAAATTGTACAGGTAGACATAATTCTCGACTTTATTTTACAAATGTCGTATTAATTATAATTACATTTTAAATAATTTCATAAATATCAAATAAATAATCCTATCAAAACCACCCCAAACCGGACAAAAGATAACGCCACGCGCCGGCTGAAAAAAGATGGACTTCTTACTACCTGCTTATATCGGGTTGACATTGACGCCTAAAAAATGCGGTTGGTATTCATAATGGATTACCCCTTGAGTGCACGGTTTCTTTCCCCTTACTCTCCAACATTTTAGGAAGGAGATAGAAATCGGAAGATTTTAGAGTTTTTGGTCTGGTCGCGGCTGGTTTTGCATTTGGGAGACTCAGTTATATTTCTATATTGTTAAATTTGAACGTTATCTCATTTAAAGAAAAGTCTTCTTTGCGCAGTCTAGTTAATGTTAGAGTCGTCTTTCTCTTTAACATCGGCATTTTTACATTTTACCGCCTCTTGAGAACAAAAAATATAGTTATCTAATAATATAAAATATAGCTTAGTATATGAATGACATAATTAGCACTTGAAATTTGTATGAAATAATCATGTTTCTCTCATGTTACTTCCTCAGTCACGGATGTAATGATTTCATATTCTTTTTGTAATACTAATTAAGATTACCCTTATAGTTTTGTTATGTTTTGAGGTATCAATTTAAAATATGATAAGGTTATACTAAAATTAAATTGAAGTTTAGTGGTTATCTGATAATGTTAGTTGCTTATCAGATCTTACCAGAAGTGACATCAATTTTAATATTTTTTATGGAGCTGACTATATAATTTATGTATTTGGATAAAGAATGTCATTATGCATAGTTATTTTAATTACGTGTCTTATTAAAAAATATATATATATATTGCATATGGATGGCTGCAAACAGGCGCGGATTGGAACATTTCACAGTTCTGGGAACATTTCTAGCATCAGCCCCAAACAATTTGTTTAAATAAATCTACTAAACTTAGACAATGTGTCTATTGTCAAAATAATCAATGTCAAATTATTGTTACTAAAGCAATAAATATAATATTATAATTTATACTAATTACGTCAATAATATCAATAAAGTCAATTTATATCAAAACCAATTGACGTTTCGGGTTGTTTTACGTCAAAATGTCAAAAAGAAACAATTTTTATTAACTGTAATGATCACAAATACGTACAAAACATTGAACATAAAAATACTGTTATTTTTTTGAGAATTTAGAATTTTATTTCAAAAACAATTACATATAAAATTACATGTTTTTTTTTTTTTTATAGTATGCATGTAGGTATATAATTTGTAATTGTAGTTGATGAGGTTCCTTCCTTTTTTCCTCGCCTCGTGATTCCAGGATGAGAGATCCGATCTCGGGCTAGCGGTATTAAAGGATGTCTGTGTGTTAATGTATTTGTGTATTCTGTTTAGTTGATATCGTTGTTTAGTAGTTTGTTTTTTATTTTTAACTTATATGGGATGTATTTTAGACATTTTATGTATTGTGGTATATTGTTGTATGTTTCTATTATCTTTGTCATCAGGTGTTGCGTGTATTTTTTTGTATTATATTTTACTGTTCGTAGGTCCGATCTTCTTCTTGTTGTATAGTTGTGTGTCTTCTTGTTGGGTTGTATTTTGATGCGTGTTTTTATTAGATTGTTTTGTATCTTGTATAAGAATAATAAATTGTTATATGTAATAATTTTTTGTATATCTAGTTCTTTGGTGATTGTATACAGTTCTTTAGAATGTGTTCTTCTATTTATCTTATATAATATCTTCAATACTTTATTTTGTTGTCTTTGTAATTTTCCAATATTCTTTTTGTTTGTGTCTCCCCAAATTGGCGTTAGATAATTTATATTTGACGTGAATAGTGCATGATATACCGTTCGTTTTTTTGATATGGGTATATATTTGCTTATTTTCCATAATGCACCTATAATTTTTGAGTTTTTCATTATTAGTTTCTGTATGTGGTCGTCCCACTTTAGGGTGTTTTTTATTTTTAATCCTAGGTATTCTGTTTCTTTCACTTCTTTTAAGTTTTCCATGGATTTTGATGTTCAAGTTAATTGGTCGTTTCTGTCTGTTGAATATCATGTAGGTAGTTTTTTGCTCATTTATTGTTAACAGATTGTTGTAAAACCACTTTTCTAATTGTAGTATATCTGCTTTTATTTTATGTTCTATTTCTTGTTGGTCTGTTCCCGTGTATACCAGGCATGTATCGTCAGCATATATGAAGGGGGTTCCTTTCAAATTTAGTTCTATTATATCGTTGATATTGGTTATATATAATATTGGTGGAAGATTGCCTCCTTGGGGTATTCCATATTCTGCATAGCATGGTAGGCATTTAGTATCTTTTATTTTCGTTATTTGTGGTCTCTCTCTTAGGTATGTCTGTATCAGTTTCAGCTCTGTGTCTTTTATTCCTATGGCTTTTAGTTTGTCGACTAGCATTGATTTTGATACCGTATCAAATGCCTTTTTCATGTCAACAAAACAAAATTATTCTTTACTTTTTATTTATATTTTATTATATTATATTTATATAAAAAGTGAAGTAAGGAATAACAGTCTTTTTATGTGTAATAATCACTTTACGTAAACTTAAAAATATATAGTTACAAAAAATTAGTATTTCTGACCCATATACCAAAATTATATTATCAATATTTATGTAAATTACGTGAATAATGTTAATTTCTGTCAAAAACGATTAACATTTTGTGTGTTTTCACGTCAATATATAAAATGCATTCACTGGTAAAAGACAGATTTATTTATTAACTCGTAAAAAAATACGGTTTTGTTTTATTCCAATTAAAGTTGATGTGTGAAGGTGTGCGCGCATGTTTGTGTATGGTTTTGAACTTTAGAATAAATCAGTAATTTATACGCCTGGCACATGAAGTAAAATTTCGAATTTGGAAAAGCCTGAAAATTTGAATTTTTGAACTTTTTCAAACTCGAAATTTGACTTCATGCTTAATCAAAGAGTGGAAAATACTTGCTAGGATAACATTAAATGCTTTTATAAAAATACAGAATGCAAATAAGTTATTTACTTAAATCTGAAATTTATTAAATATTTGATTAATTATTTGATTTGTTTTTGTAACTGATATTAAACATTCATATTTTAAACTCAATTTTCTTCAAACTTCAACTTTTATAGTTAATAGATTTTAGATTTTAAATACGAAATTAAATAATTTCGAGCTAAAATTTCCCCCAACATAAAATATTAATTTTGGAAGTATAGACTAAGATCATTTTCTTGCAATTTTAACTTCTCCAGTTGATTTCTTTAAGGTTGGTGTTTATAAGCCCATAATAATCCTAAACAAGAAATACTAAACAAAGTTGTTGATATATTTTCTTTCCTGTAGTGTTTGCTTTGTTTTAAGAGTATTCACATAACTCTTGTTAAAAACAATTTTAGTCGAAATTGAAAATTAACAGGTTTTGCCTAACATTTTGCGAACAATCTAGATTCGCATTACTTGAAAGCCATATTCTAAAACTATTATTTATTATGTTTTTTTTAAGTAAAAAATTTTTTTGGTCTGCAAATTTTATTGCAGTTTAACACAAGTAGGAATGTTAATAGACATTAACTGAAAATTAAAGCACCCTTTCAAGTTTATAAGCAACCGAAGATTGCATTACTTTAACGCCTCATTATTTCGTTGTTATTTTTTTATTTACTTAAAATCAGCGTTTAGTACGCGTGGCGCATGAAGTAAAATTTCGAGTTTAGAAAAGCCCGCAAAATTTGGCTCGGTCGCTGCGCGATCGAGCCAAATTTTGCTCAGGGCTTTTCTAACCTCGAAATTTTACTTCATGCTTAGTCTGGGAGTGGAAGACACTCCCTCGTAATTTATCAAATTATCATAAAATTGTATGTGTTTTTTCGTTAGCTACAACTTTTGTAAATTTTTTTTTTTTTATTAAGTCGATAACTACGCTAAGGTTGTTGAGTGATTACTAAACGAATAAATCTCCTCTAGACTTTTCAGTTTCTTAAACAAAAACAAAAAAATTAAGGTGGACATTTTTTGGATAAAAGTTGTATTTGTGGGCTACAATGTTTGCGTAAAACTTTTTTAATTGAATCAATAATAACAGAAATACGGCAAAAATAACTATTAAATAGAATATAGGAAAAATTCTATTTGATAGTAATTATCGCCATATTTTTGTTATGAATGACTCAATAAAAAAATATTTCAAACAAAAATTGTAGCTAAATTGATCAAAAACAAAAGAGTTACGGTAAATAACGTTAGATGAATGCTGTTTGTGTTTTGATTAAGTCAATAATTAAGCTGCAATTGATGAATAATTGCTATAATCCGCATATTGATATATATATATATATATATATATATATATATATATATATATATATATATATATATACATATATATATATATATATATATATATATATATATATATATATATATATAACTTGCTTGAGTTTTTTGGGCTGCTTTCTCGCGTTGATTGGTTTATTTGCGCTCTACGTTTCGGCAGCATCACTTCTGCCATCCTCAGGAGCTTTTTTGTATACTGAGTGATGGATGTCACGTTCACTGTCAGTACATTTGTTTTGTAAACTAGGGACTTGTAGTCTAGATCTGCTGCGTGTTATTGGTCCACTCGATGTAGAAGGTGCTAAAATTTCTTGATTTATGTCCGATGTATCTGCATTATTGAAAGCAGCCCAAAAAACTCAAGCAAGTTATATTTTGCTCGCGAAAACCTAAAAATAAATATATATATATATATATATATATATATATATATATATATATATATATATATATATAATATCTTTATTCACAGAATACACAGTACAACAATTAGAATGCATAAACAACAAACAAACAAATATTTAATTCTGCGAATTGGCTATCGACCCTGGGGTCTTTTAGCCTGACTTTTTCGGTACCGGAATTATAATATTTTAATTATTTCAGTCTTTGTTATGTCATTGTCATGGTAAGCCGTCATTGTTACTATCATTGTCAACGTGTACTGATGATATGAATTCATGAATTGTGTATGATGGGTCGGGATTAGAGGCAAATTTATGTGATAATATTTGGATACGCTCTTCAATTGGGATTATTTTGGTTTGTTCGTAAAGAAGTGTATTGGATGGATTATAAAGAGGATTAAGGGGGTGTCTGATTTTTGTAAGTACTCTGAGGGCTGATCGTTCTGCTACTTGGAGGTTTTTTAGAATAATGGGTGTGGGATTTTGGAAAAGGATAGAAGCGTATTCCAGCGGGGTCAGCAGATCGATTTGTATATATGGACAGCTGTGTCAGTAGAAATACCTTGTTGCTTATACGTTAGTGATCTGAAATGCCTTGCCCTGCTTTTAACTTTTGCTTTTATGATTTGGGAATGAGGATCTAGTGTTACACCTAAGTATTTACAGGTGGAAAATGGAGCGATTGGATGATTATTTAATTGAATTCTAAATTTGAAGTTATTAGGGCGGCGAAATGGGATTAGGAATTGTGATTTGTTAGGATTTATGGAAATTCTCCATTTTGCAACTATTGATCAATAGTTTTTCATTTATTGGTGTTCATCACAAACAAAAGTGTGTTACACAGGTCCAACTAATCTAATCTAATCTATACTCTATCTCTATCTCTAGGGTAGTCCGATCACCTGAAGATTTCAATAATGTATGTAAAATATAAAAAATATAACATATAAAAATCGTTAATTAGTTTCTATTGACTAATGTTCATAAAAGAACACGATTTTGAAGAAGTTATTATTGTTTTCATTCCTACTATCTAATTGTATTTAATGCTTTAGTTGGTTTCGTGTTAAAATGCTGTACTTTAAATTGAATTTTAAAACAACTGTGGAATTAAACCTGTTTTTATCACTCAATAATTTAACTAAAGAAACTAAATGTAAAAACGAATTAAAATTAAGATTGATTTTCTGCAAAAACAAACATTTTTTATGAAGAAACTAATAATTTTTAATCTCAGAGTTGATTCTTGTAAACACTTGATTTATGACAAAGTACAGTGCATTTAAAAGTTATATTGTACTGTTATTTATTATTAAGAACGACTAAGAATAATAGTTTTTTTTTTACTTTTTGTGCTCTGTAGTTTGTTTTTGTATGTACTAAACAAACTTCTTAAATTCTTGGATATTGTCTACTTTTTCAGCAGGTATTAATGCTTTTAAGTTCTTAATATTCTTTAAATAAAAAATTTCTTTGTTTTCAGTAGTAATTAGAGTTATTGAATTCCTAATATTCTGCAAGAGCCGGCAATTTTAATTTATAGTTTTCTTTAGCATTAATTACTACTTCTAAATTCAGAGTCTTTTTAGTTTCTTCGACGTATCTGTGGCAAGCTTATTGACTACCAAATTTTTGTTTATACAAGCAATCAAGGCCGTAGCTAAAAAATAAATTCGGGGGGATATATAAAAATTTCGGGGAGGGGTTTTACTAGTAAGAATATTGTTTTTGCTCGTTCAGAGGCCGCATTTACATACAAAAATGTAACATTTTGAAAATTCCGGGGGGGGGGGTGAATCCCTTTATCCCCTCCCCCATAGCTACGGCCTTGCAAGCAATTACAACATCAACATATTGTTCCCTAATCACAAACAAAATAAAACAAACCTATTACTGCATACCTTACTTAACGATCGTGTTTTTTAATTTTAATGAAAAAAATAGCACAGCTCGCTTATTGACGTCACCGGCATTTTAGACACTTTTGGTCAAGTGGTTTATTGACGACACTGATAGTTAAAGGGTTAATAATAATAATTACGAACACATCAACTTAAATCTACTTTCCACTCTATTCTATCTAAAACCATTACCATTCGAAGCTATAAGCAATTGAGAAATTCAATATCCAGAACCTGAATATTCATGAAATAACAACAATACCCTTAGGTAAATACACTCAACAATATTAATGCACGAAAAAGTATTAACCCAAATAATCGACATAATGACAAATGTGGAAAGATTTAGTCCAGAAACTTTCCTTTTTTCGAGTGTGTATGTGTGTCTGTGAGTTAACGTATTTGGTCAACGACGCTTATATGGTAATCTAAAGTTATTATCTTTAATAAGAGCAAGGCTATTGTTTGTGCATGTCTTGATATACAGCGAATTTTTCATATCATACATAGAATGTTTCTTCTAAGTGTACATATCCCAACATCGTTGTTGAAAAATGTTCAATTTACAGCTTCAAACGAGTGTTTCCACTCCTTGATTAAGCATGAACTAAATTTTCAGACTTTTCTAAATTTGACATTTTACTTCATGCGCGTATACAACGCTTAAATCAGTCTTTTATACGCCTGGCGCATGAACCAAATTTTCAAGCTCTCCTAAACTTGAAATTTAATTTTATGCTTAATCAAGGAGTCAAAAAACTTGTTACTAGCTTCAAATTGACCGCTTTTAGAAAAACATAGTATTCCTGCAAATTTACAAAACGCCATAATTATTGGAATATATATATATATATATATAGAAAAATTCCTTGTATAAAGTATAAAACACCTGATCCTCACCTCAAACACAAATCAAGAATATCGATTCCGGACCTGACATGTTCGCCTCGTAAAATATTAAGGCAAATAAAGTAATGTAAAACCCACCCTTGTTATTTTCTTTGTCGGCTTTGTTTGTATGACGGTGGGTGGGAAAATATTTGTTTGGCACATGCTGGATATTGACTTGGAAATGTTGAATGTCGTGATATAATTTGAGCAAAAAAATATGATGGTTTCATTTATAAATTACGCTTATTTAATAATTTATTGGTAAACGCTCGGGTTTTTTTTTGACAAAAGGTATACGCCATAATCAGATACGATTTTCTTTTATTTGAGTCGATAAAATTGCTATATCTATCACAATATTTCAAATGTTTAATATTTTATTGAATTTTAAATCGATTTGGAACATAGATTGTCTTTTATCCTATTTTAAAAATTAACATGTAATGTCGCTGAATAATTGAAAATTCTATAATGGATTTAAAATGTTAAAAAAGCTCTTATTAGAGCTTAGATCTTTCACTTAAGTTTGATTTCGCTAATCGGCAGCCTATAATCTCGCGTAATTTTATCAATTGATTTTTACTGCAGTTCTTGTTCTTATCAGACAAACCATACTTTAGGTAGGTTATTAATATAGGTTAGATTAAGTTATATAAGATAGCGGCAGTGAAAATTACTTTTAATGGCTATTAATAAAACTTGTCATTCATTCATGAAAATATATTTAGATTTAGTCTTTGTAAGATAAATTTATTGTAGATTGCGTAAAGAATCGCACTTTTAATGTGTTGACATATTTTAATTCTAGAAATATTTATTTTAAGATGAAAATAGAATATTAAAACACAAGAAATCGAATTTAAGGTTTCAACAAAAAAAATTGACGATTTTTTTACGAACACAATACTTGTCTTTTGTTTTACTTACAGGCAAATTAATATAGGTCTATTTGTGTTAACATTGTAAGACTGATTAGGCCTACTTCAAGTCTACATTGGTTCTTAAAGAATTAGCCTATTTAGAGGTTAGTTCTTTGCAGAATAATAGTACCGATCGTGAAGGCTACTTCCCACTACAACTATTAATAGCATATTTTGCACTGATTTGTAAGAATACATTTTAGAATGCTCATCACTGTCTTAGGTTAAAACTTTTAGATTGGATATACAAATATATGGTCATCAATATATATGTTTTCTAGATTTTTGAAACTGCAGTTTTTTCAAAATTCTATGTATAGGGTGTCCACAATTTTATGGATTTTGGAGGATTATCGTAGAGGCTAATCGTAGAGGGTTGCGGTTTTCACGAATCTTGGCTACTTTTTCGAGAAATAATTGATGGTGCATTTCAATTTTTCGTAGCTAGCTTGGCATCTAAGCTACAGGGGGATATTGAACAATTGTCATTTTGGGATACCCCTCGTAATTTATTTTCTCTTAGTTACTAATGTAAAATTATCCGCAGAATCCATTGGCGCACTTGTTTTTTTTTTTTAATAAATGCTACAGTTATTGAGTTATTGACTAAACTTGAGTTTTTTATTGTACTTTAACTATAAAGTAATTAAATTATAATGCAATTCGAGTAGTGCCTTTAAAATGCGATAATTTTGTAATTGATTTTGTTTACGTACATTAAAATTAATTAATGTATACAGCGTGTAGATCAGGGTCTCTCAAACCTTTTAACATTGCGGCCCCCTTTTTGGTAATCCAATCTATAGCCATTTTAATGCTATCTTAGATAACTTACTAAAATTAGATTGGTTTTTATTCATAAGTAATCAGCAACTCTATGCTGCTAACTTAGAAATAAAATAGTATATTAGGTTAAGTTAGTTGAAATACTCAGTATTAATCCATTGATAATGGTCACATTGTGTCCGAAATGTACATATAGAATAAAAATAAAAGTGTGAAGAAAGGATATTAGTGCTTTATTTATCAATTACGCTCTACAAGATACAATCTTTCAAATAGTGACAGTATGGACATTAAAGTTGACATTCAACAGCATATTTGACATGTTCTATAAAAAATTACACATAATAAATTTACTGCGTCATATCATGTGACGCAATGGGCAAAAAATGACAATATACATCAACATTAATAATTTCTGAGCATATTTACATTAAAATGTTTCTTATATTTATAGTTTTATATATTAATTAATAAATAAATTAATAAATAATATGTCAATATCTAAAGTTTCCGATACTTTGTTTTTGACATTCAATGATATGTTTGATCGTATTCGATAGTGTTTCATAAAGAATCATTAAAGTCTCTTTGCGGTTTTATAAATTTGGGACCAATTAAAAATAATCTAATACAGCCAAACGTAGCATCTGAGTCAGGGTTCAATCTTAAAGACAGATTGTGAAGTTAGTGTGGGTTATGCTCAACTATTTTTAGTTAGGTTACCAATTTCTTAGGTTAGATTGGTTGCCAGTTACCTAACAAATTAGCTGATGTTGGTCATTTATGAATACTCAAATTTAATATTTTTTTTAAAATAAGTTCTAGTTTCAAATGAAAAGAAATATCTCCATAAATGTCAACTGATTTCTCTTGATTTACAGGCTAACTGTATAATCTAGCTAGAGTTGGGCTAGACTGTCATTTAACTTAACACTAGCTAGATTGTGAGGTTTGTTAGGTTATGTCAAATGCAACTGGCTTGGGTTGAGTTAGTTACCAGTAAATTAGGTAATTTATTTAATTTACAAAATAATTATAATATATTTCTGAACGAGTCAATTTCTAAAAGTCTTGCTATTACGTTCTTTTACCTAATAGCAAGACTTAACATTAATTTACATATGGTGACAAAACAAGCGAACAATACATAAAATAGATAATTGTAAAAAGATGAAACAAAGAAACAACACTGAAATAAAATAGTAGCCAAGATAATAATAAAGTGATAAATATAAAAATAATAAATAAGACGGTCTAGTACCACTATATTTAATATTAATCGACTAGGTTTATAAAATCGTTTAATTTTAAACTTTTAATGAGTGTTTTCACTCCCAGACTAAGCATGAAGTAAAATTTCGAGTTTAGAAAAGCCAGAAAATTTGGTTTGGTTGCGTAGCGAAGCGGAGCGAAGCGGAGCGACCAAACCAAATTTTCAGGCTTTTCTAATCTCGAAATTTTACTGCATGCGCAACGTGTATAAAACACTAATTTAGTGTGAAATTCAAAATATACTGGTTAGGTCCTAACGATCTTGCATGAATCATAAGCTATCCTAACCGTTAGGATAGTTTATTATTCATTCAAGATCGTTAAAAAAATATTCAGTCTTAAAAATACTCAATTTTGACAGTCGCTAATTAATCTTGTCGCGGCATTCTAAAAATCGACTGATAGTCGCGATCCACAGTTTGAGAACACTGGTGTAGATGTATAAAACGGATCATAGATTTTTAATTTTAATCATCACTAATTATTTTAGAATAAACATGTAAACTACTTTTTTGTCTTGAAAACATTTCTGCATGGAGTCATGTTATTATTAATTTGTATTCGCAAAACCCCTCAAAAATAATTATATAAAAATGACACGTAATTATAATACCCAATACTGGAATGATAGTGACGGAAAAAAAATTAATAGGGCAGGCGTCATCAATATATGAACCATTTATTTTTAAAGTGGTCTATCTTTATTTCCTAATTTATTGTTATTGACTCAAATAATCTTCATAATTTGAGGTTTTCTCTCATAAACAACAATTTCTGGTTAAGTATATTTAAAATATACAGTATACATTTTGAATATACTTAACCACAAATTTCTTTTTATGACTTAGAACCTCAAATTATAAAGGATATTACAGTCAACAACAATTGAGAAATGGAGTTAGGCCACTTTCAAAATGAATGGCTCATACATTTTTATGAAAATCTTAACACAATCTACAGATAAAATGTATTTAAAGCTGATGCACTCTACTGAAATTATTCAATGTTTAGTTAAGTACAGGATATTTTAAATAAGGTAGTATTAAAACAATTCATACTTATATAAGTTTATATTGAATGTTAACAATCTTCAAATTAAACGTTTTTCTAAAACAACGAATGACTGAACATCTATAATGCATTCATCGGGATTAGTATATTGTCAACTTTCAATGTCCAAATATAATTTATTGTCAAAGCAGAAAAAGTTGTAATTGTCGTGTTCTAAGGTATGTGATTACAAATATTTTTAAATTACAATCTAATAAATTCCTAGTACGTTTATACCATATATAAATTAAAACATCACATCCGTATATTTATATATGTAGCTGTTATATCAACCTACATACTTCACTTTTCACAGGGTACATTTTTTAACTTCCTTTTATTATTCAAGATTTTTGTCATTCCATAACCACAAGTAAGAAAAAAAAACATGTGAACAGAAAATTTTGTCGTGTACTGTAAAAATAACTCAATTAAGAATTATATAATATTTTTTTGTGCACGCTCTTTCTTTTTTGTGATAACGACCGTGTACTTAACCATAATTAGGTTCGAAATGTGAAAATAATTCAAATGTAAAAGCTCCCGGTTTGTAACAAGGAGAAACCACCTGACGAAATTATATACGTGCCCCCCTATTAGTGTAATGAAACTATCAGTTTACCTTATGTCACAGGGTAACACCTCATTAATTTTTATGTGGGTTTAATTTGAGGGGGCAGGAAATATTACACGGTCGTTACTTAGACAAAAATTCGGAGAGAAAATGAAATAAGATAAGCTATTATTTTTGGACTTTTTTAAAAGTGTCATGGTCTATAATAGTGGTTCCTAGCATAAGGTTTAAGGGGAGTGGGGGGGGGGGTGGTAATTAAAAATTAATAATAATTAAAACCATCATAATCGACGAAATGTATTTATTTTTGCTATGATTTATTTAATTAAAAATTCATAATAATGATTTATTTATAATTTACAAATGTAAATATAGTAGATGACACCCTAATGTAGATTTCAATGTCCATTTAATTCAGTAGGCATTGATATTAAAATCAAATGTTGAATAGAATTAAATTGTGAACTTGTTTTGTGTTTCTTGTTATTGTATTTTTCAGTTTTCTTTCTAAATAGAGATGTTATGAATGTTGTCTTGTAGATGTTCATAACATCTCAATTTAGACAGAAAATTGTAAAAGAATACGTGATATTATTATAAAACATTTTATATAAATATTATGTGGAATTAAATTTAGAGCATTTTCTGCAGAATCCCATGGTTATAAATATTACTATAATTATTATATTTGAAAATGATAGCTGGCTTTGGCTTTGTATAAACTTTTCAATTTCAATTAATTGTAGTAAATATTTAAAACCCATCTCTTAAAAAATCTGTATCGGAAAGCAATTAAAAACAAGAAAAATGAATACCAGGATTAAGTGTATTTACGGAAATGGTAATTAAAATGTTTACATTTACTGCATCTTCCCAAGGGAGCCCTTAGTCTCGGGGATTTAATTAGGGGTGAAATTTAATATATTTAAAAAAAACAGAGGATTACGCAACGTCTAATTTGTCTTGGCTGGGTGGGCGAGTAAAAATAGAAATGAAGCCATCAGGAAGTCGGAAAGACGCGATGCGAACACAAAAGAACGAATCATTAACAACAACAAATCTATTAAGACCTTTTTCTATCGTCAAGTAGAGTTACATCTATGCCGGATAATTTTTCTTCCGTGCAGACGTCGGACAGGTCGCTATGTCACTGTCATACACACGGAAACCGGAGTAAAAAACGGAAAGCTCGAATGCCCTCAGTTGCCATTTACTGCGGGGGAAAGTTTTTTTATTCCTTCCCCCCCCCCCGTTTAATATTTTATAACTAAAACCGCTTCGAATTTTTAGAATGGTCATTTATCCCGGTAAGTATTTTAATATTTCACGAATGCATAAATTTCCTGTGCGAGCTTCTTTTTACAACGTAAAATGGAATTTACGGCATAAATTGAACTGAAACACGTTGCGCCCTTAGGGTCCACTAAGAATCCCAGCCCGGTCATTGCAGCGCATTGTCTTGGAAAAAAGAGCGCCTGCGAAACATACGGTTATGGCAACAGTTAGAGCCGTGGAAAGTCTGCAACTTGGCGGAATGCTCAATAAATGAATGAATTTATGCCTAATTGGAATTTTGTTTCTCCATTTGGGGATTTCTCTCTTTCGCAGCGTTTATTGTAACCTTATTGATGAAATTGTGTTTTTTTACTTCTTCAACGAAAGAAAAATAAAAATATGAAAAAAGCTTTTCTCTGGTATTAGTTAAAAGTTTGCAAGTGTCTTGGAAGTTTTTAAGATGCGGGGTATGTAAATTTAAAACATGATAATTTACAAACTTTGGAAAAAAAAAAGAATCTATAATTATTCGTGATGGAGCTACTTTAAGTTTCCTCTTGGGAAATTATTATAAAGTTATTTAGTTTTTATAAATAATAAGAGACTTAGTGAAACAAATATACAAAATTAACTATGTTTAGCAGTTATCAGAAACTGTAAATGGTATAAATAAAACATATATTAATTCCAATAAAATCATGGGCCGGCAGAATCTTTTTCGGGGGGGGGTATAATAATAATAATATAATATACAATAGCACAGCCAAATGGGGGATGGGGGCTTAAAAAATATCGAAATAAATGGATATTTATTTAATTTAATAGTTAAGGCTGTTACTTGGTGAAATTCCATATCAACACTTTTAGTAAATAACACACTTGGTTTAAATTTCCCTGTTTATTGATTGACACTGCAACAATTGTTTCGCCATACAGTGGCTTCATCAGGCAGATGAATAATAGATTACAAACTTAAGCTAACGCTCAAATACTAATGACGTAGAGGAGACGGTGCTGTTTAGGAAATGGGGTAGGGGTGGTAGTGAAATTTATGAAAAAAAAATATATATATATATATATACATACACCTACATAAATATATACAAACATTAACATATAGTATATACATATACGTGCACAAAAACACACAAAAAAACATTAACATATGCCATATACAACAAGACCAAAATAAAAATAATGACACAGTACAAAAATAAAAAAATGTACACTGAAATTTACAGAATTACAAATTTAGTAGTGGTGAATTATTTACGTCTGCTTGATCGTTTAATAGAATGCCGCGTTTATTAAATTTATTTATTACTAATTAATAAACGCGGCATTCTATTAAACGATCAAGCATACGTAAATAATTCACCACTCTTTAACTCTATCTTCAAGTATATTTAATTCAATTTAATTATTTCCAAATAGAATGATACATTTATAGATGAGTCAACTTTATTTTAGTATGTTATAGTTACATATATGTATAGCAAAATACTGAAAAGTAGTAAATAAACATAATCACAAACATAAATATGTAGAAACAACTAACATTTTACAGAAATTGAGGCAGTTAAAATAAGGTTATATAGAGAATGCGTGGATAGATGATGGATAGGTAGATGATGTGTGTGTTTTTTAATTTTACACTAAATCAGTGTTTTATGCGCGTGGCGCATCAAGTAAAATTTTGAGTTTAGAAAAGTCTGAAAATTTGGATTTGCCTGGGCGCGACTCGCTTCGCTCGCGCGCCCTGGCAAATCCAAATTTTCAGGCTATTCTAAATGCCTAACCAGCTAGTGGAAACACTTGTTAGATGCTTTAAATTGACCGCTTTTAAAAAAGCAATAAATGTCTGCAATTTTATAGCTTATTATTTATTTATTTATTTATTTTATTAACGGAATCTCCATTTTATTACATAAGTACATATACATATTGTAATATATGATAAAAATAACAACAAACATAAAAATCATATAAAGAATTACATTGAATTATAACCGACTAAGACTACTGAACAAAAATAACAAAAACCATATAAAGAGTTACAATGATTACAGCCAACAAATTATTACTGAACTAGAGATCTAACATCCAATGACATTGGATAGCCTAATACGACGTAATTGGACCTTAAACTGATGAATTGATGGTGTAAATAAAACAAAGTTGGGATTATTGCTAATACCATTGGCATACCTCATCATACGATCGATGGGATTAGACATCCCATATCTGGTCGAATGAAAACGTAAACGGAATATAGGCCTATGTCTAGCTTGAAGACCACGAGGTATAAAGAAATTTAGTGCCTCTACCAAATAACAACAGTTAATTAGACCATTAACAATTTTGTGTAAGAAAGTCAAATTTAAAAATACTCTTCTTTCAGCTAACGATCTCAGGTTCAATAGCGATAACATGCCACTATGACTAAAATTGATACTAGCTACCCCTAGCCGAGAAGACATAATTTTTAGAAATTTCCCCTGAGTCATTTCCAGCTGATGGATAGCGTTTTTTGAGTATGGTGCCCAAACAATAGAAGCATACTCCACATGTGAGCGTACCAGGGACAAATAAAGAGACTTGACCGTAGTGTCCTTGAACTGTTTACCGAATCTATACACAAACCCCAACACTTTTAATGCCTTGTTACACACATGCGAAGTATGCTCCTTGAAATCTAATTTTGTTGTAAATATTACGCCCAAATCCTTAACTTTATTATTCAGAGGTAGAGGTTGATTATGTAAACTGTAGGTAAATTCCCGAACACGCCCTCGACTAAAAGATATGGAAAAACATTTACCCAAGTTCAAATCCAATTTATTAATTGTACACCAAGCAGAAATCCTATTTAAGTCCTCTTGGAGTTGTAGCTGATCAGAAACATTTTGCACTTTTTTGTAAACCTTGAGATCATCAGCATACAGAAGAAACTGACTATTTTTTATACTTAACCCAATGTCATTGACGAAGAGTAAAAATAAAAGCGGACCACAGTGTGAGCCCTGGGGAACACCTGACGTCACTGGTATTGTATTAGATACATGTTGACCCACACGCACACGCTGAGATCTTCCCACCAAATAACTCTCTAACCATCGCACTACATTGCGTGAACATCAAACGTAAGTCATTTTTAATAAATTGTATAGGGTATATTTTGATTTTTACTTATTTTGAAAGAGCAAGATTTAATTAAAATTCACACACAATTTTATAAAGATGTCTCAAAAAGTTTTCAAATTGTGATCACTTGAAATTTCAATACCATTCAACCAGTATTGAAATTTCATGTGATCACAATTTGAAAACTCTTTGCGATATCTTTATAAAATTTTGTGTGAATATTAAATAAATTTTACTTTTTCAAAATATGTAAAAATCAAAATATAACCTATTAATAGTTTTTGAGTTAGATTCAGATAATCGTCAATCCAGAGACAATTTTGATACATTTGAGTAATATACAAACTCTAGTATATCATAATTTGAAATTATTTCTAATATTTTTTACAAAAACCTGTGTCCTGTGTTATTCAAATTTTGTTCTTTTAGAATATGTAATAACAAGGGTAGACAATGCTTATGGGAGAACTTGATTCCGAGTTTTCGAGGATAGAAAAGGAGAGACTGTGGTAGGGAAGTGGGTCCATCTACTTATGAATAGAGTAAAGGTAGAACTATTCTAGAGAAAACTGCTCCGGTTGCGTCTACACACACACACACAAACGCGCTCGCTCTTATTTCGTCGTGTAATTTGATCCCGTCTACACCACTTGTACGATGAGACATTTGATGACCTTCAGAAAAAATAAACTGTTCCGAAACATTTCTTTTATTTTCGGATTTCCAGCGTGTTCAAAATTATTGACTTTGGGAATCAGATATATTTAAAAAGCTCCTAAATAAACCTAAAATTTAACCACAAATCAAAAAATAAAATTCAATGAGTTTACATTAAAGAATTCATTTCATATTATTTTTATCTTGATTGTTTTTTTTTTCTTCATAAATTCAATTAAAACTTTGGTATGTACCAAATTTGGCAAATAATTTATATTATTGATTAGTTATACAGACAGTTTTTTAAGTATAAATAACTCAATATACAGAATACACTGTACATTTTTCTGGGCTTTTCTAAACTCGAAATTTTACTTCATGCGCCCCGCGCACAAAACACTGATTTTACTTGAAGTTCAAATATACTTAAATTTCACAATATTTTAGTGTGTTATACGCGTGGTGCATGAAGTAAAATTTCGAGTTTAGAAAAGCCCCGCGAATTTGTCTCGGTTCGCTGCGCGACCCGAGACAAATTTTCACGGGGCTTTTCTAAACTCGAAATTTTACTTCATGCTTAGTCTGGGAGAGGAAATCACTCGTTTAAAGCATCAAATTGAACTCTTTTAAAAACACAACGAATATCTACAGATTTAAAAAAATAAGGTGAATTTGAAATATGTATACTTTAACGGAAAACTTCCTGTATATGAACTGTGGTAGACGAATAATAAAATTTATTATCACCACAAAAAGTCTATTCGAAAGTATTTCTGTTATTTTGAGATTTCAAGCGTGTTCCAAATTATGAAATTCGGGAATATATTTTATAAAAACAAATTTACAATGAAATTAACAATTGTAAAATATATTTTCAACGTTTTTAGTTATTTTATATATTTTTAATAAAAAAATTGTTAAAATTATTAGATTAATAGATTATTGTTTCAAATGATCATAATTTGTATAAATAAACAAAATCATTTTACAATGAAAAAATGTAAAATATATTTCCAACATTTTTAGTTATTATATAAATTTCTAATAAAAACGTGTTTAAAAATTAATAGATTTTTAATATATTTATGTTATTAAACATTTTTTATTTAAAAGTTAGATAAATATAAAATTCTTTTTACAATGAAAAAATCAATTTAAAAAATGATTGATGGGTATTTTAATTGGAATTGATAATAAAAAAACAGAAATTATTTCAATAAAATAGATAAATTATTTACGAATACACAAAACTAAAAACATGGCAATATAGATTCATATAAACATTCATATATAGAAAAAACTAACAAACATTAAAAAACTATATTAAATATACATATAACTGCAATCTTATTTATTAACGATATTTTAGAAGCAGTTTTTTCGTTTTTTTTTTTATTCAGTAATAATTATACAGAATTGATCGAAGTGTAACACAAAATCAACAGAATATATTTTAAATAAAAAGCAAACAAATCAGCACCTCATCATTTGCTTGTTTAATTTCATGACACTCCGGTTTTTAAAAATGCATTAAATAGCAAAGCTCGGTGTGTATATTTTTACTCTAACAAAATGAATATCATAATTTTCCTGAAATAATTAGGGAAGGTAATATTTTAATTTTGAGAAATTAACATTAAAAATGCTACGTTCCGTTTCATCCATTTACACTCTGAATAACGTGTATGAATATCGAACTAACTCTTTTCCTTGACTATTTTCTTTTTGGACAATATTCATTATTTTAGTGGGGATAACTTTATAGAAGGGATGAAAAATCAAATTCTTCGAAGTGATCTATCTGTTTTTACCTATTTGTAGGCATTTTTTCGACCACGTTTTTATTATGGTGTATACCCTCAAGTATTGCGCGACCAGAACAATACCACTGCAACTTACAGATAATCCGCAACCTTCTAAAAACCATAAATATTTTGGGATTTAAAAAGATTATTTACTGTTGACACATTTAATCAGTATCCGCAGAATCCAATTCGGTAATTTCTTATCATGTTTTTCACTAACCGATATTTTAGTTAGACACTTTTTGATCGGGTTTTCTTAAATCATTTTGGATTATTTTTTACTTACCTATTTAGTCTGTAACATAATCCCATCGGTACCTTTTGTAAATGTAATCTGACTAAGAATAAAACCATTGAAATAATTGAATTATTGAATACTCTATTTCCAGTTTACAATGTTTTGTATGTCAATACAAAACATTGTAAACTGGAAATAGAGTATTCAATAATTTTTGCAATAACACTTCTCAGAGAAAATCTATTATACTTATTCTATCAAAAGACATCTTGTTGTTTTCTAAATGTTTTTGATTATCATCACTTAACGAGACTTTTCAACATATTTCAATATTTGAGCCAATTATCTCAAATATTAGCGATAACACTTGTTTCTGATTCCTGGGACCCTAAAACGTATATTTCCGTACAAAAAAAGATAGCCATGAGGTCGGTAACAATTATTAAAATGTAAAATTTATAATGTTATTAATGTGACTAATTACTTGATTTAACAAGTTTGTTTGTTTCGTAGTTTTTGATAATATTCTCAATTATAAAGTTTCATGATTTTTATATAATTTGTACTTTCTCTATATAACATTTCGTGTATCTCGGGAAGTATTGAGAATATCGAAAAATATTTCTGCTTATTCTTTTTTAAATTATCCCCATGTAGCCGCACGACGGATGCCATAAATTTTAATCAAAAAATTAGGTAACATTTTAGTGCCCGCTGAGTGTTGTCGGCGTTGGTCAAATGGCACACAATAAGCGTTTATAAAATTTCAATCGGAAAAGTACAAGTTGATCATGTAACAATCGTTCAAAGTAAACGGATAATTAAAGTAGTCAGTGCAAAAACCACAAATTTCTGAAACTGTTAATATTTATTAAAAGTATGGTTCATTTAATAAAATACGCATCGTGATTAAAATATATACTGAGTCCATTTTGGGATCTGATTTTTTTCTTTTGCAGAATAAACACTCATGTTGAATTGAATTATTGCTTTGTGATTTAATAAATTTGATGCCAAACACTGACTTTTCGTAGCAACTACTGTTTTGACGATTTTATTTTCGTATAATCGTTCACTATTTTCAAGCTATAATTCAAATGAAATAGAGGAGAACTCAAAAATAATACCTCGAAAATACTGCTAGTAGGTAAAGAAATGATTTTAATTTTATTGTAATCGTTTTGGTTCAATAAGCGATACAAACTCAAATTCCAATTACATTGGAAATCTTTACATGAAACATACATACTGTGAATTTTTTCTTTAAATACACATAATGTATACGTGAATTTAATAAAAAGTTAAAAATCATAAATAGTTTATTATTATTATTATTATATTAAAGTGATAATGGATTTTCAAAAAATTAGTGCCTCAACAATGTAATATGTATACGCTATCAATGTTCAGGCATTCGTCGATTTTATATAAAAACGTGCAATATGAAGTTAAGAACGAGTGTATCCACTCCCAGACTAAGCATGAAGTAAAATTTCGAGTTCAGAAAAGCCTGAAAATTTGGCTCGGGCGCGTAGCTAAGCGGAGCGACCGAGCCAAATTAGGCTTTTCTAAACTCGAAATTTTACTTCATGCGCCACGCGTACAAAACATTGCAATATTGTGAAGTATTTATAATACACTTTAAATATTTACATTTTTCTTGGTACATTTTCAATTCAGGTCAAATAATATAATATATCAAATAAACTTCTTTAGTAACTTAATTATCAAAAAATAATAATGTTGCGTGTATGCATCAACGGCCCTTAATGGGTTAAAAACTTCAAACGGTAATAATTCAAAAACTAAAAAAAAATGACAACTGCATTTTGCACTGACCCCTTTAATTAAAAAAGAAACCCTTACCGATCAGTAGATTTGATCTGATCAATAGGATTGATCTGATTAGTTAATAAAATGATAAGTTGATGTATTTGTTTTACTTTTTATCAAAAGTTAAATGGTTTTGTATCTTAAGTTTTTTGTACAAAATAAATAATACTTAATGAATTTTACAACGTTCACATATAATTTCATAAAATCTATTCTCTAATAACGCAGAAAATAAAATTGTAGAAGGAAACGCCTGAATCAATGTAACACGCATCCTTTGCTCGTTAATAGAAAAAAAAACGTGTTTTCAAGATTGAAAAATCAACATCTGGAATATGATACAAGAAGCGCGGAATAGAGGGAGGAAGAAATGGTCTCTCTCTCATTCTTTCTCTGAGACTTGATTTCGCGACATCTGGAGTAAAATAGTCGTAACCGAAGGTCCGCAGGAAGCCAGACTGGTGTATATAGGCAGCCATATACACCAATTTGGCATCCAGCGCTCTGCTCCCATTCGCGTGTACCCACAATTTATAGGGCTATAAATTGTGGGTACACGCGAATGGGAGCAGAGCGCTGGATGCCAAATTGGTGTATATGGCTGCCTATATACACCAGTCTGGCTTCCTGCGGACCTTCGGTTACGACTATTTTACTCCAGATGTCGCGAAATCAAGTCTCAGAAAAAGAATGAGAGAGAGAGAGACAATTTCTTTCTCCCTCTATTCCACGCTTCTTGTATCATATTCCAGATGTTGATTTTTCAATCTTGAAAACACGTTTTTTTTTCTATTAACGAGCTAAGGATGCGTGTTACATTGTTTCAGGCGTTTCCTTCTACAATTTTATTTTCTGCGTTATTAGAGAATAGATTTTATGAAATTATATGTGAACGTTGTAAAATTCATTAAGTATTATTTATTTTGTACAAAAAACTTAAGATACAAAACTATTTAACTTTTGATAAAGTTATCCAGGCTAACTGGATATATATGAACTGTGGTAATAATCAAAATATACTCCATCAATAGTTTTTGAGTCATTTTCATTTGAACGTCAAACGGGAGTCAATTTTGATAAATTCGAGTGATATTGAAATTTCGATAGATCATAACTTGGATACTATTTAAGATATCTGTTTTAAACTTAATATGCATATCACTTAATTATTGTCCTTTTAAAATATGTAAAAATCAAAGTATAACCCATCGATAGTTTTTTAGTTATATTCACTTGAACGTGAAACGAGTGGCAATTTTAATTATTTTTTGAGTGATATAAAAATTTCAAGAGTTCATAACTAGGATATAATCTAAGATATTTTAATAAAACTTGGTGTGCATATCTGTCAATTATTGGTCAATGTGTGAAAATCAAAATACACCCCAATAATAGTATTTGAGTTATTTTCACTTGATCGCGAAACTGGAGTAAATTTTGATTAATTTGAGTGATATAGAAATTCCAAGAGTTCATAACTTGAACACTATTTGAGATATTTTTATAAAACTTGGTGTGTGTACACTCAATTATTAGTCTTACAAAATATGTAATAATCAAAATAACACCAATAATAGTTTTTGAGTTATTTTCACTTGATCGCGAAACGTGAGTAAATTTTGATTATTTTGAGTGTTATAGAAATTTCAAGAGTTCATAACATAAATACTATTTAAGATATCTTTATAAAACTTGGTGTGCATATCACTTATTTATTAGTCAAAATATGTAAAAATTAAAATATTCAAAAAAATTATATAAAAAACAATAGATAGTTTTTGAGGTACTTTTACTTGAACGTGAAACAGGAATCAATTTTAATTATTTAAAGTGATATAAACATTTAAAGACTCCTTAACTTTGATACTATTTGAAATATTTTCATAAAACTAAGTGTGCAAATCACTGAATTATTGCTTATTCAAAATATGTGAAAATCAGAATACACCCCAATAATAGTTTTTGAATTATTTTCACTTGAACGCCAAAAGTGTTCGTGAATTTTTTAGGATTTCATTAGCTTATAAAATGTTTGATCGGTTTTATTTATTTTAATTATTATGAGACAATTATACAAATATCTTTAATTTAATACTTAATTTGATAAATAATGCGATATTCAGGGAATTTAATTAAGGACATTCGCTGTTTTCGTAAACGCTTTCAAGTCAAAGCTTCTAACGAGTTTTTCCAATTGCAGATTAAGCATGAAGTAAAATTTCGAGTTGAGAAAAGCCGGAAAATTTGGATTGGTCACGTAACGAAGCGGAGCGACCAATCTAAATTAGGCTTTTCTAAACTCGAAATTTTACTTCATGCCCCAGGCGTATAAATACTGAAATATTGTGAATTTCAAAACAAACTACTTAGGTTTGATTTTAAGTTGATTAATCCTGTAAATGTTTATATGGAATATATAAAACTATACTTAAATAAAAAATATAAATATATAAATACAACAAATGTTACCGTTTCTATTTACTCACTTTGGTTATTTTCAACAAATTGCCTAGCAGTTGATAATTTTTCTCAAGTCTAAACATTGAATCTTTCTACAATCTTAACTTAATTAAAGATTTCTCGAAATTGTTTAATTTTTTAGGTAAGTGTAAAGTTAATATTGCTGTGAAATTATGAAATACAATTAAAAACTGAAATGTATAATGAAAAGTATACCAACATGTTTTAGGCATTTTTGTTTAAATCGTTCAATTTGAAACTTTTGGCGATTTCACTATCGTTTTTCTAAACTAGAAATTAGTAATGCCCGTGTATTAAAATATATAAATTTATTTTAAGATTGCATGTAAAATAATGTAATGTTAAAATAAATTCATATATTTCAATACACGAGCATTACTAATTTCTAGTTCAGAATAAAGATAGTGAAAAAAAAAAATCAAAAAATACATACAGCTTGTGAAATTGACAAAGACGAAGACGAATTGCCCATATGTGCAAGCGCCCATAATTAAAATTGATAAATAATAATTACTAAGAGACAGTATTGAATTAGTAGTTTGTGACAGTTTTAATTACGTTACACAATCATTATCGATTGGTTACATTCATTGGTTTACCTGGACCCCATCGGACTTCCCGAATTATTAATCAATTTAAAGATATGTTTAATTTATATTATTATTGGTCTCGATGAGCAAAATGTTTGCATAAAGTCGATATTAATTTTAAATTGTTGTTATATTTATATTATTAATTGACAAAAAATAGTACCGTAAAATAAACCCAACGATTTCTCTTACTAAAACTTTCCCAGGCCTCTCGCGAGCAACAAACAAAAAAACTAAGACTTAAGGGTTTGCGTAGATAAATTACAATTCTCCCCCAATTAAATCCCCGACTCTGAGCGTTTTTCCTCAGAAACTGCACCCGAACGCAAACATTTAAATTACCATTTCCACAAATCCGCCTTAATCTCGCCGACCATTTTTCTTTCCGCCCCCCGCCTAATTGCATACCGATGCAGATCTCGCCCGTAGATGAACATTTTACGATGCATAATTACAATTACGTACCGATAAAGTCGAGCGATACTTTCTTATTTAAGGGTGGCAATGGCGTGTTTCGGCGTTGTTTGCCGATGATGATCGTGTAATATATTTTTTTTGAAACCAACCAATCCCCGCGTGCGCCCCCGTGATGCATTAAAGTCGGGGGGGGGGGGGGGGGTTGTTACGGTTATGGGGCCTGCTAAACTTTGGCTATTTACGACACGATTCTTGAGCGCAGTAACCGTTGCCAGTTGCCGGTTGTTAGCTTGCGCTAATAATGTCTGATAACACGACTTCGTTGAATTTTTATACGAGTGGAAAATATGTTATGTGGATGTGATGTTTTTCTAGGGAAATGCCATGGAATTGGTGTTTTCAGTATTGATCCAACAGAATAAACTAAAATTACCTTTACAGCCAACATTCAGTGCAAGTAAAACAAATTATAATTTAAAATAAGAAAAGAACGGCCATATATTTTTGTTTTGTTATGGACAAAATCCTAAAATAAAAGTTAATTATAGATCAGTATTTTACTTGAAATCAGTGTTTAATACGCGTGACGCAAGAAGTAAAATTTCGAGTTTAGAAAAGCCTGAAAATTTGGTTTGGTCGCTTTGCTTTGCTACGCGACCAAATAAAATTTTCAGGCTTATTTAATCTCGAAATTTTATTTCATACTTAATCAAGGAGTGAAAACGCTTGTTAGAAGTACAAATATAATCGATATAATATAACACAATGCCCCGGTCTGATATATTTTTTCTTATAAGTTGTAAGTTTAATGCTGATTACAATCCGATAAAATAATAATTTACAATTGTAATTCAAAATCTAATCCTTTGCGATTTCTATGTTTCGGGCAGTGTATAGATGATAAAGGATGATCCTAAATGTAATAATTAATCCGCATAAATACGCAATATGCAATTAGGACCGAAACAGTTATCCGCTACGAGCAATAATCCGGATCGTTAATTACTGGGGGGATACACAACTGTTACACATGTTTTTCGAAAGCTGCGTTTATATCTTACTTTAGAGCGCCCAAGGGACACCAGCACAGTCTGAAAAGGATAATAAAATTCCGTTTCGCAAGACCTGCATTCGCATGAAACTCCACTTCAAATTCTCACCTGAAACAAAAAATAAATATAAGTACAACAAACAAGAGTTAAGAAGTTAAGAACTGTCACAAACAATTAATTCAAGAAACATAAATTATTTACTTTTTCATCATCTATAATTATAATACATCATACATACAATGAATGTTTCTTTAAAATATATGTACACACCCACATGTGTACGCTGTACATTTTTAGATATTCGTTGTATTTATAAAAATGTTAGATTTAAAGCTTGTGGTCAAGGCCGGTTCTGTTTACCCAGCATTCCTTGTGTTTGTTGCGAATCTACTTTCTGACTTCTAGGCGACTCGACTTTTTTGTGATGCCCAAGACAGATTCAGGTCCTATAAATGATATGGTAGCTCGTTGCCTTGCTAGCTCGTTAGCTTTTTTATTTTCCTCGATACCTGAATGACCCGACGTCTAGACAAGTGTGACCTTGTTCTGTCTCGCCAGGTGATTCAGTGTGTCGAAGCAGTCCAACACAAGTTTGGATGAAGTCTTTTGGCTCTTTAGAGCCTCCAGCGCCGCCTGGCTATCGGAAATAATATAGATTTGCCTGTCACGACAGTTCTTCTCTATGTTATTTCTCGCACACTCTATAACTGCTAATATTTTGGCTTGAGGGACTAATGCCAGGCAGCCCAGCGAGTGGGCATAGAGTGTCTTTATGTTTTTATTGTAGATTCCTCATCCAGTACCTGTGTCTGATTTAGAACCATCCATATACCAGATCATGTTTGTGAATGTCTTCCCTAAAGTCGTTCCATTCGTTGCGGTCTGAAATCATGACTTTGGAGAGTGCGTTTTCAAGATATCTGACTGTCATATGGTTCGATCTTATCTGCAAGAAAGGTCCCTCTATGTCTGTCAAGAGTCTTCTGTGTGGCTTGTCAACTCTTATGTTGAATAATGATAGCTGCAGCCTGTGGAGTGCAAATCTTGCCTCCCCCACTATCAGAATATGAAGTGGTGTGAGATCTAGAAGCGTCTCCATGGCTGCAGTGGGCGTGGTTCTCATAGCCGTTATACTGACACAAGCAAGCCTCTGAGTCTTGCTGATGGTTTGTATGGTTGTGTGTTGCCACCACACCACGGCAGTATACATGATTGCGGGTCTGACCACTCTAGTATCCCTAGTCTGAGACCCCATTGTTTGTCGTCCGTTGTCAAAGATTACTTGGAGTCAAAGATTACTCCTAAGTATTTCACCTCACCCGACATTTCTAGGTTAACACCATTTAGAAAGAGAGGTCCTAGGCCCTCCAATTTCCTCTTGCGTGTAAAAGGTACAAGGGTGGCCTTAGAGGGTGAGACTAAGCCTTCTCCAGTAAACAATTTGTTCACCACGTTCAGTGGCATGCGCTCTCTGATTGTGTTGTTCAATTTTCCCTTAACAAGAATAAGTAGGTTATCTGCGTATCCTAAGGAAGAGTATGCTTCGTTGTTGAGCTCCACTAGCAGTCCATCCATGACCAGGTTCCACAGCAGGGATGATAGAACTCCTCCCCGAGGACAACCACCGACCACCCTGGATGCTAGTGTCTGGTCAGTCAATCCACCTGCAGATAGTTTCCTCCAACCCCCGCTTCCTCAGGACAGCGGTTATGGAGTTAAAGAATGTATTGTCAAATTCACCTTCTATATCCAAGAAGGCAGCAAGTAGGATATCCTTGATTTCGAGAGCAGTTTCAGCACTCCCAGTTAGTTGGTTGGAAGCTGTCTCCGTTGATCGACCTGAAATCCTTGTACATACTCCTAATTTATGTGGTTAATTAATTAAAAATTAATATTATTTTAAATTTAAAATAGATTAGTTTAAAATTTAAAATGATAAAATATCATCTTTGATAAAGCACTGAAATTCAAGCGTTTATTGTTAGAATTATTCAAACATTATACATGATTTAAAGGACACGTCACAATGTGTTTATTGATTTCTAAATTAGTTTTATTTAAAATTATGAGTAATCGATGTTATGTATTATAGAAAAAAGATATTAAAAGGTATTTCTATTCGTCGTTCGAAAATTAGGAAGCAAATCCCTAGATTAGAATATTATGTGATTTAAATCAAATTTAATAAGAAGATTCAGATTCATGATTCAAATCCTTTTTTCAAGTTCTGCTTGATATTTATACAATGGTTTTACAATGGTTTTATGCAAGCCACATCAGAATTCGTTTTCAGCTTGTAATGATTCGTCCCTAGGTATTATACAAATTTATAATTTATATTTTATTTACGTTGTGTTGTGTATGTAGTAACCCTTTTAATTTATTTAACAGATTCGTTGTTTGTGTCAATATGCATTATCGGAAATACTGTGTCTTTCTTCCCTTTTAATGACCAGGAGTATGTGTGGACAATAAATAAAACAGGATGTGAGTTTAACGGATGCAAAGTTTATTGACCTCAATTATGACATTTCTAATTAATTTGTGTTTCTTAAATTATTTATATTCTCGAAATACTTTATTTTCGTTTGTACTTAGAAGCCATGTGCATTTTAGTTAAACTCAAAAAGTATATGACTCTACTTGTGGGAGCAAAATTAAATAACCCCTGCATTTGCATTATGAGATGGGAAACCCACAAAAACCATCTCGGAGCTTACCAGACAACCAACTAGCGGGAACACTCCTCTGATTAGCAAGCAGATCCCGACGTCATCCGTTGATTGTTTTGTATCATTAACTAGCGGGAACATAACTCTGCAGTACTAACTCGGGACGACCACACCCGTTAATTGTGATCAGCAATTAACTAGCGGGAACACTCCTCCGTTTTCCACGCACAGCTCGACCACACCCGTCAATTGTTTTTGTGCTTTTAACTAGCGGGAACATAACTTTGCAGTACTAACTCGGGACGACCACACCCGTTAATTGTTTTCAGGCAATTAACTAGCGGGAACACTCCTCCGTTTTCCACGCACAGCTTGACCACACCCGTCAATTGTTTTTGTGCTATTAACTAGCGGGAACATAACTATGCAGTACTAACTCGGGACGACCACACCCGTTAATTGTGATCAGCAATTAACTAGCGGGAACACTCCTCCGTTTTCCACGCACAGCTCGACCACACCCGTCAATTGTTTTTGTGCTATTAACTAGCGGGAACATAACTCTGCAGTACTAACTCGGGACGACCACACCCGTTAATTGTGATCAGCAATTAACTAGCGGGAACACTCCTCCGTTTTCCACGCACAGCTCGACCACACCCGTCAATTGTTTTTGTGCTATTAACTAGCGGGAACATAACTCTGCAGTACTAACTCGGGACGACCACACCCGTTAATTGTTTTCAGGCAATTAACTAGCGGGAACACTCCTCCGTTTTCCACGCATAGCTCGACCACACCCGTCAATTGCTTTTGTGCATTTAACTAGCGGGAACATAACTCTGCAGTACTAACTCGGGACGACCACACCCGTTAATTGTTTTCAGGCAATTAACTAGCGGGAACACTCCTCCGTTTTCCACGCACAGCTCGACCACACCCGTCAATTGCTTTTTGTGCTGTTAACTAGCGGGAACATAACTATGCAGTACTAACTCGGGACGACCACACCCGTTAATTGTGATCAGCAATTAACTAGCGGGAACACTCCTCCGTTTTCCACGCACAGCTCGACCACACCCGTCAATTGTTTTTGTGCTATTAACTAGCGGGAACATAACTCTGCAGTACTAACTCGGGACGACCACACCCGTTAATTGTTTTCAGGCAATTAACTAGCGGGAACACTCCTCCGTTTTCCACGCACAGCTCGACCACACCCGTCAATTGCTTTTGTGCTTTTAACTAGCGGGAACATAACTCTGCAGTACTAACTCGGGACGACCACACCCGTTAATTGTTTTCAGGCAATTAACTAGCGGGAACACTCCTCCGTTTTCCACGCACAGCTCGACCACACCCGTCAATTGCTTTTTGTGCTGTTAACTAGCGGGAACATAACTCTGCAGTACTAACTCGGGACGACCACACCCGTTAATTGTTTTCAGGCAATTAACTAGCGGGAACACTCCTCCGTTTTCCACGCACAGCTCGACCACACCCGTCAACTGTTTTGTATTCTTATTTTCTTGTATAGTTTTTATATTTGTTGTATAATTTTGATTTTTGTTGTGTTATTCTTATTTCCCTCTGTGATTTGGAACTTGTGGTGCTTTTCGTGATGTTCTTCTTCCGAGCTGTTTCTTGACTCTCATGACTCTTTTTTATAACTCTGTTTCCCACCCGATCGTGGAGATCGAAGATTTCGCGCAGACCATATATGGTTATAAAATACCACACATCCCTGACGTCACGCAATTCCCCCGACTTCGCAAATTCGTTGTGTTTGCGCTGTGTTAAACCTTGAACTGAATCTTTCTGTATGGCTTAGCATTTCTCCACGCGCCGGTACTTGTTTATTATTTTAAGGCGATGCTGCATTTGTTATTTCTTTCAGATAAAAAAAAATTTGATCGACTAATGTTATTCTCGTATTTACTGAATGTTGATTTTTCTTTAATATTTTCTTGGGTGATTTTTGTATTAATATTTTAATTTAATTTCATCAAAAATAATATTTGCACATGACCCCTACTGACCTATTACAAGCTCATGATTTTTTTAATAATTAATTGCGTTAAAAACTAGCCAAAATAACTTTTCTTTGACTTTCAACTGAAAATAACAAAAATTATCGATGAGGTGTTATCCGATTTTGGCATATTCTGAAAATAAGGATGTTTTTGTAACATCCTTACAACCTTAATTGCTTATTATATATTAAAAAAAAACACTTGCATCTCTTTAATTAATGGTCTAGCATATATCAATATCCAACAACACCTATATCCGACATTCACATAATTTGCCATTAGATTAGAAAAATCGCAAACAGCAGCCCGACATCATGCTATCAAATTGTCAATGTATTGTTGGATAAGGTTAAAAGTCAACCCATCAAGAATAACAATTCTTAAATAAACATGCATTTTACTGCTGAGAGGAATATAACTCGTTTCAGTAGTTTTTACTTGATATTTATTCTTAAATTTTGTAACTTGTATGAATTTCGATTACAGTATTAATAACCATCAGCTCGAGCGTGTTACTGAAATAAGAGATCTTGGCGTGCTTTTCTCATCAAACCTTAATTTCTCTAAACACATTAACCTGATTTGGAATAAAAGCTTAACAATGTTGGGGTTCATTCGAAGGTTTACTGGTGACTTTAGTCCGAGTACAGTTATGAGATTGTACTTAGCACTCGTACGTCCACACCTAGAATATGGATCATCAGTATGGGCCCCATACACTGGTACAGCAATTAAAGAAATTGAAATGGTGCAGAGCAAATTTTTAAAACTTATGCAGTTTAGACTGGATGGCTCTAATTCAATCTTTAGCCATAGCCAGATGCTGATTAGATTAAATATTCAATCGTTGGCGGAGAGGAGAAAGTTTCTTGACATTTTGTTTTTATTTAAATTAGTTAATGGGATTTTGAATTGCGGCGAACTGTTGGAGATGTTAAATTTCAATATACCAAGAAATGCTCAGTCTAGACATAAACCCTTGTTTAGATTGGCATTTCACTCAACGAACTATGGGATGTTTAATCCCATGGATCGTATGATGCGTTACGCAAACCTACTGTCGCGTAGTAACGACTTTTTATTATTCACATCTTCACTGCCGCAGTTTAAAAACCGATTAAAGCGCATTAAGATGACAAATTTCATACAATGACCAGTGATCATAATTATTTATATTTATCTTTTAATTCAATATTTTATTCCTACATGTTATTTATTGCTTTAATGTTGTTAATTTCAATTGTAAAAAAGGTGAATTCCGTAAATAAAGAATAATAATAATAATAATAATAATAACCCTTTCGGCCCTGACGCTGGCATTTGCCATTACTAAAATTTGGTAAACATTCTGGGATATTTTCTTTTAAATATACATACATGTATGCATGAGCTAATTTTCTAGATTAAGAATGAAGTAAAATTTCGAGTTTCGAAAAGCCTGAAAATTTGGTTTGGTCGCTCCGCTTCGCGGCCTTGATTCACTTGAATTATTGTAATATAGATGTCTTGTGTATACAAGACTATACGCTACAAATAATACATTTACAAAAGCGCAATGAATCAGCATTCTTATTTTATCTAATGTTGTAAATGTTTAGTGTTGAAGAAGAAAAAAGAAAAAGTGGTTGTTTTGATAATGTGCGAAACGTTGTTATCACATTGTAAACTGATATCTGGTGAGACGTGAGGCATGTGCGGCCATTATTCATTCTACGAAATAGACGAGACAATTTTTACGACTCAAATAAACCCATTTAGATAAACCTGCGCGAGAAGAGGGGCCATCGGAATCATAAAGTTTATGATGGATATTAAAGGCCTCTGATTAAAATTGTTTCATTAAGGGCGTCGCTAATGAATGGAGACGTTTTGAAATTTTATCTGCTTTCTAATTATACCACTCTCGTACACATTTTATTTTACCTACGCTATAAAATCATTTTGTAACAGAATATTTTAGAACATTATGCAATTTACGTTATTTTATTTAGCTTATACAAAATATTATACATTACTCTTTCCATTTATTTTATATGAAACCAAATAAACTATACAGCGTGTAAACGAACTACTGTACAGGCTCTCTACCACATAAGGGGCAGCGATTAAATAAACAATACCTGCATTTGAAATTACTGGTAGTTTTTAAACGATTTGGATATCGAATTACACCATCCAGAGAAAAGTGGGTCAGATTGTGAAGAATTATGTCTATGTTATCGTTTTCATAAGTACCCATTGCTGACTAAATTCCGAATATTTTCTAAACGTGTTAATGAAATTCAATATTTTTCCTTATTAGGTTCACACTTCACTTTATCTCCACTCTTATTGAAATGTTTAGATAAGAGCGGCGAGGGTGGATGATTTTTAAACATAAATATAGTTTGCTGTTTAGTCTATGGTGAAACTTATTCCACGAAACATCTACATTTTGTAACATGGCGCGATACGTTTATTCAAACATTGAATTGGCAGACATGTTTCTTATTTACGGTGAAACTCGGTGTAATTCCGCGGAAGCTGTAAGAATTTATCAAGAGCGATTTCCTGAACGACATTTACCACCACCAAACCGATTTAGAAATTTATTACAAAGAGCACGCGACATTGGAAGTTTGCAGCCCGTCGCCGTCGCCGGAGCCGCCGGAGGTGGTGACCGTCCAATGCGATATTTGCGAGCGGAAGATGAAATTTTGAATCTGTTGGAAGCGGAACCTGGTTTAAGTACCCGCATTATCGCCGCTCAGCTACATGTATCGCACACATTTGTCAGCAGTGTTATACGAGACAATATTTTTTATCCGTATCAGTACCAGCGTGTACAACATCTTAAACCCCATGATTTTCCCAAAAGAATTGCATTTTGTCAATGGATTTTGGCACAAAATGTTCAAAATCCTAACTTTACCAAAGACATTTTAGTGACCGACGAATCGTGCTTTACGCGTAATGGAAGTTTTAATTTCCATAATATGCATGTTTATGCAATAGAAAATCCTCGTGTTACGCGTAGCATCGCATCTCCCTTAATATCTGGGCAGGTATTTTAAATGATCAATTAATTGGGCCATTTATGTTCCCATTTAGTTTGAATGGAGAACGATATTTACGATTTTTGCAAGATGACCTTTTAGATCTTCTAGAAAATGTACCCTTAGCAGTTCTTAGAAGAATGTGGTATTTGCAAGATGGTGCGCCAGCTCACTATGAATGGCGCGTTAGAAGATATTTGGATGATGAGTTTCCAGGACGTTGGGTTGGTCGTGGAGGCCCTGTACCATGGCCTCCAAGAAGTCCGGATTTAAACCCCTTAGATTTTTTTCTTTGGGGATACTTTAAAAAACGAGTAAACGCCGCGGCAATACCATTCGTGAAAAACCTCGTGAAATGTTTGCTACTGTTCGTGCAAATTGGATACGTAGAGCCCAAATGTGCATTGAGTGCGGCGGACGTCAATTTGAACACTTATTGTGATTTTTTTTATACGTGACCCAGTTTCATCTAGTAATTCTAGACAGTGTGTGTGTAGTGCGTGCTAAGTGATTTATACGTCTCGCAGTAGTAACAGTAAATAAACAATACCACAAATGAGTGACCTAGTTTTATCTAGTCATTCGAGACAGCGTGCGTGTTTAATGCGTGCGAAGTGATTTATGCTCCTCGCAGTAGTAAAAGTAAATAAAAAATACAACAACTTACGCATCCACGAAAAATATCATGAACACAGGTAACCAGAAGTTCTAAAAAAGTAAATAATGCATGAAAAATTATGAAAAATCCAATATTTTTTTCCGATTTTATTTTTGTTGCAATTGGTGTTAAAATATTTTGTGTATACGCCCTTAAGAGGATGTACATTAGTTCGATTACACGCTGTATATATACATGAAACTGGAAATTTGTAAAAATTAAAGCATATACAAATATTCTTTCTTCATCAGTATAATTGTTTTTAAACCCTGAACTAACGATTTAAAATCCTTTAACTCTTTTAGCCCTCGAATTTTTCTGGTGCTCAAAAAAATGTTTTGTACACTGCATTTTATTTATTACTATCTCAGATACACGGAGAGTTTTTCTTATAAGTATACATACCTAATTTACTGTATACGCTGTAAATCTTCAGATATTCGTTGTATTTACAAATATTTTAGATTGAACTTTCAAACGAGTGTTTTTCACTCCCAGATTAAGCATGAATCAAAATTTCGAGTTTTAAAAGCCTGAAAATTTGGTTTAGTCACGTAGCGAAGCGGATCGGCCAACCCAAATTTTCAGGCTTTCCTAAACTCGAAATTTTACTTCTTGCGCTAAGCGTACTGAACACTAATGTGATGTGATGTTCAGAATACACGTTTTTAGCATACTACTTTAGAAGAATATTTTGAACTTTACCTGAAATCAGTGTTTTGTACGCGTGGCGCATGAAGTAACAATTCAAGTTTTGAAAAGTCTGAAAATTTGGTTTTATCGCGTAGCTTTTCTAAACTCAAAATTCTACTTCATGCTTAATCTGGGAGTGGACAACACTCGTTTAAGACTTCAAATTAAACTATTTAAAAATGTGAGACCTTTAAGAAATTTCTATAAAACTAACGGTATATTTACCTAAACCAACATCTCGTGCCTGTTTTGTCATTGTCACAAGGATTTGCATCCTATTATATAAAATTAAATCAATTTTTATTATATATAGAATTTTGTGATTACTTTCGTTTTGTATTGAAGCCAGCAGACATTCGTTAATAGTCATATAACTTTTCTTTGTATTGAAGCTACAAAGTCATCAGTATGCGTGATCTTGTTTATTCAAGCAATATCTCTCTCACATCACCGTCACCCACAAATAAATCCCCTGATTTATCCATTTAACGAAAATAACTTCCTATTGATTTAGTCGGGGACAGATGATGACAGAGCCATTGGCAAAACATCCTCCGCCCACCAAAAAAAGTCATCTCGCCTAAACAAAGAATCTGTAAATGATATCCCACTTTTACATCTCGTCACTTTTCCCCGTCCGGCTGGAGATAACTGAATCAACATTTTTATGTTATTTTAGGCGTCGGCAAATAAAGATTATTGGGGATGATAGGGATACACGGACGTGTTTAAGAACTCACTCCGATCGAAGGTCGTGTTTGTTCAGGTTTTTAGAATACGATATATATTCTCGATATATACACTGCACTCGCACAGGGACTAAAATATGACACCTTTGACCGATCTGAATCTCTTCGAATGAGTATCGTCTTTTGTGTGTCAATATTATCGTTGAAGTTCTCGCACGGTCAATGTATTGTATGGGTGATAGAATTATTAATATTTCATTTGTGGGAAAATGTCGCATGTTAAATAAACAAGGGTGCAGAATTATAATATGAGTGAAATTGTATAAATAATCTCAGAATTGCAAAAATTTATAAATTGTGCTTACCGTTTGTAGTAACTTTACCCTGCACTAACAAACTACCGAATTGAATTATTTAGAAGCCGTGGAAATTTTCAAACAATCCTGTAATCCCCAGTTATTCTAATTAACAAACAAATCTTGTATTCACCACCTTTTAATACTGTATAATCGTATACTCATTGTCAAATTGTTACACTAGAAAATAAAAGTGATACCGTTGGAACTTGAATTACCACGTAGTAACGGTTAAAATAATACTAATATAAAATTTTTACAAACTTTAAAATATAAATATCTCATCAAATCGAGCATGTTGTTAGAAATTACTTAACTTTGGCTCTAAATACTTCAAACTATATTTATCTTCTATTTCTTGCTCTGTTCTCTCATCAAATTCTTATAAAACATTGTGAATTTTTTCTTGTCAAACGAACTAACTATTTGAAACAACAAAAACAAACCAAGAATTAATTACTTTTAATAAAATATGTATCTCCTGATTATCGAGCATTTTTTTAACATATCAATTTTGGCTAAAAATTACAGAAATATCAAGTGATATATTAACATTTTCATGACTACTAATTACAATGAATTAAGTTTTTAATGAAATCGGAGTATTTCATAAGTATGTATCAAATGAATGTTTGTAAATTTATAAAAAAAATATACAAATTATAGGAGTTTCTAATCAAATTTTATCTTTGATTTTAAATAAATCGCAGATGTTATTTACTGATATTTAAACAGCATTAACTTTAAAACAAAATCAATGAGTTTTATATTAATACACCAATAATAATGCGCGTTTATAACATATTTGAATATTAGAAAAATATCTCTTCAAATCCAGCATTTTTTTTTAGATATTTACAACTTTAACTTACATTATAAAAAAAACCCAGATTACATTTTACTTAGTGATTATATTAAGGCGCATTAATTTTTAAGTTCTGTGATCTTGGGAATAATTCAAGAACGCTTTTATTTTCGCATTTATAAAAGTAAATCATTTTTCAATAAAAGATAGCTTTTTCTCAAAATTAGAAATAAGGAACCTAATAAATATTTACTCATTCTCATAAAGCATTTTTAACATTTATCAAATGTATACTTAGAACTTTTAAATTTTAATTTGTTGATATTGATACATTTCACAAAAACGATTTAAGATTATCGAGAAAATTGCCAAGTTTGATAAAAAATCGTGTGAGCTTCAAAATCGGTGAGATTTTGAAAATGAAATGTTTAACTAAAAATTTGATAATTTTCATGGAATTCTATCGATACATTACTCAGATATTATTATACTACTCATCGTTTTTGCTTCAAAAAACGTTTGTATATGTTTACAATATCATTATTATTAGTTTTGAATTCCATCAGTTTACATAATTATTGTGACATTATTAAAATTTGAAAGTGTTCTTAGCCATACTTTTTATTGATTCTTTTAAAAGACTTTGAATTCATTTTATAAAAGATAAATTGGATAAGACCTCAAAAATATCATGCCATGCAGCCACACATTTTCTCTAAAGGGCACTGTAAAAACAGCAAATACCCCCAAAAGAAAACAAATTAAACTACCTAATTTTACCTAATACCTGAATATTTATTGCTTGATTTAAAACATAAAAATCACTACTAATTTAGCTCAATATAATTGATTCCAACATTTTTTTTCATCCACTTAACCCACTGAGCAAAAACAAACAAATAATGTTGTATCAACATTGCAGCAACATTAAACGTTATTTTAATGTTGTACCTAAATGTGTTTGTTCAGTGGAAATGTTGAAAAAGGTATTAAAAAAGTATTCTATAAACTGTCGGCATCCCAGTAGGTTCTGACTTCAGAAACATACGTCGAAATTATACATATAATTAAATTTATTTGACGTTTCCGAGATTCACTGAATCATGACTTAATCTAAGATATGTAATTTGTTTTTCAAAGCAACCGAGATGCCGACAGTTTATAGACACTCATTATACTAGATTATTACTCTATTATACTAGAGTAACTGCCAAATAGTTTTTGCAGTTAATTATTATTAATAATATCATTTTATTTCTCAAGATCAATAAAACGTCATCTAATGTATTTAGATTAAAATATTCATTGTAATTCTATAAAGATAAATGACGTAGGTGAATTAATTACCCTCGCGTAGGCAGGAAATATTCCCATTAAAAATATTAATGCTCCGATAAGGAATATCAAACTAATTTCCGGCAGCTAAACCATACTTAATATATGCTAATCCGCATTCCTTGTGCAACTTACTAACCTGAATTTTTAAAATGCCCATATAATTTAAAGAGCACGGCATTTCCAAATGATTACTGCCCACGAAACACACGCCTATATTTTTCATCTTTTGTTTAAATTTGTCAAATTAGGTACATGTACAAAATATCATATTTAGTCAAAGAAGATTTAAAGTGTAGTCCGGCAAGAATTATGATAAAAATGTTTCCAATCAAAATGTCAAATAAACAGTTGATAATTATTTGACAGTAAAATTTAATATTTAATCAACACTTTTAGTAAATAACACGCTTGGTTAAGATTTCACTGTTTATTAGTTGATATTGCAACAATTGTTTCGCCATACAGTGGCTTCATCTTGCAGATAAATATTCACAAAAATGTTGTAAACAAATTGGTAAATCATGCGTATTGATTTATTCAATACCATTAAAAATTATATTTTTTTAAATAAATGTGCGTTGACTATTATTTTGTTTTGTCGATTTTGTGTTATCAATTATTTGTAATATTATATTATTTTCAATATGTATGTAGAAATATCTTTATATCTAAATTAACAGTATTTAATAATAATTTTACACATAATATATAAAATTACGAAAATGTTTTTTGTGTTAAATGCAAACAATGTGTAATTAATTGTGTAATGATTTTACAATTCAGAAACTGGCTATCGGGCAGAGGTCTTTTAACCTTATTTATAATTATTTTGTATGAAGGAGATTTTTGTCAATAAACGAATAATAATAATTTGGTTAAATACATATTTAACTTATTCACATACAAAAAACGTTAATTACATATTACGATAATTTTCTCTACATTTTCAGACATTTGTTGTTTTCATAAATACTTCCAACTCTTGATTAAATTTAGCGTAGTAACCAAACCAAATTTATAGGCCTATCTAAACTCGAAATATAACTGATTTCACACTGATTTCATGTGAACACTGATTTTATGTGAAGTTCGCAATATTTCATGTGATGTTTACAATATGCTACTAAAGCAGTATGATAAAGACGTATAGTTTGAACTTTAGTTATATTAAGTGTTATATACGCGTGGCGCATGAAGTAAAATTTCGAGTTTAGAAAAGCCTGAAGTTTGTTCGCGTAGCGAAGCGAAGCGAAGCGAAGCGAAGCGAAGCGAAGCGAAGCGAAGCGACCCACCCAAACTTTCAGGCTTTTCTAAACTCGAAATTTTACTTCATGCTTAATCTGGGAGTGCAAACCCTTCGTTTAAAGCTTTAAATTGAACTCTTTTAAAAAACGAAGAATGTCAGAAAATTTACAGCATATGTATATATTCTCGTTAAATATTATAGTAAATATAAAAATTTCTTTTTTTGAGCAATAAAAACTTGTAATGTTAAGTAAAGTTAAATATAACAATCAAATTGTAATCGGTTATCCATTCAAGCACTAATAATTAAATAACAATCACATGCAGCATACATAATACACAAGGACTATACATCATTAAGTATTTAAAAATATTACACTATTTTTATTTAAAGAGTTTAGTCTAACTACATTTTATAATTCTACGGAATCTTAGGAGACTAGTAGTTACTAATGATAAGGATTTTTTTGATACCGATGCAAACGTATAGCATTTATTAACTATTTTTGATTAATATAATATAATAACAAAATGTTTATGTCCAAATAAATGTATTATAAGTACAAAAATGAAGTCAAAAGTATATATTTTTTTGTAGAAAATTATGAGCCAAAACCTTACTTATAAATCCTTTGAAAAGTTTTAGTTCAAGAAGGCGCGCTTGAATTATCCTACGTGCCAGCATCCACTAATTTTATTAAAGTGAGAAATTTAAATGTATTACTTTGACGTTTTAATTATCTCATTCGAAATCTGGTGGACTTAATGATTTTCACAAGAAAATTCTTTACAAGTATTATCTTCTAAGTAAGTTCACAAGACGTAATATTTATTAATTTTGTATGATTTTTAAATATATAAATCAATTTTTAGCTTCAAACGAGAATTTTAACTCCTTGATTAAACATAAAGTTAAATTTCGAGTTTACAAAAGCCTGAAACTTTAGATTTGTCGGCGTGAAATCTTACTTCATGCGCCACTCGTATTCACCCATTAACCCATTAACGACCCAGCAATTATAGAGTAAACTCTAAAAGTTGATGTTTAGTCAAATTCTGCACATATTTTTAAGATTTCTAAGAGTGACATTCTATTACATACTAGTATATAAATATTAACACACAATGTATTATTTTTACAATCTATGCTAGTTTTAAATTAAGCAGAAATATATTATTGGGTTATTCCTATGTTATGTTCCGATTTTAAATGAAAATACTAGGTTGAATTTCACTAAAACATTAAATGTTACTGAAATTTAAGGAAATGATTTCCTTTAAAATCATAATTTAATATGTTTCACTACGTGAAAGATGAGAAACGCATTCAATATATTCATAATATTAATCAAGTTCATCTTCTGTAAGTTTATTTTTCAATACTAGAACGTAACTTGTTCTAATCTCCATTGAAATTTATCAAAATTTTAAGTTATTTAATCCATATAGTTGAAAAATGTTTAAATGTAAATATTTAACATAATATTATTTTTTTTTAATTTTTATTAACTAAGGTATATACTTTATTTATCTTAGTTAGTTAGTTAGTCGAATAGACTAACCATTCATTTTACAATAGTAAATACTTATTATAACTTACTTTATTTAACTAAATAAGTTACAAATAACCATCGACCTAAGCTATCCAGCCTTTTATTTATGAGATAAATCTCAAAACGCGTCTATAGATGGCCTGTAAATAATTTCACCCAATATGATACATTTTTACAGTAGGTTACTGTATGTAACATCTTTTGCTATCATATGATAGCAAAAACTGCTACATACAGTAACCTATTATAAAGTGTAATAAATCAGGTCAAATTATTTACAGGCCATCGATAGAATATTATCCTTAATTAAACCATACACGTAGCTCAATTTATACTTATTAAATTTTCAAGCAAACGATGTTTCCTTCGTAACGATATAATCTATATTAAATCAAACTCAGTTCCTCACAAAATGTTCAATAAATCCAATATTTTATTATGGTTTTATGAATACATTAATAAACAAAGCCATTTAAACGTAACTAAAGTAAATTACGTTACCATTGGTATACGTATTATTAATCAATGAAAAATATCACATTTATCATATTTTTTTTTTGTAAATTACATATTACATTTTATTATTCCAATGATTATAGCTGCCCTACATTTTTTATTGCTAAATGAAATAATCGATACCATTAGAAGGCAGAGAAAAAAAAGGCAATTACATGTGACACATTAATTCCACTATTATTACTAATGCATGCGTACACACAAGTCCGTATTTAATTATTAACAAAGGAATAATTTATAAATAAAAAACGGGATTAATTGAACAATTTAGTGGGGTATAAAGACAAGAAAATAACTACTGTTAAATATTTAAACGGTAAATAATTCTCAACCACAAAAAACATATAAAATGTTAAGAGTTACAAATAAAATAAAATTTCAGGAAAGAAACATTAATTAATCAGGCAATTTATTAGACAGAATAACTTATACATATATTTTAATTTATTTCAGTCATTTTTATTCCTATAGCGAAAGATGACATTTTAAAGACTTCTGTTTACAAAAAATAAGAAAATAAATTAATTAACCAATATTGAGACGCGTTTCAATGTTTTTTACCACTTTATTTCAATAATTCTACGACTCGAGTTTCGACATATTTAGTGTCATTTTCAAGTTTGACAATTTACAGTGTTTCTATAGCTAAAAAGTAATAAACAGATTGCATGTTGAATGTTACAAATGTGGCCAAATTATATACAGGGAATTTTTCGTTTTTTGTAAATATCGCAATGTAAATGCTGTAAATGTTCATGCCTTTATTGATTTCATAAAAGCGTTGAATTTGAATCTGCCAACGAGTGTTTCCTTCAAGACCAGAACTAAACCGTAAACCAAAAACCGGAAAAACCGTTATTTTTGTCGAAACGAAAACCGGAACTAAACCGACAAAAAATATTGGTTTATTTCAGTTCAAACACGCACGTAAACACTTATTTAATTCTACAATAATTTCTACTTTTTTAAAATTTTTGATTCATAACTGTTTGCTGAAATATATATTTCGAGGATCATTCCCTCGAATAAGACCATTTTAGAATTTATTTTTTTTGGAAAAAATTTAAGTTTTTGTTCGACTTTGAAAAAAGTTAATTTTAGGTTCACTTCGTTTTTTTTTGAGAATAAAAATTACAAAATTAACTAAATCTAACGAAAATAGTCAGCATTAAAGAATTAACTTACTCAAAAATCAATAAACGTTGACTGGTTACATTCGCAATTTAAATATCTCCACTGGATTTTCCAAAATATCAACTTTTTTGTTGAAAATCGTTGGAGAAAAAAAATCGACTTTCTCTTAAATCAGCAGATGCAGTCTTTTCATAAATTTGAGTTTTTCGGGTATAATGCCATTTTTGTCTTTTCTAACGTAAACATCGACACAAAATGTCGATTTTGTTAAAAAACATAAATATTCACGTAAAACACCTACAATTGTCAATTTAGTTAATACAGTCAATGTTTTCGAATGACAGTCAATGAATGGTAGTCAATAATTAGTATGCATGTAGTCAACATAATCGATTATTAATTAATTTTATGAAATGAAAATCAATATTAAATAGTAGTCAACAATCAGCATGAATCATGTAGTCAACATAATCGATTAATAGTCAATATTGTCAAATTAGAGTCAATAAATAGCATGTCATCATCATCATCATCAATCAGCCCGTTCCTTCACCTGACAGGGGTTCTCAACCTTTTTCAGGTCGCACCTCCCCTCATAACTTCACGCCCCCCCCTGATTTAATTTAAGTTTTTTAGTTAGATTGAACCAGTATTATTGTCTTATTTCACTTCACCTACCCTTTAGGAAATCTGTTGCCCCCCCCCCTGATAACTTGCCGCGCTCGCCTAATGTGTCGTGCCCCCTTGGTTGAGAAACCCTGGCCTAGAATTTCGTGGATCCAGTTATTTGCGATTCTTTTTAGGTCATTGGTCCAACGCGTAAGGGGTCTTCCTATGCTACGCTTGTCCGCTCTTGGTCTCCACACTAATAGCTTCTTTGTCCATCTTCCTTCCTTCATTGGACCCATGTGGCCAGCCCATCTCCACTTGAGATTTGTTATGCGCTCGATTAAGTCTTCCACTTAAGTTTTTTTCCATAGGTCCTCGTTGGTGGTATGGTGTTCTGGGGATACTCCGATCATTGATCTTTTCATTTTACGTAGGGTCATTTTCTTGCCGTTTTGGCAGTTAAAGTTAAGTGTTCCGCCCCATATGTAAGGACAGGCAGATTACATTGGTAATGTACTCTCCTTTTAGGCATATCACAACTTTGCTTTTAAAGATGTGGTTGAGTTTTCCATACGCTGCCCAAGCCAGGTTGGTTCTCCTGTATAGTTCACAGGTCTGGTTATCTCTAGATATTCTGATTTCATGACCAATGTATATGTATTTGTAGACTAGGTCTACGTTTGTGTTTCCGATATTAAAATATTCGCTCGGTACCATTTAGTAATTACTTTTGTTTTCGGAAAGTTGATCTCTAATCCAACTTTCAAGCATACGTTATGAAGTTCTTCCAGCATCTGTATTAACTCTCCTAGGTTGCCGGTTATAAGGACTATGTCATCCGCAAACGAAGATGGTTAAGTTTTTGTTAATCTATGGTAATGCCTCTTGCGTCCCAATTAAGTTTGTTGAGGGCGTACTCTAGGACCGTTATGAACAATTTTAGGGATATAGTGTCCCCTTGTCTTACTTCTCTTCCGCATTCAATGGGGTTGGTCTTTTCATGTAAATTCACAGATATTGTAGCATGTTGGTAGATGTTATAGATTAGTTTTGAGTATCTATAATCAATGCGACACTTGCTCAATGCCTCTATGATGGAGTTTAACTATACTGTATCGAAAGCTTTATGGAAATCCATAAATGCAAATGCCAGTGGTCTGTAGTACTCCACTGACTTTTCGATTAGAACCTTGATACTTTGCAGATGGTCATTTCTTCCAAACCCAGAGCGACATTCCGGCCTGTTTATTTGGTTGGTAAAAATCTAATTTCCTCTCTAGTCTTAATGTTATTATTTTTATGAACAGTTTGTATAGTTGGTTCAAAGTGATATGGGTCGGTAGTTTTGCCAGTCAACTATCCTTGAAAAGACATTTAGTTTAATTGTATCAAACTCGACACAAATCGGCGTCAGCCGACTATTGTCAATTTGAGACAACTATTATTTGAAATACATTATTAGAGGGTCATGATATAGTTTATCTTTATGTCTCTTGCGACACATTGTGATAGTTGTGACATATTTCAAACTAGCGAGTGTCTTCCACTCCCAGACTAAGCATGAAGTAAAATTTCGAGTTTAGAAAAGCCCCGCGTAGAAAATTTAATATTTTACGGGACTTTTCTAAACTCCAAATTTTACTTCATGCGCCACGCGTATAAACCACTGATTTAAAGTAAAGTGGAAAATATATACTGCTGAAGTGTGATAGATATTTACTAAGATTTAGCGAAAAAATGCAAAAAATATTGATTTTGTGAATATTTTGTAAATGTGATAATAATAATAAAAGTATAACGAATTCAGTTTAAGACATTTTTCCATATCCATAACAAGGACAGTGCCATGATGGACACATCATCATTTTTTTTTAATATAATAAAAACATTTCATAAATTAATACAATTACTTGGAGCTGAACCGACAACCGCAATAACTGGTATTTTTTCCGGAACAAAAACCGGAACCGAACCAATATTTATTTTATTAATTGAACCAGAATGAAAATCGGAACGCAAAAAATAACGGTTCAAAGCGGTGGGCCCATATTCACAGCAACGATGCAATTTGTCACCTGTGAGAAGTCGCACTGAAATGACTTAATTTTGCTAAGAATTTACCAAACCGTACCGAGTATAGTGGCGTCATTTTGGTGCAAGTTCTCACCGATGACAAATTGCATGGATGCTATTAAAACGGGCCCGGGTTTCCTCTCTTTGATGAAGCATGAAGTAAATTTTCGAGTTTAGAAAAGCCTGAAAATCCAAGTTTTCGGGTATTTCTAAACTCGAAATTTTATTTCATGCGCCACACCTTCAAAACACTGACATATTGTGAAGTTTAAAATAAACTGCTTATGTTTGACATTGTGTTAATACATTTTACAAATGTTTAGTCTAACCAAATCTTGCAATTTCAACTTTCAAACGTCTTCTTAAAAGAAAAAAATCACTGATAATTAAAATTTGCAAAAATTACTTTTCAATAAATAGTGATTTAATTTTTAATGTTGTGAATAATGAGTTAATGTCAAGGTTTATAGCATGCTTTTATAAACATTGATGATTGTGAATGAATGAAGATACAGGTAGTTTTAGAACATTTAAATTGCCTTATATTTTTTGCCTATATTGCCTATATTTTTTTTCTGATAATTATTTTTTTTTTAGTTCAATAATATACACAATTATTTGTTTAGTTTCACAATAAAACACTTTTTACTTTGTTTGTATAACCGTTTTTATTGAATGTGACTGCAGTTTAGAGTTTTGTCTAAACCGCAGTCACATTCAATAAAAAGTGTTATGCAAACAAAGTAAAAAGTGTTTTATTGTGAAATTTACATGTATAACGAAGTAGAACACAGAATTTATTTGTTTAGTGTTTTAATGTTATTTTGTTTAATTTTTAGGTTTTAATTATGAATTGTAAATAATAAATTCACTGAATAAAAGCGACAACAATTCTTTTTGGGTCAACGAAGATTAATTTATAATTTATTTGATTTTGAAACGTACTAATTCTATTAACTTTACTGATCAAAGGCTTCTCGTCTTCAATAGAATTTTCTGAAGACAATACACTTTGATAAGAATTAAATGTACACAATATCTCCATTTCCGAACCCCGAATAAACATTTAAAACATTTATTTTTTTCGAATGATGTTTTCATAAATAAACGAACCACAGTCTCTGTATCGCGTGCGTTAATTATTGAGCTTGCGCTAATTATGAAATTAATTAAAATTTCTATCAGTGCATGAAGCAAATGTTAATTTAAGAATGTAATTACAATCGGATTAAAATTTTCAGTTATAAGTAGCGGCAGTATTTGTCGAATTGAATTTAGAATTCGTGTTTGCTGTAAAGGGATTGTTACGTGATTTTATTAGTGTTTATTGAAGCAGGGGAGAGCTTTCGAGTTTTATTTAATAAGAGGTATAATGATGTTGTTTATTTCAAGCATTTTATTGAAGGTAGACTTGAGCTGTTTTGATATTTGTTACAGAAAGGATGGAGTAATGTTGGTTATATTTTTGCAAAACTTAATATCAACTTTTAAAATAAAGGATATCGCATTAAAAATAATACATTGTTTACCTTATTAACAGAAGTTCGAGAGAACTTACGTATGTTATAAGTTACAATTATGATGGTTAGTCAAATCTTTAATCATTATATTATCTAGACCAGGAGTGTTTTTTTAATGAGTTCAATTGGATGCTGCTAACGATTATTATAAGTTAAAATTATGGTGCTTAGTCAAATCTTTAACCACTATATTGTCTAGACCAGGAGTGTTTTTAATGTGTTCAATTTGATGCTACTTACGAGTGCTCCAATCCTTGGTTTGTAACGCGGTGGTCGGACCGGGATTGGCTTTATATGTATTTTTGAGAAAAATAATAAATTATACTTGAGTTATTTAAATAATTAAATTACGACATATGCCACTTCCGGTCGAAACCCTATCACGTTCCGTTAGCTCAATTAGAAAAAAAAACTGTAAACTTACCATGTTTTGAATCGTTTTGTCTCGAACCACTTTTTCACTCGGGGAATTTATGAGATTCAATTAAAATTTAATAAAAAAACTCTCTCTTTAAAATTCAACAATATATTTAAAAAAATCAAACATTTACAACAAATATGAAGTTAAAAAAAAGTTGATTAAGAGATGGAATAATTTTACAAAAAAAAATTATGTTTAGACAAACAAGTTAAATAATAATGATTTAAAATCTCATAAATTCAAAAGAACTATTAACTGAAATTACCATCGATCGGTCACCACCAAAAACACCACTTTGACTTGACACTTTGAAAACACTTGCATGGGTAATACTTCGAAGAATACTTTTTGAAGACGTTTTGAATACTGAGAGAATACTGAATATTTTCTGGCCGTCGTGCGACTTTATAGCCCGAAAATTCACCAGGGGATGAGTTGGGGGTAGCAGAGCCCTGGAAGGGTATCTTCACCCTTACCTCATTGGTTGAGGACGTGGTAGGGATGCTTACTCCCCGAGGCCCATTGGTCAACCCTCGACGCTGATTTGCTGAGCGTCATTTTAGCAACAGCGGAATTGAGAGTGACACGTCTCTGATTTTGCAAATTATACGAATATTTTCAAATATTTTTATAATTTGCTTAGTCTTTTAATTTTGTACATTTGTGTACTATTTGGTGTTTTTGTTTTTGGTGGAGCGCTGATTGACGGTCTGGTGCTCTTTTAGCACTTTCATGAATTTAAAATGAAATGTTAAAAATAAAAATGTTTGTCTAAAACACATATGGGTAACCCCCGGCCAGCGGGCCGGATCCGGCCCGCCGTAAGATATGATCCGGCTCGCGAGACATTTTGAAAAAACCCAATTAAAATAATATTACATTAGGTACTTATACTCACGAGAGTGACAGTGAGGCGGCAAACATAAAATTCTTTGATGTTTGCCGCCTCACTCTTTGATAATCGCCGCCACTCGACTTGCTCGATCAAGTTCTTTGAGGTTTGCCGCCTCACGGGCGACACATCAAAAGATTTATTGCTTCTCAATTATTCTAAACTAGTTTATTCCAGATTATTCGTTCATTTTGCCTATATAAGCGGGTGGATGGCCCGAACGTTAGTTCAGTTCTATTTGAGCTACCGAGGTGAAAACTTGGACAAGCGATATCCTAGCGAACTGCTCGAGCCGTCAACTTGCTTTGTGACTTTGTGTGCATCTTGAGTGGTTACTAGCTATAGTTTGTTATTAAGTATATTGAACGAAAAGTAAAAAAAAATGATGTCTGGTGGAAAGAAACGAAAAGTAGATACAGAGGGTCGCCATTTTCAAGAAAAATGGACCGAAGAATTCTTTTTTATCTTGCACAATGGTAAGCCTATTTGTTTGCTGTGTAATGAATCCATTTCAGTAATGAAAGAATTCAAGATAAAGAGGCATTACTCAACTAAGCATGCTACGCTGCACTCACTGACAGGACAATTAAAAACAGACAAAATCCAGAAGCTTACCGCAAATTTGGAAAAACAGCAACAAATGTTTCATAAACAAAGAACACAACTTGATAATGTTGTGAAAGCTAGTTTTATGGTTAGCTCAAAATTGGCAAAGGCATTAAAACCATTTGCCGAAGGAGAATTTATCAAGGAGTGTTTGTTACAAGTTTGCGGTATTATGTGTCCTGAAAAGAAAAAAGAATTTGAAAAAATTAGTTTGTCAAGACGAACTGTTATTCGACGTATAGAAATGATGGCTAATGATATAAAAACAACATTGACTGACCGTATGGCTGGTTTTGCATCATTTTCCATAGCATTCCGGCACCGATTTGTCTGACACAGCTCAACTGGCTATATTTATTCGAGGTGTTGATAAGGAGTTCACTGTTACAGGAGAGGATATTTTTATTGAAGTTCAAAAGGTATTCACAAGTTTTGGCTTGCCATGGTCAAAATTAATTGGAGTATGCACTGATGGTGCACCTACAATGGTCGGCTTACGTAAAGGTTTCATCGGAATTTTGAATGAAAAAGCAACAGAATTAAATGTGCAAAAAGATGATTTGATAGTCCTTCATTGCATTATCCACCAACAGAACTTGTGTTCTAAGTCCATTCGACTCCAGAATGTTATGAATGTGGTAGTAAAAACTATCAACTTTATTCGATCCCGAGGGCTTAACCATCGTCAGTTCAAGGCGTTTTTGGATGAAATATCAGCTGAATATAACGACGTAACATATTATTGTGAAGTCAGATGGCTGAGCAAAGGAAACATGTTGAAACGGTTTTACGAGCTTGGAAATGAGATAGCAGACTTTATGAAAATAAAAGATAATAAATAATAAAAGATAAACCACTATCTGAAATAAGACTTAGCATTTCTGGTCTATCTTACAGGCTATTTGAATGATTTAAATTTGAAACTTCAAAAACAAGGACAGTTAGTAAATGATTTGTACAGCCATTTAAAAGCGTTTCAGATCAAACTATGCTTGTGGGAGTCACAGATGCTGTCTGGTAACAGTTACTATTTCAACACGCTCTCTGCGTATGAAAATATTGCTTATGCTCAATATGCTGAAGAACTCAAGTTACTGTCGGAACAATTTTCGAACAGATTTTGCGACTTCAAAAACATGGAAGACTGTTTCAGTTTATTTGCTACTCCTACAACATATATTGTACAAAATGCTCCAATACACTTACAAATGCAGTTGATCGAGATTCAAGAAAACTCACTCCTAAAATCCAAATTTAAAGACGTAGAGTTGTGCGATTTCTACAAAAAATAACTAGAAGAAGACAATTTTCCGCAGCTTAGAAAATTTGCAAGAAGATTGATTTGTGCGTTTAGCAGTACTTATAAATGCGAACAGTTCTTTTCATCGATGAAAGTTAATAAATCAACACATCGTACAAGACTAACTCACGATAATTTGGAAAATTCTTTACGTCTTTGTGTCAGTGGAATTAATCCAAACATCGATGGAATAGTTTCCCAAATTCAAGCTCAAGTGTCTCATTGATTTCGGTGTATTTAACTTTCCTAGTTTGTAACAATTGCAAATTTAACGATTTAATTATAATGTACCATTTTTTTAAATTTTATTTTGTAATTTTAATAAATTGTACTATAATAACATTGTCGTATTATTTCATGTCTAATATCTATCGCAAACAATATTATCACTACTTTAAAATTTTGAGGGCCAAACTTTAGCGTGCAAATACGTTCGCGGGCCGCGTTTAAAAGTACTTAGTGCTACTTTTAAACGCGGCCCGCGAACGTATTTGCACGCTAAAGTTTGGCCCTCAAAATGTCAAAGGTTGCCAATACCTGGTCTAAACTATTAAAAATACATATACAAAATATACGTACATATATGAAGTTCGAAAATAAACTTCACGATTAATGCGTATACTCAAATTACGTGACATAGTTAATTAATGAAATATATACAAAAGGAAAACTGATTTTAAAGTCTGATTGAAATTATATTTCAACTTATGAATATGTACAAATTCCATTAAGGCATCAGATTAGAATAAGTTACATTAATTAAGAGTTTGCTTAGTTAAATTATGTTGGAGAAAAGCATGTTTTGTTAAATCTGTACAATATAGAAATATTTTACGATGCCTTAATTAGGGTCGACGTATTTTCGGGACTGGAACACCGGGCGGTAACAGTGGGCATAATCTTCCCTTTTGTTGTCTGTAAGCCGGTGTTCTTCGCAATCCGCTAGTTCGGGATATTAATAGTCCCGATCGGACGGATTTGGGAATTTCGAAAAATTAGGAAATTTTGGTTTAATTGCTTGTCCAGCTGAGCTTTCAAGATTTTGTTAATCCGAAACTGAAATTTGGAGATTTTGCTAATCTGGACCGAAAAGGTTTTATTAACTATCCCGAAAATACGCCGGTGGTTTATTGTTTTATGACCCTATTAACAATACAAAAAGAAAAACATTTCTTTACGAACTTAATGGATTTTCGATTTAAATTACGTTTAATTTTTCTTATAATATCAAATGAAATGAAATGCAATGGGATCCGATGTTAAATTGAAGAAATTTATATCGCGGATTAAAAATTAAACGAGTTACGACGTGTCAAAATGACACGCCGGTAACAGGTTAAGCATGAAGTAAAATTTCGAGTTTAGAAAAGCCTGAAAATTTGGTTTTGTCGCGTAGCGAAGCGAAGCGACCAAACCAAATTTTCAGGCTTTTCTAAACACGAAATTTTACTTCATGCACCAGGCGTATAAAACACTGAAATATTGTGAAATTCGTAATAATCTTGTTTAGCAGTATATTTTGAATTCAGCTTTAGCAGTTAATTTTTAATTATGATTTAACAGTATATATGTAATTTTATAATATTTAAGTGTTTAATACGCGTGGCACATGAAGTAAAATTTCGAGTTTAGAAAATCCTGAAAATTTGTTTTGGTCGCTTCGCTTCGCTTCAACTTTTCAGGCTTTTCTAAACTCGAAATTTTATTTTATGCTTAATCTGGGAGTGGACACACTCATTAGAAACTTTAAATCGACCGCTTTTAAAAATAGCAATGAATGCCTGACATTTTACAGCACATCCATGGGAATTTGTACGTTTGAAAGAAAATTTACAGCATGTATAATTAATTTTAATACATACCCAAGTTACATACCCCAAAATTTTAATGACAAGTTTTTTTATACAGTGTCAATCTATAAAATTGTATACTCTGTAGATATTTTACGAAATGTGTATCTTCGTTTATTTCTACTAAAATATATTACGAAAAGGAAATTAAGTAGAATACGTCTAAAATATGTATTTTTTATTTATACTCTTATCACAAATCGTCAACTAGTTTATACTAATATTAGAACACTGATTAAAACACTTAGTGTGTTTCACTAATTTAAAACAAACCAAGTATTTTATTCAATGTTCAATTATTCATTAAATATGTTTCACCATGAGTTAAGTAAGAAATTTATTCGTCATTAAGTTTATAACGTATGTTCAATAAAAAAAAAAACCTCTAGAGTGCCATAGAAAATATTGTAGGTTGGCAACTCTCAAATAAAACATTATAAATATCATGCCTGACGTCTTATATGTCAATTCCTAAAGCCTGTAGCCAAGTTAAATTTAAAAAAAAATTAAATTATGGCAGTCTCGTGGTTTTTTTAATTGAACATACGTACAATCTAATATACCTACTATATTAGATACCAGCACTAAATGAGTTTAACAATTATTTTGATTTAATAATTTCGCATGTAATTACTTTAGTAACTTAACACTTTTGATATTTATAGCATAATTCCTGTTTTATATAGCCAATAAATTCGTTTAAAAGTTCGAGAACTAAAATTACATAAACCCTAACTGGCATTTTATGGACATTAAAAGTGAGGCCCCATTGATGGAATAATCCCCATAAATAATTGTGTGTTCGGTGTGTAGAAAACGTGTGAGCATAATTATGCACAATTAGAAAAGGACTCGGAGGTTCGAGGAAATGACCGTTGTAAAGGAGAAGTGAAGTGTTTCCCACCAGAACGAGCGTGAAACCCCGCGGCCAATGTGGGGACAGTGGCGTACATCCTGTTGGTTTGTTGGCCCCCCTGCGCTTCGAAGGTGGAGCCTAGATCCGACAAGATTGTACGTATTTTACATAATTTTATACGCACTGGCTGTTTTGTTGAGTTTTATCAAAAATTACCGGGGCGGAACAAATGTTCAACGTATATGCAATTAGACGGCCATTTTATCTACTATTACAATAGAATTTTAGGATACTGAAATAAACAATCATCAATGATAAAGTGCTTTATGTATATCATGTAAATTAGGTCTATTAATAATGTAAGTTACTAATGAGTATTAATTTGACCTTATTATGAAATTTAATAAGTTCGTTCGATGCAAAAGCAAATATGCATAAAAAATCCTTTATTCAACAAATAATTATAAAAACATAATTACATTTTACTAATTGTAAAACTGTAAATTCAAAAACACTTCATATTTTGAAAAAATATACCGTTAATGTACTCCTCAGTAAAGTTAAATATCCCGAAAAATAGATCATAGAAACTTAATGCCATTATATTAATTCAGAAAAAGAGGTCACATCGTATATACCTATAAGAATTTTTTTAACTTTAGGCCACCCTGTACTTGAGAACGTTTTTAACAAAATTTGTGTAACTAGGCCTATAAATTTCATAGAGTTTAACCCATTAACGGCCGAGGAAGTGTATATTTAACTCTAATCGTTGATTTTAGGTAAAATTCTGCACATATTTTATGATTTCTATGAATTTCTTATTGTATTACATACTATGAATTTCTCTTTTAAATATACTTAATGTATAAGCTGCAAATGGTTAGGCATTCGTCGATTTAATATAAAAGCGTGCAATATAAGGTTTAGAACGAGTGTTTCCACTCCCAGACTAAGCATGAAGTCAAATTTCGAGTTTAGAAAAGAATGAAAATTTGGTTTGGTCGCGTAGCGCGAAGCGCGGAGCGACCAAACCAAATTTTCAGGCTTTTCTAAACTCGAAATTTTACTTCATCCGCCGCGCGTATATAACGCTGAAATATTGTGAAGTTAGAAATACACTGAAATTTTTTATTTAATGAGTATTAGTCGAAATATTTAAATAACAAAATATTTACATTCTCTTTCATACATTTTCAAGTCAGGTCAAATAATATAATATTGCAAATTAAGTTATTTAGTAATTTAATTACAGTAGAACCTCGCTATACCGGGCCTCGAGATACCGTGATTCGGATATATCGGGGTCATTTTTCAGGTTTCTTTTTTTTTAAAAAGATGTTAAGTTTAACAATTGACTGCGTACCGCCCTGATTAGCTAACACTTTCCGGCGTCATTATTGTATTATATAGTATGTCTTGTTATGTAGGTGGCTACTGCACATATGTATATATATAAAACGTCGAATTAAAAATAAAATGGACCAAGAAAATACGCGGGACCAAACCCGAAGAAACAGTGATACATATATATGTATATATATTAGGGTGCCCCAAAAAAATTGATTTTTCTCAGATCGAGCTCTTCTTCTAGAATATGTTAGAGTGACTCAATACAAGTTCCGAAACCTAATTTCAGGCCAATCGGATAAGATTTAGAGGTCGCTCAAGTCGAAAGTATGAAAAAGAACTTGGTCTTCTATTTTTATCATAAGAAAAAATTTAAGGAATCATTATAACCAATTATTAACTTACCGCAACGTGTTTTCTCAATCATAAACATCATATACTATCGTTTTTAACCGTCAAAGTCATTTTGTTGTCAACATTTTACGCCTGGTTGGTGTTTTTAGGCGATTTTCTTCGCCAAAAAATTGACATTTCCGCAAAACCTGACGTATAATTTTCGCTGACGCATCTGATAACTCCTCTTTTTGGTCTTAAATAATGGGGAATATATTAAGCTTATCAAAAAGCCCTTTAGTGCAACTTGCTTGCGCCTGCTTCATAATAAAAATCCGAAATTTGATATAATGATCTAAATTGCGAATTTCGAATTTTGATGATATTCATCTAACTCTTGCGGAAACAACTGTTAACGTTTATATACACATTGCATTGTTTAAAAACATTGTCAAAGTTGTGTTTAACTACAAAAGTCATCTTATGAACATTTTTGAAACTGTCATGCGAATTTTTAGGGTTTTATTTAGATGATAGATTCGCGTAATTCTTTTTTGAGATTGTTTAATTTTTTTGATTAGTTTAGTTCTTTTTTTATTGTTTAGTAATTGTTAAAAGATTTAATAACTATTAAGAGTTTTTAGAGTTTAAGAGCTTTAAAAATTATCAAGCAGCAAATTGCGCTGCTTGCAGCGCCATCTGTTGGTACTGCTTGCAGATGGCGTTGCTTGGAGGTCTGAAATCGATCGGATCGATAATTTCGGGCTTCCAAGTAACCGGACTGTGTTGCGTTTGGTATGCTTCAACCATTTTTCGCAAAACAAATCACTTCACGAAGCAGCAAAAGTTGTGATAAATGAAGTGACTGAAGTATACACGAGCGCGAAAATTCCGGTTATATCGGATTTTAACGCCGTTAAGAAAGTAGAAGCACTCTATTCGAGTTGGCTGAAGGTTAAGAAGAATAGAAACAGGGAGTCAGAGGCGCAACAAAATGCCGCCGAAGCGTTTTCTCAGATGTTGGACGAGCTTTTTGAGGTGGCACCCAAAAATGTTCTCGATTTGATACAAGGTGATGTCAAACAGTTTTACATCGCGGTTCAAGCGGTTCTCTAAGGCATGGTCCACCTTAGGTTTGGACAAGTTTGAGACAGGCGTTGCTGATGAGACTGTTCGAAGGACTCGTGAGTCGTCACGAGGAAATATTGTGACCTTTGCTTTTAATCAATTACAGGTACAAACATTATCTCACAAACAGACGGTCAACAAATATTCTATTATGAAGGACAATTCGACTAAAAAAATGTATTTTCATAATTATTGTTGTAGGAATTTGATTTGAGAGATGACTACAGAGAACTTCTGGAGCTGGTTATCATATTTCTGGGCGCCTCTCCGAAAAGCAATTATAAATTTCCCTTACCTGGTCCTATGCACCATGCTAGGTGGATGGCTAAAGCCATTTATTCATTAAAAATGTATCTTTTCAGACAACAATTCAAACTCAACGCGAGAGAAGAAAACGGTTTGCGCGACGTAAATATCTTTATTTCTAAATTGTATGTAAAAGCGTGGTTTACGGCTTCTCATGCCTTATCTAGTCCAAACAATGATTTGACATTTTTACACAATCTGATCGACTATAAAACTGAAAACCAGAAGGTAGCCACTGCTGCGCTTAACAAGTTCGGCAACCATTTGTGGTACTTGTCCGATGAATTGATCGGCTTATCATTGTTCGACGAAAATGTTTCCTACGATGATAAAAGAAAAATTGTTGACGCGTTAAAAAACAACGAAAATTGTGAGATTGAGTCAAAACGCGTTAAAATTAATGTAAATAGTGACAACGAGTTGCAGTTATGGCAAAAACGCGAAATTTACGATTTCGTGTCAAATCAAACTGAAGTATTATTTTCGCGTTTCGAAATCGACAAAGATTTTCTCAACTATGACCCGAGTTTATGGGAATCGATTGAAGGATATCAACAGAGCAAAACATATTTGTCAAACTTGCGAGTAGTGAATGACGCTGCTGATAGAGCCGTAGCTCTGGTTAAGAAGCTGAATCCATTAATTACAAACGAGGAGAAATAAAAGCAGTATTTGTATAAATCAGTGCGGGATCATCAGCAGCGTTTCAGGACAGCGACAAAATCGACTGCACAAGTTGAATAAACAAGCGAGGTCGTCAGTTGTAAATAATATTAATGTAAACTCTCACTTGTCAATAGATTTTTGCGAACCGATCCTGTCGTTGGTTTTTAGAGAACCCCATTCAAAATCAACGCTTACCAATATCTTCATAACGTCGCATGATAGTTAACAGTTGTTTCCACAAGAGTTAGATGAATATCACAAAAATTCGAACTTTAAGCTTTAGATCATTATATCAAATTTGGGTTTTTATTATGAAGCAGACGCAAGCAAGTTGCACTAAAGGGCTTTTTGAGAAGCTTAATATATTCCCCATTATTTAAGACCAAAAAGAGGAGTTATCATATGCGTCAGCGAAAAATATACGTCACGTTTTGCGGAAATGTCAATTTTTTGGCGAAAAAAATCGCCTAAAAACACCAACCAGGCGTAAAATGTTGACAACAAATTGATTTTGACGGTTAAAAACGATAGTATATGATGTTTATGATTGAGAAAACACGTTGCGGTAAGTTAATAATTGGTTATAAAGATTCCTTAAATTTTTTCTTATGATAAAAATAGAAGACCAAGTTTTTTTTCATACTTTCGACTTGAGCGACCTCTAAATCTTATCCGATTGGCCTGAAATTAGGTTTCGGAACTTGTATTGAGTCACTCTAACATATTCTAGAAGAAGAGCTCGATCTGAGAAAAAACATTTTTTTGGGGCACCCTAATATATATATATATATATATATATATATATATATATATATGCGCGTGTGTGTATGTGACTATTATACAAATTACATATATTCGGATATACCGTGTTTTCCTTATATCGTGCTAGGTATAGCCAAAAGCCATCCCGGTATAACGAGGTTCTACTGTATTAAATAATTAATAATGTTACGTGTATGCATTATTGGCGCTTAATGGGTTAATTTTACGGGATTTTTATTGCAGTGTTCTTTGAAAATTATTGTGTCAAAATAAATATTGTTTTTCTTTTAAATTGATGTGAAAAAATCCATAGTGTTTATTTTTTTCTATAATTGTTTAATATAGCTAATTTGTACTGTGATCAATAATACAATTGACTTGCTTATTATTGAAAGGAACTAAGTCACTTTACAGTATTTTGCGATAATCAATAAAAACGTTATAGTTTTTGGAGGGTAATATTATACTTTCTTATTCCTTACATCAGCATGGTCACTATTATATGTGGTACATTTTCAAAGCAAAAAAATTAAAATTTTTCCAGCTATCTTGATTAGAAAAAACGTGACTTGGGCCCTTTTAAAAATAAAATAAACCAATCTATCATTTTTTCGTTTTAATTTTAGGAAAACAACATAATATTATAAACGAATTATTATTTAACATATCATAAGATAATGTAAGTATTTTTTGATGGATTTGCGTTTTGGTTTTTAATTTTCAAAAATATTTTGGTAAAATGGTTTGTGATCAATTTTTGTTAGAAGAATGGATATTTTGTCGCCATATATGCCTTTTCGTAAAGCATAAGATTTACTGCTATTGCTTTATTTGGTAAAACCAGAGAAACATTATGCGAACACAGAACTATGTTCTAGGTTTAAGGAACTTTCCTTTTTTAACCAAACGGTGTGTCTTGGTTTGTATAATGGAAAACATGTAAAATGTCAAAATGGCCAAAAAGTTACTTAGTCTCTTTTAATAATAAGCGATTCAATTGAAGGGGCTCCGCCGTATAACGTTGTAAGCGACTAAAACAAAATTATACAGAAATTGAAAAACAATTGTTTTGATAAATAAAATGAATTGTTTACAGCTATATTAATGTTGACTAAAACGGTTTTTACATTTAAAACCAAGAAATGAAAAAAAAATACGATGTTCCAATATTGCTATTACATTCACTTCTCAAAAATTTTGCACTTACAACGTTATTCGGCGGACCCCTTTAATTATTGTACCAAGATGTTTTGAGCTGCAAGTTTCAATATTAATAATGCTTTTGCTTGTCCCAACCCGTATTTCTACAGGTCCCATAAGTTCAAGAACTTCTGTATATGTAGTTATATGAGCCCCGTCCCACGTGAGTTGGCACAGTTTTTAAAAATACACTTACTAGAACTACAAAGCTTAAAATGCGAAAACAGTTTGATATATTTGTAATACTTTTAGTGAATAACACACTTAATTAAGGTTTTAAGAATACAAACCCCAATATACTGTATACGCTGTAAATTTTCAGATATTCGTCGTATTTGAATAAAAATTAAAATTTAGGCTTTAAACGAGTGTTTTCTACCCCAGATTAGGCATTAGGTAAAATTTTGAGTTTAGAAAAGCCTGACCAAATTTTCAGGCTTTTCTAAACTCGAAATTTTATTTCATACGCCACTCGTATAAACCACTAAAATATTGTAATGTTTAAAATATATTTCTTTACCATACTGCAATAGTAATATATTTTGAACTTAAATCATTGTTTTATACGCGTGGCGCATGAAGTAAAATTTCGAATTTAGAAAAGCCTGAAAATTTGGATTTGCTGGGGTGCAACTCGCTTCACTCGCGCTCCCCAATTTTAATAAAAATGCAAAAGCGGAAAGTATAGAAGTGCATAAAAATAAATAAAATTAAATTCAACAAATATAATATAAGTAAAAAACAAAGATTATTAAGAATTGCACAATCTATATTTTAACGTTGAAAACTAAATACGAACAATTTTTAACAACATTCTAAAAGCATAAAGTCAACTGCGTCCATTTTAATTTTATGAAAAAATCTCTACCATTTGTGAAATTGATTTACCACCGAATGTTTAGTCAAGTGGTTCTATTTAAACGACATCAAAGGACATGATAATGATAAATTGCCGAGTTATAATAATTTCAAAATCATCCGATTCCCGTGGAACACCCTGTATAAAACATAATCGCGAGTGTTCTCTTCTAGATATTCTGTTATACAGGTTATAACATAAATCTGCCTAAATAAACTTATTTTTGCAGATACGTTAAAATACAAGAGGTGTACTTTTTACTTTCCCCCAAACGCAACACAAAGGAAAAGTATTGTTTTCGCGAAAATTTTCATATCAAAAATGTTAGTGGATATTTTGAGGTCCCCCGAGTTAATTGAGACCATTTTTGAAAAATTTCCGTCTGTAATTTTATCCTGTAAGTTCGTCGACACGATGAAGTCTAAACCTATTGAGCTGTTAAGATGACACTATAAACTTAAGCTTTTTATGACAATACTATTATTCGATCAACTTTTGGTAAACATGCAGGAAACCGAAACTGGTAGTTTACTCTTAGCATTTTTTTTTATTTTGCTTTTATGTTGATCATATAAAAAAATATTCTTAAGAAAAGTTGTAGATAATCGAAAAATTAGCATTTAATGCGTATTCACTTTATGTCGTGGCTCTATTAGTTGTTTTATTAAAATTGTTTTAAAAATGTGAGTTTTACTAATTAATTACTTTGAATAAGTGAGCTATTGCTATAAATGAAGTTAGTTGTCAAAGTTGACAAACTTATCATGATTAATATTTTGTGGAAAACGAAATCGAAATTTTACCTCATGCGTCACATGAAATACATCAGTGCAAAGTATTGTTCAAAATATACTGCTTTAGTATATTGTTTTAGCAGTTAGTTTTATGCTTCACAATATTTCAGTGTATTATATTCGTGTCGCATGAAGTAAAACGCTTTGCTTCGTGCTTTTCTAAACTCGAAATTTTACTCCATGGTTGATCAGGGACTGAAAACAGTCGCTAAGAACGTCAAATTAAACGCAATTTAAAAACAAACGATTGCCTGAATATGTGCAGCTTGTGTGTCTGAATACTATATATATATAAGAAGAATTCGCTGTATATACATTTCGCACAATGTGAGTATATTTCCTATTACTTTTTTGATACCAAAAATACATTTTCACTTGCAAAACTATTCCCTCAAAATCTTAGGTAAAAAAAAATATCGTATGTTCAATAAAAAAAAAACCTTAAGAGTGCCATGATTGAATCTATTTTCTTAAATTTAAGTTGGCTACACACTTTAAAAATTGACATATAAAACGTTAGACATAACCTTAACTTTTTGTTCACGTTATCACTCTAATCTCTACGGAACTTGCGGAATGACGTAAAGGAAACATGCGATTAAAGTTTAATTGTAAAATTTTAGAGTTGCCAACCTACAATATTTTCCAAGGTATTCTAGAGGTTTTTTTTATTCGACATACGATATTTGCATAGTAATACAATTTTTAAACTTTTAATGTCGCATGTATGTATATGTAAGCAACATTATTTTATCTACCTGAATAACCAAGGTTATGCATTTACTCTGTATATTATAATTTGACGAACACATTTACAAATAATATGTAATCTATTATAGATATGTACGTGTCAGTGTGGTTATACGTGTAAATAAATGATTTGATTTTGCCATATTGATATTTGTTTTTTTTTTATTTAAGCTTACTAGATTTGACAATTAAACCAGGTGGATCAGGTAAGTAAGTGTATTGTGCTCTATCTGAGAGATACGATTTTAAGAGGTGCAGTACTTCCAATGCCGTATTGATATAATTTGATTAATAGGGTCGGAAAATGATGACGTCAAACATGAGTAGATAATACAAACGTGAGTCATACTTTAGAAACTCTGTAAAAATATTGGCAGTATTGAAAACGTACATACGGGCGAGAATAAAATAGGCTATGTTTAGAGGCTTACTGTACCTAAGTTTTACATATTTAGTGGCTTTAAGTTGAACTCATTAAAAAAAACAACGATTGCCACAAAATGCATACGCATCGTGATCTTTAGAAGATTTTATACGAATATTTTGAGTACGATCGTTACTTTCTTTCGTGGTTTCTAGTATTTTAAGTAATAACATCCTGAGTCTATTGAATGTGGCACGCTGATGTCCGTAATCTAAAACAACTTGGTCTTAATTTCAATTTAAACTAAAATAAGAAAAAAAAACCTGAAAAACTGAAGACATATGTTTCCTGTAATTATAAACTGATTTGAATGTTATCAGCAGGTGAAATTGAATTCATGGGAAAACGCGTTGACGCCTAGTGATATATATCCTCGCTGGTACGAAGATAAAGAAAGTCAGGATTCAAATATCATTAGACAGTCTCTCTATGTTCTCTATCAACAATCCACGCCAGTGCTATCGACTGATTACTCAGCAAACACGTCGTTAGGCGCAATTATTGATGTAAAACGTGGGCGAGAAACGTTGCTCGGGCAAGGGTTATTAAGTATGCGAGCCGTCCCATGCCCATGCCCCATACCCACGTGGGACGCAGAATTGCATTTCGGTATTTTTTTACCCGATAAACAACTCCGTTTTTCCCTTATACACAAAACCAACAGGATTGTATCTATCCTGAGCCGGCGCAATTTATTGCCCGCCGACAATAAAAACCACATCACTTACATCGGCCATTAAGATAATATTCACAGTTCCCATTAATATCTCTATGGGCCGTCAATTATCCGCGGCATTACCTTCTTCTTCTCCTCTCCACTTCTTCCACTCCCGATGTTCTTGCTCTCTTATCCGCCTAATCATTTCCTTTATATCCTTTGCATTTGCTCTGCGCGCGTGTGTGTGCGTTAATTCCACGCCGGTGCTGATTAAAATCTGTTTTTATAATCAGGTGCGCTGTCTGTGCACATTCAATTACTGCAGATGTTGATAAATTCAGTATTGGTTATTGTATGGATAATCCTGATTTTATACCTTATATCGAACATAAACACTTAATTTATTTCGAATTCAATTATTTACAACTGCTGTACTAACTACTATTTTGTTAATAGGGGACAAATCACTTTTTGAGTGCATTACCAAAAAAGCAACAAACTATTACAATTTACAACTGTACTGTTAACAATTACTACAAAGTTATATAGCGAAGAAAAAGCTTTTCTAAAAAGTACACTATCCAATCTATTACCGATCAATTATGGCATACATAGGGTTCCATCCTGGAGCCGATTATTTTTCTCGTCTAGGTATACATCGAATTTTTCTTTTACCTCTAAATGTTCAGGAATTTTGGATCCATTTGGAGGGGAGGATGTATTTATTTATTGATTGTATCTTAAAGGTATAAAAATAAAACGTTATTTTTAAAGATGAATAAAATTGATCAAAACTCCATTACAGTCGATAAATGTAGTAAAATTTGATGATTTTCATAAATATGCTCTCTAAAGCAATCTGACACATTTTGACACGTGGTTAAAAACTGTTTTGAAGACTAATTCCGTCTTATCGGTAAACATTTGGACATAGATAAATTGTGTTAAATCATCATATTTTGATCCCAAGAATCTATGGTTAAGCCATTAGCCCACATTAACGGGACACTGTATTTTTAACTTTACTGTAAATCAGCGGGTTATACGCTTGGCACATGAAGAAAAATTTCGAGCTGCGCGACCCTCGACAAATTTTCGAACATTTTTTTTCTAAACTCGAAATTTTACTTCATGCTTAGTCTGGGAGTAGAAGACACTCGTTAGTTTCTAGGATTTCATTAACTTATAAAATGTTCAATCAATTATATTTATTTATTAAGTGCGTTTAATAATTATCTAACAATTATATAAATTTTGTCAATTTAATTAGTTATTAAATTAGATTTACAACGCAATATTTACGTAATTCCTATTTTAGGTATACATTTTACTATTTTTGGATGTATATTTACTGACGTTCGCTGTTTTTGTAAAAGTTTTCAATTTGAAGCTTCTAACAAATGTTTCCAATCCCAGATTAAACATAAAGTAAAATGTAGGGTTTAGGAAAAGCCTGAACATTTAGGTGGTCGCGTAGCGAAGTGGCGCGACCGATCCAAATTATGCTTTTCTAAACTCTAAATTTTACTTCATGCGCCAGGCGTATTAAACACTGAAATATTGTAAAGTTTAAATTATACTACTAAGGTTTTATCTTATGTTTATCAATTTTGCAAATGTTTATAAGGAATATGTACAAGTATACCCAAATTAAAATATAAATTATGGTTGTTAGTATTAATACTGATATATATATATTTAATGAATGATTCTATAAATTGCCTTTCAGTTATTATTTTTCCTTGATTTCGATGTTCTGCGTTTATTGTCTTACTTTGTTATCAACAAGCTTTACTTTCTGTAAAGTCTGAACATTAAATCTATTTAAAATCTTAACGTAAATGAATATTTCGCCAAATTTTTAATATTTACATTTTTTTTTTGATTTTAGCTTCTGTACAAGTTCAAGAAATGTACGATAATTATGAAGTTATCAGAAAGTGCCCCTCTTGCCTATATGTGCGGGCGCCCATAACTGCTGATATTTTATCAGTGATCCGAAAAAAACTATGGACTTATTTGGCGCACAAGAATTCTCACTCCAGGATCCCTGGTTCAGTGATGTATTTACTTCGGGCAATCTAAGAGTTTCTTTCCGTTGAGCATGGTACCACAAGGCTCGAATCTTGGCCATCTTCTTTTAACATTATTTATAAATGACATCGTATCTAATGTTCAGTCAGGTATTCTTATGTATGCTAATGATAAAAAAAAATAATTGTGTAAGATCCTTAGACGACTGCCTGAGAGTATAAAATGATTTAAAACAGATTCAAGAATGGGGAATCACGAATAAGTTAAAAGTAAATGTAGCAAATGGTAAGTCTGTCATTTTACAAAACAGTCTAGCATATTATGTTCACATACGTACTAGAACTCTTTGATTGAAAATTATCACAAATTAACAAAATTTGAAAACAGGATCGGAAAATGCTAGGGTTGATCGTACAAATAAATCATTTAACTCCACATCCAAAATTATTTATACAAATCTCATCCAAAGAGTTAAAAAATTATTTATTGGATACCTTTACTTCAAGCAGTTTTTGATATATCCAAACCATTCCATAGAATATATTTGAATCAATGATTGCAGAAAGCTTATAAGTCACGTTTTGATCGATGATAGTTTTTATCCAGAAATCGATTCCTCGCACATATTTCGACAGTTTGGCGCAAAAAGGGTACATGTTGTAATACATACAGCCTGAAAAAATCAAGTTTATTAGGCCGTTATATGCAGAAACGATACAAGTCATGACTTGTATCCGTTCTGCAGTCAATGCTAGACATTGCAGGTGGCGCCGTTTGCAAACATGTGACAGTTACGGTTTGAAGCATTGTAAAGCCATTGTTGGAAACACAAAGTACAACAGTTAGGAATAATACTGAGTTATTTTTAAACACAAACAATGGAAAAAAAATCAATGTGGTGAGTCGACTCCGAAAAAAATAAAACGGGGAATTGTAAATTCTGAAGACTATAAGAGGAATGTGGTAAAAAGTAGTAGGTAAGGCCATTGCCAATATAATCTGAAGTCATTATTGGCATTAAGTTTTTTTAAAATTTTTATAGGTGAAAGGCCAACAAGGGTTCGGTTGTTCCTGCTAAATCAATTAGGGCTCCATGTAAGTGTAAGCTAAAGTGTTTCAATAGAATTGATGAAGAACAGCAACTGCAGATATTAACACGTCTGTATAACATAGAATCAAAGGATGACCAGCAGTTTATCTGCAGGGATTGATTCTACTGGAACAAATAAAGCAGCGACGACCGAGAGTAGAAAATAATGAAGAATTGAAAAGCAGCTGTTCATTCAAGTATTGTGTTATGGCCAATAGCGAGAGGAGAATCTGCAAAACAGCATTCTTTAACTTGCATGCGATCAGTAACAAAAGATTACAAAGGCTTCAGTGTTTACTGCAAGCTGATGTTACTCCAAATGATAAGAGGGAAAATAATTCCAGCGGAAATGCTTTGCCTGCAACCGAAAGTATACAAGTGCATAAACACATTTCTTCGTATCCAGTGAAAATCCAGTGAAAACATCCGATTACTCCTCAAAAGAGTATCGTTACTTAAACTCAAAATTAACCGTAAAGACTTTGTTCTTAATGTTTTTGGAAAAATATTCAAATACTAAGATAAAGTATGAATATTTCAACAAAACATTTAGAGAAGATTTTGTACTAAAGTTTGGTAGGCAGCAAGTAGATACATGTTGCACGTATGAAAACATGTTTGTGAAAATAAAGAGTAAAATATTAAATGATAACGCAAAAGGAGTTGCTACAGCAGAGTTACTTGTTCATAAAAGACGAAATAAACAGTTCTACACCCCTCTTCAGGAATCAGCCAAGAAGTCCAATGGAGCAGTATTAGCCTTGTCATTTGAAAATATGCAGAATTTGCAGTTGCCTAAAAATCCTGTTCAAGATTTATTCTATTAGAGACAGTTTACTATCAATTTTGCATTAACAATATTAAAACGGAAAAGGCTGTATTTTTTGTATATTATGAAGGCATTGACAAAAAAGGCCCCAACGAGGTATGCTGCTTTCTGTATCAGTATATACGAGAATATGTACCCGCTAGAGTTAGGGAACTGCTTTTTTTAGCGATAATTGTCCAGAGTAAAATAAAAACGATACTTTGGCTAGAATGTGTCTATATCTAAAAAAACTCTGGCAGATTTGATAAAATCGAACATTTTTTTCCGATAAGACGGCACTCATATTTACCATATGATCGGGACTTCGGCACAATACATCGAAAGCTCTGAAAATTCGATCGCGTATATACCGTACATCAATACGTTGAACTTATAGTGTTCGGTAGTACAAAAAATAAATGTACTGTAGTGGATAGTAAGGACATAATAAACTTCAAGGATTGGTGGAGTAAAATTTATAAGAAAACTGCAATATATGTAGAAACTGCACAAAGGACTGTGCCAAGAAAAATGAAAATTTTATTTAGCATCAGCACTTTTCATCACTTTTCGTACAACGTGAATGATGGAAAAGGTATAGTAGTTGCAAGAACATACATCAATGAATTAGACGGAAACACGTTCCAGTTAAAACTACAAATTTAAAAGAACCCAAAACATTAAGTTACCCAGAATGTAAAGTGGCAATAAATTCGATGAAAATGGTTGACATTAAAAAATCAGCTGCATTTGGCAAGAGATTTTTGAATGGACTCTGGCCGATTAACACCTCTGACAATAACCTATTTCTATTATATTCAATAATTACTGTTAATGTTGTTTGTACTTAGTATCAATACTAACATTTTCTACAAAAATTATAATTGCCTATATTTTTCTAGGTTTGACTGCAGAAAGGGTATTCGTTTGTAAAATTTAAAGGTAATTTAAAATGTTTCTATAAAACAAGCTGTAATGAAATATGGTGCAAGAGGTTCCATTTTTCCTTTATTATGACCATAAAAAAGCTTTATTCCGGAAAACAATATGCAAGAGGTGAAAAATGTTTTTCTCATCTCCTGAAAACTTCAGAAGAATTGACTTGAATCCTTTCTGCAATCATTGATTTATTTAAGTTTTCAAAATGTTTAATATTCAGGCCTTAGCTGACAAAATAAAAATATGATTGCTAAAAACGCATTACAATTTATTACACAACGAAATAAATGATCAAATGATTGAAATTTGCTTGTATTAATAAATATCTATATTCCTCGTTGTAGTAATAAAAATGCCTTAACGTTCTTATGTAGCCGAAGTCGTACACACAGCACCAAACAACTGTCTTCGACCGGTAACAAATCCTTACTGTTTTCGATACTTAGTTACTATTAATCAATATTGCACACAATGTTCTATGTTCGTTTTTACTCAGTGAGTATACAGAGAGTTTTATGTAACACTAAACATACTAAAATGTACTTAATGTTAATTTTCCTATGTTCGATGAGTACTGGGACGCATCAAAGCATTGAGTACGATGTGATTGGCTACGATTTCTTATGGTAATATAGTCAACCCAATGTACACTCTTCACGTCAAAAATAAATTTAATTTGTCAATTATTATGTCAACTACAATTTGTTGTTTTTTAAATATTTTAGCACAACGCTATCAAGTTTTGTTATATTTTTAATCAGTTAAATACTAGTTAAAGACTGTAAGAAAATATAAACGCGTCATCAGTTAACACAATTTTTTGCAACATTACGTTGTTTAATTTAACATATTAAATACAATTTTACAAAAATGTTAACGCTTAATTTTATTATACAGCAAATAGTAATGTTGGAATTTGTAGGACCTAAACTTAAATTCTTGTGGAACTCCTACGTACAAAGGATTTTTAAATATTAAATGATTTTGCAATAGTAAAGATATTATTAGACACTCTTCGACATAACAGAAATTGTTTAATTTCATCTCTTCCGATAATATCGACCGACTTCTAACTCCTCGCTTGTAAAATGTATCCAAACAAACTGTTCTTGAAGGTTCGCAATGGTTGCAATAAAAGGTAGTTTGATTGACCAAATATTTTTTCACAAAATAAATCATGGGAATTCCTTAAACTGTTTTTTTCTTCATGGTATAAGTTTACCAGAATAATCGTTTCTTCCTTTGTATACATTATTGATATGTATAACTATCCGTTCTTCGTCTACGTCTGCTTCCTGTACTAGAACAACAAGTATCACTTGCTTGCGATTACTGACAGATTTAATTTATTTTTGAAGGGAAGAGTGTAAATTGGGTTGACTATATTACAATTAGAAATCGTAGCCAATCACACCGCACTCAATGCTTTGATGCGTCCCAATACACATCGAACATAAGAAAATTAACATTGAGTACATTTTAGTATGTTCGGTGTTACATAAAATTCTCTGTATACATAACTTTTAATTTAACTGGTAATAACCTATCCTTTATTTTTAAAAGTAAAAGGGTGAATTTCCATAAAACACCAGACAAATGATTACCTTCTAGATATAAAGCCAAGCAATTAATTACATTATAATTCATCCCATTTCATGTGAACTTTCTTTTGGTCCGCGGGGCGTTCGAAAGATATTTTCATCGTTTGGATGTAATTACTAGCTGAAGTAAGCAGCTGGGGAGTACTTTTCGAATTTTTGCCCTTTGGAAATAGGTTACAATTACCATATAAAGCACATGGTGCTTCGGAATGGTATAGCGCAAATTACACCTTCTCATTCCAATTCAGACGTTTGCCCAAGTCATGTTCATTGCCTTGAGTGCGCACATGCTTCTAATTATAGACAATTAATTAATTGTCCTTATAGGACTTGTTGTTATATTAAACTAGATTAATTCCAATTTAGTTTGGTTTTTATGTTCTATTTAATTTGTTCGATACGCTAAAGCTAATTTGGAAAGCTCGAAATTTGAAAGAACAAGACAGGATCAGTCGAAATAAACATTTGTAAAATATATTAACGTGAGATCAATCATATTCATTATTTTCACAATATTTCAGTGTTTTATACGTATGACGCATGAAATAAAATTTCAAGTTTAGAAAAGCCTAAAAATATTGATTTTTCGGCGCGTTATGATTTGCGTTGAGCCGGAAAATTCAAATGTTCAGGCTTTTCTAAACTCGAAATTTTACTTCATGCTTACCAAAGAATGCAAACACTCGTTAGAAGCTTCAAATTGAAGCTATTATAAAAACAACGAATTCCTGAAAATTTACTGCAATATATTTTTTTTAATGTATGTACTAAAATTACATCAAACAGTTTTTCATAATGTAGTAGGAAAATTCAATCAAAATCCAGCTGATTAAAAAATAACACAATTAGCAAACCCTCAAAATTGCTTGAATTCGTACAAACGGGTATATCCGGATAATGATCCAATTTTGAATGTGTGTGTTTTTAAACCCATGATAAATAACGCTCGCACATAAACATATGCGATCGAACATGCGTGTTTGCGAAATGTACACTTTGTCCGATAATCAGCAGAGGCATTATTATGTGAATGGGCGCAAAATAAATAAGGGCATTGTAAACGTGTTCATTGCTGCAACATCTAGATCAAAGAAGAATAACTCTAATTATCGCGTTGTACATCAACCGGAATTATCAATAGGGCGTTTACATAAATTTGAATAATCTGTAATTAACCGGAACCATTTTATTTACATGTATATCAGCAGCCCATGGTTTTGGAGAATATCGTTAGTGCATGGAATGTATCTCACTCGGTAGTGAATTGTAATTTAATTATTAATCCCGACCGGGAATTATTTCAACTCCCGCGCTGGATATGGGACGAATCAATTTTTGAAACTATAATCAACGCTTGCGAAATGTTATACCTACATACTAACGGGTTTCACAAGCAATTATATTTTTTAGAATAAATTAAATTGCAATACGTGGTTGCAAAATACTTCAAACATTTAAAGTGCCATTCTTTACGCAGTCTACATAAAATTAGTTTTACATTTTTTAAACTCTATTGACTACCTGTTAGTCACTATGTATTAATAGTATACTCAGTATCGAGAACAGCAAGGATTCGTTACCGGTCAAAGACAATTGTTTAATGGAAGAGCGAGCGACGACTCCAATTATAGTCTGACACCGCTACTGTGCTTACTGTTCGAGATGCTTATGACGATTTTTGCACGATCGGAGAAGACGGACAACATTTCTTCGCAATTACTATGAATATGTCACTGATAGTTTGTCAAATTTGATTACAAAAATTTGACTCCTTTCGGTTCAAATAAAGTTGTTTTTCTCAGTCGCTATGGATTAACCGTTCACTAAACGGTAAGTTAAACTTAAGTTCTACCTACCGGTTTGTTATTCATAGCAACTTGGTAAACACAACCTACCGTCCTGAAAACACACATGGTAAGTATTGTAACGATTTGAAATTGAGACGCTGATCGGGTTGCCTATGTTATAGTTTTATACGGGTGAAAAATCCGCCAAGGTGGTTTGAGACGGATTTGCGCGCGCAGGAAATTAAGATATTTTGCCGTAGCGAAGAAATATGGTGGCGAATCCTCGAAGAGGACCGCGAGTTATTGGTATTTGTTGCGGAAATTATCGCTAAGGTAAGCTTTAAAATTATTCAACGTAAGTGTGCTAATTTTGTTATTAAAACAATTAAACAGGCGGGTGCTTTCGGGCCTGTTTTATCGTTGCCGAACGTGAATTTAATAACTGGCACGTATCGTGGGATCGATTGGCAAATGGCGATCGCTCTCTGGTCATAGTGCATATTGCTAGAATTTCGGAAGCTACACTAGTCACCGTATCTACCGCACGATCCTACCGACGTCAGCTGCTGCTAGCATACCGCTTCGGTAGTCTTCGCTATCGACCGCCGCTCCAATCCGTATCGTTTTTTTATGTATTTCATTTTGATTCCGCCTCAAGGCAGTGCCCTTGAGTGGCGCTCAACGTATTTTAGAATTAAGAATTTATTTTGTTATTAAGTAATTATTCTTTTTATTTCGGAATTTAGTTTTAGTTAGGCAAAAAGAAAAGGAAATATTTTAATTGAATTATAAGTACCAATTTATGTTTATTTTTATTCTAAAGATCATTATTTTTTATTAAAAATCGATTTTAAGTTATGTTCATGCTTAATCTGTTTTAAACCCACCTCCCATGTTCACCTAAATAAATTCAGAGGAGCCGGTACAAAAATTTGGCGCCCAACGTGGGGCCCTAAAGGTTTAGATATTTTGGTGGAGGTGTCGGATTTTTTTATTTTTGGCGCCTTGTCATTAAATTTTGGTGGAGGTGCAAGGTATTTGCTTATGGTGGAGGCGCCGGGTAAAAATTGCTGGCTAACTTCATTTTTGCTATACTTTCCTTTTCTTTTTGTTTTTTTCTGTATCGTTGCGTACATATTATCGTAATTACCTGTACCGTGATCGCAATTCAATCTAAAATGAATATTCATTACTTGCGTAAGCTGCAGATCATTTATGAATTAGAGGTCCGCGGTTTCCAAACAAAGGAAACCATGGATGTGTTGGATCTTAGAGCAGTTCTTAAGAAATATATTAGTGATAATAAGTCAATTATTAAGGGTGTCCGTGATACAATGACTGCGGAAGATCTGAAAGATATGAGGGATTCGTTGGCGGAGATTGACAAAAATATCCGCAATTTTCCTGGTAAGGACGCGAAAGTAGCGGAAAGAAAAATTAAATCGCGAATCGAACATATTGCTGGTCGACTGAACCGATACAAAAAATCAGATAACCCGGAATTCGAAGTTTTTAAATCGAAATCGTTAAATAAGTGCGACTTATTTGAAGCTAAGCTGTCGCGAATAGTGGTCGAATTGCGAAGCGCAATGTCAAGTACGTTTTTAGACGATCATAATTTTGATAGTTGTCGGTTTGATAGCGAGAATAGTGACAACGAGGATAAATTGCCGCCCCGTCTCACCGTTCCTTTAGCAAAATCCACAACAGTACCCGTCTACAAATGGGAAATAAAGTTTGACGGTAAGGCAGGCTCCGATGAGTTGTTGGATTTTATTGAGCGTGTCGAAGAATTACGTATGGCAAGGGCGATTTCCAAAGAAGATCTTTTTCGATCGGCGATAGATCTTTTTTCTGGCTCAGCTACCTTATGGTTCCGTTCAGTTAGGAGTCGAATCAATAACTGGGGTTCTTTAGTCAGCCGGCTAAAGTCAGATTTTCTACCTGAGGATTTTGACGACTATGTATGGGCTCAATTGCGTAGCAGAAAACAGAGGAGCCATGAGAAAGCGACGTTATTTATCGCGTCAATGGAGAATCTGTTCGCGCGGTTGTCAGAAACACCTAGCGAAAAAGCGATGGTGAATTTAATTGGAAAAAACCTGCTGCCTGTTTTTGCTACACAGTTGAGTCTGACCGAAATTGATACTATCCCGGAGCTATTAGCTTTTTGTAGGAAATTAGAGAACCATTTACCGCATTTTACTCCTGTCAGCGTATTATCATCGGGAAACACTGACGAAACAGTATCGGGTGTTGAAAAGAAAATTAATATGTTGCTTGAAAAAATAAATTCATTGGAGTCGAGAATTTCAGAGCGTAAGAAAGTTTACGTAGCGTCCGTCGCCCCTCACGTAAGCCCTTCGCTTAGTGGAAAATGTTGGAATTTTTCCCAGTCGGGCCATCGCTATAGTAACTGTACAGCTGAAAAGAGAAATCTATTTTGCTACGGATGCGGTAAAAGAGGAGTTAGTAAAAATAAATGCCCCTCTTGTTCAAATAACTAAGGCGACGAGAGGGTAACAGCCGACCTTTCTCCCAAAATCGCTCGAAGGCTGACAAAAAAGATGCCCATTGGCAGATGTGGTTGGACAAGGTTAAACAATTTTGTATACCTAATGTCCAAGTTAATCCTGTGCTCTATCATAATGTAAATGACGACCGTCCGCACATTGATGTTAGTATCAAGGGTGTGCAGTTTAGAGCATTAGCCGATACTGGAGCTAATCGTTCGGTTATCGGGTCAAAATGCGTGAAATTTATATCTGAAAATGACTTTAAAATATCAATGAGTGATACTCCGTTTGTTTCTACAGCTGACGGAGCACCTCAACAGGTTACCGGAATTGTAAAATTGCCTATTGATACGGGCGAAATAAAAGATTACTCTGAGTTTTTAGTAGTGCCGTCCTTAAGTATCGATGTAATTTTGGGAATGGATTTTTTTAGGAAACATAAAGTTCTTTTTGATTTTAATACTGGTAGGTGGACCTCTAATACCTCAGACTGCATTAAAACTGGCAAGCATACTCCATGTAGCTGAAGTGATTCATAAATTCGTTAATTTCGCTTCAAAGGGATTGGGTAGAACCAACCTAGTCCAACACGAGATCATTACCGGTGATGCGAAGCCTTTTAAGTCAAGACCTTTTCCGCTATCTCCGACGATGCAAGAGCATCTCAATAAAGAAATTGATAAAATGCTTGACTTAAAGGTAATAAAGCCCAGCAAATCACCATGGTCGTCCTCAGTTCTTTTGATTAAAAAAAATCGGGGGAGTACCGGTTCTGTTTCGACGGTCGCAAATTAAATTCAATCACAAAGAAAGATGCCTACCCATTACCTCGCTTAGACTGCATCCTAGATAAATTAAGTAACGCGCGTTATATATCGAGTATTGATCTCAAAAGCGCATTCTGGCAAGTGCCTTTGGAACAATCGTCCAAAGAAAAAACTGCGTTTGCCGTGTTAGGTCGTGGTTTATTTGAATTCGATGTAATACCTTTTGGATTAAATAATGCTGCTCAAACTCAGCAAAGGCTGATGGACGCTATTTTCGGGCCCGAATTAGAACCGAATGTATTCGTGTATTTACACGATATTATAGTAGTAATCAAATCATTCCAGGAACATGTTAGAACCCTAAATATTGTTCACGAACGGCTTGAAAAAGCATCATTAACTATCAGCATAGAGAAATGCGAGTTTTGTAGGAGTTCCCTTAAATACCTTCAATGACGTAGTGGTTCAGGTTTGCACACTGATCCAGACAAAGTTTTCGCTGTCGAGAATTATCCAGTGCCGGGTACCGCTACTGAAATTAAAAGGTTCATGGGTATGTGCTCATGGTACCGACGTTTCGTGCCTGACTTTTTAACCCTTGTCGCCCCGATCAACGCATTGTTGAAAGGCAAACGTAAGGCGAACAAAATCGAGTGGCCTGATGAAGCTCAAGTGGCGTTTAGAAAAATAAAAGAAGCGCTCGCTTCAGCACCGGTACTATCTCCACCTGATTTTAACAGAAAATTCACCGTGCAGACTGATGCATCTAATGTAGGGCTGGGGGCAGTTTTAACGCAGTTATCTGATGATGGTTAAGAACACGTTATTGCGTACGCTAGCAGAACGCTGAACAAAGCAGAGCGAAATTACTCGGCAACGGAGCGTGAGTGTTTGGCACTATTATTCGGTGTCGAAAATTTTCGGCCATATATAGAGGGAACTCATTTCAAAGCAATTACTGACCACTACTCTTTGCTCTGGCTCACGAAGATTCAAGACCCAATAGGGCGTCTTGCGAGGTGGACAATGAAGCTTTCACAGTATGATATGGAGCTGGAGCACAGAAAAGGGAAGTTCAATGCTGTTCCGGACGCACTCTCGCGTATACCGCCAATTGTAAATACGTTAACTGCAGACACGGATATTCAAGATGAGTGGTATTTGAAGTTGTTATCCGCCGTGTAAAGTGAACCAGAAAAATACCCTCTATTTCGGGTTGATCGTGATTGTTTGTTTAAATATTTTGGAAAGAAACAGGGTGACCCGGTGAACTACACTGAATGGAAAACCGTTGTCCCAACTGAACACCGTAAGTCGATTCTTAAATCTGTCCATGATGTTCCAACTGCCGGGCATTTTGGTTTTTTTAAAACACTAAAGCGTCTTCAAGAAAAACATTACTGGCCTAATATGAGCTCCGACGTGCGTAAATATGTCCAAGCCTGCTATGTGTGTGGTTCTCAGAAAGCACCCAACATCGCAAGGGCTGGTTTGATGGGCGCTCAGAAGAAAATGGATTTGCCATTTCAGGTCGTATCGCTAGATATTATGGGACCGTTGCCACGATCAACGAGAGGCAATGCGTATATTTTGGTTGTGACTTGTTCACTAAGTTCGTTTTTATCAAGCCCTTACGTAAAGCGACATGTACCGAGATCATTAAATATATGGAAGATCGGGTGTTTTTAATGTTCGGTGTACCACAAGTAATAATGGCGGATAACGGGACGCAGTTTACAAGTATACGATTTAAGAAATTTGTCGAAAAATATAAGATTAGAAAATTGTGGTTTAATGCGAAGTACCATCCTCAAGTTAATTTTACTGAGCGAGTGAATCGGGTGATTGGTACCGCAATACGGTCGTATATAAGGGACGAATTAAGCCACAATCGATGGGATCAAGAAGTTCAGACGATAGCCAGTGCGATTCGTTCGGCAGTTCACGAAAGCACTGGATGTGCTACAAACACCCTAGTCTTCGGAAGGAAAGTACCTTTATCAGGGCAAGATTATAATGAATATTTGGAATTGGACGGTTCTATTGTCGACACAGTGTCCCGTATCAAGATAATTTGAACGATGTACTCAAGGTTTATGAAAAGATTAAGCACAAATTAGATAAGGCATACCTAAAAAATGCTAAAACTTATAACCTTGGAAAACGAGATGTGCGGTATAAAGAAGGCAATTTAGTATGGAAGGTAAACAAAGTTTTATCTAATGCTGCCGACAAATTTTCTTCGAAGTTAGCACCACGATATGTGCTTTGTAGTATAATCAAGGTAATATCAGGGTTAGTTTATCAGTTAGCGGATAAACAAGGGAAAGACGTTGGTAAATGGCACGTCAAAGATCTCAAGCCCTATCTCGGCCCAATTGAAAATGATGAATAATATTGAAAAAATATGTATCACATATTTTTTTTACGGGGAAACGGGGTGGTGTAACGATTTGAAATTGAGACGCTGATCGGGTTGCCTACGTTATAGTTTTATACGGGTGAATAATCCGCCAAGGTGGTTTGAGACGGATTTTCGCGCGCAGGAAACGCGAAGAGGACCGCGAGTTATTGGTATTTGTTGCGGAAATTATCGCTAAGGTAAGCATTAAAATTATTCAACGTAAGTGTGCTAATTTTGTTATTAAAACAATTAAACAGGCGGGTGCTTTCGGGCCTGTTTTATCGTTGCCGAACGTGAATTTAATAACTGGCAAGCTACACCAGTCATTTCGGAAGCTACCGCACGATCCTACCGACGTCAGCTGCTGCTAGCATACCGCTTCGGTAGTCTTCGCTATCGACCGCCGCTACCAATCGGAGGCAATCCGTTGATCTGCGCAGACGCATCCCGTACCGTCGAATTCTGGCATTTGTATGTATCACCAACACAGCGCGAGGCTACAGATAAGGTCAGGAATCCTGTTGACATTTTTTTTTGAACTGCGATAGCGCTTTGAACCGATTGTGAAGGCCTCAAGGCAGTACCCTTGAGTGGCGCTCAACGTATTTTAGAATTAAGAATTTATTTTGTTATTAAGTAATTATTCTTTTTATTTCGGAATTTAGTTTTAGTTGGACAAAAAGAAAAGGAAATATTTTAATTGAATTATAAGTACCAATTTATGTTTATTTTTATTCTAAAGATCATTATTTTTTTATTAAAAATCAATTTTAAGTTCTGTTCATGGTTAATCTGTTTTAAACCCACCTCCCATGTTCACCTAAATAAATTTAGAGGAGCCGGTACAGTATGTCATGTTGACGTATTAAGTTATAGTTGTGTTAGAAAGATGAATATAATTCTATTGAAAAAAAGATTCAAACCTTTTACTCTGGTAGGTAATAGTATGAAGAGTAAGAGATTGTAAATTGCTCGAAGTTTTAATAAATGTATTATAATTTATTAAAATATTAAATATCTATTTTGCTATGGTCAGGTTTGGTGCTTAACAATCGGTATACTTGTATTGTTTTTTCTTAAATATACATAATGTATACGTTGTACATTTTCAGGCATTCGTCGATTTTCTAAAAACGTTCAATTAAAGTTTCAAACGAGTGTTTTTATGCAGGCTTTTTTAAACTCGAAAGTTTGCTTCATGCGCCACGCGTGTAAAACACTGAAATATGGTGAAGTTAGAAATACATTTAATTTTTTTTTAAATGAATAATAATCAAAATATATAAATAACAAAATATTTACATTATTCTCATATTTACATTCTCAAGCCAGGTAAAATAATACAATGTGTAAAATTAATTTATTTAGTAATTTAATCAAGAGAAGTATAATAATGATTGCGTTATTGCGCTTAATGGGTTTATCTAATATGTCAGATACTTATAAAATATCATAACAAAATCAACCTTATAACATAATTTTTAACCTTTAATAATCGATTAAATCCCGGCCGTTTATATTTATACCTTTTTTATCTCACCACTTTTCCTCACACACGTCACGATAAAAATTAAACAAGTTCGCTTTTTGAAAATTAAGTTATCTCTGGGCAGTAGCCGGTGCGAGCCGGCAGGAAGAAAATAGATAACGCTGTCCCGATTAATTCATAGCGGGCTGTGGATTTTACGGCCCATTTGATTAAAAACGATAAAAATGACCGAAAAGCGATAATTTAAAAGCCGCTTATCAGGAATATGTGTATGTGTGTGCTTACTAAACTAGTATTTTTTGTTGTTGTAATTTCTATAGCGCCATCAGCTGTGAACACTAATTGAATTAATATCAGATGATGTGACGTGTTTAATTAAACTGTAATACATTCAACGCGCGAAAAGTGAATTTGGATTTATTTATTAATGCTTACGAACAAAAAAACCTTGACAGAATGTGCAAATAAAATTTGATGTATTATGCTTTAAACATGCGGGAAGTATTTCTTTAAAGTAGTAGATATTTCCTTTATCTTCACCTTTTTAAATCAATATCAGCCACTATATCTCCTTTTTCAAAGGAAAAAATAAAGACGTAGTTAAGACGAGAATATGCTGAGTAAAAAAAAAAAATACTTCATGTATTTACTTCATTGTGAAGTTCAGTAGGTATACATTGAACTTCATAATATTTCAGTGTTTAATACGCGTGCTGCATGAAGTAAAATTTTGAGTTTAGAAAAGCTTAAACATTTGGGCTCCGCTTCGCTGCACGATCAAACCAAATTTTCAGTCTTTTCTAAACTCGAAATTCTACTTCATGCTTAATCAGGGATTGGAAACACTCGTAAAGCTTCAAAATGAAAAATAAACGAGTGCATCAAAAATTACAGCTTATACTATATCGAGTATGTAAAATTTTCTAGTATTTAAAAGAAACATTCCTTCCATAAGCTAACTAATGAATGATCCTTTAATTACCCCTGAGAAAAGATATTTTTTAATTAATAAATATCGATTAGTTATGTGTTATTTTATGTTTTCATTGCTAAACACACTAACTATAATTATTCAATACTGAATGAAAACACCTGTGAACTGTGATAACGATATAAAATTTTATGAAATCGTCAAAATGAGCAAAAATCACGATTAATGAAAAAGGCACTTAAAAACCCCATTTCCTATATGTTTTATTCATGCAATCTATGTTTTTCAAACTAAACCTACATCATAATTAATATTTCTTCCTAATTTAATCGATGAACATTATAATAACTCAAACTCCTCTTCGTCGTCATCATCATCTTCATTATACATTCTGTGGACGTTAAATGATTATTGAAAACATCGTCGGTAATTTACATTATTTGCTTTTGGGCACGTACGTGTTCTTTTTTTTTTCTTCTACTTTAAAGTTTCTTTGATTGATCGGGGGCGATTTGTCAAACGCTGAAAAGTGAATGTAGCCGAAGATGGGGATTTATTACGGAAATTATTACTTGTCGACAGCAAAAATGCTCAAATTAATTGATGGTAATCAACTAAATACGTTTATGAATGATTGTCGGGTTTTTATAAACGCATTAAGTCACTATACTTTTGGAGGAAAAAATATTTGTTTGTGTTAAACGTACGCACATCCATAAATATGTTTATTTAAAAAATTATCATTATTATTGTTTTACTAAAATAGTTTAAAATTGTAATAATTTAAATAATAAATGTAATAAATCATGAAGATAGAGTTAGAAACAATTGTATATCTACAATAGTTATATCCCAATTATCCTTTAAAGTTTTTATGTAAGAAACTTTTTTTTAATTCTCAGAAGAAGTCTAAGGAAATCAATAATGTTAAAAAGACTTTATCTGCATGCATATATGTACTTGCATTACATATTGTACAATTCTTCAAAACATAAATATTTACAATTTTTAAAAATGTTATAAATATAATATATAAAATTACGAAAAAAACTATTCGTGAAAATGCAAACAATGTCTTAATTAATAAGACAACTTAAGACGATAAATATCCATTGAAACAACTACTTCCCGTGCAAATACACCTCCGGATATTGAATTATAGAATGAAATATTTAAAATCTTATTTTAATATTTAAATATTTCATTGTATAATTCAATATACGAAGATGTATTTGCACGGGAAGTAGTTGTTTCAATGGATATTTATCGTCTTAAGTTGTCTTATTAATTAAGACATTGTTTGCATTTTCACGAATAGTTTTTTCGTAATTTTATATATTATGTTTAAAGTGTGCAAACTATAAGAAGCGTAAGCTTATTTTCTCGAATTCAAATAGTTTTGAATTTGAATTTATTTTGTTTGAAATGTTATAAATATTTGGAATTTTTAGAGCGATAAAATTATTATTCTAATCACAATTAGGCAAATCTAAATTTAGATTATTTTGTAAACTCGAAACTTTACTTCATGCGCCAGGCGTATAAGACACTGATTTCAAGCGAAATTTACTCGTTTACAATATTTCAGTACTTTCAGTGTTTAATACGAGTGGCGCATGAAGCAAAATTTCGAGTTTAGAATAGCCTGAAAATTTGGTTTGGCCGCGTAGCGCTTCGTGCTACGCGACCAAACCCAATTTTCAGGCTTTTCTAAACTCGAAATTTTACTTCATGCTTAGTCTGGGAGTGACAATCACTCGTTTTTAGCTTTAAATTGAACTCTTATAAAAAAGCGTATGCGTATGTATACCTAATAGAAAATTCCCTGTATGTATACTTAAAAGAAAAATTCTCTGTACCAACTGATTATTCCGATGACTATTTGCCAAATCTATACCAAATCGATTCAACTAACATTTTTGTTTGAGCTTACACAAAATCAACATAAATGCATTATTTATTTCAGTAATTACCTGAACTATTTAGTAGACGTGGAAATTGGAATTATACCACTTAAACATTTAAAACGATTGTGCACATTAATTAAAATGATGTGGCTGGGTTTTTGCAGAATTAGTTTTCCGAAGACATTGTCAAAATGTGAGGTTTAACCTTAAAATTTAAAGCTGCATACCGGATTATACGTGTTCGCATGTTCAATCTATAAACTATAGCAGACATATTATGAAGTTTTCTGTCTCTTTTCACACATGTAATCTGATGACATCAAACTATTTTCGTATTACATGAATTGGTGCAGAAAGCACTACAAATCAAAGAAACCATGGAACACCTCTCGTGAACCGTACCTTACCTTAATTATGCCACTGTTTAAACCAATAATAAGCTTTAAAAAAACGATTCTTTCCAAACTTTATACAAGTGAAAACTTCCAATCATAAACACAACATCACCAAACTAGTAACTGATTTAAAATTGAGATTATTGAGGTTTGAAATTGGCTTATTACATGGTAATAGAACAAATTTGGAAATAATGGCGTATAAACAACATATACGCCTCAGCAAAATATCAGCCCTACAAATATGGGACGACTTTGAAAGAAAGATGTACACAGTGATCCAGAAAAAGGTAGAGAACAAATCTACAATTCTACAAAAGAAGCTAAAATCTCTTCTATGGAAAAAACAACAACCCCAACAACATATCCCACGAGAAAACACACATGTGCTGACCCAGACTTTATTGATTAACAAAACAAACATCTCCTTCTCCGAACAAGAACAAGAAACCTTGAAATACGGTTTGAAACATTCAATGAATCCGATGAAGTTCCCCACCGAAGACACCATCAACGACATAGACATCCTTCTGTGAAACTAACACCGGACCAAGCACCAGAATTCCGCTCGTCGGCAAGAAAAGTTCTGAAGAAAATCAAGAAACAGAAGACCCTGAAATTTAAAAGCGCACACAACATCGTGAAGAAACTAAAGGAGAAAGAGTGTTTTTATTTAAAGTCCGACAAAGGCAATAGTGTAGTGATCTTGCAAAAAATAGACTATGTCAATAGTGTTAACCAATTATTAGAGTCAGGCCCATATTTAATTTAGAAAAAGAACCCACTACAAATTTATAACAGAAAAATCAACGAAATGTTAAAAAGATCAACATGTTTAATAGATAAACGACTCAGTTTAAGACTAAAAATCAAAAAACCCGCGAATACCTCAGTTATACTGTTTACCCAAAACACATAAAGAGGGTAACAAATTTAGACCAATTGTCTCAAACTTAAACTCACCAACATATAAAATCGCGAAATGTTAAGTTACTCAATTCCAATCATTAGTTATTGAAAACAACATGTCAGTGAAAAACTCCATAGAATTTGCCAGTAAATTAAAAAACATAAATATCTCCGATAATTCAAGACTAATTTCCTTCGATGTCGAATCTCTTTTCCCCAGCATACCCATTAATGACACTTTATCCATTCTTAGAAACATATTAGTTAAAAATAAAATTCCATCTAACCAAATCGAAGTTTATATTCAACTTACAGAACTAGTAATGGACTGTAACGTTTTCGAGTTCAATAACAAATTTTACAAACAAACCTTTGGCACTGCTATGGGAAACCCCTTATCCCCCTTTTTAGCTAATATTTTCCTAAATCACTTTGAAGATAATGCCAAAAATACTTTAACCCAGTTCCCGGACATTTGGTTTCGTTATGTTGATGACGTATTTGCAATAGTCAACTCAGATTTTAATATTAACACTTTTAACACAATAAAACACTTTTAACTTTGTTTGTATAACACAATTTATTTTTATGTGACTGCAGTTTCGGCAAATTCAGCTTGCCATTATCAAACATGAAGTAACACTTCATGTTTGATAATGGCAAGCTGAATTTGCCGAAACTGCAGTCACATAAGAATAAATTGTGTTATACAAACAAAGTTAAAAGTGTTTTATTGTGTTAAATTAACATGTATAACGAAGTAGAAGCCTCCACAATTCAAAATATATTAACACTTTTATCACATCGCTCAACAGTTTTTATAATAGTATTAAATTTACCCATGAAATAGAAAATAATAAATCATTACCATTCTTAAACCTTTTAATTTCAAGAAATAATAATAAACTAGAATTTAACATTTTTAGAAAACCCACACATACTTTTAATTATTTCCATGCTAATTCTTATGCTCCAATGAAGTACAAGTTAGCAGCTTTCAATAGCCTCATCCACAGAGCCATCAGCTTACCATTATCCACCAAAAATAGGGAAAATAAATTAAAAGTTATACACAACATCGCGAGAAACCATCAATACAATAGTCATACCATCCAAAAATTAATTAACAAACATGTTTTTAAAAATAAACTTAACAGTACCACATTTTTAACACCTATCAATTCTAATAAAGATAAAAAAATCGTGCAACTAATATATTCCCCCACCTCAGAAATCTATTTTAATAAATTATATAAAAAAATTTAACTTAACACCAGCCTTCTATGTTAATTCAAAACATAGCCACTTATTAGGGAATACATTTAACAAAATAGAAGAATTAGACCAATCAGGTATTTATTCAATTAGTTATAGTAACTGTGAAAAGTTGTATATTGGCCAAACGCAACGCAACCTAAGAATTAGATTTAAAGAACATATAGCACACGCACGTAATCTAAATCAATATAAATCAGCTATAGCTAACTACATAATCGAACCCGGTCATTAAATCACTGTTAAAAATATCAAATTACTGAAGCATTCGTCAAATTATCAATTAAATATGCTTGAAGCTATCGAAATGAAAAAATCCGAAAATTATTTAATGAATTTTGATCTAAGCCCACTCCAAAATACCTTATTAGATTTAATTTGTACATCTTAATCCGGGTTTCCCTAATACGCTTATCCTGTCCATACCGAGTAGCCTTAATACCCTTACCCCGCCCATACCGCTACCCTTATCTTTTCTTGGAATTGTTAATTATGTTTTTTCCCCAATTTCTTGCCTTCACTCCCACCGCTTTGTATGTAATCGTTTGTGTATACCGGGTGTTGATTTTGCGGATGCAACATAGGAAATCCCATGTAAATTTTCAAATGTTCAAATTTTGGCTCCGCTATTTATTTTAGAAACAAAATTTACCTTTTTTGTAGAGGGAAAAATTCTGAGTTCATTCGTGGTATCACTTTACGTTTCTCTAAGTTAAAATAATTAAGAAAAAATAATGTGATTTTATAAAAATAATGAAACAACAACTGCGGATGTCAAAATGGAAAAGATATCGTAGTCACTTGATTAAAGTAAATGTTTTCGAAATGATTTACACTATATAAGAAAAATGTCGTTATTTTTATAAAATCACATTACTTTATCTTAATTATTTTAGCTGTTAATTTTCTGACATTCGTTGATTTTTAAAAGAGATCAACTTGAAGCTTTAAACGAGTGTTTTCCACTCCCAGACTAAGCATGAAGTAAAATTTCGAGTTTAGAAAAGCCCCGTGAAAATTTGTCGAGGGTCGCGCAACTCGAAATTTTACTTCATGCGCCACGCGTATAAAACACTAAAATATTGTGAACTCTATGTATATTTGAACATCACTTGAAATCAGTTTTTTATACGCGTAGCGCATGAAGTAAAATTTCGAGTTTAGAAAAGCCCAGAAAATTTGTCTCGGGTCGCTGCGCGACCCTCGACAAAATTTCACAGGGCTTTTCTAAACTCGAAATTTTACTTCATGCTTAGTCTGGGAGTGGAAAACACTTGTTTAAAGCTTTAAATTGAACTTAAAAAAAAAACACGGAATATCCGCAATTGCTGTATCAATTCCATGGTATGTCAATATTTTTATAAAATCACATTACTTTTTCTTAATTATTTTAGTTGTTAGTTTTCTGACATTCGTTGATGTTTAAAAGAGATCAATTTAAAGCTTTAAACAAGTGTTTTCCACTCTCAGACTAAGCATGAAGTAAAATTTCGAGTTTAGAAAAGCCCCGTGAAAATTTGTCGAGGGTCGCGCAGCGACCCGAGACAAATTTTCTGGGCTTTTCTAAACTCGAAATTTTACTTCATGCGCCACGCGTATAAAACACTAAAATATTGTGAACTCTATGTATATTTGAACATCACTTGAAATCAGTGTTTTATACGCGTAGCGCATGAAGTAAAATTTCGAGTTTAGAAAAGCCCAGAAAATTTGTCTCGGGTCGCTGCGCGACCCTCGACAAATTTTCACAGGGCTTTTCTAAACTCGAAATTTTACTTCATGCTTAGTCTGGGAGTGGATAACACTTGTTTAAAGCTTTAAATTGAACTTTAAAATAAAAACACGGCATATCCGCAATTGCTGTATCAATTCCTTGGTATGTCAATATTTTTATAAAATCACATTAATTTTTCTTAATTATTTTAGCTGTTATTTTTCTGACATTCCTTGATGTTTAAAAGAGATCAATTTAAAGCTTTAAACAAGTGTTTTCCACTCCCAAACTAAGCATGAAGTAAAATTTCGAGTTTAGAAAAGCCCCGTGAAAATTTGTCGAGGGTCGCGCAGCGACCTGAGACAAATTTTATGGGCTTTTCTAAACTCGAAATTTCAATTCATGCGCCACGCGTATAAAACACTTAAATATTGTGAACTCTATGTATATTTAAACCTCACTTGAAATCAGTGTTTTATACGCGTGGCGCATGAAGTAAAATTTCGAGTTTAGAAAAGCCCAGAAAATTTGTCTCGGGTCGCTGCGCGACCCTCGACAAATTTTCACAGGGCTTTTCTAAACTCGAAATTTTACTTCATGCTTAGTCTGGGAGTGGAAAACACTTGTTTAAAGCTTTAAATTGAACTTAAAAAAAACGGGGAATATCCGCAATTGTTGTATGAATTCCATGGTATATCATTATTTTTATAAAATCATATTACTTTTTCTTAATTATTTTAACTTAGAGAAATGTGAAGTGTTAGGTGTGAACATTAGTAAATTTAAAATTTTTCCTTCTACAAAAAAGTGAAATACATTTTGTCTCTAAAATAAATAGGGAAGCCAATATTTGAACACTTTAAAATTAACATAGGATTTCCTATGTTGCGTCCGCCAAGTCAACACCCGGTATATGTGTTAAATTTTAGTTTTGTTAATTAGTATTAATCCATTGATAATGGTCACATTGTGTCCGAAATGTACTTATGGAATAAAAATAAAAGTGTGAAGAAAGGTTATTAGTGCTTTATTTATCAATTAAATTCGATCTTCACGTAACTCACTTAATCAATTTCACGACACTTACATAATATTAACGTAAATTGACGATATCAACGTAAAATTATAACATTCACTTAAAATATCAATGTGAGTGAATAATTACAATATTGTAAAAATATTTTATATTGCCATATTTTTTATGTTTGACATTCTTATCAATCAATATTTTAATTATGTCAATAATTTTATTATTTGTATACATAAAGTGTTAATCAACAAAAGTATCATAGTAACTATCTAATAAATTTATTATGAAGTATTATCATTTAATAAAATTTCAGGTTTTGCATAAAATTTTCATAGATATTTCAAATGTTCACTATATCATTAAATGTCACTAATGAAGTGAAATACTCATATGTAGATATATTCTGAAATAATGGCATTATAAAATGTCAATGTTGACATATAATATACTTCAATTATGACGAAATTGACCACAGAAAACCTTTCATTATCGTTTAAATAATGTTACAATGGTCGAAAAATGTCAAATATTATAGTAGATGTAAAAAAAAATCTAGCGTAATTTTATTATAGACCTAATAAAGTTTATGACACTTTATTAGGTCTATAATAAAATTACGCTAGATTTTTCGACAACCCAATGACAATTCAGCTAAAAAATCCGCCAGCGCTGAAACAAAAAAGATGCCGCAATTAGAATTCAAAATCCGCTAGATCTAGCGAATTCTCCGCTGATTAGTCAAGACTTAATGGCGTAGAAGAGGGGATATTTTAGCAGATCAAACCTAAAGTGTTCAAAGTTTTATGCACTGGATAATCATAAATTGTAATTTTTGAAAAATATATGATTTTCAGTTACATTATGTAAACGTAAAATATCTTATTTTGAAAAAATCAACTTAACTTCAGATTTTCTTGTATGAAATTCACAAAAACTACTACTACTGTTCTTTCAAAGTTATCAAACTGAAAATTGGTCAAACTGGAAGGAAAATCGTAAACGGCAAATGTTGACTAAAACATAAACTCTATTTTAGTCATAAATTTTCCAATAAAAAAAACTGCAAAATTAGTTTATAATTTATCAACTAACGAGTGATTCCAATCCCAGATTAAGCATTAAGTAAAATTTGGAGTTTAGAAAAGCCTGAAAATTTGTATCGGTCGCGTAGCGAAGCGAAGCGATCGAGCCAAATTAGGCTTTTCTAAACTCGAAATTTGACTTCATGCGCCACTCGCACAAAAGGCTGATTTAATTTGAAATAGTCTTTAACCAATTAACTAGCGAAATAAGTTTAGTATATCAATTATTAATTGTCTACATCAGTGATGGGGAAACTACGGCCCGCGGGCCAAGTCCGGCCCGCGGATAGGTTTAATCCGGCCCGTTTAAAAGTGCCGTCGTGAGAATGTTTGAACGCGTTCTTACTTCGTGATGTGACGACCCGCATAAAAACTACCTACCTACGATTAAGCATTATTCCCGCTACGATTGTCTGATTATTACAAATGGCCCGTCTTAAAAAAAGTTTCCCCACCACTGGCTCTACATGATGTGGTAAGTGCTATGATGGACACATCATCATTTTTCGTACTTGTTTTTGCGTTACTTTAGAAAAATTAATTTATGAAACAAAATACTGATTCAATAATTTTAACTGATTAATTTCCATAATTAATCTCGATTATAAATCGTTAAATATCGTTGAATAATCAATAATTGTTTTAATAGTTATAATCTTATTTTCATTATTAATCCTCACATTTAAAAAATGAACAACTACCTGAAACCGTGGGCGTTCAGTGTTTATCGAAAATATAATTGAGATATTTTGTGAGCACAATATTGAATCGATTATCAATTAGCACTGTGTAAATACGACGGTGCAGAGACGGCAATGGCCCATTTTAATATCTTGATGCCAATTATTGACACTGAAAGGCAATATTTAATAGAATTTGTGCCGGTAATCAATTTAATACAGACATCAAACCCCCGTTATAAACTAATTTGTAACTTGATCCTTTGCAAGAGCCCTCTGGATATTTCGACAAAGCGGGATATACATCATCGTAAACGTACCGTGGAATTTTCAAGTTTTGACACATTTTGATAAGTCGATGATCTCCGTGGATAACTTATTAATTAGGTGATTGAATTACACAAAGGATTTCTATGAAATACAAGATATGTTCAAATTCAGTTAATTCGGTTAATCAAAAATTCTCACATTATTTTTAATATCTTCTTTTTTCACATCCCATTTTTCTTTTATGTCTACATATCCTGATAATAACGGCGTTTCGTAAATTTGCAGGAATTTGTTGTTTCTATAAAAGCGGTCAATCTTCTAGCGAGTGTTTATACTCCTTGATTAAGCATAAAGTAACATTTTTGGTGCAAACCAAATCTTCAGGCTTTTCTAAACTCGAAATTTTATAGGTCTTATCAGATTTATTAAAAAAATCCTTATTACTGAGGTAAACCATTAATTTCTCCTTCCCCCTAATTGGAAGTTTACAATTGGGTCGCAAACTATACTATCTGTGGATTTATCGAAGATTTTATTCTGAAAATATCATGAAGTTTATCGCATATTTTATTCCAAAAATATCATAAACGGGCAAAAGAGAAACGATTTTTCAAGGGGCTGCTTAAAAATGAATGCATACGCCTGGTCTAGTAGATACACCGAATGAAACTACAACTACTTTAAATAAACAGCTCAAGTTACCTAAACAAACACAAACAAAAATCCTCCCACCTACAAAACACAAATAAATAAACCATTACAGGTCAATATCCATTTATTTTCCTTTTACATTTAAGTCCGTCATTAATTTAAATACCCACACAATAAATTTTGTATATAAACCCTCACACACTGTTTATTTTTTGTACACCAAAGCCAGCAGCTTGCAGACGACCACAATGCCCACGAAATACCTTTATAATGATTGTCAGTGCTTAGTTAACCACGATGCTCCTTTTTTATATTCAAATGCTTAGTTAACAAAACCAAAACTACTTTTTTATAGTAACGCGCGTTTTAATTAATACACACACTTCACATGTAAATGTTAAAACGACCGCCCTCGCAGGCACCTTAAGGTGTTAATCTAAATATTTTTTTCTGTGCTTTATGTGTTCGTATCGCTTCCAGCATCCATTTATATAAAATGCAAATGGGTCCTTTTTAGTGTGAGAGGAAATGACACGGGTCACCTGTTCTTTCACGTTTAATCTAAATTAAGATGGATCGGCCTTTTTCGAACGGAATTATCTAACTCGGATGTTTTAAAATTAATCTAACGTGCGTTTATGTCTATTATCATATTTGATTATAAGTTGAGTTGGGAAAATGTGGCTCAATCGAGAGGTGTAATTATGTAAATTTGTTGGGTAATTAATTTTCGGGCTTTCGGGAATTTATGTTTTTATTTTGGTGAAGGTTATTGATCGTAAAATCTATCGAAGAAATAATAATTTAAAATTCAATATAAAAATATTTACGAGTATTTTGACTTATATCTATATTTCATAAAAGTCATGAATACATTTAATTTTGTAAAGATTTGTAAATAGTCATCTATTGTGTAATAATTTACCATACTCAATATTTAAAAATGATGCTTGTTCTAAATTGTTTCTATGATATATTTCAATATTAATGAATATAAATCAATTATAGAAACTTGTGTTTCCCCTTTTCTACAAACAAACAGCTTCGAGAACAGGAGACTGCGTTAATATATAAAAATAGTTATAAGCTATTTTCAAAACTTAAAATTTTACTTCATGCTTAATTAAGGAGAGGCAAGACGTGGTAGAAGTTTCAAATTAGATACTTTTTAAGAATGTATAAATACTGATTTAAGATAAATTATATTATAAAATGAGTTGTTTACACTTCAACTACCAGACTCATTTTTGCACGATCGTTAATAGATTAAAATACTTCACGAAATACTCAATTAATGTAATGAATTTACATATAAATATTAAGAAAGTATTTCTCTGGACAATAAATAATCATTTACATAAACTACTTAATAGTTTTATCTGAGTATTTTTTTTTTATAAAACGTTATATATTTTTAAAACTAGTTAAAAGAAAGACACACACCGAAATAATTTGTTAACGTTATTTTGAAAAAAACATAGAAATACTGATACGGGGCAATTTAAATCAAATTTTGAAATACAAATTCATCGAATTTTTAATACACATTTTGGTGCGTCGTTCTTCAATTTAAAATCCAGTTAGATTTTAATGCCCCGAACAGAACATAATATTTACAACGTTAAAATGTATTTTCACGTGTCATTATAACGTGAGTGAGGTTTTATCGCTTCGGACACTTAAAGTTCGTGCATATTAAAGACCAGCTTTCCCACATACACACATACCTACACACGAATGTAACCCCTTGGGCCATTCAAAAATTGGCCCTCGTTCCTCCATGTTTTTCTTTAATTTAGATATAATTTGATGTGGATCAAAAATGCACGCGTGTGTGTGAGAGAGCGGAAAGGATTCTGAAAACGAGGCGGTTAAAATGCCATTTTCACATTTAGGACAGCGAAAAAGCTCATTATGTGACATTTTAATAATGTCCATGACCGAAATGAGTTTGTTTTACAGAGGGATGATAGGACTATTCTAAAATTAGCATTATGATATTCAGTGATTTTTTTATTCAAGTATACACACATATTCTCGGTCTACGTTATAATTTTGTAGGCGTTCGTTGTTTTCATAAAAGTGTTCAATTTGAAGATTTAAACGAGTGTTTCTACTCCATGATTAAGCGTGAAATAAAATTTGATTTAGACAAGCCTGAAAACTTGGTTTGAATAAAAAAAAACATCATGTTTTCTTTACTGTACTCAGCACATTATATTTGGTAGACGGATAAACAATTTTACTACCTACAAACATGCAAAAGATCTTTTTTTCGGAAAACGACGACAAAATTCATACATATACACTCTAATCATAATCAGTTTAGCTTGATAATCGTTCTATAAAAGGGTAGATACTACTATTAAAACTGAGGAAAATGATTGCAATAATAGCCAACAAATGCAATAAGGTTTTATTCTACATTTACAATATAAAAATTAAAATTCAAATCGTGCATATAATTTATAAAATTTTTCATGGAAACTCCAAGTAGTTTATAATTTCTGCTACTACTTAAAGTTTACTACAAATCCTAAGTTTGTTAAAAATTTATTTAAAAAAATACATTAGCTTTGAATAAAAATCATTGTGTTTTCTATTCGAATTCAACCAATTATTCCTTTTTTTTCCCAATTAATGAGAATAAAAGTTCTTATCTTTTCTTTATACTTAAATATTATCTACTTCAACACAAGTTAAAGAGCTTTTTCAAACAAATCCTACATCCTATCAGAATGAATACTTTTATTTTATTACACACACACATATCTCCCTTTGATGCGGTCTTAAATGCTTGAAAAAACAGATTGTATGTCCAAATACAATGTGTGTGTCTTAGCCCTATTTGTGTCGGCCGACAACAAAAGAGTGCAAACAAAAGTCAGCGGCCATTACATCAAAAAGCACCGCGTGGATCTAATATTAGGGAAAACACACACAGACACGAGTATGTTTTTCCATTCAGCTTTCGCACTCCCCCACACAGAGATAAATATGTTTACACTTTTGTCCATAATGGTCAAAAGCCCGCGGGGGCAATAATTCCACAATTGTTTTTTTTTATTTGTTATAATATTTCGGCAAATTGGTGAAATACGGGATTTTTTTTTTGAGAGTCAGGCTGTGGTGATGTATTTATTTTTGCTGCGCCGAACTAAAAAGAATTTATTTATTTTAAAAGCCAGCGCGCGAGCCTGGAAAAATGGAAACAATGTTTTGGCATAAGTGAAACAATGCAGAGAATTAAATTGAACCAGATTTTTGTTTCGTGTGTTTTTGAAGTTTTCTGGAATTAAAAAAGCAAATTGATATTAAATCTGTTTGTATTATTTAAAAACAACTATGAATTACATACACAAGTTTCATTTTACAATAATGAAAACTTGTGCTCTACGTTTATAAATATTATTCATTTCTAATACAACCTGGATTAGAGCTTGGCAAAGTTATTTTGTTGTGTGCACTTAGTTTTAGAGAGTTTAAAATAAAAAAATAATATATTTAAAATGTTATGTGTAATTATTTCTGTTTGTGTTTAATTTAACATGTGATTGTATTGTTTAATTACATTTCAATGAACTGTTTTATTAGATACCCTCTCTTAGCTGCGTAAAAAAGTTAAGAAAGAAAATTATACAAATAGAAAAAGATTTATTTCTAAATAATAGTAGTAAATATACAATACAAATAACTTAAAAAAGTTATCTTCCCACAAAAGTAAAGATACACATTCTAAGCAGTATATTTTAAACTAAATCATTAAATCAGTGTTTTATACGCGTAGCGCATGAAGTAAAATTTCGAGTTTAGAAAAACCTGAAAATTTGGATTTGCCGGTGCGTGATTCGCTTTGCTCGCGCGCCCCGGCAAATCCATATTTTCAGGCTTTTCTAAACTGGAAATTTTACTCACTTAATCAAGGAGTGGAAACAATTGTTAGAAGTTTTATTCATAAAAAAGTATAAATAATATTAGCAGAGAGTGGGTTCCTTGATTAACCCTTTAAGCGGCATTGATATATACACGCAACATTATTAATTTTTTTTTGTTGTTGTGTGGGAGAGGAAAATCCATTTACGGACGCAGTGTCGGACTCCCTCCAAACTGGAGAACTACCGACTAAAAACTCCTCCCACTTACCGGCTTCGGTTTGATCGTGTTATTTAAAAAGAAGAAGAAAAAAAAACAATAAATTAATTAAAATAAACAACACTAAGCAAAACATAAATAGAATAAATAACCCTAAACCTAATATCACAGACATTGTGGTGGCAGGGTTGTAAAAGAGCCTGTCACCGATCGTACATAAAATGGACAAACACATCTTAAGCCTAATATCACAGAGCGGACAACATCGGGGTGACCCCAACATATAACGGACGATGCAACCTAAACCTAATATCACAGACTGATGGTATCGGGGTTGTAAATGGACCCCGATGCCGGACCCTAAAAACTATATACAATATGTGCTCCAAAGTTGTAAAAGGACTCTGGAGCGGACGGACACAAACTAAAAGGTAGCACCGAAGTTGTAAAGAAACTTCGATGCCACTATACACAAACGAGACAGAGACAGTTAATAAATTAATAATAAATTAACACTTAAAAAACATACACAAATCGCTGTAATCGCTTCAATAGACTTGTTTCACGTAGAAACGTTATACATGTTTTTACGGACCCCTTACTATTCGCCAATATGGACGCCACATCACCACCAAGCCTCAGCCTATTTCGTTGTAATGCGTAGGCTGGGCATTCGACTAAAATATGCTCCACCGTTAACCGGTCGTGACAAGATGGACACTCTGGCGCTTCATCGCCGGCAAGGAGATACAAAGAGGTTAAGTTGGTGTGCCCTATGCGAAGACGGCACAGGGCGACCTCCTCCCTCCTCGTAAGTTTCACCGGCCATTGCTAGAAAGTCACGGAGAGCTTTACAGACCTTAATTTTCTCTCGGAGCCGTTCCAATTTTGCTGACAATCCTCTCTTAGTTTATATTTAATGTACCCTTTGACATCATCAGGTCTTACTGGTATATTTCAAATATCGAGGACTGGATGAGCTGGACCAAAGGATCCACTGTGTACATCGATGATATACTTTGGATGGCGCTTAAGGAGTCGGAACATATAATAAAAGAAATGTGATGGTGATTCATAATCATGTAGCGAAGAGCTTGATATATAGCATACAATTCGGCGGTGTACACGCTGGCCGACTCAGGGAGTGACCACGAATGTGGGGTTCCGTCGATAACGACGGCAGAGCCCACACCGTGATCGGATTTCGAGCCGTTAGTGTACAACCTCGTAGATTCCGGGTATTCAGCGATAACTTGCAGGAAGAGGCCCCTTAGAATATAGGGGCATGTATCACTTTTCCTTAATGAGGTCAGATCCAGTCGGCAATTAATCCTGGGCATAAGCCAAGGAGGTACTTCCAGAAATCCGACCTCGAATACCCTTGGGAGACTAATGTTAAGACTCTCCATCAGCTCATTCGCACGGATGCATACCGGCCTACTGACGGTAGGTCTTCGGGAGTATTTTCTCTGCTGCTCAGTGTTGGAAATATAGTATCGCAGGTTGATGTGTACACTCCTCGCACGCATTGCCGCCGCGTATTGTAATACGAACCGGTTGCGGCGTGCGGACAGTGGAGGGACACCTGACTCGCAGCAGAGACTCGGTGTGGGACTCGTCCGGAAAGCACCTGTGGCGTACCTAAGACCGGCGTGGTGAACAGTGTCTAGAGCTTTCAACCGGGACTTTCTTGCTGAAGAGTACACTGCGCAGCCGTAGTCAACCCTGGATAAAATCAAAGCTGTGTAGAGCTGCAGCAGCACTTCTCTTTCAGCGCCCCAGTTGATGCTGGCCAAGCATTTAATAAGATTTAACGCTTTTTTAGAGCGTTGGACCAGCTTATCGATATGGGTCCGATAGGAGAGAGTCCTATCGAACCACAGCCCTAGAAAACAGATACTATCCACTACTTGTATCCTAGTACCCCGGAGAGACAATCCGGGGTCACGGTGTAGACGTCTGAGTCTACAAAAGTGGACATATGAGGTTTTCGTTTCAGAGAAACGAAAACCTCTAAACTCAGCATCACTGTTCACCTTGTCGATGACATCTCTCGCCATATATATTACCAGGTCATCGACATAAACACTTTTTTTTTTTGGTAATTAAATTATTAAATATTATATATTATATTATTTGACCTGACTTCAAAATGTATGAAGAAAAATCTAAATATTTTGTTATTTAAATGTTAGTATATTTCTACCTTCACAATATTTTAGTGTTTTATACGCGTGGCGCATGATGTAAAATTTCGAGTTTAGAAAATCCTGAAAATTTGTTTTGGCCGCTCCGCTTCGCGGAGCGACCAAAACAAATTTTCAGGCTTTTCTAAACTCTAAATTTAAAAGAAAAATTCATAGTACGTGATACGATAGAAATCATAAAAATAAGTGCAGAATTTTACCTAAAATCAACTTTTAGAGTTAACTCTATAATTGCTCTGGTTTCGAAATTAAGGCGAATGTTTTACTTGAATTTTAACTTTCAATTAAAATAACTCTAAACTGTCGACGGCTTTTTTTTAGTTTTAGGCATATTCTAAAAGAGCATTTACCTAAATATTTCCATAAAAATCTACTTATTCTACATTGAAATGAAAAGAACTGAACAACTGTTTATTTATTTATTTATCAACGGGAAACCCCTCTTACTAAAACAATTTAATGCTTAAATATAAAATCTATGAACTATACTGTATTTATAATAAAAAATGTAGATAATTCAGATAATAGTACAATATACGAGTATTTGAAATAAAACTCTCACTCAAATCAAGTTTTTTTTTGTTAAACACCGCAAACATGCAAAACATTACAAAAATAATAAATATGAATTAATTATCGCACAGTTCATCGACTATTTGTTAAAAACCTCTAAGTGGTTTAGGTGATTCTTAAATGTAACCAAATTGGATCCGAATAATGATTCGCTATTCTATTCGCAGCTTGTATCATCCTTGCAATGGGATTATTATGACCATAGTTATATGAAAACGTCCTTACGCAATAAATTGGGTAAGACCTTAGACTGCGATCATCGCAGGGTATCTAGGAGTCAAGCATGGATAAAATCTCTGGACAATCAATCGCTCCTTTTACAATTCCATGTGGATGAATGAAGTCGGTAATAATGTGACGATTTTCTACGGTTTTCATTTTTAATTCAGTCATTATAACCGAATAAGGACCAAGTGAATGGTGTTTAGCCAACTTGTACTCCATCGTATGAAAGAATTTCTTTTGTATGGTTTTTTCGAGACACGATGTATGCGGTGACCAAATTATTAATGCGTATTCCAAGTTAGAACGAACCATAGAACAATATATTATTTTTAAACACGATGGACTCTGCAAGAAACCTCACATCTTTAATGATTTGTTGCATATATTGGTTTTATGAGATATAAAAGAAAATTTGCTGTCGAATATAACACCCAAATCTTTTATTTCATTCACTTCAAGGATGGTGTTTTGACCAATTCTAAAAGAATAATTAATAACTGAATACTTCCGAGAGAATGAAATCGTAGTACACTTATTTATATTTAAATAAAGCTTGTTATTCACGCACTAGTCATAAATTCTATCCAAATCTTCTTGTAAATATTTACAGTCTTCTAAGGTGTTCATTATTCTGAATATTTTTGTATCTTCTATAAATGAATATCGCTATATGCTGCGTTCAATATCATTAATAAATAATAAAAACAAAATTGACCTCAAATGTGTGTCTTGTGAAACCCCCAATGTAAGATAAAATTTGATTTAAAGTTATTCACCATTTGTGTTTTATTATGCAAAAAATCAGAGAGCTCTTATATTGTAAGTACATTAAACTTAAGTAATACTAATTTATCTAATAAAATAAAGTAATCTACTCTATAAAAAGCCTTTGAAAAATCTAGATAAATAGAATCATCTTGACAGTTATTATGAAAAGCGTTAACTAGGTATTGGTGGTAACATAGCAAATTTGTGGCTGTCGATCGATTGGATATAAAGCCATGTTGTTTATTAGAGAGAACGGATTTAGCCATCCAGTAAATCTGATTGCTAACCAGTTTATCTAGAATTTTTGAAATAGGTGATTACAGACAAACACCTCTATAATTATAGATCAAATTACGATTACAAGATTTATAAATTGGCTTAATATAGCTAATCTTCCAGATTAATGGAAATATTCCAGAAGTTAAGGATTTAGAAAAAATATTGTATAAGGGGCTACAAAGTGAATAAATGCAATTTAACAGAATATAAGTTTAGATTCCTTTCGGACCTGGGGCTTTGCTTACTTTTAGATATAATATTTCATTAAAAATATCCTTCATAGATATTGAAAGGGTGCTGCTACCAATTGCGTGTTTAGAAGGTGAATTCATGTTTTTTGAACCATTATCCGTCGTATACAATGTAGTAAAATAATCAGCAAACAAATCTGCGATCTCTTTAACATCGGATTCTTTTCAAATGCATTAGTTTTGGTATACCGTTATCACTTTTTTAAGTCCTTAACATAGTTCCAAAAATATTTAGGGTTGACGTTAACGTTTGCTTCAACATTAGCTATGTAATTGTGATAAAAATTATTTTAACGTGTTTTACATTGGCTGCGTATTGACTTTAAAACTGTATAGCCGTCATAGTTACCAGTTTGTTTAGATTTAATATAAGTTGCTTTTTTCATATTTGTGAGAACTTTTAGTTTCTGTGTCATCCATTTAGAATACTTATTGTAACTATTGTTATATACTTTTTGAGGTATAAATGTATTAATGCCTTCATCAATTATTTTATAAAAAAACTCCACCAAGTCAATAACATTTGCATTCTTGACATATGATAACCATTCATTTCTATTAAATGAATTATTGTAGAATGTATTTAATAAATTAAAATGGGCTAAATGATACATATAAACTTTACTCTCAGATTGTAATAAATTGACAGCGTTAAAGAATATAGAAATATCGTAAGCCGAGTGGTGTTGTCCTACATTTGTTATTAACTTATCAGATAGTGTTACAACAGGACTAACAATATTAGAAAAAAATTAAAAATGTTAAAGGCGTATTCTTTGTTTTTAGCATATTTTGAGTAAGCAATGTCTTCTTAAGATCCACACGAAATTTCATGAAGATTTCTAAAAGAATTTCTATGTAATGAATGTTTTAAACTTTAACGTACCTTATTATTTATAAATAAATCTACATATTCGACATTTCATTGAAAATTACTTAAAAACTGTCGAAGCCGTATATTATATTTTTGGCATAGTTTGAGTGAGCAATATCTTCTTAACATCCACATGAAATTCCATAAAGATTTCTCAAAGAATATTTATGTTGTGAATGTTTTAAATTTTAATTCAACTAAATATTTCCATGAAATTCTACTTTTTCGACATTCAATTTAAAATAATTCGAAAACTGTCGAAAATGTATTTTTTGGCATTCTGATAGAGCAATGTCTTCTTAAAATCTATTCAAAATTCCATGAAGATTTCTCAAAAAAATTCCATGTTGTCAATAAAAAATCTTCATGGAATTTCATGTGAATGTTAAGAAAATATTTCCATAAAATTTTATTTATTCGACTTTCAATTGAAAATAAATAAGCAACTGTTAAAGGCGATTTATTTTGATTTTAGCATATTTTGAGTAAACAATGTCTTCTCAAGATCCACATGAAATTCCATGAAGATTCGAATTTCCACGTTGTGAATGTTTTAAACTTTAATTTCCCTAAATATTTTCGAAAAATTCTGACGCTGGCGTATTTTTTTGCTTTTAGCATATTCTCAGAGAGCAATGTCTTTTTACATCCTAACAATTAACAAATGAATTTAGATTTACACAACACATGCATAGAATTTTTGGTTTGTTTATTTTACAATATATTAAATTGGCAAAGTTTTCAAATAATTTTGTCTTTCTTTCTCATTTATTCTCTTTATACAATTCAAATAATAACATAAATTTTAACCATTTTATTTGCATATTAAATTAAATTGTATCTTAATCATTTAAAAAACAACTTAGTTTTATTTATTTATTTATTTATTTACTTAAGTTTAAAATTATTAAAGTAAATTTATAAACACTTAAATTAATATGAAAATCTAAAAATAATAAATCAATTATTATTTTTAGATTTTCATATTAATTTAAGTTAATATTTTTAAGGGTGTTTTCAATCCCTTGATTAAGCATAAAGTAATTATTTCGAGTTAAGAAAAGTCAGAAATTTGGATTGGTCGCAATGCAAAGCGGAACCACCAATACAAATTTTCAGGCTTTTTAAAACTAAAAATACTACTTCATGCCCCAAATATATTAAACACTTATTTAAAGTGAAGCTCGAAAACAGATAAGTCGTCTTTTACTACCTAAAGTTACTAAAAGTGGAATAGAAGAAATTTAAAATCGTAGCACAAATGTATATAAAACTTTTAAGGACCTCAAAAATGTTGGTTTTTCTACAAATTTCACAATAAACTAAATATTTAAAATTTACAAGAAAAAAAAAACAAAGATCACCTTATATTTGTTTAAATACGATGTTTTATTTTACTAAATCATTGCCCGATATGTGGCCGGATAATAAAAAGAAAAAATACCTAGATAGGCCGTATACTGGATAGTAACCGGATATCCGTTACAACTCTAGTTTTTATATTGTTTGTAATAAATTTTAAGTCTTCATATAAATGAATAAATAAATATGCGTATTGATATATTAATTTACCTGACTAATGTCGTCGCTGAATTAGTAAATGTCATCATTTACGCACACACTTAATGACTTTTAATCATAAAATAACGACAAAAAAGGGAATTTACACCAAAAACGATTAACATCTCCAGCGTATTCATGTCAAACTGCCAAAAGGCGAAAATAGGTTTAGTTTGTAGTACTCACATTAACGGTATACTATTATTCTTTTACGTTGTACTTACACGTTTAAGCAAAGCCTCATTTAATTAAAACTACAAATGGTCTTTAAAATCAAGTATGCACTTCTATTAAAAAATCGAAATCGATTAATCATTCAACATCCCTTTCTGTGTAAAGTGTTTGATAATGTTGAACGGCAATTCATCTAAGTAGTTCTGTTTAAAGAAACCACCATAATGACTTAATTAAGAGCCGACGATAGGGGTTTATTAATAAATAATAGCGTTGTACAATTACAAACGCAACAACCGTACATTACATTACAACCGGATAAAATAAATAATTTAATAGTGAAATGGCGAATTCCGCTACAAAGGATAATTAAGCAATTATTTTAACCATAAAGTGCGATGTATAGGGTAAATAATAGAGTGTTCGACATTAGATAGGGGAATTATGTGTGCTGTTCACGATAATTTTCTTACTAATTACTCGAAAGGGGAAAAATATGCAATATTTGTAATTATGGTACTGTGACTATTAAAGATTTCATTGATTCTCACATGCAAACCTATACGTAACTATAGTAACTTAAATAAAAACAAAATATATGACAATTTATTTTCTAAGCTATATCTACTATAGGTACAGTTGCGAGAGAAAAATACTAGTACAGCCAAATATTTGGCTATGTGAACTGAACACTTTGTTTTTTCAAATTGTCAATCAAATTGACAAATCTGCAGAAATTTCAAACTAAATTTAATTAACGTCGACATGCCTCAACTGACTGAAACGCAAAAAGCGATAATAACGACCTTTTTAGAGACGGTATCAGCATCAGAGACATTGCTAATGAAGTGCATGTCAATTATAAATTCAGCTTATTTTCTTTAAATCTTTGGATATTCGTTGTTTATTTAAAAGAGTTTGATTTGAAGCTATAAATGAGTGTTTTCCACTCCCAGACTAAGCATGAAGTAAAATTTCGAGTTTAGAAAAGCCCCGCGTAGAAAATTTCGAGTTTAGAAAAGCCCCGTGAAAATTTTCACGGGGCTTTTCAAAACTCGAAATTTTACTTCATGCGCCATGCGTATAAAACACTAAAATTTTGAAAAATGTATGTATATTTGAATTTCACTTGAAATTAGTGTTTTATACGCGTGGCGCATGAAGTAAAATTTCGAGTTTAGAAAAGCCCCGTGAAAATTTTCACGGGGCTTTTCTAAACTCGAAATTTTCTAAACTAGAAATTTTACTTCATGCTTAGTCTGGGAGTGGAAAACATTCGTTTAAAGTACCAAATTATTCTCTTTTATAAAACAACGGATGTTGGAAAATTTAAAGGTTATGCATATGTTTATCTAAAAGAAAAATTCCCTGTATGTTGAATTACACAATATATCAGAATTTCAACCAAATTTTCAGGCTTCTCTAAACTTAAAATTTTACTTTAAGTGCCAGACGTATAAAATACTAATTTAAAGTGAAATTTAAAATACACTATCAGTATTCGAATATTTTTTTAAAAACATATTTGAATTATTCGAATTTTTAAAATTTAGATCATTTGTTGAAAACATGTTAAAATATTTGAATGTGTAAATGATTAGATGATTAAAGTATTCCTATTTGCAAATAATCGACTATTTGAATTATTCGTAATCCGATCCCAGAGTTGGTTAAAACAGTAAACTTGGCGAAACTACAACTCACATACATGGAAACTAAAATTAAAGTTTTCTTAAAATATACCAAACTTTTTCCAAACATATGATAATACAGAATAGCAATCGATGGACATTTTAGTTTTCGTCAAACCCGAAGTTTGTGCATTTCCAGGATGTTAAACAATTCCACATGATCCACATCCCACACATTCACACAAACACACACATGCAAATGTATCGAACGCCCTGCGTGTTGTCGGGCCGAGATGGCGCATATTTTAGCATTTAATTCGGTTTTTGATATCAAAGTCAAAACGGTACATTGTATGCGTTTTAGCGGCCTCAATAAACCCGAACGGTGCAATTTTGCTCGCCGATCCTTGCAACAAGAGGAAAACATGCCCGCGAGCATCCTATAAAAATTGTTGCCATTTAATGGAATTCCTCAGAAAAGTCCTCTTCGTGAACACACACAAAAAATATAATAAAATAGAGAACTCTGTTGAAACGAGATTTTCAGTTTAAATATAAGATTCTGTTGGAGTGGAACGTAATAGTTTTCTTTTAAATTTCTCACGGGATGTAATTGTAAATTCAATTATGGGGTTTAATAACTTTTTCAATCCACATCTTATTTTTATTTTTATTCAAAATACAGAGTGTTTAATAAGTTTAACTACGCATTAATGTCTCAATAAGTGATTGTTGGAAAAATAAGTTCAAATTAGAAGTTTATTGAATTATTTCTTGGTAGTTAAGTTTTATTACATATCAATAAATATTACAAATGTTTATTTTGTAATTCGACTAAATGGCTAAATTGTATTTAATAATAATTCTTTATTTCACAAACCCTATAAACAAAAGATTTATAGGAACCTATGTTTATGTAATCTATTGCCTTCAGTTGACCTTTTGAAGAAGCTGTGAATTTTAAGAAAAAAAAATATGTTTTTATTTTAGAATTTATATTTTAAAAAGTTCTTTTAGTCAACAATCGTTTATATATGAAGTTTTAGTTCAACCGAATAACATTAACCCGACTTAAGTGACAATGAATAAAATTAAGGTTCGAATTTGATAAAATAATCAAACATTGAACTTAAACTTCGTACAGGGATTTTTATCTTTTAAGTATACTTTCATATATTCCATACAACAATTGAAATTCATAATATAATCAACGAGTTATCGTAACTTTATTAAATTAATTTAATATATTAATGTGAATAAATGTGGACGATTGGTGACTAATAAAATTTAACATTGGACTTTAATCTCAGTCTTAAGTCGCACTTTTGTGCGCATTTTCCACCAATACTAATTTAATCAATCTGCATTTATTACTTTTATTTTTATAAAACTTGTAAAAATAATTATTTCCTTTCATAGTATACCTTTGTTTATTTCTTGTTATACCCATCCGTGACCCTCATTGTTTGTCGTTGTTAGTTACCCCGATCGGCCCCTGGGTGTGAAGAGTATCCTTGTCATTTTTTATATCTTTATAGTATTGAACATTGTACAAAACTATGTATCTTGTACTAAATATATAAATACACGTGCAACGGGAACATCATATAGCAAATGCAATAAATGTAAACATTATACGTGTTTCAATACCGCAGAAAAACTGCAAGATATTATTTTTCGCGGACGATGTCAACATTTTCCGTACAATATCGTGTAGTTATGATAACTTACTTATACAAGAGATTGCAATCTTAGTAGATGGTGTAACATTAATAAATTAACCATTACCATTAGTAAATGTTTTATTATACATTTTTTTTTTAATTGAAAAGCTTTACCATTTGTTTATTTGGTAAAAAAATTGTCCTCTGTTAATTATATTCGTGATCTTGGTGTTATTTTTTATTGCTAACTTACATTTGCTAAGCATGGATACTGTATATCGTAAATCATTGCAAGTGTTGGGTTTTGTAAATAGATTTGGTGTACACTTTTCTATTGAGAAAAGAAAGCTCTTATATTGTTCTCTGGTAAGATCGCAACTAAAATATGCGTCATGCGTCTGGTCGCCATTTTATGATAATTCAGTTGCTCAAACAGTGCGTGTTCTAAACCGATTTTAATGATGCATATTTTTCCGGGATATATCTAGAGATTCTTTATTATACAGGGTGTCAATTTGAAAACAAGATAGCCAGAATATCTTTGGAACCGTAACAGTTAGAGAAAATTTTTCAAAACCGTTTCTAGGATATGGAGGGGGAACCATTTTGACCCACATAACAATCTTCTGCAACCAACCCCTTAGGCTGTAGCCACCCTTGCCCATTTTTTTTAAATAGCACGACACTACTTGTGATATATCATTAGAGAGGTCTTTCAAAATGCTAATCAGAGGTACTAACTAAAATTTTTATTGTTACATAAAAAGTGCAATAAAAAAAAAATTGAAACAATTTATTTAATTTAAAAATTGTTGTCAAATTAGGTATTACCAATTTATTTTTACAAATTTAAAATGAAAAAGCACAGGTAAACACAATAATACCCAATAATTATTAGAGTTATCTATTGATTTATTTAATGGACAACTCTGAAAAAAATATTAAAATAATAACAAAACTTGGTTCAATGGAATACATTTATTAACTGAATAAATTGCACCTGTCCGCAATATTATTTGAATTAAGTTAATGAAAGATATATTTTTATTTCATTGTTGTTTTTTGTCAACGTTTTTTTTTTTGTATATTGCGGACAGGTGCAATTTATTCAGTTAATAAATAAATATATTTTAGTTGGTACCACTAATTAGCATTTTGAAAGACCTTTCTAATGATGTATCACAAGTAGGGTAGTGCCATTTAAAAAAAATGGACAAGGGTGGCTACAGCCTAAGGGATTGGTCGCAAAAGATTGTTATGTGGGTCAAAATGGTTCCCCCTCCAAATCCTAGAAACAGTTTTGAAACATTTTCTGCAACTGTTACGGTTCCAAAGATATTCTGGCTGGCTTGTTTTCAAATTGACACTCTGTATAGCCGTAGCTTTATGCTTAAGAAGTTAAATTTATAAACATTACAGGAACGCCGTGTTATGTTAGATTTATGTGTTCTTTTTAAAATTGTTAACACACATATAAATTTCTCTGAATTACTTGAGCGGTTAAATTTTAATGTTCTTCATAATACTGGGAATAGTTCCGTTTTTCGAGAATATTTTTACCGCTGTAACTATGGTCGAGATGAACTACTTAACCTGCTGATAAGACAATTTAATCTGATTGGTGGTATTGATTGTAACCTGTCTATATATGGTATATCGTTTAATTTGTTTAAAAATAAATTAATTTCTATTAATTTAATTGTATCTCCTTAATTGTATTCAGTATTTTAAAGAATTATATTTTTATTTTCTCTTTTCTTGTATTCAACTTTGTAAAAGGTGTTTACCGTAATAAATAAATAAATAAAAATAAAATACAAACATTTGTAAAATAAATAAATATATTACAAACCTAAGCAGCATATTTTAAACTTCACTTCAAATCAGTGTTTTATACGCGTGGCGCATAAAATTTCAAGTTTTAAAAAATCTAAAGAATTGGTTTGGTCGCTCCGCTTCGCAGAGCGTTCAATCCAAATTTTCAGGTTTTTCTAAAATTGAAATTTATTAATGTTTTTTAATCTTGAAATTCTACTTCATGATTACTCTTGGAACAGAAAACACCAACGCTACATAATAGTAAATGTAACATCTTATTAATTAAGACTTACTGTTTGCAGTTTTTCCGAACATTACCGCAATTTTACACATTACCTTCATTAATTTCGAGTCTTATAAAATCCCCCGACAATAGCCGATACTTGGAAACAAAATCGTGGTCATGCATTAAGTATTTAAGTACACATTATTGTGTTGAAACTTACGGGCACGCAAACTCCCTCTTAACTTATTTAAAACGCGAGCCTGCGTTTATTGGCACGGCAAGAAGACAGCGCAGATATAGCCTCAAGATGTGGAAAGTATTAAATTTCATCGTCAATAAAACGAATAAACAACAAGAATTCTCTGTGCCAGGGTGGAAATAAAAACCAGTACAAATTGGAAAAATAAAAAAAGGTTAAACGAGATATAAACATTTGCTCAATTTGTACGGGGAAGTATAAAATTCAAGATTTTATTATTACGTTTCTGTAAATTCAGATCGAATACGTATCATATGATAAAATAAATAAGAAATGTTATTGAATTTGAATTAATTATTAAATAATAAACTTTATACAGGATATTCAGACATAAATTTAGGTCCGATTCTAATTATTTATAAAACTACAGATTTGAAGCTTGTGGAATAATGAATTATTATTACATACATTTAATAATTTAAACGAAACTGAAATAAAACATTTGTAATAATTATTAACGTACGATTAAACTTAAGCAAAAAAATAAATTTATATGTTGAATGAAAACTTGGGCAGATTTTAACTTTCTCTTAACAAATTCAATAAATAATTATATTCTTGAGTCATATTACTGTCGTTCAGGTCGGGGCGGTAGTGTGGCAATATGGCGAGGTACTAATAGGCCCGTTCAGCAGAGACAATATTGGGAGTTTACTGTTTGGGAATTCTCTGATGACAGGATTGTTAACCGTGAACGTGTTTGGGATTTTTGCAATCGTATAAAATAGACCGATCGGAGAACCGTTCATTAGGTACCAACATACATCACAAACAAATCCAAACATATTGAATGTTGAACATTTTGATGAACGGGCCCAATGTAAACACTAAACCGCTAGATGTATCATCCTACTGCATTGATAATATCATTGAGATCTGCGGGATAACATGGACTCTTAACAAAACGCAGTGTATCCAAGTTATCACAATATATCGACCGCCTTTAGGTTGTGTAAAAGCATTTATGAACAATTTGCAGGCACTTCTTGATAGCTTGCTTACCATTGGAATGCCAATAATATATGTGGCGTCTTTAACATTGATTCTATGGTAAGCGCAACAAATTTGGAGAAGATCTGTCATATTTATTTATTTATTTATTTATTTATTTATTTGGTAATAACCCAACAGACTGTAAAGTCCAATAACAGGGCTATATCATTATTACAAATTAAATACAATATAACTTATATAAATATTTAACAAATTCTACAAACGTTTAATTTAAAATTAATAAACATTGAACCTACCCGTATCACAGAAACGACTTCCACATGTATCGACCATGTGTATTCAAATATTTATACCGACTTGTCTTATGCCACTTAAACAAATAATATATCGGATCATAAAACATTATTATGCAAAATCAATTCTACTACTGCGACAAAAATTCATCATGTGAGATATCAAAGATTATATAACGAAATAAATATAAATACATTTATTAGTAATTTAAATCAAGAAGAATGGCTTCATATGTATCTTGAAGATGAGTTTGATAAAAAATTTGACGCGTTTTATAACATATTTCTGTATCGTTATAACATGAGCTTCTCGCTTTTTAAATAAAAATAAATGATAGTAATCCAAATGTTAGGTAAATTTTGAAATTTTAGATTTAAGCAAGAAATTGCATAACCTATATTCATTAAAAAATCCCTTAGCTTATACCTGAATATCTTAGACAAAACAAATATTTACGTCATCTAATATACAAAAAACTAATGTTGTTAACGAACTATTTAGTAAACAAAAAATTATAGTACGAACATTGAAATTGATACAGAAAAAGGGACTAAATCAAATTCTTTTCAACTGGCACAAACATTTAATAATTTTTTTATAGCTGAACCCATCAGTATTCAACAGAGCTTTATATCGAGACAACCGATTTACTCAACTATTTAAACGGTTTGGATTGATTGAGTTACTTGAAGATAATTATACTTTGATTAAAAAACACTTAGAACCTTTCTTCAATACTTTATTTTGTAACCAAATGTACATTTCGGACACGAAGTGTCCATTATCAATGGTTTGATACTAATACCAATTAGTATCAAACCATTGATAATGGACACTTCGTGTCCGAAATGTACATTTGGTTACAAAATAAAGTATTGAAGAAAGGTTCTAAGTGTTTTTTAATCAAAGTATTTAAACGGTTTCATCTTCTTTATTCTTAGAACCATACACTGAAATTGAACTTCGCGATGTAATATTAAGACAATTTAAGAGTAATCGGTCGCCTGGATTTGATGATATTCCTGATCATGTAATTAAAACAGCTGCTTATCAACTTCTAAGACCCTTAACATACTTGATTAATATTTCGTTCGAAACAGGATCTTCTTCAAGTTAAGTAAATATAGAAATAGAATCGAAAGCAACAGTGACAGTGCTCTTAATTATAGTGTGTTTTTAGTTAGAAAAACCCAATTTTAATTCTTGAATTTTGGTGAGCTTACTGTGTATCCTATCACGTACATATTTTAAAAATCTCTTAAAATTCGCGTAAAAAAGCAAAATAATTTCTAAATCCTCTCTATGGAAAATGTCTATACTGATATTAAATTAATACTCGTAGTTTACTTTTTTCTACAGGCACGAGTAAATCAGTATCTGCCAATTATTTTGTAGAGGTCAATACACTAGTGTTACCGGCGTTTTATCGAAACCGCCGTAACTTGTTATTATTTTATTTTCATTCGCGAAAACATCGGACTCCAATTGTTTTGCTCATTTCAATTTCATAATCATTTTAATTCCAAATGACTCAAGTTCGTAACCATTCATTCGATGTTCTTTTGTATATATTTATTCTCTGTAAATATTTACTTGTGTACATTTTGCGCCGAACGAACGTGACCGAAACAATAGTAACTTTCGAACAACCCCCATCATAAACCGCGCGGCCAGCATCGGCGAACTTTACAACCCCGAGGACGGCGGCCGTTGGAAAGACCCCGAACCCCGAGGACACGCGCAATAAATATTATTGCGCCTAGGGCCACGCTGAGGGGTTTACGACACCCCAAGACAATGGGTAACTCGGAACCCGCGGAAATCCGAAAAACCCTAGGAAACAAAGAAGGGCCCGCACATCTGCTACACAGGCATCATCGAACACCGGAGCGGTCAAAAACCAGGGGCCCAAAACTTTTCTGCCTTTAGGTAGTTGCCGACTCCACCCTCTGCTTCCTCCACCACCGTTTCTTCGTCATCATCCTCACCCCCAAGAAAAGTGGCGGGAAGGAAAATAGCGGTGGTCGAGGAAAGAGGAAGTCAGAGAGGGCAGTTGGTTCTCGAGCAGCAGTCAAATCAGTCAGTTTCGAATCACCAGGAGAGTCAGTCGAGTCAGCTAATCATCAGCATCAGTTCCAGTTTTTTTAACACCAAACAGTAGATTTTTAATCATCGCGAGTTAGTGAGTTAGTCCAGGACTTCATTTCCTCAGTGTCGTGAATCATTCAGTACATATTGTAAGTCGTCGCGTCACATCGTAATTATCAGTCACGATCATTTATTTCATTTATTAACAATAACTTCATATCACGTATTGTACACTCTTTGTTATTTTTGTTGTCGTTGTGTTATTAATAAATATTATATAATTGTTTTTGGGAAAATCAGTAAATTCATTTTTAAATTCATTTCTAAAAACTCGACCAAACCTTTTTTTTATTAATAACAAAAGTGCGTGCAGCTCAAAGAAGCCAATAGGTAAGTCTATTTATTATATTTTTATGCGTATTCGAACCCTGAGCTATCGGAGTGTTACGGCGGAACGTCTTGAACGTGCATACTCATGCTCTTTAATTTAAATAAAAGCACAGATAATACAAGACGCTCCGACCCCCCCGATAACAATTTGGCGCCCAACGTTCAAAATTTGTACAAATTTTCAACCCGCATTTAGCATTAACAATTGACGCCAACGTTCAAAATTTAATTCTAAATTAAACCCTACGACAAATTTGTTATAAATTTAAACTCAATTCCCGATAACAATTTTTCGCCCAACGTGTACAAATTTTTATAAATTTTTAACCCACGACCCTGCATGCACCAAATAACATTTTAGCTCCCAACGAGCAAAATTTTGACAAATTTTCTGCATTTAGCGATATAATTTTGACTCCCATCGTGGAAAATTTTTACAAATTTGAATCTACGACCCTGCATTTAGTGATAACATTTTAACGCCCAACGCTCAATCTTAATCCTTGACCCTACATTTTTCAAAATAACATTTTGGCGTCCATCATATAATATTTTTCAAATTTTAGCCCACGACTTTAAAATTGCCGTTAATAATTTATCATTTACAAAAGCAACTTTAATTTTCAACTGGCAAACATTTGATTTTCTTGTTACAAATAACATTTTGACGCACAACTCATTTTTGTCATTTATCTTAAATTCATCAGTGAGGCATTAAACATTTCATCACCTAACGCATTTTATTCATTTACTTATTTAAGTATTTCACTTCGTCTGAAATCATTTTAGTATATTACTTTAAAATAACATTTTAGACCACAACAATTTATTTTAGTTAGTATTAACTTAACTTGGGACTTAAGTATAATCTTGTAATTTTTTTTTACAATTCATCTGGCTTGTAATATTTCGACGTGATTTTCGTCTCATACCTGTTAGTAGCACAACATTCATTATTTAAATTTAATTTAAATCATAAAAACATTTACAGTCTCATTCATTCTTTTACATATTCTACTGATTAAATTTATTTTAAAATTCATAGAAATTCCGAAACCACTCGAGCTGACAAACGTTCGTTTTTCTAAAGAATATTTTGACTCTCAGCCTTCATTAAATTTTTTAAATTGTAAACTCACCATTTTGAAACACAAACTGATTTCCAATTAACATTTTGGCACCGAATTCATTTGTATGTTTTTTTTTAAATTTAAATCATTCAGACATAAAATCATTTAGCTAAATAGCAATTCATCGTCTACCAAAATTTTTTGTTACTTAATACATTTTTTTTTAAATTGGTCTGAACACATTTTAATGTGAAAGTCAAATTTCATGATTTAAATTTAATTCAAATCCATCAAGTCTTAACACTTTGGCGCATAACTTGGTACACATTCATATATTTTATTAATTTTAATCATATTTCAATTTAAAATTCATTAATTTAGCTCACCAAGTATTCTCATACCTACTAACAGCTATTATTTTATATTTTAATTATTGACGTACATCCCAATTACAAGTTAACTTCCCAACATCATATTAATAAGCATTTTTTAAATATTTTTTTCTTATTAATATCATCACATGTATATACATTTTTATGCATATTTTCATGTACATAACCATTTGTGTGTTTTGGTTTATTCTGTTATAGGTGATCATTATTATCTACGCTATACTCATATTTAATTATTTTTACAATCATTATTTTTAAATCATTTTAAATCACGACGGGGCCGTGTACCCCAGAAAATTTCATTTATTTTACATAATCAATTCAATGCACTCAATCAATTCAAGTAATTGATCATTTTATTGGATTTTCTTTAATCAACATTTTAAATTTTAGTGTATTGATATTCATAAATTATTCATATTATTTTAATTATTAGTTTAATTTAAAATTACAACGGGGCCGTATACAAGAAGTAATTATTTCTTTTTACTTTATGCTTCTTAAATTCATTTTAAATTTAGTTTTTTTCATTTTAAGTCTATAATTTTTTTGTAATAATTATTATTCATCTTATAGCTATTTCATAAATGTTGGTTATATATTCATTCAATCATAGACTTAATTTTAATCACGACGGGGCCGTGGTCAACAATTGTTGTGATATTTCATTCATTTGGCTATTTGTAAATATATATACATATTTAATCACGACGGGGCCATTGTCAAATTTTATTACATTAATTAAGTTTTAACAGTAGTTAATCATAACAACATTTTCAGCATTTTTTTTTTACGTTTAGTTAATCAAAACTAATTCAAAATTATTTTCATTTTGATTAATTGCATTTTAATAATCTAAATTAGTTATAATTTAATTTCGTGTTGTTAAATTAGTTAATTTATCATTTTATTAATTTTTTACATATTCGTTTTAATTCATTTACACTAATTTCACGGGGGAAATTAAATTCAGATTTAACCAATAAATTTAAATCAAATCAATGATGCCTACATCGAGATACACCGATTTGCCTAACGTCAGCCATAACCCGTCTTTAATGCACCAAACCGACCGCCAAGTCATCCCACCGCCCTCAGATTTTATCAACCGGAGGCAGCATTTCGACGAAATTATGTTTGCGGACGAATTCATCGACGTTCCCCAGAACCGTACAGAAATTAATCGTACTGAATCCAGGCATTCACATCTCGAGGTTCAGGTGAATAACCGACTCCCACCGCCCCCAGGATTCATTTACCAGCAGGTTTTGGTACCTGCCACAGACACTCAGCGCCAGCAGGAACACCAAAACGTGCCGCTAAATGGCGAACTTCTAGGTACGAGTACACGTGCAGAATCGCGAAACTCGCTTCAGGATGCCGTACAGCCACCGGAATCCCCGAGCGACAACCTGTACCGCGAATTCCTGGAGTTCAGGGACCACCATCGCCGACAGAAAGAGTACGAGGAGATTCGCCGCCAAACTCAGCGCGAGTGCTTTGAGCTCATCAGGGAGTTCAAGCGCCAGGAGCCCTCCCACATCGACTTCTTCGACGGCAGAAATCCCGTGCCATTCCTGGACGGAATAGAACGCGAGTTCGCAGGTTTAAATCTCTCGGAAAGAGAGAAACATCGCCGCACGCTTGCACGAATGACGTCATCCCAGCAAGAAGAGTACGGGAGTTTCTTCCAAGAGGGAATTTCGTGGGAACGTGCAGCATCCCTCTTGTGCGACGCCATCGACCCGGACACCATTCAATATGAGGAATCTGTGGAAATGTTGACGAGGAAGCAAAACAACACAGCACCGGGGCCGTTCGTGTTGAGAAAGCAGGTGCTATTTAAAAACCACGGTGCTAATCTTTCGGAAACCTACATGACGAAAGTAACCTGGAGGTTATCGTCAGAGAGGTTGCGTCACGACCTCGTTTTCCGCCCAGCGACGATGGAAGAATTCGTTAGGAAAGCTGTGAGTTTAGCGAGACAATTTCACAACATTTCGCACAAAAGCGAAATCCCGAAGGAGCTGCCCCACCATCATCATAGACAATCCCCCAGGAAAACCCCGTATACACAACGCCGCAATGATCATTCCTGGAACCAAAATCAGCATTCCTCTAATCAAAACCAACATTCCTCAAACCAAAATCACAATTCCTCGTATCCCACCCGCCACCCTCAAATAAATAACCCGTCTTCCTCACACACAAAACATCAACCAACACACACACAAGCTAATCGTCCGTCTTCCCCACAAACCAACCGTCATCCTCAACTTCCACCCAGAAATCGCGATAATCGAGCCGTAAACAATGTTCAAACCCAGGAGAACCGCCCACGCACGCCTCCACGTCAAAACATGCAGAATAAGCGGCCAGTTACACCACCACGTCGAGGAGAAAATAATTCTATTAGCCAATCACCGTCGGCTCAACACTCATCGTCACAGGATAAGCGACCAAATTCACCACCTCCTCCTTTTTGTTTGAAATGCAAAAAGGGTTATCACTGGCACAACCAATGCAGAAATGTGTCGGGAAACGGGACAGCGGGCGGCCAGTCATCAAATCACCGGAATTAAATTCTCGACTTCCCACCGCCCGACAAAAACGACCTTCACGCCATCCCACAACCGATTCCCGCACGTCGCCGCAGAAGACGCCCACCGGACCGACAGGAAGAAGAGGATGAGGACATCGACGATCCCGTCACAGCACCACCAACCAGTCCCGAGCCAGATTCACAGGAATAAAACCCCATAGACGTTTTGTGCGCGAAAATTCCTGTGAGTCACACATGCTGTGATTCATTTACGAACGCTTAAGTGTGTAATTCATCCCGTTCAGTTTTTTTTCTATAGACGCTTTAGTGTGCTTGGAATTTATCGAACATTTGTCATAGTGTAAAATCAATTATACATTATAAGTGCAGTGAAAGACAATACGAACTTTTAAATAAGACGACAACTGTACAGAATAACACCCCCGAATCAGACAACGAAGTAAATCACCCTACAGGATGAGGGTTACATCTAGACACATCCTGTGACGCCGGACGGTAACCAGTTTTCATCTCCGTCTCAGGGAAAAATCACCGTAATTCATTTTCCCTTACGCTGGCGTATATAACAAGAAAAGTCTCAAATTCAAGGCGTCGAGACGCATATTCGCTTGCCGCCAGCAAAACCTGTCAATGGGCAGTATCCCCATTGTGGCGCCCAAACACAACGTTCCTGGCTCATCTTCGGATCCGCATCACAACATGCTAACCAGGACGTTTCATCCAGCCGTTCCCATTATTAAATGGATTACGTCGCAACCAGGCGTAATTCGAACGCTGGAATACATGGATGTTGCTGAGCAATGTTTACCTCGGAACGCGTTATTTCCCATCATGCCAGCACTCCACATTTTCATCATCATCTGGCTCATCGTCGGGTACTCCAGGCGCATCCACCAAATATTATTCATGCCCTGGCCACCAATCTCGAAACAGGTGCTTGCCGACGGCACACGCAGTCCCGGCACCTCCACCAGATGATTCGTCGAGACCTGGACATCATCCCAAAGCAGGTGTTCGCAACACCATACAAAGACGTCAACCCGACGCCTCCACCAGGTTCTCATCAAGAAGGTTGCAGATTTTTTTCCTGTGCAGGATGCACACGATTTGGCAGGAAGAACATAGGCTGATGCCTGAGCTTCATCACCGTTCATCATTCTGCGCCTTCCACATCGAAAATACATGGATGTAAGATAACATTGTATATACTGTGTATATGTTAGTTTTAAGCATTTCCATTCATTTATTCATGTAAACGAACTTTACTCATTTACGGGGCCGAATTGTTACCGGCGTTTTATCGAAACCGCCGTAACTTGTTATTATTTTATTTTCATTCGCGAAAACATCGGACTCCAATTGTTTTGCTCATTTCAATTTCATAATCATTTCAATTCCAAATGACTCAAGTTCGTAACCATTCATTCGATGTTCTTTTGTATATATTTATTCTCTGTAAATATTTACTTGTGTACATTTTGCGCCGAACGAACGTGACCGAAACAATAGTAACTTTCGAACAACCCCCATCATAAACCGCGCGGCCAGCATCGGCGAACTTTACAACCCCGAGGACGGCGGCCGTTGGAAAGACCCCGAACCCCGAGGACACGCGCAATAAATATTATTGCGCCTAGGGCCACGCTGAGGGGTTTACGACACCCCAAGACAATGGGTAACTCGGAACCCGCGGAAATCCGAAAAACCCTAGGAAACAAAGAAGGGCCCGCACATCTGCTACACAGGCATCATCGAACACCGGAGCGGTCAAAAACCAGGGGCCCAAAACTTTTCTGCCTTTAGGTAGTTGCCGACTCCACCCTCTGCTTCCTCCACCACCGTTTCTTCGTCATCATCCTCACCCCCAAGAAAAGTGGCGGGAAGGAAAATAGCGGTGGTCGAGGAAAGAGGAAGTCAGAGAGGGCAGTTGGTTCTCGAGCAGCAGTCAAATCAGTCAGTTTCGAATCACCAGGAGAGTCAGTCGAGTCAGCTAATCATCAGCATCAGTTCCAGTTTTTTTAACACCAAACAGTAGATTTTTAATCATCGCGAGTTAGTGAGTTAGTCCAGGACTTCATTTCCTCAGTGTCGTGAATCATTCAGTACATATTGTAAGTCGTCGCGTCACATCGTAATTATCAGTCACGATCATTTATTTCATTTATTAACAATAACTTCATATCACGTATTGTACACTCTTTGTTATTTTTGTTGTCGTTGTGTTATTAATAAATATTATATAATTGTTTTTGGGAAAATCAGTAAATTCATTTTTAAATTCATTTCTAAAAACTCGACCAAACCTTTTTTTTATTAATAACAAAAGTGCGTGCAGCTCAAAGAAGCCAATAGGTAAGTCTATTTATTATATTTTTATGCGTATTCGAACCCTGAGCTATCGGAGTGTTACGGCGGAACGTCTTGAACGTGCATACTCATGCTCTTTAATTTAAATAAAAGCACAGATAATACAAGACGCTCCGACCCCCCCGATAACACTAGCATTATCCTCTGTACTCACATTTTGTGTTCCTAGTCCGTGGGCTTAGTCTTAGTGTCAGTTAATCACCCTGATCGCCCCCTGGGTGTTGTGTCCCTGTACCTTATTGTATATTTTTTTATATGTACAGGTCCATTTTTTACATCTATCCCGTCTTTTATTCCGCCAAATTCGTCAAGTATGTCTCGTGTCTGTGGTCGCTGTAATTGTTATTTAGCACCTCGCAGTAAAGCTTTAAAATGTGGCAATTGTAATTTACGTTTTCCCGTTGATTGCTTAACCGAATTATCCCTATAAGATGTAGCATCTTACATTGAAGCGTAAAAAAATAAATGGTAACGGGTCCAAGTGGAAATGCAATAAGTGCACTCAGCCAGTGCGCGCGGCGCGCTCATCTCTTGGCGCACAATCAGCTAACCCCGCTCCATTTAACGCAGATCTCAACGAGCGCCTAATCGATTCAATTCGTACAGTACAGGGTGTCTACGCTAAACCGTTCGTTAAAAGTTTATGGAGTTGCCGTTGCACTAAAAATTTGAAAAAAATCCTTGTCATACGGTTGACCAGTTCTCCTCATGTGAAATATTTTCAACTTTGTATCACTTCCGGTTCTACCGGAAGTAGCACCAAATTTGGTATTTTAAATAAAACGCCCTATATATTAGTAATTTTTTGTATTCCTCGTTTAAATAGCAACATATTTTATTCGAACATATGTGCACTTATCTCTCATAGTTTTCAAGCAAAAAAAATATTTCTAAAATTTTGACCTCTAAAAGGCATCTTGAAATCTGTCTGTAACTTCTCTTGAAGGTAAAATAAAAATATGATTTATATCTCTACTTGAACCCTGAGGATGCCTCTATAAGTGTATTAATCTGAAACTATCAATTTTGACAATAAGTGTTCTTAAAATGTCAATATCGAAGTGCCCTCTTTAATATCTCGTAATTCAATTTTTATAAATGGAATGACTCATTTTTTATCACGTGGTACGATTGCTGGGAACATTTCCTACAAAAAAGTATTAACAACTACACTCCTAAAGCAAGTTGTTTTCGAATTATTTCGAAGATTTGTTTTTCGTTGCATTTATGCGGGGAATAATGCGCGCATAAGTCGTAACTGAATTTTAGTAGGCAAGTAGTAATGCTTTTGTTTTGTCGCGTATGTAATGCGAAATGTCAAATAATAAACAGAATTAGTACAAAATTTTACAGGAATCAACAAAATGAATAAATACACTCATCAACAAATTATCAATGTATTCTTTATACATGGCAACTGCGATAGAATTGTTACTCGAACATGCAGAATATTTGATGAAGCTTATCCACATTTGCCGCTGATAAATAAAACGAGATTTAAAAGATTGGAATCAAATTTTGTTCAATTAGTATTTGCCATGTATATAGAATAAATTGATAATTTGTTGATTTGTGTAATTATTCATTTTGTTGATTTCTGCAATACTTTGTACTATTTTTTTTATTATTTGACATTTCGCAATACAATTGCGACAAAACAAAAGCATACTACTGGCCTACTAAAATCCAATTGTGACTTATGCGACGAAACATTTCAGTGAAACAACAAAACTCCTTCAATTTGAAGTATATATTTACGAATTTTCTAGAGCCCTTGCCTCGTTAGATTGGGTAAACATTTTGAAGAGTGATGATATTGATGTTATTGTGGAATTTTTTATAAAATAGTAGCTGAACTTATTTCTGCGTTTACCCCAATCAAACGTATAAGACAATCATGATATCCATCATGGTTTACGAATGATCTGATTGGGCTCATTAATGATAAAAAAAATGCTCATAAAAGATATAAATGCAATCAAACTTCTGACAATTATCGTCAATTTAAACAACTGCGAAATGCTTGTGATCATCTAATAACTAATTTATATAATAAATTCATTAAATCAGTCAATTCCAATATTTCAAACAACTCGAAGCAGTTCTGGAATTTTGTAAGGGCCAAAAATCGCGATTTGTGTTACCCAGAAGTAATGCACTACAATAATGAAACTAGCAGTGATGGTTCGGAGTGCCTAAATCTTCTTGCGAATTTTTTTTCATCAGTTTACAATTACGATTCAACGTCAAACATACCTATACAGAATTTTGACAAAGAGGTGATTGATGTTCCTTGAAATATCACTAAAAGTGAAGTGTTTAGTGGCATTGAATCTATTTAAGCTAATAGTAACCCCAGGCCCGATGGTGTACCCTCTATTTTTATATAAAAATTGTATTTATTCATTAACTACACCTCTTTTCCTAATTTTTAGTTATTCTTTAAATAAAAGTATCTTTCCCAACATATGGAAAAGAAGTTATGTAATACCAATTTTCAAATCAGGCAGTAGAGACAATGTTTGTAATTATAGAGGTATCACTATACAATCTTGTATACCCAAGCTTTTAGATAAACGTAGATCATCAAAACTGGAATGGATGACTAGACATGTATTAATTAACGAAGAACGTGGTTTTCGTGGAGGCCGATCTACCACTTCCAATTTATTGTGTTTTCAAGATTATATTACTAACTCTATGGAAAATAAGTATTCAGTTGACACGGTGTATTTGGACTTCTCTAAAGCTTTTGATAAGGTATCACATAATATTTAATTATCAAAATTAAGTGCATTAAGATTTAACCAATCAGTCATCTCATGGTTTCGGAGCTTTTTACAAGGCTGTTCACAATGTGTCAAAATAAAAAACCATCTCGCTGACATCTTCTGCGTTCCTTCTGTGGTACCCCAGGGATCGCACTGTGGTCCTTTATTATTCCTTATTTATATTAATGACATCTCTTTATCAATTAAATTCTCAAATTTTCTATTATTTACTGATGATCTAAAGTTATTTAGAGAAAAACGCGATGTTGGTGATTGTCTTTTACTTTAAAATGATCTTTCCTCCTTAGCTAACTGGTGCATTTTAAACGGTCTCAGTTTCAATATTGACAAGTGTAAATCTCTAACTTTTTCACGTAAGATAGTAACATGCGATTTTAATTACCATATTGATGGCAAAATGGTTTTAAAAGTTAATATAATGAAGGACCTTGGGGTTTGGTTTGCCGCTAAACTCAATTTCGAACATCATATTAATTTTATATGTAATCGCGCGGCTAAAATGCTAGGGTATATTAATCGTTTGTCTAGGGATCTGTCAGTATTGTCATTTAAAATTGTATATTTTGAATACGCTTCATGTGCATGGAGTCCGTATCAAAAGATATATATCAAACGTATTGAAGATGTTCAAAGCAAATTTATTAAATATCTACCATTTAAGTCGAGACATAATAATGTAAATAATGTAAATGTTAGCGTTGATTTTAATATTGATCAACTATGTTGCAGGCGGTACTTTGCTAATATGTCATTACTTTACAAACTATTTAATGGGGACATCCAATGCCCGGCTCTTCTTTCCCGCATGTGTTTTTCTATAAAATTTGATAATCGCTTATGTCGGAACCCGCCGCTGTTTCGCATACCGTTCCATAACACGAATTATGGTTTCCACACTCCGACTACACATCTTATGCGTACAGCTAATTCTTTGTTAATTTATCCTGACTTTGATATTTTTTGTAATACATTTCCCCAGTTTATGAGAATTGTTAAAAGATCACTCTGTTGTCATTAATGTTTTTGTTTCTATCTTTTGTATTAAATTGTTATTTTGTAAAATATTTTTATTCTGTAAAATGGTACATCCGTGAATAAAGGTTTATTTATTTATTTATTTATTTAAGTGTTGTTGTTACTTTATATAAAAAGAATGATAAAAGAAACATTTTAAATTATAGACCGGTTTCACGAGTATCAGTATTTTTTTAAATGTTTGAACTTTGTATGATGAACCGGTTATTAAATTTCTTAAAAAATACAACATATTAAACAAATCACTTTAATAAAACACTTAATTTGTTTAGATTTCAAAATTATCGTTTTGAAACCTAAACAAAATAAGTGTTTTATTAAAGTGATATGCTAGAGTTTCAACAACTAACAGCCTCAACTATACAGTATATTAAGTAAAAGCTAACATGGATTTTGAAGTGGAAAATCAACGACAACCGCCATCCATTCATTTTATCATAGAATTATTAAATATCTAGATATTGGCGAATATCCTACTAATTTCTTTTTAGAACTTAGTTGAGCATTCGACTGTGTCGATAACGAAATACTGCTCGCAAAACTGAACCTGTATGGAATCAAAGGAGTCGCCCAGCGGTAGTTTAGCCAATATCTAGAAAATAGAAAACAGTGTGTTCGTATTACCAACAATAACTCCAAAACCTTGTCATCATCCACAAATATAAAACTTGCTGCGCCTCAGGGTTCTATCTTGAGACCCATTCTATTTATCATTTTCATAAATGACATTGTCAATATGGTACCTAGCGATACATCGGTTGTCGTGAGTGATCAAAATGATGATCTGTTAATTAAAAATTTGTAACATTACTATGCTAAACTTATATAATTGGTTTTCTAATAACTAATTGTTAATTAACTCAACCAAAACTTCTTACATGCGATTCAGGACTAAACAACAAAAACTAAACGATGACTTAAATATAAATTTGATAATATGACACTAAACTGCAGTAAAATAAAATTCTTAGGACTGGAGATCGATAGCTGTGTGGACTGGAAAACTTAGTGCAATAATGTTATTAAGAGTCTGAATAAAATATCGTATGAAATGAAATGTTTAGGAACTGTTCACAGACATGTAAACCAGTTTTTCAAAAATTCAAAATTTAGCCATTTCCATGTTTAGTAATTTTTGAACTGTTACTAAATACTTATCAAAATAGGCAACGATTTTTAATCAACAGTGATATCACTCTTACGGTACGAGGGCAGTTAAAGACATTCATATCGCCCGCTACCGCCTAAATGTTTCCAAATCTTCTTCGACTATATTGGGACATATATTGGGACCTAAATTATAGAACAATTTACCAAGTGATTTAAAAAATATTTCTTCTATAAATATATTTAAAAAACATAGAAAGCATATCTGTTAAACCATATGCACTATAACTTAAATGAAATTAAAATTTCTATGACGCTTCGAATGCTATAACACTAAATGTATATTTGTATGTATATTGTATTATATTAGTCCATGGAATAAAGATTCGTATTATTATTATTATTATAAATAAAAACATTTTTTTATATACCCACGTATACCAATAATACTTATTCTTGAACTCTGATTTATTTTTTTTACGTTGTATACGTTAATAACCTAGTTTTAAAATTTATTATTCCAACATATTTACAAGAAATGTGTTGTAGTCAGTTCATTTTGATTTTCAATGCAAATCCACGATTAGACCTTGAAAGAGCAAACTGGTACCTCGATGCTGACCAACGCTGACCTGTAATGTGACCTCAGAGCCATGTTGCGTATGTGTGTGTGTGTGTGTGTAATTTCTTGTGCTCGTACCCTCATCCAGATAAACAATCATCATTAAAGTACGTGCATATTGGATATTCTTTTCTCTAAAAACCCAGGATACAAAAATTGTATACATAAATATTATAGAAGAAGAAGAAGCAACATTAATTTGATAAGAATATTACATTATTTAAATTGATTAAGTAAGGTGAAGATCAAGTTAATTGATAAATAAAGCACTAATAATGTTTCATTACACTTATGTTTTACTTACAAGTAACTTACTTTGGAAGGAAAATAAAAGTCAGAAGATAGGTTATTAGTGCTTTCTTTATCAATTAAATTTAATCTTCGCGTAACTCACTTTATCAATTTAAGTTATTATTTGCTAAATTTATTTATTTAATGCAAGCAGAGGAGTTCAAATTTCTTAAATTTTAGTTTGTACGTATTGTTTAAAAATAAACGACCACTTTATGCATTAATAAACGAAATCGTCTCGTAAACCAGAAATAGTTGATTTTATTGACATACAAGGATTTTTTCTTTTAAGTGTACATATGGATGCACTGTAAATTTTCCGATATTTGTTGTTTCTTAAAAGAGTTCTAGTTAAAACTTTAAACGAGTGTTCTCCACTCACAGACTAAGGATAAAGTAAAATTTCGAGTTTAGAAAAGCTCCGTGAAAATTTGTCGAGGGTCGCGCAGCGACTCGAGACAAATTTTCTGGGCTTTTCTAAACTCGAAATTTTACTTCATGCGCCACGCGTATAAAACACTGATTTCAAGTGAAGTTCAAACATACATACATTTTACAATATTTTAGTGTTTTATACGCGTGGCACATGAAGTGAAACTTTGAGTTTAGAAAAGCCCCGTGGCCTTTTTCTAAACTCGAAATTTTACTTCATGCTTAGCCTGGGAGTGGAAAACACTGATTCAAAGCTTCAAATTAAACTCTCTTAATAAACTACGAATATCCGAAGATTTAAGTATTCAAGTGAATTTCAAATTTACACAAATTTTACAATATTTTAGTGTTTTATACGCGTGGCACATGAACTAAAATTTTGATTTTAGAAAAGCCCAGAAAATTTGTCACGGCTCGCGAACCTCGACAAATTTTCACCGGGCTTTTCTAAACTTAAAATTTTACTTCATGCTTAGCCTGGGAGTGGAAAGCACTCATTTAAAGCTTAAAATTGAACTCTTTTATTAAACGACGAGTATCCGAAGATTTAAATATATACGCTGTAATTGCGATATGTATACTAAAAAGAAAAAAAAAAGAAAGTGTATAATTGACGGTTCTTTTATATCTGTATGAAAAGACACACACAACCTACTAGTTTTTAAACACACCTTATATGGACATCGTACATTTACGAGGACAGTGTGGTTTTAATTGGAAAATACATGCCGTTAGATATTGGCAAAAATCGAACTTTTTTTCCAGAATTCAATGTATGTGCTGGTGACCCAATTTTCAATAATTGGCAATCAGTAATAGCGGTAGTGTAATAAATGTACGTGTATGCGAGTTTGATTAGCAATCTCGGGTGATTTATCCAAGCATCCGTGGACTCGTGTGAATGCAGTAATGCGATTGTCAAACTTTTATCGAGAAAGTAATTGGTTTCAATTATGGCCGAGGCTCTCTCTCTCTCTTTTCACTCCAACCGGTACTAGATTTCGGTCGTGAATGACCGAAAGGCGCAACGCGCATAATGATTCAAACGCAGAATGCCACAAACAATATTATTACGGGCAACAATTGAGAAAGAGGGGAATACGTTGGAATAAAGTGTACGTAATGTTTCTGATGGAGAGGGCCTTTGGCAATGGCACGGAAAATAACTGGCCTCTTTCTCCTCCTATCATCCTTTACATGATACATGACTTCTAAGGTGCAGTTACTAAAATTGGCTGAAGTGAACAAAGTTCATCAATAGCAGCATTCCTTTCACTATATTTTGCACCCTTACTTTTAAAATGTAATTTTTGCATAAAATGTCTTGATGTTCAAAACTTTACATAACTCCGATTGATTAAAATGGCATAGTTTCATATATAAAATTACGAACATGTTATTCGTGAAAATGCAAACAATGTCTTAATTAATAACATGTTCGTAATTTTATATATTATGTTTAAAGTGTGCAAACTATAAGAAGCCCAAGGTTATTTTCTCTAACTCAAATAGTTTTGAATTTGAATTATTCTCGTTTGGCAAGACATATGTTTTTTAGTTTTTTTCATTTTTAAGAATCATCAAGTACCATCGGTGGAAACAAAATGTTGGGACATGTTAAAGTTTTTTAGTGTGTATCAAACATTGGACTTGTCAGTTAATTGTCATTTGGTGTGTCGAAAATTAAAAAAAGTGTTTCAATAATTCCTTTCATTTACATATTTATATTGATACTTTCATAACCTGAATTTAAAAAACCTAACTTTAGCGATATAAATTTAGTTATGATTGACATTATCCAGTTTTCAATTTGTCACAATATTTTATGTCCACCGATGGTACATGGAAAATTAACAACATTTAAAGATCTTTCATCTTTACGCTGACAAAATCATTGTTTTTATAATCTTTTTTTAAATTCCATAAATAATCTTTCATTATTTATATAATGTTATCATCAAATACTAGCGATTGTTTTGCGAATAAGATTTTAGCATAATTTATTTAGCTATTAAACATGTGTGTATGTTAATGAAGCGGTTATGAAATTGCGTTCTTAAATCGAGCCGAACAATGTAACAATAGTTCGAGTGATCATTACTGTTCAGGTTAACTATTTCGCAAACGTGAACAATGAACTTGTGCAATGAAAAACAAAGGCCGTTTCCTTTTATGTTCTTCCTTGTTTCCTACATGGATGGGCCTTTTCAATGGGCGATTGTTCGAAAGGCGCGCGCGTTAAATTTTTATGTTTTAGGGAAAATTATGCCTAAATTCAAACAATTGATGCTTTTCTAAAAATATAGTATAGAAAGGTATTGGTATATTGTGAAGTTCTTGAATAGGCCATAGAAACAAACGATTCCATTATCGCTATTTTTTTGTATTAAATCAAACACTTATTACATTCAAAAATATTACATTCTTTCTTCATACTGCGGCTTCTTCGGGTGAAAATTAAGATAAAAAAACAAAGGTAAAATGAACTTTCAACTATTATCAAACCACCAAAAATTAATTTATCGGTTCCATTATATTTTTACAACAGAATTGTATTTCCTTATCAGTGGCGGCTCGTGAGAATTTTTATTGGTGGTGTCAGCCCCATCATAAACATAAACATTGATTTTTTATATTAAGTATACATATTTCGATCCGCATGCATTTTCAGGCATTCGTTGTTTTTTAATGAGTTCAATTTGAAGCTGCCAAGGAGTGTTTCCAATCCTCGCTTAAGCCTAAAGTAAAATTTTGAGTTTAGAAAAGCCTAAAAATTTCGTTTGGTCGCGTAGCGAAACGGAGCGAAGCGGAGCGACCAAACTAAATTTTCTAAACTCAACATTTTACTTCATGTGCCAGGCGTATAAACCACTGAAATATTGTGAAACTTAAACTATTTTTGTTTAGCAGTATATTCTTAACCCTGCTTTAGCAGTGAATTTTTAATACTGATTCAGAAGTATATTTTTAATTTCACAATATTTTAATATTTTATACGCGTGGGGCATGAAGTAAAATTTCGAGTTTAGAAAAGCCTGAAAATTTGGTTTTGTCCTACACACCAACTTTTCAGACTTTTTTTTCTAAACTGAAAATTTTACTTTATGCTTAATTTGCTTTAGTAATATATTTTGAACTTGACATAAAATCAGTAATTTATACGCGTGGCGCATAAAGTAAAATTTCGAGTTTAGAAAAGCTTGAAAATTTGGTTTGGTCACTTCTCTTCGCTACGCGACCAAACCAAATTTTCAGGTTTTTCTAAACTCGAAATTTTACTTCATGCTTAATCTGGGATTGGAAACACTCGTTAAAAGCTTCAAATTAAACGCTTTAGAAAAAGATTAAATGTTTGAAGATTTTCAACTTATTCACCAGCATTTGTAAACAGAAAAAAAAATCCCTTCACATAAAACTATATTTTAACATTTCTTTGAAGAATGCTAAAATTGATTGAAGTCTATGTAAATTCATTGAAATTTATGAAGCATTAATAAACATGTACATTATTCATAACGTGCACATTTAAGGTAAATTTGCATTAATAAACGTACACATTATCGATAACGTGCACATTCAAAGGTAATCCGCGCCAATAAACGTAACGTACGAGTTTATGCGAAAGAGGAAATACGATGAGATGATTTCAACTTGTAACTGTATAAAAAAGGTTATCAATAACGTGCACAATTAAAGTTATTTCACATCAATTAATGTGTACATTTAAAGTTAATCGCATCAATTAACGTACACGTTATCGATAACGTGCACATTCAGAGGTAATCTGAATCAATAAAAGTGTACGTTACCGATAACGTGTACATTTAAAGTTAATTTGCATTAATAAGCATGTACGTTATCCATAACATGCACATTTAAAGTTAATTATGGTAGGTAAGTAAGTAATCTGCGCCTATAAACATGTACGTTATCGATAACGTGTACATTTAAAGTAAATGCGCATCAATAAAAGTGAACGTTATCGATAACGTGCACTATTAAAGTTAATTTTCATTAATAAACGTACACTTTATCGATACCGTGCACATTCAAAGGTAATCTGCGCCTATAAACGTGTACGTTATTGATAACGTGCACATTTAAAGTTAATCTGCATCAATAAAAGTGTACGTTATCGATAGCGTGCACATTTAAAGTTAATTCGCATTAGTAAACGTAAACGTTGCCTATAATGTGCACATTTTAAACTTAATTTGCATCAATAAACGTGTACGGTATCCATAACGTGCACAATCAAAGTTAATTCGCATTAACCCATTAAGCTCCATGGATGCATTCACGCAACATAATTCATTGTTTGTTAAATAAATTACTAAATAAATTAATTTGGTATATTACACTTTTTGATCTGACTTAAAAATGTATGAACAAAATTATTATTTAAATATTTCGATTATTGCTCATTTAAAAAAAAAGAAAATGTCAGTGTATTTCTAACTTCGCGCATGAAGTAAAATTTCGAGTTTAGAAAAGCCCCTTGAAAATTTCTACGCGGGGCTTTTCTAAACTCGAAATTTTACTTCATGCTTAGTCTGGGAGTGGACAACACTCGTTTAAAGGTTCGTTCATGCGTCACGCGTATATAACAGTAATGTAACGAGAAATTTGAAAACACACAAAACAAATTTTACATGTTAATCCTCACAATTGATTGGAATTATTTTTGACGATTTAAATCCTTTTGAAGTATTAGAATCGTTTTGTGAGTATTTGAATCCTTTTATAAATATTAGAATCCTTTTATAAATAGTCGAATCCTTTAATAAATATTCGAATTCTTTTATAAGGATTCGAATCACCCGCATTTGGATTCGAATACGAATTCTCTTAAAAAAAATGTAACGAATCCGGATCACAAATCCAGTTTAACTTAAGTATTCGGATGCCTCTTTTAAATCCTCTAAAAGGGTTTAAATCCAGGATGCAAATCCTGCCCAGCTCTGCTACACGCTTATTTGGCTCAACACGTTTACCTCTTTACCTACCATTATATTTTGTTTTCGACATGCACCAAATATATCTTTGACAAATCTGAATTAATAAAATAATTTTAGCCAATGATAAATATGTTGGAAACATTTATTTTGATAAAATTGACAGTTGTCATGACAATCTTTCATGGGACAATCTATCAGAATGATTAATAATTTGAACTCAGTGAATTTTACTCAGAATCATCTATAAACATCGCAAAAGTGTTGAAAAAACGTAATTTTATAATGTTGTCAGTTGTCAATCCTCCCGAATAATAATTGATTAGAATTGTGCGGACCATAACACCTATAGAAAACCTTTTTCAGAGATTCACATACAGTAACATTATAAAACACTGCCTTTGCGCGCTTTTTTGACCATTTGGCCCCACTGTGCGCCGCTGCGCCACTGGCTGAATCACTGTGTGTAAATACTCTATTTAATAAATACTTTGTAACAGTAGCTGAAGAATTATTTGAAAAATTCCGAACCTCCATTTGATAATATTAATAATCAGTCTCAACTTATGTCATTTAAATTTATATAAATGTCATATAATGAACCAAGAAATGTAATAAAGAAACTAAGAAATAACAGTAGTACCGATGCCTATGAAATGAATGTCAACTGTATTAAACTATTGAAAAAGTAGATTTTCATACCTCTCACAAAAATAATACATGACGCAAATTTCCGGTACTTTTCTCATAGTACCCAAAATTTGTGTATAATACTAATATGCAAGATGTTATTGTTTTGAAATGAATAAGTGTATCTAATGACTTAATTAAACACAGTGGCTGTAACCCCCTGTCATACGCCATGATGAGGCTATATTAATCAAGAGAATAGGTTATAATACAAACATCTGATATTCAATAGTTACAGCGAGTGTTATCATCTCTTACTTGAAACGTCATCCATGGGAATTCGAACTCTAAACGGGGAAGTTTATTGATGGCAACGTATGATTTGTGTGTTGGCGTATTGTCTTGCAAAAACAAAACCATACCGCGTCTTTCTTTCACTAAATAATAATGCTGAATAATATTTATCAGTTGCGGTTTTCCCCTGACTAGGTAATCAATTAAGGTTATACCATGACTATCCCAAAACAAGGAAGCAAGAACAAGATTTTTGAACGCGAAATTTCTTTAGTCTAAGAGACCCATAGTGATTCCACTTCATGGATAGCTGTTTTATCTCCGGATCATAGAAATATACCCTGGTTTCATCCATAGTGACAACTTGGTTTAGAAAGTTCGGATGTGTTTCAAACCGGGAAAGGATTGAAATCGACATGAATAATGTAATAAATGCGTTCGAATGAAATTCTAAGGGTTTCAACTACATATTTTAGTCCAATTCGACGGTCTTATAATACTAAGTCATGGACTGTGTCGACATTTTCTGAGGTTGACACTGAAATTAATCTTTTATATTGAATGGAAAATGTTCCTCTTTTGAAGTAATTAATCCAATTTTTGATAGTGTCATAAGAAGGGCAGTCACCATGAAGGGCATTGGCTATGTCTTTGTAAATTTTCTTACTCCGTAACCCCTTCAAATAGAAGTACTTAATGATGGCTTGATATTTCAATTTATCGATTTCTTCACTCGCGATTGACATACTTTGCAATGACATTTGTAATAAGTTATAATGTGTTGCTGTGGTAACGTGATTTTTGTGATGCACTCCAAATAGTCAAGGCTAACCAACATCATTGGATTGTGCGTAATTTATGGCCCTGGTGACTGTAACAGCAATCAAATCAAATTTTGTATTACAATCATTTGTATAGAAAATCGGATCCAGAGAAAAGAATAAAGTTTAATGTATGCAGTACGTTACATACGATTACTGATCTCTATATAACACTGGATTGGGCATAGGCCATATTCCGCTATCTCACAGCCTGCCCATTTTAACGGCAGCAAATTGGGGTTTTGCGACATGTTTAAATGGCAAATTCAAATCACTTCAAGACCAATTATAGTATACACGCATTAAATATTTGTTTATATAAGTAAATGTGCATACATGAAGTGTTTATTGGTAAATGTTCATACAGCGTACAATGATTATTTATTTATAATTGAAATAAAAACAATAATTTATAATTGAAGTAAATGCAATTGTTTTAGTACTCTTTTTAGTCGAAAATAGCGTGGGCAGCTTTATTTTTCATGCTCGTGTATTTCTTGTTTTGATAGAACGCAAATGCAATAAAATGTTTATAACATAATTTCAATGTTTTGGTTATTTTTTTATTTGGCAAACCCATTTGTTCCAGCAAATTTCTGGACGATTCTTTGTCGGATGGAACTCTTAGAAGTAGTCATATCATAATATAATAGTATACATAGATGATATTAACTTGTTTATTTCGATGATCAAATGTCCCGATGAATCGGGAAAATGCACTGGAACACCATGTTAACAAAAACTGATTGACGCGTTTATTTTTAATGTCGCGTCATTTTGGTGTCACAAAACCTCAATTTTGACCAACATGGCGGCGTTGATGAGGGAACGCGCCCTAACGTTAAGCCCAATCCAGTGTTATATAGAGAGCAGTGCATACCATACATTTCGAAACATTTCCTATACCTGTACCCTATTGACGTCACGACATTATCCTTGCTTTTCCAGCAAAAACATCAAATTGTGTCATACCTAGACACATAGTATATGTGTCATCCAATTACATTGAAGGCTAACTACTTATCAATACCCTCTCGTAGCAATGACATTAAAATAATGACGTTTTTTTTAAATGTTTACATTTCAGTTCATTTGGAAACAACAGAAAAAAATGGAAAAATTGCAGATCAGCGTAATCGATTGTATAACCATTTTGCAGCAAATTGTATTTTAATTAGTGGTCAGAATGGTTTTTGTAAAGGACGTTGGACAATTAATGTTATTAATGATTTATGAAATTTCATACTTGATGGATATGAATATTTATTTATTTATTTAACGGAAGTCCATTTAAATGAATAAATGAATATCTTAGAAGCTGAAGATAAAATGAATAGGGGCTAGCATAGTTGTTTATACTTTCATGAATTTATTCTTGGGTTATGTGTCTAGATAATTTTAATATCTGCACGCTTCCTTTCTTTTCATTTTGTAACATTCTGCCTGTTGAGACTCGGCGGCTTTTTGAGGGGATAGAAACTTAATGACGCAGTTGTATTTCGTTAATTTCGCCCCGAGGAACGGTCATCCTGTTTAATTAAAAAAGAAACCCGACTTGGAACATTGAACTTAACGAAAGACGAGAGAGGCGGCGTCATTAACTTCGCCCTCGGGGCCGAAACGTTGACAGATTGGCAACTTTAAGTACACACATTGTCCGCGCACGCAATATACATACTCGCACACACGTAGACAAAAGCGGATGCCCCCGAGATGAAAACTTTAAGAATCGTCCTGTATTATTTCAGGTGGAAAGGCATGTGTTATTACAGTCACCATATCCCGGTGGCCGCATGTATTTTTATTAGTGCGATGACAATGAAAATGCTTTGAGCCCTTCGGGGGTCAAGCTGGAACACACCGGTGTGGAAAACGGTTGATTAACTCATTAAATAATCAAAGCAATGTTCTAACGTGATTGTAGTGTGGTTGTAACACTCGTGGAAAACGAATTTAAATCGGGATTTAATTTTCTATACAAATTATTTAATAAATGACATTTGCAGTACAATAGAGTGTACTTATTTATGCACAGTGCTATTTTCAGAGTTAATAATGTGATATCAAATGTATAGTCACGATAAAATGACTATGGATTTTCAAGTCAACAGCCGAAGTATTGTAATTACCACAACTCAGAATTCGTTGGTATTGCATTATTATACAGGGTGAATCAGAATTGCTGAAATAAAACTAACATCTTGTTTAGGGGCACACTTAAAAACCATAGGTTAAATTTTCTTTATTTACAAAACTGCAGCTGATTGAAATTTTGCAATATTAAGAACTATTATTTACACAATACAACAATTTGAATATAACTAAATAAAGAAATAATAAAACACAAATAAAAAAATAACTTTACATTAAATCATTCTTTATACTTTATATAATCACCAACAACCTAATTAAAGATTGTATAAATTGTATTGTTGATGTTCTTACATACATAGTTCAAAATTCATTTAAGCATGGAATTTTTCCTGATAATTTAAAACTTGCGCTAATAAGACCAATTTATAAAAAGGGAGATAGTGATTTGATGGACAACTACAGGCCGATAAGTCTTCCATCCTCCTTCTCAAAGATATTTGAAATCATAATGTGCGACAAACTAATGAACTTTTTAAAGACCTGCGATCTGTTGAGCGAATCCCAGCATGCCTACATAAGAGGGAAGTCGATAAGTAGTGCAATATTTGAATTCACAAGTTACATTAATCAGGCAATCGAACAAAAAGAATTGGCACTTGGGGTATTCCTAGATCTCTCTAAAGCATATGACACTATAAATCACGGCCTGCTGCTCAAAAAACTTGAGCAGTATGATATTCGTAACAATGCTCTAAACTGGTTTAAATCATACTTATCAAATAGAAAACAGAGAACGGCAATAAATAGTGAGGGAAAGGTGTTTAAATCAGGAATAAAAGTATGCGGAGATGTAGGAATACCTCAAGGGAGTATTTTAGGGCCAATTATATTCATTGTATTCATAAATGATATGCATATACTGAAGTGCAACAATAATCATCGCATCACAAATTATGCGGACGATACCAGCGTTCTAATAACAGCTAAAACTGTTTCGGAATTAGAAGAAAAAGGGAGCCACCTCTACAAAAAGATTTCAGATTGGTTTGCATCAAATATGTTAAAGGTAAACATAAAAAAAACACAAGCTGTTTTATTTAAAACAAAACAGAACAAATCACAAACTCCTCAACATATAACTCTGGGCAATGAGAGGATAACCTTGGAAAAAGGAATAAAATTCTTAGGGGTAGTGATTGACAGTTCGTTAGACTGGCGCTCGCATATCGACGTTTTGGTGACAAAACTATCAAGAATGTGCTACATAATAAATAGCATAAAGTCATATCTTGGTAGTGAGTCGACTAAGACAATCTATTATGCTTGTTTTGACTCACTGTTAAGATTTGGGGTAATTTTTTGGGGAAATAGCACAACAATAAGCAAAGTGTTTGTGCTTCAAAAAAGGTGCATACGATCCATCTTCTGACTAAAATTTAAAGAGACCTGTCGCGGTATATTCAAAAAGAATAGGATACTGACATTATATGCAGTCTTTGTATACGAATCATTAATTTTTATATTCAAAAATAAAAGTCTTCTCAGTAATGACAGTGACAAACTTTACAACACAAGAAATGTGAACATTAAACAACCGATGCACAGGCTCACGATAACGGAAAAGAACGCTATGCATCGATGCATAACGTTTTATAACGCGCTACCTACGAAACTCAAAAATGGTGATTCACTTAAAAAATTTAATACATCGGTTTTTAATCTCCTCGTTGAAGCAGAATTATATGCCTTGAGTGATTATTTTGAAGCTTGTAAATAATAGATATATACATATACTTGTTACGCTGACACAATTTCATCAATGTTCTTCCAGAATTATATTTTACTTTTGTAAGCATTATTGAAATAAAGTTTGTTTATTATTATTATTATTATTATTATACTAATGGCGCATGAAGTAAAATTTCTCGTGATAATATATAATTTGGAAACGTTAGGAGGTATTTTCATCAACTTTTTTGTTGGTATTATTTAAACATTGCTCTTATAGACGGAATTTTTCATGTAAGTATACATATACACAGAGTTTTGTATAACACCGAACATTTTCATAACGAGAATTTTTCTTTTATGTATCCATATGCATACGTTGCACATTTTCCGATGCTCGGTTTATTAAAAGAATTTAATTTGAAGCTTTAAGCGAGTGTTTTTCACTCCCAGATTAAGCATGAAGTAAAATTTCGAGTTTAGAAATGGCTGAAAATTTGGTTTGGTCGCGTAGTGCGAAGCGCGGAGCGGCCAAACCAAATTTTCAGGCTTTTCTAAACTTGAAATTTTACTTCATGCGCCACCGGTACAAAACTCTGATTCAATATAAAGCTTAGCGGTGTGTTTAAAAGTTCGTAATATATCGGTGTTTTATGTCGGTGGCGCATGAAGTAAAATTTCGAGTTTAGAAAAGCCTGAAAATTTGGTTTGGCAGCTACGCTTCCAAACCAAATTTTTAGGCTTTTCTAAACTCGAAATTTTACTTCATGCTTAGTCTGGGAGGAAAAAACACTCGCTTATAGCTTTAAATTAAATTATTTTAATAAACCGAGCATTGGAAAATGTGCAACGTATGCATATGGATACATAAATGAAAAATTCTCGTTATGAAATTGTTCGGTGTTATATAAAACTATCTGTATACAATCATCCGTTTTAAGTTTCAAATTGAACTCTTTTAACAAAACAACGATTATCTAAAGATTTACGGCTTATACACTGTAATTGGGACATGTACATTTGAAAGAAAAAATTTCTGTATATACAAGTTGAGGCATTAATTGCAATTGATTGGGTGCAATTTGTAATAGTCATATAGGCAACTCAATTTACAACTAACCTAAAAATTAAAGGTGTCATGGTGAATGCTTTGATTTGATAAACAGAACATACGAAAATGAACATTGAAAATGTTCGTTGTTACATAAAACTCTCTGCATGTACATATGCTGCAAATCTTCAAATATTCGTTGTTTTTGATAAGAGATTACATTGAAGCTAGAAACGATGTTTTCGACTCCCAGATTAAGCATGAAGTAACATTTTGAGTTTAGAAAAGCCTGAAAATTTAGTTTGGTCGCGTAGCGACGCGAAGCGATCAAATCTAAACTCCCAATTTAAGTTCGTTTTCAGGTTTTTCTAAACCCGAAATTTTACTTCAGGCGTCACGCGTAATAATCACTGAAAATACTGAAATATTGTGAACAAGCGAACCTTACTTGAAATCAGTGTCTTATACGCGTGGCGCATGAAGTAAAATTTTGAGTTTAGACAAGCTCCTTGAAAATTTGTCTCGGGTCGCTGCGCGACCCTCGACAAATTTTCTACTCTGGGCTTTTCTAAACTCGAAATTTTACTTCATGCTTAACCTGGGAGGGAAAAACACTTGTTTAAATCTTCAAACTAAACCCTTTCAAAATAAACAACAAATATCTGACAACTTATAGCACACAGTTGGGATATATATACTTAAAAGAAAAACTCCCTGTATATTAGGACGTCACAACACATTTACGCACACTTGATTTTATAAAAAAATACTTTTTTTCCATTATTTAAAAATATGATCGACTGATTTCTTGGATTTAAAAAATCGCAAGTTTTTTCCTAAGCTGCAACACAGCGCCTTATACATATAACTCTAATGAACTTAACGCTTATTACAGATTCCCCTACATTTAAATCCTCCAAAAAATATACACGAACTGATCTCAATCAAAGAACAATAAAGCCATTAGATAATAAATACGTTTTTAATACCAGAGTTTGTGAATACCATTCGCACATTAAGTTTTCAAAACATCACGCGTGCACTCGTGGAAAATATGATGTTTAAAATGTAATTACGATTTCTCTATTCTCTGAGCATCGCTTCGGGTGAATACCGAGTTTCGCCTTTTCCAGAGCAATTTAATTGTTACTGTATTTAAATACACCTTAATTTTATGAAATGTAAAAAAACTACTCTACTCCAGGGGTTTTCCACACGTACAAAAACGTATGTAAGATTTAAATTACGCCTTAATCTAAATCTAATATACAGTGTATAGAATACATTATTATTTCTTGGTATAAGTAAAACGTACTTCCTTTGAGCTACGCATTAAGCTAGTTGTTGGATTATTGGATTGTTTGTTGGACGTTCACCTGTTGGAGAAACAAGCACACGCGTTTGTGGAGAAACCGCGTTTCGGCATAAATCATTCTAATTGTAATTACAGCAAAAGATTCTGAAAACGAGATCGTAAAAACCGTTTTTTCTTTTTTTCTTTATTCTTATTGCGATCGGTTGTTCTAGGGCAGATTTTATTGCGCTTCGGTGTGATTTATGTGGCAACTTGCTTTCGTTATATTTATTTTTTTCGATATTTGTTGAGAGCTTATTGCCCACTCTACGCACAAGGGTAATATTTCATGAGGAGCTGTCGTAGCGGTGTTGAGAGGATGGATATAATGAAAATGAATATGAATAAAATAATGAGAAATGCTCGACTATCTTTATTTAAATATTATTTTAAATAGTATTATTTCGTAATATGATTTTTTCTGTCCTAAGAAATATTAAACGGTAAGGATTTTTTTTCGCTGAACATGGGTTTCCTATGTTTAGTTTTTGAAAGTCCATATCAATACATTGTTTGGATGGAATGGTTAATTTACAGAATTATCGGTTTGTACCTAACACCTCTCTCTCTCTCTCTTTTCTCCTTATTCTTCTGTTTTTGTTCCCACAGGTATTGGTCACGTACAAACGAACATGTTCAAAATTGAACACACACTCAATACAATAGGAGAGTTAATATTTGGGCTGGCATAGTTGACACTACTCTTATTGGTCCCTTTTTATATTGAGGGCAACCTAACTGCTGTTAAATTTTTGAAACTTCTTCGAAGAGACATATACTACAACTACATGTCTTCAATGTTGAGAACGAATGGTTTCAAATGGACGGCGCTCCACCACATTCCACAAACCCTGTTATACGTTTCCTGAATGAAACCTTCCAGGATCGCTAGATTGGAAGATTTGAACCCATAGCTTAGCCACCTCGGTCCCCCGATTTATCGCCAAACGATTTCTTTCTTTGTGGATATCTAAAATCCAAAATCTACAATAATATAGCAATAGAGAGTAAAGAAGAACTAAAAAACAGAATAAGTACCGCCTGCAATGAAATAAATCCAGTTTTTTTTTTTAAGAAATAATGTATAAGGATTTTACAATCGCTTTGCATATTGCTTGAAGCAGGAAGGTGGTCACTTTGAACATGTGTACTAAACCTAAAATAAAATGCCAGTCTCTTTAAAAACATAAATAAAATATCTATAAGTTTGGTTGTATAATCCGTGAAATTATTGAAATAATGTATTGACATGAACTTTCTAATTCTAAACGTAGGAAACGTATGTTCAGCGAAGAAAGAAAAATCCTCACCGTATATTTTTTTTTAGATAATTTAATGAAAATTAATTATAATATAATCTATTTTTTTTTCTATTAAGTTGATTAACCCATTAAGCGCCATTGATGCAACAACGCAACATTATTAATTTTGTATTAACTGAGTTACTAAATAAGTTAATTTGATACATTGTATTATTTGACCTGACTTGAGAGTGTGTGAAGAAAAATGTAAATATTTTGTAATTTAAATATTTCCATTATTACTCATTTAAAAAGAAATGTGTTTAGTGTAATTATAACTTCACAATATTTCAGTGTTTTATACGCGTAGCACATGAAGTAAAATTTCAAGTTTAGAAAAGTCACAAAATTTGGTTTGGCCGCTCCGCTTCGCGGAGCAGCCAAACCGAATATTAAGGCTTTTCGAAACTTTAAATTTTACTTTATGCTTAATCTGGGCGTTTTGAAAATATTGAGTCCTAGCAGTATGTAAAATAATCATCGTGCGTAAAGAGATTTACGCAATTTATTCTATTGCAAACCTTTCTCCTAACCAAACCTTACCTAGAAGTATGTGGAATATTCAACGTGAGCAAACATTTTTTTGGCGAAATATAGCCGTTGACACAAACTAGGATTCAGTCCAATTGAATTTCGAAAAGTGTTTTAATTTATGTTTGTTATTCTATAAATCCATATGGGTCCAAGTGTAATGTGCTAATGTGTTATAATCGTCAACTGGTTAAATCTCAACTTAGAGTTTTTTTTTTTTTTTGGGGGGGGGGGTTTGGCTTTTGCCTGGCCTTAGTAACGTAGACTATTGGCCAACATCAATTCTTAATTTTATTTATTCCATTTAAGTATTTAATTCTCTACATGCTTATGCAACTAATTATGGACGGCACAGCACATTCACTCACAACCATGGCTCCAGAGGGTGCCAATTTCCCCATAAGAAACTGGCACCCCCCGGTGGGATTCGAACCCACGACCCTCTGTCCCAAGAGCAGGAGCTCTACTCACTGACCCACGAGGGCCCCCAACTTAGAGTTGAAGTTACATTGAAGTCCTTAACAAACATTTCTTTCGACTTCCCCAATGTCTCCAGTAAAGATTGCAATGATTAACAGCAATCAGTGAGGTTTTATAGAAGTTTCTAGTCAACATTTCAAAATTAAAAAAAGTGAATTTTTATCATTTCCGTGGTGAATTTATTGATTTTAATTGATGATATACAGAGAGTTTTATGTAACACCGAACATGCTAGAATGTACTCATTGTAAATTTTCCTATGTTCGATGTGTATACAAAATTCCATTTGTTTCTGGATCTCGCCTAGCTATGGAAAAGTGACAGTTTAAGTATTGTAAATGGGGCTGGTTGTGTTTTAAATCAGGGTTTTTAAATGTCACTGTCAGATGTTCGATTTTAAGGTTATAATTTCTGACTATTGTGATCTTACACTGTTGCCTGTTTTACAAATTTTCAGATATAAAAGGATAATAATATGCAGTTTAAAGATTAACAAAACTGACTACTTGGTTTTTGTACATACAAACACAGCAATAATATTGTATATAACAAATATAATGAATTCGGCTCTGCAAACTTATTTCGTCATCCACTTGTATATCTCGCTTGGGTCTTCCCGTTAACACATTTTGATCAACTCCATCCATCCACCTTAATTTTGGTCATTCTCTCTTCTGTTGGCCCTCAGTATTTTTTTGTAGAATTGCAAATTTATTCCCACCCTCTTGTGATACTTATAATTTTCATGTCAAACAATTTTTAAGCCCTCATTCCACTTTTATTATTTAGTCAAGAGAACCTGCATCTGAATCTTCTGATGTTTGTTCTGAGCCAGATTCCCCAAGCGAAATAATAAAAGGAGGAATGGTTTCAAAAGAAAGGTTCCCCATGTGTTTTGTCCAGTCATCCGAAATAAGTTTTTCACAATGATCACAGAAATTTTGCCACATATCGGATGTACATTTTGAAAGAGACTCAAGCCATAAATTCTAAACATGATCCTTAGATGGTTGCTTAGAATTTATGTGCTTATTGTAGTAAGTCTTACAAAACCCCCATGCCATTTCAATTGGATTGTATTGACAATGGTATGGCGGTAATCTAAGAACTTCGTGCCCGTTCTATTTCAAAATGTCATCAACTACGTAAATGTTGTCATTTGATCGAAAAGGTATAAATAAAGCCCATAGTTCCTTTTTGGTTAATTTTGGATTGAATTTTACATTGTGTGTAACCAACCACTCTTGCATTTCGCATTTCTTACAAGAAAATGAAGGAGTTTTGTCTAATTGCACAGAATGGTATGCAGCATTATCCATAATAACTACACATTTCCCTGAAAGCTTAGCCAAAGCAGGAATAAGTTGATTAACCACCCAATTTTGAAAAGTATTACCATCCATTGTGGCATGGTAATCTCGGTCATTGTTTTTCGAATGTAATAAAAAATCACACTCATCCAAAAACCCACCCCTATACCCAGCATGTAGAATGGTGAAGCGTTTGCCTTCATTTTTGAATTTAGTTGGATTACTTTTTATATCCGTTTCATGTACCCAGCGTCGAACGACGGATCCATTCTGATATATCCATGTTTCATCCAGGTATACGAATTGGATATCTTCACTGGAATTTTGATACTGTAAAAATTTTCTAAGGAAAATAATTTTAGCTGCAACAACATGCATTTGTTCACAGAGAATTTTGCGCCCATTAATTAAATTGAATTTATACCCCATACTTATGATATCATAAATTATTGCAACACTGTTAAAATAAGGAATCAGGAGTGCCAATTAATAAAAAATGTAAATGTTGATACTGCAACATAACAACACGAAAGCATGGCTAGGCGAGATCCAGAAACAAATGGAACGGTGTATACTGGGACGCATCAAAGCATTGAGTACGATGTGATTAGCTACGATTTCTAATGGTAATATAGTCAACCCAATGTACACTCTTTCTGTCAAAAATAAATTTAATTTGTCAATTATTATATCAACCACATTATGTTGTATTTTGAATATTTTAGTTCAACGGAGTGCTTATCAACTTTTGTTATATTTTTAATCAGTAAAATACTAATTAAAGAAGGTAAAAAGATATAAACGCTTTATCAGTAAACAACATTTCGCAACATTTCGTTGTTTGAATTAACATATTAAATATAATTTTACAAACATTTTATCGCTTAATGTTATCATACGGCAACTAATAATGTTGGAATTTGTAGGACCTAAACTTAAATTCTTGTAGAACTCTTAAGTACAGACAATTTTTAAATATTAAATGATTTTGCAATAGTAAGTATATTATTGGATACTCTTCGACATAACATAGATTGTTTAATTTAATCTCTTTCAATAATATCGACGGACTTCTAACTCCTCGGTCATGAAATTTATCCAATCAAACTGTTTTATAACGTTCGAAATGGTTGAAATGATTGGTATTAGTCAATCAGAAAATTTTACAGTAAATGATTCATGGGAATTTCTTGAACTGTTTTCTCCATAGTATAAGTTTACCAGAAAATTCTTTTCCTTCTTTGTAAATATTATTGATATGCTCAACTCTCCGTTCTTCGTCTACGTCTGCTTCAAGAGCTAGAACAGCAAATATCATTTGCTTGCGATAATTAAAAGAAAACATTTGTTTTTGAAGGGAAGGTGTAGATTGGGTTGACTATTTTACAATTAGAAATCGTAGTCAATCACATCGCACTCAATGCTTTGATGCGTCCCAGTACACATCGAACATGGGAAAATTAACATTGAGTACATTTTAGTATGTTCGATGTTACATAAAACTCCCTGTATGTCAATACAGTATGAGTCTGTATTAAATTCATTTTATTCCACGAGGTGTAAAGTAAAGTCGAGCCGATACAAGCAAAGTGTTTGTTTTAGTTTTTACGATTACCAAAATACAATTATATATTTAACTTTGTTCACAATTTTCGTCAACTTCATATTAAATGCATTTGATTTAATAACATTTGTTTTTAGTCTCCAAAAGTTCCCTTTTCTTGTAGAAGTACAATATTTATTCGTTTCCTAAGAAACTCTATTAATTATTAAGAAAGTACACACACTGAAACTCTATATCTTATTTAGTGTCAGAGATATTTTAAGTTTACGAAACCACTGTAAACATAATTTATTTCCATAAATGTCAAATAACTCCAAAACGACACGACTTAAACCAAATGGTTTTAATAAAATGACACGCAATTTTTATGAGGAACATAAAAACCAAATAATATACAGGGTGATCCATTTAAAACAACATGTATATATCCTAATATTTTTAGGTTATATAGCTCTTAAAAATAAGTAACTTTGTTAAAACAAACGCTTTTTTTATCTTTAACGTGAGCCGTGATATCTTCCGAAAACCCACTTATGGGACACCCTGTATATACAGGGAGTTTTTCCTTTAAGTATGTGCTGTAAATTTTCAGATATTCATTGTTATTTAATAGAGTTCAGTTTGTAGCTTTCAACTAGTGTTTTCCATTCCTAGGTTAAGCTAGAGTTTCGAGTTTAGAAAAGTCTGAAAATTTGTTGTTAAGTTGGCAAATTACAATATTTAAGAATATGGATTTTGGGGAATGTTAGTAGTTAGTCCTGAGTATCATAGTGACATTGTCATTTCAATTTTAATTTTAAAATCGACGCCCTTTAGTCTTATCAAAATGTTTAAAAAGAACGAAATCTCAACAAAAAATCGAAAACATAGGATAGTTCTTAATCCTTTCGGCAAAAAAAAAACAGCAGTGGTCAGATACATTGAAAACTCAAAACAAAAATGTAAACAGGAAAGAGCGTTGTGAAAGAGCATTTAGGATGTTAGATGTAAGTTTTATGTATTTATTTCGAAATCATTATCGTCACTACTAAATTAAATTAATTTGCAGATGTCAACTATTACAGTTTTTGGAATTAAAAAAATATGAGCTTATCGGAGGAAATTAAAGATTAAATGAGTCGTGGCTGCAAAAAAAATAGATTTAAAGTCTTACGCAGATCTTTATTTTTTTAAAGAAGAGTTTAGTCGTTGGATAGCGGAATATCAGAGCAAGAATGAGTACTTTTCTTTGGATAATTTGTTAAAGTTTGCTCGGGAAGAATTTCATTTTAATTCATGAGGTGGAGATGAATTATATCGTACTTTAAAATAGATTTGCTACAAATATAAAATAATATAATTGTCTAAATGACGGCTTCATGACCTCTTACCTCACTATGATATGTCAGAATCCAGTAACTTATAAGGGTCATTCAATTAAATGTATTTATTATACCTGGTGATTTTTGACTGAAATTTTGACATTAACAATTAATATAAAAATCTAATAGACTATATGTTTAAAGTGTGCAAACTATAAGAATCGTAAGCTTATTATTTTATATAAAAATTCAAATAGTTTTGAATTTGAAATATTCTTGTTAATCCTTTTTGTCTTGATTTAAGATCGTCATCAATTTTGTTAAAACTATACTGATAATCCTACTGCTTAATAATAATAATATTGACTGTCGTTTGACTACAAGTTAGAATGTGGTCTTTCTGACCAGTGGCGTAGATAGGGGGGATTTAAGGGATCAATTCCCCTCCTCCATAAGTCTTGAAAAATAGTACAATGAAATAATTTAAGTGAAAAATACAATCATTTCATCTACTTGTTTTCGTAGAATTTTAGAATAATGCATTTCTAAAACAAAATATTAAATCAAGCGGGGATTTGATTTAATATTTTGTTTTAGAAATGCATTATTCTAAAATTCTACGAAAACAATCGCAAATACCTATCTATTCCAGTGTTTCTGACTCTGCTAATTGTTATTTAACAATCTTGACTATACTGACTACATATTTAATTCACCAATAAAAATATTCAGAATTCATTAAAAGACTGATATTCTGTAAATAAAAAACCTTCTATTCTATTTACTACTAATTTTAAAATAAAAAATACTACAAAATGAGATTTCGATTATTGTCTAAAAACTGCGTCTACTGCCAGATTAAACATGAAGTAAAATTTCGAGTTTAGAAAAGCCTGAAAATTTGGATTTGCGGGGGCGCGCGAGCAAAGCGAGTCGTATCCCGGTAAATCCAAATTTTCAGGCTTTTCTAAACTCGATATCTTACTTCATGCGTCACGCGTATATAACATTGATTTATTATGTATATATTTTTTTTAATATATATACATAATAAATATTTTTTTTGTAAAAGGTAAATTTTGATAATATCGTAACCGTCTATAAACTATTCCTGGCAATATTATTTATCTAAGGTGAAGTTCTTTTAAAAATTAATTTGAGGTATTAAATAATAAATCATATTAAATTTAAAATATCTGGGATCAAAAAGTACCGATAATTTGAATATCGATACTTTTTATTACGATATTTTACTGTATCGATTCTTTCCTATACGATATAATCGATACTCTATATTGATACTTTGTTGGTATTGGAACATCCCTCATCCCTGAGAGTTTATAAAAAAAAAACATCGAATGTCTTAAAATTTGCAGCATATGCATCTGGTACTAATAAAAAAAGTCTTGAGAAAAACATTATTTGTTATTTCGAAATCAAATTACAAAATTTTTAAAACAATCACTTTTTAATCAATATTGAGAAGTGTTTTAATGTTATATACCACTTTATTTTAATAACAATAATAATAATAATAATCTTTATTCACGAGTTCAATTTTTGTATACACAGTTACAGTATTCTAGTCGTATAACAAGTGATGAACTTAAAAATGACACTAAATATGTCGATACTCGATTCGTAGAAAAATTGAAATAATGTGGTATAAAACATTAAAACACGTCTAAATATTGATTAATTACAAATATTGAAATCACTTTTTTTCTTTACCTGCAATTATTTTAATATCTATAATTGAAATGTATGAAATTCAGATGTCCATTACCTACGCCCATTGTTCAAAGTTTAGTAATTTCGTTTTTAAGAGGTAAATTTTGAATTTTCTGTGCTTAAATAAAGCTGACTATTCTAGAAAAAGCTTCCGAATAAATATACGTTATGAAACAGTTTTAATGTTCTATTACGCACTAGTTTAAAATGAAGTCCTGGAGGTAATTTTTAATATTTACCAATAGAGCTGTTAATTATTGAATGAAAAAGTGTGATTGTCTTTTATGATTATATAAAAAAAGTATACTAATTAATTATACTTTTCTGTTATTAAAACTCTTCCATATCCTCCTCCCGTGTAATATTTGCCAGGGGTCTTAGCTAATAATATTAGATAATTCAAGCTTCGTTTAGTTTTGTAATTTTCGAATAAAAAATCTGGATTATATCGATGTTAATGTTCGCAGTCAATTTCCTCATTCCTACAAATAACTATCATTATTATAATTAATCTTGACATAACATCTGATGAATTTGAAAAATGCTGTCTGTATAATAATGTCAGGCATTTGATCTTTCAATCCGAGCTAATAAAATTTCGCAAAACCAACAGACACTCTCACTTTTCAAACAAATCATAACCCAACCATCACGAACACTAATTTATCTTTTCGAACCGCAAAACCACCGGCAATTGCCCCACTTACTTCAAAGGGATATTAAATATTGAGCAACTTATGAACTGAGTTGGAAGTGCGTAGTTTTTTATTTTGTCTGTTTTTTTTTTTTTCATTAGGTGAATAATTTTTGTTAAATGTTTATTTAGTAAAATTTAGTGTATAAACTTAAAATTACATTCTAGTAAGTAAATATACAGGGAATTGTTGTTTTAGGTATTCATACGCTTTTTTTAAAGAGTTTAATTTAAAGCATTAAACGAGTGTTTTTACTCCTAGGTTAAGCATGAAGTAAAATTTTAAGTTTCGCGAAGCGACAAACCATCTTTCAGGCTTTTTTAAACTTAAAATTTTATTTCATTAAAACAATATTGTATTATTGTATTATAAAAAATATAAAAATATTGTGAACAAACGACTTTCACTTAAAATCAGTCACATATACGCGTGGCGCATGAACTATAATTTCGAGTTTAGAAAAGCCTAAAAATTTGGTTTGGTCGCTCCGCTTCGCTATGCGAACAATCCAAATTTTCAGGCTTTTCTAAACTCGTAATTATACTTCATGATTAATCAAGGAGTAGAAACACTCGATAGAAGTTTTAAATTGACCGCTATTATAGACAATAAATTCTTTCAAATTCACCAAGAATATATATACTTAAAAGGCCAATTCTCTATACAAATAAAATTAAATACAATATATTATGAGTACGCATGCACTGTATACGATTGTCAATATTTGTGTAGGAGTAATAAAAGTGTTTTATCACGGGTTGTATGAGAAATTGATTTAAGATTTCAAAGCTTGAAATTCATAAATTAAATTGAATTGATAATGTTTTTATGATTAAAAAGAATCACTCAAAATTTATGAAATAAATATTTATCTTATATGTTCATTATCTTAAGATCGTATAAATCTGATAGCTTTTTCCTGAAACTCCATAACAAAACCATAACTTCGACAAAGACATTTTCATGGACAATAAATCCAAAGCCCGTTAATATATAGCCATTCCCATTTCTTGTAGTTGCAACTAATCGCGTGCAAAATGCGCCCCTCGAACTTGCAAAATAAGTACACACTCGAACTCGGTCTGTTTAATGACGTGGAAGTTGTGCATAACTAGACGAGGATCCGCTGAAAGTCCGAAGTAAGTATTCGGGCAATGTATTTTGCGGATTCCGGTGCAATCACATTTTGACCGCAAATGCGCTCGCCCGATACTTGTTCCACTTAAATTTTACTGGACTTCATAAACTAACATTAAACAATGTTTCTAATGAATTTAGTTTAAATGTTAAGATATCGATTCGCGTTGTGTATTCGTGATTATACGGATTAGATGCATGCTTTGTAATACTGTTGCTTATTGCTGGAGTTTCAGGTAATCTCGGATAATTGAAATCGATAACTTAAGATCAGCATTAATCTGTTTAATAATTAACCAGAGTAAGCGATATATTTGCTACACGACCTCAATTAATATTACTAAAAATCATGGCTGTTGCCAGGGAACTTTTGGACACCAAGAAATCGCATTTCAAAATTATGAGCAAACATTATGAAATATTCAGGACTATTTCGTACGTGAAATATTAAATGTAACATACAGGTGACTTTTCTTTTAGGTAAACATATGCATAAGCTGTACATTTTCTGACATTCGTTGTTTTTGAAAAAAGTTCAATTTTAAGCTTTAAACAAGTGTTTTCCACTCCCAGACTAAACATGAAGTAAAATTTCGAGTTTAGAAGAGACACGTGAAAATTTGTCGAGGGTCTGCGCGACCCTCGACAAATTTTCTGGGCTTTTCTAAACTCGAAATGTTATTTCATGCGCCACGCGTATAAATCACTGATTTCATATGAAGTTCAAATATACATAAATTTCACAGTATTTCAATGTTTTATACGCCTGGCACATGAAGTAAAATTTCGAGTTTAGAAAAGCCCAGAAAAAATGTTCGCGGGGCTTTTCTATACTCGAATTTCACTTCATGCTTTGTCTGGGAGTGGAAAACACTCGTTTAAAGTTTCAAATTAAACTCTAAAAAAACAACGAATATTTAAAGATTTAAAGGAAATAAACTGAATTTGGAATACGTATACTTTAAAGAAAAACTCCCTGTATATTGTTTAACCTTAGAATCTAAGTATGCATACCAACTACCAAACTCGCTTAGACTGTGATGTTACATACAATTTTGCGGACAGAATAGCCCTGCTTTTTATACTTAGAATCATATGAATATGTTTATCAAGATAAGGTTTTCAAGTTCTCACTTTTTGTCAATTAATTCCCACTAGTATCTTAAAGGGGCGTAGTTTCAAACTAAAACTTATGTTTCTCTTGTATTCAACAAAATACCTACAAAAAATGTCGCTCTCATGTTGTCTTGTTGTTAACAGTTGAAAAAGGAGTAAACGATTCGTACAGATAAACCATCTGTAGAAACAAAACAAAATAATTAGGGCAGGGAATTTAAATATTCGTGAATATTCAAATATGAAACATTTAAATTAGTTAAATATTTAAACAAATAAACTATTTAAATTGTTTAGTTTTAGAAAATATATTTGACATATTCTATAACTAATTTATTGTAGTATTGAAATATTCAAATAGCTTAATTATTTAAATATGTGAAAAAGCGAGTGATTTAATATAAGTAATGTGGTATTTAAATATTCGCGAATATTCAAATTTCTAGCCCTAAACATAATAATTTTTCGCTACACACAGTGTTGACAACTTTGGTAATGAAATATTTGAAAGAAATTGAGTACTTAAGTACAAGTACTCTACACAAAATGTTCTCAAGACAAGACAAGATAACAATGAGTACTGCCGAATGAAAAAATCTTCCAAATAAAAACTCAATGATTTGGAGGAGGACATCCAATTCTGTAAGATAATTTAACCCAAAACCCCCAGGGAAGGCTAGATATTTTTTATTACAAATTTGGATTGTCGTGGAAAAGTAAGTAAGTTTTATGTATAAACATTTTTTGTTACTTTGATAGATGGCGCTGCAATCAACAAACTGGAATAATTTATAATTGACATACTAAATTTATTTTACTCTAACCAATTAGTGAAAGATATCACTTAAAGTTAGTGATTTATGCGCGTGGCGCATGAAGTAAAATTTCGAGTTTAGAGAAGCCTGAAAATTTGGATTCGCTTCGCTCGCGCGCCCCATCAAGTTCCAAATTTTCAGGCTTTATAAACTCGAAATTTTAATTCATGCTTAATCTGGGAGTAAAAAATCTCGTTAGATCAGAAACTTAGAGTGCAATTTCTTTTATTGTCAAATTTATAACGTACAATAAATAGAGTTGATGTTATTTCTTATATCAAAGTTAGAACGAAAACAAATTCCCGTGCATTATTTGTGTGTTACTAAACTTCGACGAACAAATTGGAAAAGATTAAATTATCTAAAATAAACCCTAATAAATAATTGAAAAACGTAAAAATGATCAGAAATTATTTAAAATGAATAGAGTTTAATTCAAAAGGTTTAAAATGATCAGAAATTAGTTAAAATAAATAGAGTTTAATTCTATAAAAAATACTCGTAAATATTTCAAATCAAACTTTGTTATGTAATGTTTTGAAATATCCCGTGACGATATTTAAATTTTAACTACAGCCTATCAAAATTTTATTCATTTCTGTGTAGATTCTATAAATTTCATTAATTTTTAATTTTAAAACACGCATGCGTGCTTACCGCTTTCATTGGTTTCGAGAAATTTACAAAATAAAAAATAAATTGTTGATTGCAGCGCCATCCATCAAATTTTAAATATCTCCACTGGATTTTCCAAAATATCTAATAAAAGTTGATTTGTTTCTTTTAAAAATTAAAAAGAAATCAATATTGCACACAATCATGATGAAGTTTACAGAATTTACTTAGAATTGAATGAACTTACTTAAAATATTGAGCCAAAGTTGAAATGAAATTTATACAATAAAATCAACAATTTTACTATTTCTTTAACATTAATAACGGAGTTTATTTAATTACAGAAAAAGCTTAAGTGTATACTACGAATACATAATAATAAATAACTAACAATAAAAATTCTTGAAAATTAAAAAACAAAATTGTTTTATTTAGATTAAATATTGACTGGCTACAATTGAAAATATCTCCACAATATCAAATCAAAGTTGGAATTTTTTTTCAATCACTTTTTGTTTGAAAAATTATAATAGATTTATTTGTTATTAAAGTTAAAACGAATAACTCGTTTATTTGATGTTATAATGTAATCTTAACAACATGATTGTCAATTACTATTGTTCAACCTAACCTCAATAACATTATAGTCAATGACTAACATCTAACCTAATCTTAATGACCAATATTTAACCTAATTTCAACGATCATTATCTGAACTAACCAGAGTTAAATCACTAACGTAATCTAGATGATAGTGATACTGGTTAGGTTAGTAGTTATGTAGATTAGGTTAGATGGAAATCATTGAGGTACGGTTAGACACTAGAAACTCTAATTAGGTTATAGATTAGATGCTTGTCATTTATATAACATTAGATGATAGTAATTGTGGGTATCGCTCGTAGTTCGCTATTTACGACAATTTAGTCTAACTCAATGACAGCTTGGATTATAGTGATTGTGGTTAGGTTAGTTAGTAGTCGTGGCGATTTGGTTAGATGCTAGTCATTGAGGTAAGTGTAGGTACTAGTACAATATGCGTCGAGTACAATTACAAGTACTTGAAAGATAAAATATTCTTGTACTGAGCACTGACTACATGAAAAATACTCAGAGTACAACTTTTAAGTACTTTTACTCGAGTACTGCCCAGCACTGTCAGAAACTCAATATTTTTGTGCTAGAGAAAAGAATGATTTTTTTTTCAGAACATTGGTTTAGGTTAATTACATTTAAACCCACCTAATTTTTATTTCTTTAAGGAAGTAATTGTTTTCACAATAATTTTTAATGTAATCGCTTTAGATATTTAGTATTTTCAGTTACACAATTTATCATTATCCATTCTTTTATTCTTAACATTATTGTTTTTTTCAATATTGCATAAAAACCAAGATTTGTGTTCAATTGTCATAAATACAGCATTTGTAAGATATTTGTGCAATATTTATAAAAAATTAACTTAAGCTATATTTAATAATTTCTCTTGTATGTATTATTAAAACACTTGGTTTGTTTCACTGATGTTATATTTCCTCTAACTAATTTCGGCCTTTGGTCATCATTACTTCCTTAAAGATGACTAAACATCGAAACCAGTTAGAGTAAATATAAAATCAGTAAAACAAACCAAGTGTTAATTAAATGTACAAAATTTGAGCCAAGATTTTATAAAACTCATAAAAATTATTAGAATTTAGTAATTGAGTTGATTCATAACTTTTATCGTGTTTAAAAAGAAAACACAATTACTTGTACCGTGCAATCGCTTAAACTATGATTTAGAGTAGGCGGAATTTTTTTGCCCAGAATGCTAATCGAATGATACAATAAATTTGAGGTTATGGTAAACTATGTGTTAACAGTCAGTAGTGTCAACCTAATTTAAAATTCAAAGGCTACTCTAAATCATGTTTTACACGATCGCACAGTACTTTAAACACATCAAATCATAATAACAGCTTCAGTATTTTTGTTTTTTTATCAATATATTTCGTTTTTCTATTTAACATGAAAACAATCTGTAATCATTACTTAAGAATCTCTGTTATTTCGATAAAAAAAAACGTATGTTTATTTTTATGCAATTTATTTTTAAATTGAAGGTTTATTAAAATCCATAAAATAATTATCAAAATATTTATATACTCCATACTTGTTGTGCTACTTTCTTGATGAAACCGTATAATGCCTCAAAACCAAATAAAGTAAAACACTTGTTTTGTTCTATATTTTTATTTTTAGTTGACTGATATGTGAATCGAACCATTACGATTATTTTTAAAGTTCCCGCTTTGATATATAAAATTCTCATCGTATACTATTAACGATAAGCTTAAATTTAAGTTATAAAATAAGTGTTTAAAATTGATTTATTCTGAGACAGTAAATACTGGTAGTATTTATAAAAATAAATAAAGGATCAAAAATACGACTTGGTATGTTCCACTATTTGTTTTTATTTGCTTGACTAGTTCCCCTTTTTACGGCATTATCAAGATAATTGATTTTATCGAAATTATTTTTATTAATAATAAAAAATGTTTAAATGTTTACAATCCAAAAGTTTCTCGTCTCATGTGGTCAAAATTCTAGCTACGCCCATAGTTAAAAGTTCAAAATAAGAAAATTGTGTTCATATTCAAACCATTCATCACCTTTTTCATGCTAAGACTAAGAGAAACTTGAATTACAGCCAAAACAAGTTTAAGACTATACCTTTTCAACTTATAATTAGATCAATATCAAAATGAGAATAAACAACTTCAATTTGGACTTCAAACAAAGCTGTCAGTTTATACACAGTCAAATAGTGATTAAACAACATCAATTTGAGAATAAGCAATTTCAAATTGCGATCACACAAATTTATTTAAGAAAAAAATATATGTCTTTTTAATTTAAAGCATTGGGAATGTATTTTTGGATGTAAACGAAATACATGTGTACTATGTATATTTTTAGATATTCGTTGTTTTTCAAAAGCGATTAATTTGAATACCCGATCAAACCAAATTTTCAGGCTTTTCTAAACTAGAAATTTTACTTCATGCCTACCCTGGGAGTGCAAACACTCGTTATAAGTTTCAAATTAAACTATAAGAAACAAATGCCTCAACATTTACATGCATCAGGGTATGCACGCTTGACAAAAAATTCCTGTATTTTGAACAATATGAATTTGCTCAATACAATTTTAAAGCTATCAAAGAAGACCAGTCTGTTTGGATACCACATATTGTAGGTGATATTATTATATATTTTTTATTTTGCAAGCCGAGTTTAGATTTAGTTGACTTGGAATTCTAAATTTGATGTATAATTCTACTTTGATTGTGTTTAAACTGACAGCTATTATTGAAGTCATAATTTGAAATTGCTTATTCCCAATTTGATATTGATTAGTCTCAATTTAAGGTTGAAATGGTATAGATATAACACAAATATAATATTTTAATTAAAACAAAAACTAAAGGCATATTCATATTTCGAAAACTTAAAGTTAAAAACAGTGTACTTATTTTACTGGGTGCTATGCGTTCAAAAATGTTCTTTATCTTGTAATTTAATGACTTTAAAAAACTAGGTCCTTCCGACTATTCTCAGGATTATAACTCATTTTTGAAAATGTTTTTATTGTCAGTCTGTATACAAATAATTTAAAAAAATCCGTTAATATTTATTAAAAGCTGAATTATGAAAACACATAAATAAATAATTTGTGTTTCAGAAGCGTAATCAATATTGTCAGGGAATAAAAACATGGTTGGAAAACTTCCATTAACCTACATTGAGTAAGATGCTTATTAAATATTAAATGTACTCGACGTTTGAGAGATACGGAAAAAACTTCAAAGTTTTATAGTAGGAAATTAAGTATTAAAACACAAGACTCTAATTATCCATAAATAAAAGTGAGACAAATTCAAATGTAAATGTGTATGTGGAGAAATATGTAGGGTATATTTACAAACATGTACTTTATATAAATTTGGTGTTAGAATTTTTAAAACATGAGGAAACATGAAGAAGTATTTGCCGTCAACGTCAACACAATGAAAATATCTTCAAAAAATATATAAAGGGTGTCCCACCGCTAGTTTTAATCACTTTAATTAATTGGTTTTAATATGTTCGCTACCAGGATTTTAGAGAAAAATTCCACAATTGCTGTTTTTATAATGAAGTTATTAAAAATTTAGTGGCACATACGTGACGCTAGAAGCGAACGTGTTAATTATTGATATAAATAATCGTTTTGGGTGTATGTATGTATTAATTCGTGATTCGGATTCGTTACATTATTTTAAGAGGATTCTTATTCGAATCCAATGCGGTTGATTCGAATCCTTATAAATGGATTCGAATATTCATAAAAGGATTCGAATACTTACAAAAAGGATTCGAATCGTCAAAAATAATTCGAATTAATTGTGTGGATTCACATGAAACATTTGCTTTGTGTATTTTTAAATTTCTCCTTAAATCACTGTTTTATACGCGTGGCGCATGAAGTAAAATGTCGAGTTTGGAAAAGCCCCGTGAAAATTTGTCTCTGGTTGCTGCGCAATCCTCGACAAATTTTCTACGCTGCGCTTTTCTAAACTCGATATTTTACTTCATACTTAGTCTGGGAGGAAACTCTCGTTCGAAACTTCAAACTGAATGCTTTGATAAGAGCATTAAATGACTGAACATGTTTTTAAAGGTAATAATCTAGTTTTCAAAATTTTGTTTAATATTATTTGAAATAAAACTGACATGGTAGCCACAATCTGTAATGTTAATTTTATCCGACATTTCCCTGATTCGAGATATTTGTCCATGACCTTTTAATACAACTTACTCTGTGGGAAACCCCCATTTCGTTAAATGGAAAACATTTTTTTTGTCAATATTTAATTTGGTTTTATAAATTTTTAAGTATTTTATAATTTTTATGATGAATGTTGATTTTTAAAAATTGAATAATAACATATGGATTTTTTGTTAGTGTTTTGGTCAATTTGAATAAAATTCCATGACTTTTCTCTGACTTTCGCGGTTTTAATGATATTCAGTAATTTTTTTATTTACGTAGTTTTTAAGCTTTCGTCGATTTTATAATAGAGTTTACTTTAAAGTTTTGAACGAGTGATTCCACTCCTAGGATAAGCATAAAGTAAAATTACGAGTTTAGAGAAGCCTGTAAATTTGGTTTCGTTGAGTAGCGCGTAGCGTAGGTGATTCGGATTCGTGATTTGAATCCGTGATTTGAATCCTTTTTACGAGAATACCAGCTCTGTATGTATGTATGTAGGTTTGTATCAGAGCTGGAACGAATTCTCGTAAAAAGAATTCGAATCACGAATCCGAATCAACTAATATGATTCGAATCCTGTATTTTTGAATCACGAATACAAATCCTCCAAGAATAAATTTGATTTTATTATTTTTTTGCAACCATTAACATTTTAATATTGCTAGCAGTTGTTTTAAGAAAAATATTCAAAACCTAATTATTTATTATTAACACTGATTATCGTTAATAACAGACTTAATATCTGATTCCGTGTTACTCTGATTAAAGATGTTATTGTGTGTTTTTGAACTTCACTTCAAATCAGTGTTTCGTACGCGTGGCTCATGAAGTAAAATTTCGAGTTTAGAAAAGCCCCGTGAAAATTTGTCTCGGGTCGCTGCGCGACCCTCGACAAATAATCTACGCGGGGCTTTTCTAAACTCGAAATTTTACTTCATGCTTAGTCTGGGAGTGGAAGACACTCGTTACTTTAAAATATGTCACAAGTGTAAAAATGTGTATCGTAACTGTAAGAATGAAAAAAAAAAATTGACATGTCTATCATAGTACTTTCCCCCATGTTAAATACTTGAGCTTTTTCGACAAATGTTTCTTATTCCTGTTAAACTTTGTTGATGCTTAACCTGGGAGTGGAATCACTCGTTCAAAACTTCAGTTTAAACTCTTTTATAAAATCAACGAATGCCTCAAAATTACGTAAGAAAAATTCACTAAATATCATTAAACGCGAAAAAGTTAGAAAAAAGTCATTTAATTTCATTCAAATTGACCAAAACACTGAAAAAAACGTTTAAATAAATCGCGAAATGTAACAAAATACACAGAAATTATGAAAAATATATCAAAATTATTGACATTCATTAGGAATCATGAACAATAAAAACAATATTTATATTAGCAGAGTAATAAGAAAAATATATAAATACCGTCAACAGTTATACAAATTTGGAAAGTTATCAGTCAATAAACCTGAATATTAGATGTGTAATGATTAATTTTGAAGATTTTTACTTCTAAATTATTTTATCAGTTTTGTTTATTGTTGTCAATATTAATTTTTAATGTTGACAATTATTATTCTTATTCCAATTATCAATGACACAAATTAAGACAATAACAAATTCTATAAATATAATTTAGAATGGGAATAATAATACCAAATTTCAACACTTTAATTGATAAAATAGACTAGAAATTATATAAGTCTTCTAAATAAAACATTATATAAATAATATTTATTAAAAAAAACGTTGACATTGAACAAACACATTTAAATCAACTTAATCAGCAAAAAATTATAAATATTGACAAATTTAAGAATAATACGACGTAAAAAATTTTACTTAATAATAATCGACAAACAAAATTGTTAAAAAACAAATAGGACCAAAATTGAGAAAATCTTTATTTAAAGTAATTTTGTTCTCTTTATATGTATTATTTTATTATTTTAAGAAGTTATCTTTTGTAATATTATTCTGTAATTGAGTTGTCCTGTTGGGTAATAAATATTATTATTGAATTAAAAAGACGTAAACACTGAAAATAATTTAACATAACTGAAAATATTTTTTTTATTATTGATAAAACTTATAGAAGTGATTCTAAACAATTCGTCAAATTGATAAAAAATAGCCAAACAAGTCAAAATCTCTAATATATACATGAATATTCCAAAAAAATAGAATTGCCAATATTAACAAACATTGTTAATTATGTTTTAATGTGTATTTTATATTTTTAGTTGTACTATATTAAGTATTTTTAAATGTACTCTGTTGACTGAATACTAAATAAATTAATAAATTAGCAAAATCTTCAGAACCAAAAAAAAGTATAATTATATTTTATCTTTCACAATTAATCACTTGGTGAAACATGATTAAAATAAAATTTGAAATAAAAACACTTGGTTTGTTTCACTAACGTTTTACTTATTATTCCGACTAGTTTCGGCTTCTAGCCATTATCAAGGAATGTACAGAGAATACTTTTTTACACGATATTTATATACAAAATCAGGTAATACGGGCGTTTATTATTAGGGAGATCCATAGCTCGTCATTGTCATTGACCACATGTTTTCCGGATTTTATTGCTTTATTTATCTCCAAGCCTTCTCTGAAATTCAGTATACGACCCTTATTGCCTGTATACAATATTTTAAAATTATTGTCGTTGTATAGATGACCGGCTGTGATGCAGTGTTTGGACATACCCGTTGATTGTTTTTTATTTATAACATCTTTTTTATGTTCGTCGAGACGGATTTGGAATGATCGTCCGGTCTGACCTATATATACTGCATCACAGTCGTTACATCTTAATTCATAGACACCTGATAGTTCTATTCTATCGTTTTTGAACTTATTAATCACTAATAATTTACTTAAATGAATGGGGTTTGTTAGAATGATGTCAAATTTGTTGTTTTTCAAAGTATTTTTTAATTTTACAGAAAGGTCTGCCACATAATCTATGTTTTGCCAGGTGTTTTTAGTTTTTAGATTTAGAAACACGCCCTTATTACCTGATTTTGTATACAGTTTGGAAACGGTTGAATATCTCGAGAGCACCTCATCGGATTAAGATGGTATAAAATACGTCTTTCTTTATTTTTAAAGCTCCATTTAGGCATGCTGTGCGATAGCCACCCACACCCTTCTGGGGGGTGGTTCGAGAGGGTAGTTTAGAAAACTTAAATGGAAACTCCTATTTTTTAATTGTTTTATCACTCCCTCCCCAATTCCGTTCGGTGGTGGAAAGGGTAGTTTTGAATTTTTCTGCGAAAAAAAATATTTTGCTTGCACTGTTGCATTTTGTATCAAAAACGGTTTATGAATTTTTCAAATTGCCACTCCCCCCACACACACACACCCTTTAAAAGTAGAAAAAGTGGTATTTTAAAAAAAAGTACCACCATTTTTTTTAGACAAAAATGATTTTTCTTGCAGAGTTTCATTGTCTATCAAAAACTCCTTATGGAGTTGCAAAATATCCACACCTTAACCCCTTTTTGGAGGGTGGAAAAAGGAAGTTTTCGCTCAGTTTATCGTCGAAATTTTTTTCCATTTTGTCATGTTTACAATTTTAAATTAAAGCACAGAAGTGTAGTTATTGAACATTTATTTCGGACTGTCAATGTTGACGTTCTCGACGACTCCGTGAAATTCTAAGAAATGGGTAATAGCTCAGAAACTTTAAAGCTAAATTAATTAAGCTGCTATCTGTCGTTTTGAGATGAGGTTATCGGAAAGTAAACGCATATCATTATTAATGATGCGTGGGTCCGGGGAGAATGTGAGATCTTACGAGGAGGTGGCAAGGATGTTTAATGCATCCAATCCGCATCGTGATCCAGTGTCAACATCGACGGTTCAAAAAACAGTGAAACGATTTGAAGATACTGGAGCAGTGAAGGATCGCGAACGCAGTGGCAGGCCAAGAACGGCATCAAACGAAGATCAGAAGGTGGAAGTGTTCCAGAATTTCGTGGAAGACCCTCATATTTCTGTAAGGAGAGTGTCGCAAGCTTAAGGCATCAGCAAGACTTCAGTACATCGCATAATGCAGGAGGAAAAGTGACACCCTTACAAGATTCATCTTGTGCAAGAACTTTTGGAGGATGATTTTCGAAGGAGGAACGAGTTCTGCAGAGACATGGTGCGTCGTTGTGCTGCCGACCGTGCGTTCCTGGATAACGTGGTTTTCTCCGACGAAGCGACATTCCAGCTGAATGGTCAAGTAAATCGCCACAATTGTCGTTATTGGTGTGACGTGAATCCTCACTGGATAAGCGATATTCACACCCAGTATCCGGAGAAGCTAAACGTTTGGGCAGGTTTTTCTAAACATGGAGTTGTGGGGCCGTTTTTCATCGAGGGCAACTTGACTGGCGAAAAGTATTTAGATTTGTTGCAAGATGAAGTGGTACCAGCAATTAATCATTTGTTCCATGGAAACGTGCAAAATGTGTGGTTTTAACAAGATGGCGCCCCTCCCCATTACGCCGTGAGAGTGAGGCAGTTTTTAGACCGTACATTTCCCAACCGTTGGATCGGACGACGCGGCCCTCTTGAATGGCCTGCGAGATCGCCGGATTTGACCCCACTGGATTTCTTCTTCTGGGGATTTGTGAAGAACAGCGTGTACACTAACAGACCTGCCAATTTAGCTGACTTGAGGAATCGCATCATGGACCAGGCTGCATTAGTTATACCGCAAATGAGGACCAACGTGATCAACGATTTTCACAGCCGACTGGGTCAGTGCCAAGGCCAAAATGGCGGTCAGTTTGAACATTTGCGATAAGGAAGAAAACGATTTGGCGGCGGAAATGCAACATCAAACCACCGGAAGTGCAACAATCCGCCCTTTTCAGGGCTACATGATGTGCAAAATCCGATCATGCAACCTCCCCGTGGTGCACATCGGGTCACGCTAATGCCGACGGTATTGTAATGTTAATTTTGATCTTAGTAGAAAGTGGGGAAAAAGCCAAAATAACGAATTGATTTTTTAATAACAATAACATAACCAATTTTAGATCAGGGATCAAAAAATGAGACAACCAAAATTACTTTGATTAAAAAAACAGCAATTACCCCTTATATGCCTAAATAGAGCTTTAGAAATAAAGAAAGACGTATTTTATACCATCTTCATCCGATGAGGTGTTCTCGAGATATTCAACCGTTTCCAAACTTTTGGGACACCCTGTTAAATATCGTGTAAAAAAGTATTCTCTGTACATTCCTTGATAATGGCTAGAAGCCGAAACTAGTCGGAATAATAAGTAAAACGTTAGTGAATCAAACCAAGTGTTTTTATTTCAAATTTTAATTATATTTTTTCCGATTTCTGCATTTTTTTTCCCTAAAAAATGGATAAAATTTAAATTTAAATTTATTTCATATAGAATCTATAAAAGCAACAGACGATTATAAAAATTGAAATAAAAATATTCAAAATTGTTAAAATTAACACTAAGCAAATATTTACCAAATATAAATATGAAAGTAATTAATTTCTAATTTTACACAGAATAAAAAAAAAATAAATAATAGCAAAAATTTACGAAAAAAAAAGAAAAATAAATACTTAATTGAACAAATTCGATAATATACAATACAAAAAGTAATAAAATAGATGGCATCAACAATTGATTAATCAAATCATATTATTACATTTGTCAAAACCAGCAGACATCATAACAATTACAAAACACGTACAAATTTATAATACCAACTTGAATATTGACAAAAACAATTTAACAAAATGGGGGTTTTCCACAGAAGAAAGGTATTTTAAAAGGTCAGGAAAGAAAATCTTGAATCAGGAAAATGTCGGAAAAATGTAACATTTCAAATTGAGAATTCCATGTCAGTTTTACTTCAAATAATAATAATTTTGAGTACTAGATTATTATCTTTAAAAACATTTTCAGCCATTAATGTTCTTATCAAAGCATTCAGTTTGAAGTTTCGAACGAGCGTTTCCACTCCCAGACTTAGCATGTAGTAAAATTTCGAGTTTAGAAAAGCCCCGCGTAGAAAATTTGTCGAGGGTCGCGCAAGTGTTTCATGCGCCACGCGTATTATACACTGATTTATATTGAAGTTAAAAGCACTGAAAACAACCCAACCCAACTTCGATTTTTTGTTTTTTTATTGGATTTTTTCTTTCATACACACGCTGTGAACCTTTAGATATTCGTTGTTTTTTTGTAAAAAAAAACTTCAATTGCCCTTAGTCCTTCGGTGTCCGAAGACTACAATTGGTCCTTCAAGCTGTACCCTTGTAAAACGGTCCTTTGAGTAATAAACTTAGTAATCTAGAGTGATCGTTCAATTTGAAACTTCTAAGAATGAGTGTTGTCCACTTCCAGGCTAAGCATGAAGTAAAATTTCGAGTTTAGAAAAGCCCCGCGTAGAAAATTTGTCGAGGGTCGCGCAGCGACCCGAGACAAATTTTCACGGGGCTTTTCTAAACTCGAAATTTTACTTCATGCGCCACCCGTATAAAACACTGATTTAACGAGAAATTTAAAAACACACAAAACAAACTATTCATGTTAATCCTCACAAATAATTCGAATTATTTTTAACGATTCGAATCCTTTTTTAAGTATTCGAATCCTTTTATAAAGATTCGAATCACCCGCATGTGGATTCGAATACAAATTCTCTTTAAAAAATGTAAGGAATCCGGATCACGAATCCAGTTTAACTAAAGTATTCGAATGTCTCGTTTGAATCCTCTAAAAGGATTCGAATCCAGGATTCGAAGGATTCGAATCCTGCCCTGCTCTGGTTTGTATGTATGTATGTAAATATGTATTTAACATGTATGTATATATGTATGATAAATGTAGTAAACTTGTTTTTTGAAATTAACACTCTTGAACATACATATTGAACACAGGTTTGATTTATTTATAGATTTGTGCAGAACAGCGTTTGATGAATACAATACGACGTTAACCAATTCACCGTTGTGGTTCGATTTCATCCCAGTGCCCGCATCGCAAATTCACGAGCTCCATTTAAAAAGAGCACGAACGAAAAAACAAAACCTCTCTCCATCCTATCGTATTTTTAAAACGCTTTTCCCAAAAACAAAAGACCACCGGATTTACTGTATAGGGGCGAGAGCCGATGTATCAGTATTATAATTTAGGAATGTGCATTCGGTTTACTGCTTTCATATGATATCCCTGCATGATACGAGTATGTATTAGTTCGAATATGCATGTACATATGTGCCTTATGTGGCTTACGTATTGATGTTTCATCCCGGGATATTGATATATCGCCGATTTTAAAAGTAAAAGTTATAAAGTACACGGAAAAACAACATCACAAACATTTAACCTTTAAACCAAGGTTCGGAGATATTATAAATATCAAAATATTGGTTATATATCCTAATTTATCTGGTATCTATATATCAACTTCTTGATAATTATTCTTGTTCATAAATATTAATATTTAATATTTTATAAGGAGATTTTCATTTAAATATACATGTCTTAATTACTGTATACTGTAAATCTTTAGATATTGGTTGTTTTTTGAAACAGTTCAATTAGAAGCTTCAAACGAGTGTTTTCCACTCCCAGGTTTGTAAAATTTCTAGTTTAGAAAAGCCTGATTATTGGGTTTGGTCGCTTAGCGAAACGGAGCGACCAAACCAAATGTTCAGGCTTTTCTAAACTCGAAATTTTACTTCATGCGCTACACGTCTAAAACACTGAAATATTGTAAAGTTTATAATATGCTACCAACGCAGTATGCTAAGCACGTATAATTTGAACTTCACTTAAAACCAATGTTTTATACGCGTAGCGCATGAAGTAAAATTTAAAGTTTATAAAAGCCTGAACATTTGGTTTGGTCGCTCCGCTTCGCGAATTTTACTTTATGCGCCACACGTATAAAACACTGATTTAAAGTGAACTTCAAAATATACTGCTTAGTTTTAATCACATGTTAATTTATTTTTCGAAATGTTTATATGAAATATGTGAAAGTTTACTTAAAAGAAAAAATCCCAATATGCAACAAAAATCGCAAATTTCAAATATTTATTAGGTAACATTTTAAATATAATCGTCACAACCATTATAAAATTTTACAAAAACTTAAGAACTGTGAAAATTAGGACAAACTGACAAAAATGTAAATCATTACGAAATCAACAAAAATGTAAAATGCCGAACAAGTAATTGGTTTAAAAATATTAAAAACAAATTAATAATAATTGATTACTGAAGTTTAACCTAAATTTTATAACTGTCTTTGAAAGATAATTTCCCTCCCCTAAAATTGCTCTTTGTATCTGCTCCAAATTATCGAACGCTACATTTTCTTATATTCAAAATAAATTGCATATTTGTTTAGAATAACTATATTAATATTATCCAATAAATAAAGTTTAAGTAGAATGCACCTACTGCTTGAATAATAGGTTTGTAGAATTGTTGTATTTTCTTTTATTTCTTTTTTTTCTGTCTTTCTTTTTTTCCTGTTTGAGTTGGGTGTAGTAAATCCAGAGGACGTATTCTCCCTGGGAACAACAGTCGTTAAAGACAAATAGGGACGCATTGGTCGGGCGAGTGTGCGAAAGGCGAAACAAATAAACCGAAATCGAATTAATTAATGAAAGTCGGGTGGGGCGAAAATAAAAACAGACCGCAAATTAAATCACCCACTGCGCCAATTCTCCACCTTTGCCGTTCCCGGATTAAAATTCTTCGCAGGGCTCTGTTTAGCACCGAGAGATGTTTAATTTAATTGAATCGCATGCATGAGTCGAGCTGGAAATCAACTTGATGGTCTTCACTTTAACGACCAATACACCGAGAGAAGTAAATAAATTTTCTGAAATCGATACGTTGCAAAGAAAATTGCTTGATGAATAAATATGGGTTCTATTTTTATTTGAAAAAACTTTAATTGAAAATATTAAACAGAAATATTGTGATTTTATGTAGCTATTTAGTTTTGCGAAATCCTGATTGCTTATTTATTTGGTAATTTTGTATCATTGATTAATAATTGCATGAAAAAAGATTTATTCAAATTTTAGAATTTATACTAATATTTGTTAATTAGTTTTAAACAAAATCTGAAGTTGATATACTTTAATTTTTAAAAAAATATACATATATCTGTATATTATAATATTATATTTGATACTAATAATTAATTTTTCGAAAAATTAGCTCTTATATAAAATTAAATAAGTATTTTTACTCTTTTCACAATTAAACTAAATTTGTATCAAAATTGGACGCGTTTGATTTGATTTTGAAGCAAACGAAGATAAAGTGAAAAACATAACATTTCCGGAATTCGTATTCGCGACTAATGAGAAAATAATACTTATTTTCGTATGTTCAGAACATCCCTACGTTCCAACGAAATCCCCTACAAGTGACTATATTACATTAGGAAGACATAATAACATATAGTAAATATTACAAAGAGTGGTATAAATCTTTACTCCATGTAATTAGTCAGATTTTCAGTTCAGTCAAGACATAGAAAATATACTGAAGAAATATTATATTTGTATAAGATATTTGTTTAGGAATACGTTATACCTTGTGATATAATGTTTCTGCGCTATCGTGTTTTGTCTCAATATTTAAACACATTTTTTTCTACTATAGACAAAAAATCTTGTAATTGTAAAATATACAGGGTTTTCTCTTTAATGCCCGGTATTATAAACGATTAATAAATCATTAGATAACTATTTGTGGAGGAAATTTATTTACCTAGTAAACTAATGGGCAAATAAAATTGCGTATTATAAAGCAAACGTACTAAATAAATAGCAATTCTAGAAATAAATAATTCAATTAGTAGATTACAGACTGAAATGAAACATTTTCATTGTGGCCATAGCTGGAACCACCAATTTTTTTAAATTGAATTGTCAATATTTCAAATTAAATTGTCAATCAAATTGGAAATATAGTATAATCCCTTATAATTATAGAGAATAACTGTGGAATAAGACAGAATTACACAGAACAAGAAAAAGAAAGCTTATTAGAAATTATAAACGACTTAAACGAGTGTTTTACTCCCAGGCTAACCATGAAGTAAATTTTCGAGTTTAGAAAAACCTGAAAATTGGTCGCGTAGCGCGAAGCGCGGAGCGGCCAAACCAAATTTTCAGGCTGTTCTAAACTCGAAATTTTACTTCATGCGCCACGTGTACGAGACATTGATTTCAAGTGAAGTTCACTTCTTCACAATATTTCAGTGTTTACAGTGTTCAATACGCGTTGCACATGAAGTAACATTTCGAGTTTAGAAAAGCCTGAAAATTTGGTTTGGTCGCTCCGCGCTACGCGACCAACCCAAATTTTCAGGCTTTTCTAAACTCGAAATTTTACTTCTTGCTTAATCTGGGAGTAGAAAACACTCGTTTAAAACTTTAAATGGAACTAATTTAAAAAAAGCGTATGCATAAGTATAAAAATCCCTGGTTATGTCTGACTTGAAAAACTCTAGGTCTTCGACTCCTTAGAATGTCTTGTGGTTCGAATTAATCACTGTCAGGGAAGATACTATGAGCGAACTTAAATCTGACATGGATGATATGGTAGACACGATAACCGTAATGAAATTAATAAATACAAGTAGTAGAATCTAAAGTAATTAAAATACCATAATAGACTTTTGACTGTTAACTGTCAAATTATTTAGAGAATAAATTTACTTGGTAGAAAAACAAACAAATAATTTACTAAGGAGATTTATTAGCCAAATGCAATTATTTTGTGTTTATAATACCAAAATCTTTGGAATAAATTAACTTATTCCTAATGTAAATTTTATTTAGGGAATAAAACGTTTTATAATAATACAGGGCATAAGTATAATATATCTCGATACTTACGCTGTAAATTTTAAGCCAATCGTTGATTTTGTAGAACGTTAAATTTGAAGCTTTCAACGAGTGTTTCCATTCCCTGGTTAAGATAAAGTAAAATTTCGAGTTTAGAAAATCCTGAAAATTTGGTTTGATCACGTAGCCAAGCAGGCTTTTCTAAACTCGAAATTTTACTTCATGCGCCACGCGTATAAACCACTTAAGTATTGTAAAGGTTAAAATATACTGCTTAATATATACAAAAATATAATTAAAACATAATTTTGGATTCCTGAACTTTTGAAAAAATTTAAACAAAAATTGAAATATAACCAACAACTTGATTTTGCAAGAAAACATAATTTTGAGGTACGGCGCTTGAAACATTTTAGGTATTAATTTTGGCTCACAGCAATTTCGGTTGGTCAGCCCTGACTTAGACAAATAAAGCTAGTCCACCTTTATCAATGTATTTTAAAATTATTTAATTTCAACGCTTTTATTTATTTGTGATTAATTTATAATTTACTATTGGTAGTAGATATTCTATAATTTCTAATGAAATAACTGAGTTTGCAAGGATTTCACTGTGTTGTTAAACAATACATGTTTTGGCATACACTGGCTTCGTTAACTTTTATTGACATAATAATTCAATCATTGATTTGCTATAAACTCAAAGGAATTCTCCCAATGATGTCATAAACCAAACTTCCATGTGCTTGCTCAGAGATGAATACCAATAAATACAATTAATTTTTTATAATATATAAAATAACGACAATGTTCATATACTTTTACAAATAATGAATAAATTTTACCTTAAATATCTAATTAGGGTGCCGCCTTCAATTGATATGTACATTAATTAATTTTTGTTATGATGTTTTAATATAATTAAAAACATTCTAATGATGAAAAATAATTTATTTATTAATTTTCTCATCCCTTCAGCGTGTTCAATCATTTCGAATTTTCATCTATTCCCAAGGCATCGCATGAATAATAATTAACCGGACGACAGTTTAAAAACTTTGCGGAGGATGGATGGGCGAGAATATTCCGGTACTTATTTAAATAGAAATGAGTTATTCCACCTCCAAATGAAGCCCGTGTTAGTTTTACACCAAAGGTGATCATCCATCATATCCTCTTCAGAAAGAGTGCAAGGAAAGGGGAAACGGTAGGGTTGAAATAATAAAAAACTTTCCAACGAACGAGTAAGTAAACGTAGTATACATGTAAACATACGAGGGTTTCAGGTAACTGGTAAATAGGCATACAGGAAAAAAGCGCTACAGAAAATTGTTTATAGAACTCAGTCGCTATTATGCATATAAAAGTACACGTTGAGGAATGCCTAGAAATAAATACACGGAAAAAAGCTTACCAGAAAATAATTCTAAGAGATACAAGAAAAAAACTGGCACGTGGCAGGTTTACGCGGAAATATGCGCATTGGAAAAAGCGCACAGTACAAAAATGCAGAGATAACGTCTGTCTGAAATGTTATAATAACAGTTTTTATGAGAAAAGTTAGAATTTGATTCCGAAAGAATAAACACTTTTAACTGTAATCTATGTTTCAAGAACGCGTTTACACAAAATTATGTGAGAATTTCACTGTAAATCGAAATAAATGTCACTTTGATGTATCTAAAATATGTTTGATATCAAATTATAATATTTTCCTTTTTTGTCAAAACCAACTAAAAACTTCTAAACTTTAACTTTAAAGGGCGAGCTTCGCAATTTTATAAAAAAATTAATTGTTATAAAACATTCCTGGGTGTCAGAGTTGGGACGAGTAAAAATGATTCGATCGCGAATCCGAATCACCTAATATGATTTAAATTAGTGACGGGAATAATCAATATATTTTAATAATCGATTATTTTGAAACGAGATATTTTTATAATCGATTAAATTAGTAATTAGTATCTTTAATTAATTTCTCTCTTAACCCGTGGTGAAACATTTTTGAATATAACTCTGGATATTTAATTAAAACACTTGGTTTTGTTTCACAAATTAGTGAAACTAAACCAAGTGTTTTAATTAAACATCCAGAATTATAGTAATTAGTAGATAACCTTTCAGTTAACCAAAACGGGCCACAGAATGTATTCGAACCATGTGTTTCTTTTCTAAGAATGTTTCGTACAGGGGGTATTTTTTTTTTGGGGGGGGGGGAGGTTATATTACAGACAACGTTTTTTTATGGGTGGTTATTTCGGGGGTGTTGTTTCGAAGAGAGTTGGTATTTCAGGGAGTGATTTTTATGAAGGGTTTTTTTCGAGGGATGAATTTCAGAAATGGTTTTTCGTAAGGATGATATTTAGGGGGATTGTTAATTTCGGGAGATGTTTTTTCGCGAGTTGGGCTGATTTTTCAGGAATCTTTTTACATGGGGTAGTTTTTCATAACGTGTTTTTTTTCCGTAGGTCTGATTTTCAATAAAAGTTTTTACAAGGGATGGTCTTTTAAGGTGTAGTTTTTTGAGGGTTTGTTTTTAAGCCCAGAGACCATGGGCTTAAAAACAAATGATGTTTGTTAGTAGTGAAGATTTAAATTTTTATATAATTATTACTATTGAATGATTTATTTAACGAAATACAAAACAACCATCAAATCAGTAATTATTAATATTACTATATAATAATTAGTAATCCTGTCTACCGAGATAATAAGCGAAATATTTGTTAATAATAAATAATAGTCCAGTCTACCGAGATAATAATCAATTATTTTAGTATATTAAATAGTTATTTACCAGACGAAATAATCGCTTAAATTAGTATATACTATTTTACCCGATCAAATAATTGCTTAAATTAGTATTTACTAATTTTCCCGATCAAATAATCGTTTAAATTAGTATATACTATTTTATCCGATCAAATAATCGCTTAAATTAGTGTATACTAATTTACCCGATCAAATAATCGCCTAAATTAGTAATTACTAATTTACTCGATCAAATAATCGCTTAAATTAATATATCCTAATTTTCGCATAATAATCGGTTATATCAATATATTTTAATAATCGAGTAATTACTAATTAGTATATTGATTATTCCCATCACTAATTTGAATCACAAATTCGTAGAAGAAAAATATGATTCTACTAGTAATTTATTTTTCCAAAATCTATTATAATTATTATTACATCTAGGGAAATATGGAGAAATTATTTCCCGAGGTTGGCTAGTTACATCTCAACGGCGGAGCCGGATGGATGTATAACCAACCAATGAAATATTTCCTATTTCACGTGTTGTCATCCATAGTTTTTTTCTGATGAAAGCAATACCTCTCTGAAACAAGGAAAATATTGGATACATTTTTTAAATTTATAAGTAACGTTGCTAAGGACCATGTTTGTACTTATCATAGTAGACAGGTCTGTTTTTATCATGTCATAATTTGAAATGTCGTACGTGCTAACACAAACGGCGGCTTTTTGGTTCCAGCCAAATCTAAATATGTGTATAATAAAAAATGTATGCAACTTTTAAGAATAATCGAGGAGCCAACATTTCGTGAACTGTGCCGCAGCAAATATTTTACTGGCGTTTTTTGAAGTTTTAGTATGTTGTTATAACTTTTTTTTTGAGGTATGACTTGTTTATTCTATCCGCAGTCAGAAATATTCACCAAATACGTTGTGGCCCAAATTATCAATGGAGACAACAGTTGGGATTTTACTGCCAACTTGTTTACTCTATTCGCAATCTCAGAAATATTTACCAAATACATTGTGGCCCAAATTATCAATGGTCCCGTTCATCAGAGACAACAGTTTGGAGTTTACTCCCAACTGTTGGGGAATTCTCTGATGAACGGATTGTTAATCGTGAACGTGTTTGGGATTTTTGCAATCATACAAATTAGATCGACCGGGGTACCGTTCATTAGATACCACCATACATCACAAACAAATCCAAACATGTTGAATGTTAACCATTTTGATGAACAGGCCTAATGCTAAGGTTAATATTACATTTGAAAGAAAAAAAGCGTATACACACGCGGCTACTATAAGGCACTAAAAAACGCGCATACGTGTAAATGCGTCAATTTGATTCTGTACTTTGTGAGCAATCGCGCCACATTTTGTGGCGTGGCTGTGTGTGAATGCTACTATTTACGTGCAGCCTTCGTCATTTGTTGTACGTTGTGGCGCGACAAAAAGTGGCTAGTGAGAATACACTTAAAATGTGAACGGTATCGAGGAGAACATTTCCCTCTCCCTAGAGAAACATGGATTGTCAAAAAGTTTCATATTTCCCTAGGGAGATATGACATATCGTAACCAAGGCAATATTACTTATTATTATATCAATCAGAAAAAAAAACATTATTACTTTTGCTACAAGTTTTTGTTAACAAAAATAGTCAGAAGCTAGTTATTTATTATTAACACTGAACATCATCAGACAAACTATCTGATTCCGTGTTATTAGCTTCAATCCGCGTCCAAATCCAAATTTATGGCTTTTCTAAACTCAAAATTTTACATCATGATTGTACACCCTTGTTTAATAATAACACTCATTTAAACTACTACTTATATTTGAAGGTTACAACAAGTGTCTCCACTCTAAGATTAAGCATGCAGTAAAATTTGGATGTGGATGCTAGGCTAATCTCGAAGTATTACTTCATGCACCAGGCGTATAAAACACTAATTTAAATTTCAAGTAAATACCGGTACTGTTTAGAACTTTTAGAATTTTTTTTCTAGAAGCAAATTTTTACCTGACACTACATTTAATATAAACAATTCAAAGCCGGTTGTTCCACGGACATTTTTATTTAGATTTATTTAAAAAAATGTTCTATTGTTTTACAAATTTATAAAAAAATAAGTCCAATTTAATTTTGCTTTTGGTTAATTTTAGCCTGTGATTTAATGAGAATCAGTATTTATCATTCTTATTTAATGGGAAATTGACTAAGCCCAGTTTTATTCTCTATTTTACAAATAAACAAACAAACGTACAACGTTGTAGTTTTGTTATTTAATTCTTGATAAAAAATTTATCTTTGCCAAAGTACAGATTAATCATTCTTATAAAAAATATTGTTTTATTTACACATGTATAATAAAGGAAATCAAATTGAATTTTGCTTTAAAAACACTTTTTTCTTCTCAATATATTAAAGGTATTTAATTTAACTGTAACTATTTTTACGGAATCTACATTGTTATTAATGTACAATTTACAATCATTTTCATATTTACAGATTTATAGGTTTTTATTTACAATAAATCCAATTTAATGTTGGTTTCAGAAACTTAGTTCCGATATTTTTTCACAAACACAAAGATCATTTTTACCTTCTTCTTAGAATATCCTGTACATTTATTATTCAACTCAATTTTTTCTGTATCTATTTCATGGTCACTTCAATGAACGCAATTTAATTTTCAATTATGCCGGGTGGCCATAAATGTATTGCCTACGCAATTACTCAGGCAATTTAAATGGTTTTGGGATGTATATATAATTTAACTATAGTTTTATTTTGGCATAGTATTAACTAGGAATACTGCTTTCGGTTTTTCTGGAAATGATTTCATTTTTCTTATTTTGAATTACAACCCCAATTTTCAAAATTGACTTAGTGAAATGTATGTGACAGTCCATTTAACGCCTTTGCTTTATTTAAGAACAGCCCACCATTAATTTTGTAACTATTATCTATTATTGTTATAAAGCCTACTTAGTGCAAACTTTTAAAAACTCTTATACGGTCAAGTCTTGAACTAATATCAACTTGAATATATAATTAATTAGGGAATTTTAAACAAAATTTTATGATTACCAAAAAGGCAGGCCGTGTTAATTAAAATGTTCATATTACAGTGCGTTTATAAATTATAATTTTCGACATTTTAATTTTGGCATTTTACTTTTTTGCCGGCGACTAGAAAAAATATTCGATGTAACTAGAAATTGTTTTTAGGTAACATGACTATTTTACGGCCTACTTTGTGATGTTTCATCCCAGTGACAATTCCTTGGCCTACTAAATCTCTTAAAAATTATGTTGTGATTAGTTTTTACGTGAATATCAACTTGTTGTACATCATTAGAAAGGGAATTTTGAGACGAATATTACAAGTTAGACAAAAGTTGGGGTTGAAATATAAAATTAAAAAATAACATATCATTTCCGCCTAATCCGGAAGTAGCATTCCTAGTTAATACTATGCCAAAATCAAGCTATAGTTAATTTATATATACATCCCAAAACTTAAATGTGTACCGTTTATATTCCCTAAGTAATTGCGTATGCATTGCCGTATTCATTGCCACTCGGTATAATATAAAGTTTACAACGGTTTTATTTTGATGTTCGAATCATGATATAATTTTTTTCTTAGCTAAAATGTTTATTTTTTTGTATTTCCTTCTGTTTATTTACAAAATTAGACGAAAACATGATACATACGTATGTCAAATTAAATTCGATTAATGGTTTAAAAACTCAATTAATTATATTACAGGAAATCAGCGCAGGTTTGTTTATTTTACAAGAATAAAACAATTTAACAACGTTGTAATTTTGTTACTGCAATCTTAGTACTAATTTTTCAAAATACAGTAGTCCTTTCTACAAAAAATACTGTTTATCTCACAATAATTAAAAATGCCTCTAATATTTTATCATTGCTCCAACTTTATTTATAAAAATTATATCCTACTTATTTCTTCATAAAAACGAAGATGAATCCGTTTTCAAAATGCTTCGTAAATTTTGTGAAAATCGCAATGTTCATTACTGCCTAATGCGCGTTTCGATTAACATACCCTTGTTTTAAAAAAAATATATTTTAACTTCAAACCAATTGTACATTAAATGAAATCAATCAATTATCTATTAATTAATTTTGAAATAAAGGAACATAATCTATCAAAATATTTGAATTAAGGGTATTTTGCAATTGTTTCTTCCTAATGTAAATCAGGATATCTAGATAATTTATTACATTTTTGCATAAATAGAAATTGTACATCAAAATCGTTGAAAGAAACTTTTGCTTTGAGCTAGAATTAATAATCAGTGATTTCTTATCAAAGTGTGATATTAACTAAAGTGTCGTAATATTTTAGTTGAAAGAATGATATAGCTCAATACTAAAGAGCACTTTTATTTAAGCATTATTTTTAATTAAAGTTAAGTATTTCGTAAAAACGCCCAGCAGTATGACTTTGTTAAATCACGAATACATTTATTTTCTCCTTAAATTTCTGGGATAAAACCAAAAGCAAACAAAACCCAAAAAAATATAAATATAAGCCCGTGGCAAATGTTTGAAATCTCCCACACAAAATAAAGTACTAAACATTCCTGTGATATTCGAGACCACATACATTAAAATAATTGCTCGGAATCGCGAAATATATTGCTCCGCTCATTTGTGAGTTCGCAATAAACCAGAGGGAAGAGAGAAACTTCGATCATCAGAGCAAAACGTTGGAGTTGCTTTATGTGGGTTATGAAAACCGCAGAACGGAAATTTATGTAGATACATTTAACACCTATATACAGTATGTTAATTTTAAACCAACACACACTTGCCAGAAAGAGGAAAACAAAGAATCAGGAAAATAAATTATCGTGTAAGCGTTAATTAAAAGTTAGAAAAAAAATTCTGTTTCATGCCTGAAAATACAATACACGAGGCAATTTAATACAACTGTTGAATTTTAAATGGGTTTTTTTAAAGAGACGAAGCGTATTGATAAATATATGCACCTTAGGGTTTACACGTTGAGAAAATTAGTTTAGACCTGCCTTTAAGGCAGGCATAACTAAATTACTTAAGCCATTTGCATTTTCAAACATGCGCGCGCTTTATCCCGGGTAATTGATTTTGGAATTGATTCCCTACTTTTCGGAGCTAATAGATTACTAATCTGAGAAATTTACACTTTTCGTACCGGTGCGTTCGGATATGAATAAATTTCGTTGTTTCGAAGACGACGGGTTTAATTAAAATTCTTTTCGGGTGTGAGAGGTGCTGCACCTCTTCGAAATATTCTTAATATTTATGAAAAAAAAAAACGCGCGTAATTAATCATTTTTTTTGATATTTCACCTGTTTATAAAACGTGTGCGAGGAGTGATTAAATTCGTATACTCGGTGACATGCCTCTGAGGACACGAAAGGGAATTTGTGAATTCATTTGTGTTTCGGTATTTTTTTGTTACTATTTTCATTTATTTCTTCAACAAAGATATGTTTGAACAATTTGTTATCTAATTGTTAATAATGTGCCCTAGGTCAATAAATAGTCAGACGACTAAAATAAAACGAAAAATTGGTTATGTATTTATAATAATCTTTCCTCGGTATTGAAAATTTGACAAAAGGTATATTAGTATAAACATGTGTAGAATGTATTAATGTAAGGATCCAACATAAGGGGTGGTTGTATTTTGAAATTCACTTTCTATCAGTGTTTTATACGCGTGGCGCATGAAATAAAATTTCGAGTTTAGAAAAGCAAAGCGCGGAGCGACCAAACCAAATTTTCAGGCTTTTCTAAGCTCGAAATTTTATTTCATGCGCCACGCGTATAAAACACTGATATAAAGTGAATTTCAAAATACAACCACCCCTTATGTTGGATCCTTACCTTAATACATTCTACACATGTTTATACTAATATACCTTTTGTCATATTTTCAATACCGAGGAAAGATTATTATAAATACCTAACCAATTTTTCGTTCTATTTTAGTCGTCTGACTATTTATTTTCTAACTCGAAATTTTACTTCATGCTTAACCTGGGAGTTGAAACAATGGATTAAATCTTCATGTTGAGCTTTTTTAAAAAACCTCGAACGTCGGAAAATGTACTTCGTATGCATATGTATACTTAAAAGAAAAATGTTCTGCATAATGCAAATACTTTCTTTATTGTAAATAAATAATAAATAAGTTTATGGAAATATTAAAAAAATATGAATATGTTTTGTTAACATTTCGCAACATATTTCATTTCAAATGTTTATTTATTTCAAGCTTGAATACCCTTAAAATATACCGAAGAAAATATAATTGTCTAGGTACCTTTGTCCATTACTGTATATAAATTAGCAAATGTTTAAGAAATTTTATTTGAGATTGTAACTGTACCTACAACAACTATAATTCTACACATGCTGAGTTTAGCTAGGGCAGACACATACAATATATATTTTTTTTTCGCTCTTAACTAAATTTTGTTTTGTTTTGCCTCTTGTCGAATATGACGAGAAAATAAGATAAAATCAATAAAATTGCCAAAATAAATAGGATAAAATCAGCAAAATCGTGAAAATGTTACAGATCTAGAATAACGGTTAAAATTTGCGAAATTGTGATCATAACAATTGAATAGAAATCATATAAAAATGTTGAAATTAAAGATAAGAATATTAAAAGCATGACAAAATTTAAAGAAATAATATCAATAATTAAAATCAATAAAATGTTAATAAAATTAGGTTTGTTGAAAAATGTTGAAGTTGTTGAAATCTGCGAAAATTGCCTAAATTTATATAAATTATATGAATGTTACTGTTGTAGCTTTTAAGAAGCATAAATAGAGAGATACTACAAGTAGACAATGTCAATGTTTTTCTAGATTAAATTGCACAGGTGGCTGAATCGATTCATTGTTCGGATAAATCTGGCTGTTCTGATTCTTTAATTTTTTAATCATGATTTAGTCTGGAATGCTGCCCGAATACTTAGACAATTGGTAGAAAAGGTTCCTCAGGTTGTTGAAGTTTAACAGCAACTTCTTCTAGAGTCGATTTAATGTCTATATGTCGTTGTAGAGAACAGCCATCATGGAACTGTACTTGATGAAGTAATCCTTACTTATTTACAATATTCACAAATTTCCATTGATATTTGTTTGTTTCATAATAACGTATTATCTCCTACACTTGAACTTCTTGCTCCTATTGAGTGATTTTCTGATCTTACATGTTTGGGTGGTCTTAAAGCATCGATCGAACTACTAAACTATTTTTCAGGACAGTTCGGCTGGAGATTTCCCACAAACTAGAGGCGTGGCTCGATATTTTAAAAGAATTTCACGAATCTCATTCTGACATAGCTTTTAGTCGCATTTTAAGAATTTAAAGATTTCTTTCAGCCAAGCCATTCCTGCCTCTATGGTCTATTTTTGATAATTTAAAGTCGTGATTGTTCCACGTTGATACGTTCGGCTTTGAAACTTTACCTCGTCGCAAATTTGTAGCTTTTTAGTAAAAGTGGCTTATAGGATTCTTTATGTTCGGACAAATCTATCTGTCCAGGTTCTATAATTTATTGGTCTTGATTTAGTATGGAATGCTGCCCGGGTACTTGGATAATTAGTAGGAAAGGTTGCTCAGGCTGTTGAAGTAGAAGTAGATTTTGTCCAGTTAAATTTTGCTTTTTTTCTGTAAGAGATTTCATAATGCATATGTTTTTGCTAAAGCATTTGGACTAAATCGGGTATGGTACTCCTACAAAACTATGCTAAGAAATCTACGGACCCCAGCAGCATCGATGGATATTTCTAGTCGCTTGTACTTTTTTAGGTGACTTGGAAATTATATCATGTTTGATAAGATGTCTTAAGTATTTGGTACTGGTTTCCAAGAAAGTACATTTCTTTCTGTTTAAATGAAGGTCAATTAATTTAGTTTTTCAAGGCATGCATCTAGGTTCCTTTGACACTCCCTTTTGGTTAACCCATGGACAATTATATCATCAAAATATCAATGCGTTTTTAAAAGAACGAAGAGTATTTCATCAATAATTCTGCAGAATTCAGATAGAGCTGCTTTAAAGAAAAGTCGATGCATTCGATATGCTCCTTGATGGGTTGAAGTTGTTTGAATATTGCTTTCTTCTTCATCTATTGGTAAGTGTAGGTATGCTTTGTAAAGATCTATGCTACAAAAATATTTTCAATTATTTGGGCTGTTTAGAATAAATACCTTCAATTTTCCTCATTAGATAATTTGCAGCTACGATGTTATTACAAACACCAATTCTGTAATCAAAGTCTCATATTGCCATTAGACATTCAGAGAAAAAGTTGAATAAGAACTTGATGATTTAGAAGCTACAGGTTTCAAAGTTGGCCACAGCGATTGGGGTTTACCTTTATTTGTCATTCCTAAACCTAATGGCAGTTACTAAACATAGAAATTGTCAACACTTTAAGTATTACTGATAGAAAAACAAGGTTTGTTCGTCATACCTAACAACTAACCAACTGAAAATTAACAACCACTAATTGATCAAAATCACAATAAATCACAGACATCGTAAACATTGGCAGATTCAATAACATTAAACAAAGGCAGTAATAAAACCTAACAGTTGCTTTTGTTGATTGTAATGTACTGACATTACAATCAACAGAAGCAACTAAACTAGACAAAAAACTAGATAAATCGTCAAAGTTGATAATAATAGATGATATTCCCAGATTTGGATAAATTGATCAATCTAAAATATAGATAAATAAATCGATAAAATTAATAAATAAGATAAAAAACAAGATTATTAAAATAAACAAACACCATAAAAGCTTACTAAATCAACGAAATATGTAACAAACAATAAAATTTAAAAAATTTCGATTTCTGTAAATGAAAAAAAATTTAAAAAACTTTAATTGAATTCCAAAAAAACATATAAATAGTAAAGATAAAATTACAATATGAAATAACAATTTGAAATAAAATTGGTCATTATAATTATTTAAACTAACAAAAAATATAACACAGTAATACAAATTTACAAAAATTTTACTCACCAAATCAACAAATCAACAGAAACAAAACAATAACAATATAATGTAAATATTAATCGACGAATAATCGTCTAAGTCAACCCGCTCACAAATACTCAATAATAATATATATAAAATCCTAAACATTTAAAAATAATGTATATTATAAGATAATATTTGTTCTGTTACACCAGCGATAAATTTACTTCGAATTTGAGATTTTAACTTTAACTTTATTTACGGAATCTCCATTATTATAGATTTATAATTAATTTACAATTTACAATAATTTACATATTTGATAGAATGTTCATGGAAGTATTCGTATGCCAATAAATAAGCTACATTATACCAATTATTAAATAACTAAGATCATTCCCCAATGGCCCAAAGAATAGACTTTGTAAACGATGAGGTAGAATTTAAAAAGTAAGAAAATGATTATCTACTTTACAATGATTAAAGTCACTTTAAAAAGCTGAGAAATGATTTACCACTGTGAAATATTCACCAGAAGAAGTTATGAATGAAATTTTCAAAAGAATAACAAAAGAATAAATATTAGAGCTTAAGATATATTAGAATATTAAATGCATATACAGAGGGATTTTTTCTTTTAAGTATAAATATCCCAATGTAGATGTAGTAAAGTTCAATTTGAAATTCCTAACGAGTGTTTTCACTCCTTGAGTAAGCATGAAGTAAAATTTCGAGTTTAGAAATGCCTGAAAATTTGGATTGATCGCGTAGCAAAGCGAAGCGATCAATCCAAATTTTCAGGCTTTTCTAAACTCGAAATTTTACTTCATGGGCCACGCATATAAAACATTGATTTAAAGTGAAGTTCAAAACATACTGCTTAAGTTATAATAATTCTGACGTTTTAGATTATACCACATTTTGTTTGCCGTTTACTAAAACAGTTAAATTTTCATAATTAAAATTATTTAAGAGTTAAAGTTTTATACGGGACATTTAGACAAAAAAAACATTTTTTGAATTGAACAAAATATTCCTGAAGTTTAAGACTATAATACTATTTGTGGATTATTTTACCATCAACATCTATGAAAGATTCACTGTTTTACAAAAATCAATAATTGAGGAGACAATAACCGAAATATTATTAATTGATTATTTTATCGGTAGAACAGCGCATTTCAGTCAATATGTTTTTAATTTAATTTTAACTAAGCTGAGTCATATGTCAGTGATATAAAGATAATCATATCTCCCAATTGTACGTTTGTTCAAAATATTTATTCTGTTGATAATTTGTGTAAATATCTGTATCAAATACGAGGTGTGGGTACATTGATAACGTTCACATACAAGAGATATTATATTGTGTTAGGATTATTGATAAGAAATATTGATTTTGATTAACTGTGACTTTATGTATTCAGATCACGCTTAAAGTTAATTAAAATATAAGCAAAGTTCAATTCAACATCAACCAAACGTTCCTTTATTATCGCATGAGAATATTGAATAATAGGTATTTTATTTACTAAGGTGGTAAACACGATTACTTGTATATACATGAATACATAAAGACTTATATCTCTTAACAATTAATAAATTGTTTTATATATATTTAATCACCAAGAGAAAAAATTTAGATGAAAATAAATGTTATTGTAAAGAAGAAGCCAAAAATATACAGGAAATTTTTCTTTTGAGTATACATATCTTAATAACTGTAAATCATCAGATATTTATGCAAAGAGTTCGAATTGAAGCTTTCTTTATACGAGTGTTTTCCACTCCCAGATTAAGCATGAAATAAAATTTCGAGTACAGAAAAGCCTGAAAATTTAATTTGGCTGCTCCGCGAAGTTGGAAATACAATAATAAAGCAGTGTGCTAAAGACGTACAGTCGACGCAACCCAAATGTGAACGCTCTTTGGTTGTTATGGTATTTGTTATTACAAAGAGAGGGGAGAAAAAAGATATTTGACAATAACATTTTGAGAGCTGTTAAATTTATTTGCGACGGACGACTATGATGCAAAGTGTAACTTACACCATTACATTTTGGCGTTCAGATTTGGATTGCGCCGATTGTACATGCTAAATCTCACATCAAATCAGTGTTTTGTACGCGTGGCGCATGAAGTAAAATTTCGTGTTAAAGGAGCCTGAAAATTTGGTTTGGTCGCCCCGCTTCGCATGAAAGTCATAAAAAAATGTTTGGTTTAAGTTATACATTTCTTAAGTCATTAAAACTTAGGTTTTACTTTTATAACTTTTTTTGGTCATTAAACTGATAATTTTTCAGATTTATAAAGCAGAACATAGGCTTAGGCTATTCTAAACTCAAAATTTTACTTCATGCTTAATCTGGGAGTGGAAAACACTCGTTCAAAGAAAGCTTCAATTCGAACTCTTTGCAAAAACATATGAACAGTTATTAGGATATATATAATCAAAATGAATATTGTGGAAAACACTATTTTAAATATTGAAATTGAACGCTTTTCTAAAACCAACGAATGTTGTAAAATGTACAGCTTTTGCTGATGTATACTAAAAAGAGAGATTCTCTGTATGTGTTTGGATTTATTTCCTTCTTGTAACTGCTGATTAAAGTGAAACAAATATATTTGTATTTATTTTTAAAACTATTATTATAATTTATCTTTCCTTAGATATTTTATTCTTGCACTTTTAAGAGTAATTGCTTGTCAATAACGATGCCTGTCTATTTCTAAAAGCTTAATATTATGCTTCATTTAATTTCGGTTTTTGGTATGTTGAGAGGTCTTACAAAAATAGTTTGAGTAATGAAATAGACAATTTCTCAACCGGAAAAAAATGTCGGGAGTTTCAGACTAATCAGAATCCGTAATGGGCGCACCGTGTCCGAGAGCAGCTGCCTCAGACATTTCAGCATTTTGTCATCATGAATATTCTGTAAACGATGCACGACGGTATTTTTTAATATATTTTAGTGGCTTACATTTATCTTTGAATGAAAATAAAACAGCTCACAGTTACAGAAAATTAAATAGTCTGAGACTGCATATTTGTTACAGTCTACTGAAGATAACTTAAAATATAGATCTGGCTCTGTTTACAAAAAAATGTTTGATTTATTAAGCTCAAAATATCTTAGTCAATTAGAAAACAACATTGAAATTAAGTATGATTTTATAAAACTGATGCAAACTATCAGTTAGGGTAGAATTAGCGAAAGGTGTCTTATTGCTATAGATTTGAAATGTATGGTAAAACGTTTCCTTAAAGGATTTTCATAACATTATTTCTTTTACTTTTGTATGCTCAATTGAAACTTATACTAAACTCTATTAACTAGGGGATATTATTATAGTTAATTTGAACTTAAATGTCATAGAACACCATTTGTGAACTGGACTATATTTATTTTCATTGGGCCGTATGATTTCCCTTTCGATATAAATTAAAGATAGTCATTAAGAGTTTAAAGACAGTCGTTAAGGGTTTAACGATAGTCGTTATAACATTCTTATTTCCCATTTATTAAGGCCTTAGAGACTGTCGTTAGTGAATTTGTTTAAATAATTTTTTAAAGAACGGGGATCGTTCTTTAACCTATTCGTTAACATGACATTTGTCAAAAACGGTCGAGTCTTGCAATAGTTTGGAAGAAAATGAATATAAAAGATCGATGGTCCGCTTAAAAATGTACCTACTCATCTAAAACGAAACGAATTCAACCACAAATTTAATTTAGAAAAATCGCAAAAAAGAATTAGTATGTCAAATATTTATTAAAGGATAGAAATTCACAAGCGAATAGAACTTCTCAATTGTATTTACTAAAATATGTCACAACTTATTACAAACAAATAAAATATATATAAAATTGGTGAAGAAAAACACTTGTTTTGTTCTATGATTTCATTTTCAGCTTTCTGACATATGTTTCGGTCTTTACAGATCATTTTCAAAGGTTAAACTCAGTTTTACCTTTGAGAATGCTTTGTAAAGACCGAAATACGTGCCAGGAAACTGAAAATAAAATCATGGAACAAAACAAGTGTTTTTTTTTTTTTTTTTCGCTAAATTTGTACATCCGGTTTTATCAAGAGTGTAGCGCAACAAGCATTAACTAAAATATATACTTAATTCTTATTGTTTTATTGGTAGTTCTTTACATTTTTCCCATATTATTTCTGATTCTATTGTATATTATTTAGAACAGAATCTGTAACTTAAGTTTCTTTAAAAGTTTTAAGATGAATACGATTTTTTCTAATGTTAATAGGAACCTAAGATTTCAAACTGATTATGGAAATTATACATTTTTCTATTGTTGTAAGATCGTTTGATTATATGTTTGATTGACATTTTGAAGCTTCTATTGTTACCATCAGTGAAAATTCGTGTTAAACATCAATGTAGCCAACACAATTCATTGTACATTGCGATGTTGTCAAACTTTATTCGTTAAAGGTCAAAGGTTAAGTGGTAGAACAGCAACATCTCCTGGAGATATATATGCTGAACTCTGCCTTTCCCCTCTCTCTTAATAAAGTATGTAAATGCAAATTTTTGTAATTGCAATAAAGTGGAAATAAAGTTAAAAAAAATAGATTCATTAACTAAGAAATCGCTAAGTTTGAGGAAATCATTAAAATATTCTCTTAAGTTGTTGTTAAGTTCATTTATTTATTTAAAGGCAAATCATACGGCTCATTGTTTTTATAGGTCATATCACAGTCTACAAATATAACGCCCATGTTATTGGTGATTTGTTTAGAAAATTTATCAAACATAATCACGAATGTTGTAATACATAACTGCAACTACTTGTAATTTTCTAATATTTGTGTTTAAATTTTTATCAAATATGTAGAAATTGTGTCTCATTTTTTCTTACTAATGTTACTCTTTTATTAGATGTGGTATCTGTTGGTTAAATAAATATATAATCTGAGTTATTTAGATATTATTCTTACTTTTAACGAGAGTGTCCACTTCTTGATTAAGCATGAAGTAAAATTTTGAGTTTAGAAAAACCTACAAGTTTGGATTTGGGCGGGGAGCGAAGCTTAGCGCCCAAATCCAAAGTAGGCTTATCTAAACTAGAAATGTTACTTCATGAGCCAGGCTAATAAAACACTAATTTATCATGAAGTTTAAAATATTCAACTTAGATAAGTTGGATTTTGATTCGCAGCCGGATCAGTGTATTATAATTAAAATACACGTAATTGTAATACCGCAATTAAACCCGAAATTACTTCATGCTTTCACTGCTTTCGGTTAAAATTAAACGCTATTATAAAAATATCGAATGCCAGAATATGTAGAACGTATACATCGGGATATGTATACTTAAAAGAAATATTCCCATTGTTATCATAATCATTTTATTATTATCAATTTTTCGGCAAAATATTATAATGAACACGACACCATTTTTTGTAGTGTACGATGATTGTTGTAAACAACAATTTCCATATTAAACGTGTATCTGATTTTATTTTCATGCTGAGTGTAAGTATATACAAATATTTGTAGATGGAAAGTGGAAAAACCCAACAAAAGCTTCCCCACACAATGAGCCCCATTTTTGCTACAGGTGTATCATAACGTTTTCAAACATGATTTATATCGATTATATCACACCCCCAATACGAACACATGCACATACACATGACGTGAATGAAGATCCCCTAATTTAATTTTCTTATAATGGTATCGCTCTACAATTTGCTAAATTGAAGCCGAATATGCAATGTCGAAACCAAACATTGTTTGATCACCCCAACTGAATGCTGTCAACGTTATTTGACATAAATGTATGACTCATGAATTTCATACATACATTCGCACACTCAGGGAGAAAAATTATTCATTTTATGACATATAAATTAAATCCTCAGGTTTTTTTTTTATTAATACCTTTAATATAATGTATACCATTTCAAGTTAAGTATTGATTTGGGTAAACAAATCATTTATGAAAAATGTCCAAGTTATGGGGTTAATTAATTAAATCCTATAATTTTAGGCTTAAAAGTATGATATCACCACAAACAAATACTAATTATGATTTATTTAGCGACGCTAACACACATTATTCAATAATGAATGAACTGTAAAATAAAAGCTATACAATTGAATATTTCGAATTCAAAACTAATTTGAATTCGAACAAATAAGCTTGCGTTTCTTCTAGTTTGCAGAACTTTAAACATAAAATGACAATGATGTTCGTATAAACTGTAAAAAATAAGTCTTCAATATTTAAACTACTAAAACAATAAATATTTTTTAAGTCTTTATTTTCTTCCATACATACATAACAATGGGTGTGATTACATATAGATATGTAACAATGAAAAACTCCGAAGGAGTTCAGCATATATGTCATTGACATTGCTGCTCTTCCACTCAACCTTCAAATAATAATTTTAACCTAACCTAAGACTAGTACAACACAAATCAAATACAAATCTCAACTTATCACTTAGGACATGTTCTTCTATCTTATATTAATTTTCATTCCGACCTTCACTGTCTGGATTGACTGAAATGGTTACCGTACACTTTCCCGAATATATTTTCCCGAATGACCTTTTTCCCGAACGCCATATTTCCTGAAAATAGAAATCCCGAATCCCATTTCCCAAATCCAATTTTCCGAAAGGTATTGTTCCTGAATAAAATATATATTTTATATACAAAAGTTACAAAAGATTCGAAAAGTGTCACAATACAATATTGTGGGCGATTGCACCCAAAAATTCGAGAACGCCTTGACTTCCCGCCGTACCGCCCGCGTAAGACTCATAATCGGCTGTGATACATTGAAGTTTCTCTTGAGTTGCGAGCCACTTCCTCTTTGGCGCTGCCTTCACCATCCGACCCATACTTAATTCCGCGGGCATTATTTCCGTGTCCGCTTGTTCCTTCTGAATTTCCTTCAGCGCGGAATACAAATCTTTTCAATTACCTTTTTAATCTGTTCGTGAGAATTTCTGCGGAACACTTCTCCTGATTCGGAGGATGAGAATGAGGGGATTGCAGAGGTCCTTTCAGAACTATCACGTTCTCTCCTGGGCGACAGTCAGCGGTGATTGCCCTAGCTTTACACTCCTTTGCACGTAACCGCCGGCAGTCCCAGTAAGTGCTTCCCTTACTCTGTTTCCCTCGTAGATATACAAACCTATCAAGAACGAGTTTTTTACCAACAATTTTGGCCTCCATTGTAAATTAATAAACAACTATTGCACAATTTCGTACGGCGGTATGACGTGACTACAATTTGTTTGACGGTTGCTATGGAGGTTGTTCAAATTTATTCCATTCGGGAAAAACATCATTCGGGAAAGTTGATTCAGGAAAGTAGTATTCGGGAAAGTGTTTTCGGGAAATGTATTATTCAGAAAAAACGTAATTCGGGAAATAATTATTCGGGAAAATGGGCGGATACGGACTGAAATTACTAAACAAAAGTTTTTTAAATTTCTTGATGTTTTGTTCGGAATTTTCAGGTATAAAGTTCATTGACGCAATATTGTATAAAAACATTTCCTATAAAATTCATTTCTATGCTTTAGGATACTAATATTATTTTTGCTTCGTATATTTACACTGTGCATTGATTGTCTAAAATGAATTCTAGTATATAGAGCTTGTGTCAATTTATTACCAATATTTTTTTGGGAAAGTACTAGTGTTGCAAGTCTGAAACGATTAAACATATTTAGCCTGTTCAAATCCTTTATCTTATAGCTGACTCTATCATAGTTTCTAAGACCAAATATGTACCGTATACAGTTGTTCTGAATTTTTAGAATACTATCCATATCTGATTTTTGCAAGAATAGAGAAAACACCCCACAGGCAAAGGTAAAATACGATAGAACCATTGAGTTGCACAATATTTTCCTGGTTAAAGCGTCAATACAATTTCGAATATTATACAAGAGTTTCAAGTTCCAGTAGGCCTTTTGTTTTACCTTTAATATGTGGGCACTAAAATTTAGCGTGTTAATATAACAACACCAAGGTTTTTAGCTGAATCAACCTTTCCAATTTGTTTCCCATCAATATTGACACTATAAAAGTCGTCTGGTATAATAGAGGATCTGCGGCTGAAAAAAAAATTATCTTGCATTTTATTACAATCGGCAATATAGTTAGATGGATGAAATAAAGTTGGCATAAGTTAATATAATTTTAAAGGAATGCTGCATATAAATTAAAGAACAACGGCTCCAGAATGGAGCCTTGCGGGATACAACTAACTATAGATGAGATATTTGACACATTTCCAATAATCATAACCATGTTTACCCTATCAGAAAAATAGCTTGTGTAATTCAATATGACAAGCAACAAGCGATGTGATATTGTATCAAACGCCTTGGAAGGCGTACTAGAAGTACTAAGCAAGTTACCAGTTCATAGTCGGTATTAGTAACGATATCATCTGTAAGTTCCATCACAGCTGTTGTGCAGCTATGACCTTTGCGAAATCCTGATTGATTTGTAGGGATAACATTATGATTATTTACATATTCGATTAGTTGATTGTATACTAGCTTTCCCATAACTTTCGATAATGATGGCAGAATGTTTATTGGTCGTAGATCGTTACATGAAGTAGGTATCGATATCTTTGGCACTGGAACTATAACAGCTGTTATCCACTGAAACAACTACTTCCCGTGCAAATAAACCACCGGATATTGAGTTATTCAGATTTCTTTTACCTAAATAAGAAAAAAATGTGATCACAAATAAAATTGATGAATAATCGATATGATAATCTTATTTCAAACGCTGAAACTTATTATTTAGATTTATGAATCTATTTTTCTAAAGTTCTACAAAAACAAGTACGTACAAAAACTGGTTTCATTTTTTACTTAGACGCAGGGCCTCAGTAAGGGGAGCGAAAAAATAATGTAATCATATATTCGCATAGAATTTAGTAGATTTTTTGATATCATTATTATTATGTTATTGCATAAAGGTAGAACCTGTTGAAATAAATAAAATAAATAAATCAAATTGAATCCATACAAAACGTTAACATTAAGAGTAATAAACAAATGTTGAATATAATAAATTAAAAAATAAATATTTGAATAACGAAACATTTTTAATTATTATAATATTTTTAAATCTTAAATAATAACCATTAGTATTTTAAATAAATTTATTTAAACCAGTGCACAATATAAAAATTAATAAACACTTGTCCAATTGACAAAAACACAAAAATTACTATTTTAACAGGAGTATTGAACAGAAATTGTTTAATAAAATAAGCAAACTGGACCAAAAAATAAAAACAAACATGCTAAAAAAAAACTTATAACACAGTTCGTAATAATTTATAAAAATAACATAAATTGATAAGTGTACGTCAAATATAACCGCACACAAATCTTTAAAACTAATTTAAAATAAAAGTAAAATTCGTAAATTTAACAAAACTACTAAATGCGCCACACGTGTACAACACAGATTTGAAGTAAAGTTTAAAGTAGATTATTATTTATAATTTTCAAATAAACCATTTCAATAACTATTATTATTTTGTAACAGTAAATTAAATTAAACTGGAATTTTTAAGGAAAAGAATGTTTGACCTTTTTTTTAATTTGTTACGTATGAGCATAACACATTATTTTTACCAATGTTATCAAAACAGCTGGATAATATACCGTAATTTACCGTATATTACCGATGGTAATTACCAACGTAAAGTACCACTAACATCGGTGCAAGTGCAATTGTGTTCGTTTTTTTTTTTAATTTAAAAAGAAATACATAAATTATCTTCATTTTAAATAATTATGCCTACTTTGCTTGAATGTGAGTTATTATAGAATATAACAAGTTTTACTTTGATTCCTTAACACTTTTTATTGAATGTGACTGCAGTTTCGACAAATTTAGCTTGTCATTATTAAACATGAACTTCATGTTTGATAACAACGAGCTAAATTTGTCGAAACTGCTGTCACATTCAATAGAAGTGTTATACAAAGTAAAAAGTGTTTATTGTAAAATTAACATGTATAATGAAGTAGAAGCCTCCACAATACAGAATGTATTATGTGTTATTATAACTTCACAATATAAATTGGTAGTAGTTATTTCATTTATCTACCCTATTTTTAATTAAAATTCTAGCTGATAATCATTGATAATTTCACAATTACATAACAAGGTAAACACGGTGGTATTTTTCACATAAATTAATAAATGTATTTCATTATTCTTTGAAAATTATGTAAAAATGGAAGCTACTCAGAATATAAGGTGTTCCTTAAATTTATGTAAAATTTATGTTGTTATAGCAAGTGTTAGGCGAGAAATTGATTCTAGAGTATTATAATTTCATTTCAAGCAGATTAATTTGGTTTGTAAGCAGTACATGAAAGTTTGTTTACCTCTACCTAATCCCTGTGAATTTAATAAAAACCTGAAATTTATTTATAATTGTTGTATACATTTTTAGTAAATAAGTACATTTTTTTTACTCGGAAAAAAATCAATTTTAGACGACTGTCATTTTGTTGTTAATAATCAATTTTGATTTTTGCAAAGACTTATTAAAGTTTGTTTATTTTTCAACAATCTACCAATTTCAGGTTTTGGCTTGTAAGTATTTTAGCTTTGAAATACAGTTTATTCACTTCTCAACAATGTCAGTAAATTCATTTCCTAAGAATGTCAGTAAATTAATTTCTCTCATAAAGTCAGTATATTTGATTAAAATTGTTTTTATTGTTGGTTATAAATAAAGAAACATTAAATACTGTAAAAATTGATGATTATAAATAAACATTTAATGCTCCAATAATTGCACGTGATCAATTTGAAACAATTTTGGTTTGCATTTTTAGTTTGCTAATTTCGTTTCTATACGCTTTTCCTACATTTTGGAAGAAATAATAATAAATAATTATGCCCAACAGAGCCCGTCAATTCTGATGATTTTCATCAGATTTTCCAGCATTGGTACAGATAATTTATTAATTTATATTTTAGAGTCAATATTATAATGGTGGGAAAATCAATCTCAACCCTCGTTGTCTTTTACTGATAACAAAACAAGTGTTTTTAGGAGGGTTATTAAATCCACAGATTTCCCATTTAAACAGCATGTAATTCGACAATAAATTGTGCAGACCTGAAGGGAGAGCTGTATTGTATTATGCCCAGTAAAAATGAGCCTGATTAACATTGCAAATTTTATGCAAAAATGATAAAACATTGCATTAGTTGTATACACATATTTTTTTTTAATTTCGCATACGAATGCAGTTAGTATAAATTTCAATACATTTACAAGTATTATAATAAATTATAAATCCGCACTGGAAGGGAAACTGAGCGAATGGCCAATTCGAAATTCGCTATTCTCTAAATTCGCATTTTCCAATTTCCATCGCTACCTGACGTGCCCTCAATTTCTCTCATTAATTGAATGTATACATCTTCGTTTTCTCTAACCTCATCAAAGGGCATCCAGCCGCTGCTGGATGGCAATTGTGATCTAATGAAATGTTTGGTCGAATGTTGCGAATGACAAGTAGGAAACGAGCCGTTTTGAAGTCGCTTAATACTACTTTGCATTCGCCTTATCTTTGGCAGCTTTACATTTAAATGTGCTTTCTTTAATCAAATGGCGTTTCACCGTGCTCACTTCATATTTCGTTGCTTTTACGGTCAACGGTTTTCATTTTTCTTAGGGAAATCATATTTTCTCAAGTCATTTCCTCTTCTAATAAAATTAAATAGGCTATAGTTATCAGTATCTTTATATTTCGAGATAATATCAATGTAACTAGTATTCTAATTATTTTAATGACAATTGCTGCTAATAATTGCATGAATAAAATATTTGCTAAAAGGGATACAGATGAAAGAAACTTTTCTTTTAAGTATACATATTCCGATAATTAAAGCGTTTGGTAAATTTTCAGAAATTCGTTGTTTTTATAATAGCGTTCAATTTCAAGCTTCTACCGAGTGTTTCTACTCCTTGATTGAATATATATAATTGATGTGTAAGGCCGACTTGAGCGAGAAAACTCTAAATTTTACTTCGTGCTTTTGAAGTAAAATTTAGAGTTTTCTCGCTTAAGTCGGTCTTCATATCAATCACATATATTCTGCATACTTGTGATTAGTTTGTAGGACAATCTCGCGCAATACTAACTCAGGCCAGCCTCACATATCAATCGAATTTGTTCGATTAGTAGTAGGACAATCCCTCGTTTTCTCGCTCACCTCGGCCTTACACATTAACCACACATATATTCTGCATACTTGTGATTTACCTTATCCTTTACCTTTTGTTTTGTTGTCGATGTCTGACCCTTCGGCTCTCGCGATGTTGCAAACTTATTCTTTACGTAATGCACCCGTCAGCGCTCTTATTCCCAAACTCTGTTTTATATTCCATTAACTTGTATTTAAAACTCCCGATCTGACTTAAATCGAACTGAACCTTTCGCGATCTCGTCCAAAAACCAACTCCCCCGTTCCCAACCATAACCCGACTATCCCGCTCCACATCCAAAAATGAACTCTGCTTTGAATCATCTCTTACTTGTTCTCCAAACACCTAATTTCACAATTTATTTAGTATTAGGTTATATTACAGACTAACCTAACCATATCTAGATTAGGCTGGCTACTAGTTACTCAAGTAAAATTAGTTGATAGTTACTTAAGTAACTGGTGTCTCACTTAACATAATCCAACTTTATAACCTGTTATCTATCCCATCCCTAGACAAATTTACAGAAAACTTAACAACAATACCTTAGGACAACAGTGGACATTCTAAATACTTTTGTAAAAAACCAATGACATTTTCATAAAACAAACAGTAATTATTTACAAACAAGTAATTAATTATTGTTTAGTATTTAAGCTAAAAGGTAAGAGAGGCTCATAGTTGAACATATACAATGTTGATTTTCGTATGTACAATAGGCCAAACTCGAACTGCAACATACTTATTTTACGAGTGCCTTACGAACATTTGGGAATTGCAACTGATTTGCATTATACGATTGGCAGCTATTTTTTTCTAAGTGGGTGATAATCGGTTCACCACCGCGAGCACTAAGATCTATTATGGCTCGACAAGCAGATAACGTTGGGCACAAGAGCGTTTCGGCTAACAAAGCGATAATCCACTAAAATGATATCCATCGAACATTTTGATATATTTCAATGTAAAACTTATCGATTTTCTTCTTAAGATTTGTATAACAGTAAATGTGTTAAAAGCTTTATGTAGCGCAATTCGTTAATTCATTTTGAGTGGGTATTGAAGAGTTTGAACCTACTTTAAACTCCGTTTATTGTAATAAAAAATCTTTACAAGTTACAAGTAATATAGTATATATAACTTACATTTTGCTTTGACAATATTCTTTTATAATGTGTATTATGTGATGTAATTACATTATTTACTGAATAAACGTATTAAACTAAATATACTGCTTTTCAAAAAAATCAGAACACAAAGTGTTTATTGGACGATTTTAATGAAATTTACAGAATTTAATCATGTAAATGAACTGCATCGATGATTAAAAAATCAATTGTTTTGGTTACTATTTAATGGTATTTTTCCTTGATTTCACCATTATGAAGAGCTGCTGATTTTTTAATGTAATTGCTTCTAATATCCAAGTAGCCTCTGAGTAGTTTGACGTTTCAGTTTGTAAAACATAAAAAGATGCCCCGTGTTCAGTTTTGGTATAAGATCCTACCGTCCACAATTGTGTCTACCTCTTACTCCGCAGCATCGCAGAGCAAGACTTGATTGGTGCAGGGAAAGACAACATTGGACCCATGAATGGAATTACATTATCTTCAGCGATGAGTCTCGGTTCTGTTTATGGGCTCATGATGGTCGCAGAAGAGAGACGTCGACGCGGCGAACGCAGAATTTTACAATTTGCTGTTGAAAGACATACGGTTCTTACACAGGGAGTTATGGTTTGGGGGGCGATAGCATATGGTAGTCGGTCTCCTCTAGTTTTTTTTAGAATCAAGTCTTAACGCGATTCAGTATATTGACAACATTTTACGGCCAGTGTTAGTGCCCTATGTAAATTGCTTGCAGAACCCCATTTTTCAGCAAGATAATGCTCGACCTCACACAGCGGCCATTACAAGACAGTTTCTTGATAGTGCCGTGCCGAAATCAATTTGTTACCTTGGCCATCTCGTTCTCCAGATCTTTCGCCAATAGAACATGTTTGGGATATGATAGGTGTTAGAATAAGTAACTTACAGCGCCCCGCTAACACTGTAATGGAACTTAGAGGTCAAATTATCGAAGTTTGGAATGAAATACCCCAAGTCGATATTGACAGCCTGATTTCTAGCATGCCTCGACGTGTTAATGAGTGTTTGGGAAATCGTGGAGGCCCAACACATTATTCATTTTTATTCATTTGTTTTTTTGTTTTTCAAGTTTATTTTTTGATCATCGATACAGTTCGTTTACATGATCAAATTGTGTAAATTTTATTAAAATCGTGAAATAAATACTTAGTGTTCTGATTTTTTTGAAAGGCAGTATATATAATTGCATTCTACACCGAGTCGTAGAAATGAATTAAAGTTTAAAAACATGAAAGAGATTAACAAGAGATTAGCGCTGTCCTTGTTATAGATATGATGATTGAAATATTAAGAATATGGAAAAATGTCTTAACTACATCTGTTCTACTTTTATTACTATTATAACATTTACAAAGTTTGCACAAAATATTTTTTTTTTGCATTTTTCACTATATCTTAGTAACTATCTAACACATCTCAGTAGTATATTTTTTTAACTTTAATTCAGTGGTTTATACGAGTGGCCAATTAAGTAAAATTTTGAGTTTAGAAAAGCCCCCTAAAAATTTGTCTCGGTTCGCTGCGCGGTCCTCGACAAATTTCCTACGCGGGGCTTTTCTAAACTCGAAATTTTACTTCATGCTTAGTCTGGGAGTGGAAGACACTAATACGTGCCACCAAGCTAAGTCGCGGCGGACATTAGAACGACGTTATATTCCATACTAATTGCCATAATATATACTTTCAAATAAATAAAAAATTGAGTGGGTATATCATACACAACTTGTTTTATTTACATTTAAAATTCGAGCGTCCTTATTAAAACACCATTTTTAATTCGACTAGAAATAACCGATTGTAGCGAAGACCGAAGATGTGGAAAAAACATTATTATATCGATGAATTAATCCCTGGTTATGTCAATATATTACTTGATACTAAAAGTAGTAGTGGAAATAATCCATGTAAAAATCTGCTATACTATCGATTATTAAAATATCTTGATCATTTCCAGTCATTTTAATCAAAACTTTTCAATATATTTAAATGAATAAATGTTCCTAAAATGTTTTGGGGACCATTATTTAATTCTCGTGGGGTAAAAACCAATGATTTAAAGGTTATGTTATTATAATGTATATGTCGCAACTGGATACGTTTTAATAAGTTTTGTAAAAAAGGCAGTTTAACCGTTGTTTTTATTTCTCGTTTATTTTTCAACATAGTTTTATTTTAGGGCTATACACTAACTACAGCGAGTTTCCAATTTAATAATACTGTTAAAAAATAGACTATCTGCAAGTCTGCAAAATACTCATTCACGGTGACGATAACGTCCTTGTTCGACTAGAATTTACTCATATCGAGACAAATGTTTAAGTTTTGGAAAAAAAGCAATGACACGTGACCAAATCTGGAGAATATGATAGATAAAAAATCAAATCATAGCCCAATTCGTGTAATTTACTTATTAATGAACTTATGGGTCTTCATGATATAGCACATTTTAGCGCGCCCAATCTTGGCCGGTTCTTATCAGCTCATGGACCAATAACGTTCAATAAAATTCTCTTGTTATCGTCTTGCCCTTCTATAAATAGAAAACTAGGATATTCATTAAGAATCTTAAATAAAGTGGCCATCATCTTTCCAGCTAACAGAACATTTTTACCATTCTTCAGATCATTTTAACCATACATTATCCATTGCTTTTTTGCCGTCTCTGAAGTGTAGTGCCGGATCTCCAGTCACAAATCGACGCCAAAAGTTCTGCAAATTGCGCCAAACACTGTGCTGAAAGGTCCTTTCGTGATCCAGAATGACCAATCGCGCTACCCCTTGTGCACACAACTATTTCATATTCAGTTTTTCACGCAGGATGTTATGTACTGATTCTGTGAACATGAATAATGTCTAAGCAATCTAAATCACCTTTATTTAGCGATTTTCTATAATTATACCAAGGATTCTTTCCATGATATCCAATGTTAGGACCTCAGCTGAGCGTCCGGAGCGCAGTTCCTCTTGAGTGCTGGTTTAGCCATGTTTAAATTAATTTATTCAAAAATAAACAGTCTTCAATGCAGAAGCACAATCTTCGTGAACATCGTTTAATTCGACATTAATCTGTTCTGCTTCTACTTTTTTTTAAATTGTATACTCACTGCATGAAATTCATTTTTTAAATTTTTTTTTGCAGAAACCGCTAAATTTATCGCGTCAAACGATTACTAAATGTGAACTACATGTTCCTTCTGGGTGAAATTTGGTCTAAAGAGGGGAAAGTGGATCTTTTGAGGTGTCACCTCACCAAATGAATTCTGTAGCCATTTCATAGAAATTTACCAGACTTATCAAATGATCCACGTATTATGAAAGATTTAGGGCCAGTTGCATCAAACACTTGGAACTGGTTCAATTCTGAACTTTAGTTGAAAGAGACAATACATAGAACAATAGGATCTGTAATCTTGAACTCGAGTTTAGCTTGAACTTAAGTTCAACGTTTTTGGTGCAACTGGGTTTTAGATACTCTGTTAACTCACAAATTATATGCCAAATATAGGTTGAATACTTTGAATATTATTCTAATAAAAATAACTATAAAGAGTCGACGTCGACGCGTCGAGAATGACATATTCAGTGTGAAATTGTTAACACCGCCCACCCCTATCAATTATTCAGCAGTATTTAGAAAGAAATACTAAATATTGCTAAATAATAATAATAATTTACACTAACTGTAAAGAGAGTAGGAGAGATTTTCTGAAAAAAATAGGAAGGTGGTGTAATTTAAAGAATTTTATTAAAATCTCAACAACAATTTATTAAACAAAAACTCAACAATAAACGAAAACCAACAATTACCATTTAGAGTGCTTGTGTCCATGACTATGCTTATGACCTTGCTTATGCTCCTCCTTATGTTGATGCTTGTGTCCTTCATGATGGCTGTGCTTATGTCCATGATGATGATCATGCTTATGCCCGTGATGATGATCGTGCTTATGATCTTGATGATGCTCATGCTTGTGTCCATGATGATGATCATGCTTATGCTCCTGGTGATGGTCATGTTTATGCCCGTGCTCGTGCTTATGCCCATGCTCATGTTTATGATCCTCGTGATGGGAGTGTTTGTGATCTTGATGATGTTTATGCTGGTGCTTATGCCCATGCTTGTGCCCATGGTGGTGGTCATGTTTATGCTCTTGATGATGATCATGACCGTGTTTGTGTTGGTGGTGATGATCATGCTTATGATCTTGATCATGTTTATGCTCATGATGGTGGTCTTCATGATGGTCATGTTTATGTTCCTGGTGATGGTGGTGTTTGTGGTCTTGTTTATGATCGTGCTCGTGGACGTGCTTGTGTTTGTGGTAGTGCATCTCGGCGTGCTTCTCTTCTGCCTCTTCTTCGTGATGATGGTGCTTTTCGCCGTAGTGATCGAAACTCCTCGAGATCTGAGCTTTTGAGTTTAATTCGGATTCGTGGGCAAGTTCAGCGAAGTCAGCGAAGGCTGACGCAAAACCGCTGAAAGCGCCAGCATTGTCTTCTTGTTCTTTCGCAACTTCTTGTATTGGATAAGCAGCGACAGTCGCGCTTTGTGAAGCATCATACCTTCTTCCAACACTGTACGCCTCCGTGTGAGAAAGGGCGATGAATGCCAACAAACTCGCTTTCGCCTAAATATGAAAATTAATACAAAACATTTAATTTAATTTATCAAAATATAAGCTAATATTAGACTGTATTTCAATTTAGAAATGAAAAACAAGAATATTACTTCCTAACATGTATTTTTATTTGTAGCCAATATTTTCAGGTTAAGAAGTTACAATTATTAAACAAAATATTCAATTTGCAGTGTTAACCACCAATCCTAGCCATAGCAAAATAGGGTTAGTTTAAATTGATTAAATTGTAATTCATTAAGTCGGCTATGAATCAAAAACTTACTTATGTAAGCGGCATACACGGATTTTTACTTATTAGTATTAATATCTCAAAATACTATATACACTGAACATATTCAGATATATTTTTTTAAGAGTTCAAATTGAAGCTATATGCGAGAATTTTTCACTCCCAGACTAAGCATGAAGTAACATTTCGAGTTTAGAAAAACCTGAAAATTTGGTCGGGTCGCTCCGCGAAGCGGAGCGACCAAACCAAATTTGCATGTTTTTCTAAACTCGAAATTTTACTTCATGCGCCACGCGTGTAAAACACTGATTTAAAGTGAAGTTTAAGAAAGACGTATATTCTAAACTTTACATTAAATCTGTGTTTTATACGCGTGGCGCATGAAGTAAAATTTTGAACTTAGAAAAGCCTGAAAATTTTAAAAGCTTTTCTAAACTTGAAATTTTACTTCATGCTTAATCTAGGAGTGGAAAACACTCGTTGTAAGCTCTAAAGTAAACTTATTTAAAAAAAATGTTAAATGTTAAAAACATCCTTGTATACTTAAATTAAACAAATCCCTGTACAGGGTGGTTGTTTTTCGTTGATATTATAGGGTATAGGCTAAACGGTAAGAGATACAAAAAAACTAAGATGTGTGTCCCGTTCTCTTTTTTAGTGTTTACTTTAATGGCGCAATCAGATCTACGCTAACTAGATTGATTTACAAGATACAGGGTGATTCTCAAAATCTGCCGATTTTTATTATCTCTTATGACTCGGTTATTTATGAAGATACAAACAAAATTTAAATACAAAAGTTTTATGACTATTTACGTAGAATCCAGTGGCGTACTTAATACAAATATATATATATATATATATATATATATGTTTTAATATTTGAGATATTATCAATACTAGTATTTTCTTAAACGGGACACCCTGTATCTGAGTACCGCAAAAAATTGAATTTTTTCTTGCGATTGCAAAAATATGTAACACTTGATATTTTGTTTTGTCCTAAATAGCTAAAATCCCAAAAAACAAGAAAACAAATTTTCAAGATGGCCATGAATTGGATTCTGTAAGCTTTTGTTTTTGTTTGTTTACATATCATAAAATTCAATATTAATTACGTATTGGTTTTGATATTCTGTTGTTAACGAAATGTTTTCGATTATATTTCTTTAAAAAAATCAGTCTAAAATGAATATTTTTATAAACTATGAAAAATTAAACATTTTGGGTGCTATATTGAGGGCAATGAAAATAATGACGAAGCTTTAGACCTATATTTGGAGCGTTATCCGGACCGACGACAGCCAGAAAAAGAAATATTTCAAATATATTTATATCACAATTTAAGTGAGTATAGAACATTTGGAAAACTAAGAGGTAAAATTTACAAAAAGGAAAATAAAGATTGGACGGTATTTAGCCGTAATATTGAGAAATATATTGGCACAAGAAAATTAAACGTTTTATAAACAGTAAGCAAGCATACGTATAAACCGTATAAAATAATAAAGGTTCATAACTTGCATCCTGAAGATGAAGAGCGGCGTTTAGAATTTTTAATCGACGAAACAATTGGTATTGGTCAAACATAAATCCTTATCAGACGGTCGTTAGGGTGCAACAAGGACGGTTTTGGTTCCATGTATGGGTGGCGCTTTAGGATTTTTAACGAATATTTGAATGCTGAAAGATAAATCTAAATTTTGGAAGAATGTGTGATAATCGAGTTGGATAACATGCCATTGGCTATAAGAAATAATGTTTATTTACAACAAGACGGTGTTCCAGCACACAATAGACATATGGTAGGGCACTTACTAACTACCAATTTCGGCGAACGTTTAATTTACTTGTGCCAATATATTTTTCAATATTACGGCTAGATACCGTCGGATCTTTATTTTCCTTTTTGTAAATCTTACCTCTTGGTTTTCCAAATGATCCACACTCACTTAAGTTGTGATATAATCTTTGAAATATTTTATTAGTCCGGATAGCTGTCAAAATATAGGTCTAAAGCTGCGTCTTTATTTTCATAACGGCTATATTGAGGGTAATGAAAATAAAGACCTAAAATGTTTAATTTCTCATAGTTTTAAAAAATATTCATTTTAGACTCCCTTTTTAAAGAAGTATAATCGAAAATATTAAAACCAATACGTAATTCATCTTGAATTTTATGACAAGTAAACAAACAAAAACAAACGCTTAAAGAATTCAATTCATGGCCATCTAGAAAATATTTTTTTTGATATTTTAGCTATTTAGGACAAACGAAATATTTAGTATTACATATTCTTGCAATCACAAGAAAAAATGCATTATTTTGAGATACTCGGATATAGGGTGTCCCATTTAAGTAAATAGTAGTTTTGATAATATCTCAAAAATTAGAACATCTATATTTTTTTACGCCACTGGATTCTTTGTAAAAAGTCATAAAACTTTAGTATTTAAATTTTGTTTGTATCTCCATAAATAACCGGGTCATAAGAGATAATACAAATTGGCAGATTTTGAAAATCACCCTGTATCTTCTAAACCAATTTAGTTAGTGTAGATCTAATTGCGCTATTAGACTAAACACTAAAAAAGAGAACGAGACACTTATTTTAGTTTTTTGTATCTCGTACCGTTTAGCCTATACCCTATAATATCAACGGAAAAAAAACCACCCTGTACATACATGAAGTAATTTTGTGTTTTAATAAAAATCAACTATTCTACAAGATTTTAATAGAAACTACAAATTAGACTTTCTGCAAAAATTTAGTTTCGTTGAGACTTCTCCAAATATTCATTGAAACAACTACTTCTTGAGCTAATACCCCGACAGATATTGAATTATACAATCAATATTTGAGTTACATTACAGATTTACTGTTCTCTGCATAATTTATATGCAAAATGCAACATCAGGTCAAATTATTCTCTCAGCAAACTAAATAAACTAACAGGAAAAATTACAGGGATTGAATATTAATTGAAAGAATCTTAGGCGGTCTTAGACAAAGAGTCTTAAGCCATCTTAGGCGGATTTCAAAATTTATCCATCATCAGTATAGCTATGCTTTAGACTTTCAATACAAAAAAAAATTAAAATGAAGAGATAAAATAATATTTGTTATTATTATCTAATAATCTTAATACTTATAAAAACTATTATTAAAATTAAATTAAAAACTATAATTTTTGTATCTTACCAATACTCCCATGTTGGATATACTGTTTATTGAACAACCAACAAAGCTGAGATGATTTGAAGAACATCGTCGAGCACTATTTATAGCGAAATTTTTTGCCCTACCACAATATTATAATAATTTATACATTCAATTAACGATGTAAATTTTGGTTTTGCACGAAGTAATTCGTGTCGAATGTTCTACGGATCGTAACACACATTTAATAAGCTATGTGTATGCGGTACATTTCTTCGTTGATTGGAAAGAAAAGTGAGCGTTGAAGAATGCAAATAATAATTAATTATAGTTGAAGTAATTTAAATTTATAATAGGATTTATTTAATACAAATTAAAGTTATTTAATTGGAAGTAGACTGCATGACACATACGCGAGATTTAAGTGGTAGTGGTAGTTTGTAGTGCGTATACCGATTCTATTTTCTCTGCAGTTCATTGTCTGACAATCTTAGCAATACACAGATATCTAAACAAATGGTAAGTAACTTTATTAATAAAACATTAAATTTAATAAAACACTATTCTTATATTTTGTTTTAACAAATACTAATAAATTGTGATCTTCAAAATGTATTTGCATTAGTTGTAAAGGGTGGTGCTTTTTAATTTAATATGGAATTCGAAACATAAAATTACAGGCGATTTAGAATGATTCGTTTTTGTCCATATAAGCAAGCAATAGCTTGTTTCTACTTTAAGCAACAGTTTTAAAATTTATTTTAACAAACGTTCACAGAGTGATGAAAAAATGGTGTCCCATTTTAGATGGTTTTAAGTAATATTAAAGATAGAGAGAAGCCAACATTGCTGCCAGTCGTTATTTTTAGTGTTAATTTCATTTTTATTGTTTTACATCAAACTTTAACAATAACAAATTGTGTAGAAATATATATATAGGTACTTAACGTAAATAACAAACACTAACAAGAATTAAACTAACAATATAACATCACCGGATAATCTATCAATTAACTTCCATAGATTTGTATATATATATTATAACATTTGTTAAATTCAAATTAGTTTTAACTTTGATAATGATAGCAACAGATCGAAATACGTGTCAGGCAACTGAAAATAAAAACCAGTCACAACACAAGTGTTTAAACTTTACCCAATGTAATAATAACACACGGTAAATAGTAAATACAATACATAAATACACACCGAGATATAAATTACATAAATAAATAAAAAAATAAATTATAACTTACAAATTTTCTATCTAATGTCATGTACCTTATCAAAATTTGCCTATCTTCAATTGTTTCCGAGTTAGGCGTCGAACGTCATTTTTTGACAATCTCGAAATATTAAGATGGCTGTTTTATTTGTAAAGATATTTACTTGTATTAAAAAAAAAAACGTTCCTGGGGCACCGTCCTTAGTAAAATACGCTGATGTTCTTAGATTTTGTTTTAAGTTTAAAATTTCTAAAATATAATATAAAGTTGTATTTTTTAAACGCAAGTCATCGAATAATTGCGTATATTTTAAACTTTTCAAATTTATATAATTTCTATTACTTGTATTTAACAGTACTTATTTATTTTAAGTTTTTTGACCTTTTAGATGAATTTCATCAAGTAAGCCATGTGTGTTTTTTATAACTCAAACTTCTACTTTCCTTAAACTGGTTTAATAGTCTTTTAAAAAAGGCTGGCTTAGGATGATTTTTTTCGGGATACCTTTGAGTATACAATCGAGAAGCTAAGAAAGAAAATGTTGACGACATTCTTCAAGCATAAAAATCATTTTTGTTTGGAAAGGTTCTAATCATATTAATTCGCTCTTATTTGAATAAACCTACATTTTAAATATGCAACACAACAACCATATTCAAATAATAACGATCAAAACTTCAACAAAAACACAAAATAACACCACTATAGCTAAAACAGACTTTACAGACTAAAGCGACAAACTAAATGAATTATCTGACTTTTCTAAATACCATATGCAACTAGATACATTAAAGGATTTATTTAAAAAAAAAAACACTGAATGCTGCAATAAACGGATTGTACAGACTTAAAGCTTAAGCTATAAATACCATTCGATAGCTAAATAAAAAAGTACATTTGCTGCTAAATTAAAAAATATAGCGTTCTATTTGAATAAATTGAGTTATAGACATTTAAAGTTTGAATTTGATTAGTATTAATTTTTATGCACACTGGAAAATATATTAGAATTTGAAAATAAATAAAAGTTAAAAACTTCTTAGGTAGTTAAAACATGAAAATTAGGTTAGATTTTAACATTTAAATTATTTTTAAAAAACCTTAAGGTTTAGGTATTGGACGCTTTATTAAAATAGACAATTATTTTGATCGGAGAAAACAAAATTGCATCAAAATACAATGGGATCTATTTAAAAAAACACACACAACTTTAATACTTTCAGGGGTTTTGAAACACCATGGATAATATAAAATTAATCTTCAAAAGTATCCATAATAGATCTCGTATATCAAAAATTTGATTTTGTTTAAAGTCGCGTGTTTTTGGCCACAATATTCCGTGGCGTATAGCGTGTATCACCCTGTATTCAGGAAATCTAACAGACATTTAGATGAACTTGAGGAAAATATTCATTATACATTTAATAAAAGAACACCAATTTTTTTTACAAAATGTTTAAAATGAAGTGCACCGTCGATGCCTTATGTGCATTAATAAAAATGGCTCGCATTTAAAAAAAGTATATTTATAATAATTTTTGTTTTGTTTTTGTTTTGTGTCAATTTATTTATGGTATATTAGGTGTTTACTGTATATCGTTCATTTCTTTGTTCCTTTGTTTCATTAAATATACAAATATTTATAGTTGATTAAAATTACTTTATACATCATGTTAAACATCGAAAAACGTAAAATAAATAGGTTCGGCAAAATAAAAGTATTATAAACTATATATATTTAAAAAGCTTAAAAAATACGCAATTTTTTAAAGTCACAGCCAACTGTGATTTGTATTTTAGAAATTCCTCTTCTGACAAAATGTAATAACATCGGCGTATTCTACTAAAAAATGTCCTGTCCTATTACTGCAAGTGAATATCTTTACAAATAAATCTGAATATTTCGAAATTTTCAAAACATGACGTTTGACGTATAACTCGAAAACAATTAAGGATAGGCAAATTTTGAAAAGGTACATAACATTAACACTAAGAACGACCCCTGGAAGTAATATTGGTTTTTCTATATCATTAATATTAATGTTACTTCACTTGAAGAAACCATCGAAAATGGGAGACCCTGGACAGTAACTTCGATATTTGTTGAATCAATCCGTTTAGTGAAAAACGGTACACTTGTATACTTGATTTGTATTAATCAGCTAGAAAGGCATTATGTTCAAATATACTGTTAATAAAGTTTTTATAGAATTTTATTTTTTCAGTCAATTACATTCTTAATCTCATATTCATATATGCATAGGAATAGACAATTCCTTATTTCTTCTTTAATTTAGCAAATTTAATCTGTGAAGAGTGTGTGAAGGTTTTTTATATCTGAAGAGGTTATGTTATAGGGTCAGTGGGTCATGTGGCCTCTGAGCTTTCCGAAATTACCTCGACCTGAAAGATCATTTGTTATTATCCCTGACCTACTTGAGTCCCTTAATGTCTAGACCTCTTGCAATAACTTAAGGGTTAATGTGTACCATGTCATCAGGCATTAAAGTGACCGATGACAGGTAGTTTCCTCTTTGAAGGGACAGGGCAGAGCATTTACAAAGTAGGTGCTCTGCTGTTTCTTGTGCCTTGTTGCAGAATCTGCAATTTGCATCAGTTGTCTGACCCATCTTAGTGAGATGGTATTTCAGAGGATAGTGTCCGGTTAGAAGGCCGGTTATGAGCCTTGCTTAGCCTGAGAAACGGTTTAGCTCTTACGGCAGAGAAGGCGATAAACCGTTTCGCCTGTCTCAAGCCACGTGTGTTTCTCAGGTGAGCATTTTTGGCAGCATCTTCCCACTCCTGGATCATTCTCTTGATGCGAACTTTAGTTATTCCACTATAGAGTTCTGGTCCAACAAATGGAGTTTTGGAGCTGTCTTTCGCAAGGCTGTGGGCAATTTCATTACCTTTGATTCCTGCATGACCTGGAATCCAGAGCAGTTTAACTCTGTTGTTCCTGGCGAGCTGTTTTATTGGCAGTTTGCACTCCCAGACAGATTTAGACTTACATGTAGGTGATTTCATTGCCTTTAATGTAATTTGACTGTCTAAGCATAAGCATATCCTCTTTTTGTTGTAGTCTCTTTATAAATATACTTCTATCTTCTTCAGGATAAAAGAACACTCTCTTAAGAGTTTGACAATAATTTTACATGATAGAAGTATTTTTCATGACGTTCAATTTATTTTTACAAAATAAAGTTTTTGAAGCTAGAATGCTAGCTGATTATTATTTTTTTTCAAAGTTATCAATTTACATTTTGTAATAACATCACTTTCAAATTCTGGCTAAACTACAGTTTGAACAAGTATTTTGCAAATTTTAAATACCTGGATGATAGCAACATGCTTTAATCTTCTGAAATGGATTCCTGATTTGCTAGAGAAAAATATTGTATTATTTAAGAAAGAAATAATTTTCTACAAATTTATGGTTCTGTGTTTTTCTAAAAAAACAAATCACCAATGAAATTTGTATTAGTCCCATCTTTCGACACTGTCACTTTATGTTGTAGCATATTTTCTAAGTAGTACTTTTTTAAGGGGCACTTCTTATAATTAATAAATCCGACATTTATTTTTGTTAATTAATAAAAATAATTGCAAATTATGAAGAGCGATTATTAATCGTTTTTTTTTTGTTTGTCTCGTTTTATCTTCCGAAAAATTTGTAATTTAAAATATTATTGTTTTTTTTAATTATATAAAAAAGGTATCTATAAAAACATTTAATGAATAGAATTTCTGCAATATACATAAATTAACAATCAACATTTATGTACCGTCAGTAAAACACAAAACTTTAAGATCGCACACTTGTTAAAAATGCAGGAAAGCTGCTTTTACAACAGCCAACCTTTTATGAGAACTTTACCCTTGTGCATACTCTACATACACTGCATAAGCTCGGAGATTAAGCTCAATATTATAGCCAAGTTTAAGCACACACACACACACACCAAATTCTCAGGACACGGAAAGCTCGTTGTCGTCGTATCGTAGTCGAAAGGGGATAAACATTACGAGTTCAACTTTTACTATGTATAGTTTGTTGCGAAAGGGAGAAAATTTATCATTCTTGAAAATAGTTTTTGAAAAGTTTTAAGTATGGATGCACGCGGGAAAATAAAGACGTATACAAGATGGGAAATAAAATAGAAAGTTATTAAAAAAAGTGGGGCATTTATATGAATAATAATAAAGTTGAGAGTATAAGAGTTTATGATATAAAAATATGTCGTAATGGATGTTTTATAAATGGAATATTCTTATGCCATTAAGAAATAAAAAAAAACGAGTGTCTTTAAATCTCCACTAAAACTACTTACATTACACAATGAAGCATTAAACGCCTGTATTAGTGGTGACCTAATTAAAGATTTAAAGATACAGGAATTTTTTCTTTAAGTATAAGTATGCGATCTATAGGAACGCTGTAAATTTTCTGGCATATGTTGCTTTTATAAAAGCATTCAAATTGAAGCGCCTAACGAGTGTTTCCACTCCTTGGTTAAGCATGAAGTAAAATTTCGAGTTTAGAAAAATCTGAAAATTTGGTTTGGTCGCGACCCAACCAAATTTGTAGGTTTTTTTCGAGTTTTTCTAAACTAGAAATTTTACTTTATGCGCCACGCGTATAAAATATACTAATTATGTTAGATTTTAGGGTAATATATTTTTTATATTTTTATTTCGTCCAATATAATCTTTAGTTTTTGAATGCCTGGAGTAAATTGATTGTAATATACCTGTCTGGATAATATAGTGTTGGTAAATTACGTACAGGGAGTTTTGTTTTAAGTATACATATCCTAACTGTATGCTGTTTGCGCCACGCGTAAAAGATACTAATTTCAAGTAAAGTTCACTTGTTAACCTTATTTCAGTATTTTCAGTGTTTAATACGCGGGGCGCATGAAGTAAAATGTTGAGTTTAGAAAAGCCTGAAAATTTAGTTTGGTCGCTCCGCTTCGCTATACGATCAAACAAAATTTTCAGGCTTTTCTAAACTCGAAATTTTAATTCATGCTTAATCTGGGAGTGGAAAACACTCGTTTTAAGCTTCAAATTATGCTCTTTAGAAAAAGCGCATGTATATGTATACTTAAAAGAAAAAGCACTTAATTTGCACAATCAACGATTATTTATTTTACTTAACAAACTTGCGATTATCAACTGTTTCTTATCATTGTCTCACTAACAATTATTATGCTACTCTGTAACTTCATTAGATACTAACATTTCGATAATTGATTTACAGAGAAACTGTGTAATAGATTATTGTAGTTTTAGTAGGTACATTAATAATTTGACTGCTGTTTAGTAATAATCTGTATGCAAATTATTTTGCGGTAATATCTCCTATGTACAGGGGCTAATTATTGTCCTGGCTTTAATATTGACGTGTATTGACATTAATATTGCTGATTAGTTCAAGTTCAGATGAATTCATCCTTCATTCATGAATGCTTCGTCATATGACACATATATCAATAGATTGGATACCGTAGGTGATATCAATAGTTAATAATTTGTAATATGTAATTATTACATGTAGAGACAAATAAATGGTATTAACTGAAATCGGGTTTACCTGAGTGCAAACATTGAAAATATCTTATATTGTTATCTATCTTGAAAAATAAGTACAAGATTGGTTATCGAAGAAACTATAACTGCTCAATTGTTCCAGCATAACACTTGTCTTTTGAAATGTTTACAGTTTCAAAATGTATTCTTTTCTAGTGTAACGTTTCTCAAACTGTGTTGGGGAACCATTTTTCTACAGTATAAAGAGAGTCTTTATTGGCAAATATTTGTATTCATATATAAATAGCTAAGCAAGTAGTATTGTGAGTCCGTGTCCAGATCCCGAGCAGATCGGAACGCTGCGTAAAAACTAAAACGCAAAGCCAGCACGTGGTTAGACTCCTATCCTTTTGCATCCTTTTAGTCACATCATTTTTCATATTCCTATTTCTCACATTCCCTTCTAGTGTATCTCGTCTTGCTAACTGTACGTGTATTTTCCTATCCCTCGGAAAGGGCGTTAGTCCAAATTTTAAATTCCGTCGATACTCCAATAATATAATTATTAAAATAACTACAAATAAAAATATGTTGTAATAACTACCCGTATATTTATTTATTTAAATGGTTAAACAAATATTTGTTTAATTAATACTTTAATTAATACTTTAATTTATACTTTAATTAATACTCAACAGGGCTTAGATGCCAAGGCCATTAAATACGCGAAAGAAGAAGAAGAGTAATGTTGTGCAGTTTTTTTTTTGTTAAGTCAGTTCTTAATAACTTAAAAAATATGAAACTATTTTAAACGTCGATTTGATGTGAATGGAAGAACAATTGTGGCTATAAACTAGTGATGGGCTTAATTGATTTTATTTGTTGAAATTATTATTTAATTGAATGACTACATTTTTTCTAGATAAAAAAGAAGTAATCGAAGACATTTGCGTATATTTAGGTAAATAGTAAATACGTTTCCTCTTAATGACGATTTTAGTGATTATAATTAATTACAATAATCGATTATAATCTATTATGCTCTTCTCTAGTACTCTCTAGTACAAACCACACTAAATTTATTGAGGAATAACACATTATGAAGCAAATAAAAAAACCTGTGATAATTACAATCTGCATCCTTCAAAACTATTATCATACCGTAACTAATAACTCAATCAAGTCAAGATTTCAAATGGTTACATTAATTTTTTTTCCAATATCTAAAATTATCACTAATAATAGTAATTGCATTTGTGGCAAGAAACGTTGCGTTCATTAGTTTCACAAATATTCAATTATCGTTCTTCGGCAGTTTTTATGGGGACCACAAATTCTAATTACACCGTGACGTGCCACGTTTTCATTCTAATTAATGAGTTTGATCCGTAATGACCTGTACATAATGTTCGGCCATTTGTTATTATTACGCGTGCTCAGGAGAGAATAAAAAAAAAAGAGGAAAATATGAAAAATGTTAATGCCGTTAAAAAGTGACGTTTAATTGAAGGGAATTATTTTTCTTTTATACAACACAAATATATGAGTTATTTTTCCATCTGATTCAATGTACAGGGTGGTGCATTTTGGAGGTGCCGCATATGGAAAACTTTTTTAATTTGAAGAGATATTGAATAACGGTTTTCGCGAGTCAAAGTCACTTTTCTGTGTTTTAATGAACGGAGAAAAGAAAACTGCTCTATCTCTTACTGATTCCGCTCTATAACCGGAAGTTTATAAAATGTCATATTAACTCATTTCTTTTAAAAGTTATAACCAAACTGTAATAACATTCTTATGGTAACTTTTTACGCCTATTAAAATGACGTGTGTGTTTTATTTCAAGGACCTTTCGTTTTTGTTTTGCTACACCAAATTCCCCTTTTTCTTATGGGCGCACATACAGGGTGTTGATCCGGTATACATAGAGGTTTATCATGTAGAACTACATTTATACATTTTTCTGCTCCCTTTGTTAATTTATAGTAAAGGTAAAAAAACAAATAAAAATTAGGAACAAAATTCTAGGTATTTAGGTCGCTATCCGGTTAAAATCCGACGCCGTACAATGGGCCCAAATCAGAAAAAAGACGCGCATAGGAAGATAACGTAAAAGTCATTGTAACGGCAAAATTGATAATTATTTGCAATGTTTAAGTACATATTAGGTGATGTTTAAGATTTGTTGCAATACCAGATCTTGTCGTTTAGCAGGAAAACGATCACAATATGAAGGTTTTAACTCGATAATACTTTCTCCATATAAATTCAATGTAAATTTACGTCTTTCTTAAAAATGGTGCAACTTTTAAACACATCGAAGCACAAAGCTGGGATTTTTCCAAAATGATGCCCATTCAATGGACTATATTTTGAGCTTAATTGCAGCTGCGTCCACTTGTTACCCTAAAAATGTTGGCTTTAAAACAGGAAATTGCAATAAGTATCAGAATTGTATTTTCGTTACTTTTGGTAATTTGCATTAATAAACGTACACAGTATCGATAACGTGCACATTCAGAGGTAATCTAAATTAATATAAGTGTACGTTATCGATAACGTGCACATTTAAAGTTAATTCGCTTTAATAAACATGTACGTTATCCATAACGTGCACATTTAAGGTTAATTTGTATTAATAAACGTACACATTATCGATAACGTGCACATTCAAAGGTAATCCGCGCCAATAAACGTAACGTACACGTTTATGCGAAAGAGGAAAAACGATGAGATGATTTCAACTTGTAACTGTATAAAAATGGATATCAATAACGTGCACAATCGAAGTTATTTCACATCAATTAACGTGTACATTTAAAGTTAAATCGCTCCAATAAACGTACACATTATCAATAACGTGCACATTCAGAGGTAATCTGAATCAATGAAAGTGTACGTTACCGATAACGTGTACATTTAAAGTTAATTCGCATTAATAAACATGTACGTTATCCATAACGTGCGCATTTAAAGTTAATTTGCATTAATAAACGTACACATTGTCGATGGCGTGCATATTCAAAAGTAATCTGCGCTTATAAACATGTACGTTATCGAAAACGTGTACATTTAAAGTTAATGCGCATCAATAAAAGTGAACGTTATCGATAACGTGCACATTTAAAGTTAATTTGCATTAATAAACGTACACTCTATCGATAACGTGCACATTTGGGCGCACATACAAATGTTGAACATGATACTCATCATATCTTATCGAATTCACTTCACTTCTGTCAGACAATTACGTACTCATCTCGTACGACACGAGCACGAGACGTGCACGACACAAGATGAGCACGACACGAGTACAAGACGTGCACGACACGAGTATATTTAACTTCAGACTAAATCAGTGTTTTATACGCGCGACGCATGAAGTAAAATTTCGAGTTTAGAAAAGCCCCGTGAAAATTTGTCTCGGGTCGCTGCGCGACCCTCGACAAATTTTCTACGCGGGGCTTTTCTAAACTCGAAATTTTACTTCATGCTTAGTCTGGGATTGTAAACACTCGTTCGAAACTTCAAACTAAATGCTTTGATATGAACAATAAAGGACTGAAAATGTTTTTAAAGATAACAATCTAGTTTTCAAAATTTAACTCGAAATGTTACTTCATTTAAAAGCATACAAAACAAATTTTACATGTTAATCCTCACAATTAATTGGAATTATTTTTGACGATTTAAATCCTTTTAAAGTATTCGAATCCTTTTGTAAGTATTTCCACTCCCAGACTAAGCATGAAGTAAAATTTCGAGTTTAGAAAAGCCCCGTGAAAATTTGTCGAGGGTCGCGCAGTGACCCGAGACAAATATTCTAGGCTTTTCTAAACTCGAAATTTTACTTCATGCGCCACGCGTATAAAACAGTGATTTAACGAGAAATTTAAAAACACATAAAAGACATTTTTCAAGTTAATCCTCACGATTTTAATTATTTTTGACGATTTAAATCCTTTTGTATGTATTTGAATCCTTTTATAAATATTCGACTTCTTTTATGAGAATTCGAATCACCCGCATTTCGATTCGAATACGAATTCTCTTAAAAAAATGTAACGAATCCGGATCACAAATCCAGTTTAACTAAAGTATTCGGATGCCTCTTTCGAATCCTCTAAAAGGATTTGAATCCAGGATGCGAATCCTGCCCACCTCTCTTACACGCTTATCTGGCTCAACACGTTTACCTCCTTACCTATCATAATATTTTGTTTTCGACATGCACCAAATATATATTTGACAAATCTGAATTAATCCACTAATTTTAGCCAATGAAAAATACGTTGAAAATATTTATTTTGATTAAATTGACAGTTGTCATGACAATCTTTCATCTATCAGAATGATTATTAATTTGAACTCATTGAATTTTACTAAGAATCATCTATAAACATCGCAAAAGTGTTGAAAAAACGTAATTTTATAATGTTGTCAGTTATCAATCGTTCAGAATAATAGTTGATTAGAATTATGCGGACCATAAAACCTATAGAAAACCTTTTTCAGAGATTCACATACAGTAACATTATAAAACACAGCCTATGCGCGCTTTTTTGACCATTTTAAATTAGAAATTTTTATAAAATACCTCAAAAAATTGATTTAATGTAAAGTTACTAATTTACCAAACTCTTTAAAGAAACATTTCAAATAAAATTTTGTTTTATACTTTCTCTAAAAAAAACGCATTTAATAAATTATTTAACAAGTAACGTGTAGGGGTATAAATATTCCGATGTATATCGATGTATAACTTTTAACTAGTGGTTCCACTCTCAGATTAAACATGAAGTAAAATATCGAGTTTAGAAAAGTCTGAAAGCCGAAGCAAGTCGCGCCCCAGCAAATCCAAATTTTCAGGCTTTTCTAAACTGGAAATTTTACATCATGCGCCACCCGTATAAAACATGATTTAATGTGAAGTTCAAAATATTTGCCAAAGTAGTTGTCCTAAAGTATAAATTGAACTTCACTTAAAATTAGCGTTTAATACGCGTGGCGCATAAAGTAAAATTTCGAGTTTAGAAAAGCCTGAAAATGTACTTCATGCTTAATCTGGGAGTGAAAACACTCGTTGAAAGCTTTAATTTTAATTTTATTAACATTAAACCTTGGTAAATCTGTATACTAACGTCTATTAATAGGTTGTTAGTAATTTACACGTGTATATAATATATCTTTACTAATACTGTTATGATCATTATTATCTTTTAATAATACTTGGTACTGTTAAGAGAAGTATTAATAATTACGTTGAGCCTAATTCTAACGAATGTTCACAATATTTTGATAAAATCCATTATTATATTTGTGAGTGTTAAACTGCGTGCGGATTCTCTGAGTGTGAAGTAACTTTGTTTGCGAGAGGCATAAAGACAATGCGTTCATTTGCAAAACGCAAAATCAACTTAGTGTAAAGTTCTTCGTTATAGTTCATTCCGATAGAAATTAGTTCTCTGGATTTTCTTGCAGCGAGCTGGAACTTTGCTCAGACTAAAGGGATTGCTTCTGTTGTGTAATGGAATGAATTTACTACGGAAGATTGGAATCGTTTAAGCTTAAGAGTAATTCCCTAATTTCACTTCATAAGAAAAAATGTTTCACTTCTAATAACGGTTGATTAAATATTTATTTCTAACTTTAAGTAAAGGAATGTTTTCAATGTATAAAGCAAACATGTTTTTAAATAATTACGAAGACGTATACTTTATATATACAAATATCTATATTCAAGGAATTGAAGTATATTATTCTTTAATATAATAAAATCTTGTATTTAAAATTCTCCTATCATAAGCTATCGACCCGAGGTCTCTGCCCGTATACTTTATTTATCATTAAATAATAATTTTGCGCTTTTGTTTTCCTTATCTCCTAGAAAGAAATATTAAAAGCGGCGTGAGTAACACAATGGAATAGAGCAGTGGTTCTTAACATTTCACCTAGGCCCCACAAGTGGGCACTTTGAGATTTTGAGGTGGCAGTTCAAAAATCAAATTAACTTGTAGCTGGCATCATATTTTTAACAATATCTCAATAAGTGTTGTAATTACCAACAGAATCATTTAATCAAAAAGAAAACATGTGTATACGAAATATGATCAATATTATATTCTCTACAGCGATTATTTGAAATTTGTAGAGTATGCAAAATTGAACACAACATTACTATTCATAAAACATTTGTATACAGGGTGTTTACGCTAAACCGTTCGTTAAAAGTTTATGGGGTTGCCGTTGCATTAAAAAATTGAAAAAAATCCTTGTTATATAGTTGAATCAGTTCTCCTCATGTGAAATATTTTCAACTTTATATCACTTCCATTTTCACCGGAAGTAGCACCAAATTTGTTATTTTAAATGGAACACCCTATATATTAGTAGTTTTTTGGATTCCTCGTTTAAACTACAACATATTTTATTCGAACATATGTACACTTATCTCTTATAAGATAAAATTCAAATTCAAAACTATTTGAATTCGAGAAAATAAGCTTACGCTTCTTATAGTTTGCACACTTTAAACATAATATATAAAATTACGAAAAAAATTATTCGTGAAAATTTTTTTCGTAATTTTATATATCATCTCTTATAGTTTTCAAGCAAAATAAATATTTCTAAAATTTTGACCTCTAAAAGGCATCTTGAAATCTGACTGTAACTTCTCATAAGAGTAAGAATAAAATATGATTTTTATCTCTACTTGTACCTAGAGAATGCCTCTATGAGTGTATTAATTGGAAACTGTCAATTTTGACAATAAGTGTTCTTAAAATGTCAATATCTAAGTGCCCTCTTCAATATCTAGTAATTCAACTTTTTTAAATAGAATGACCTATTTCTTATCACGTGGTACGATTGGTTCCTACAAAAAAGTATTAACAACTATACTCCTAAAGCAAGTGGAAATTATTTCGAAGATTCGTTTTTCGTTGTATTTATGCAGGGAATAATGCGCGCATAAGTCGCAACTGAATTTTAGTAGGCAAGTAGTAATGCTTTTGTTTTGTCGCGTATGCAATGCGAAATGTGAAATAATAAAAACAATTAGTACAAAGTTACACAGAAATCAAAAACATGAATAAATACATCCATCAACAAATTATCCATTTATTCTTTATACATGGCAACTGCGATAGAATTGTTACTCGAACATGTAGAATAATTAATTAAACTTATCGACACATTTGCCGCCGATGAATAAAACAAGATTTAGAAGATTGGAATCAAATTTTGTTCACTTGGCAGTTGCCATGTATAAAGAATAAAATGATAATTTGTTGATTTGTGTAATTATTCATTTTGTTGATATCTGTAAGACTTTGTTCTAATTCATTTTATTATTTGACATTTCGCAATACAATCGCGACAAAACAAAAGCATACTACTGGCCTATTAAAATTAAATTGCGACTTAGGCGCGCATTATACCCTTCATAAATGCGACGAAGAACGAATTTTAGTATTAATTCGAAAACTACTTGCTTTAGGAGTATTGTCGTATAATACTTTTTTGTAGGAAATTTTCCCCCCAATCGTACCACGATAAAAATTAGGTCATTCCATTTAAAATAATTGAATGACCAGATATTGAAGAGGGTACTTAGATATTGACATTTAAAGAACACTTATAGTCAAAATTGACAGTTTTAAATTAATTCACTCAAAGAGGCATCTTCTAGGTACAAGTAGAGATATAAATCATATTTTTATCTTATTTTCAAGAGAAGTTACATACAGATTTTAAGATACTTTTTAGAGGTCAGAATTTTAGAACTAATTTTTTTTCTTGAAAACTATAAGAGATAAGTGTACATATGTTCGAATAAAATATGTTGCAATTTAAGCAAGGAACCCAAAAAATTACTAACATATAGGGTGTTCCATTTAAAATAACAAATTTGGTGCTACTTCTGGTGGAACCGGAAGTGATATAAAGTTGAAAGTATTTCACATGAGGAGAACTGATTTAACCATATAACAAGGATTTTTTTTAATTTTTTAGTGTAACCGCAATCCCATAAACTTTTAACGAACGGTTTAGCATAGACAAGCTGTATATGTTACTCCGAATAAATTTTATGATTAGAATTAAATGTTACAATTTTATTTTAATTGATTATATTTATTTTATTATTTTAAAAATATTGCCTGTAATAAGATTGCTTTAATATGCTAGGCAATATAGTTTTTCAATAATAATAATAACATAATATATAAAATTACGAAAACGTTTTTTGTGTAAAATGCAAACAGTGTCTTAATTAATAAGATAACTTAAGACAATAAATATCCATTGAAAGAACTACAACCCGTGCAAATACGCCTCCGGATATTAAATTATACAATGAAATATTTAAAATGTTATTTTAATTGATTTGTTACAACGCTCTATCAAAGTATATGTAACATTTAGGTCAAATTCTCTTCAAACCAACTAACAAATAAAATGAAAAATTGAATTAGAAATGTTACATAAATTTTGATAGAGCGCTGTAATCAATCACTTAAAATAAGATTTTTAATATTTCATTGTATAATTCAATATCCGGAGGTGTATTTGCACGGAAAGTAGTTGTTTTGATGGAGGTATATTTTCTTAGGTTGTCTTATTAATTAAGACACATTGTTTGCATTTTACACGAAAAACGTTTTCGTAATTTTATATATTATTTAAAGTGTGAAAACTATAAGAAGCCTAAGCTTATTTTCTTGAATTCAAATATTTTTGAATTTGAATTATTCTTGTTGCAAAAATAACATTTTATATTGACACTTTTCCTTAGCAATACACGTTATATTTTCAACGGTATATCGATAAATATGAAAAAAACAAATAATGTTTTAAACAAATAATTTCCCGATTCCGTACGCGAAATGTTAAATGTAACGTATACGTTATTTACCCTCACAATCTAAGTATTCAAATCAAGTAACGCGCTTAGGCTGTGATTTTGCGAACAACATGTACACTTCTGTGCAATAAAATTAAGCACACAAAATATGTTATAGTTTAAAATGGACATGATGAGTTTCCTAGTTACGAAAATATGTAAATATGTCAAATTCCTTAAGGTTGGGTAAAATCCAACGTTTTTGGTAGTCACTAGTTCCAGCAACATTCATGTTCTGATTATGCGACAATATTACTGGATACATCAAAATAATCCTAAAACTTAGGGGATTTTAATGTCACCAATTTAGAACGATTACGATATTTAGTCTCTTTGTAAAAAAAATCCTGAAAGTAGGTATTTTTTAGTCATTTATTTAGTCCTTTTTAGTCAACAAAAACTTGTACTACGTGGAATTTAAGGATGTACGCATATTCTGCATTCAATTAGCTCAATTTTAATTGTAAAAAAATGTCCATGATATATTTTGTTTACCTTTTTATGCTGGAAATAGAAATATAGGTCTCTCTCAATGTAGCAAATGGCTGGGCAGAGTCTGTTTCACTCTAGTAAACCGCAACCTTAATGTCACAATGCTGCGTTATTTAGACAACAATTCAAAATTTGAAGTCTAACTAAAATAGAAGATGGTTTTTCGATTTCGGCTTTGTTGTATTTATAACGAGCGTTGTTTTCAAAAGGTCTTAGTTTTTTTTTTTTAATAAAGGTGTTATTTTCAAGTTATGGTGTCTTATTATTTATTAAAACTGCTGCTAGGCAATTAACACAGACTCGAATTATACAACTAGAATATCGTGAAAAATAGTTATGAAACTTGTGCTTTATTTTATTGCACAGAAGTGTACCTTAAATTTAACATTTCGTGTACCGAATAGCCCCGATTGTATGTTTTCGTATTTTTTTTAAAAGTTTCATATTTCATTGACATGACGTTTTATGTGACTTTTTTGACATGAAGCCTTCAAGGATTTTTTTTAAACGAAAAAAAAGTTGAATTAATTGATTCAAATGTCAAAAGGTTTAAATGTAAAAATCTAAAAAATGTTGATGATTTTCGTTATTAAATTTGGCAATATTTAATTTATTTTTTAAATGTTACTGTTTTTTGTTTAGTGAATGTCTGTATTCCATTTCCGCTTCGCTCGCGCGTCCAATCAATTCCAAATTTCCAAGCTTCATACTTGACAAGAAAACAGAATAATTCTGTATGTAAATAATAATGACATTTACTTGAAAAATCATTCAATTTATAAAGATGTTTAAAATAATTTGAAAATAAACAAAAAATTAATGCATTATTAAATAATTTTGAAATAATCAGATTTAATAAAAAAATTAATTCATTTTAATGGACATTTTAATACCTCGTATATTTTTACTCGTAACTAAAAATTTAAACGCTGACGAAAAATTAAAATATGTTTGTTTTAAGAAATTGTAAAATTAATTTAAAATTGAATGTACCTTAAAAGGTAAGTAACAAATACAATTACACTAGATTATTCTCTTTTTAGAATCAGAGTTGAAATGTTCTCGAAAAATAAAAAAAAACAAAATTCGATCTAAGATGATAATTTAGAAAATGTTTAATCAGCAAATTCACCACAGATTATTTTTAATTCATTTAAAACACTTAGATTTTTATTTGATAAATATTTTTGGTTATTTCCATTTACAGTAAGAACTACGGTAATTTAAATTTTCGTGAATAATCCATGGATTTTTATGAAATGTTCCATGGATTCTGAGAAAACATTGCTCTTTCAGAATATGCAAAAAACTTGAAAACATAAGCAATAGTTTTTAAGTTATTTCTATGTGCATATCAAAAGTGTGTTTTTACTTATATTGTAAACATTTTAAAAATCAAAACAATCATAATAAACTCGCAATATCATATTTAAGGGTGAAAGTAATTAAATGCAGTGACAATTAATAATAGCATTTGACGAATAAAGCACTAATAACCTTTCTTCACACTTTTATTTGAATTACCAAATGTACATTTCTTACACAAAGTGACCATTATCAATAGATTAACACATTAATTTATTTTTTAATAATAGCATTCATTGAGGTAACTTAACCGTTTGTTTCCAAAACCCTGAAAATTTGGATTTGGACGGTTAGAGTCCAAATTTAAATATAAAACACGAGATTAAAATAATCGTCACCATTCATAATAAAAGCATCATTCATATTTCACCAACATCTTGTAATTTATATTCTCATCACTATCATCGGATTAATGTTGACTAAGCAATAGACTTCACAATAAATCAGTGTTTTGCGCAGCTGGCGCATGAAGTAAAATTTCGAGTTTAGAAAAGGCTGAAAATTTGGATTGGTCGTTTCGCGTCGCGACGCGACCAATCTAAATTTTCTGGGTTTTCTAAACTCGAAATTTTACTTATAACATTCTGCTTCGAATTAGAAAAGAGTTATATCAGTAGAAAATCTGAGAAACATATCTAGTGGACTTTGATTTGAAATTTAATTGAAACATAACGTGTCGATGATTTTGTAACTCATCTTGGAGTTAACTAAAATAAATTAATTTGCATTGAATGTTTATTCACTGCTTAACACGCAGTTTTCTTACCACTCAAATAAATTGTTAATCCGCTTAACTTAACTTAACTTAACTAGCATTTAGTTGTTCTTTTCAAAATAGTCACTCGAGTAGATAGGCAATCAAAGTGTTAATCCGCTTAACTTAACCAACTTGCATTTAGTTGTTCTTTTCTTTTTGAATGTTACTTTATAAAATTTTAAAGAAAGCGCATTTTTTTTATTGTTTGAACTATTTTTCTGTTTAGAAATTGAAAACAAAACTCATTCACAATTAAATCATCAATTTCTTTGGATTATCATACTGTCCTTAAAAAAAAAAGGTTGTCAAATCAGAATTTTGTCCAGAGTGCGTAGATTTTGTTCGTTCTAGGTTTAAGTATAATTGATTTTTAACTACTCTCTTATGACTTTATCGCTATAACTATCATCAGTTTCGTAATATAATCAATTAGACATTTTTAAATATGTAATGACTGTTTATTTTACAAGATCAATTTTTTTTATGAATTTATAAAATGAAAGTATTCAAAAGTATTATAACTTGTCTGTAATTTTGTCTGGGGTTGGGTTAGGTGACCTAAGTAACTACCAACTAATTTGATTTGAGTAACCGGTAGTTACCCTAATTTAAATAGGATTAGGTTAATCTATCATATAACCCAACAGTAGCTACATTTTAAAATTACATTAGGTTATATGTAATCGTTATTAGGTAACATCGGCTTTTAATTTGTCGGTTTTAATTAGTCTCTCGCCAGTTAACACTTAGGTTAATTTATAAAGGCGATCAATTTCTACGAAGCATCTTCCACTTCTTGATTAAGCATAAAGTAAAATTTCAAGTTTAGAAAATCCAAAAGTTTACTTTAAACAACGTATTAAACAATAATTTAATGTAAAATTTAAAATATACGAGTCCCGTTCCACATCAGTTGGCATAGTCTTTAAAAGTTCACTAAGTAGAGCTAGAACTTGAAATACAAGCACAAAAACTTAAAATACGAAAATATTTTAATATATTTGTAATATTTAGGTTCGCTATATACAGTTAATTTTTCTTATAAGTATTCATACCCAAATATACTGTATATGCGGAAAATTTTTAGATATTTGTCGTATTTGAAAAAAGTTCAAATTGAAGCAAAGTGTTTTCGATTTCCAGATTAAGCATGAAGTAAAATTTCTAGTTTAGAAAAGCCTGAAAATTTGGTTTGGTCGCGCTGCTTCGTTACGCGACCAAACCAAATTTTTAGGCATTTCTAAACTCGAAATTTTACTGCATGCGCCACGCGTATAAAACACTCAAATATTGTAAAGTTTAAAATATATATCTTACCATACTGCTTTAGTGGCATATTTTCAACTTCAGTTGAAATCGGTGTTTTATACGCGTGGCGCATGAAGTAAAATTTTAAGTTAGAAAAACCTGAGAAACCAAATTTTTAGGCTTTTCTAAACTCAAAATTTTACCTCATGCTTAGTCTGGGAGTGGAAAACACTCGATTAAAGCTTTAATTTGAACTTTTTTAAAATACGACGAATATCTGAAAAAGTACAGCGTATACGTATACAGCGGACACAAATATTACAAGCATATTAAAATATTTCCGCATTCTAAGCGTTGTATAGTATATCCAAGAATCCAGGCAATATGTTAATGGGTTTAAAGTCCCCGCATTGTTCCCAATAGTACATGTAAACATTCAACATAACCTAAAAACCAGTTCGAAGACGTTAGGTGCTAGATGCCTAACGTTGAGTTATGAATGGTTTAAAAGTGGTGAATTAATGTTTTGCTGTAGTGACGCAGCAACAAGAGGGCTCAGATCCACACCAAAACTGCCATTTATCAATATGAATTTGAACGTGCATTGAAATGTTAGTACTAATTGGCATTAATATGATGCGATTATGATTCGGACCTCTTCCTCTGCAATAATAACAATACCACGAGGGTCTCTTTGAAAGTCATGTTTCATTTGTTAGAATGTTCGATATAAAGGAAGGTTAATAAAAGTGTTTTCTTAATTGAAGTTTTATTATTATTACAATACATTTATTACGATTTACTCTTCCTCAGATTCGGAGTTTACGCCTGGATTTATTAGGAGTGGCGAAGCTGCAACGCTGTGGGGTATTACCAACAAAACGTCATATATTTAACACTTGCTTTAACGATGTGTTTAGGGAGTTTAGAGATGTCGGAATGGCAATGAAAACAACTAGATATTGCTTGCATTCTCGAACAAACTTTAGTTCTAGTAAGTGAATTTTTAAAGATTGTGCCAACTGACGTGAGACTGGGCTCGTACTTACCGACCCGCTGAAAAAATGACGCACGATCACACTTAGGAACACGCTAACGTAAATGGTCGATATAATAATCGATGTAATATTGGATATAATAAGTCGATTATTATATATATATTATATATATCGAGACATTTTAAAAATCGAAAAATTAAGGTTATTGTATCTTGATTACTTTCATCACTAATTAAAATATATTATAAGATTAACACAGTTTATTGTTCTTAAATTTTGTGGTCTCTGCTAAAAACATAAAAATCGCATTGGTCCGTAATCAATAAAAGGTTAATAACCACTGCTTTAAATAGATGGCGCTAAGCGTCATTTTCAATAACTATTGATACATGCACCAAAATGAATAGAACTTGTCGGTGAATTAAGCTTTTGTGACTGTAGCCTGGCTGTATTACGTTAGGCGATTGTATAGAATCTCCAATAATATTTATTTTGTGGTAAATAAAGAGTTTAATTAAATTTTATATCAACTTGATGAATTCGAGCACTTTCATATATAGCGCATATGTTGGATAAGATTAATAAAATATATAATACCTGAATGGTATCCAATCATTTTGAATGGCTCTCCATTTAATATATATCACACGAGAGCAGAGCACATACATATAGAGGATGGAAATCCAGGTCAATCCCACTCCGCTTCTCAGATTGTAATAAATAAAGTAAGCCCCAAAGGGATTATTACTGGTCCCGGCAGCTCGGGGATTAATGAATTACCCGCCGTTTTTATAAAGCACCGAATAGAGCGAGAGGCAGGCGAAATCGCGTGAATTGCACACCTACTACTCTTCAGACTCGATGGATGGGCTAAGGAGATTGTGCATAAGATGTTTCAATATTATAGCCATAAAGTGTGTCTGTTGCACCAAACTAATCCGCTTAATTCGCATATGCAGGTCTTCACTTTTCCCCCTAGTCCCCGGTGAGTACCTGGATTGCTCGTGAAGAGCGTTTTGGTTTAAATTTAGTGCTCCGCGAGGTTGGATAAATATGAGATGAAAGTTTACGTGGAACTAAAGTTGTGTAGCTTGTCTAGCTTGGGGTTTATGTACTGTTTCTATTGACACTTTATATAACAGGCCAATTTGGGAATTAAAGTACAGATTGGTAATTTAAAAACATAAATATAATAGTAAAGTTATATAATATAACATTTTAGAACGTTTATAGATGATCCACAATTATGCAGTGCCAGATTAATAAATTATGAATTCAATGAACATCTGGGCTTTTACAGAGTGTCAACCGTTTACGAAGTTGACTGTCACTTGTGGGTTCAAAACCTACACGTATGGAAGTAGCCATATTTTTCATTGATTATACCTAATTGTTTTCACTTTCAAATGAATATCAATGTTGCCAAATTCTAATTCTAATCTGCAACGTCACGCAATGCCCAATGTTTAGTTTTTTTTTTTTAATAATGGGTCTATAAAATGCTGTTACAAGAACAACTATATAAGTAAGATCCCAATTTAGATAAAGGTATCAAAAAATAAACTTAGAAGTATCATTATCAGCAGACAACCTTTGGTGTCCCACAATTAAATTTTTATTGCGTCTTCAGTTCATTGAATCTCAATTTCATTATCGTCAATTAGGGCCGAAAACAAACACATTTAGACACAAAATATTCCCCGTCATTACATAAACCACGTTTACGATCACATAAATTCATAGATAAGGGGCAATTATTTCCAGTCGTACATTTCCTACCAGCCAGAGCGCAGGTAAGTCAATTTATGTGGTGAAATTGATTTTTGGGGCACTTTTACCACTTCCACCTGTTTTTTGGTTTTTTCGGGACACCTTCTCAGATCGGTCTCGCTGATAGTGCACTTGAATTTCAATTTGAGATCCGACGTTTCCGACACTTTTGACTTAATGGAATGCCCGGCGTGATACTGTTATTATCTTAAATTGTTAGTTAAAAGGTTTCGGGCTTTAATTGTAAGGAATTTTGACCAACCTTTATTTCACAAGTTTCTGTAATGGTAAAAATGTTGTTTGGCAATAATGTATAAAAAGCGACCAGATTTTGATATTAGAAAACAGGTCCGTTAGGGATATAACGAATATAGGGAATTGAGTACTTGTGAATATAAATGGGAATAGTGAATATTTAATATTCGCGCATACGAATACCAATGGGAATAGTGAATATTCAATATTTGCTAATACGAATTCGTATAATTTTATTTTTTGTTTAAATAAAAGACATATTTTTTTTACAAAAATTCACAGATAATTTCCTCATCAAAAATGGTACTCAAAAAAATATGTTATGATTTTAGTGTATTTCAAACAATTCATTCAATAATAAGTAAAACAAAAGAAATTTGTCAAGTTTCTTTATTACAAAGTGATGTTAACTTATCAGGATGATTCGGTAACTTACGAGCATATGTTGTCAATGTTCGAGTTAAAATCATTAGCTTCACGCAGGAATATAACTTCTATGAGATGGTTATATCAGGTATTACATGGAGAAATTGATGATCCTAATATTCTTTCTCTCATAAATATATATGTACCGCGATGTGGTAGTAGAAATATTGATACGTTCATATGTAAGCGCAGTTTCACGAACCTTTATTTTAACTCGCCAATAAATAAAATGCTTCGAACTCATACTATTATTCAAGACTCTATAGATATATTTAATTCCACGAGCCGTCACTTCACAAACACTGTAATGAATATGTTGTAATACGCGCCAACCACCGCAAATACATCTTACTTTATACATGTGTGTCATTGATTGTATGTATACTTAACTTTGTTTTATGATATTATATTTAAGTTTGAATGTTTGATGTATTTCCCTGTTATTAGATTCTTTCTATCTGTTGGGAAATAAACTAATTATTATTATAATTATTATTAAAAAAACGCGATTCTGCGAAAATTAAGAAAACGGTGTATACGTACTTTTCAGTGCATATCTATATCAAAATCATTTGTAATTGTGTAAATTATATTCATTATCAAGCGGAAACAAAATTTATCAGGAAATCCAGTCCGCCCCAAAAATGACAAACACGTCGAATGATTTATACCTTTTACCCCCTATTGTTTTAGCCGTTTTGCATGTGTGTACAATTGTGTGTTCACTTGTTAACGCACATTTGTAAAACACGAACGGCGTTTGTTTATCTTCGGAAAAGTTTATTATTCCACATCGATTCTATCTACAAGCGCCAACCGCCATTGCAAACGTATATCAGCGAACAAATGGAAGCTATTAAAAATACACGAATACTACACACAGTTTATATTGACTTTGCGGTCTATATTATGTGTGCAAATGTATATATTTAACTTCAAATTAAAAATGCTTCTAGTTTTATTTATCATGAGCAAGAAAAACATTACAAAATACACAAACTTGGAAAAAAATATACTTTTTAAGTTAAGGTACATATCTCAAAGCATATTACTTAGGCAAAATCCTAGTGAATAGCAAACAAAAAACTGATAAATTTAAAAAGTGTGGAGTGTATGAAATCTTGTGCGACGATTGTGACTCAATATACATTGGCCAAACCGGGAGGAATTTAAAAAAACGATTGGTAGAACACAACGCTTCAATCCTAAATAAAAAATATTGTACTGGGTTAGCTAAATACTGCATTGACAATAATCACTCCTGTAATAACCAAACGCTAAAGATTTTATACACAGGCAATAAAGGACGTCATCTCAACTATCGCGAAGGACTGGAAATCCTGAAAGCAATGAAACAAGAAAAACCAATCGTTAATGACATCGAAGATTAATCGGTATTAAAAATTACCTGCTAAATCAAGATTAAAAATATACTACTAAACAAGAATATTTTGAATTTCACAATATTTCAGTATTTTATACAGGGTGCCCGTATTTGGACAGAATGTATGGGGATCTCAGTTATTTGAAGAGAAAGAGAGTCGGCTTAATTGAAGCAAAGTTGCGTATTTTACAGCCTAATAATAATCGAATAACAATTTTTTTTTTGTTTTCGAGATATCAACAAAAAACTGATTTTTTGAAAAATCTCTTTTATTTTTTTTTTATTCCAAATCTACTGAATCTGGACATTTAGAAATTTAACAATATATAGGCACTTTTTAATGAGGAATCTAGTACCATATTTTTACACAAATAAGACAATTAACTTTGTTTGTATAACTGAGGATTTTATTGTGACTATAGTTTCGACTCATTTCGAATCATATGTCTAGCGAATGACGACTTATCAATCAAATTAAGCCGAAAAGAGCTAAGATGCTCCTTGAGTCTGATTTTAAAATTACGACCAGATTGACCAATATACACTCCTTTACAATCGCTACAAGTTAGTTTATACAGGGTGAGTCAGGAGGAGCGCACCAAACTCTAGGAGTGTATTATACACGTGAAAATAATGTAAAAAAACTCATTTGTTCTTATCCGATTTTCATTTGTTTTCAAGTTATGGAGTAATTAAAAATGTTCATGTAGCTTTCCACTTCTATCTGAATTTTAACATTATCAAAGTATGCCATGTTCGAGGCTTATAAACATTTGATAATTCTGACGTTTTGATGAACTGTCAGTGTACGGTGAACAGTAACTGAACGTTTAAGTCCAAATTATGTGATTGTTAGTGTTGCAAAATGCCACATACTTATTCAAATTTAGAATATGCAAATATGGTGTTTGTATATGGTTTCTGTAATGGAAATGCTACAGCTGCTGTTGAAGAATATCGTAAACGTTTTCCACACCAAAGACATCCTGATAAAAACATATTTATTAGAGTTTTCAACAAATTGTGCGAGACTGGTAAGCTTCCCAGTGCTAACATAACATATGAGCGCGCTGCTCGACAAGGTTTTGTAGAAGTAGAAAATATTCTGCATCTAGTAGAAGATGCAACTACTAGCTCACGGAGAATTGCCACTCAATTGGCAATTCCACAAAAAAGAGTTATGAACACGCTACACGAGCAAGGCTTATATCCTTATTACGTTCAGAGAGTACAGCACCTAAAACCAGGGGATTACGCTAACCGTACGGAATTTTGTCGGTGGATAAATAATAATCATCGTAATGTATCGAGTATACTCTTTACGGATGAAGCTACATTTACCCGTGATGGCAACAACAACACTCGTAACTCTCATGTATGGTCTGATGAAAATCCCCACGCAACAGTCGAAAGCAATTTTCAACATCGGTTTTCTGTAAACGTGTGGTGTGGTATGGTTGACAGTTATTTAATCGGCCCTTTCATTTTGGAGAATCGTCTCACAGGAGGCAACTACCTCAATTTTTTACAAAATGAATTACAAGGCCTGCTAGAAGATGTTCCTATAAATATTAGAATGCAGATGTACTATCAGCACGATGGAGCTCCTGCACATGTCGCTTGTCAAGTCAAGCAACATTTGGACGAACATTTTCCAGGGCGTTGGATTGGTCGTGGAGGTCCTATTAATTGGCCTGCAGGATCTCCAGACCTCACACCACTAGATTTTTGTTTATGGGGCTGGATGAAAAATTAAGTCTACAAAATAAAAGTGGACACATGGGAATCACTAATTAGACGAATTGAGGAGAGCAACAAAAGCTCTTCGTAGACGATGCAGAAAATGTTTAGAAGTCAATGGCGGTATTTTTGAACATTTGTTGAAAGAACGCTATGATTAAGAACATTTTTTTGTATAATAACTTGTTTATTTGTTAATATGCTATAACTTGAAAACAAATAAAAATCGGATAAGAACAAATGAGTTTTTTTACATTATTTTCACGTGTATAATAAATACACTCCTAGAGTTTGGTGCGCTCCTCCCGACTCACCCTGTATATCCCTGATCTGTGAGCACTGAGTATTTTTGCTTTCGGATTAAAAATACTGTATCTAATTTTTGTAAAAGGTTTAAAGGCTATTGAAATGTTATGTTTAGACAAAAAATAGATACAGTATTTTTAATCCGAAAACAAAAATACCCAGTGTTCACAGATCAGGGATATATAAAGTAACTTGTAGCGATTGTAAAGGAATGTATATTGGTCAATCTGGTCGTAATTTTAAAATCAGACTCAAGGAGCATCTTAGCTCTTTTCGGCTTAATTTGATTGATAAGTCGTCATTCGCTAGACATATGATTGAAAACAATCATACTTTTGGCGAGGATGTACTGTCAATAATACATTTTGCCGAAAACAGTCGTAAGGTGGACCTCCTGGAGTCCCTGGAAATTCACAGAGCACGCGCTTATCCGGAAATTACCGTAATAAACGACCAGCGTGACCTAATATACACCCCCATTTTTAAAGCCGTTTTGTAACCGTAATTTTTTCGTATATATACCTGACGAATTGTTTGTTTTAAATTACTTTATGTTTGATAATGACAAGTTACAGTTGTCGTAACTATAGTCACATTAAAATCCTCAGTTATACAAACAAAGTTAATTGTCTTATTTGTGTAAATAATGATCTATAACGAAGTAGAAGCCTCCACAGTGAACAGTACCGAATTTTTTTTTTAAATAACAATAACATTTACCCGGGGACCAACTTTTGTATTTATTATGGGCGTCATTTTGGATTTTCATATTTTTTGAAAGAATAGTTTTTTCTAAACTCAGTTATTACACTCACAAATTAATTTAGATTTGATGTTTAAAATTATGATATTTTCTTTTTTGCACAGAGTGCCTTTGAAACAATTACGTCATATTTGTTAATCAATAAAATCTTGACAGCAGTCAATCATTGTTAGTACTCAAAATTAAATAATAACTGTCAATCTTTTGTAATAATAATAATAAGTATCGATTATCACATTAAAGTTGCACAAACTGAATTTATTCTACTGTTATTATTATTCCAAAACTATTCACAAAAAAAGTAATTCTTGCATGTTTTTGCTGCATCTCGTCAAATATTAACCACCATCACATCTAAGCGTAATATATTTTTAACTTCACTGTAAATCAGTCGCTTATACGCGTGGCGCATGAAGTAAAATTTCGAGTTTAGAAAAGCCGCGACCCTCGACAAATTTTCTACGCGGGGCTTTTCTAAACTCGAAATTTACTTTATACTTAGTCTGGGAGTGGAAGACACTGGTTAGTTTAAAATACATCACAACTGTTAAAACATTTATCGTTAGATGCCAGTCTTCAGGGGTGATATGTAAGCAAATTATGGGTCCTAGAAGTTGTCAAATAAGTGAGTTACTCAACTGTTTCCAAGGCACTCTTTACAAAAAAACAAAAGATTTAAATGTTACTTACATATGTACAATAAATTATAAGTATAATACATCATTGTATTTAGAAAGAATATTTTATTTTTTCAAAAAATATGAAAATCCTAAATGGTGCCAATAAAAAAAAATTGGCTATGGTCCCTGGGTAAATGGTCTAGTTATCTTAAAATAAAATATGTTACGAGATTAATCGTTAAAAACGCCTGTCTAATGTTAAAGTTGTAAATGACTGGATTCAATAGTATTTGAATAAAAAAATTAAAACGAAATTTGAAAAAATCCGTTTTTTGACAATATCTCAAAAACAAAAGAGGATATTTAAAATTTGTTTTTAAAGTACGCAATTTTGCCTTAATTTAAACAACTCTCTATCTCTTCAAATAACCGAGATCCCCATACATTCTGTTGAAATACGGACACCCTGTATGCCTGGCACATGAAGTAACATTTCGAGTTTAGAAAAGCATGAAAATTTGGTTTGGTCGCTTCGCTTCGCGACCAAACCAAATTTTCATGCCTTTCTAAACACGAAATTTTACTTCATGCTTAATCAAGGATTGGAAACACTCGTGAGTAGCTTTAAATTGAACTCATTGAAGAAAATAACGAATTCATCAAAACGCATACGCATCGGGATATGTATACTTAAAAGAAAACTTCCTTGTATGTTTACGTCTGTAGCCACACCTATAAACATTCTCACGAATTGCCAATGACTCAAAATAAAACTAGAACAACAAAAATATCACTCAGAACTACATATTTTCTTTCAAAATATGAATATGACCAACCCTAAGAAATATCGTTCTTAGTATACAAGTATTAAGTTAAACATTATGTACCAACATCTATTTGTATGCATAATATTGATGATGTGTAAGCATATCTCGTGCATCTGATAAAATGTTAAGGAAGAGTGAGCGAGTGTTCTTGGTGTTGCACGTTGGGGCAATATCTCGGCTTAATATGCAGGCCCGCAATTAGGTCAGAGTCTTACAATATTTGCCAAGTATCTGGTTTGGAAGTGAATAGGGGAAGCTCATCACGTTTAGCGCCTCGTAAATTATACACCACCGTACGTACCAGCCTGCGTAAATATTTATGAGGGACTGCTAAAATTCAGAATATACACAAAAACTCTGCTATACAACAACAAAATATAATATAATTTTATTATACAACACAAATATACAGTGGGCACCCAGATTGACTTTACAATAAGTAGTTTGTTGAGATAATTTTATGCACAATAGGTTTTCAATGCCTTAGTTTATCTGTTATCAATCTAAAATGTAATATCAATCACAGAAAATGTTTCTAAATTAATGACTTTATATAAAGGGTGATTTTCTAGAGCGTCCGAGCTGTAACTTCAAATTAAACAAAAACCTAATTAAATATCGTGAAACTATTTATTTTATATACAATAAACATTTAATGACAATAATGTTTAAAACATATTTCGATCAAAAGTCAGTCGCGGCTATTTCTGAAAAAGCGCATTCTTTCAATCCAATTTTCAACCACCATTTCAGGCAATTGATATCTTATATTCCCATTTGTCTGAGTTATGTTTGCTTCCTAGGCTCCATTTGTTGCTGGTTTATTGGTATAGACAGAAGATTTAACGCTTTATAGAAGCGTTAAATTTTCGTATTTCTTATAGAAGTAGCGGTTTCATTTTTGGCCACTTTCTGGATAAAATGTTTGCTATATGTGTATTGCCGCCAAAGTGGGGATGGATTTTCAACCAGAGCGCCTGTATATTTATTCTACAAATTTCGTCTTGCTGAGTTTATGTTCAATAAAAAATTGTTACCAATTCTATTTTACCGAATTGAAATTTGAAAATTGTTAGGTAAGTAAAGTAAGTAATACATAGTGAATATAATAACTAGATTTACTGCACAAGTAACCGAAAACATGTTATTAGACATTTTATACAAAGTAATGTACCAAAATCACATCTTGTTTTTAGAAGCATTTTATCCAACTAGCTAACAGTATTCCACTTAAATACCCTGCCTCAGAGGTAGAAGAAATAAGCTAAAAAAGGGCTGTTAGTGTTAAAAATTCTGTGCGTCTTGTCAATGTAGGCAATTATTTACCTTAAAATACTCCTCTCATAGATGTGGTCGCTGTAGTACCTAAAAAACAACCAATGTGGTCAAATGTGCATTGCTCTAACTGCAAAGTTGCAATTTGTATATCTTACTGATCAATAATAAATATATTTACCAATGTAGTATTGTAACTGGTGGCTTACTACTATCAAATCTTTATTACTTAAGAATGTACATACATTTTTCTTCTATAAAATACATGAAATTTAAATTAATTCATATATACATTTATATATTCTCAATGTATGAAGTTCCCAAGTAAGGGCTATCGACCAAAAGTCTCTCTGCCTTTTGAATTGATATTTTTAGAATTCCAATTGAAGGTTGGATATTGGGATGTAAAGAGGAAATATTTTCAAATAAAGTGATGAGGTGGGGGCGTTTATACTTCAGAGGTATATCGAAATTTTTCGGGATGCACATTTTTTCAATTAGTTCGAAGTTACTTTCGTTACATGCGAAACGTTCTGCGAGAAATCGAAGTCTATCTTTTATTGGTGTGATGTTTGTTGTTTGATAGAGGAGGATATTGGAAGGGTTATGGAGAGGATTTTGGGGGTGGCGAAACTTAGTCAGGGTGTGGAGAGAAGATTTCTTGCAGGGGTTAATGTATAGGATTGAGCTGTAGTCAATGATGGGGCGGCATATCATTTTATATAGTTTAGTACAGGTCTTTGTACTGATTCCTTAATTTTTGTAGGTGAGGCAGCGGAAATATTTAGCTCATTTTATAACTTTTGATTTCATTAATGATGTGTGCTTCTTAAAGGAGAATTTAGGGTCCAAATGAATACCAAAGTATTTACAAATAGGGGAAGGGGTGAGTATTGTTCCGTTAATGGATACTGTTAAAGGGTTTGGTGGTATTCGATGATAGGGTAGGAACAGTTGGGATTTATTAGGATTTAGTTTGTCTTCATTTGGAGAACTACCTGGAGCTTTTATCTAATATTTGTTGTAAAGATTCTAAGGCTCGTGGCAGGGTAAAGGAGTGGGTAACTAGGGCGGTATCGTCGGCAAATTGGAGGGGATAGCGATTAAAGTTAATGAAGTTGGGGTTAGGATTATATAGGTCGTAACAATAAATATTGTATTGGGGTAGAATGTAGAGGATAACGTTTTCCGGATTCGGATTTGTAGTGTACGATTTAGAAGGAATTTTTGGATAAGATTAATACGGTGATTAGGTAGGTTAAGGGTACTGCACTTATATAATAGTCCGCGATGCCATACGGAATCGAAGGCCTTAGCTATGTCTAAAAATAGCACGGCGGATTTGTTTCCTTCTAGGTGTGTGGTTTGGCAGATGGATAGTTAAAGAAAGTGTCGTTGAGCGTTTAGGAAAAAAGTCAAATTGATAAAGGGGAATATGGTTTTTTATTTGATTAAGGATTTTGTCTTTTAATAGTGATTTATACATCTTTCCAAGGACAGGTAGGAGGGTGATGGGGCGATAGTTGTTTGCTGCTAGGGGATCCGTATTGTGGTAATGGATATACGTGACAATACCGTGTTTCCATTCAGAAGGGAATATCTGTTGAAAGTAATTCTAATTGAGCATTTTAAGGATGTATACGTGGATAGGATGAGGGACTGGTGGCTTATTAAGCCTGTATCCAACATGTTTTTCTACCCATCTAATTGGATAGAGGTTGAAATAACGACCTGCCCAATCTTTCGTTTATATATTTTTCTCATGATATTCGTTTTTTGAATAATAATAAACACTTTTTAGTTAAGAAAAACATTTATTTTAATCCGTGTTCTTTGTCCTGTAATGGATTCATGACAAAAATTTGTGTCATCGTCAAACAACGCTTTGCGGTCAAATTCTAGATTTAGTTGCAACTGATTTTGAACTTATTCAAAAAGCGTATGACGCAAACATTGGTCTTCTGACTTAAGTTCTTTAGCCGGATCTTGTACAGACCAAAATATAAAATGATATTTTTACGCAAAATTGTCCACGTAGTCGAATAACAAAAGCCAACTTCCAGCGAATGTCGACGTCTTCATCAACACTGCCAGCAACAGCGGCGATTTTTTCTTATTTTTTTTGGTCTTATTCTGGTTTTAATATTGAGCAACATGAATCGCGTTTGACATTTGTCAATAATTCGACGAATACATCCCTCAGTTTGGTGAATATGTGTACTATAATATTCGCGAAGGGCTCTATAAGTTTGGCGCACAAAGCACTGAATGAATCCAAAATATATTTCAAAGTTGTTAAAAATATTTACATTTTATAATTATACAGGAAATGTTTCTTTTAAGTATACATCTGGATGCATACGCTGTTGTTTGTTTTTGATCCAATATAATGTTTTTAAGGAGGGTTTCTACTCCTTAGTAAGGCATGAAGTAAAATTTCGAGTTTAGAAAAGCCTTTAAATTTGGTTTAATCGCGTAGCGAAGCGGAACGACCAAACCAAATTCTCAGGCTTTTCTAAACTCAAAAGTTTACTTCATGCCCCAGGCCGATAAAACACTGCAATTCATTAAAATCATATTTTAGAACAAATATTTAAAAAAAATCAAACATTTTTATACATTTCTTTGCGAGTTCTATGCAATATCTGCTTATATATTTATTGTAACTTTTGTACATTATTTTATGTTGCAGATAATTTCCAGATTTTCAAAATTTGAAGTATTTCAGTCAATTTGCTGTATCATCTGTTTCATTATTTTGTACTGCAATCATAATGCCGGTATTAAAGAATTAATATTGCAAAAGGTTTTCTAAACTTTGTCCAAGAATGTTAATTTATTCAAATTTCCTTTTAAAATTTCTCTAGGCGGTTTTTTCACCAGGCGTATAAAACACTGAAATTCATTTAATGCATATTTTAGGCTTTCCAATATGTCAGTATTTTACATCCGTGGCGCATGAAGTAAATTTTCGAGTTTAGAAAAGCCTGAAAATTCGGTTTTGACGCTCCGCTTCGCTACGCGACCAAGCCAAATTTTCAGGCTTTTCTAAACTCGAAATTTTACTTCATGTTTAACCAAGGAGTGGACACACTCGTTAGAAGTTTGAACGAATATTAAAAACAAAGAACGCATGAACAATTGCAGGTTACATATATCAATAAATGTATTAGGGTGTTTCGAAAAAAATCGAAACAGCTGGCTCACCGCTTAAATTAAAGATTTTGGTCTACAATAGATGTGGGCAAAAGCATTTGCGATTGAAAAAATATTTAGAGGGTCCCCCGAGCCCCCAAACATGCCATTTTTAGCCCATTTTTAGATAATCGGCCAAAAACTTGCCTTATAGTCATCGGATCAAGGCGAATATTTTATATTTTGTGCCCAGATGAATATACTACAAGCAAAATATGCAAAACCTAACTTGGCGTTAGGTCTAGGTGAGCTACGAATTTTTTAAATAACTTTTTTTCACGATTTTGAAGGGTTTTTTCACCTTTTTTGTTAAAAAGTGGGTTTTAACGACAAGATATCAAGTTGCACCCGCGATTTGTCCTGAGAAGTATATTTAATAATGTAAGCATGCGAACTGCATATCTCACCCACGTCCGATTGTGTGGCAAACCCCTAAAACTCCCGATTTCGCAGGTTTTGTTTCTTAAAAAAACGTTTTAAATTAATGAAGAACTGGCTTACGCTAAATATTTCTTGCTTTCATTAAAATAACCAATAGTAAGCGTGCAACTAATGCTTTTGAGATCCATTAAATTCATAAATAACAGCCTGAAATTCTGCGTATAACGCTCAGTATGGACTTTCCCACATTTTCGTTTAAAAATACAGTAATTAAGCACATAGTTAACGTTCTTATTTTTTAATAAAAATTTTTGTTCGGAAATCCATATTTGAGTAATCGGAATGAGAATATGTCATATTTTTGTTCCTAAATAGACAAGAAACAATTTTAAAATGAGGCTACTGGGCCCGTCAACGTATTCTGGTCCTATCAGTAAAGCTTTATTGACTTGTGAAGAGAAACCAGTTGTTTCGTTTAAATTAGTTGAAGCGGAAGTGAAGTTGCCTGAAATCGATTCGTGAAACCTGAGTAATGATCAACAATACCTTTACGAAATCAGCCAAGAAGTTTCGAAAGGTCATTGTCCAGAAGACTTAAGCAACAGAACTCCGGGAAAAATGTCGCATTCTCGTTGGCTTACGACAGCAATCCGCATTTTGCGACTGTACATAGCAACTGCAGAGCCTTCAACGGATTTGCAAAATCTTGTTAATCTGATTATCAAAGTCTACACACCAGTATGGTTTTCCATCAAAGCGAATCCAGAATGTTACAACGGTGCGCTTCACCTCTGGAAATCTATTTCTCTGTCTCGAAATCTGGATGCAACAGTGAAACAAGTCATTGATCCCGTAATAAGACGCAATGCATATTTTGCCCACCCTGAAAACTTACTTTTGGCAATGGTCGTTGACGATTTATCGGAAGTTAGAGTAGATGCCATGAACAAAATTTTGCATTGCCGAAAATCGTCAAATGATAACTTGCGAAAGTTTAAAATACCCGACATAGATTTTGAGGCTCAGAATAACACATCCATGATAAACTGGAACGAAGTTTCTGAACCTCTTCTGATTAAAAATTTTCCACCCGACAGATTAACCTACCTGATAATGAATGACAACGTAAGTTTAAAGAAACTGCTCGATTACCCATGCCACACTCAATCGGTAGAAAGACACATCAAAATGGTAACAGAAGCTTCGCGTTCAGTTATTGGACATGAGTCCCGACATGCCCGTATAGTTGGTGCCCTAAAGGGACGTGCGACGATGGCCAAATTCCAAAGTAAAAAAGACTACGTTGTTATCGAACAAGATTGCTGACTTTGAATTTATTGTAATCGATTGCAGGTTAAAAAACACATGTTTCAAGCAAATATTGTATAACAAAATGAAATTTATTAATTAATTGATGTACTGTATTTTTAAACGAAAATGTGGGAAAATCCATACTGAGCGTTATACGCAGAATTTCAGGCTGTTATTTATGAATTAAATGGATCTCAATAGCATCAGTTGCACGCTTACAACTAGTTATTATAATGAAAGCAAGAAATATTTAGCGTAAGCCAGTTCTTCATTAATTTAAAACGTTTTTTTAAGAAACAAACATAATAATGCCACATAATCGGACATGGGTGAGATACGCAGTTCGCATGCTTACATTATTCAATGAAGTATATTGAATAATGTAAGCAGGACAAATTATCGCGGGTGTGACTTGATTTCTTGTCGTTAAAACCCACTTTCAAACAGTTGAAAAAAACCTTCAAAATTAAGAAAAAAGTTATTTAAAAAATCCGTAGCTCACCCAGACCTAACGCCAAGTTAGGTTTTGCATATTTTGCTTGTAGTATATTCATCTGGGCACAAAATATAAAATATTCGCCTTGATCCGATGACTATAAGGCAAGTTTTTGGCCGATTATCTAAAAAAGGGCTAAAAATGGCATGTTTGGGGGCTCGGGGGACCCTCTAAATATTTTTTCAATCGCAAATGCTTTTGCCCACATCTATTGTAGACCAAAATCTTTAATTTAAGCGGTGAGCCAGCTGTTTCGATTTTTTTCGAAACACCCTAATATGTATACTTAGAAAAGTAATATCTTGCATATTCTTTAATCTATAATAAAAAAATCAAATAGTATTATACATGTTTTTCCGAGTTCTATGAAATATCTGCCTATAAAATACAAAACAAATTATTTATTATGCAAGTATTCAGTGAAATTCGCAGATATGCACATGAATTCCAATAAAATAATATATGTAGATATTTCTAGCGAAGGTTGTATTACATGACATGTAAATGGAAGAAGGTAATGTGCCCCGTGCATAAAAGAATTCCTCTTCGATGCACTCTTAGCTTTCCTTTCCCTCATTTAAACACATCCAAGGAAGATGATATTCAATTGACGCAGGGAATTATCCTGAAATTGAAAACGTGTGTCGAAAGAATGCAATTTATATGTATAGTATGTGTTCAAAACGAACGTTGGTAGTAAAGATAAAAAAGAAAAGTACTGACGTATAGAATTACTTTTGTGGGAAAATAAGTAGTGAGAAGATATGTGTTCGTTTATAATTAAGACCTATAACTATAGTATTATTTATCTAATTATTATTGAAGCATTAGTTATTTTTAGCTTTGAAATGTCATAAGAAAACGTCTTTATAAACAACAAATTAAATCAATTTGTAATAAGAGGTTTTTATTTTGCAGAGTTTTCCTTTTGATTTTCAGCATCTATACTTTTTCGACAATTTAGTTTCTCACGTATCAGTCACACTATTATATCAACATTTTGCACTGTCTGTAAAATTTGTTTCCTATTATATTTAATTCAATGAAAATCAGCGTCATAACATTAAATTCGTTTTTTTGACATTATACAGTCCATTCCTGAACATAATTTAACAACTAATTATACAAATAGAAGAACTAAATCAAAATTTATAGTTCTAAAATGAAGATCTCATTTTGTATGAATCCGTTCATTTTGCATCCGATTTTATAACGCTGTTATATTCAAAATTCAGCATACAGGGAAATTACTATCGTGAAAAAACGACTTCTTCGGGAATCTTGAGAAATATCGAAATTGATGACAACCAGAATAACGAAATTATAGAAATCTTGAAAACTATCAAAGTGAATAAAACATATGGATATTCACAAAACTTGCAGAGTTTGTTGAATATGTCTAAGTTGATGAAACTGTGAAGATTGCCTAATTTTTCATAATTAATATTATGAAAGTTGTTAAACAATAAAAAAAAAATAATGACAATAGCACCTTTAATTTTTAAGCGCTAAATTTTGAATTCAAGCGAAAATAACTCGAAAACTTTCGATGGAGATTATCATATTTTTAAAGAGTGGAGTTTACTTGATACACATACAATATTTTTAAGACAATAACAATTGTACGTTATAATGCTCGTGGCTGTTTAACAAGTTTATTCAGGAGAGAACAGTATATACAGTGGTTATGTACAAATAGTTTAGGGCGGTTCTGCAGTGCTTGGCTCGGCTTCGGGCGGCGGGACTTGGCTCGGCTCTGGGCGGCGATGCGGTGGAGCTTGGGCGTGAATTGTTCACCTGGTGCGGCGTGGTGAGGCTGTGGTGCGGTCTTGGGTGCTTGCACAGCGGCGTGGCTTGGAGCGGCGTGGCTCGTACTGGTGCGGAGTCTGGCTCGAACGCGATAACGTGTTGTGATGCGGCTAGCACTAAGTCCCCGAAAGGTACGTTAGTGTAGGGTAGGTCGGTTGCTTGTAGAGATTGAGTTCTAAGGCCGTCGAGACGTGCTCAAAGAATCTGACGATTGCCGGGGCTGCAGAGTGTTTTATAGGGCGTTGGCCCTTTGTTCGGGGTGGTCAGGGTAGTGGGAGTTGGAAGGGGCAGTTCTAGGGAAGTGGTGGGTGCGAACGCGGTACGCGCGGGTGCTTACGCTACCTGCGAAGGTCACGCGTCTCGGCGTGCTCGCTACATCCTCCCCCTCTGGTGCTGACATCGTCCCCGAGGAAGCAACCAGAATTAGTACTTTCGTGGACGTCCTCTCTTGCGGATAGGATGGATCGGCTGCATGTCCTCGATGTCTCCTGTGAACGGTGTGAGGGCGGCTGCATGGAATGTTCCGATGGGCGTCTTCGAGTCCTTTAGGGAAGCGACTTCGAAGGTGGTGGCGCCTTTTGCTTGCAGGATCACATATGGTCCGTCTCTTCTCGGTGCTAATTTCGAAGTGATCTGGTTCTTTGTCTGGCTTAGGAGGTGTGTGTCCACCCAGACGTGATCTCCTGGTAGGTACGATGGGGTTGGTCTTCTGGCTTCATCGGCGTACCCTTTTCTTTCGTCTTGTTTTCGATCGGCTATTTCATGGGTTTTTGTTAGCGTGTCAGCTAGTTGTAATAAGTGCGGCGTTATTTCGGCCACAACGTTTTCGGATTGCAGGATGCTACGTAGATCGCGGCTAACATCTTCGACGGCTCGTAACTCACGTCCGAATGTGATGTACGCTGCGCTGTATCCGGTGCTGCTGCAAGTGTGCGTGTTCATTGCAAACCGTATAGCGGGTAGATGCGTAGGCCAAGTGTCGTGGTGCTTTCCTACGAGGATGGCAAGTTGGGTTTTCATGTCGCGGTTTTTTCTCTCCACTGGGTTGGATTGCGGGTGATACGATGGAGTGAGATGATGTTGTATTCCTAGACTGAATAGCATTTGTTGCATGACTGCGCTTACGAATTGTGTCCCGTTGTCGGAAATGCAGCGGGGGGGCAATCCATATCGCAAAAATACTTCGTTTAGCATGGCGGTGGCGCATTCACTAGCGGTAGCTTTGCGGAGCGGTAGGATTTCCACCCATTTGCTGGCGAGGTCCTCCACGATTAGAATGGTGGTGTAACCCTCTGGTGACGTTGGCAGTGGCCCGAACAGGTCAAATGAGATTGTCTCGAATCTCTGGTTTGGTGCGATTGTCTGTAATAGGCCTGCAGGTTTTAAATTACTTGGTTTATACCTTTGGCTGTCGCTGCAGTTTTTCAAGTATTTTGCTATATCGTCTCTCATCTTTTTCCAAAAATATTTGTGTGCGAGTCGGTTGAATGTCCCTTGGTATCCATAATGGCCTGCAGTGGGGCTATCGTGGAATTGCTGTAGTAGAGCCTGGACTTCCTGTCTGGGGATACATTGTTGTGCGTCCTCGCTGGTGACGTCGGGGTTATATCGGTAGAGTACTCCTCTGTCGAGTAAGTAGCCTTTTTTACACCAATACGCCGCGTCTTCCGTTCTAGGTTCGGCTTCCAGTGCGTCGATTATCTTCTTTAAATCCTCATCTTGCATTTGTCCTTGGCGTAGATCTGCGGCTCCCCTCTGCGGTACATCGACTTGGACAAGGTTTACCTCGTTGTGGGGTTTTCCGGGCAGTCTGGAGAGGGCGTCGGCCACGTAGTTGGATCTACCGGGTATATATTTGATGCGTAGGTTATACTGCTGAAGCTGGAGAGCCCACCGAGCTAGGCGGCCCGTGGGAGATTTTAGCGACATCAGCCAGCGGAGCGCCTGGTGGTCCGTTGCGACGGTGATGGCTGAACCCTCCACGTATCCTCGGAATTTTTCGAGGGCCCAAACGATGGCTAAGGCTTCACGTTCCGTTGTCGTGTAATTCCTTTCTGCCGGTGTCAAGAGTCGGCTCGCATATTCAATCGGGTGTTCCTCCGGCCCCTCCCCCTGGACCAAAACAGCCCCCAAAGCGAAATCACTTGCGTCGGTGCGGACTGTGAACGGCTGGTCGTCGGTGGCGGATTTGAGAATCGGGGCGGAAGTGAGTAGAGTTTTTAAGTTCTCCATGGCTTCCACCTGGGGCTGGTCCCACCTCCACGTAGTGTTTTTCTTAAACATTTTTGTAATCGGTTACGCGACTTCCGCGAAGTTTGGTATGAATCGCCGGTACCAGGAGCACGTTTGTATGAAGGAGATGGCCTCTTTCATGTTTCCTGGTGGTTCCCACTTCTGAATCGCCTTGATGCGATCCGGATTCATTGATGAATCCGGTGCTGCTGATATGCCGTCGTCGCTGAGGACGTCCCCCAAGAATGGTATTTTTTTGGCACAAAATACACTTTTCTCTCGGTTTCCCATCAACGCTGTATCCTCCAGGGCTTTTAATACGTCCTCCAGGTCTTGTTTGTGGCGGGCGAAGTCGTCTGATAAAATGATTATGTCGTCCAGGTAGGCGACTAGTTTCACGTGGGGTAGCCGTGCGCGTAGGTGGTCCATAGCACGTTGAAAGGTTGCGGGGGCGTTCCGTAACCCGAATGGCATCCTATTAAATTCGTATAGCCCAAACGGACAGGTGAAGGCTGTTTTAGGTATATCCTCCTTGGCGACCGGGATCTGCCAATACTCGCAGCGCAGGTCGATGGTGGACCGGAACTTTCCCGTGGTTCCAGCGTGCAGCAGGTCGTCGATACGGGGTAATGGGTAGCGATCGGGCACGGTGACAGCGTTAGGTGCCCTGTAATCCACACATAATCGAGATGTGCCGTCTTTCTTGGGCACCATCACGACCGGTGACGACCATGGGGATGACGATGTTTGTATAATGTCGTCCTCTAGGAGCTGTTGTATTTGCTCCTGTAATTCTTCTTTTTTTTGGGGTGCCAGCCTGTACGGTTTACAGTTTACCGGGGCCTCACTCTCTAATTTTATGTGATGTACTCCTAGTGATGTTGGCTTCTTGGGGTCCGTGAAGGCGGCTTCGTTATTTTTTAATAACGTGTTGATCTCGGCGCGTTCTCTCTCTGTTAGTGCGGTCCCCTCGTCCTTCCTGAGGTGGATGTCTATGGCGGCGATGTCCATCAGTGTTTCCGGCAGGAAGTAGGCGGATTCCATCGGCTGTATTTTCCTCGGCGGCTCGGAGAATAACTCGATTTCTCTCTCCTCCTCGTCGGTTTGCATCCTTGTTGTCGGCGGTTTCTCTTTCTTCGGCCTGGCCGCGTCGTACGTAGGGTGGTTACCTCCTGCGAACGTCCATGTCCGCTGTCCGATGTCCAGTACGACTCCGGCGGCCTCTAAGAAATCCGTACCCAGCAGCGTTTCTCGGGTGCGGCTGTCTGGAAGTACGCAGAACGTGGTGTTCACGATTTTATCCTTAATCGCTACCGGTACCATCGTCTTTAGGATGGTTTCTCGGCGGTGGTGTCCGTTGGCGAACGAAAATCCTTCACTCTCGGCGGTGAATGTGTGCCCTTTCCTTTTTAACGCGTCGTAAAGGCGGAGTGATGCTATACTTCTGTGTGACCCGGAGTCCATAAGCGAATATTCGTTTTTGCCATTCACCATGATGTAAGCGTGTGGTCACTTTTCGTCGTAATCAGGCGAGATTGCTGCTACCGTGGGCTTTTTCTGTTGGCAGTTGGGGCACTTGCTGCGGATGGTGTTCGGCCTACCGCATCCGTAACATTGGAATGGGGTCGGGTTGGTGGTGTTCTCCCGGATCTTTTTCCGGCACTCCTCCGCTCGGTGTCCTTGTATTTTGCAGTAACCGCAACGCGGTTTCTCCGGTTTTCTTTCTCTCGCCTCTTCTTGCAGGAGGGCCTCTGCTTCTCTTGCGTATCTTAGCAGTTCGTCGTAAGTCCTGAATGAGGTGCGTGCGACTCTTGATCTTATATCTAGGTGTAGTATACCATAGATCATATCTAGTTGTAAACTATCGTCGATACGTCCTTCTAGGCGGCTGAACTGCGCCCTCTTCTTCAGCACGAACTGGTCGGTTCTGACGTTTCTGTCCTGTTTCTCTTCGAAAATATCCAAAAAAATTTTATAGTTGGGAACAGCCGGTGCGAACGTGTTTCGCAGCGCTGTTTTCAGCTGTTCCCAGGTTCCTATCGTACTTTTAATGCCGTGCCACCATTCTTTGGCGGTTCCTTGCAGCAGAAGTTAAAATCCTATCAGGGCGTCCTCTTCGGAGATGTGTTCCGCATTTTTATAGACGGTGATTTCGTTTAGGAATCCCTCTACCACCTCGCTGCGGCATTCCCCTGCGAATCGTGCGGTGCAATGAGTAAATTTTCCCGTCGTCGTTGCTGGCCTGTTCTCGATAATTCGCGAAATTATCTCTTGGAATTGGTCCGCTGTTAACGTTACTATTGGGCTCGCCATACTTCTTGTTACTCTCCGTTCGTGTCTAGCCACACGTTGGGCTGCCAGTTTATAATGCTCGTGGCTGTTTAACAAGTTTATTCAGGAGAGAACAGTATATACAGTGGTTATGTACAAATAGTTTAGGGCGGTTCTGCAGTGCTTGGCTCGGCTTCGGGCGGCGGGACTTGGCTCGGCTCTGGGCGGCGATGCGGTGGAGCTTGGGCGTGAATTGTTCACCTGGTGCGGCGTGGTGAGGCTGTGGTGCGGTCTTGGGTGCTTGCACAGCGGCGTGGCTTGGAGCGGCGTGGCTCGTACTGGTGCGGAGTCTGGCTCGAACGCGATAACGTGTTGTGATGCGGCTAGCACTAAGTCCCCGAAAGGTACGTTAGTGTAGGGTAGGTCGGTTGCTTGTAGAGATTGAGTTCTAAGGCCGTCGAGACGTGCTCAAAGAATCTGACGATTGCCGGGGCTGCAGAGTGTTTTATAGGGCGTTGGCCCTTTGTTCGGGGTGGTCAGGGTAGTGGGAGTTGGAAGGGGCAGTTCTAGGGAAGTGGTGGGTGCGAACGCGGTACGTGCGGGTGCTTACGCTACCTGCGAAGGTCACGCGTCTCGGCGTGCTCGCTACAACGTGTAATTATGCGTAAATCGTGTCCTTCTACAAATACATTTATTTTTAAATCTTAAGTTTAAAAAACTAACATTTTATTAACATCAATATAAAATTGTTGAAGTATTATTTTTCTTAAATTTACCATCTTGAATTTATCATTGTGAAACCCTCAATTTTAAATTTAAGTGGAAATAACTCGAAAACTCTACAAATAAATGCCGTATTTTTTCCAGATTTTTAGGTAATCTGGAAAAAATACGGCATTTATTTGTAGAGTTTTCGAGTTATTTCCACTTAAATTTAAAATTGAGGGTTTCACAATGATAAATTCAAGATGGTAAATTTAAGAAAAATAATACTTCAACAATTTTATATTGATTTTAATAAAATGTTTGTTTTTTAAACTTAAGATTTAAAAATAAATGTATTTGTAGGAGGACACGATTTACGCATAATTACACGTACAATTGTTATTGTCTTAAAAATATTGTATGTGTATCAAGTAAACTCCACTCTTTAAAAATATGATAATCTCCATCGAAAGTTTTCGAGTTATTTTCGCTTGAATTCAAAATTTAGCGCTTAAAAATTAAAGGTGCTATATTTATACAAACAATTACATAAATTTAAATTGTACAATTATGTTTTTCATAATCATTTATTTCTACATTTTTTTTGATATGGTAGATTTGTATGGTGTTTGTTGGTTTTGACAAATTTATTTAATTATCAATTTCGACTCTAAGAAAAACTGGTATTCCTTACATCACTTTTAATAAAAAGTGAAGTAAGGAATAACAGTCTTTTTTAGTATACTAATCACTTCACGTAAACTCAAAAACATACAGTTTTAAATTTTGATTTCTTCATGTCAGAAAACAAAGTTTTACACAAGTCAAATGTTCAATTCAAATGAAACCAAATAATTTATTGAGAATATCCTGAACATTTTGCAAATAAAGAAAATATATTAAAGATTGAGGATTTCAAAACAAAACTACAACTAACAATTTATTATATACACAAAAAATTCTGATAGTTGGCTAAAATCATAAATTCGCAAAAATCAACAAACATAAAAATTAAAAAAATTGCAAAAAAATATAATAACACTATCTAAAGTTGACAAATTGACGCCCAAACACAAATCGTAAAAATTGATTTAAAAAAAATTTCAAAATTGCTAAATTTAATAGAAGTATAATTTACAAAAACGACAAGATTGAAAATAAATGGTTAATAACATCATACATTTTGACATATTTAATGAAAATTCCATTATAAATTCAACATAAAATAATAAAAATCTTTAAAATAAAATTTAGAAAATTAGATAATTACAAAGGTAAATATTAGTATTTAAGATATATTAAAATATGTGTTCTTTAAGTTTTCAAGCATTCATCATTTTTTACAGGGTTCAATTTCAAGTATTTAACACTGCTATATTGTAAAGTTCAAAAGATGCAACTATAGCAGTATGCTAAAGACGTATATTCTGAACTGCACATAAAATCCAGTGTTTTATACGCGTGGCGCATGAAGCAAATTTTCGAGTTTAGAAAAGCCTAATTTGGATTGGCCGCTTCGCTTCGCTACGCGGCCAATCCAAATTAGGCTTTTCTAAACTCGAAAATTTACTTCATGCTTAATCTGGGAGTGGAAACACCCGTTTATAGCTTCAAGTTAAACTGTTTAAAAAATGTGGACATATGTATACTTTAACGAAGAAATCCGTATATGGATAGTTGGAAGAGAAATTCCCTGTATATGAATTTTATTATAATACCGTATGATCTAAAAGTTTCATCCTCTAGAAGGCTATGAAATTATTTCTAAACAATCTTTTGTTGGTAACAAATTATTGAACACAAGAATAATTATCACTGGAATTGTCAGTGTAAATATTTTGTATACAAAATACATACATACATAACCTTATCGTCGCTCGTCAAATGTCGGGCCGCGCCAGGTCACGCGGATTTGTCAGTGGCACCAACTCACATTAAAAGCCATGGCATGCCAGGGGATAACACCTTTCGCTCATATGGTAATAATAATACATAATATTAATAACTTATTAATATTATTCTTAATTGATGAATAAAAAGAAGTGCAGATAAATGGTAAATTTAGGTGACGATAAACTTATGCAACTCAATGTAGCTTCTTCTAGCAAACAACGCCATTTGCTTTAATATCATTCTATCTCTGTCATTAATATACGGTATTATCCCATATAGCACACTTCGTCCATAGTACGTACACGATTCGTCCGTATTACGTACATTCGTCCACGGACGTAATACGGACGTACTATGGACGTACATTTGTGTACGTACATAGTACGTACACTAATGTACGTCCATAGTACGTACATCTCTGTACGTACATCAATGTACGTCCATAGTACGTACATAAATGGACGAATATAAAATGTAACTCATTATATTTCTATATAAACAAATTAAATGATTCATTTATCGTGCTTATAACGTAATACGAAGTGTTGTTATGTTATTAGATATTTATATAAATAAAAAGGTAAGTATCATATTTCATATTTAATTATTTATATATATTTTACCCATTATAAGAATTATTATTATTTATACAATGAAATAATTGAATTTAATAATTTATTAAAAAAATAATCAGAAGTTACACCGAGCCATCTTTCTTTATTTATGTTGATATACCAATTAATACTATAAAAAATACGCATTTCCGCGTTATAAAATTAAATAACGCGCTAGAAAAAAAGCAAAAGCAAGACGAACCGTCGCGCCGTCGCACTCCTTCAATCTTACGCAGCTTGCGTGTATTGTGTGTTTACATCCATTTTTGATGCCATTACCGTTTTCTCGTCACGGAACTCGTGTTGCAGTTTTGTTGTCATAGTTATTTTGTTGTTGTCATAGTTTGGTTGTTGTCATAGTTGTTCTGCTTAAGGTAAGTCAATTTGACTAACATATATATTTATCCACTATAGTGAACAAATGCGTCCACATTTCGTTTATCTAACACCGGTAACCTAAACACGTGTTGTACCGGCATATTGAAATCCGCAAATTGTGCACTAAAACCCCGTTGCGTTTTGTTAAAATGTTAAGTTTTTTCAAACAGCATAGTCGTTGATTATATTTACATTGCGCGCGTCTACCTGCCGGTACCTGCCGCTACCTGTTGAGTGCTACAGGTGTTAGAGCGGGCATTTGGAATTATGGTGATCCTTTACGTTTTTAACCAATGCATTTTAATTCGATTCAATGATATTGCACAATTTTATTCAGAAATGGATATACTGTTTATGAACAAAATAAAATATATGAATGTAATTTTTTTACAAAATGCACCAAATCAAAGATGGTTATTATTTAATTTGAAAATGTATACAATAATAAAATACTTAAATCCTAAATTAAAATTAAATTCGTATTTATTTTCACAATAAAATAAATATCCACAATTGTTGATTTTTTAAATTAATAATTCTAAAGAATCACTATACAGGGTGTCCTGGTTAACCAGGCCCTGCAAGGGTATCTCCCAACTGTAAGAGATAGAGAATTGGTTAAATGGGGAAAATGTGCCGGCCAATTAGTACTAATAATATTTGGTATAAAACTAAAATAAAAAAAAATTACTTAATAATGTCAAAATCTTATCCATCTATCATCAACAATAACTAAGATATTAAGAAAAATAAAACATCGTCAGAATCGGTTTTTTCAGAGTAGACTAAACGTTTTTGTTAGTTTTCTACCGGATACTAATACTATTAATTGTCCTGCATATTTTCTTCCATTGAACCATTTCTCTATATCGCTTAGAAGGTACCCATGCAGATACCCATACTTAATAAGGACACCCAGTTAAGCTATTTGATGTACTATATATAGTTTTGTTTTACTAGGTTAGTTATCTGCTGCCACTCGAAATATTGACCTGGGATTTGAGTCATTACTGATCAGTCCTATTACATTTCATTTAATTATACATAGAAATTTTAAACTAACGGTATTGAACTTAACATTTAGTTATTTATAATAGTTTATTTTTATTTTCCTGTAATTGCTTCAGTATGCCAAAATATAAATTGTCTCGCAAACTCTATAGGAGTGCACAAAAATCATCAGATGCTACTCTGAGGGCTATAAAGTTGGACATTTCTAAAGATGCAAATAAGTCAATAGAATCAACAAATATTTTAAATAGTTATAGTGATATTAAGAACTCAACAAGCAATGAAGAGATATTAATAAAATTGCCTTCATATGAAGATTGCTCAGATTCAATTTCAAGTAGTAATTCTACTTTTGATAATAGTTTTAAAATAAACGAATCGGCAAATGAACGAACTATTTTCAATACGACCAACAATCCATCTTTAAAAACAGCCTTAGCAGATTGGGCCGTAAAATTCCAAATTCCACATGTTGCATTAAATGATTTATTAAGATTGTTACAACCCTTTGACAATAGTTTACCATTAGATTCAAGAACATTATTAAAAACTCCAAGGCATTGTGAATTGCAAGTTGTACATCCTGGACATTACTATCATTTTGGAATGTTTCAGGCTGTAGAAAAATTGCTAGATAAATACCCAATAAATATTAACATGAATAATATTAGTATTTGTGTTAATATTGATGGCCTCCCTTTATCAAAAAGCTCAAGTAGTCAACTGTATCCAATATTATGTAGTTTGTATGAAAATTCTTCAGTAGTTGAATTAATAGGATTGTATCATGGGCTTGAAAAACCTAAAGATGCAAATATTTTTTTAAAACATTTTATTGATGAGATTGTCTTTCTCACAAAGAACGGTTTTAAGTATAAAGACAGTATTTATCAATTTAAAATTAAAGCATTTATCTGTGATGTCCCAGCAAAGTCATTTATTACTTTTACAAAGGGTCATACTGGCTATAATTCTTGTTCGAAATGTGAAATTGAGGGAACATTTATTAATAACCGAATTTGTTTTTCTGAAACTGAAAATTTAAGGAGTCGCAATGATATTGAATTTAGACGAAAAAAGGACGACGATCACCACAATGGAACATCAATACTTGAAAATATACCTAATTTTGATATGGTTCACGATATTCCATTAGATTATATGCATCTGATATGCTTAGGTGTTGTTAGAAAATTAATTTATTTATGGTTGTTCGGCAAAACTTCTACAAAACTATCATTTAATCAAGTAAATGAAACTTCAAATTTATTATTGGAACAAAAAAAATATATACCCTGTGAGTTTGTTAGAAAGCCAAGATCATTAGATGAAGTTAAACGTTTTAAAGCAACCGAATTTAGACAATTTTTATTTTATACAGGACCAGTTGTTTTAAAATCAATCCTATCTCAAGATCGGTATTTAAATTTTTTAAGTCTTCATATCGGTGTCACCATTTTGTCAAGTGAAAAATATTTATATCATCTAGGTAGTTATGCACACTATTTATTAAAATATTTCATTGAGACATTCACAATTCTCTATGGTAAAGAACATGTTTCACATAATATACATAATTTAATACATCTTTTTGAAGACTGTAAAAAATTTGGAATTTTACAAAGATTTTCAGCTTTTCCGTTTGAAAATTACTTACGATCATTAAAATCATTAGTACGCAAAGGTGATAAACCATTATTACAAATTATAAAGCGAAAAATTGAGCTTGATAATAGTCAGTATAATAATGTGAAATCTGCCGACCATCTGCCTATACTAAAAGTTCAATATAATGGTGGACCACTTTTGCATTCTATGGTTTTGGTGGAACAATATAAGGAATTGCATTTCTTACACTTTACACTAAAACTCGATGAAGCTAATAGCTGTTGTGGATTAGTTGATGGTAGTATAGTGTGTATTGAAAATTTTGTAACCAATCAAGTTGGAAGTTACATTATTGGTCGTAAATTTAAATTAAAAACAGATTTTTATTGTAAGCCATGCCCATCATCATCGTTGAACATTTATATTGTGGCAGATTTGGATGATTTAGAAATGTGGAGTAAACATGACATATCATTTAAATATGTTAAATTGAAATTTGGAAGCCAATTAGTTGTAATTCCTCTTTTGCATACAAGGTCATAGACAAAAACAGAGGAGACGGTCTTAAACATTTGGGTTTTTAACACACTATATAAAATAAAAATTTGTAATGACAATTTATTAATATTTAAGTTAACATTAGAGTAATTTGCAAAACAGGAATAAAAAATATCTTTTGTTCACTAAAGAATAATATGGAAAATAAAGGCTGGTCAGTAGTCAAATTTCCTGAGGAGGATGCTGTGTCCGTTGTACCAACTTCGTGGCTGGATAATGACAACTGCTATTGGCCACCTTATAGCAATAGCTTAGTAATGGTTGCTATTGAAAATCATGAGGTCCCTAACAAGGCGACATGGAAAAAATTCGCATGCACTGGATTCCGAAATAATGTATTTGGTAATATTTTAATGATTTTAATGTGTTATGTAATACTATCATCTCAAAACATTCTCAATGTAATTTACTATTTAAATTATACTAAAATTAATTAATTAATACATCACCTTAGCACTCAAAACATTATATGAGGCAATAATGTAATATAAAAAAAATACAGACATTCACATTGATCATGTTCAGTTTTACATAAAATTCTCTGTATGCTTATAATTGACTATTTTTTTGCAGACACTTTCCAAGAGGCCAATAAAAAATGCAAGAAAGCAGTTATTTGTTCTGACTTGGAATCGGATAATATTTGTGATTATTCATCAAAAAAAAGAAAAATTTTCAGGAAGAGATTAAGCTTAAGTGCTTCATCCTCGGAATATGAAGAAGTATCAATGCTTCCAGATCCCCCTCAGATGCAAGGAAATAAAAGTATGTTGTTTAAATCTGTATAAATTATATATATATATATATATATATATATATATATTAATTTAAACTATTTTAAATTAGACTCTTCTTCATCATCACAGTGCAATTCTATAGAAGGATCTTACCAGTTGGATGGCAACAATCCAATTGATTTAAAAATAATCACTAGTAAGTTTACAACCAGATTGTTAAATTAAATATGATTAAATGGTGTATTACTTTTTAGAATACTTGGAGCAAATAATAAAAAAACAAAACATTATACAGTCAATGATGGTTGACATGAACACCAGGTTGATAACCCTAGAGAACAGAGGAAATACTACAAATGTTGTTGCTGCACCTGAGGAACATAATACAATTTTTGAGGAAATAAATTATTTCCCAATAAATAGTTATGATGCTCTACAAGTGTTTGAACAATTTTTATCAAATCAAGAAAATATGCAGAGAGCAGTATGTATCTTTTTATTAGTCAATAAACAATTGCACTTTATGGAATATAGTAGCACATGTTTCTGATAAATATTTCATTCATGGATATATCCATCCATATTATTTTATAAACTAATATTATTTCCAAATGCTTTTTTTAACTTCTTATGTTCTTTAAATATATATAATAATGATTTTTTTATCTTTTTAGGTCAGAGACATATCTTCATTTGGGGGAAGCAATATTTACGAGTTTATCTACAGATCTGCTCAAAAATTAATTACAAATAAGTTTTGTGGGCAAGAATTTAGTTTTTTAGGAAAGAGAAAGAAGAGGCCATTCTGTAATTTAAAATTGAATGAATTATTCATAAGTATGTATCTTATATTTTTTTATAACAATCTATTAATTAATATATCTATATTAATTGTTTACAGAATCATCAATGAAATTATTCGCGAAGACCACGGAGAAAGAGGTCGAAATGAGTATAAACAAGTGGTTGAAAAGATGCTCTGAACGATCAAAAAATGAAGTTAATTCGACTAGTTAGTCAAATAGTTTTATGAGTTTACTATCTAATAAATATATTTTTTTCAAATTAAAGTATCTTTTTATTTGTTCCTTCATCAAAATATGCAAATTCTGAGCATCTGCTTATACTAAAAATAAAATATTAATGGGTCATTTTACTATTTAATTATTTATTTTTTCTCTTAAGTTTTATTTTTATTATCTTGTTACCTACCATTCCACTAAAGTAATGAGCAATATGCTGATGATTAACTAATTAAAAATAATCGTATAATTATATCAATAATATTTATGAAATTACAATAATATTTAAATTTTTTACCTACATATTTATTTATATGAAAAGTTTTATGTACTATATTGTAGAAAATAAATTTGTATCATTGAAAGTAAAATAGACCACATATTACTCTCTGTTGAACCCAATTAGCGTACACCTTATCTATATCCATTTAAATTAATGTCGAAACCACATAAGGTGTACACTAATTTCATTCATGGGACAGTAATTAATAGGTGGGCTATTTTTCTTTTAATGATGCCAACTATAATATAATATATGTATAATTATAATATAAAATAAATAAATGTGTAGATAACAAAATTCAAATATTAATTGTAATTTCAAAATTATTAATATAATTATTTCATTTTCACGTTCCACGAATGGACATATATGTACGTCCCTTGTACGTACATGCGTGTACGTCCCATGTACGTACATGTACGTCCCATGTACGTACATGGCATACGTCCCATGTACGTACACGGGTGTACGTCCTATGTACGTACAATGTTGTGTCAAACGGACGTACTATGTACGTACATAGTACGAACACGGACGAATCTGTACGTACATACGACGAACGCGTGGACGAATCGGTACGTCCATAGTACGTACATAGGACGTACTTGTGCTACTAGGGATATAGTTCTGACTCTTTCTTGAACTAGCGAATTTTGAAAATGTCCGACCCACAGATGTCGCCACTTAGTCAAAAAATATACGCATTGTTAATTTATTAGTGTTTATCACACACACAAATGTGTTACCAAAAAATTATGAATATTAAGAAAAGTGATCAAATTTGGTAAATAAGTGAAATTCAGAAAGATCGTTTGAACCATTCAACATTTTTTAAGTTAACGAATATTTAGGAATTTCTTGAAAATAACTAATTGAAAGAAACTTTAAATTTCAATTCATGAAAAGTCTCAACATTTATAGAATTGGTGAAAATTTAAGAGATTTATGAAAAGCATTAATAATTAACTATAGATTTGGAAATTCACCAAAAATCGTAAAAACTTAAACAATTAACTTAAATCATGAAAATTCATCAAAACTTAAAAAAAACTAAACGACTAAATGAGTGTTTTATACCCGGATTAAACATGAGGTAAAATTTCGAGCTAAGAAAAGCCTGTAATTTGGATTTGGATCTAAATCCAATTTCTGGCTTTTGTCAACTCGAAATTTGACTTCAATAATAAACATAATAAAGGTATTAAAAATTGACCAAAACCATATAAATTAATGAAAATAATAAATATTTAAATATAACGATAATTTATGAAATTTACGATAACTACCAAGATTTCAAAAATCGACGAAAACTCATGAAAATTGAAGAAATTCAGGATACCGTCAGAATTTTGAAAATTAACTGGAATCTTAGTATGCGATGGAAAACCTCAACATTCATGAAGAATTTGAATATTGACGGATATTTTAAAAATTCATGAAGAGTATCTAAATTTTTTTAATTAACGAAAATGTAGGAAACTCAAAAAACCGTCAGAATTTTGAAAACACAAGGAAATCCGTATATGGATAGTTTTCTAAAATCTTGAAAATTCATGAACGCGTAAAAATTAACGAAAATTTAGGAAATTGAGAAAAACCGTCACAATTTTGAATATTTACGGAAATCGTGTAATTTTATTAAAAACCTCAACATTTTTTAAGTTAACGAATAACTAGAAAAACCATGAAAATTAAAGGAAGTTTTAAAAATTTATGAAAAGTATCAAAATTTTTGAAATTAACAAAACTTTAGTAAATCTAGGAAGACTGTCAGAATTTTGAAAATTAGAGAAAATTTTGTAAATTTACAAAAACCGTTAATTACTAACAATAATATTGGAAATATACTAAAAATCCACAAAACTTTAATAATTAACCCAAATCTTGAAAATTCATCATTTAAGTGTCAATTACCAAAAATTTAAGTACATGCAATCGAACTGTCATTGATATGTACTGCTGTACAATATATATTTTTTTGTAAATTTACATAACCATTTTGCTATTTTGTTTGTTGGTTTTGATATAACTTGAAGTTTAAAACTGGATTTATTAGTTTTTTATTAGTCTAGGTGATTCAATTCTATTATTTCAAGTTATTTTGCAACTGAAAAACATGTTAATGGTGTAGGTTGTGCAGGTCAGAAAGCTCTATTTGAAATGTATGATAAAACGTATTAAACGCAAATTTATTTCCACGTAGGAAGGATTATTATATATTTAGATGCACCATTTGTTTTATTTAAATACTAATTATGTCAAAATAAAATCCACACGTATTACTAAATAAGTAAATTACATTCCCTGTTATTAATTTAGAATTACGCCTCGCTGTTACTCATAGTACATAATCCTCGCGTTGACGTTCGCTGAATTAAATTTAATTAACATTAATATTAATTTTAGGCAAATCAGGCGAGGGAACAATGGGAAACAAGGGCCAATTAAATTTAGATTGTCGAGGCCATCCGTAAGATTGCACGCCGGGAGGGTGTCGGCAAAGGGACGCGGCGGTTGGGGGGCGGGGGGGGAGAAGGGTCGGTCAGATATCGGGGTTTTGGTTTATATAGAAACAGGAAAGAGTATCGCGTTTGCGTCATCAGATAGCTTTTCCTCGACTACTTAACTCATGCAAATTGAAACTTGAACCCTTCTTACCTTTGGTCCTCTGCCAGAATACGTGACTCGATGTGCCACCAAAATGGGTTTATACATTCAACGAAAACCAGATACGTTTTCAGATTTATCAATATTTTCACGTTGTATATTCATTCTTCACCACTAGTATACTAGGAGATTTAATTTAGATCAATAATAGCATATTGTTAAGGAATAGTAGAGTTAACGGTGGGTGTATAGTAGAATTTGACGCTTTATAGGTGTGACTTTTTAGTCTTTTCTAATTTGCAATAAACACTAGGCGCGCACCCAGGGGGATGGCTCGAGGGCTTGAGCCCCCAAGGCTAACTAAATTGAAGTATGTCAATGTATATGTTGCGAACTAAACACGAAATACGGACAAAACGCGTTTTATCTAGACAAAATGGGACTTGTTCAATGTTTTTAGACATAAGCCGAATAAAATTGCATTCGTCTGTCCCACATTGTCTAGACAAAATGGATTGTGTCTAAAAAAGTACTGGTAAACATAATTTGGTTCATAAACAAAATGACTAATTATTTATAAGGAATATCTTTTAAACTTCACTTGAAATCAGTGTTTTCTACGCGTGGCGCATGAAGTAAAATTTCGTTTTTAGAAAAGTCTTAAAATTTGGATTCCGCTCGCGCGCCCCGGCAAATCCAAATTTTCAGGCTTTCCTAAACTCAAAATTTCACTTCATGCTTAATCTGGGAGTGGAAACACTCGTTAAAAGTTCAAAATTGAACGCTTTTATAAGAAACCTTGCATATAAATCTTCTTTTTATAAGTTTAACTTTAAATAATATCAAACCAAATTGATTATTAAATATGAATTACTTTCAATTATGAGAAGTAGATTTTATTATACAAGGAAAGGTTATAAAACTTCTAATGAGTATTTCCACTCCCAGACTAAGCATGAAGTAAAATTTCGAGTTTAGAAAAGCCTGAAAATTTGAATTTGCCGGGGCGCGCGAGCGAACGAGTCGCGCCCCAGCAAATCCAAATTTTCAGGCTTTTCTAAACTCGAAATTTTCTTCATGCGCCACGCGTATAAAACACTGATTTCAAGTGAAGTTTAAAATATACTAAATATACTTACAAATAATTTGTTAACTTGTTTATAAAACAAAGTGATGTTTTCTAATACTTGTTTTGTTTTGTTTTGTTTGATCGATTTATTTTATGATTTCGGGAAAAAGCGAGAGAATGTCTCGTATTTTTTAAAATTTAGTCCCAACAATATTGTTTTTAGAATATAGATTTAATTATTTTTATTTACTTGGGAATTTGTTTTGTGTTAAATATTGTTAAAAATGTTTTGTACCGTGAATAAATAAATAAATAAATAAAGATTTAGCTCCTCTAGCTTTATCGGCTCAACTTTGTCTGTAGTTTTTTTTTTTTACATAAAAAACAAAGTACTAATATTTTGTTATAAATTGTTCATTTGTTTTTATTTTTGTAATTATTTTTCGAGCGTCAAAATAAAACACAATGTTGTTATATTTTTAATAATTTCGATTAAGGTTGACACTTAGCATGTTAGGACTTGTCTAAACTCATGCAGACCAAAATACAATTTTCCTGGAAAAACTAAATCCTTGAAATTCTAACGACTTATTTAGGATATGTACAAATACTATATCCTTTGATTTGACAAAGTTATTATAGTAAGAATAACACTTAATCGATTTTCACCTTGAATAGTTGTTTTACATGAAATAAATGTAAAACAAAAATGTAAAACCTCCATCTAAAAATCAAATGATGCACCGATTTTGCTTTTTAACAAAATAAACACATTTTTGCGCCATTGATAATTGATTTTATCTTATTAGAAAAGTAATAATATGATCGTGAAATGTCAATTTTTTGTTGAATTATTTTAAAAATAAATAAAAGAAGGATCTCTTTGTTAAATACACAAATTAATAAATATGTTATGAAAAAATAGCATTCTTAATTAATATATTTACTCTTTAGACAACAGTATATTTTTTTACATATAAATTAAAATTAATTAAAATTACTTTCGGTATTTGATTTACCTTTTTTAATAACTATTAAAACTAGTTTTGGCTTAACTAAAACGAAAGGAATAAATATAATTATTTTCTGCCCAAACACCTCATTACCCTAATGGCCAACTTCCTACAAAATAGATCCCTACAAATTAGAATCAATAGCAATCTTTCCACTACCTTTACTCCGGAGTAAGGTATCCCTCAAGGATCCCTACTTTCCCCATCCTATATAACTTATACTGCTACGACATCTACAACCCAAATCCTGACTACTTCAATCCTTTAGCATACATCTACAATTTGTAGATGATACTATTCTCATTGTCCACTCTAATAATATACAAAATTCTATATCCTCCCTGCAGCGAGTTTCCCACAAAACTGAATCGTGGTTTAACAAATGAAGAATTGAAATAAATCCAACAAAATCCAAACTCCTAATACCTTTTCATCGCATTCCACCTACTCCTCATTCAATTACCACCAACAATACCCGCATTACCTTATCCCCAAACTGCAAATATCTTGGAGTATTATTTGACCAAAAATGTCATTTTAAAAAGCATACACTGGCCATTAAAAACAAAATTCGTGCTAGAGCGAAACACTTTAGATGCCTCACTTATAGAGGTAAAGGTATAAGTATAAACACTGCCACACATATTTATAAAATGATATGTAAACCTATGCTGGACTATGGAGCAGTTTTTTTATCTCAATACCGCCCCTCCGTATTAAAACATATCCAAATTTCTGAACGGTCATCCCTCCGCATTTTGACTAAAATATGACATCCACATAACCCCTTGTACAGGGTGTCTCTTAAAAAACGCAGCAAGCCATAACTTTTTTATTTATTGACTGATTTAAAAAAAAAAATACATATATAATGGCTCCACAAGATCTACAAACAAGCCCTAATTTTACTTCTTTACTAAATCAGTTTTTATGTCAGCGATAGTCAACTTTTTGTTTCAAATGACTACGTATATTTTTTTAAGTGTGCCATGGCAAAATAAAACTGAACGCACGAAAAAATAACTGTTATCTAAGTGACAGTATCTCAGATTCGATTTTTTGTCAGCCAAATTTATTATTATTGGTGAAATAACTCAAGTGATGGATAAGAATATCAATAGTTTATTAACCAATATGTTACAAGTGTTTTTCGAATGCAATAAAAATTGCGACCAAGCAGTGCTCCTGAACATGGACCGCTTTCCGAACAGGGAGGTCCCAGAGCCTCGAAAATTTGGAAGACTTGAAAACAACTTAAGAACGTATGGTGCTTTAAGTAACCCAAGAAAGAGGAACGTGTATTTCGCGGAAATGTAGAATTACATGTTCTTCTTAGTGTGCAAGAAATTCAAAGAACATCAATTCAGGAAATATCAAATAACATTGGCACTTCAAAGAGAAATGTAAATTCAATTCTGAAAAAACACAAAGTCAAACCATACATACCTTAAAAAGTACATGGGTTAGAGGAAAATGACCCGGGCCGATGACAGCCATTTTGCTATTTTTATTTAAATATGATCAGAAGAGATCCGATTTTTGATAGAAAAAAAATTTGGACAGATGAATGCACTTTTACCAATAATGGTATTTATAATAGAAACAACCATCTATATTGGGCACAGGAAAATCCAAATATTTTCATTGAAAATAATTTTCAACGAAGATTTAGTGTGAATGTGTGGTGCGGTATTTTTGGCGATCGATTAATTGAGCCATTTTTCATAGACGGCAACCTAAATCAAGTGAAATATCATCATTTATTGACTGAAGGTGTTGAAGATGTGTTAGATGATTTGGCTCTTGCAGAACGCAGGAGACTTTATTTTCAACAAGATGGAGCAATACCTCATAATTCCAGAAGAAATATTATTTGGTTAAATAAATACTTCGGTGAAAAGTGGCTTGGAACCAATGGTTCAGTTCGGTGGCATGCACATTCGCCTGATCTTACACCACTCGACTTTTGGCTTTAGGGTTATCTTAAAGATAATGTTTATGTAACCAAACCAGACAACGAAGAAATTCTGAGGCAGAGAATTATAAAATCTTGTCGCGAAATACCCCGTAAATGTACATTGAATACGACCTACTTAGTAACGAGAAGATGCCAGTTATGTATTTAACAACGTGGTCATCAGTTTGAGCAGTTCTTGTAGATATGTTTGTAATTTTGTATGATGCATATTTTACATCATTTTTATAAAGTATTCCACATTGTTTTCCATGGCACACTTAAAATATTTATAAAAAAAACAACTTTATGTTAACATTGGTGCATCATTTTGCTTATTTTAAACACCCTGGAGCATGTATAAATTGACTATTAAAAAATGCGTGTTTTAAAGTTGCTATGAGCAACGTCAACACATTGAAATAAAGTCAGGCATAAATGAAAATATACGCCTTCTTTACAATGTTCACTTATACTTTGATATACTATTTTATTTACTTATGAATATTACACAAAACCCAACTTGTTGTAAAAAAATTACTATCGCTGACATGAAAGTTGATTTGGTAAAAAACTCAAATCAAGGCTTCATTGTAGATTTGGTGGAGCCATTTTAATAGTTTTTTGTTTTTTTTTTTAAATCGCACAATAAATAAAGTAGTTATAGCCTGCGGCGTTTTTTAGAAGACACCCTGTATAATCCATCAAACGTTCGACTCTACAATAGGACCGGAATTACACCTATCCAAAACGGCCTCTTAACCCTCTCTCAAAAATTCTCCATTAACCCTAAAAATCTAAAGCTCCTAAATAAACTATGTATTCCCAGAAATCCCGAAATTCCTCCTAAATACAAACACCCATCTAAAACAACATTTGAATTCATCACACATTTCACCTAGTTAGACAATGACAGACCAGGGTAGAAAAACCCTTTGGTTAAATTTTAACTTTAAGAATATATTATGTTATATTTGTATTGATTACAACAAATAAAGATTTATTTATTTTATATATAATTATTTTAATTTAATTTTAATTTATAAAATATTCAATTTTGTGATATATACATTTATTTTGATCCTTTGTAGGATTTTACTAATTTTAATTTGTAACATATTGCTTTATTACCTAATATGATCTTATTTAATGTATTATTTGTTAATAAAGATATAAAAAAAATGGTTTATCTCAAATATTTAAGAATATGCGCAAAATGCGCTGATATTATAAACATCATTTTAGGGTATATCCTAGCTTAATAAAAACTGAAAATCATAATTTGCACATTTATAATACACCTTTATGTGAAAGTTAAATCTAATGGCGCGGCGGACCTTATATTATAAATGGTTATGATTACGGGGCGCAGCTGAAGAGCAGCATAACGTAACAGTTATTTCTGAATATGTTCCAATTTTCCTGAAGTGCCTTCATTGAGGGTAAAAGAGAGAAGGGGGTGGCTGACTTATCATTTATGCGAATCAGTTCGGGATGCTGTGGAATTGGCAAGTACATTAGAGAGGGTTGTAAATTACAATCTGGTATGAAATTTTGAATATGTACTCGAGAGTGTCTTATGATTTCGGCATTTAGTAAATGTGTTCGTAAATTTTGAAAGGTATCTGGAGATATGAGGTTATTTTATAAATTAAATTCTACATACTAAATATAAATAAATACATATATTTTCCCAAATTTAAATATTATCAAATATTTAATTGAGGAGGCGGATACATAATGAAACTCCATTATACTATTTGAAATAACACAACACAGTTGGGAGGGTTTCACTTTTATTGTTGTACACTGCAACATGTTTTACCACACAGTGGTTTCCTCAGGCAGATGAAACTCATTATTTCATCTGCCTGATGAAGCCACTGTGCAGTGAAACATGTTGCAGTGTTCAACAATAAAAGTGAAACCCTCCCAACTGTGTTGTTTTATTTCAAATAGTATTATCAAATAAATATTTTTTTAATAAAAGTGGTAAAACAAAGTTAAGTGTTTTAATTTAAATAAATATTTGTTTCGGAAACATTGTGATTTCCACCCTTTGTTTAAGAATGAAGTAAAATTTTAAGTTTGGAAAAGCCTGATAATTTGGATTTAGGCGCAGGGCTACGCTTGGCTCCAAAGCCAAATTACCGAATTGATTATATATTTTCTATAATACTCATACAATAGAAAATTAACCGAAATGAGTGCATTCATGATTTTTTTAAATATACCCAACATTCTATTTATTTTCAACAATAGATTATGATTATGGCCTATAATGACGACAGTGCAGGTGACAACATATCACATTTATTTGCGAAGTACTTCTCTTCTGTTTACATTCCAGATACTGATTAAACACCGACAGATTTTACTCCTAATTTAACAACAAACTTAAACAACGTGTATACAACTCCCGATCAAGAATTATTTGAGCTTTCAAGGTTGAAGGTTACTTCTGGCCCTGGCCCTGACAACATTCATCAGATATTTCTTCGTAATTGTAGTAGATCGCTTTACAATTCACTATACAAACTCTTCTCTTTATCTTTAACTTCCGGTATCTTTCCTGATGAATGGAAATTATAAGTTGTAACACCAATCCACAAATCCGGTCCTACATCCAACGTAAGTAACTAGAGGCCGATTTCTATACTGTTAGTTATACCTAAGATCTTTGAGAAATTATTGTATAATCAGTTGGCTGACGCTTTTCGTAATATTATCACACAAAACCAGCATGGGTGTTTTAGGAGTCGTTCGACACAAACTTATCTTCTTGTTTTCACTGATTACATTGTCAAGACTATCGAAAGTGGAGCTGAAGTGCATTCTATTTACACAGACTATAGCAATCTTTTGATTACGTAAGTTACTCTCTTATTGCAAACATTTGCGTGGTTATGGTATAGGCGACCTTTTACTGAGATGGATAAAGTCATATTTAACTGGCAGAACTCAGTCTGTTAAGATAAACAACTTTATCTCAGATACATTTTACGCAACTTCGGGTGTACCCCAAGGTTCCCATCTGGGACCTTTACTATTTACCATTTTTATTAACGACTTATCTGAAGTACTTACCTTCCCGAATTTGCTATTTGCAGACAATCTAAAGATATTTTTGAAAATCAGTGGAACAGATGATTGTTCTATTATTAAGAACAATTTGTCTTTAATTCATAGTGCGTGTCTAATAATATAAAACTTAATATTAATAAGTGTCAGTTTATTATATATAATTTGAACGGTATTTCACTTAGTAAGGTGAATTACATAAGGGACTTTCGTGTAATATTAGACCCTAAGCTGTCATATAACTTACATATTGATCACACAATAAATAAGGCCAATATAATGCTAGGGTTCGTTAAGCAGAGTACGAGTGATTTTAGCAACATACATATTGTTGCCTCATATGGTATACAAAACCGATGTGGATAGATTGAAATCTGTACAAAACAAATTTCCTAAAGTTCTGGCATTTAAATTTATTTTTTCGGCAAAATACCTTACACCGCAGCAATCCAGTGAATACGTTGGCCTCGCTTCGCTGAATACTCGGAGGAAGAGAATGGAGCTTGCATTTACGTTCAAACTACTGAATGGGCGAATTGACTCGGAACATCCACTAAATTTAGTCAATATCAATATACCAAGTCGTGAATTGAGATGTAACAACATCTTGCACGTGAATCACCACAGGACCAATTATGGCATGACGCGGATCGCCAGAAAAGTTAACAGAGCGGGCTCATCACTTGAGGTGGTTAGGATTCCCTATTCAACTTTCAACCCAGCTAAGGCATATTGAATGACTTTCATTTGTTATTTGCCTCCATTTATTTGTCTATAGTATACTTATTCGTTTTATATTGTGTACCTATATTTAATTTATGTATAATATCTTGTAAATGCAGTTAGCATTAAATAAAGTATTATTAATAGTTTACAATTAAGTCGCCCAGATGCAATACCACAAAACCAGATTCTACTCGTCTCAGGCTACAATTTTGAAAATAAATTGACATCCAAAATCTATCCTCAACCATTTAACATCAAGTTTAAACATCCTTGTCGAATGTAAAACCTGCTACATTTTTCTGTTACAAAAGCTGACATTATTCTTTAGTTGCAAAACCTACCAACTCTTTACTTAGTTTTACATAATTTTTCTTGTCCCCGTTCGACACAACGCTAATTAAACACTATTTTAATTTATGTAAAAGAAGCTGCAAAATCAGTATTTGTGGTTTTGGCACAAGTTTGTCAAAACACGTATGACTGGTTTTCATCTGGGCGACTCAATTTTATTCATACAAAAAAAAGTCAATTTTCCACACCACTTCAGACTATATCTACTATTTATACCGCGTGATCATTTTCAACCCGGAACATATAATATAACTAAAGGTGAGCATTATTAATTCATATCGTGACAATTCACAAAAAAAGGGGAAATTATTCAATTTATTTGCATTTTTATTCCAACTTAAAGATTAAAAACAAATTGAACATCTCTTAAAAATAATATTAAAAATTGAATAACTCTCAATTTTACGCCAAACAATACCCTAGCCCAGGGGTCTCCAAACTACGGGACGCATCGGCGCCATGATGATTCTGATCCGCGACTAGAAATACATTTTGCGTAAATGAAATATTTTATAACAATTTAGTGTTAACATTTTTTAAAATTAGAATGCTATTAGAGATGTAAAATACCGGTAATTTAAAATTATCTCAGGTTGAAATGATATCTGTCCGTAATAAAGCTGATAACATAGTAACAATTGGTAATTTAGGGTTAGACATAAAACACACACAAATTGTAATAAATAATTTTAAGTTATTCTATGATTTTAAAAAGTTATAAGTTTTTAAGAATCTTTCAACAAACTGTCATTGTTCTCTAAGAAAGAAACTCGTTACGAAAAAACTTGAAGAGAGAAAATTTGTCCTAAATTTTATTATCTATAACTTTTGTTTAAACCATTTTTCTATATTATTGAGGTATTTGCAACTTTGGCGAAATACAAAAAAAGCAAGCACACTCGCGTAAATTCCCAACATTTTTCAATTTTGACAAAAAACGTTATAACTATTCAATCCACAGAAAAGTATAATACATGCATTTCGGCTATTGCAACGAGATCTACAAGATGGGCCTATTTGTTTTTATACAGGGTGATCCATGAAGAATCTAAAAGCAAATGTCATTTTTTTTTTAATTAAGAAGGCGAGTGTTTATCAAAGTTATCAATATTATATACAAGAGTATTTTCCACTCCCAAACTAAGTATGAAGTAAAATTTCGAGTTTAGAAAAGCCTTAAAATTTGGTTTGGTCGCGTAGTGCGTAGCACTACGCGACCAAACCAAATTTTTAGGCTTTTCTAAACTCGAAATTTTACTTCATGCGCCACGCGCTTAAAACGCTGATTTGTCCCGAAGTTCAAAAACATACACAAATTCCAATAAATAGTTGTAAATAGTTATTCCATGATTTTGAGAAAATTATAAGTTTTTACGAATCTTTCAACAAACTGTCGATTATTTTCTCCAAGAAAAAAATAGCTTCGAAAAAACTTCAAAGTGGAAAAATTATCCAAATTATTTGAGAATAAATATTTTAAGTAACGTATTTCATAAATTTTGCTTTTCATATGGTCCCACAGAAAATAATCACAAGGCGCTAAATCAAGAGATCTGACGGGCCAGTTAATTATTCCACCACGACCAATAATCCAGCGATTTAAAAACGTTTTTTAAAAATGCGCTGAGCAGCCATCTTGTTGTAACCAGACCTCCTGATTATCACCTCTTGCTCATTTTACTGCAAGGCCAACATTGTTGATTAAAAGTTCTAAAAATTATCTCGAATTTAAATTTCCAATAATTTCAAACGGTCCAATAATTGTTTTTTTTTTAATTCCCGCTCAAGTATTGATTCTTTGAGAGTACTGCGTTCTTGCGCAAAAACTAAATAAATCACTCACATTCCTTACGCAGCATTCAGTGTAAAAGGTTTTTACTATGAAAATTCTTTCTTCAATGGTACAATTCATTTTCATTTTGCAAATTAAGTTTGACAACTTATAACAATTGAGAACTTTAAAGTCATTTATATAATTCATTTTTTACATGTTCCGGGCAGAAAAGGGGAGCATTTTCAATCGGGAACATATCAAAAATGAATAGTATAAACGACTTTAAATTTGTCTATTGTTATAAGTTGTCAAACTTAATTTTCAAATTGAATATCAATTATACCATTGAAGAAAGAATAATCATATTATATGATCCGGATTGAAAATGTTCGATCGGCATAAGGCGCATATTTCAAACATCTCTTCCAATTTGAAATTGCATTGTATTTTTTATGGTGTATGCGCCGGGTAAATTCTTTTTATCTATGTAATTAGTGTGAGTGGTGGTGGTAGTGGTAGTTATTACTAAGAAAAAAAAATTGTCTATTTTTTTTAATGACTTGAAAGTTCTTTAACCAATGTTAAATAATTCTTATTTTAATCGGTGAATAATTGTTTAATTAGGCTTAACGATTATTTTTATTCTATATTATCCAACTGAATGCTTTGCTTAAAATGATCAATTTAACAAATGTTAAACAATTCTTATTTGAACCGATGAATAAATATTTAATTAAGCTTAGCAATTATTTTGCTTATATATTAGCTAAATGAATGCTTCGCTTAAAATGAACAATTAATAATTTCCATAACCAATATTAGTGAGTATCTCTGGTTGAAATGATATCTGTTTAAAGCAGACTCGTTTCCCTCCGTAACCCAAATTTCTCCCGACGACGTTCCCGCAATCGTGATGCTAATCAACCTCCATATTAATAATGGTAATAGCTCTGGGTAAACGTTTTCCAGTGCGAAGCGAAGATAGGGACAAATAAATAAACACACAATTCCGCTCTCTCGGCGAGCCGGCGAGGAGGTAATTGAAATTAAAATTGCTCGTTTTGCCTTGCTGGATTCCGAATTCAGAATTCTTTGTGGAAATCAATTCCATCTGTAATTGTTATCTCTCCTCCGTTCGCGTAATGGATTCAATAGAGTAAGGATCGTGATTATGGGTTTCGGGTACGCTATTCTTCCCAAGCCGGGAACGATTTTCTGTCATTCAATAAACGGTTCATTCTCGGATGAGTTAAAATATTTAATTCCATTACACGCTCATTTCCCACGGGACTGAGAAAACGCTCGATATCGAATTTTTTATTCTTGTGGAACATATTATAACTAAAATGAGTTTGATTTGTGTTTAGTATAAGCAAACCAAATTTCAAATTGATATCTCACAAAATAAAAAAAACGGTGGTGTCTTGTCGCATTTTGGTCGGTTTCAGACCACTGTGGACCGTGCCAAATTTTCATGTTTTCTAAACTCGAAATTTTATTTCATGCTTAATCTGAGATTGGAGGGTTGATGTTGTAATCAACTTTTGGAGTATGCGGAGATTTGCAAGCGAATATGGGCGTGAAAATTTTAAATTTCATTGAAAGTCATATAACTGCTTTTATCTTACTTTCCCCTTTACAAATTAATAAGTTATAGTTAGGTAGATAACACTAATTTTATTGTCTACCGGAATATGTCTCGATTAAAATTAATAGCATTCTGCGAATAGAACATTTTATAAAATTGAGGTTAATCGGGCTTAAAAGCTGTCCCCCTTCTGAAACTGACCGATAATAACGTTAGATAACAGTGATTAATGCTTAAATTCATAATTCATAAACTTATGAAAATGCAAATAAAAACCGATTCGGAAAAACATCACCATAAAACCCAAACCACCAATATTTACATAAACACTCCATCCCATTTTACATAATCCGTCGATATAAACGTTTTCGTAATCATGTAACTCTTACCCCTTATGTAATCCCCGGACGTTATTACAAACCCACACACACCCACACACATACACAAACACAGACACTTTTTAACAAGTGCTTAATTCCGAATGACAAATAATCGATAATCCCTGCCCGGATAATCCATTATGCTTCGAAAATAACGGAAGTCACTTGATTGTTGCTTTTCAGGAATTTATTGAGCTCCGGGTGTAAAAAAAATTGTGTGTGCGTTTTTGATATATTCATTATTGCCAGAAAATGGGAGATGTAATTGAATGAATGGGTTTTCGCCTTGTTGTGGGGAAGCCGGGTTTATAATTGGCATTGATTTGGTATTCAGTGTTTGTGTTGCTATTTCGTATTCAGAGAGAAAATATTATAGAGCTTTTTGTATTGTTAATTTCTTGAATAGAGAATAATGAAATATATCATATAATGTTTTATTGTATCAATATTCTTATAAAGACATTATTTTATATTATTTCTAATACATACATTTAATGAACCGCATTATATGTAGTAACACAAAATATAAAAAAAAAAAATATAACGAATCGGTAATATATACATTATAATTAAAAGGTGATTCAGAACAAGTCTAAAAACATTTCTCATCTTTTTCATGTCCGGTTTTCATCATTTACAAAACTACAGTTGATTTACATTCTAGTGTAATACATACAATTTAACAAATTAAACAAAACAGCGAATAAATATTTGTAATATTTATTAACGTGGGCTAAAAGGTAATCAGTATATTTTAAACTTCATTTAAAATCAGTGTTATACGCGTAGTGCAAGAAGTAAAATTTCGGTTTTAAAAAATACTTAAAATTTGGATTGGTCGCTTCGCTTTGCTACAGCGACCAAGCCAAATTTTCACGCTTTTTTAAACTCTAGATGGAAACACTCGTAAGAAGCTGTAAATGGACCGCTTATATAAAAACAATGTATTTCTGCAAATTTACTTAACGCTGTAATTATTAGGATATGTGTGCTGAAAAGAAAAACTTCCTGTATAACTGAAATAACGCAAACACTTTTTTAGTTTAGAAAAGTCTAAAATTGTAGATTTGAGCGCGGAGCGAAGCGCGGCGTCCAAATTTACAATTTAGGCATTTCTTAACTCTAAATTTTACTTCATGCGCTCGGTATATAAAACACTGATTTATCGTGGAGTTCAAATTTGTTTGTATTAGCAGAAATTTGTTATGAATTTTATCCTTTTTTGTAATCACGAAACATAGATTTCTCTATTCTATCACATTTTAGTGTTATCACAACTTCAAAATAAATTCTTTAAATATGTAAATTTTAAACATTTTAAAAAGTAAATGAATTCTTTAAATATGTTAATTTTAAAAATTAAAATGTTTTATTCAAGTTTGATCATAAAATATATTATTTACACAGATTAGCAAAATGTCTTCAAGATAATTCCGAGTTACGAATTATTGTATTTATACAGTAAAATATACATATACCTAAAGTTGAAAATAGAAATCGTTGAACAGTTCAATACGGGTGTTTTGACTCACCTGAAACAAAAAAATAAAAACATTTAGAAATACATCTTGATTTTGAAATGGGTATAAGAAATATATTTTAATTTCTAAACACCACTAAAAATTACATTACAACAACAAATTATGGAATTTTTAACTGTATTTCCAATATATCGTCGTCTGAATCCAAAAACTAAGTTCATCGAATGTTTCAGATTTTGAGTTTCCTGTTTTATCAATAGTCTGAAGTCGATAAAAACTTAAAATACCGTAAGCATGTGACTTGTTGACAAGTCTGCAAAACTTCAGACGCTCTATTTCATGGTTGCGTAACTTGAGAAAATTGTATGGCACCCCATACAAAAAGAGTTATTCCGATCTGCCAATTCCAAGATAAAGATAACTGATGATTATCACAACCTTAATAAATATTACAAATTGTAACATTTAAACATATAAATGTGTAATAGAGGATGTGATTTTTTACATATATTTTAAATCACTTTCTATAAATACATGTTCAACTGTTTAAATGAACATTAATTCTATGTTTGTAGAATTACTTAAAACCTTATAACCTCGATTTATTAACAGTTTTTTAATTAGGTTTCAGTTACCGAATAAAAAAGTAACGAGCATGGGCAATATGGTAGCTGCGCAAAGTTTTGACAATTCTGCTAACTTGACAGATTTTCATCAGTCATCATGGATTTTGTATTTAAGTCTTAGTTACATAATTGCTTTATTAGTTCAAAGTTTGCGTTTTGTATATCGCATAATTTGAATGTGAAGTGATACATTTTAATTCTACGTAATTAAATCTTTTACTGCAAGTATCAAGAACATTTTTTGTAAAATATTAATCAAAAACGATATAACCTACATTTTCACCTGGACCAAATGTTAAAAGTCTTACTAGATGCGACAGAGATTTTTATATGGGGTTATTGAATAACTCTCTTTTGGTTTAACAAAAACCTAGGACTGCCTATGCAGTTGTAGTGATTTTTTTCTCATCCATGCGACGGACCATTTAAGCGAGAAATGCACGAATTTGATAAATAACACAGTTCGACACTAAAATTCTAATTTAAAATCTGGAAACAAAAATTCTGATGTGTCCATCATAGTACTTTCCCCCGTAAATTGCGTATTAAATCACTTTTAAAATATTTGTAGCATTATTATTTTCAAAATGTCTCCAACTTTTTGATAACTACAACTTTTATTTGAAACATTTTTCAATTGGATCAACACATACTGACACAAACCAATGACTAGATAAAAAAAAACACTATTTATTGAATATCTCAAAAACTAAGAGTGCTATGACAAAAAGTGAATCCACAAAAAATATTTAGTTTTTCATTTCCCACAACTTTTATTTGAAACATTTTTCAATTGTATCGACACATACACTGTCACACACCAATAACTAGATAAAACACACAACTTTTGAAATATCTCAAAAACTAAGAGTGCTATGACAAAAAGTAAATGAACAATACATCTTCATTTTGTTATTATCTACAACTTTTATTTGAAATAATTTTTTGTTTGATGAACATTTATTGAAAAAATCTGAAAGAACTGAATAACGCTAAGAGTAAAGTACCACTTCCGGTTTTCCGATTTTCACCAAAAGCTTTTCAGTTCTTCCGATTGTAACAAAAAGCTTAAGTTTCAAGTTTCATCTCGATATCTTTAGCGGTTTTTGCGGTACAGCGCACACAGACACACACACAGACACAGAGAGACAGACAGACAGACAGACAGACAGACAGACAGACAGACAGACAGACAGACAGACAGACATTTTTGAAAAATGGTCGTATTCGACTCAGGGGACCTCAAAACGGATATTTCCGCTAAAATTTTTGATTCGAAAATTTTCACGAAAACAATACTTTCTCTTTGTATTACATACGGGGGCAAAGTAAAAATGAAAAAGTTGTGTGAAAGAAAAAATACATCTAACTGTTTTTTGCGATAGGCCATTTAAGGATTTTATCAAGGTCTGAAGTTTTGAGATTTTTCATCAAAAATATCAAATAAAATGGCCTACATAAAGATCAGATTTGCAACAGACACGTAATTTTAGGTGAAAGAAGTTAAATCGTTTTTTTAATTTTGGATGATAAAAGTTGATAGAAAACCCACGAAACACATTTTTATTTTTCATGCGTTTCTATTTCATTAAAAATTGGAAAAGTAACCGAATTAAAATTATTTAATTTCTTTCACCTAAAATTACGTGTCTTATTGCAAATCTGACTTTATACATATAGGCCATTTTAGGTGATATTTTTGATGAAAAACATCGAAACTTCAGACCTCGATAAAATCCTTAAATGACCTAATATCGCAAAAACAGTTAGATGTGTTTTTTATTTTCAGATTTCAATTTAGAAACAAACAGTTTGAATTTGTCGCACTGTGTAATTCGATAAAAAGTGAATGTTTGCCAAGTTCTTTGAAATACGACATTTAAATAAGGGTGGATTATAAATATTTACTTGTTTGCAACTTGATGACTTTTCGCGAAAATGTTCAAGAGTCAAAACAATGAAAGACAATTTCAATAGATTCTTGGTATCATCGGATCCACATATTTAAAGCCTAAGTAAGTTACCACAAAAGAATTTTGAAAGCTTATCTAATGAGGCTGCAGACTTCCTTTACCTGCAGTCCCTGAATCAGAAAAGAAATCGAAGGTGACGATTGAAGATTTCTAATTTGAATGAATTATTATTAGAAGCATATTAGGCGATATCGTATTCGTCATTTTTTTTACAGTCATTTTATCATTAGATTCGTAATAGGCCAGATTTTCCGGATTTGGCTCCACTGTGATCCTTTTAAAAATAAATCGGTAATACTCAAAAACTATTCAAGCTACAGAGATGTATAATAAGCAATACAGAGATGTATAATAAGCAGAAGATGCATAGGTATCTTCTAAACGGTAAGAGGTAGAGAATCGGTTAAATGAAAATATGCAGGATAATGAGTACTATCTATGTCCCGGTAAAACCAACAAAAAAGTTGAACGTTTGGAGCACACTGCGAAAAAAAAAACGTTACAGGCGTTGTTTTACTTTTCTTTCTAACTTGGTTAGTATTGATGATAGAAGGTTCATTTTTTTGACATTTACGGTACTTATTTATGCTTTATAATAATATATAGTTAGTTTTACTATTAAGCAAATACTTTCCAAGATACGCTAACTAACTTCAATTTGGCTATGAGCTTATTTTGTAGATTTTCTATTCTCTTTTATTTGATGTATCATATGATAAGTTTATTTTTTGTAAAATAAAAATAAACAAAAATATGTTTCTAGTAGGCTGTGAAATGTAATATTATAACAAAAGAATATTTATACATTATAAATTTAGTACAAGTTGGCAATAAACTAAATAAGTTTTGAATACAATTTTAGCATAAAATACATACAAAAATCTTATCTAATTTGTCCATAATAAAAATAAAACCACCACATGGTATACCAAATTAAAGGAAATAAAAACTCTACAAAATGAGCTTACAGCCAACTTTGGCGTCCGTATGAAAAAAATTTAATTAGTATGCATATCTTAGAAAATATTTCCTATGTGTTAAAATTAACCACATTTTATTAAAATATATAATAAAGGGTTAATAATGCCAAAACATAACCAAGTTATAAAGGAAATAAAAAAATCTAGAAAATCGTTTTTTTCGCAGAGTAAACGTTCAAGTTTTTTTGTTGGTTTTACACTGGACATAGATAGTACTCACTGTCCTGCATATTTTCTTTCATTTAACCGATCCTCTATCTCTTACCGTGTAGAAGATAACCATGCATCGACTGCTAATCGGGCCACCCTGTACACCGATGTAATAATACTTCTCGAAATACATATAAATACAAAATTTCACAAGAGTGTCAATGATTGAGATAATTTCTTCACTTATTGTTTATATTATTTTACAAGAAACCTGTTGAACACCTAAATTTGAAAATCCACACAATTATTGAAAAATGGTGGAAATGTTAGTAAAGTGATGCAAAACATAAACATTAAGGAAACGACAGGATATCTTGATACATAAATTAAAGAAATCCTGGAAAATTTCTTTAATTTATTTATCATGTATTTATTATATTTTTATTTATTATATATTTTTTAATGTTAGCTGCTTTTTTTAAATAATTAAATATTTTATATTTATTTAATTAATTTATTTAAATTTCAATAATTTTCCAACAATCCTAGAATCAAGTGAAAGTTTTACTGTTGTTTCATGATTTGAATCGCTTTCGCAAATATCTTTAGTTTTCACCAATTTCTAGGGACATCAATATTTTATGATTTTTACAACTTCTTGTAAATTTTTTTGATTTTTTATAATTTCTTGTAAATTTTTTTGATTTTTATCAATATGTAAAACTTGCAATTAATTAAATATCGTTAGTCCATTTCTAATTCTAAAACATTTAGCTTTTAGTACTCCCTCCGTATTTTTGACATCTTGACATGATAAACAAGGGCATTTTCGTATAAGTACTTGCACATACTCGCTACATTTTTAGCAATTTCTTCAACTCGAAGCTTCTAACGAGTGTTTCCGCTCCGTGATTAAGCATTGAAGTATAATTTCGAGTTTAGAAAAGCCTAAAAATTTGAAATGGTCGCGTAGCGAAGCGATCAATCTAATTTTTCAGGATTTTCTAAACTGAAAATTTTACTTCATGCGCGACGCGTATAAAACGCTGACGCTAATAATATACTGTTTATAATTGATTTCGCCTTGAGCTTTCGACATTTGTGTATATAATTTAAAAAAAAAACAATTCCGGATTTGTTATGATTTCAGATTTTCACCTAGAGTATTTGTTGTTTAAATGTCTAAAAGTTAAAATAGGGTTTATTTTTTAAATTAATGTTTATATAAATAAACAAAACTCATCAATAAACTTAATTTTATGTTGAATTTTATTTCTTTTAAAAGTGCAGTTAATTTAAAAAAACACGTAAGTTTCGGTATTATTCAGATATTTTAGTTGAAAATTTGAATTCTTTCTTCTTCACTCAATTTTATAAGGCTTTTTTTATTTCTTTGTCTCATTTTAGTATATGTTCATCGATTATTTGGTTATAACTAAGGCTACAAATTTAAAAAATTTGAGTATTCAAATATTTACTCTAAACATAATTAAATAATAAAACTATTCGAATGTTTTAATTACTAAAATATTTAAATATTTCAATTATTTGAATAATTGATTTTGTGACGTTATTAATCAAAACATGTATTATTATTTTATTCTAATCTTGTGACAGATTAGCAGTAACTAAATATATTTTTTAACTTCATATTAAATCAATGTTACACAGGCCTGGCGCAAAAGGTAAATATTTCGAGTTTAAAAAAACCTAAAATATCTACTTCATGCTTAATCAATGATTGGAAAACTTCTGTTAAGAAACTAATAAAACCTTTAATGACAACACAAGATGCTTAAATAAAATGAACAACAAGATAATAGCAAATATGAAAATAAATACGGTTTGTGTTTGTTTTCCATTTCCTGTAAGGAATCAGTGTTGTAATTAAAAATTTTAATCTAACAAGTGTTTTTCACTCCTTAGTTAACCATGAAGTAACATTTCGAGTTTAGAAAAATCCAAATTTTCAGGCTTTTCTAAACTCGAAATATTACTTCATGCACAACGCGTATAAAAAATGAAATATTAAAAATATACAATTACGGTTGGGAATTTGTTAAATTAAAGTATACAATTATTCATTGAAAAATATATTCAAATATTTGAAAAATTCGATTTTTTAATTATTCCGTTAAGAGCATATTTAAATATTCGAATTATTCTTATATTTGGATATTCGAATATTTGTATTCAAATCCTACCCTTAGTTATAACTAATTTCAATTTAACAATAAAACACTTTTAACTTTGTTTGTATAACACTTTTTTATTTTACGTGACCGCAGTTTCGGCAACTTTAGCTTGCCATTATCAAACATGTTAGATAATGGCTAAGTTGCCGAAACTGCAGTCACGTAAAATAAAAAAGTGTTTTACAAACAAAGTTAAAAGTGTTTTATTGTTAAATTAACATGTATAACGAAATAAAGCCTTTACAAACCAAATTTCACTTTATAATCTAAAATATATTTTATACCTAAACTCCCTTCAGTTCTGCTTTAAATTAACAATATCTTGACCTAATTTCACTCAAAACAAATGAATCCCAGCATTAAGGGATCGACTTAATTCAGTTAACCCAGGCTGCTTAAACCATCTTAAGACTCGCCCTATTTTCCGCGGTTTCTCTTCTGTTTTATACGAAATCACCCTGCTAGAACTCCACCATTGATCCATTCATGCTCTTCTTTGCAGAGTGCGGCAAGTCGGCATAATTACAAGTGTGATGGGATGAGATGACATTATCTCACGTCTTTAATCTCTCCTTGACATTTTTCCCGAGCGTACGAAGAGGCAGAAGAAGGAAGAAGTAGAGAGAACCGGTAGCCGCCCCAGAATGCCCTGACAGTTTAATTATTAAATATATTCTCGATCGGTTCAGATATGGATTCGTGATAATGAAAAGAGACGAGGAAATGAAATGGGGCATCGTGTGTGTATGTAATTAATTATGTGAAAGGAAAAAATAGGGGGAACTGGATTTCTTTATCTTTGATTGGAACGGTTGGTGTTACGGTGGCACTTGAAAGGAGGATATTTTTAATGGGCTGAGTTTTTGGTTCATTACGTGATCGCGTCGTCGGCTTTTTTTTAAGAAAATATATACGCGCGGGGCGGCGACCCCGGGGGCATAAATTTTAAAACGGCGGACACGTGTTCCATGAAGATTTCATTCTAGATAGCGCGGTGAGTTTCTTTCGGCAGATTGGAATTTTTATATTAGCGAAAAAGAATTTTATACAAAATAAGTGCGTTCATATTTCGTTCAAGAATTTATGTTAATGTGAAATTTATGACATGTTGCAGCCTATAGAATTTCAGTCAGCATTGCTTACTTGCCTAAAGACAACAACATTTTCTTTGAAAACTGTACTGTTTCTAAACAATTTTATTTCCAGAATCCATAGTAGCGTTCTATATTTTTAAAATTCAATTCACTTTAAAAAAATGTACATTTTAGCTTCCAAAGAAATATACCGTATAAAAGTAAAAAGCATTAAGTACGTATGCAATTATTGGTACTGAAAATATGAAATGAATACCTTTTCTAATTTATTGTTTATATTAGTCATGATCCCAATAGCGGCATTCGTATTGGATTTAGCGAATAATTCCTTACTTTTCTTAAATTTACTGAGAAATTTATTCCTATTGTAAACTTTATAAAATGTAGCCAGAATAAGTTGGAATTGAAGTCATCGATGTATAAAAATATGAATCTGTTAATTAATTAATTATTTTGTATTATTACAAACACGAATCAAGTATTTTAATAGCATCACACTAAATCAGTGTTTAGTACGCTTGGCGCATGAAATAAATATTTCGACTTTAGAAAAGCCCGAATTTTGAAAACAATTAATAGGGTCATTAGTTAAAACCCTTATCGGTCAGCTGTTATTTTATTTTATTTTATAAAAATCTTTTTTTTTGACAAGGTAATATTCTTATATCAAAAGGAACAAATTTTATTGAAGTTAAAACTCGGATAGGAATATATAATTAGACGTTTTCTGAAAATGTAAGCTCTATTTAAATTTAAAAATAACCAAAACTTTGCATTACTTTTTTCTAGTACTTATCACGTCTGTTTCCAGGAGAGTAGGTTATGTTTACCAAGTTGCTATGAATAACAAACCGGTAAGTAGAACTAAAGTTTTACGTAGGGTTCAGTGAATGGTAAATAAAACTTACCAACCATAGCAAAATGAACTTTATTAGAGTTAAAAGGAGTCACATTTCAGTAAACAAATCTGAAAGCTGTCAGTGACATATTCATAATAATTGCGAAGAAACGTTGTCGCTCTTGTCCGATCGTGCAAAAAACATCATAAGCACACGAACAGTAAGTGTAATATCGGCCTCAGACAATAATTTATGTCGTCGCTCGTTCCTCTTCCAAAAAATTGTCATCGACCGGTAACCAATCCTTACCGTTCTCGATACTTAGTATACTATTCTGTTTACTTTTCACGTTACGAAATAATTATCAATATGATGTTTTCATATTACTATTTCTACCAGATAAACCCCTATGAAAGGAGCAAGGAATTAGTCCTAATTAATTAGTAACTAGTTCTTCTTGAACTTGTCTCTTTTGACAAGTTATTGATATTAATTAAGGCTAATTCCTTAAAAATGACTGTAATTACACCAAAACCCACTAATTAAATTATTAATTAGGACCGCACACGGGGGTCCTATTTTTTCCCCATCTCATCCCCGAAACATTTAATTAACACATATTATTGATGGCCTTTACAACTTCTAAACACGCACATATCTCTCTCTCCGGCCGTGTGTCCAATTGGTAATTGACGGCCCCTCGCGTTGGTTTATGTCTATACATCTAAGTTTTAGCTCCCAAACTAACGAGTTAAATCGCTAGAGCAGCAAAGCGGCAAGGCTGAATTATCCCGGGGTAATTTCCAGACCGAGAGACTTCTTATATTACAGGGGAGCTTCCATTTCATTAATCATTATAGATGTTTAAAACTTTTTATGCGCGCCATAATTTACCGAACGCAATTTACTGTTTGAATGTGTGTACTTTGTAAGGGCTCTTTCCGACGTTTATTATCCCTCTAGTAAATCTTGTATGGACTGCTCGGGGTTTCTGTTAATTCGTTCTAAAAGTGCACGGCTTGGGAAAAATTGAGATGGAAAAGTTTTATCGCAGATCAGCGTGAAATTAAAGGAAAATCAGAGGCTACTTATTTTATTATTTTATTAAAAATTGTCAGCAAAAGAAGGAAAAATAATTTGTTTATCTCAGAGCCGATTTTAAAAATTGAAATTTCAGATTAATCTGAATAGAGACATTTTGTAAGACTAATGAAACACAATACAGTAAACAGAGATTTTTCTTTTAAGTATATGATGATTAAATTAGATATTTGTAAGGATGGCTTCTTGGCCTGTACCACCGCGACCTTTGCAGATCTATTGTAGATCCCTGTTATCCCAGACGACGTGCTCGAGCTTCGCCTCTTTGATAGCCCTATTAACCCTGACAGTGAGCCTTGGGTGTTGCTCTCTGTGCTTGGTTTAGTGTTGCCTAGCTTTAGGTATCTAACCCTAAGTAAGTATATGACTTGGTCGTAAAAAAATATAATTATTACTATACCTACATATCTAAAAGCAAATTGATTCAGTCGCTCGGATTTTTAAAGAAAAAGATTTCATTAGACGTAACGGTTGCTTCGAGTGTCAATAAAAACAACTTGCTGCATGATTTTGGTCAGGATTGTTTAATGCTCGAGTGGTAATACATGATTTAATGTCAGGTGCCTTGATTTACTCGTTCTTGTAGGTAGTAACTCCTGCGTCATCAACACACGGTGTAATTACTGAAGATGACTTCTAGACATGCGTCACTGTTGAATATGTGTGGCTACTGACATCCGAATAGAATACCTAGAATGTTGTACATATTATGAGTATTGGATTCTTAGTGTTGTCTACAGAGTTGGTGTCTTTATGATTAAACATCGGACGTATTCAATTTGTATTCACATATAACTAAATGCTGGAACTATGTTTACCGACCCCATTGGTCGAGCAGGGCATGACTTGAGTTACACCAGGATTTTGGCAAACTTCTTCGTGGGCGTCATAATCATAAAATGTCTCTGTCCTGTCGGAGTATTTTATAACAGTGATTCCACATCAGGCAACTGTTCGAAATTTTTCTAGCAGGACAAAAAGATATCTTAAGAGCAAGAGCGGCTTATATTAGAACCCATTACTTGGGTTCAGGTTGGGCTAGGGCTAGGAGCAGTGATACTTGGGTACAAACTAAAATATTTTCGAAACAACATCCGGGTGTACTTATTTCAAAAGCCATGATTGTTACGGTTGCATTAGATAGGCAAAAATATAACAGCAAACTTAATGAATTGGTAAGTGATGTGGTAACATATAAAAAACTAAAACATGATCCCACTTCTATGATCCAAACCAAGAATAACAAATTGGTGAAAACATTTCATACTAAAGGGTTCATAGACAATGTTACAGCAAAACAACTAACTATATACAACTCCACATCACCTAAACTCTACGGTCAGCCGAAGATTTACAACCTTACAGACTTTTACTACATATAGTAGCTTTAATTAACACTCCCACCAATTATCTCTCTTTATTTTTGTCCAGGATTGTGTCCCAGGCTCCGGGCGATCATCGTTCGTACAATATAAAGAATTCCTTGGAATTTTTTCAGGAGTTCAGAGTCACTGAATATTGTGTCCTTGTTTACCAATATTCCTAAAGAGTTGGTTATGTTGGTAATTGCATATTATTTCTGATTATTATTCATTAGATAACTCAGCGTATAAAGAAGTGTTGTCCTTTGTGTTCGACAATAGAAATTTACCTTTCAGGGAAAATTTCACCTGCAAATATTTCGCACACCGATGCGTAGCTAACATGGTCATGGATTATCCTGGATCAGGAACCCCTTGCTTTCCCTTCACTTTTCCTTTCATTAGAAAGTCTGTCGACCACCTCATTTGTGCTGTACCAAGTAATTTAATCGAAACCACTCTCAATGTTTTCAATAATTCCAATCAACATGTTCAATTCACAGTAGAAGAAGAATCAAACAAAACTGTTCCGTTTTTGGATACTCAATTAATCAGGATGGATGACAAAACTGTCATAATCAATTGAGGCGTTGATTTCATAAACAGCATATGTCCAAAATTGTATAATTCGACATTTAAACGGCATCTTGTAAAGTATTTTGCAAGCTATCCGATATTCTATGTACTTCTTTTAAAACCAGAAGTGTAAGATGTTACAACGCTTCAAATTCTAGCTGATTCGGCAAAAACAGCATAAGTCCACATCGTTTCTGATAAAAATAGCACTTATCCTAGACATAGTTAGAGTAAAAATCCAAAACCTTATAAGATTTTTCGAATACCCAGAAAACAACCAGTTTTATTAAAAGAACTCTTTTTAGAAAATAGTTGCTGCAGTAGATATGGACAGCCAGAAGTAGAGAACGAAGATAACAGCAGTGGATGTGAGGATTAAGCGTCATTTCAGTTTTTTCAGTGTAGAAAATAGTTTATTTTCAAGAATTTTATTTTCAGTAACTAATTATTATTTCATGTAAGTGTATTTCATAAAATAAACATTTATATTACAACATTGTGCCTGTTTAAGTTCAAACCAATATATTTTTAACTGTTTTTCCTTATTTTTTTCTTAAAACAAGTTCCTTATTTTTTCTTAAAACAAGTAAACTGACTAAATTATTAGTCACCTAATACTATCAGCTATCTATGATACACAATAAAAATAATTGTAAAAATAGAAGTTGTAACGGTTACAATGGTATACAGGTTTTATTCATTTTCTCAAAACGAAATTTTTGGACAAATGCTGTTAATGAAATCAACGCCTCAATTGGCATAAAAAACCAACTGCCTTAACCAGATACCTTAAATATTATTCCGGGCACCCCATCTCACAACAAATCAACATCCTAAAAGCAACGAGAAATAGAGTTCTAGGATTTGTCATCCATCCTTTTTATATGAGAATCCATTAACGTTACAAAAGCAATCAGGATGCGACCTGTAGAGAGGGTAGAAGTGAAATATAAGAGATTGCCTTACATACCTCAGATCACTGATGCTCTCTCTCATCAGGGAACAGTTTTGATAGATTCTTCTTCTACTGTGAATTGAATATTTTGATTACAGTTATTAAAAATATTAAGAGTGGTTTTGATACAGAACAAATGAGGTCGTCGACATACGAAAAAAATTAAAATTGCCAAATGTAACACAAAAATAGGCAGAGGGGTCTTCTCGAGCATGAAGGACAAAACGCCCTCGCCACAAATTAGTGGTGTGGTTTATTTCATTCCGTGCGGTGAAAGTGAGAGGGGTTGGGTGGTTAAGATCGAGATTAACAAAACATAAAAGTGACAAGAAATCGGAAGGGCTTATGTGCTCTAGTGAATCACGCAATTGAAACTTCGCACTCCATCAATTTTAACAATGTCAGAAAAAAGAAATAAATTTGAAGACGAACGCACTTCAAATCTATTTTCTTACACTGATTATAGAGGCTTCTACTTCGTTATACATTGTTGAACATAAATAAAACACTGTTTATCACTTTGTTTGTATAACAATTGGTTTATTTGGTGACTATAGTTTCGATACTACACGTATCATTATCAAACCGTTAGTAACAAAAAACTACAAAGGAACATTATTTATATTTGCAAATTTTCTAATAACAGCGTTAAAGAGGGGGGTGTATTTAAGGTCAAGCTGGTCGTTAATTACGGGAATTTCCCGATTAGCGCGGGCTCTGTGAATCTCCAAAGACTCCAGGAGGTCCATCTTTCTACCCTTCTCGGCAAAGTGAATAACTGAAAGTACATCCTCGCCAAAAGAATGGTTATTTTCAATTAAATGTTTGGCGAAAGATGACTTATCAATTAATCTATGCCGAAAAGAGTAAAGATGCTCACTGAGTCTGGTCTTAAAATTACGACCAGATTGACCTATATACACTCCCTTACAATCATTACAGGTTAATTTATATATTCCTGATTTGTAAATACTTGGTATCTGAGTCTTATGGTTAAAAATATGATTTTTAATTTTTGTAAATGGTTTCATCGCTATATTTAATTTGTGTTTTGCTAAAATATTTTTAATTTTGTGAGTTATATTTCCAAAGTAAGTAAGGGAACGATATGTTGCTTGTGTTTTAGGTTCGATTCCGGCATATATGTATTTTCTAATAAGTTTAATTTTGTATTGATTAACTATTTTATCTACTATTGACGTAGTATAGCCATTTGAAACGGCTATACTTTTAATAATATCTATTTCTTTTTTAAATGAGGTTTCTGACAACGGAACAATAAAAGCTCGGTTTACCATGGAGTTAAAGGCAGCTAGTTTATGTTTATAGGGATGCTTGGAACAGTTAGGAATTACACGGTCTGTGAAAGTAGGTTTTCTATAAATATCAAAAGTTAGTGATTCATTAGTACGTGTTATTGAGAGGTCTAAAAATTTTATGTTATTGTTAGTTTCTGTTTCTACTGTAAATAATATATTTGGATGTAATGAGTTAATATAATCTAAAAATTGTGTTAATTGTCTATTAGTACCTACGAAAGAAGCTATGATGTCATCGACGTATCTATACCACACTTTAATATGTTTCTTGCCTAGCTGTGAATTTAAAATTGAATTGGTAAGGTTGCACATGAATATCTCGGCTAGCAACGGGCTCAATGGTGAACCCATTGCTAACTAACCCTTCTGTCTGCTTATAATATTTATTATCGAAAGAAAAGTAATTGTTATCTAATATGATTTCTAAAATATTATTATAAGATAGTAAAGTAATTTGAATTTAAATTTGAATTACAAAACTTAAATTCATATACTTACTGCTTCCTATTCCTATATCCTTAGTAGTAGTCAAAAACTATCTCTAGAATTTCATTTTGAATGTTCGATTGCCAGTATAAAAGATACAACATTTTTTAATGTGTGTATCATTTGCATATACAGGTCGCCCAACGGCGACTTTGAAATGTTTGCAAGTGAGCTTACTAAACTACTAAATTGGGCTTCCAATGTATATGATCAAATAGTGCTCTGCGGCGCTCTCAATGTAAATAATCGGGAAATCACATACGAATCCACTACGCTTACAAATATTTTCAAGAATTTCAATCTCTTCTCCCATAACGTTAACCATGAGCCAACTATAATATCAAGGTGTGGTTTCAATATAACGGTAAATGAAATTGATTATATTGCAACGACAATTTTGGAAAACGTTGAGTTTGAAATTATTGAACCAAATATTTCGGACCACACTGCACAAACAATTAGATGTGAAAACTTTCACCCTAGAAATCCAGATACGCCTAAATGTGTAAATATATCTAGCAGAATGTATGCTGAGTCAAACATTATCAAGTTTAAAACACTGTTTAGTGAAGAAATACATAATTTTCCAAATAGAAATTACCAAAACATTGATGATATGTACACAGAATTCTCGAGCTGCTTTCTTAGTTGCTTTGATCAATGTTATCCTAAGAAAACAAAAAAAAAATCCCGTTCATCAAGACGGACCCTTGATGAACGGGATTTTTTTTTGTTTTCTTAGGAAAACATTGATCAAAGCAACTAAGATAGCAGCTCGAGAATTTTGTGTACATATCATCAATGTTTTGGTAATTTCTATTTGGAAGACTACCATGGTATAATCACGAATTAAAAATGCAAGCAGACAATTTAAAGAAATTATATTGGCTCTGGAGAGATTCAAATTCGAATACTACCCATAGTCAATATGGGTAGTATTCAAAAGTGTTAAAAAATACCGTAAAAATATTACTACTGTAAAAAAGAAGTTTTATTCAAACGAAATATTGAACTCACAAAATGCTATCAAAACTACCTGGGAAATTATAAATAAATACAGGAAAAGCAGCAACAAAAAAGTTTCAAAAGCTCCAAATGGAATTATTATAAATGGAATAAATATAACTGATAAACAAATGATAGCTGATTATTTCGGAAAATATTTTACTACAAATGTAGCCAAACAAAAAAACAATCACTTTAATGGCAGTCTTTCAACTTCGTGCACAACCGATTCTAGTAGTTCTACAAATCCGTTTATGTTTTTTGATCCGGTCTCTATATCGGAAGTAACGGAAGCAATCCGCCAATTAAAGACAAAAACCTCCACAGGCTATGATGACGTACCAATACTTGCATTGAAGAAATGTGTTGCTGAGATTGCTCCAGCTCTAACTGACATTATCAACAAATCTGTATGTCTTGGCCAATTCCCAAATTCATTAAAATTAGCAACTGTTATACCACTATTTAAAAAAGGAAATCCAACCCTGCTTGTAAATTATAGACCCGTGGCCCTATTATGTTCATTTTCTAAAATAATCGAAAAAGTTGTTTGTAATAAAGTTATGAATTTTATATGTTCCCGACACAAAGTAAGCACTAAGCAACATGGGTTCCGCCGTAACTTTTCTACCGAAACCGCCATGATAGATTTTATTCAACAAATACATAATTCAATGGACAAAAAACAAAAAGTAATAGGTACCTTTTTTGACTTATCCCGAGCTTTCGATAGTTTAGATTTTGATTTTATTCTTTCTAAATTATATGCTTTAGGGATCCGTGGCCTATAAATGACTGGTTTAAATAATTTTTGGAAAACAGAAAACAATTGATCAAAATAGATGATGTTATATCAGACTCATTCAATATAGCATTAGGGGTACCGCAAGGAAGCGTGGCAGGCCCTTTATTATTTATTTTATTTATAAACGACCTTCCTGAGCATGTTCTAGACTCACATGTTTGTATGTTAACGGATGATACCTCAATAATAGTAAGTGCTCCTGATAAACATGCTTGCAACATTAAACTAAACAACATAATAGCTCAATTCATGACATGGTGCAATAAGAATAACCTTATCATTAATTATTCTAAAACAGTTTGTATTGAGTTTTTAAATCCATACGTAATGCCATCAGAATACGAAATTGCTATGAACAATCATGCAATCGATATTTGTGAGTCTACAACATTCTTAGGAATAAACGTTGATAAAAATCTCTCATGGAAGGTTCATATAAGTGTCCTAGTGCCAAAATGAAATAAATCGTTTTTTGCTTTAAGCCGTTTAAAGTACTTAATGCACGAAGCGGGGCTAATTTCAGCGTACTTTGGCAAAGTATATCCATTGCTAAGTTACGGAATTACGGTGTGGGGACACGCATCTCAAGCGAAAAAAATATTCTTGATCCAGAAACGGATCATCCGTTTAATGTTTAATATACCATATCGAGATTCGTGCAGATTGATATTCAAGACTAAGCATATAATGACGACACCATCAATTTACATTTATAAATTATTAAAGTATATACATAAAAATAAAAACTCTCTTTCCAAAAATAGAGACAAACATAGCTACAAAACAAGAATTTCTGACGATATTTACATTGAAAAATTTGCCACAGAGCAATATAAAAAATCAACGTTATACGCAGGAAGCAATTTATATAATAAACTTCCCCAATCTATAGAAAATCTACATCTCAAACGATTTGAAAATACCATTAAAAATATTTTGTGCAAAAATGCAGTGTATTCTAGTCAAGAATTTATTGAACTATTATCCAAGTACTAATTTTACTGTAAAACGTGTATATGTTTTGTAATGTACTATATTGACGAATGTATCTATACCCTGTATGGCAGTAACAGAACAAATATATTATTATTATTATTATTATTATTATGCAGAAAGGTCAGCATAACAACGGTCTCGATCCTGAGGGCTCCTGGGTTGGCAGACGTCGCCCACACGAACCGATTAGCACACATAATCACAATTGAATATATCCATAAAAATAATTTGTTTAAAATTCAAGTAAAAATTCATAAGGGTTTAGAAAAATTGCCGAACTTTTAAGATATACTAGGTTGCATCGCAGTGTGAAATTGTTTGTCTAAAATTTGGTAAATACGAATTGTGTCATAAATTTATTAGAGGATAAACATTAACGTTCAAGTTTATATAAAATTTATGAATAATTAGACTATTGAAAATCCAATAATATCACATAGGGCACCACACTACAGTAATTAAAGGAGTCAGTAAACGGTTTTGGGGATAATAAATATTGGTTGCATACTCACGAAATTTAAAATTTAAATTAACCGCTTAAATAAAAACGGGCGTGAAGATTGGACTTGTGTTGTCAGCACTGGGGAATTGGCATTATCATCCTTGTACTTTTACGGCGTTTCTTCCCTAGTGGTTTATATTGGTTATACGTACGTAACGTAACAAAAATATATTACGTACCGAGAGTGGTATGCAACATATTACATATGAGCGGATATGTTGCGCAAGAGCAATATACAAGAAATTTTCCTTTTAGGTAAACATATGCATAAAGCTTTGCATTTTTCGACATTCCTTGTTTTTTAAAAGACCTTAATTTGAAGCTTCAAAAGAGTGTTTTCTACTCCCAGACTAAGCATGAAGTAAAATTTCGAGTTTAGATAAGCCCTGTGAAAATTTGTCAGGGTCGCGCAGCGACCCGAGACAAATTTTCTGGACTTTTCTAAACTCGAAATTTTACTTCATGCGCCACGCGTATAAAACACTGACTTCAAGCAAGGTTTAAATATACATAAAGTTCACAATATTTTAGTGTTTTATACGCGTGGCGCATGAAGTAAAATTTCCAGTTCAGAAAAGCCAAGAAAATTTGTCTCGGGTCGCTGCGCGACCCACGACAAATTTTCACGGGGCTTTTCTAAACTCGAAATTTTACTTCATGCTTAGTCTGGGAGTGGAAAACACTCGTTTAAAGCTTTAAATTGAACTCTTAAAATAAACAACGAAAAGAAAATAAGAAAATAATTTCTTTTAGGTAAACATACTCTTAAGCTGTACATTTTCTGACATTCGTTCTTTTTTAAAAGAGTTCTATTTGAATCCTTAAACGAGTGTTTTCCACTCCCAGACTAAGCATGAAGTAAAATTTCGAGTTTAGAAAAGCCCCGTGAAAATTTGTCCCCAGACTCAGCATAAAAAAAAATTTCGAGTTTAGAAAAGGCCCGTGATTATTTCTTTTAGGTAAACATGTGCATAAGTTGTACATTTTTCGACATTCGTTGTTTTTTAATAGAGTACAATTTGAAGCGTTAAACGAGTGTTTTCCACTCCCAGACTAAGCATGAAGTAAAATGTCGAATTTAGAAAAGCCCGTGAAAATTTATCTCGGGTCGCTGCGCGACCCTCGACAAATTTTCACGGGCTTTTCTAAACACTAAATTTTACTTCATGCGCCACGCATGTAAACCACTGATTCCAAGTAAGGTTCAAATATACATAAAGTTCACAATATTTTAATGTTTTTTACGCGTGGCGCATGAAGTAAAATTTTAAATTTGGAAAAGCCCAGAAAATTTGTCTCGGGTCGCTGCGCGACCCTCAACAAATGTTTACGGGGCTTCTCTAAACTCGAAATTTTACTTCATGCTTAGTCTGGGAGTGAAAAACACTCGTTTAGAGCTTCAAATTTAACTCTTAAAAAAAACAACCAATATCTAAAGATTTAAAGAAAATAAGAAAATAATTTCTTTTAGGTAAACATACGCCTAAGCTGTACGTATTCTGACATTCGTTATTTTTTAAAAGAGTTCAATTTGAATCTTTAAACGAGTGTTTTCCACTCCCAGACTCAGCATGAAGTAAAATTTCGAGTTTAGAAAAGCTTTGTGAGCTCCGTTTCTTGGCTTTTCTAAAGTCGAAATTTTACTTCATGCGACACGCATGTAAACCACTGATTGCAAGTGAGGTTCAAATATATATAAAGTTCACAATATTTTAGTGTTTAATACGCGTGGGGCATGAAGTAAAATTTCGAGTTTAGAAAAGCCCAGAATATTTGTCTCGGTTCGCTACGCGACCCTCGATAAATTTTCACGGGGCTTTTCTAAACTCGAAATTTTACTTCATCCTTAGTCTGGGAGTGGAAAACACTCGTTTAAAGCTTCAAATCGACCTCTTAAAAAAACAACGAATAACTGAAGATTTAAAGAAAATAAGCTGCATTTGAAATACGTATACTTTAAAGAAAAACTCTCTGTACATCAAAGAAATATCATTTGGTTGTGCGGTAAGCAATCAGCTGTTCAGCTGTCAGCACGTAATGTACTTGTCAAAGCTATTACGTGCATGTGTACTTAATGTCAATCATACTTGTCAAGATGACAGTTTGATATGACGCGGTTACTAGATAGGGCGTATGTAAAGAACATTTAACTCATGCCAGAAAGTGAAACTGTCAAATTATTAAAACAATCCTTAAATTGGCCCCAATCCGTGGGCCAAATGCGGAAAAATGTGATATCTTCAAGTCCGGCCCTCAAGCATAAGTTTTATTATGCGTAGTTAAACGTGGCACTTTGATTTTTTTAAAATAGTTTTAAAATTAGTTCGATTGCCTACTCTCCAGTATGTTGAATTGTGTATGTGGCCTGCAAAGAAAAAAGTATGCAGACCTCTGGATTATAATACTGATTACGCTACAGCTACCATTGATTGATTATTGTTTTGATGGACAGTACATTCAAATTTTGTGTAAAAATGTGTGTAACAATGTTTTAATTGAATTTATTTAATATAATGAACATAACAGTGGATATAATTTAATATTAAGTGAATTTGAAATAAATGCAATTTAACGCTTGTTGTAAAGTATAATTGGGTCGCGTCATTTAGCGTAAAACGTTTGACCCAAATAATATCGTGTGTGTCTCTATCATGTTAAAATAGATTTAGTTAGTCCTTCGCCATTCGTTCAGTGGTTGGTGTGCATGTGCTGATGATAACACACACGTCCGACATTAATTTTGTAGAATGTGGTCGCATGTCACCGTCGAAGATAAACCGTTTCAGAGCCGTTGTCTATTATCTTAACACGTCTTGAAAGTTCCGCGCCATAATAATTTCCTATTTGTGAACACACCGTGTGTTCAATTTACGCGTGCTCACGTCCCAGACTTGCATGTTAATGAGGTTCATATTTTTTGTTTATCTTGAAAACATTCCTTGTAATTTTAACTAGTATTAAATTCTGAATAAGTTTTATATAAAGTTACAATATTCACGTACAGGGTCGACAAGAGAAATGCTCGGGCTGGTCACAAGCAGGGCGGCGAACCGTCAATGGCCCAATCAGATTTAAAAATGTAGTTTGGTTGCGCATTCCTAGACGGCGCCACTATACACTTAGAGAAAGATAAAAGACGTTTAGTAGTCCTTTCTCTGTCAGTTTTTTCAACGTATGTCAAGTGTATTTTTGTTTTAGTGTAAATAATAATTGTGTTTAGTGTTTTATCCTCGATCTTATTTGAACAATATATCGAAATCAACTACAATGAATAAAAGGTAGCGTAAAGTTTCTCAATATTCAGAGAATTGGTTAATGAAAATAATGTCTTTTTTTCTAATGGAGGAACTAATACAGGATAAAGATAACAAAGAACAATAATAATAAAAACATTCAAAAATGAATTATAAAATACTAAATAATACAATAAAGCTTTATTGTCCATTATTTTTTTAATATCGTTTCATTCATGTCACATTTTCTATATCCGATTTTTCATTTAACAAAAACCATCGCTACATTTGTCACTATATCAGTAATCGCAGCAGCAAAATCAAAATTGCAAGCAAATGATCCACTCATGCAAAAATTTCACCGCGCGAACATTTTTTAATAACAATGTCAGACCCCACATTGTAAATAATTCGAAAGTTTTTAATGAAAATTTATGAAATAAATCACCGCCCGTTATTTCCAATAAATATATATAGATTAATTAGCAATACGTGTCGGTTTCGTTTTTGATTAACGACCGCACTAAATCTCTACACATTTAGAGTTGCATTTTTGAACACCGCAAATTTCTACCCCTACTTTTTTTTGTCCACTCGAGCGTGACACACATTTAAATTGGAATTTCTGGGGTTGTATTACTATTTTTGTAAAAAGACAGTTTCGAAATTTAACTGCGTTATTGATCGCATTGGTGTGTTCATGTGTGTGTGTATGTATGTTTGTGTGTGTATGTGTATGTGTGTGTGTACAGGGTTTATATTATTCAGCTTTCATATTGATTTTGTGAACTATTTATTAAGCAGGCTAAATGATTAATGGATTCAGTGCAAAATCATGTAATAATATTTGGAAAATGAATTTATCATAATATGCAGGCGTGCTGTAGCTATTTTTGTTAGTTTTTATGTTTTGATGTGTTTGGCAAAACAAACATTGAAATGTTACGCTTACATAAATTATTAAAGTGTGATTTAAATGATGAGTGCAAAAGAGATGCTAAATAAAACAGGAATTAATATTTTTATGGTAAAGTCTAGTTATTTAAGTCTAATTTAAAAACTGATTACTAAGATAACTTTTAAAACAAATGATAAATGAAGTCGCCACTTTTAACGTTAATAATTTTAAAAAAAGTTACTTGACAATAATGAAAAAAAAACTGATTATTAAGATAACTTTTAAAACAAATGATAAATGAAGTCGTCACTTTTAACGTTAATAAATTTTAAAAAAGTTACTTGACCATAATGAAAAAATACTCATTATTAAGATAACTTCTAAAACAAATGATAAATGAAGTCGTCACTTTTAACGTTAATAATTTAAAGAAAAGTAACTTGACAATATTAATAAAGAAACTGATTATTAAGATAACTTTTAAAACAAATGATAAATGAAGTCGTCACTTTTAACGTTAATCATTTTTAAAAAAGTTACTTGTCAATAATGAATTTAAAATAAAACTGAGTTATAGAAAAACCCTTTCAAGAGAAAATGACATCATTACGATTTTTATTCCTGCAATTAACATATTAAAAAGCTAAATATAAGTCGCCCGCCTTTGATTTCATCCCCCAAAATTCTCTCATATAGATGAATATTTTATGGGGGCTAAAAGGTGGAATTATTGCGTAAAAGTGTAATTAAATTTGTCTTCGAGTCTCGTATTTGTGTTTCCAATGTATATCCTGGGAACATCAAAGTCGCGAGAGGAAATCGCAGTGCGGGGATTTCTTTGATAATATCAGTAATCGCTCGCAACCAGGGGTGCATATAATACACAGTGTAGGAGATTTAGGGTGAACAATTTCCGTTAAAGTTAGTTGATTAGAGTAGTAAACTTGCATGGCAGGGGGATTTAAAGAGACTTAAAGATGTTAAATCAACACAAGATTTGTTTTGTTTGTTAAGTTTTTTTTAGGAACATGGGTATAGCCAGAGGGTAGGAAGAAATATCTGACCCCCGGGGACACTTAGACATCAAGAAATCATACTTTGTTTGCGGATATGAGAAAAATTTTGTAATGAATATACTATGTGATTTTGATATAACGATTCTAAAAACGTGCCATCAAATCAGGAGCGCGTCCATGGATGGAAAGGGGGGAAATTCCCGCTCATAGTCAGATGACAAAAACGATAAGAAAAAATTGTTATGTATTTATAAAACTATTTCCTCGTTATTGAATCGACGATTAAATACGAAAAAGATAATATCTCAAAATTCAAGAATTACAACGAAAAGTATATATTAGTAAATAGTAAATATTTGTACAGGGTGTCCACAAAGGGTAGGGGGTATTTGTAAATTAAATAAAAAATAAAATGTAAGTCAGAAAAAATAAAGTATTATAATAATTTTTAGACAAAGTTTTAGAAAATTAAGTGCCAAAGATTACGTTGTCCAAATGTTGACCCTCACGCTGCTGGCACTCCTCTAACCGAAACGGAAATTAGCCGCTACGCGTCTCTCTGGAAACTGCGACCACTTCGGTGCGGATGTTGTCCTTCAATTGCAGTATAGTTTGTGGTTTGTTATTATAAACTTTCTCTTTTCTCTTTAAGGGGCAAGGGCACTTACTGTAAACTGTGAACGGTATTGCAACATGTTAAGGAACTTTTTGGTTTCAAAACTGTAGGTGTTTGAAGGTTTTAATATGGAAACATGGTTTCAACAAGATGGGGCAACTTGCCACACCTCAAACTAATCACTTGAGGTTGTCAATGAACTTTTCCCGGAAAAAGTGATCTCTCGTCAAGGCACCATTAACTGGCTTCTGAGAAGCCTCGATCTTACACCCCTTGGTTAATTCCTATGGGGATACCTTGAAGAGAGAGATTATAAAAACAAACCACGAACTGTATTGCAATTGAAGGACAACATCTGCACTGAACTGGCCGCATTTCCAAATGTGATGTGTAGACGCGTAGCGGCTAATTTCCGTTTTCGGTTAGAGGAGTGCCAGCAGCGTGAGGGTCAACATTTGGACAACGTAATCTTTGGCACTTAATTTTCCAAAACTTTGTCAAAAAATTAATATAAAACTATATTTTTTCTGACCTTTATTTTATTTTTTAATTCAAATTACAAATACCCCCTACCCTTTGTGGACACCCTGTAAAATGTATTGACGTGAGGATCAAACATAAGGAGTGGGTTTATTTTGAAATTCACTTTGAATCGATGTTTTGTACGCGAGGCGTATGAAGTAAAATTTCGAGTTTAGAAAAGCCTGAAAATTTGGTTTGGCCGCTCCGCGCTTCGCGCTACGCGACCAAATTTTCAGGCTTTTCTAAACTCGAAATTTTACTTCATGCTTAGCCTGGGATTGGAAAACACTCGTTTAAAGCTTCAAATTGAACCCTTTTAAATAAACAACGAATATCTGATATATCTGAAAATTATGTATACATAAATGAAAAAATTCCTTGTATGTAATACAATAAGTAATTCATAGAAATCATAAAAAGAAGTGCAGAATTTTATCAAAAATCAACTATTAGAGTTATCTCTATTATTGCTCTGCCTTTAACGGGTTGAATGTTTAGGTTACGACAACTACAAAACATCACTAGAACAAAATATAGTAGGTACTTATTTCATAAATTAAATTATATTTTTCAACAAAATTTTTATTGCACATAATACAGCAAACTTTAATGAACCCTATAAAGTTTCTGAAAGTAATTTCTACTTACATGTTGTCTAACTTTTATATATAAATGATGAATGGCAACGCCCGGGCCGTTTAAGAGCATTGATTTTATATTTTAAGTTTGCGCTCATTTCAAACGACTTTTCTAAGGAAAAATATATGACAAGGATGAAATCAATAACTTCAATACTTTTATACGCGATATATAACATGTACACAAGTAGCGCTTGGAAATATTTACTTATTGAACTCATTTTAATAACTGTGGCAACTGGGTCAACAATCTTTTATTGGTATGTACTTTAGAACTTTGTTTAGAAGTAATAGAAAAAGAATTATTGGAGAACATGTGTTGCTATAAATTAAGAAAAAAAAGTAACAAGGAAATATTATGCGATAAAGATTTCCTCGAATAATAATTTATAACAAGAATAAGATGAGAATAATTATCATAGAGGGGTTTAGAATGAAATTAGGGATTTTTTTCCAGGAAATAGTATATTGTTGAGTTTTAGTAAACAAAAACTAAAGTCATCGTATTATATTACGAAGGATAAACTCGAAGACTAATTTTTAGAAAAATTCCCTGTATACAGCTAACAATCCAAAAATGATTGCCTACATACAATTACCAATACTGTGAAAAATATATACGCTGTGCTAGGCCGTAGCTAGAGGGGGAGGGGGGGATATAAGGCCACTAACAGCTTTCTATTCTGATATTGATTTGACAAATATCCATAAGCAAAGTTCTATACCTCTAAAAAAACACCCCTTAATATTTAGTTGACGACCGAAAATGTTCTTTGATTTGAAATAATAATTAAGCACTAATTGCACTGGTTATCTATTATGTATATATTGTTGTAACTCATTATATCTTGGTAATGGATAGGATGATTAGGGACCCTATCAAAACATCTACACTATTTTTGCCAGCCGTATTGCTAGGCTTCTATCTATTTTGGCATAATTTTGATAATTTCTTTTAAGTAAAAAATTAATGCACTTATTCCTATGTACTAACTTTTAGAAATTTAAGTACCTGTAATATTTTGCAGTTTCTCGATTAAAATGTGAAATATACGTTAAAAGTAGTGTGCTTAATGTTTCGCAAATCGAAAATATTTTCTTTAAAACCAATCGTGTTGGTTTTGTTTCTAAGACTCATTTTGCTTAAATAAAAGAATTAGTTGTGTACAAGAAATCTCTGCTCTTTAAAATTTCATTAGTAGACATTCTTTAGAAAGACTGTGTAGGTGTTTTAATCGGGATCTGAATGATTGCCAAGGTAGATTTAGTAAAAACAAATACCATTATTTGAAAATTTAAAAAAATTCGGATACACATTCAAAGGACTTTAAATTAAATTGCAGCGAATTTTTTTAAAAATTCAGAGGCCCTAAAATGTTAGCTGAATTCCCTATTGATTCTATTTTTAATTCAATCTAAAGTTTAATTTATCAAGTGGTATATCAAAATTGAATTTCTGTTCAGTGCTCCGGCACCAGATACCCACAGACGCGTTTCGGACTTCAAGGTCCTCATCAGTGTGTTCCCGACCCAGTGCTGAGGAATACTGAACATTTCTGACAATATCAAGCCAATATGCGAAAACTATTATTGGATTCGATAGCTAACGCCATCTAATGGTATATATTTTGCACAATTCAAAGTTAATCATAGAAGATAATGTCTTGGGAGTAAGATGTATTTTGGGAATAATGTGTTTGTTTATTTGTTGTCTTATTTTTAAATGTTTGCACTTTTCTACTTTATTAAAAATTAATACCTAAAACAATCATTCTAAAGCATCTAGAGCATAAGTTCTCAACCTTATTTTGCCTATCGCCCACTTTATATTTTTTTTTTCTTCTAGAGCCCCCCAATTTATTTTACTTATCATCTGTCGCGAATTTGAAACAGCTATCGCCAGGATAATATTTAAACGTGTAATATTGTACGCCCCCTAATTTTCTTTGGGTTTTTTACTGCCCCCTGAAAGTCTCAGACGCCTACAGGGCTGCGTTATCCCCCACGTTGAGAACCTATGATCTAGAGCCTGGGTCTCCAAACTATCTTCTTCGCGGGCCACAAATACAATTCTACATAATAAAGTCGGCCAAGATCCGATTAATTTTATAAAATTATGAAAAATTTAAGGAACAATTGTTACAATATTTCAAAATATGACATTTACAAAAAAAATTACAAACAAACGCGGGCCGGATTCATGCAAGTCGCGGGCCGTAGTTTGGAGACCACTGATCTAGATCATTGACGTATGAAAAATATATATTAAAATTGCAATTTTAATGGAATTTCATATTCTCGATCTTCTCAAAACATACCAAAAATGCTAAAACATTTTATTGTATGTATACATATCCTGGTGAATACGCTATAAATATTTTCGCTTCTCTTATTTGCCACTCCTTGATTAAGCAAGGGGTTTAAAAATGGACAGTACATTTAAATAAGTTTAGTTTTCCTATCTGCATTCTAATTTTTTTTTTTCATTCAATAAATAACAGCTTTTGGTGTGTAAAAAAAATCACTTGCTAATTTTCATCTAGTTTCAGTTATTTATCTAATTATATAATCAAATATGTAAAATCCCCTTTTCGCAATTTTCTGTCAGATCAATTATTCATGGGCAAATGCAATCCAGCATTTTAAGCGGCTTTATCTGTAATTTTTTTTTCTATTTCAATTATTCATGTATACACTAATGTGGAAAAAGTGGGCTCATTAAGGGGCTGGGAAGGAGGGCTAATAAAAATATAACGAAAACATTTATTCCGGCGTCGGGGAGGTAAAACGCTGAAGATTGTCTTATCTGCGAAAGCTGCGTCGTAAAGCAGGTTAAAATATGAGGGGAGCGTAAAGAAAATTAAGCTTGAATGGTCCCGGCTTTATAGATCACTTGCCCTCGTTTTTTTTTGCGCTTCGCTTTCGTGCTGTGTCTAAATACTAAAAAAACACGTCGACGTGCATTTTGCATGGGCCATTTAGCCAGCGGGCGTCCATTTTTTATTTATTTTAACGCCCCCAGATGGATCGTATTAAAATAAAAATTATTTTGTATGAAAGAGGGACGCTGTGTTTCTTGCTTGCATCAGTCATGATGTATACAAAGTATTTTTTGTTTGTTTTTATGGAGGATGTTGAAAGAGCTTTAGGAATTTTAAAGATTGAGTGAAATTTACGTATGGTTAGATTAGAAATAAAACATAGGACGATAATATATTATTAAATAGAGGGAAATTGTCTTTTAAGTATACATATCCCGATCCATACTCTTTAAATGTTCAGGCATTCGTTGTTTTTAATAAAAATATTCAATTTAAAGCCTCTAACGAGAGTTTAGAATTCTTGATTAAGCATGGAGTAAAATTTCGTGCAAATACAGGGTGAAGGCCGTAGCCAGAAAAAAATTCGCGGAGGGATATAAAAATGTCGATGTAAAGGGAGGAGCTTTTACATAGTAAAATTTTACATTTTGAAAATTTCCGGGGGGAGGGGATGAACCCTCATATTTGTTGCCTTGTTTCTTATATTCATTTATTTAGTGAAAATTTGGTTTGGTTGCTCCGCTTCGCTACGCGACTAAACCAAATTTTCAGGCTTTTCTAAACTCGAAATTTTACTTCATGCTTAACCTGGGAGTATAAAACAATCGTTTAAAGCTTCAAATTGAACTTTAAAAAAAGCAACTTAAATCAGAAAATTTACAATACAAAATTGGGATATGTAACGAAATCAAAGATGCTAGTTGATAAAAATATATGTATTTTAGTGTTATAAATTATGTTTTCTCTTTATAAAATCACTAAAAATCATAGCGATTTTTTGATTATTGATAAAATTCTGAGAGATTATTGAAAAAGGAATAAACTTTGTTCAAACCTGGGATATTTCAAAATTTTTAAATGAAATTACAGGTGCTCAACGTTGACTCAAATAGATGTGTAAGTTTTCTAAGTGCAGAAAATTAAATCACAGCGTCAGAATTTAATAAAATTTACACACTTTTTTAAGAAATAAATGGTAATATAAACTTGTTAGTAACGTTCGGAAATTATATATTGATTGACTTCACTCTAAATTACAGTTGCTCATAGTTAACAAAATGTATGAGTAATCATATTTACAGATACTGTTAATAAATGAATATACGTTGTTCTAAGGTTGGAAAGAAATAAAAATTGAATATATTTGAGCGTAATTACATTTTTTTAAAGTTGACACAAATAACTCCAGAACATTCGTATTCCGTATTGTTTTGAAAATATAGCAAAACAACGATATATAAGATTTCCACAATTTAAAAATAGATTAATAATGAGTGAATAAACTTTGTTTTTACGTTGGCTAGCCTTGATCTAATATAATATTAATTATTATTATCTAACCTAATCTTAATATTATGACGGTCAATGACCAACGTCTAACCTAACATTAATGACAGATTCGATGATAGTGATTGTGGTTAGGTTAACTGGTGGTCGTGAATGATTAGATGCTAGTTATTGAGATAAAGTAAGGTTAGTTAGTAGTAATTTAGGGAGAACTTAGATGCTAGTCATTCTGCCAAAATTGAAAGAGTTGTCAAAATAAAATAAAAATTAATATCTAACGAGTGTTTTATACTCCGTATTATGCACGTTTTAGAGTTTAGAAAAACCTGAAACCTAGGACTTGACGGGGGAAGCAATCCGTATCGTCTGAAAAATCCAAATTTTAAAGAATGATGGATTGTAAAAACTACTTTAGTATTTGGGTATATTTCCACAATTTACAAAATGTTAGTTGATTGGAGAAAGTTGGGTGATAGTTAGGGTATTGATTTTTCACACTTCTAAGATTCAAAAACTTATATTATGGTTATTTTTATAAAAATATTTTAAATATTATATTCGATTCAATTCAACCCCACTTATAGCATCTTAACTTACAGATCGTGAATCGTATGTCACAATAAATAATTTGAAATTAAATTCTGGTGTACCCCAAGGCTCGATTATGGGTCCCTTATTTTTCAGTTTTCTTTTTGTAAATGATCTTTCTTATTTATTAAAGTATAAACACCTCTTATTCGCAAATTACTTGAAGATTTACTCAACAATTGCTAACTCTGCTGACTGTCAACGCTTACAAAATCAACTTGATATTATCTTGAATTGATGTAGTATTAATAATCTTAGTTTGAATAGCAATAAAAGCAAACGTATTTCCTTAACCAAACAATCTAAACTAATCGCATTTAATTATACAGTTAGCAATAATTCTATTCAGCAAGTCAGTCTTTAAAGATTTAGGTATTTGGTTTGATGACAATTTTACATTTAATCATCACGTTCAAACACTTACTAAGAGTTCCTTCAAAGCATTTATACATCGCAATTCTGCAGTGTAAGGGGTGATGGCACTAAACCAACCCAAACGACAACCTCACTTGCACGTAGTACACCCTGCTAGAGAACCAACGAGGCTCTGTCGACCGATTGTCTGTCGGGATAAGCGCACACCTCTTGTTGGCCAACAGCTTCGGGTGGACGAGCTGACAAGAGCACGGGCACCTTTTTACCCGTGGGACGAGAAATCGTCGCTAAAGGCGGATGAATCAAGAAATGATCAACGGCGTAAAGATGCAAAAGGCAACAGGAAACGACTGCAGTAAAGATCACTTTGGATATCCCTAGTAAAACCATCACCATGGCTAATATTAAGATTAAAAAATATACCGGAGCAAATAGTCCCCCAATCGGATCTCCGGGGGGAGGGGGGGGGGGGGCAGTTTTAAAAAAAGCTATGAAAATAAGTACATGGAATGTGAGAAGCCTATTCAAAGCAGGTAAAATCAATAATTTGACAGCAGAGATGCAAAGATTAAGACTGAATATTCTCTGAATATGTGACCTAAGATGGCCAGGAACGGGAATACATTTCACAGATGAATCAGTTATGTATTACTCAGGAAGTACCGATAAATCAAATAAATATGGAGTTGCTATCATGGTGGATAAAAATATACTTAAATCAGTGACCAGCTTTATCCCCTACTCAGCCAGAGTTATGTTGATACAGATCCCCTCGCATAATAGAAACATGAATATCATACAAATTTACGCACCAACAGCGGATAAATCTGATGAGGAAATCGAACAGTTCTATAGAGAACTACACACGGTGATTGAAAGCACCAAGGAATAAGATATTACTATTGTCATGGGGAATTTTAATGCGAAGGTAGGCGAAGGAGCAGTAGAGGATATTGTGGGTAGGTATGGACTTGGAGATAGAAACGAAAGAGGCGACAAACTAACAGAATTCTGCCAATCAGAGAATCTAATAGTAAGTAATACCTACTATAAACTGCACAAGAGAAGGCTATATACATGGAAGTCTCCACAAGATAATGAATCAAAGTCAGTAAATAACCAAATTATTATATACTCATAAAAAAGAGATTCAGAAATAGTATAACTTCAGTTTAAACTTACCCGGGGGCAGACATTAGTTCAGACCACAACCCAGTACTCGCCCGAGTGCACATCAAATGAAGACAATTAAAATCTAAAATAAAGAATAACAAGATAGCAACAGAAAATCTCAAAGATAAAGATACAAAAGAACAAGTACAAAAAGAGATAAATATTAAAATTAATGAAATACGACAAAAAACCACAACTCCAGATATAGATCAAAAATGGTAAAATATAAAAACAGCATTAATAATAGGAAGTAAAGATCGACTGACACCAGATAGAAAAAACCTAAACAAAAATGGATAACACAGGAAATCCTCCGCCTTATGGAAGAACGAAGGGGGCATATAATCAATCCGAAAAAATATAAAGAGCTGCAGAGAAATATAACAAAGAAAATACGAGACGCAAAAGAAAGCTGGTTAACCGTAAAATGTGAATATATAGAAGAGCTACAATCAAAATATGATAACAGTAATCTATATAAAGAAATTAAAGATTTAACAGGAACAACACGAAAAAGACAAACCACCATTATTAAAGATACAAATGGGAATATCATAGTAGAATCAGCACAAAAATTAATAAGATGGAAACAATACATAGAAGAACTCTTTCAAGACACGAGAAGTACCAGAACTAAACAGAGTGCCACGGAGGGACCAAACATAATGAAAGAAGAAGTGCTCTATGCCATATAGACCAACTAGATATAATGGTAGATCTATTTAATACAGTCTACAGAACCGGAATAATACCAAAACAATGGATAAAATCTACCTTTATAACGATACCAAAAAAACCAAATGCCAGAGAATGTAGCGACCATAGAACTATTAGTCTGATGAGTCACACACTAAAAGCATTTCTCAAAATTATTCACAAGAGATTTTATAACAAGCTAGAAAATGACATAGGAAACACTTAATTTGGTTTCAGGAATGTCTTTGGTATAAGGGAAGCATTATTCAGTTTTAATGTATTGACACAGAGATGTTTAGATATGAACCTAGATACACACGTATGCTTCATAGACTATGAAAAGGCTTTTGATAAAGTTCGACATGATACTCTAATAGATCTATTAAAGCAACGAAATATCGACTCTCGAGACATACAGATTATTGAATCGCTCTACTGGAACCAAACAGCCACGATAAAAGTAGACAATGACGAATCAGATGAAATACATATACTAAGAGGTGTACGGCAGGGTTGTACATTGTCTCCCATGCTGTTCAATCTATATTTCGAAGAGATATTCAGGGAAGCACTAAGTGAAGATAAAACTGGAATCACAATAAACGGCCAGACGGTTAATAATTTAAGGTATGCGGATGATACTGTTATAATGGCAGAAACTCTTGCAGACCTTCAGATATTAAGAAACAAGTTAAATGATGTCTGTCTGCAATATGGTCTTAAAATGAACATGAAAAAGACAAAGTATATGGTAATAACTAAAACCCAAACACAACATCAAGACCTATACATTGACAACACACGTATAGAAAAGACAACTAAATATAAATACCTTGGCACATGGATAACCAATACTATAGACCAAACTATAGAAATCAAATGCAGAATTGAAATAGCCAGAAATACATTTCTTAAAATGCGTGCTTTTCTCTGTGATAGGCAAATTAAACTCGATTTGCGTACACGAAAGCTTAGAGGTTACGTGTTCTCCATACTACTCTGTGAAATGGAAGCATAGACTTTAAAGCAAAATGAAATATATAAGCTAGAAGCCTTTGAAGTATGGTGCTACAGACGAATGCTTAAAATATCATGGACGGACAAAGTGACAAACATTAGATGGAACGTATGAACGAAGATCAAGAAATCATACAAACAATAAAAATAAGATAGCTGCAATATCTAGGGCACATAACCAGAGGAGCAAAATACGAACTACTCCAACTGATAATGTAGGAGAAGATAATAGGCAAGCGGAACATCGGTAGGCACAGATGCTCATGGCTGCATAACCTGAGAGAATGGTATAACACCACATCCCAGGAGTTATTCCGAGCTGCCGCTTCCAAGGTGAAGATAGCGATGATGGTTGCAAACCTCCTGAAAGAAGATGCCACATAAAGAAGAAGAAGAATTCTGCAAATTTGTGAAATCTGAATGATTCTCTATTTAATGTTTATGTCCGTTCAAAGTTGGAATATGCATCTTTAATTTGGTATCCACAAACTCAACTTCAGATTAACCTAGTAGAAAGTGTTCAACGTAAGTTCCTGAAGTTTCGGCACCCTAAAGTTGAGGGACTTTACCCTAACAGAGGCTGTGATCATTCACTATTGCTAGACAAGTTTAATGTCGAATCTCTTGAATGCCGACGTCACTGACTAGGCATCACGTTCTTACATAAGCCTCTGCATGATCGAATTGACAGCCCTGATATTTTACAGCTAGTTGGCTTGTATATTCCAACTTTCAATAGTAAATATCAGACCACATTAAATTTGAAGTATAATAGAATCAATTTTGGAGTAAAATCTCCTATTAATTTGATCTGCAAATTATTTAATCAACTTCCACCAAGTTGTGACGTATTGTTTCAACCATTGACATCTTTATTAGAATTTTGTTAATTACGAAGTGAAATGGTATTATTTTTAAGTTTATAGTTTTAAAACTTTTTTGTTAATACTAAATTGTCTTGTAATTAGGAATTTGTTTTCTGTTGGGAAATAAACATTATTATAATTATTTTTACTGTTAGCAAGAAATTACATTTGAGCAAGTGAATGTTAAAGTAAAGACATATAACATAAAGGGGCAAGCGTTTTATCGATATGTTCGTTTTATTTTTTATTGTATTTTAATTGGGGAAGTTATTTGTTTGACTGGAAACTTTTTAATTTGCAATTAATTGAAATTCTTGCAGTTCAAACAATCCACTCTCTCACTCTCTCCATCCATGCAAATGTGGAGTGGAGTGGAGTTGTGGAGTTTTTTGATTAAAAAATTGCGACCTTTATTAATTCCCGTTCGAATCAATGGGCCGCCGTAATGAAAGTAATTATTTTTTTAATAAATGCCCATTAATATTAAAAGTATAATAGACGGACGTGACGGGAGGGGAAAAAGTAATTGCGTTCATAACGCTAAAAACACAAAACGCGGAGGACGAAACAACGCAGCGGGCCCTTCACTTTTAATTGCGCCCCTGTTAGGATTGTTTCATTTTCGGCCCTTTGCGTGTCGATAAATTGAAATTCTTCAACAAACTAAAACATGCCAGAGTACACCCAGGCGAACATATTTATCATCGTCCACGGTTGAATTACCTCAATTTTCAGACTCTCCACTCGAGCTTTGAAATTTACAAATTAATGACCCCGCGGAAAATTTTTAAATGAACTGTGATACAGAAAGTGAACACTGAAACATTAAATGAGAATTGTTTATTAATTTCCACAATTTTTTCCTTCAGTTCATTTAGTTTGAAAATAAATCGACAAAAAACAAGCGATTTAACCAGATTTTCTCAAAGCGTATGCGTTGGAAGTGTTTTACCAAAATTATGAACAATTATACAGATTTTCCATATTTTGTCATCATAAATAAAATCCTGAAGCAATAAACTTCGTACTCCATACATATTACACATGTTTTACAAAGTATCTCACTTAAGAAATTAATTCAAGAAAAGAATCATGGGTTCTGGTTGTCATAGTAAATGCAATCCATTTTCAAGTACATCTCTTTAATCCACAAAAAATGACAATATGATAAGGAAAAAATGCAGTCTACAAAAAAATTACAACATGATAAGGAATTAATACAGTACTGCCATTTTCAAAGATTTTAGTTGAGAGACTTATTCTGAATACGAATACTGTATAAATCTATAAAAATGCATCCCTGCGAAAGAGATCGAAACACTTTGACAAATTGTCAAAATATATCTTCCACCCCTCCGCTGTATCCATCAAACTGTCATCAAAGTAATATCTTTTTGACACCGGAAAGCTAAAGCTATAATTCACGGCCTAGTTAGTCCATAATTGAATAGAGCCCAGCAAGAACTCCTTTTCCTCATTGATGTCAATCAGCGGCAATTACAAGATAATGCCCGATCATCAATCTAAGACTCATTTATATTTATTCCTAATAAGCAGCGTTTCAACCGCTCAATTCGATAACAATTTGTTAGACTTTGATAGCAATTAAAGGGAAGATGATCGTAATTGCTGCGGTATTTATTATTAGATCTATTTTAATTATTGGTTATTCGTGATCGTTTGCGGGTGGATTAATTGAATAAAAGCTGTTGATCTGGACGTGAGAAAACGGCGCGGCGGTCTGTGAATAATGCCGCGTGATTGGCAACAATGTTTTCATTATTGGGGATATTCTATTATGGGAGAGAGTGCGTGATGTGAGATTGTAATTGGTTGTGGTTTTCGAACCTGTTTTTTGTCTTGTGAGACCGACGGACACATGCAAACACGTTTTATCAACTTTAATAGACATGTACATTACTTTGTTTTGATCATCGGAATCTTCATTTTCGTATAATTGTTCTGTATTATTTTATGGTGTTTTCTTAAATGTTAATAAGAATCGGATTTTATTTTGAACTTCGTTCACTTTTTGATGAAACTGACTCAAAACGTAATAAATATTTAAACTGTAGTCATCTCCATATATGTATGTCAAATTTTTGTTCTATTGAAATCTTACAAAATTGGGATATAAATTATTAACGTAATAGGATGAGTGAAATTTCACCCCCCCCCCCCCCCAAATAGTCAGACAATAAAAGATTAAACAAAAAAATAAATAAATAAATAAATACGTTTAGTGTTCAACAGAATAAACCAATTTAGGACATATTAATTAACAAAACTAATATTAAAATGGTTATGTATTTGTAATACTGAATGACGATTAAATATGAAAAAGATAATTTCTCAAAATCCAGGAGTTACAACAAAAAGTATGTTAGAAAATAGTAAATATTTCTAGAATTTATAGACGTGAAGATTAAACATAAGGGGTGGGTGTATTTAAAAATGCACTTTAAATCAGTGTTTTATAAGCGTGGCGCATGAAGTAAAATTTCGAGTTTAGAAAAGCCTGAAAATTTGGTTTGGTCGCTCTGCTTCGCGGAGCGACCAAACCAAATTTTCAGGCTTTTCTAAACTCGAAATTTTACTTCATGCTTAATCAGGGATTGGAAACACTTGTTAGAAGCTTCAAATTGCTTTAAAAAAAACAAGGAATGTCTGAAAATGTACATAAAAACTTCGTGGTATGTATGTATACCTAAACGAAAAAATCCGTTTTTGTGGTAAGGCTCAGATACAGCAAAATAAAAATAGCTAAATTGGAATCATGAAAATTGACCAAATCACAATTTGACCAAATTAATTACAAATTTATCGATTTTTATTATACAGGGCGAGTCGGGAGAAGCGCACCAAACTCTAGGAGTGTATTATACACGTGAAAATAATGTATGAAAACTCATTTGTTCTTATCCGATTTTTATTTGTTTTCAAGTTATAGCATATTAACAAATAAACAAGTTATTATACAAAAAATTATAAAAAATATTTTCTTAATCATAGCGTTCTTTCAACAAATGTTCAAAAATACCGCCATTGACTTCTAAACATTTTTTGCTTCGTCTACGAAGAGCGTTTGTTGCTCTCCCAATTGATTCATTTCTTTCTTCTTTTATATGGGCTGCAGTATTCTCAATTCGTCTAATTAGTGATTCCCATGTGTCCACTTTTATTTTGTAGACTTAATTTTTCACCCAGCCCCATAAACAAAAATCTAGTGGTGTGAGGTCTGGAGATCTTGCAGGCCAATTAATAGGACCTCCACGACCAATCCAACGCCCTGGAAAACGTTCGTCCAAATGTTGCTTGACTTGACGAGCGACATGTGCAGGAGCTCCATCGTGCTGATAGTACATCTGCATTCTAATATTTATAGGAACATCTTCTAGCAGGCCTTGTAATTCATTTTGTAAAAAATTGAGGTAGATGCCTCCTGTGAGACGATTCTCCAAATGAAAGGGCCGATTAAATAACTGTCAACCATACCACACCACACGTTTACAGAAAACCGATGTTGAAAATTGCTTTCGACTATTGCGTAGGGATTTTCATCAGACCATACATGAGAGTTACGAGTGTTGTTAATGCCATCACGGGTAAATGTAGCTTCATCCGTAAAGAGTATACTCGATACATTACGATGATTATTATTTATCCACCGACAAAATTCCGTACGGTTAGCGTAATCCCCTGGTTGTAGGTGCTGTACTCTCTGAACGTGATAAGGATATAAGCCTTGCTCGTGTAGCGTGTTCATCACTCTTTTTTGTGGAATTGCCAATTGAGTGGCAATTCTCCGTGAGCTAGTAGTTGCATCTTCTTCTACTAGATGCAGAATATTTTCTACTTCTACAAAACCTTGTCGAGCAGCGCGCTCATATGTTATGTTAGCACTGAGAAGCTTACCAGTCTCGCACAATTTGTTGAAAACTCTAATAAATATGTTTTTTATCAGGATGTCTTTGGTGTGAAAAACGTTCACGATATTCTTCAACAGCAGCTGTAGCATTTCCATTACAGAAACCATATACAAACACCATATTTGCATATTCTAAATTTGAATAAGTATGTAGCATTTTGCAACACTAACAATCACATTAATTCGAACTTAAACGTTCAGTTACTGTTCACCGTACACTGACAGTTCATCAAAACGTCAGAATTATCAAATGTTTATAAGCCTCGAACATGGCATACTTTGATAATGTTAAAATTCAGATAGAAGTGGAAAGCTAGATGAACATTTTTAATTACGCCATAACTTGAAAACAAATGAAAATCGGATAAGAACATATGAGTTTTTTACATTATTTTCACGTGTATAATACACTCCTAGAGTTTGGTGCGCTCCTCCCGACTCACCCTGTATAACTACAGAATTTACAGAATTCGTTAAAAGTATTAAAGTTGTACCAAAACATATTTTTGAAATTCTCTTTATATTTGTAAGCTTTATTTATAAATTCATATAACTTTCATCTAAATTTAGATATAAAGCTTACAAATATAAAGAGAATTTTAAAAATTGCAAAACGTACTGATTTTAGATAATAAACTTTATTTGAATAGTAGATTGTTTTACACGTTATGAGCATGCAATGCAGCTTTTAAAACGTGTTTAACACTCTGCTTTTCCTACAACCAAACAGCGGCGGCATTAATTGTTATTCGTCACTACTCATTTTATTTTAATAATTTTGACACTGACGTTTAGGGATTTTACTTTCAAAACTAGTTTTGAAAATTCAATTTTCAAGCGTGACATTACTTGTAAAAATACAAATATACAATTGACAACTTTCCACACGAAGGTATTGCGACAATATGGTTGTTTTCGGGAGCAGTCGTAGGAAAAAAATCTGTTTTCTATCGTATTGTGTCATTTCTAGATAAAAATCGACATAAAAACAGATTTAATTAGCATTTTCATCGGTTATCTTTACAAGATGTAGCAAATTTTATTGGCGAGTCTAAAAACAGACGGCATGAAGTGGATCTGTGATTCATGTTCAACGTCCGCTCTTCCGCGATCAAAGTCCTTGTCTGAAGATGTCCAGGATGATAATATTGTTGAGATTAACAGTAGTAGATCAACAATTGTGTAAAATCTGCAATTGATACAATTAAAAAACTGTACATAGAGGAATTAATGTCTCTTTTAGGAAACGAACTTTTGAGGAAGATTGACGATTTGAATAACGACATAAGATCTTCAGAGGACCGCATACAAATTCTGGAATCCAATAGTACAAATACCAGTACAATCAATTTCCTCATCTGATATTTGGAATAGAGCAGACAGTATTCAAGATCGTTTTAATTTTAATTTACCTAAATTCGGCGGTTCACCGAGTAAGCGAGTAGATAAATACATTCGCGTCTTAAAGGATCTTATTGCCCCTCAAGTTAGTAGTCATCCGCGGAAGGTGTTTTGTATTGGGAAACCCGGCACAACACCAAGGCCAGTTTATGTTATATTTTCTGATAGCAGGGAAGTAATCGACATATTAAAAGGTTCTCGAGTTATTAATACAGGCAATCTCAGATTCTGAAATGACATGACCAAGTTAAAAAGAGATCATATAAAACATTTAAAACATGAATTGGAAACTAGAAAGAAAAATAGAGAGCCTTATTTAAGGATCAAATATATCAATGGTAATCCATCCATTGTTAATTCTGTATTAAAAAAGTAGTCAATGCTTCCAAAGATTTTATCCGTATTAAATACGTAAGCGTCTCAACATACCCAGGTTAATAAGATAAGTAGTTTAACTCATTCTCTACCACGCTTCACATATATGTGACATAGGTGTGAAATGAAAAATTGCGTCAAGTCACAGATATATGACATGCACGATCGGCATTCAAATGGTAAAACAGGTTTCTGTTTCCAATTTATCAACTAAATTCCTCGATGTTGTTAGCCTATTTATTCGCTAATATATCTTTCTCGCATGGTTTGAATCTACTCGTTTGTTCACAAAGTTTATCCCACATTGTTTTTGTAACGGCATTTTAATTGTTTACACAGTAAGGATTGGAACACAATATAACCAATATTCCCCGGTAAAAAAATTAGTTGAAAAACGAACATTTTATCTTCTGTAAATAAAACACTTTTTACTTTGTTTAACCACTGGATCGTTTATCTTCTCATAATCACCTACATACAGTTTCTAATAAAAAAAAAATGAAAAAAAAAACGGTCCCTCCCTTATGCAGAACTGCTGAGGGTTTGTGAAGCCAGCGATTATCAGCTGGATAATACGGACGAATAGATGGACACAGTTGAAGAAGTGGACGTAGAAAACGATGTTGTACAGGAAAAAGGACAAGAAAATGTGCGTTTTGCATATCGATCTTGCGAAGGACGTAGAATCGGAAACAGATGAAGTAATTACTGACAATGGAATAGATAATAAGAATATTTAAGAAAGTGATTCTGATGCAGTTGATGCTGAACTTTATTAGAATTCTGAAAACAATTACGAGCCCTCTAGTTCCTCGAGTGAGGATGGATTTGACGATGAACCAGTTAAAGAGGAAAACGAAAGTGTAAGTAGCCGAAGTACAGACGAAGACAACGATAGTGACTGGAGTAATACTGAAGATGACCCTTTAATTTATCTATATACTGGAATAATTGGCTTACAGAAAAATATTCCGCCAGTTACAGAATTTATTGAATTATTTCAGCAAATACTAGATACAGATTTGATCAATAAAATTGTGAATTGGACAAATGAATGGGACAATACATTGAAGCGATAATGCAGACGTAGGAAGTCCTATTTGCACAAATGCACAGATGTTACCATAATGAAATAAAATATTTCTTGGCTTTTGTGTCTCTTGATGAGCAACATTTATATGCCCAGCATTAAATCATACTGGCACCGAATGCTGTAGATATTTGGTCAAAAATGAGTAGGAATAGGTTTAAAGCCCTAATGAAATGTATATGTTTTTATGGTTCTGCAGATAAAACACTAGCAGATTGCACAAAATTGATCAACATCTGCAACATTTACTTCTGAACATAAAAGAGATATAACTTGTTCCTTGATGAAGCTTTCCTCCTTTGGCGCGGTAGACTCTCGCCCCGCTAATACATCCAGAATAAAGCGGTCAAGTATGGAATCAAATTTTATGAGCTCTGTACACCAGATGGTTTTGTTTGAATATACTTATATATTGTGGAAAGGGCAGTAGACAGAAGGGCAGTAGACGGTAGCGCTGGCCATGTCCAAGCAATTGTAAGTAAACTTATAGAAGATTACCTCAAAGAAGGTCGGAGTCTTTTTGTTGATAACTTCTATACCAGTATTTCGTTAAGTGTCTATTTATTAGAGAATAAATTGCACGTAGTGGGAACTTTGAGAGTTAACCGCAAACATCTACCAGTCAAATTAGTCAAAGCGAAACTGAATCGTGGATAACATATCTGGCAAAGACGTGGAAACATTGTGGTCATGAAATGGAACGGCAAGCGCTATGTGTTGGCAATATCGATTCAACATAAGCATCGGATGATCACAATTACGGATAAACGTGGATGTGAAAGGGACAAGCTAAAGATAATTGTGGACTCTAATAAGAATATGTCTGGTATATCGATACCAAATGATTTTATACTACGTGACTCCTCGAAAATCCATACGATGGTATATGAAAGTGCATTTGCATCTCCTTGATGTCTCAATTTGGAACTCGTGTTAGCTGTACAATAACCACATCAAAGCAGCAAATACGACAAAAATAACTAATTTGAAAGCGAGAGAGAAAATAATCGAAGCATTCCTGAACGATACACCAAATAAATCTCCAAAAAAGCAGAAAACTATAACAGCTGCATTTCCCAAAAAAAGTTATGAAAAGAAAGCAATGTAGAGAATGCTGCAAAAAAAATAAAAATAGGTAAATGACATGGTTTAATGTTCCATTTGTCTGGATGAAATAGAAACCCAATAGGATTTTGTGCAGATCCTTGTTTCTAGAGTTCCATTTCGATTAGTTTTGTAAAATGTACGTTGTTTCTGTATGTTAATTTTGAATAAATGTTTCATTCGAACCTCTCTGTTATTGAACTTCAAAGTAGTTTCAATGAAAATCATGAAAAATGTATGGTACAAGACTGTAACACATAATTCGTTCATGTCTCACTGGTGTGACGCATGAGCATATGAATACAATTTTGTATGTATGCCCACAGTCACACCTTTGTGAGGCGATTTCTGCTGTATCATGTTCCTTGTATATCACTTGGTGTACTTAATTTGTTTTTTCCGATTTTTCGTATGAATATAAACCGAGGTATAACAAAGGACTGTTACTAGAAATGACAAAAAATGGCGTGGTAGCGAAGGGGTTAAGGTCAGATTATGGGATTTTTGTGAGAAAACGGCAGCAATGTAATTATTTTAATGAATTGCTCTATACAGCTTACATCAATGACATCAAAACTGACAGTAATCATTCAAAAAAGTTTTGAAATCATGTTAATTCGTGCCAAAAAAAACAAATGGCTATCCAAAACAGGTGCTTCTTTTGATGGACAGAAAAGTGATTCTACTTAGCAGGCTGCAGAGCTATTTGCATCTTACTTTTTCTAAAACATATGTAAATCGATTGCAAGCCGTTGTAACTTTAAGTTACTAATCGACACAATATATCGATGTATCTAAACTCAATATATACAAGAAGTATTTAATTGTTTGTCGTCTCTTACAGCCTCCTGCAATGCTGGCTGGTGGTATTCCTGCGTATTTTACTCTTATATTCAAGAGTGGCACTAGGTCAGATATAGCCAACTACTGTGGTGTTTAAATTCAATCTGTTTTAGCAAAAGGCCTAGATTATCTCGTTTCCGAACAATTGGTTATGTTATGGTAAAATTATTGAACAACATCATGGGTTAATTAGAGATAGGTCAACTATGACGACCAATTTGTTATCATATTCACCATATTTTTCGAATGCTTTAGAAAATGGTTTTCAAGTTAATGTTATATACACTAATTTCTCCAAGGAATTCGATAGAATTCAACATAGTGTTCTGCTAAACAAGTTGGGTATGATGGGTATTGGTGGTAGTGTTTTTGGCTTAAAATCCACCAAAATGGTAGAAGCCCGAGGGTTGGCAAAAGGAAATACACATCTAATAACATACAGGTCACTTCTGGGGTACCGCAGGGCTCTCATTGCGGCCCATTGCTTAACTCGAAATATTTCTTCATGCGCCACGCGTATAAAACACTGATTTAAGGTGAAGTTTAAAATAGACAGCTTCGTTTTGATCACATGTTCATTAATTTTAGAAATGTTTATATATTTGAAGGCATACTTAAAAGAAAAAATGTTAATATTTTCCAAAAATTACAAATTTTAAATAATTATTTCTATTTTACCTAAAACTGTCAAAATACATCAATACACATCACAAAATTTTACAAAAACTTCAAAACTATGAAAATTAGGACAAATTGACAAAAATGTACAATTTTACGAAATCAAAACAAAAATATTAAATTAAAATAAGTAATTGATTAGTAAAATTGGTGTTAAATTTTAATACTCTCTTTGAAAAATACTGTCCACTCTCTTTAAAATTGCTACCTGGATCCGCTTCGAAATCTCTCTTGCAATAAAATAATGGCTATACAAAAATAAAATATCGGAAAAGAAATAAATGGCTTAAAAGTCAATTATTTGAGTTATAACTTTCTAATAACAGTGGCATAAAACATTTCGTTCCCAAATTGAATTTTCTCCTCAGTATTAAAATCAATCAGTACACCGAGTGTACGTACAGTACGTGGTACAAAATAAACGGCTTATTTTGTAGCATCTCAAATCCCCTTATTATAAAATACGAGAGAGGTAAATAATAATAAAAAAGATTGTAAAGTCCCAAGTCAGTCGTCGTCGGCAAGAAAGTAATAAATGGAATGAAATCCTGGTGATTTTAAAGTATACCATTTCCACACGGTCGGAAAAGTTCTCGTTTTTAAGAAATACAGCGTAATTGCGAATTCTCAACTTGAAATATTCCCTCTTGTTTTTCCACCAAATTACAGGGCTATTTATTCCCCAGGCTTTGGGATGTTCTTTCTTTTTCGCGAATGCATCATCTTAAGTCTTGAATAATTGCAGATGTAATTAACTATTTTTTTATGTTGAGGATGTTTATCTTCTTTGCTCGAGTTTAATCAAATATTTTAAATAAGTATATTCTTGATATGTATTTTATGTTAAATTAAAAGTGAATTTGCTAATTATTATTTAAACTGCAACTATTTTCCAATAGATAATGCATTTTACAAATAATGTTATTTTTGTTATTACACAAGAGCATAGCATTACTTTTTAAAGAAGGATCAGTGAGACTTCTTAATATTGCAACTATTTCTCAATGGATATTTAATTTTACAAATAATATTGTTTTTTGTTGTTGCACAAAAGCATAGCATTACTTTTTAAAGGCGATTGTTTTCTTTTAAGCATACATACCCCGTCAATTGTCATATCCTTCCAGGTTTGCAAAACTCAAAATAGTACGTAAATGTTTACCAAATCGAATGAAAATACCGGTATTTGGAGCATTCCCAATATGTACATAGGTTGAATGAAGTTATTATATGAAAATTGACCTTAATCGGTGTAATGTCTGTAACAGGCGAATCAAAATGGGAATTAACCGGACCGAAGTATAAAGCAAACAATGTAAATTAGTCGAGGAATTATCGTCGCATATATTTTCATCCCGGACATCACAGGCCACGGTAAATTCCGAAATATATCATGTCTTCATTAGCACACCAGTCCAGACACGAAACACCGAAACGCTGAAATCACTCAATGGCGAAGAATTTATGTATACGTTCATGTACATGCAACTTTCATAATCATACAAACATTCATCAGTTGCAGTCAGAAATAAACGATTTATGCACATCTACCAATAAAATTTAGATAAAGCAAATTATGGTTTATAATTTGATTTCGTTTTAATTTTATTATTATACGTAATTCTAACTTTAATATTTTGTTTGACAATGATTATCGTGTAATTGAAACTAGTCACAAAAATAAAATAAAAGTGGTATAGAAAGTTTTATATTCAATTAAAAACGTACCACGAAGTGAACGCCTCTAAGATTCAAGAATTAATATTTTGTATTTATTTAATTTTAATGAACGTAATAATTTAAATTGAGTGTGATAGAAACGCTTAACTGTCTATAATTCAAAAATTAGATGTAGATATCCATGCTTTGTATAATTTCAGAAATGTATACGCCTTTTTTTCAAAAGCATTTAATTAGAAGTTACTAACGAGTGTTTCCAATCCTTGATGAACCATAAAGTAACATTTCGAGTTTAGAAAAGCCTGGAAAATTTGCGTAGCGAAGCGAAGTGACCAAACCAAATTTTCAGGCTTTTCTAAACTCAAAATTTTACTTCATCCGCCACGCGTATAAAACACTGAAATATTTAAAAATTTAAAATATACTGCTAAAACAGTATTAAAAATATACTGCTAAAGCAGGATTAAAAATAAACTGCTAAAGAAGAAAATTTTAAATTTCACATTGAACGTTCTATAAAATCAATGAATGTCGGAAAATGTACAGCAAATTCATCGAAATATGTATACTCAAAAGAAATATTTCCTGTATTTCATGGAAAAGTATCTTCTAATTTTATATCTAGGTAGTAATAATTTTTATTGGTATGTTTTTTGTTTATATTTTGTGAAAAAATATTCCTAATTATCCGTATTTAATTGTTGTTTTATATTAGCGTTCTCCTTTATGCCAAAGATCCAAAGCGGAATTATATGTATGTATACTAAGGTCTAAAACTAAAGGCCTTTGGTTTCTAGTCGTAGAGGAAAGCTGGAAACTGCTTGGGGCAGGTTATGTCATCTTTGGAGCAGTGAATGTTTGTTAAAGGGAAATGGTATTCTTATTTGGCTTTGGTGCATCCGAAGGCTGTGTTCTCTTGCTTTTGTTAATATAAATTGCATGCATACTAATTTAACAAAATGTATGTATTCAGAGAGACAAATCGGTAATATAAACAAATAAAATTTTAAATATAACTGTAATATTGTAATTGAAAGGCTGGATGTATAGTTATATTTATATTAGAAACCTTAAGGCGATTTTTTACAATTAGACGCTCATTAAAATTAAAAGCAATTGTTTCTCTAGTATTAAGAACAAAGTCTCGATTACTAAAAATACTTTACTCGCTAGGCATTTTTACATATATTAAGTATAAATTAAGTGTTTTATGTCTGGCACATGATTTTCGACTTTAGAAGAGGAATTTGCAAGCTTTTTTAAACTTAAAATGTTACTTCATGCTAACTAAAGGGTGAAAACCGTTATTAAAGGTAATAATAATACTCTTTAATATCCGACGGAAAAATTCAAATACTACAATATTTACATAATTCTTACGAAAACTTAGATATTATGTAAGTGATTAAGTACTATTCGTTTTGCATGTAGTTATAGAGTTTTAGCTCTAAAATTATAACATCCACAGTAAATTTAATGAAAATCCGGGGTTAATTTTTGTGTAATCATTTTTTCGAAAAATCAAGTGCCGGAAAAATCAGACTTTATAACATAATTTGTACTTCAAGCGCAAATAACTTAAAAACTTAGAAATAAATAGTACATATGTATGTTTATTAAAAGAGCATAGTTTCCTCGAGTTATGATTTTTTTTAATTCAACGTCTACATAAATCATAATAAACACAATTGTGTACTTTACAGGAAGATAACTTGAAAAATAGGGAAGAGGAATATATTGTCAGATAGATTCAGATTTTTTCACTAAAAAAAAATAACTAATTACGTTAATCAAATAATACTTTTATACAGGGTGTAGATGAACAAAACAGGACATGGAATTTTCACTGTTATTTCTTTATATTGGATTATTATCCTCCCTGATTATTTTAGAGTAAATACGTAAATACATTTTTTGAAGAGTAATAATTTCCGAAAAAAATAATAAAATAAAAATGATGTTTTTTTTTTAAACATTTTTTGGCTTCTATGAAATAGATTGTTTCCAAATCTGTTAAAGCTTAAAAAAAACTCTAAGGAAACGCTTACAATTTCTAAGAATCTTAATAAATGACCCAGATTTAGAAGCGAATTAAAAAGATTTTTTAGAAATTTTTGAACTAAATCTCTCCAAAAATATTTAAGTTCTCGTTTTTAGTGGCAGCAATTTCACTTCTGGGCGATAAATATAATTTCTGTTTATCACGTATTAAATATTTACTAATTCTACATAAATTACTAAGATTTTAAAATGCTGATGGAAAATTCGGATATCTTACAATTTATCAAATAAAATGTCATAAATATTAAACTAGATTCTTATTATCTGTAGCCAGGGTTGTTAAAAAAAAAACTGACAGTTTTTTTTTACAAAACGTATTTTTTCATTGAAACGATGTTTAAACAATAAATAATTAAATTCATGTTTATAACGGGTTTAAAATATATATAAAACACGTTTCAAGTCACTTATAAAATTGAATGTTTATATACTGCCTTTCAAAAAAATCAGAACACAAAGTATTTATTGGACGATTTTAATGAAATTTACAGAATTTGATCATGTAAATGAACTGCATCGATGATCAAAAAATCAATTGTTTTGGTTACTATTTATTGGTATTTTTCCTTGATTCCACCATTATGAAGAGCTGCTGATTTTTTAATGTAATTGCTTCTAATATACAAGTAGCATCTGAGTAGTTTGACGTTTCAGTTTGTAAAACATAAAAAGATGCCCCGTGTTCGTCGGCGTGCACAATATCATCATCTAAGTGAATTTGAAAGGGGTCACATTATTGGAATGCGAGAAGCGGGTTTTTCGGTTCGTGCTATTGCTGAAAGGGTAGGCCGTAGTGTATCGGTGATCGTACGCTGCTGGTCTAGATGGTCCGAAGCTGGGGAGAATCGACGTAGACTTGGATCAGGACGTCCAAGAAGCACCACTGAGCGTGAAGATCGAGCTCTTCGTCTTACAACTTTAAGGGACAGATTTACAACGTCGCGGGCATTGGAAAATGGCTGGTTGGCTCTAAATGGCCAAAGAGTATCTATGGCTACTGTTTACAGAAGAATCCGCAGTTTTGGTATAAGATCCTGCCGTCCACAATTGTGTCTACCTCTTACTCCGCAGCATCGTCGAGCAAGACTTGATTGGTGCGGGGAAAGACAACATTGAACCCATGAATGGAATAACATTATCTTCAGCGATGAGTCTCGGTTCTGTTTATGGGCTCATGATGGTCGCAGAAGAGTGAGACGTCGACGCGGTGAACGCAGAATTTTACAATTTGCTGTTGAAAGACATACGGCTCTTACACAGGGAGTTATGGTTTGGGGGGCGATAGCATATGGTAGTCGGTCTCCTCTAGTTTTTTTAGAAGCAAGTCTTAACGCGATTCGGTATATTGACAACATTTTACGGCCAGTGTTAGTGCCCTATGTAAATGGCTTGCAGAACCCCATTTTTCAGCAAGATAATACTCGACCTCACACAGCGGCCATTACAAGACAGTTATTTGATAGTGCCGAAATCAATTTGTTACCTTGGCCATCTCGTTCTCCAGATCTATCGCCAATAGAACATGTTTGGGATATGATAGGTGTTAGAATAAGTAACTTACAGCGCCCCGCTAACACTGTAATGGAACTTAGAGGTCAAATTATCGAAGTTTGGAATGAAATACCCCAAGTCGATATTGACAGCCTGATTTCTAGCATGCCTCGACGTGTTAATGAGTGTTTGGGAAATCGTGGAGGCCCAACACATTATTCATTTTTATTCATTTGTTTTTTTGTTTTTCAAGTTGATTTTTTGATCATCGATACAGTTCGTTTACATGATCAAATTGTGTAAATTTTATTAAAATCGTGCAATAAATACTTGGTGTTCTGATTTTTTTGAAAGGCAGTATATAAATTAATTTGAAATATTGTCAAAAATGTTGTTATGCAAAACATTATTTGTAAAACTACAGGTAAGTTAATTATTATTGATATAATTTAACAATTTAAGCATAACTAAGTAATAACAACATAGCACAAACACAAAAATTACCAAATTTAAACTTCACATTAAATCAGTGTTTTATACGCCTGGCGCATAAAGTAATTAAATTTCGAGTTTAGAAAAGCCTGAAAATGTGTATTTGGGAGCTCGCTTTGCTCAGTGCTTAAATCCAAATTTTCAGGCTTTTCTAAACTCGAAATTTTACTTCATACCCTCGTTTAATACAAAATGAAAAAAATTATACGTATTACTTTTACTTTAAATAATAATAAACAAAATTTAATTATTCAGTAATAAATCACTTTCAATTATTAAAAGTAGATTATTATTTAAATAAATTTACAGACATTTGTTGTTTTTATCAAATTCCTTAATTCTAAGGAGTCTTTCCATTCCTGAATTAGGCATGAAAAAGCGTCCAAATCCAAAATTTCAGGCTTTTCTAAACTCGAAACCCTCGTTTAATACATAATGAAAAAAAATATACGTATTACTTTTACTTTAAATAATATTAAACAAAATTTGATTATTCGGTAATAAATCACTTTCAAATATCAAAAGTAGATTATTATTTAAATAAATTTACAGACATTTGTTGTATTTATCAAATTCCTTAATTCTAAGGAGTCTTTCCATTCCTGAATTAAGCATGAAAAAGCGTCCAAATCCAAAATTTCACGCTTTTCTAAACTCGAAACTTTACTTCATTGAACATTGAAATAAAGTGAAGTTTAAATGATACGTCTTAAGTTTTATATAACGTTAATAAATATTACAAATGTTTATTTTTTGTTTTGTTTGAATTGTATATAAAAGTGATTCTCTGTGTCACAAACTTTAAATCAGCAGTAGTTTTTTAAATAATGAAAATCGGGCCTATGTTTATAAACAAGATTATACACTTGTTCTGAATCACGCTGTATAATTTTACACACAGTTGTGATAAAATTGTATGTTTAATAATGTAGTTTAAAATATCATCAAAAAATTAGCTAACATTTAAACAATTTATTATACAAATCATAAAAAAGTTATTTAAAATATAGTTTAGATAATTTAAGATTATAGAAAAATGTTTTAAACATGTTTTAAACAAGACGCTTCTCTTCAATCATGTTTAAAACAAGACGCGTCTCTTTACACATGTTTAAAACACTGTTTTAAAACAAGGTGTTTTAAAGATAACAACCCTGTCTGTAGCTGTAATATTACTTCTCGGTGAAAAATTATATTTCTGTTAATTGTATCTTGAACTTTAATTAATTTTTTATAAATTAACCAGTATTTAAAGTTCTTAAGAAAAGTTTGAAATTCTTAGAAATTATCAAACACAATATCACTGAAATAACAAACATGTTTAACCTTAGTTTCCATTTTGAGTAGTTGTAATTTTTTTACTACTTCTTAAGTTAAATTCCTTCTGCGTTAATGTTCAGCGTATCCCTAGAATTTTAAAGCTTTTGAAAGAAAACTTGCAATCAACACTTTACCATTTTTGATTAATCTCGTGGAAACCATTACTTTCGTGAAAATTACCATTTTTTCGTGTCTTCGTGAAATGAGTTTACATGTTTACTTTAAAACAATTAGAGAAGATAATATTCCAATATAAAGAAATTAACATTGAAAATTCTATGTCCCGTTTTGTTCATCTACACCCTGCCAAGTAACATGCTTTCGTTAAACATTCTGACTAAATACAATTTTTTTCTTAATTCTGCACACTCTAGTATATTTCCTCTAAAATTACCCTGGAAGCAGGAAAATGGATAATTGTGGTTTTACATGTTAAATCCCCATATATACCTGATCGCATCAACACTCGGTACATATCTCTACGTAAACGCTGTAAAATTTTATATATCCATACGGCATTTGAAAAAAAAAACCTTTAAGCTACAATAAACCGTATCTACCACCATAAATAATACGAACAGTTAATCGAAATCTACATTCAATTCCACAATACGTTACGGTAAATAAACACCGACAATTAATAATCCTCTGCTATCTAAAACAATAACAAAACTACCGCTAATCAATACTAGAAAACCCATATGCGTGATGTGAGGTCAGATATTATTAAAAAAATAATAACCACGTTCGAAAAGAATTTATCCAAAGATCTAACAAACAATAAATTCCAATTAATACAACCCACCACCTTCCACAACGTATAAGTGTATGTAATAAAACAATTTATCAGATAGCAGTGACAAACAAAACTTTAAATATATTACACACTTAGAATGATTTATTATTTATTGTTGTATACTAATAATTTTGTTCCATACATTTAGATTTATCATATATTCTAATTATTGTATTGTATGCATTTAGATATTGTCGATTTAAAAGTAAAACTCGTAAAGTGTTATTAATTTCCCGTGTATTTAACAATTTCTTCTTTTAATCCGAAGATACGCGGATGGATGATTTATAATGGGCTATTATTACTCCTATATTCTTAATGATTCTGTTCCATATATATTTAGATATACAAAGTTGATATGCAAATCGCACTAAACTTAATTAGTACAGCATGGAGGTAGATATTTTAATTGATAATTAAGATAATTACAATCCAGCTGTTATTTATCGGCGATTATAAAAAAAAATGCGTTTTATTTATTGGTGATTATATAGAAAAGTGGCTTTTCTGGATCGATTTAGGGGCGAGGAGCAAACAGGATAATAAAATAAGACCTATTTTTAGACGGATTCGGAAAAACGGCTTCATTGTGTAAATGTCGATACTCGGGTGGAGGACATGAAGATGTAGGGGAAATCGATATTTTCTAATACAGTTGTATCTTGTGTGTATATCTAGAGGAGATAGGAAATAGGAAGGTTTAGACGGGGTTTTGTTGAGATTTTGATGGACTTAAATAGAGAATGTTTTTTCTTCCGCAGAGATAAAAATCCTGGTGAAAGAAATATTTCTACATTAAAAAAAAAAAAAAATTATTAAATTTGGTTTGTTTAAAGGTAATAGTAATATTATTATTATTATCAGGGCCTCAGAAGACGCATTAAGTAGAGGGGGAAATTTTTCTAAATTCAAATCAAATTTTAATTTATAGGAGTAATCGATATTTTAAACTTCACTTTAAATCAGTGTTTTATACGCGTGGCGCATGAAGAAAAACTTCGAGTTTAGAAAAGCCTAAAAACTTGGAGTTGCAGAGGCGCGGCTCGCTTTGCTAGCGCGCTCCTGCAAATCCAAATTTTCAGGCATTTCTAAACTCGAAATGTTACTTCATGCTTAATCTGGGAGTGGAAACCCTCGTTCTAGAAAAAAATGATGATATTAATATTTCATGTATTCAATAACTTTTATCTGTAAAACAACGTTATCGTGATTTGCAGGAAAATGATAGATAAACCAGTTTTGAATCACAAATTTACCAGTAATAAAGTATATGTATGGAAGCTCAAAGTTGACAAATATGCAGATATACAAAATGTAACCTGTAAAAACCTTTTTAACATTAAATAATTAATAGAAATGTTCATGTACTGCATTAACACATTGTTTTTATTTAAGAAAAACAAAATCAGTCTATTAGACATAAAGTTGCAAAAGCTCAAATATTTTGATATTTTTGAAATTATTTAACTATTAAAGTTACTATGATGTACACATCCCCATTTGTGTTACTAAAATAAAATTATAAAGATAGCAGAAATAAAATTAATTCTTATTTAAATCCCACATCTCAAGATATTTTTTATATATTTTCCATTTCCTTTGAGACACAATATGCAAGCATGTATACCAAGAATTATCATTATTGAAAATAACCCGAACATCTTTTGATTATCGCCATCTTCGTTACGGCGCAGCGTTCTTTGATCTCGGCATTCTGTTACATGTCAACAAAATCTTCACGTACTCTGTCTGTATTTTAAGCCCTTTCATCTCGGACTTTTTTTTGTACATCGCACGCACACACAGGAGCTAATGAGTCCGAGAGACAAGTTAAATTTCTGCCTTTGCTCTCTCATTATAAAAGATATTTATACGCTTGCACATAAAGACAGGCTGTATTAAAAGGAATAGAGGAAATTAATTGGGTGAATAATTAGCAAATAGAAATATACGAATGGAACTAATTGAAAATGATGAATTCGGTTAATGGAGTTTGTTGATTGCATGTTTCGTTTAATTTTGGTATATTTACTTGGTTTTGTTTGTTGTTTAAACAGTTGTTGATAATTAATTGCTATTTATATTAGTAAATTAATGTGTACATTCATGGAAATGTAAGTACTTTGATATGTTTAATCAGGCATTGCTAACAGGAAGTTTTTATTTTAGGTATGCATATCCCAATTATGTGCAGTAAATTTGCAGCTATTCGTTGTTTTTTAAGAGGGTTTAATTTGAAGCTTTAAACGAGTGTTTTCCAATCTCAGGCAAAGCATGAAGTAAAATTTCGAGTTTCGAAAAGCCTGCAAATTTGGTTTGGTCGCTCCGCGAAGCGGAGCGGCCAAACCAAATTTTCAGGCTTTTCTAAACTCGAAATTTTATTTCATGCGGCACGAGTATATGACACTGATTTTAAGTAAATTCACTTATTCACACTATTGTAGTGTTTTTATTGTTTAATACGCGTGGCGCATGAAGTAAAAATTCGAGTTTAAAAAAACGAGACAATTTGGTTTGGTCACTCCGCTTTTTTAAACTCGAAATTTTACTTCATACTTAACCTGGGAGTAGAAAGAACTCGTTTAAAGCATAAAATTGAACTCTTTTAGAAAAAACGTATGCATATGTATACTTAAAAAAAAATCCCTGTATAAATATATTGTGTAATTATTGCAATATGTGAGAATCGCAAATAAAAAATCACATTCGTTACACAAAATTAACATAATTGTTTAACAATACAATTTTGTATAATTCGTGAGATTTCATAAGTAATCGAATGCAACACATCACGTTCAAAACGCAAAATTATTTTTTTTGTAACTGCAGCAACAAATCGTAAGACCAAACATGAAATCAAGCTGAGTCTGAATCATAATCGTACACAGAAAATGTTTCTTTTGAGTATACATATCTCAATGTAAATTTTCAAGTATTCATTGATTTGTTAAAAGCGTTCAATTTAAAGTTTCTAACGAGTGTTTCCACTCCTTCTATTTAGCATGAACTAAAATTTCGATATTATAAAAGCCTGAATCCAAATTTTCAGGCTTCAATATTTTACTCTATGCGCTACGGGTAAAAACAGTGATCTAAAGTGATGTTCAAATGTATACTACTTAAGTTTAATCTCACGTTAATAGTTTTTAAAATATTTATTGCGTCTAACCAAATCTTGCGCTTTTAAACTTCGAGCAATTTTCTTTAGGATATGTAAGTATAGTAAACAGAACTTAACAGTATATTTTGAATTTCGTATTAAAACAGTTTTATACGCGTGGCATATTAAGTAAAATTTCGAGTTTAGAATAGCCTGAAGTTTTGGATTGGTCGCTCCGCTTCGTTACGCGACCAATCCAAATTTTCAGGCTTTTATAAACTCGAAATTTTACTTCATGCTAAATTAATTAGTGGAAACACTTATCAGAAGTGTCAATGTATTTCAAAATTAAAACGAACGTTTTCATGAAATTACAGCTCGTTAAAAAAGTTTTGAAAATATTTTTCTGAGAAACTATATTCACTGTTTGTTTTGAGTTATGTGAAGTAATCAATCACTAATAAACACGGTTTGATTTCCTTTCTTCACGAATTTATTTTTCACTGTTAGATGTACATTTCGAGTACCATGTACTTAATTTAAATAACTGAATCTCTTGAAACTAATTACATGTGTTTGTAGTTACTAATAAACTATTCGACTGTATTTAACAATAAAATTGTACATATTACAGTAGATTTCATTTTAAAAGAATGTTCATTTCTAAAGCACGATGCTCTGCTTATGATATCTGCAGCATTTCATCTCGACGATGCCGCGTTACTGAATATATATTTCGAATTAAATTAGATACTGCATCAGTGTCATTTGTTCCTGTTGTCTACTTTCCTCCTCCAGATGTCATTGATGAATAATGCCACCGCACAAAAGGCCCTCCATTGCATAATTTCGATCTCAGATATTTGTTTTATTAATCAAACCGCGAGAGGCTGGCGTTTTAGTTTCATTAATAAATTGTTCGTTCTGGCATTATCAGAAAGGACGTGATACCTAACACGTATAGAATATATAATAGCATACGAGGTCTGTTCAGATACTAACAAGGAGATTTCCGTAAATTAATAAATATAGAAATAAAAAACCGAACTTTATTTTTTTCAACTTTTTTATTTATTTTACAGATTATTGGTCCTTGTCCCCTTTGAAGTACTCCCCTACCCTATTCACACACTTTTCCATTTCGCGAAGCAGTCTTGGATAGCTTTATTTGAGATGGCCTGTAAGATCTGTGATGAATTTGCTTCGATGTCCTCAATACTCTAAAAACGGCGTCCTTTCAGTACTGATTTTATTTGCGGAAATAAGAAAAACTTACATGGAGCCAGGTCTGGCGAATAAGGAGGATGCTTCTTTACACGAAATTCACAAATTAACTAAGCTGAGTGTGCAGGTACGTTATCGTGTTGCAAGAACCATGAGTTGTCTTGCAACAACTTTGATCTCTTTTTGTAGGTTTTTTCACGCAACAGTCGCAAAACGCCTTGTTAGTACACACGGTTCACTATTTCACCTTGAGGCAAGAATTCAAAATACACAATTCCATAAACAGTGAGCATCACTTTGACATTGGATCAATCCACACTAATGATTGAACTTTTGTCTTTGTCGTAGCCGTAAACCCAGCTTTCGTCTCTCGTTATGATTCTTTGCATGAATGTCTCATCATCATTGGATTGTTCAAGGATTTGCCGACAAACGTCCACTCGATGTTCTTTCTGCTGTTCGCTCATCAAACTAGGGACAAATTTTGCTACGCGTGTTTCATTTTTCAATCGAAATTGCATGGCATGACCCGGTTGAGATGCTAACCTCTTCTGCAAGTTCTCTGACAGTCAAACTGATCGAGGATCTTGAATTTGACTGATGACCACTTTTAAATCGTAAAAACCAGTCGTACCATTGCATACGACCCAAAGCATTATATCTGAAAGCTTATTTCAAAAGATTAAACGTCTATGTGAACGTTTTCCCCAGTTTCACGCAAAACTGTGTATTGCATCGTTGCTCCAGAAACTCGTACATTTCAAAAATCTCCACTAACACGTATACACGTTGCACTGAAATAAGAATATCACGAAACGCTTACAAAGTAATATCATTAAATAACTCCGTTGGCGCGTAATTCAAAATGTTCGGTTGTTAATTGAACAGGCCTCGTATTAGTATATTAAAGGTTACATTTTAATTGAAGATATTGTTTTTTCTTTAAATACTGCTTCTTATGTGGTAGAGTGTCCAGTCATAAAGAAAAAACCTTTATTGGCATCAAGCATTACATATTTACTAGCTACAACTAATTGCTACCCCCTCTCTTCCTCCTGTTTTCCTTCTCTTCCCCCAACTTCTCCAGCTTCCCTACCCCGGCCCCATCCAGTCTCTTCTATTCCCTCTTACTCCCACCCATTTCTCCTTCACCCCCTCTCAATCCTCCGCCAAATGACTTGTAACGTTCCGTTTTTATTTTTTCGTTTAAATTATTTAAAGGCCAAAGTATTGCTACGACTCTGATTTAAAATTAGGAATATTGTGTTTTCGCGATATCGAGAGCGCGCAGGTTTTTTTGTCCTGGTGGAGGACATGAGGGTTTTTTTTGGGGAGAGAGGATCGGGCGGGCGAGCTGAGCGAACGTGTGTGCCAGGTAAAGCGATTTGACTTTATTATTCCACTTTGATGAGAAAGATTCATTATTAGCGATCGCTCAACTTATTGAATTTATGAATGAAATTGCGCTGAGTGCGCTATTTGACTAGATTTATCAAGAGCGCCGGCGGATGACACACACGGCGCTCAGCCGCACGGTTTGTGGTGAATGTCCGAGTTTTTTTTTGTTGCATGTGCAGTTGTTATGTTGAGCTAGCTGTCTGTACGATACATGTACCTTTTCATGCGCTTCGCGTAAAGATCGCGAAACTGTGACGCAGTAGCCACTTAGGGCCTCATAAGTAAATTGATACTGCCTTTAACTTACACCGTAGCACATCCGATAAACCCAACCTTACGGATCCAAAAGGGGCCGTCGGCGTCCAAGAGAAGGACGGAAGCTAGGCCGGAAGTAAACCTCCAGGAAATTTTCGACGTGTCTGCTAGTTGCCTAAATCGCTGAAAACCTGAACACCAGCCTCCCAAAACTATCATCAGCCTGGAGGGCACTGCATACTAATGCCGCATGCCGATTTCGCTTACCGCTTACCGCTTGCTACTGTGGGTTGAAGCAGTTCAGGGGCGCAGGAGAACCCTAATCTGGTGAGGCAACGCTTTCTTATTTCCGACGGACGGGCCAATGACTCTCCGAAGTCTACGTTGCAAGGCGTATCAAATCATTCATTTTTATGATTATTGGGTGGCTAGCTATTTGTGAATTATTTCCCTAAACACTAATTTAACCTATTTCATACTTCCATTCGTTTTTGTTTTTTTAATTTATTATTGAATCTAAAAGCAATATATAGAATTGTTAAAGTTTCCTGTTAGCTTCGTTAACTAACTGGACCAAACTACTAATTAACAGTAACCCCTTTCTGCCACTTGGTGGCTGGCGCCCAATTGATGCTGAAGTAAGAAAATAAACGAACTACGACCCAGCGCCGCAATAAGTTAACCTAGCCGTGAGCAATTGTGAAGGCGAACGTCACAGACTCCACGTATCCTTCCCCCCGCTCACACATTACACACTTCCCATACTCTTTCTTTATCCACACCTTCCTTTCTCTCTCCCCTGACCCACACCTCGCCATCGCCAGCATCACCCTTTCCTCCCTACTCTATCCCCCCTCTACCAAATACCTCAGCATTCTCCCATGCACCTGCCACCTCCGGTACCTATCGTTGTATTCACTCCTTTCTATACACCCCTGCCTTTCCTGTGCGTCCATCTTCTTCTGCTTCCCCTTCTCCTTCTCCACCTTTACCTCATTCCCTAGCCATTCCATCACCTTCGTCTTCGACCAACCCGCCCTCTAATACATTCTCCTTCTCTCGCTCCTCCATCTACCCTCTCTCCCACTCATGCACGTCACCCATACCGTCTTCACTAATCTCTCTTCCTCCAGATCCTATAACTTCATCTCATACCTCGCCATTCTCACCATTTCCTCACACTCTAGTTTCTCTCTATTTGTCTCTTGAAGCACTATGAATCCGGGTGTTGACCTTTCTACCTCACATGCTCCTCATACCCTCCCTTCCTTTATTTCTTGACCTCATCCATTTCGTTTTTCCTACATTCACACTCAACCCCCTTTTATCCATAAACCTCTTCACCCTTTTCAACAAATCTGTCACCCCTTCCCACTCTCTTGCCACGAGCACCATATCATCCGCATATACCAACATCCACACCTTACTTTTACTAATCATCGATCACCTTCTCCACTTTTCCTGCCAGAGTAAAGACTTGCTCCCTCGTCCCTCTACCCCTCCTTAAACCACCCTGCGTATCCGTCAGCAACCCCTTTTCCTCCACCTTTTCCTCCAGTCGATTCTTCACCACCATCTTGTATCCAGTACTCATTATCGTTATCCCCCTATAACTATCCGCATCCTTCTCATCCCCTCCTTTGTGTACCGGGCATATCCTCCCCACCCTCCATGCTGCCGGCAGGTTCACTCTTCCCCTATACATCTGGTTTAGTAGCTCCCTGAATTTCTTCTTCCCCCCTTCCACAATCTCCTTCTACATCTCTGCCTTCAGCCCATCTGCCCTGCTGCCTTTCCTCCCTTTAACTTCTTGAACACTCTATTCAATAATTCATTAATACAAACTTTTACTACAAATAGTCCAATACAAAGTAGTTTTACATTTATTGTTGCACAAATAAAATCGAAAACAAATATTCATACAGTGCGATTCGTTACACTATCTGCAACAAATTTGTCTTAGAAGACAAAATAAAAAATTTATTAAAACTACTTCTCGAGCTAATACCCTGACGGACATTGGGTCATACAAGTGTTTGCTGTTCCATACTATTATGTATTAGCTCGGAAAGTAGTTTTTAGTCTTTTGAAGTATTCTAAAACCAAGTATTGGCAATTTCATTCATACTTAAGTAGAAATTTCCATAATTTTTCATTTATTTTATACCTTTTGAGAAACTCTGATTATCTGCCTTTATAATATATTACGTGGATGACTAAGTGTACCGTAGATTTTTGTTTATTTTAACGACGCGACTCGAGAAATGTGACGTTAGCAAGAACTTTCGATGACATATTTAACATAGACACAATTCTTTTCAACCCGACTTACTACATAAAATTCATTAGTAGTCACTAAACATTTAAGACCTTACTAAATAATGTTAGTATATGACCAATTTTTTTTATTTATTCGTGCAATAATTATTATTTATTATTTTTGATAATAATTTACGGGGCATCAATTAAAGGTAAAAGTTAACCTTTAATTGCAAATATCGTATTTTTAAACACTGCGTTTTGTGGCAAAGAGCCTATTTATTGATTCATATTAATTCACTTTTTGTCATAGCACTGTCAGTTTTATTGCTATATTGTAGTGAGTACATCGATGGCTTAGGGTACAAATGTGTTAAGTGCAGTTTTTGGCTAAAATAGGTTACGTGTGCCATCTCATACATTAAGTTCAGATGCATAAGATGGCACACTCAACTCATTTTAGCTAAAAACTGCACTTAACACATTTGTGCGCCAAGCCATCGATATATACTTTTGAAAAACGTTTTAGCTAAAAGTTTTACAGATTTAAAAATGGAATAATTTTTGTAGTAACTTTAGCTTTTAACCCATTAATGGCCGAGCTAACTCAAATAGTTAATTTTAGGTAACATTCTGGAATATTTTTATGATTTCTATAAATATCATATTGTATTACATACTCATATTGTTTTTTTTGTAATATACATAATGTATACGCTGCTAATTTACAGGCATTAATCGATGTTATGAAAGCATTTAATTTGAACTTTCAAACGAGTGTTTCTATCTACTCCCAGATTAAGCATGAAGTAAAATTTCGAGTTTAGAAAAACCTGAACGTTTGCGTCCAAATCCAAATTCAGTCTTTTCTCAACTCAAAATTTTACTTCATGCGCCATGCCTATAAAACACTGAAATATTGTGAAGTTAGAAATACACTGAAAAATACTTTTTTAAAATGTGTAAAAATTGAAATACATATTTAAATAACAAAATATTACATATTTCTTCACACAATCTCAAGTCAGGTCAAATGATACATGTGCCAAATTACCTTATTTCGTAATTTAATGACCACAAAATTAATAATGTTTCGTTATTACATCAATCGCGCCTAATAGGTTAAACTTTAACAATATGTATAACAGTTATGGAGTTAATAAATGACAACATGGATAACATTCAGACTCTCTAAAGTAAAACAAGAATCTCTTCGTCAGGTTTGGGCAAATTTAAATAATGTTTTATTATTATTTCATGCCGGAGAAAGTACCATGATAGACAAGATATTTTTAAGGGTATATTATCAAATATAATTATTAATTCATTAGAAATAAGCGTTTGAAGGTTTGTATATTTACCTAGACAATATATTTTTTAATGCCCGGTTTTGCAAACGTCGGTTAAATTTAATTCAAAGATTAAATTTATATATCTATTAGAATAGACACTTTCCATGTCATTATCGTCACAAAATAATCAGTTTAGATTTGTTGGCATGTATTTAACTATTACTAGATTTCATTCGATGAATAACTATTTGTATATTTAACTGACGTTGGTGAAACCCGGCATAATACTTTTACATATTTTCTAGCACGATTCTGACAGATTGCATTATTTTATTGAACGATTGGTATGTGGAATACTATCACATCAAAATTATTGATAACCTTTCAATTTATCCAATTTTGATGAACATGTGCCGCAAATCTAAACGCATTCCGGAATTCTGTACTCACATGTCATCGGAATAATAATAGAGAATGGGCTTAATTAGAGCTGAATGAGCCGTAATTGCATCCGAAAAAGAGAAGTGTCGGGGAATCCGGGACTTTATCGGATTGCGTTTGACAGGTTTGATGGGGCGAGGCCGTTTCGTTTCGCGATTCCGGCTTGATTTACAGCTTTATTAGTATAACACCCGATGGCAGAAAAAAATGCTTTGGATTTTATTGCCCATTTATATAAAAAAAATAAAATAAGGAGGGAACGAAGGGCCGCGGTTTTCGTTCAGCCTCGATAAATTATTCCGCCGGAATCGATTCGGGTGTAAGTTTTAATGTGAACACGAACAAAGTACAAAGTACTCGTAATTTGTACCTGAGGGATTGCGCCAGAGATTCTAACTGCTACACCGTTTCAGTGGTGGTAACTTCTCTGAACGACTTATCACATTAAATAAAGCAAAAAACACACAGAATTTAACAAGCGTGTAAATAAGTTATATGGAGTAATATTCACTATTCTGCAGGAATTGAGGATTATTACTAATTGCAATATATAAATTCGCGTTAAATTTATTGAAATCTAATTGTGGTAGGAATTTCTATATATTTTAGGAGAAAACTAAATATAAATTTGTTTAGTCCAGCGTTTCCTAAACTGTAAGTCGTGACCCACTGGTGTGTCGTGACTTGTATTGTGAGTAGTTTTGACAATTTAAGCTTGTCATTATTGTCATTGTTGATTAAGATTGTATTTGTATCAGGGTTGTTAAATAAAATGTTATTTTTCTTTAATTTAAAACAAACAGTTTTTTTTACAAAACGTGTTTTTTTTAACTGAAACAGTGTTTAACATTAACAATTAAAAACATGCTTAAAACATGACTAAAACGTGTTTAAAACATATCCAGCCTTAATATTAGACGTTAGCACACAGTTCATAAAATGATATTGGGATTTTCGGATTAATAAAACGTTTTAGTAGATTACTATTGTAAGTTTATAACCAATTATCTATTAGCCCTAGTTTACGTCTTGAACATAAGCTCAATTGTCATAACAAAATAGGGTTATTTAGTATATATATAATAATGAAATAAATCTGAAATGTATAAACCTTATCAGAATATTTTGAACTTCACTTGAAATTAGTATTTTATACGCGTGGCGCATGAAGTAAAATTTCGAGTTTAGAAAAGCCTGAAAATTTGGTTCGGCCGCGTAGCGCTACGCGCTACGCGACCAAACCAAACTTTCATGCTTTTTTAAACTCGAAATTTTACTTCATGCTCAGTCTGGGAGTCGAGACACTCGTTAGAAGTAAATTTCAATCTAATTATTTATCAGAAGAAATACATTTTCACAAAAATAAAAAAAGGTTTAATATACCTTCTAAATTACTTGATAACAATGAAATTACAACACATAAACACTAACTAATAGCTTAGTTTAACTAATTTAAGACAAAGAAAAAAGCGATTTAAACAATTTAATGTTTAAATTTAAAACATGTTATAAACGAATTTAACATTTAAAACATGTTTAAAACAAAACCGTTTAAAACACGGCGGCTGTTATTAAACATGTTTAAAACACTGTTTTAAGACACAGTGTTTTAAAAATACAACCCTAATTTGTATTCATCGAGATTTAAAGGAAAGATTTATTTTACTGTTTTTTTGTTAACGTTTCGTTTTTATACGCCGGACAGGCAGACTTAATTTTTTAATTTCGCCAGTTAATTAACGTACATCGTAAAGACAAGTGGTTATATTCATCAGTTCCTTCATACATTACAATAATCAAACTAATTACTCAAAAAGTGAAAATACATGTTTGAACTAAGTTATGTGTTTTTTGCGTGTTTTTATACAAAATGTACTGCAAAATGAATGCCACAAATTTAACTTTAATTTTTATAATGATTTTACATTAATTAATTGATGTATAGTTAATTAGTGTAGTAATTCCTTTCTTTACTTATTATAATAAGCGAAGAAAGGAATAACTAACTAAAAAAAGAATATTTATGTAAAGTTATTGAATGAAAAACACTCAGTCTCACAAGTTAAAAACTTTATTTCCGACTAGTTTCCGTTTGTTAGACCATTTTCTAAGGAAACTTAAAATTTGTGAAACAATACAAAGTGTTTTCCTTTGAATAACTTTACATAGAGTAATATGTTTTACCATGTGCCAGATGAAAAATTAATTCAAGAAATTTATTACTTGATTATATTATAAATTATAATCTCATGATCGATTAATTTTTTATAAGTTTCTAATTGAAACAAAATGTTTCTGCACTTAACAAATGTTTATTTAGTTTCCAATATTAAGACAGCTTTTTTTATCTATGTTTTTGTCATCAATGTTTCAAATTCAAACTACTTTAATTTGAGAGAATAAGCTTATGCTTCTTTTAGTTTGCAATACTTTAAACATAGTATAAACAATTACGATATTGTTCATATAAACTGCAAACAATATGTCTTAATTATTAAGACTACTAAAACAATGAATTTCCATTGTTTTAGTAGTCTTATTAATTAGGACATATAATTTGTAATTTATACGAACATTGTCGTAATTTTATATATCATGTTTAAATATTTTGATTTATTTTTTGGTCTAATTGATGTTTGATAACTTTCAATTATCACTTTTAAATGTAACTGTATGTTTTCGAGTTTACGTGAAGTGATTATTACACTAAAAAATAATGTTATTCCTTACTTCACTTTTTATTTGTATCGTTAGATGTAAATTTCGAGACACAAAGTGCTCATTATCAATAAACTTTTAAATTTAATGCGTTTTGGCATAGATAATTATAATAGTTATTTTTTGGCAATTGCTTAAAACAATTTAATCATTTAGATGTTCAAGGAATTTGAATTGCATAGTAGTAATAAATAATTTATAAGAATAAAAAACGAATTTTTAGAAATTTCTGTTGTTTATTTTGTTGAATAATTTTCAAATCGAGGCATATACAAAATTTTACATATCTATGAAAAAGTTTTTAAAAGTAAGTTTTAGTAGACGTTAAAAAACATAAATGTTTAAATTTATTAGTTTTAAATTGTGAATATTTTGTTTAATGTTGTACATTTTAATTTTTTATTAATATTAAAATACATATTAATATTTTACTGAAAATCTGTGATTGTATCTAAAACGTGTTTTTAAAATGTTAATTAATTACAATCAAATTTGAGTTTTTTAGTAATCTCGTAGAGAAATATATTTAATAGTTTAAATTTTGTTTGGATATGAAGCAAATCAAAATATGTCTAAGTCCATTTACACATGATCAATACTTTGTGAGTTATTTTCATTTGTACGCTTTTCAAGTGAGATATTCTTAATTCTATTGAGAAAATGTAATTTTAAAAAGTTTTAAGGTTATGTTTTACATACATTTTCCATTAAATTTTTAAAAAGTCTAATTAAAAAAATGTCATTTTGTTTTAAAAGATTGAACTTTATTTAACAATGTTACAATATTGACATAAATTATTCAAAGTGCACTTTGAGTAATTTGAGTCAACACTGTAATATTGTTAAGGCATGTTCGATTCCTAAAAACACATTTGCCCATAAAGACCATACTTAAATCCGCACCTAGTTTTTATAGAACTACAACCGAGAAACAATATGGAAAGACATTAAAATTAAGATTTTACTGCGTTACTTCCCTAGTAGTTAAAATATTATCAGACATACATGATATGGTAAACACAAAATCCTAATCACACAAAAAACAAACCATAAATCCTTTGACGCTTATGACAAAACCGAATAATTTATCCATTTCTGCCTTAATTAGTACGAATCCCTATTAATTATCCGTTAATGAATTATATATTAGCGGGGAGCGCTCTCGCTGTGTTTTAGCATTAAAATTTGGCTAGGGATTTATAGAGGACAAACTACCCACAGAGCAAATTTACATATTTCGGGTAAATATGGAGAGCAAATCTCTATTTTCTAGCGACTTTTTGCTTATTTGCATTCGCACCGCGAGAGAGATCACGAGAAGAATTTGTTTCAGATTTTAATTGCTGCCGGTGCCTAATTTGGCACCTTTTATAACATACATACAAAAAACACTATCATGATAATTTGTTTGAAATGTGAAGGATTTTTGTGTAGTTTCGTAGGTGGATTATTTAAATGTAAACATGTATTTTTTTGTTTGTTAATTTTCACACAAACTAAAACTTATCAAAACGTAAAAACAATACATGTGTGATACATATTATTATTGTATTATTTTAATAAATTATAAGGTGTACGTTTATCAACCCATTAAAGGCTGAGAAATTATAGAGTTAACACTAAAGTGATTTTAGGTAAAATTCTGCACATTTTTTTGTGATTTCTATGAATGACATATTCTATTACATAATGGGATTTTTTCTTTTGAATATATATAATATTGACGTTATAACTTTTCAGGCATTCTTCGATTTTATAAAAGTGTTCAATTTAAAATTCGATGGAGTGTTTCCACTCTCAGATTAAACAGGAAGTAAAATTTCGAGTTTAGAAAAGCCTGAAAATTTGTTTTAGTTGCGTAGTGCGTAGCTTCTACAGATGAAGAAATATTTCTTAGAAATATAATATAGTTCTTTACCTGAAGAAACTACTGAGTAGCGAAGCAATTGTAGTGATTTTATAACTAAGTTGAAAATCATAAATAGTTTACTATTTTCATTATATTGGGTGATAATAGATTTTCCAAAAATTAGTGCCTCAATGATCAACGAGAAATACTGTAACTTTTTAAAATTTCACACAGGAATTAAATGTAAAAAAACCTACTTTCATTAATAATCAATACATCCATTTCCTCAATTTTATTAAATTATAAAATCATAGTACAAAAAAAAAATCAGACCAGAAAGCTGTTCTAGATTTTTTCTTGTTGGCTTAATAGCTTACATGGAAATTGTGATTCCGGACATGTCCGTCAGGTTTTAGAAAAATAGCTTAATCACGTTGCATTATTGGTGAAACACGGGTGGAATAATCCATCTTTGAAATATAATTTAATCTGAACAAGATTATTTAAAATCAATTAACTCGGAATCGTCCTAGTCATCTTACTCAAACATGTGGAATACACGTCACTCGAAGAAACCGATTATCATCTCATTAATGTTACACCGTTTGGGATGGTCAATTTATCAAACGTTCGTATTTTTATTTTGTTTGGTTTAGTTAAAACAAACACGTACAGGGAATTTTCTTTTAAGTATACATATTCCGATGCATCTTACTCTATAATTGTTCAGGCTTTGGTTGTTTTTATACAAGTGTTTAATTTAAAACTTCCATCAAGTGTTTATACTTCCTGGTTGAGCATTAAGTAATATTTCGAGTTGTGAAAAGCCTGAAAATTTGGTTTGGTCGGATAGCGAAGCGGCGTACATGAAAGTACATGAAAGAACTTGATCCGTGTATACAGTACTAATAATAAAGATGCTTTGTATAGAGCAGATTATTAGGCTTCAAAGTTTATAACGTCAGAAATTTATCAGGTCCAACACTTTGAATCACATTTGAGCGATTATTTAAAGAGAAATTAAAAATGCATTCGAAATGTTTAATTATCTAGCGTAGATATACCAATAGAAATCATATTTTATACGCATTCTTAGCAATAATGTCGTATAATTTACCTTTCAATAAAACATTTGTTATTGTGTCGTTAACTAAATAATTGATTAAACTAAATAACGACTAAAAACATATTTTAATAAACATGATTATGATAATATGATTTTCTCAGTTTTGGGGATTAGTTAATAAATGTATTCCTAAATTACAGGGATTTGTGCTGGCTACATTGATATTGAAAACTAATTTTGATATACAGTTACATTGGAAACATTAAAATTGTATTTAAAAATGCAATGAAGATGTCTTACAAAGATAGGAAAATTCATAATACCCTGGAACCAATTAAAAATTTAGATTCCAATTAATTTTTGTGAATAGTTTATACATTTTTAAACCAACTTTACATCAGATTCTGTAATGTTAATAAAACTCATAATATAATAGAATCATAATTTATGTAAATAAAATACAAATAACCACCAATAAAACGTTTATATCAAATAATATTTGTTAGTAATAAACGGTAACAGATTTTAATAATTACAATTAGGGAGTTCTGCGCTTTTGTTTATTAGTAAATTTATGAGATAGCAATTTTTGTTTGAGAGTTTTCTAAACTAAATTCATAATTGGATTCTTTCCTTTTCCGATGTGTATGCGTGTTTTCCTGTTTTCTTTTAAATTATTATTAAACTCTATTACAAAACTCTACCACTTTTGACAAACAATAAATGAACGAATGGTTTAAAAAACGCAGAACGATGTTCCAAAAATGTTTAAAATAAATTTACCAACAAATTCTCTAAGTCCTTAATGAATAGGAAATCATAAGGTTTTTTTTATAACGACTATCGTTAAACTCTTGACGACGGTCTTGTTAGTTAACTAAAGGGAAATCATACGACCAATACAGTTTTATTTGACATTCTTTAGGTTCTATCATATTGTTTGATTATTGATAAAAAAATGAGAAATTCAGTTGATAAAAAGGATGACTTATTTTGACAAATAAGGAGTTATGTTCATATAAAACTGAAATAGGGAATTTTTATTTCATATAAAAGGAATTTAACTTGATACATGAAAAAAATCAAATGGAAATCCCTACAATATAAACAAAATATGCAATGATCATGGGCTTATCTAGAGCTATAGCAAACACTAAATAAGTTTGTGAATGTGAGTAGAACTTTCCTAATTTTACTCAAAATTTGTAATATGGGATTTTTATTACCTTTTTAGCACAATATGTATATGATAATTGTATGATAAGAAAGGTTGCTTAAGATATATATTTTTTTAATAAAATAATATTTTTTTTTTGTTCAATTGGCTCATTTTAACAGGCTTTAGCAAGTAATAAATTAATTTAAGAACAATGCTAAAGTGTTAACTAAACTGTAACTACGTAAGGTTTGTGGATGTAAGTAGAACGTTTCTAATTTTAAGAAAATTTAAATATAGGATTTTTAATACTTTCGAACCACAATAGAATATTTTAATTGCTTGATAATTTAATAAAAAACTGTTCTGTTGATTTGAATCAATTGATAGTTACTTTTGCTTATTTTTTTTTTAAATAAAATAATCCGTTTTATATAATTGGCACCTCGCACAGTGGGCCAAAGCATGAAAAAACCTGGTCAGAATATGAAGATGTGTAAGAATATGCTTTAAATTAGTTTCTCTAAATCTTTGGGGTCGCTGATTCAAAATGGCGAATTCAAAATGGCAGATAAATTACTCAAAAACCTGTATGTAGATAGTGAATGTTCATATTAGTCTTCTAAAACGTGTACATTTAGATTTTTGAGGTCTCAGATTATGGATTAAATGTCTAAAATTCAAAAATAAGAATGGCTGATTAAATATGGCGGACTAAATACTTAAAAATCAATGAAATTGTACAAAATTTACAACATAGAGGTTTTCTAGATTGCTGATTGCGAATTTGGTGTCGAAATTTCAAAGTCAAAATGGCGGATCCACTATGGCAGATCAAATATTTAAAAACCTGTACAGAATTAGTAAATGTCAATATTGATTTTGCAAAACGTCCACATCAAGGTTTTCGAGATCACTTATTACGAATTAATTATCAAAAACTCAAAATTCAAAGTGACGGATAAAAACTTAATAATTTATGAAAACGTACAAAATTTACAACACAGGTTTTCGAGGTCTGTGATTATGAACTTGATGCCCGCCAAGTATAACCAATATAACCAACGATACCCGTGGCATAGCATGGCTGGTAGTTTACGCGCTGCAGCGCGCTGCTCAGTAAAATCGTCATTCTAAAAAAAATAGTAGTAGTAGCAGCCAATTCTTAGTTTTTCTCTTTCAGTATAAAAATACGAAGCAGGGAAGCTATTTTTCCAAGCAGAGAAACGCGGAGAAATGTGTGTAAGCCATAATTTGTAAATATTTTACACTACGGATACAAGCTTAAAAGAAACGCGAGATTTGTGAAGATTTATTCAATATATTCGTGTGTATATCTGTTAAACTTGCCTTCAGGAGTGCAATCCATTATTGGAAGACGCGAATCGAGGCCAGGATTGCAAATTATTTGTGCATGACACTCGCAATTACAGCTTTCAAAACGACCACTTTTCACTATTTTGATTTCACTTGTCTTTGGTGGGTCATTTAAAGGAGATTGGCGACTGAAATATCATTCCAGCACTGAATCAGTGTACACTAATTTTTACATCTAATTTTATTAACTAGAAATGGGTCGGTGAACTTTTTTTTATTTTCATTTTAGGCCGGTTTTTTCATGCTTTGGCCCACTGTACCTCGTAACACGATTCAGCAAGTGGTTAATTAATACGTTTAAAAACTAAGCTAAAGTGTTAAAATTTTGCACAAAATAATATATTGCACTTGAACTTTTTTATTATATATAATTCATAAACTGCTTTATTTGTACGTTTATTTTTTTATTAAATTCAATAGTCTCTTAAAAGAATATGAAAAAGCTCGTGTAAAAAGAGTTCATTATAATGGCTCATATACCTCTTACTTCTCGGAAAAACAGTCTTTCAAAAGAGGCTTTCATAAGAGTCAAACAGTTTTGTACGTGTGATAATTAAGCTTCCTTTGCCCGTGTTATTTTAAACCTACGAGCTCTCTAATTCATCTCATTACCGGCTTCCTTTACTTTACAGGATACACAGAGATAGTTAGTATTACTTCTAATTTACGAAAAATCATTTGTAATCAGTGGCGTAGCTAGATATACAGCGTCCTAAAGCGTTTCTCCGTTGTTCAATAATAAATATTATTGAAGCTTTTTCTCTTTTATAATAGCTTTCAATTTGAAAAGTGTTTTCAATCCTAGATTAAGCCTGAAGTATAATTTCGGGTTTAGAAAAGCTTAACAAAATTTTCAGGCTTTTCTAAACTCGAAATTTTACTTCACGCACCAGGCGCATAAAACACTGATTTAACGTGAAGTTCAAAATACAATGCTTTTGCATTTTGCTTTAGCAGTATATTTTAAACTTCACAATATTTTAGTATTCTATACGCGTGGCGCATGAAGTGAAATTTCGAGTTTAGAAAAGCCTGAACATTTTGTTTAGTCGCTCCGCTTCGCTACTCGACCAAACCAAATTTTCAGGCTATTCTTAACTGGAAATTTTACTTCATGTTTAATAAAAGGAAAATTGTTGTTTCGTAAATTTCGTAAATATATATATAACATGTATCACTGTTTCTTCGGGTTTGGTCCCGCGTATTTTCTTGGCTCTGGTCCATTATATTTTTAATTCGACGTTTCGATGACGTCGCAGTCATCATCGTCAGGAATTACTATCAAAATTCCATTGCTCTAGCAACCACGAAGCCAAACAAGAAATTCACGCATCAAGTAGTACGTAAAAGTCAAACAAGTGGTTGCTAGAGCAATGGAATTTTGATAGTTATTCCTGACGATGATGACTGCGACGTCATCGAAACGTCGAATTAAAAATATAATGGACCAGAGCCAAGAAAATACGCGGGACCAAACCCAAAGAAACAGTGATACATACATATATATATATATATATATATATATATATATATAGAACAGAGACGTTCGGAAAACGGATCCTAACAGGGCATTCGACCAAAAAAGGAGGCAGGAGTTGCTATTGTAATCTACTTTATTGTTTACCAAGCTTTCGGGACTGACTTTGTCCCTTCCTCAGGGTTACACTATAACAAAACAATGAGTTTGGATTTGATACATTATCTGACTGTAAATGTGATGTTAATTGCTTACATTTGAGAATTGTGAACTAAACTGGTGTCTTCGCACCGACGGTATTTACTATGCATTGCAGTTAAAACTATTGTTTATTTTCGTGGCACGTGTGCTGAGGGCTGATGTGAGGTTAAGTTTGCGGTGAGTTGAAAAACACATATTGTTACTGCACTAACACGTTAAAAACACGTAACTGATTAATACTGGTTAAAATGGAGCATTGGTTATTGTACTAAATGTTGTTTAAAAATTGTAGAAGCCGCCGCATCATGAAGTGGTGCAGTGTTTGTGCGAACACGAGTGCGGAAATAAACACAATGGCGGATGCTGGAGCAACAGGTCCCGCCTGTCTCCCTCTCACTCTGTCACCGAGAGAGGAAGGCACGCGAGGAACAGGGCTGCCAACTTCGTTACTTTCGGGGCGCCCGAGCCGCGGGCTTTTCAAATTCGAAAAATTCGAAAAAACCCGCCACCCGCGCTTTACCCGTCGTATGCCGTGTCTATTTATTCACTGTTAAGTATTTGACTATTATTTCGTATAGGGTACACCTGACGTAGATTTAATCTGTACGATCGTGCTCGTTATCGCTTGATTAGAAAGGTTGTGAAGGAGAAAGTATTAATGTTAACAAAAATTCAACTAAAAATATAACTAAATGAAAAGTTACGAGCAGCAATCTACTAGAGAAACCGTATGCAGAAATTATACTAACGCGCCCTTCACTGTCCCACTCTGGCCGCACTATCTTACCATTTGTTTTCAGCTTCGTTTTGCAGGTTATGATCTAGCTTAAATTCTGTTTCAGGAATTTCCTTTTTTGAATATTATAAAACGTAGTGACCACGTATTACAGGGAGAACCAGAAAAATCAGGGAGGTTTCGTTATTCTATGTGATTGAATGTTACTGGAGTCTGACTTGATAAATTTGTTTTCTAACCTGAGAGGCTGAAGGATAACGGTGCCACCGGCTCAGACCGTGTCATATCTATTAGGTACGAGTAGATAGTGCTGAGCCCTTCAGTATCGGCCTTGAAGTTCATTGCTCCCTCTCCCGCCTTCTGTATGTGAAACATCTCAAGGAACAAACGACTTTTGTAAAAAGTTGACTGATCTAATATTTCAACATTGTTAAAGTCAGGTGCGTGGCCATCCCTGTTGCAGTGGATGGACAACGCACATGACTTCTTGTTGACTTTGATGTCGCTTTTATGTTGTATTATTCGTGACTTAATCCATTGAGACGTTTGACCTACATACCGAAGGGGGCACTGGGTGCACGGGACGCCGTAGACTACATTTGACATCAGAGCCGTTGGCACCGGCTCCTTCAGCTTGGTGAAAAATCTCCTAATTTGTGATAATCCGTATTTTGCAAATCTTGTGTTGTCATTTCCCAGGATCCGAGCTATCTGTGTTGTAATTATGCCTAGGTAGGGGAGCTTTCTGTAAGTGATGGTTGTAGGGGGTGGAGGGTTGGGGTCAGGTTCTATTATTGTTGAGTTTAGTAGGGGGGGAGGTAAAGGGTTATGGGTACTTAGATTTACGGTTGTCGTGGCAAATAATATTTTGTTGACTATGGGTTTAGGATATCCATTATTGAGGGCTATTGTTTTTAATTTATTCAAGTTTTTTTGTAGCAAAGTGGGATGTGAGATCTTAGTTATTCTATTTTTTAGAGCTCTTATAGTGTTGAGTTTGATTGTTGATGGGGCAAAAGAGTGGAAATTGATGTATCTGCCGGAGTTGGTGGGTTTTTGATACCAGTCTAGTATGAGTTTATTATTATTCAACCGTACAACACGTGTGTCGAGGAAGGGGATAGATCTATCCACTTCCTCCTCAAACGTGAACTGTATGTGAGGATTGTAGCTGTTGAAAATCTCACATGTCACTCCAACAAAGCCACTCGGTACGCCGAGGAGAAGGTCATCCACATATTTTTTTATAAAGGAAGGCCTGAAGGGCAGTATGGGGATAACCTTATCCAACAGCTCGTCCATAACAATCAAGGCCAACACTGGGCTAATAGGTGATCCCATGGGGGTGCCAAAAGTTTGTTTGAAAATTATACTGTTAAAGATGAAATAGTTGTTGTCACCTATGAACCGCAGTAGGTTCATGAAGTCAGGCTTGTTTAAGCTTGTGTGGGCTCTCACCCTGTCGAAGCCTGATTCCACAATACCCACAGCAAGATCCATAGGGATGTTCGTGAACAGGGAGACTACGTCCAGTGACACCACCTCGTGCCCATCAGGTAGCTGAAGGTCGTTAAATTCTTCGGCGAATTGAAAAGAGTCAATTATATTATAGTCTGTTCTTGTTGCAAAAGCCTTACTGAGAATGTTTGCTAGGTAGGATGAAAGTTTATAGGTTGGTGAATTGTTTGATGATATAATAGGTCTGAGAGGGATGTCGGGTAGTATTTAGGGGCTACTGCGTTGTGTATACATAACTGCTTATACGTTACCTCATCGATAAGAGTTTTATCTTTGAGGTTTTTTAGCATTTTGTTTAGTTTTGTTTGTATAGCAGCAGTAGGGTCCCTCTGTAAACGTTGATACGTAGATGTATCGTCGAACAGGGCTAGGGATTTATCTATGTAGTCCTGTTTGTTAAGGATTACCGTAGCTGCGCCTTTATCGGCTCGGGTTATAATTAGATCGGGGTGATCTTTTTTAAATGAAAGGATTTTGGGAATAGCATTTTCTAAGCAAGGCTTTTGCAACTTACGGACATAGCTGGTCATTAAGTGAGTGATTTGAGCTCTTCGTGTGTTCTGATGGGTGTGAGGCGATGTCTCTAGCGCGGACTCGATTTCTCCAAGTATTTTTCCCATATTGATATCCCTGTGTGTGGGGGCAAGGCAAAATTTAGGTCCTAGTGATAGGAGGGTGTTAACCTCCTGGGGAATGACAACCTCTGTGCAGTTGCGGATCCATTTGCTATTATCTGTGAAAAATTTAGTGGAACATTTCTTATTGTTTAGATTTTGGAATTTACTTCTATGTTTTAGTTTTGCTCTGTGAAACACTGCCTGAAATTTCTGCTTCATGCGGTCTAAGTAATTACTAAAAATGTTAAATGGTAAGTTAGTCCGGCAAAAGTCAACTAGGTGGGCGAGGTTAGTTTCTATATTGTTAATTTCTCTACAGATTAAATCTATTTCAACTCCTAGAGTCTGTGTCCCTAACCTTGTGTTCATTTTGATTAAGCGGTTGTTGATCCGGGTGTTGTTGGTGGTGATGTTTGCCAGGAAACCGTGTGGACGTTGTGAGATGTGCTGTGGAAGTATGTCCGATTGTCTGCAACGCAGGAGGAAATACCGTTGGTTCATTTTGATCGCCAGTTTGTTGGTGTTATCTGCCCATTGTTTCATCGCTGTGACTGTTTCGGCGCCGAAACGGTCGTTGATCATCCGATAAAACCCCATCTGTAAGTACCAGGACAAGAAGTAACGGTCGTACTACGTTAAGAACAGAGACGTTCGGAAAACGGATCCTAACAGGGCATTCGACCAAAAAAGGAGGCAGGAGTTGCTATTGTAATCTACTTTATTGTTTACCAAGCTTTCGGGACTGACTTTGTCCCTTCCTCAGGGTTACACTATAACAAAACAATGAGTTTGGATTTGATACATTATCTGACTGTAAATGTGATGTTAATTGCTTACATTTGAGAATTGTGAACTAAACTGGTGTCTTCGCACCGACGGTATTTACTATGCATTGCAGTTAAAACTATTGTTTATTTTCGTGGCACGTGTGCCACCCCATACTGCCCTTCAGGCCTTCCTTTATAAAAAAATATGTGGATGACCTTCTCCTCGGCGTACCGAGTGGCTTTGTTGGAGTGACATGTGAGATTTTCAACAGCTACAATCCTCACATACAGTTCACGTTTGAGGAGGAAGTGGATAGATCTATCCCCTTCCTCGACACACGTGTTGTACGGTTGAATAATAATAAACTCATACTAGACTGGTATCAAAAACCCACCAACTCCGGCAGATACATCAATTTCCACTCTTTTGCCCCATCAACAATCAAACTCAACACTATAAGAGCTCTAAAAAATAGAATAACTAAGATCTCACATCCCACTTTGCTACAAAAAAACTTGAATAAATTAAAAACAATAGCCCTCAATAATGGATATCCTAAACCCATAGTCAACAAAATATTATTTGCCACGACAACCGTAAATCTAAGTACCCATAACCCTTTACCTCCCCCCCTACTAAACTCAACAATAATAGAACCTGACCCCAACCCTCCACCCCCTACAACCATCACTTACAGAAAGCTCCCCTACCTAGGCATAATTACAACACAGATAGCTCGGATCCTGGGAAATGACAACACAAGATTTGCAAAATACGGATTATCACAAATTAGGAGATTTTTCACCAAGCTGAAGGAGCCGGTGCCAACGGCTCTGATGTCAAATGTAGTCTACGGCGTCCCGTGCACCCAGTGCCCCCTTCGGTATGTAGGTCAAACGTCTCAATGGATTAAGTCACGAATAATACAACATAAAAGCGACATCAAAGTCAACAAGAAGTCATGTGCGTTGTCCATCCACTGCAACAGGGATGGCCACGCACCTGACTTTAACAATGTTGAAATATTAGATCAGTCAACTTTTTACAAAAGTCGTTTGTTCCTTGAGATGTTTCACATACAGAAGGCGGGAGAGGGAGCAATGAACTTCAAGGCCGATACTGAAGGGCTCAGCACTATCTACTCGTACCTAATAGATATGACACGGTCTGAGCCGGTGGCACCGTTATCCTTCAGCCTCTCAGGTTAGAAAACAAATTTATCAAGTCAGACTCCAGTAACATTCAATCACATAGAATAACGAAACCTCCCTGATTTTTCTGGTTCTCCCTGTAATACGTGGTCACTACGTTTTATAATATTCAAAAAAGGAAATTCCTGAAACAGAATTTAAGCTAGATCATAACCTGCAAAACGAAGCTGAAAACAAATGGTAAGATAGTGCGGCCAGAGTGGGACAGTGAAGGGCGCGTTAGTATAATTTCTGCATACGGTTTCTCTAGTAGATTGCTGCTCGTAACTTTTCATTTAGTTATATTTTTAGTTGAATTTTTGTTAACATTAATACTTTCTCCTTCACAACCTTTCTAATCAAGCGATAACGAGCACGATCGTACAGATTAAATCTACGTCAGGTGTACCCTATACGAAATAATAGTCAAATACTTAACAGTGAATAAATAGACACGGCATACGACGGGTAAAGCGCGGGTGGCGGGTTTTTTCGAATTTTTCGAATTTGAAAAGCCCGCGGCTCGGGCGCCCCGAAAGTAACGAAGTTGGCAGCCCTGTTCCTCGCGTGCCTTCCTCTCTCGGTGACAGAGTGAGAGGGAGACAGGCGGGACCTGTTGCTCCAGCATCCGCCATTGTGTTTATTTCCGCACTCGTGTTCGCACAAACACTGCACCACTTCATGATGCGGCGGCTTCTACAATTTTTAAACAACATTTAGTACAATAACCAATGCTCCATTTTAACCAGTATTAATCAGTTACGTGTTTTTAACGTGTTAGTGCAGTAACAATATGTGTTTTTCAACTCACCGCAAACTTAACCTCACATCAGCCCTCAGCACACGTGCCACGAAAATAAACAATAGTTTTAACTGCAATGCATAGTAAATACCGTCGGTGCGAAGACACCAGTTTAGTTCACAATTCTCAAATGTAAGCAATTAACATCACATTTACAGTCAGATAATGTATCAAATCCAAACTCATTGTTTTGTTATAGTGTAACCCTGAGGAAGGGACAAAGTCAGTCCCGAAAGCTTGGTAAACAATAAAGTAGATTACAATAGCAACTCCTGCCTCCTTTTTTGGTCGAATGCCCTGTTAGGATCCGTTTTCCGAACGTCTCTGTTCTTAACGTAGTACGACCGTTACTTCTTGTCCTGGTATATATATATATATATATATATATATATATATATATATATATCACTTGGTGAAAACCTTCAAATGTTTTGTAATGATTATTTGCCTTATTAATAGTTTTAAAGCAGAAGTGCATATATGTATGTTAAATAATACTTAGTTGGGCATTAAACCAATGTTTAAACATTTATAGATGGTAGTCTGTCTTTGGATAGATCAATACCACTCAATATCTCCATAATAATGCCTGCATGTGTGTATTGTAAATTCGCAATCTGGCCATCAACAATTGTCCAGAATTGATAATGCAATTACAATACATGCTCAAACTAATCGCTAACCTGGACTATGCTGATCTTCTAGGCGTGGCGTATGTCATTATAATTGCATGACTAATATCTATAGTAAGATTTTAACCCATATACAAACACGCCCATCAATGGTTTGACGTAGTCACGGCAATTGGGATTAATTTGTTGATTGATTTATAGACTAGAGATTGTTATTAATTGTTTCATTGTATCAATTAATTACTTCATTCTCCTAATAAACTATGCTACAATTTTATTTCAATAAATCAGTGTTTTACCAATTGATAATATGAAGTTTCGATAACTGATCTCTAGTCGTGGCGTAATTAGCATAAACCTAAGTCAGAAAAAAGTCTGTTTTAGACCAGCAATTTAAAATAATAACAATAACTGACTCATCCTTGACCAAAACGCCCTACTAGTAAAGACGTTCTGTAAATATATACAGGAAACTTATCTTAAAATTGTACAGGGTGGTGCATTTTGGAGAGGACACATATGGAAAACTTTTTTATTTGAAAAGATATTGAAAAACCGTTTCCGCGAACCATAGTCACTTTTGCGTGTATTAATTAATGGCAAAAAAATCTATCTCTAACCGTTTCCTCTCTACAACCGGAAGTTGATAAAATGTCGTTTTTCAGAAGTTACTATAACTCATTTGTTTTTAAAGTTATAACCAAATTCCTTTACCAAAATAGCATTTTTCTTATGAGCGCATATGGAGATATGCATATCATTGAACAGCATTGCTAACACTGATTTCAATGATGTGCCACATGCATACTTTTGTCAAAAAGAAGTCATCGACAAAGTTGCCATGACAACTGGTAAACAATTTCGTTACTGAATGATGTGTGCAATTTGTTAGAAAATATGATTACTATCGCTGTGGTATATTTTTTTATAAATAAGCATTCTTGATTGACAAAAACTGCTCATTTGCTTGTCGTACATAACAAAAAATATTTTTTTCACAAAGGTACACAAGTGGCACATCGTTGAAATCAGCATAAAAAATGCTGTTCAATGATGTGGCTATCTCTATATGCGCCCATAAGGAAAAAGTGAATTTGGTGTAGGAAAACAAAAACGAAGCGTCCTGGAAATAAAACACGTACGTCATTTTAATGGGCGTAAATAGTTGCCATTAGAAAGTTTTACAGTTTGGTTAAAACTTGTAAAACAAACGAGTTACAGTAACTTCATAAAAATGACATTTTATCAACTTCCGGTTATAGAGCGGAATCGATTAAAGATAAATCAACTTTCTTTTCACAGTTGATTAAAATACGAAAAATTGACTCTGGTTCGCAAAAACGGTTTTTTAATATCTCTTCAAATAAAAAAGTTTTCCATATGTGGCACATCCAAAATGCACCACCCTGTACATATTCCGATGTATGCGCTGTAAAATTTCAGTCACTCCTTCCTTTATTTAAAAGCACTCAATTTGAAGATTCAAACGAGTGTTTCCACTCCTTGAAGCGAAGCCACGCGTATAAAACACTACTATGTTGTGAAATTATAAATATACTGCATAATCAGTACTAAAAACAATTAACAGTTAACGCAAGATTAAAATTATACTGCTAAAGAAGAGTATTTTGAATTTCATAAAATTTCAGTGATTTATACACCTGGCGCATGAAGTAACATTTCGAGTTTAGAAAAGCCTGAAAATTTGGTTTGGTCGCTTCGCTTCGCTACGCGACCAAACTTAATTTTCAGGCGTTTCTAAACTCGAAATTTTACTTCATGCTTAATCAAGGATTGGAAACACTCGTTAGTAGCTTCAAACTGAACTTATAAAGAAAATAAGGAACGTCTCAAAATGCGTACGCATCGAGGTATGTATACTTAAAAGAAACATTTCTTCTATAATTAACATATTTTAAAGTGATATTTGATTCTCAAAATCTAAGCAGATTTAATTTGTTACATCTGGAAATACGGGTCTGTCAACTTGGCCCCCCCAACTCAAAATTTTCAAATAAAAAATATTGCGCCCGAAAGGTCTTAACTTGCGCTCACTTGCGCCCAAATATTAAAACTTGCGCTGTTAAGGGTAGAAAGTTATAGCGATTTGAAAATAGGGGGGGCTAAGTTGACGCCAGCCCCCCCATCTCGGAATTTTTAACTTTTTCTTTCATAAATACATTCTATGGAACTTGCGCTGTCGATACCACCTAATTTTACAAGTTGCGCTGCAAAAATACACCTCCTATAAACGAAATAAAGGAGGGTGCCAGCCCCCCCACTTTACATTTTTTAAGTTTTATTGCATTGTACACAAAGCTTAGAAGTTGCGCTCACTTGCGCCATCGAAATTTCTTCAATATCAGTTCTCATGAAAAAGTTATGGCATATTTTATATATACTCGAATCCAGTGCGCGTATTCCCATAATCTCCATGCAACTACAGAAGAGTAATACAATAAACATACTTAACTCACAACCACTGTCCATCTTCATCGAAAAGCATACATTATACAACCAAAACAGTAATTTTCTATAATTTTTGCATATTTATTCCAGTGCCGTATCATGGTGGAAATATATATTTTTATTATTACTTAAATAATTTTATTTCCAGAACAAATAACAATAATTCGATTCAATTAATAAATATAACTTTAACAATGTATTTAAAATGCATTTCTGCTCATTAGAAAAGTTGCGCTGTTTTCCCAGTAGCGTTACAAATAATTTATTATTTAATTTAATTAAATATTTTTAAAACCAAACGTGAAAATTTAATTTTTTTAGGTGATTTTACTTAAACAATGCATAAGAAATGCATCTATGTTAATGAGAAAAGTTGCGCTGTTTTCCCAGTGGCGTCACAATTAATTTATTATTATTTAATTAAATTAAATATTTTTCACATCAAACGGAAAATTTTTAATTCTCTAAGTGATATTACTTTAACAATGCATAGGAAATGCATTTATGCTAATGAGAAAAGTTGCGCTGTTTTCCCAGTGGCGTCACAATTAATTTATTATTATTGAATTAAATTAAATGTTTTCAAAACCAAACGGAAAATTTTGAATTTTCTAAGTGATATTACTTTAACAATGCATAGAAAATGCATTTATTATAATTAGAAAAGTTGCGCTGTTTTCCCAGTGGCGTCACAATTAATTTATTATTATTGAATTAAATTAAATATTTTCAAAACCAAACGGGAAACTTTGAATTTTCTAAGTAATATTACTTTAACAATGAATAGGAAATGCATTTATGCTAATGAGAAAAGTTGCGCTGTTTTCCCAGTGGCGTCACAATTAATTTATTATTATTTAATTAAATTAAATGTTTTCAAAACCCAACAGAAAATTTTGAATTTTCTGAGTGATATTACTTTAACAGTGCATAGAAAATGCATTTATGCTAATAAGAAAAGTTGCGCTGTTTTCCCAGTGGTGTCACAATTAATTTATTATTATTGAATTAAATTAAATATTTTCAAAACAAAACGGGAAACTTTGAATTTTCTAAGTGATATTACTTTAACAATAAATAGGAAATGCAATTATGCTAATGAGAAAAGTTGCGCTGTTTTCCCAGTGGCGTCACAATTAATTTATTATTATTGAATTAAATTAAATATTTTCAAAACCAAACGGAAAATTTAGAATTTTCTAAGTGATATTACTTTAACAATGCATAGGAAATGCATTTATGCTAATGAGAAAAGTTGCGATGTTTTCCCAGTGGCGTCAGTGATCATTCCCAAAAACAGATGGTTCCCGTCGGTCACCCTACATTGTATATAGGAACATATTAACCTCTACTTCTTTTGATCTTGAACAATGATTTTTGCTTGGAAGCAAGTCATTGTATTCCTCCCATAAGCCATTATGTCTTCTGCAAAATGCTATAAAATGACCCGGTATAAAACCCACAACACCACGTAAAATAAACAGTTTGTTCTGTACATTTAGTTTAAACGGAATATTTTCTAAATGAGTTACTAAATTCAATGTTTTACTGTCCGTGTTAACGGGTTCTATGAATATGAAATTGTTTAACTGTGTTTCAAATAATAATTTATTATTACACAAACTGCAATTTTGTTTTGTTTTTGTTTTTTGTTTTCGCTCCTGGGAAAACAGCACAACTTTTCTCATTAGCATAAATGCATTTCCTATGCATTGTTAAAGTAATATCGCTTAGAAAATTCAAAATTTTCTGTTTGGTTTTGAAAATATTTAATTTAATTCAATAATAATAAATTAATTGTGACGCTACTGGGAAAACAGCGCAACTTTTCTCATTAGCATAAATGCATTTCCTATGCATTGTTAAAGTAATATCACTTAGAAAATTCAAAATTTTGTTTTTGGTTATGAAAATATTTAATTTAATTCAATAATAATAAATTAATTGTGACGCCACTGGGAAAACAGCGCAACTTTTCTCATTAGCATAAATGCATTTCCTATGCATTGTTGAAGTAAGATCACTTAGAAAATTCAAAATTTTGTGTTTGGTTATGAAAATATTTAATTTAATTCAATAATAATAAATTAATTGTGACGCCACTGGGAAAACAGCGCAACTTTTCTCATTAGCATAAATGCATTTCCTATGCATTGTTAAAGTAATATCACTTAGAAAATTCAAAATTTTCTGTTTGGTTTTGAAAATATTTAATTTAATTCAATAATAATAAATTAATTGTGACGCCACTGGGAAAACAGCGCAACTTTTTTCATTAGCATAAATGCATTTCCTATGCATTGTTAAAGTAATATCACTTAGAAAATTCAAAATTTTGTGTTTGGTTTTGAAAATATTTAATATAATTCAATAATAATAAATTAATTGTGACGCCACTGGGAAAACAGCGCAACATTTCTCATTAGCATAAATGCATTTCCTATGCATTGTTAGAGTAATAGCATTTAGAAAATTCAAAATTTTCCGATTGGTTTTGAAAATATTTAATTTAATTCAATAATAATAAATTAATTGTGACGCCACTGGGAAAACAGCGCAACTTTTCTCATTAGCATAAATGCATTTCCTATTCTTTGTTAAAGTAATATCACTTAGAAAATTTAATGTTTCACGTTTGGTTTTGAAAATATTTAATTTAATTCAAAAATAATAAATTAATTGTGACGCCACTGGGAAAACAGCGCAACTTTTCTCATTAGCATAAATGCATTTCCGATGCATTGTTAAAGTAATATCACTTAGAAAATTCAAAGTTTCCCGTTTGGTTTTGAAAATATTTAATTTACTTCAATAATAATAAATTAATTGTGACGCCACTGGGAAAACAGCGCAACTTTTCTCATTAGCATAAATGCATTTCCTATGCTTTGTTAAAGTAATATCACTTAGAAAATTCAAAATTTTCTGTTTGGTTTTGAAAATATTTAATTTAATTCAATAATAATAAATTAATTGTGACGCCACTGGGAAAACAGCGCAACTTGTCTCATTAGCATAAATGCATTTTGTATTTATTTTTAAAGTAATATCACTAAGAAAATTCAAAGTTTCTTGTTTGGTTTTGAAAATATTTAATATAATTCAATAATAATAAATTAATTGTGACGCCACTGGGAAAACAGCGCAACTTTTCTCATTAGCATAAATGCATTTTGTATTTATTTTTAAAGTAATATCACTAAGAAAATTCAAAGTTTCTTGTTTGGTTTTGAAAATATTTAATATAATTCAATAATAATAAATTAATTGTGACGCCACTGGGAAAACAGCGCAACTTTTCTCATTAGCATAAATGCATTTTTTTATGCATTGTTAAAGTAATATCACTTAGAAAATTCAAAGTTTCCCGTTTGGTTTTGAAAATATTTAATTTAATTCAATAATAATATATTAATTGTGACGCCACTGGGAAAACAGCGCAACTTTTCATATTAGCATAAATGCATTGTTAAAGTAATATCACTTAAAAAATTCAAAATTTATTGTTTGGTTTTGAAAACATTTAATTTAATTCAATAATAATAAATTTATTGTGACGCCACTGGGAAAACAGCGCAACTTTTCTCATTAGCATAAATGCATTTCCCATTCATTTTTAAAGTTATATCACTTAGAAAATTCAAAGTTTCCCGTTTGGTTTTGAAAATATTTAATTTAATTCAATAATAATAAATTAATTGTGACGCCACTGGGAAAACAGCGCAACTTTTCTTATTAGCATAAATGCATTTCCTATCCATTGTTAAAGTAATATCACTTAGAAAATTCAAAATTTTCCGTTTGGTTTTGAAAATATTTAATATAATTCAATAATAATAAATTAATTGTGACGCCACTGGGAAAACAGCGCAACTTTTCTCATTAGCATAATTGCATTTCCTTTGCATTGTTAAAGTAATATCACTTATAAAATTCAAAATTTTCTGTTTGGTTTGAAAAATATTTAATTTAATTAAATTATAATAAATTAATTGTGACGCCACTGGGAAAACAGCGCAACTTTTCTCATTGGCATAGATGCATTTCCTATGCATTGTTTAAGTAAAATCACTTAAAAGTTTAAATTTTCACGTTTGGTTTTGAAAATATTTAATTAAATTAAATAATAAATTATTTGTAACGCTACTGGGAAAACAGCGCAACTTTTCTAATCGGCAGAAATGCATTTTAAATGCATTGTTAAAGTTATATTTATTAATTGAATCGAATTATTGTTATTTGTTTTGGAAATAAAATTATTTAAGTAATAATAAAAATATATATTTCCACCATGATGCGGCACTGGAATAAATATACAAATATTATAGAAAATTACTGTTTTGGTTGTATAATGTATGCTTTTCGACGAAGATGGACAGTCGTTGTGAGTTAATTATGTTTATTGTATTACTCTTCTGTAGTTGCATGGAGATTATGGGAATACGCGTACTGGATTCGAGTATATATAAAATATGCCATAACTTTTTCATGAGAACTGATATTGAAGAAATTTCGATGGCGCAAGTGAGCGCAACTTCTAAGCTTTGTGTACAATGCAATAAAACTTAAAAAATGTAAAGTGGGGGGGGCTGGCACCCTCCTTTATTTCGTTTATAGGGGGTGTATTTTTGCAGCGCAACTTGTAAAATTAGGTGGTATCGACAGCGCAAGTTCCATAGAATGTATTTATGAAGGAAAAAGTTAAAAATTCCGAGATTGGGGGGCTGGCGTCAACTTAGCCCCCCCTATTTTCAAATCGCTATAACTTTCTACCCTTAACAGCGCAAGTTTTAATATTTGGGCGCAAGTGAGCGCAAGTTAAGACCTTTCGGGCGCAATATTTTTTATTTGAAAATTTTGAGTTGGGGGGGCCAAGTTGACAGACCCTGGAAATACTGATTAATATCTATTAAAGTTTCTAAATAGCATAAAAATTAAAGTAAGTTATTAACTGAATAGCAAATAAATTAAACTTATTAGGATACAGATGTGTGTATTTATGTACACTCAACCTTATAATTAAGATACCCAAACTACTAACTAATAACAAACCGACACATTAATTCAATTAAGAGTCAATAATGGCATATTAATTGGAACACACAACTAATTTGCATCTAAATCCGTTAATAAGGAAATCGGCCCGCAATTAGTAAAATAAATTAATTAATCACAAAACGGCAGCACCTTACTATTTCCCACACTAGATTTTAACACTAAAGAAATGCGACTGTTTTTTTGTTTAATTAATTACTGTTATGTAAATGAGGATGACGGAAAATTTCAGCGGTGATTCAACGCGGGGAAATTTATAGAGGAATTTATGGTGGAATGAAACGAGCGTGTGAACAGGATAGTTTGAAATCAGAGTTGACAGGTATTGAATGAACAAATGTCTTGTCTTTGAATATACTAGTTTTTATAAATAAAAATATATTTAATTTTGTGTTTTTATTTTAAAATTTAAAGTTGAAATAAAGTTGTTATTTACAAGTAATAACTCGTCGCGTCCCTGGGTGTGGTGTGAATGTGTCGTGGCGTCCAAATATATGTTAAATTAAATATATAAAAATCATCGTTGGTGGCGGAATGGTATAAAACCTATACCAAATAAACAAAACAAAAAAGAAAGTTAAAATGAAATGCTCTATTCCCTATTCTCAAAATTTAAGTTTAGAATTTCTAGCACATTTCGACTTCCGAGATAGAGATAGTAAATTTACCAACTTTTTCAATTGCAGGCAAGTCGGTTAATTTGTGAATAAAAACCGATTTACTGATAATACCGGTAAGACGCAATATCTTTATTGATTTATTTATTTTCATTAAGTAAAATCAAGAAGTGGTTTACAACTCACGTGACAACTAATATTACAATGAATTTCTAGCACATTTCGACTTCCTAGGTAGAGATAGTAAATTTACCAACTTTTTCAATTGCAGGTAAGTCGGTTAATTTGTGAATGGAAACCGGCTTACTGATAATACCGGAAATACGCAATATCTTTATTAATTTTCATTAAGTAAAATCAAGAAGTGGTTTACAACTCATCTGACAACGAATTCTAGAATAAATAATTACAAAATAATAACATCTCGTCAGTTTTTGTTAATTATGTCATTTTGCTTCTCAAAAGAAGGAGAAGGAACAATATTAAATATTGTTTGATTTACAGTATTGTATAAGATTTCAAATTAAAGTAATTTCTTTGCTCCCTAAATACTCTTATTGCTAATATTAGTTTATAATTATAATTTAAAATGTTTCTCTAGGTATCAATCCGTAATAAACAAAGTACACATTCAGTTCAAATATTTTCGTTTATTGTCGATTAATATCCCTCCCCGCTTAAATTTTGACTTCCAAATATTCTCATTGTGTTTTTTGTACGTTGTAAAATTGTAAATAAGAGATGGCCTGTTATTACAAATTGAAATCGACTTCGTATTTGCATCCGGAATTAAAGTTAATTGCGGCGATAACAATTTCGCATTTTTATAAGGTAATTTTCCCCTGCTTGCGCCATGAATATTAATTGCTGATAGTTATATTAAATGGTTGTGAACGGAAATTAGCGTTTTATATTGCACAAAGGCGCACGAAAGGCGTGATTATTTATTTAACGAAAGAAGTGTTAATTAGGTTTGAAAAATGTTATAAATCAGAACAGTTAGTTATTAATTTTTATTAATTAAGGGGCTAAGTGGAAAAGTGTTATAGGAGCAATTTTATTAAAAAATTGTTCAGGTACAGATATAGATGAAATGATACAATTGAATATGTGTCTCTCTCAAATGAATATACAATATGTTTTTATCACTTAACCCCATGGTGAAACATATTTTTAATATTTCTGGATATTTAATCACTTAGTTTGTTTCACTAGTGAAACATAACAAGTGTTTTAAATATCTAGAATTATAATATACAATGTTATTGATTAGACAACCACAGATTTTTCTATAAAAATTAAAATGTATCTCCAATTTACACAAATCAATCTTATGTCACTTGTACTACTTTTCTACTGAACAACTCAATTACACCTTGTATTCAGAGCTGACTGGTACTCGAGTTCAAGTACTTAAAATTTGTACTTTTAACAAAGATAAATTGTCAATATCAATAACCATGTAAATATTTTGTTTAAATTAAACACAAATAACCGGAGCGCCCTGCTTCGGTCTCATTAGATCTATTACAGGTACAATTGATTCTTCTTAATTTATAAATAACTTAAATTTTGGGTTAACAATAGAGCTGTTTTATATTATTATTAGGTCGTTAAAGTGTAAGAGAAAACAATATATTAACTTCAAAATGGGAAAGAAATTATTATCTATATAATATTAAGTTATTCAAAAGGGCCTCTAACTCTTAAGTAAAAAAAAACAGCCCTGTTAATAATAAATAAATAAGAAATTACCCCTCCGTGAAGGGGTAATTTAATGCCCGTAGCGGTGGTCACTTAAAAATTGCTTCGTGGGTACACCGTGTTGCAGGCCTGTGAAACAAACTAGGTGATCTTTAATTTAAATTATTTTATCCATACAATAAATATTTCTTTTAAATATACATGTTCTAATGTATACTTAAAAGAAATATTTTTTGTATGGATAAAATAATTTAAATTAAAGATCACCTAGTTTGTTTCACTAAGTAAGTAGACTAGGTGAAACTAAGCAAATGATTTGTAATTTAAATTATTTTCTTCATGAATTCATAAATATTGTATTGTGATGCAAATACAAATATAATGTATTCGTTTTTTGCAATTCAATTAAAATTCGTATAATTTTTAGAAACACCGTCATTACACTAACATTTCTTTGCAAACATAATGTTTAATGAAGGAATTTAACTTTGCTTGAACAGAAGAGACACTACAAAAACTCATTGCTGCTATAAATCCCACGATTCATTTCACACAACAAATATACACGTCAAGGCACGAGTCTCATAAATACAATTCCACGCTCCTTTTTTTTCTAAACAAATTCAAACCGTCCGCACGGCGAATAAAAAATGAATCCGCCAGAGTTACAATTTTTTTCAAATCCCGAAAGAAAGAAAAAGAGGAAGAAAAAAAACGTGTATTCTCTTGGTTGAGGGATGAGAGCGCGAAGCTAGTTTCCCCAGCTGTTTTGAATACCTAAGTATTCCCGCACTGTATGTAAGAGCTTAAACGTTCGAGCGGAAAGAAAAACAATGAATACCTCCGCGATTTGACTGGAATAACAGACGTAACCAAGTTTCGTAAGAAAATAACCGCAGTTCAGACAATTTAGGACTGTTAACGCTCTGTCGATATTACCGCATTATAAATTCACGCCCAACTTGAGAAGAAACCGCAAATTGATGGTGCTGGTCTGTGTGTCTACTCGTTTAACAATACTCTTTCGCGCGTGATTAACTTTTGTATGTGTGTGTGTTTGGTAATGATACCCGAATGAAATGGGGTTATGATTTGGGTTAATTATCGTTTACAACTTTTATTGCTGTATCAGCTTATTGCCACAGTTTAGGTTTGTATTCCGGTTGTTCAATTAAGGATAATTAGCATAATTTCTGTAGCGTGATCGTTGTTAATTAATTCGAATTTATAACTATCTTTAAACGGGAAAGTTTGGAAATAGATCGTTTTCCTATATAAACAATTATTTAGGAAATTTTCCACTTTGATCCAGAAACACGAATTTATCAGTAATTGAATACAGTGATTTTATTATTAAGAACAATTTAAATGTACACTTTTGTGCAGTAAAATTAAGCACACAAAATATTTTATAGTTTAAAACGGACATGATGAGTTTTTTATAATCTGTTTAATAACTAAGAGGATCGTTTTAAATTTTTCGCGCCAAAACCTACAACTCTGATTGGCGTCATTATTAGACGCAACAGCTGACATAACCTTATTTCGAAGCGTTACCGAGTTGCAAGTTTGTCTGTTTCGTAATAACCTCTTGTGCGGTGTTTCTATAGCATAGTTAAAAGTTAGTTTTGTTTATATTATTGTGATGGATTATGGACCCAGTACAAGCTCGGTGATAATATCACCTTAACCTCCAAAAAAGCATAAGAAGTTGGATTTGGGTCATTTATATCTGTCTGAAAAACAGTGCATAATAAATATGTAAATAAGCAAATGATAACAGATAACCCACATATGAAAATGACTGCTGTTGTATCAGACATTGTTGGTGCAGTAGGTGAGATATCAAATAGCATAAGAATATGCATCAAATAATAAAATGTTTAATTTTTAGGAGTTGTAAATTGCACTGTCTATCCTACCATTAACGAATATAAGAAATCCGGAGAGATTTGTAGCCCTAAACAGTTTGGAGGACATAATTACAAGTTTTGATGACGTAGTGAAGAGATCCGTGCATAGTTTCTTTTATAAAAATGAACTGCCAACTTTGAATAAAGTTTTAAAAGAAGTAAATGATCATGCACATGCCGAAGATGAGTCAATATACGTTGTATAGTTGTATGAAACAAATCAATTTTAAGTAATATAGAGACCAGAGCTAGGCAGGATTTGATTCATTCAGGATTCGAATCCTTTTAGAGGATTCAAAAGAGGCATTCGAATACTTTAGTTCAACTGGATTCGTGATCCGGATTCGTTACATTTTTTTAAGAGGATTCGTATTCGAGTCTAAATGTGGGTGATTCAAATCCTTATAATAGGATTCGTATCCTTGTAAAAGGATCCGAATATTTATAAAAGGATTCGAATATTTATAAAAGGTTTCAAATATTTATAAAAGGATTCGAATATTTATAAAAGGATTCGAATATTTATAAAAGGATTGGAATACTTACAAAAGGATTTGAATCATCATAAATAATTCAAACTAATTGTGAAGAATAACATGAAAAATGTTTTTTTGTGTGTTTTTAAATTTCTCGTTAAATCACTGCTTTTGCGCGTGGCGCATGACCAGAAAATTTGTCTCGGGTCGTTGATAACAGACTATATATCTGACTCCCTGTTACCCTGGTTATAGATGTATTTGTGTGTTTCTGAACTCCACTTCAAATCAGTGTTTTGTACCCGTAACGCATGAAGTAAAATTTCGAGTTTAGAAAACCCCGAAATTTGACTTCATGCTTAGTCTGGGAGTAATAACGCTCGTTCAAAACTTCAAAGAGAATGCTTTGATAAGAACATTAAATGATTGAAAATGTTTTTAAAGATAATAATCAAGTTTTCAAAATTTTGTTTAATATTGTTTGAAGTAAAACTGACATGGTAGCCACAATCTAAAATGTTAAATTTTTCCAAAATTTCCCTGACTGAAGATTTTTTCCCTGGCCTTTTAATATAACTTTCTTTTGTGGGAAACCCCCATTCAGTTTAATAGTTTTCATTGTTTTTGCCAATAATTAAGTTCATTTTATAAATGTTTACGTGTTTTGTAATTTGCCTGCTGATTTTGACAAATTTAATAATATCATATGGCTTTCTTGTTAGTGTTTTGGTCAATTTGAATAAATTTAATAATATTCAGTGAATTTTTTATTTACGTAAATTTCAGGCATTAGTCGATTTTATAATAAAGTTTAATTTGAAGTTTTGAACGAGTGTTTCCACTCCCAGGCTAAGCATGAAGTAAAATTTCGAGTTTAGAAAAGCCCCTTGAAAATTTGTCGAGGGTCGCGCAGCAACCCGAGACAAATTTTCGGGCTTTTCTAAACTCGAAATTTTACTTAATACGCCACGCGTACAAAACACTGATTTGAAGTGCACTTCAGAAACATACAAATACATCTTTTACCAGAGTAAGAGGGAGTCAGATATTTAGTCTGTTATCAACGATGTTCAGTGGTAATAATAAATAATTAGGTTTTAAATATTTTTGTTAAAATAACTGGTAGCGATATTTATATATAAATGGTTGCAAAAAATAATATAATCAAATTTATTCTTAAAAAATTTATATTCGTGATTCAAAAAACCAGGATTCGAATTTTCGATTCGAATCATATTTATCTCTTACGAATCCTTTATTCGAGTATTCGTGATTCGAATCAAATTAGGTGATGCGGATTCGTGATTCTAATCCTTTTTACAAGGATTCGTCTCAGCTCTGATAGAGACACATTATTATATAAATTCCATATTATATTATGAACATAAAAATATGTTCTATTTCACAAATATATGGCGAAATGCCGTATAAGCATTTTAATTAATCTGACGATATCGTACGGTGGAAAAGAAAATACTTAACCACAATTAAGAAGTACAAAATGGATATTTGATTTTATTTAAAGAGTAATTATGAAATTATTTAAAATTGCCGCCAAATTTACCTAGTCATATTTCTGGTAACTTTTTATAGTGTAAATTGGGCTTTGGCACTTACTCCTTCTAGTTTTTGAACAGACTATAGTTACGAAAATATGTATGTAAATATGTCAATTTTCTTAATGTCAAAATGCTGCGTCATTTAAACAAGGATTCAAAAATTCGAATTCTGACTAAAATAGAAGATGGCTTTTCTATTTTGATTTTGTTGTATTAAATACGAGCGTTCTTTTCAAAAGATCTTAGTTTTAGTTTTTTAAGAAAAGTGGTATTTTTAAGTTATGTTGTTTTACCATTTATTGAAACTGCTCCTAGGTAATTAACACAGACGAATTATAAAACTAGAATATTGTGATAAATAGTTATGGGACTTGTGCTTCATATTATTACACAGAGGTGTACATTTGATGAAAAATATATGCATTCAATGTACCGTGAGAATCCCTATGAATTATAATGTGACAGTGACGTTTCAAATTTAAGTCAGTTTTGAAATCTTGTTCCCACAATTATTTAAGTTTACCGTTGTAATACTAGTGTGATTCTTTCAAAATGTTTGCGTTGGAGCACATAACCTTTAATCTGGAAAACGGGCAATTGTCATATTCTGTTGGTCTTTGTGTTGAGGAATTTAGTGAAAGATTTGCGGATTTTACAGTGGATTACCATATTGTTTACAGAAATGTATTAATGTGTTGCCAAGTTCCGTGAAGTGGTCAGTGTAATCCGTAAAACTGAAAATGGCCGTCCAACAAAGAGAACAGCAAAAATCATCCAAGATGCGCATCAAAGAACGGAAGGATCCCTGACAAAATCTGTTCGTAGTCTTGCACAACAAACACATTTATCGAATCGTACTTGTCAAACAATTTTAAAGAAGGATTTGCATATGATCGCATACAAGATAAGTGCAGTTTAACAACATTTACCATCAGATTTTCGTAGAAGAACCGAGTACTGTCAGTGGTTCCTAAATCATTTAAATAATGATAAAATCCTAGATAAGAGCTTTTTCTCAGATGAGGCATGGTTCACTCTTTCGGGATTTTTTAATAGACACAGTTTGCGATTGTGGTCTGCTGAGAATCCCCACGAGTTGGTAGAGAGTCCTTTGCACCCTCAATAGGTTGGTGTATGGATGGCGATGTCACGAAGATGCTTTATTGGCCCTATACTTTTTCACGACACAGTTAATGCAGAAATATATCGCAATAATTTCAAACGGCCTTTCATTGAACAACTGGAAAACGATGAACTCTTAAACGGACATTTTCAGCAAGATAACGCTACTGCGCACATAAGTCGTAAAACAATAAGGTTCTTGCGGGAATTTTTTGACGACCGAATTGTATTTTTTCCTCCGCGTTCTCCTAATTTAATTATTATGGACTATTATGTTTTCCGTTTCCTTAAAAACACAATTTACAGACAGACATTCCATATGGTACAAGAACTTATCGATGCATTCTCGAATTTATCTGTAAATTTGAACAACATTGGACTTTGATCCAAAACTTTTGGCTTTCTTAAATTCAAAATTTTAATTAAGGAGTAGCAACACTCGTACAAATTTAGAAATAGTATAAGTTATGAATCATAGACAGCTTTCATAAATCATTTTTATTAAAACAAACAATGTAGTGGAACACAAAGCGCAGATAATGAATAATATCCATTCTAGGCGCATTAGTTTATTATGCTCTTGTAAAACGAATTTCACGCCGAAAACAAAAGCGGAATACATTCAGCCACTCGCAGAGGTCTCGCGTTTTGTGGAATAGGTCTAACTTTTCACCTAACTTTTATCGCGCCTCGTCGACATGAACGTACAATGAAAATCTGCAATAAAAGCCAATATAAACCGTTTTTATCTCGTTGTATTCAGGCAGTGCTTTCACGCCACGCTGCAATTGTATATTATCAGAAACTATTTGTTATTACGGCCGACATCGCCTGAAAGCTTCACTCGTTATAAATTCACCCGGCTAGCTTTATTTTTCGACAAACTCAATTTAGTCGAGCTTTAACTAAACATTTGAAAGGCTGGAATTAACTAATTAATATTCAGCAGCATTGTTTTATTCTTTGTCTAAGATAATTGTAATCAATTAAAATTGCAAATACCTACTTATGATCAGTGGCGTAGCTACATATGCAGCACGCGTTGGAGCAAGTTAAATCGTTGCATCCCTTATTCTGATAAAAACGTGCAATTTGAGACTTATAATCAGTGTTTCCACTCCTCAATTAAACATGAATTAAATGTTCAAGCTATTCTAAACTCGATATTTTACTTGATGTGTCAGGCGTATTAAACAATAAAATATTGTGAAGTTTAAAATATACTGCTTAAATAAAGTTCTATTCAATTAAAAACCGTATACTTATTATTTTACATTGTAAATGTGAATTATAATTGAATTGGTTGCTATGGTAAACGTTTTAAAGTTGATATCCTATTGATACATTAAGAAAATCACATTAGCGAAATATTGTCAAAATTGGGTTCAGTATTTGTACGCTTTTTTATTTAATAGAACTGTAAGTTTATAATTTATGGTTAAGTCAGCTTGATTTTCTGTTAAATCTGACATTAATTAGAACAATCTAAATGTTTATTTTCTCTAAAATAATTTTGCGCCTTCAAAATTCGAGCACCCAAAATCCAAGAGTTACAGGATCAAAAATGGTATCTTAAAATTTACTTTAAATAAGTGTTTTATACGCGTGCCGCATGAAGTAAAATTTCGAGTTTAGAATAGCCTGAAAATTTGGTTTGGTCGCGTAGCAAAGCGGAGCGACCAAACCAAATTTTCAGGCTTTTCTAAACTCGAAATTTTACCCCATGCTTAATCTGGGATTGGAAGAGTTTTATGTAACACCGAACATTATCAATATTAATTTTCATACAGAGAAGTATACATATGCATACGTTGTACATTTACCGACACTCGGTTTATTAAAAGAATTCAATCTGAATTTTTAAACGAGTGTTCTTCACTCCCAGGTTAAGCTAAAGTAAAATTTCGAGTTTAGAAATGTCTGAACATTTGGTTTGGTCGCGTAGCGCGAAGCGCGGAGCGACCAAACCAAATTTTCTAGCTTTTCGAAACTCGAAACCCAGTGTACAAAGTTATGTCATTGAGGATTAGAATTAGAGCGTTGGATTTTTCAAACGCTTACCAATAGTCTGTACGGATTCCGTTGGGATTTTCCCGCACTTATTTTGTAAATAACCATTACTATTTTAAATAAAATCGTCACAACCAACACACAAAAACTTCAGAACTGTGATAGTGAAAATGAAAATCATAGAGTTTGTGCATTTTTATTAAATTTGTAATGAAAGCCTTAAAATTAAAATGTTATTTCTACAAAAGAACTGTTCTAACGCTCTTCAATAAAGTTATGTTATTGTAATTAGTGTTTTCTTTTTAATTAACAATTTTTGTGTGCATTGCTGAATGTTGGGTTTTCCGGCGTAAAAGGCCCGTCTTTTAATACTGTAATTATGGTAATTAGTCGTTGCAAATAAATGATACCGCGCAATATTCATTACCTCTAAGGAAAGTTTCAAAGAAACATTACTGCTGAGTCGGGATTAGAACTAACGACAGCTAAATCAAGCATGGGGGGAAGTGGAGACGCAGAAACTGCGGAGGGGCTCTGCTTAATTTTGAATCAACAGCATCCCTTATTATCTCCAGCAATTCCTGTTTTTGTTTATTTGCATTTTCTCAAGTAGGAACATTTAACGGATATAGACTTTCATAACTAGTTGAACTGTTAATATACAGTTTACAGTTTTCCTAATTGGGCATCGATCCAGTAATACACAAATCCAGTTTTGAAGAGTTGTTATTCACAAAAATTTTAATATATAAAATTTAATATCCTTGATTTTGCGTAAATTTCATCTAAAATAATTGCTTTTCATTTAAAAAATATTCGATGTTCTAAAAATTGGTCCTAAATGAATTGCATTCGAAATAAAATATATTGGATCTTCTGAAGTACAGATTTCAAAGATGGAAGTAAAGCAAATAAACCACACTTATGTGTAAAGGAGGTATTGTGGTCGGCCAAAAATTGTTCCCCCATTTTTTATACGGAAATATCCGTATCCGATTCATTAATCTTTGAATTTTGTCAAACAGGTGTTTTCCACTCCTTGATTCAGCATGAAGTTAAATTTCGAGTTTAGAAAAGCCTGAAAATTTGGTTTGGTCGTGTAGCGCGTAGCGCTACGCGACCAAACCAAATTTTCAGGCTTTTATAAACACGAAATTTTACTTTATGCGCCATTCGTGTAAAACACCGATTTAATGTAAATCTAACAAACCCACACTCTAAACTTAATTTAAATTACATCTGTACTAAAAATTAAATATGTACATAAAAATAATACATTACATTTAAAAGACATTTTTGTATTTTGTTATTGCATTAAATTAATTAACAAATATTTCGGTTTACCGGTATTCCAATCCCTATTTATTTCTCAACAAAAATTACATTTTAATAATGGAAAAACTTATCAATGCATAAGTGATAAGTTGTCATCTTTATTTAACACCTCCGTCATAATTAAAAATATATCAGCATTCCGTCACACATTTTTATAACTAAAGTATATCTAATTTAACTCGAACATATTTTTGTATTAATCCCAAATAAAAGACACATTTAATTGAATTTAATAGTCAAATTAGCAAAAGATAAGTATCCAAATGCATCGAATACCTATCATTAGAGTAATTCAATATCCTAACTATAGTTCACTGCTATTTTACGACGCCATTTAACAACATTATGAGTCCATAATAAAATTAATAAGCCGTTTACAGTTATCGCGCAGATTTTATCTCCGCAGATCGCGTATTATTGCTCACGACACGAAAGAGAGATAGAAGATTTACCAAACAACAACTTCGTATATACCCACATATACCCAACATATCTTTAATCTCAAGAAAGAGAGATGCGAGATATCTTTTATAAAAAATATTCAACATCTTTAGGAGATGCAGGTTATCCAACAAGATTTTTTATAAACATCCTCAAGTCCAACATATTTCCTATTCCACGAAAAGAGATGAACGATATCAGAGAACAATTTAGACATGCGTACGTCGTCATGAGGTATATTATTTTAATCTGTCCTTCCTGTGAGTTTGTGTACATACATGTTTGTAATTAATTTTATTTTTATAATGCGTGGATATTATAAGTTTAATTAAGGTAATTTTGGAGATAAGCACTTTCACAATTAAAACAATTAGGGGAAATAATGTAGAAAAATTTGATGGTTATCTGAATGTGGAGCACATGTGTGTGTATGTGTCGGGTGTATTGCGTTTTTTAATGATGGCGGAAAATGGTAATTACCGCCACGGATTAAATTACTTCGTGGTACGTTGGTGGTGTGAATTAGTCAAATGAACTACATGGAATCATAAAAACTAGTATTTAATAAGTTTAGTAGAGGACTTTTTATTATTATTATCATCAAGCTTTAAAAAATACTGGTAATGTTGATGTTTTCAAACCTATTGCACAATTTTGGTTCTAACAAAATGTAAAATACAAAAATTGTGGAATTATTAGCTAGAATTCCTTCATTTGTGAATGTTCCTTTTTCAAAGCTGCCATTACAATGCTTGTTTTTAAATTTGATCATGGAACGTTATCAATGAGTTATTTTATTCCAATCTTCAAAACTCCTCCTTAAAAATCGTAAGTATTACAAGAAACACGCAGAGAATTTTTGTTATTATTATTTGGCATACATTCGCTTGGCTACCCCACCAAACCAAATTTTCAGGCTTTTCTAAACTTGAAATTTTACTTCATGCTTAACCTGGGAGTGGAAACACTCGTTAGAAGTTTGAAATTGAACTATAAAAATAAATGCCTCACCATTTACATTCATTAGGATATGTTTACTTGAAAGAAAAGTATTTTCTACAAAATGAACTTGCTTCAATCAATTTCAAAGCTATTAACGAAGACAAGTCTATTCAGATACCACAAATTGTAGGTGATAAAGGGAGATCCAATATTTTGTAAACCGAGTTTCGACTAAGTCGACCTGGAGCATATTATAAAACAAAATCAACGTACAATAAGCAGTAAATATTGTAAAAAAATATGTCGCTTATATTCAAAAATACTCGCTAATTTAGAAGATATACATATTTATAAGATAATAAATTAATGCAAACTATTGGCAAACTCAATTTTTCTTTATGTTAAACTGTACTGTCACCGGCGGTATGTCACTCTCTCTCTCTCTCTCTCTCTCTCTCTCTCTCTCTCTCTCTCTCTCTCTCTCTCTCTCTCTCTCTCTCTCTCTCTCTCTCTCTCTCTCTCTCTCTCTCTCTCTCTCAGGTATCATATTATTCGCACCTACTAATGACTTAATCCCTTTACGTATAAATAACATCCCTTCGTTTTCACTCGCCCCAGTTCTGTGTACTTGTTTCAACGACATACTTCAATATTCCTGTAAATTTTCTGTTTATTTTAATAATTTTTTTGTATTGAAAGTCTAAAACATAGTTAACTGATAAGGGATAAATTTCGAAAGGCGTCTATAGATGGCTTAAGACTTTTTCTTTATTATATTCTAAGATTGTTTCAATTAATAATTATTCCTTGTAATTTTTTCAATTTGTTTCACTTTCCTGTTGGTTCATTTAGTTTGGTGAGAGAATAATTTGACCTGATGATGCATTTTGCATATAAATTATGCATAGAACAGTAAATCTATCGTGTTACTCAAATATTCATTGTATAATTCAATATCTGTCGGAGTATTAGCTCGAGAAGTAGTTGTTTTAGTGAATATTTGGAGACTTGCCTCAATAAGACTAAATTTTTGCAGAAAGTCGATTTTAATTTTAATTCGTTTTTATATTTTATTTTAATAAATTAATATTAGTTCCATTATTTTTGGTAAATTATCTGGTTATATCTTGAATTATAACTGTTCAGTCCCAATTTTAAATTAATTATTCATAATTTAATGTTGTTTAATCCCCATTTGTTAATGTTTAAACTAAAGGATATGTTGAAAACCTGATTAGAAATTGTTTATTCTCAATTTGATATTGATTAGATCCAATTTACAGTTAAAAAGGTATACAATTATTATTACCTACCATTAATTTTTCGTAAATACAAAGGGCTACCATAAAGACTCTCTATCTGACTTAATCCCGCAAAGTAATGATACAATGGGCTTTTATTCATGTTCATTTTTATTTATAAAATAAACATTTGTTTTAACAATACAAGTCACATAATATAAAAATCTCTTTAGTTGATGTCCTACTCTCAGAATTTTATGTATTTGCTCTAAATTGATTATATTTTAATAATAAATAAAGTCTATAATAAAACAGTAAGTGAATCCTTTTTATGACCATCTTATTAAAAATTAAGTACCACCATAAACTTCAACAACTTATCGGAAACCTGTAGTGTTTATATATTTTAAATCACTTAATTATATTTAATGGGGCATTTTTGTTATAAAAAAATAATAATTAACAAGATATGCACTTTTTATGTGTGTAAAAGAATTGGAGTGGGCCTTGTTTTGTATAGTATAGTAGTAGTAAAGGAAATCTAGGAAACGGAATCAGAGTACCTGGGCCTTGCGCGGCCCGGAAGAAAATAAGATCCGCTGAAAGCGAGGAAATCCGGAAACGTCTCTGGCGAATAAAAAGCTTTCGGTTTGCTCACCTCGCGAGGCACATAAAGCAGATTGGTAAGGGCATTGCGCGACTTCTGGGGGGTGAGGATATGACTGCGGGACAAACGCTACGTCTTCCTGATTTAAGGACATTGTCTCCAGACGACTCACCTAGTTCACTCTTTTTTCTAGTTTTCCATTAAAATGAATAACGAAGCTAGGTTTCAATAATTAAAGCAATAATATTAGTGTACTATTTAGAGCATATAAAATAATGTATTTGTAATTGTTTTAATACCTGCTATTAGAAGTAAAATAGATAACTAAGTGAGAAATTAATTAAACAAATAGATAACTAAGTGTTGAACATCAAAGGGTATTTCAAGATTTACATAGCGGGCATTGGCCGACTTCTGCGATACACTCTTCGCCATATGACCACAAAACATGTGTGTGTACACGTAGTAATGCGTGTTTGCGCCCTCTCACTCACTCTCCAGTTCTTTCCACTCTCGGATCTTGGATAATCTTCGCTGGATGCTGATCTTGGATGTGAGTGACCTGACGACCCGACGACCTGACCTAGGTCGGAGCTGCGAACCTGAACCTGTCCGATGTCCACATCCTCACATATACTGCCCACTACCCACATACGTGTGTACTCATATTCGTACTCAAACACATAGCCACGCGAAATTCTCTCGCTTGCCGGTTACATGCCCGCAAACAAATCATCCATACCTGAGATAAATAAATTTCACGAGATTTATGATATTGCGTTTATTTATGGCAAATGTCGCCAGTTTGTAAGATAAGTATTATATGCATGTTCTTAGGGATATTTCTCGAATCAGAGACGACCATCTGTCTTTTTTAAATTGTTTTATGGAAAGACTGTTTATACTATTAATAGCTGATAGATCACAACTTACAAAGACATTAAGTAAAATATAATTTTTCATTTTTCTTTATCGTTTTATTAGTTAATTAAATGAAGCTCTTGTTTCGTTTAGCCAACCACGAAAATATGCTATCCTAAATTTTAAACAGAAAGGTTTACAAAATTAAAACTAGTTATGAAATAATTTTAATAGGTAATGCAGGAATTTATAAAGAGATATGTTTTTGGAATAGGAAAATATTTAGCGCAGTATTTTTTAGACATTTTTGAAGAAGTATTAATTGAGATACAGGGAATTTTAGACATTTTTGAAGAAGTATTAATTGAGATACAGGGAATTTTAGACATTTTTGAAGAAGTATTAATTGAGATACAGGGAATTTTACTTTTAAGTGTACATATTCATTGCATTTTTTTTAACGCATTCAATTTGAAGTTTCGAATGAGTGGTTCTACTCCTTCATTAAGCATAAGGTAAAATTTCGAGTTTAGGGAAGCCTGAAAATTGGGTTTGGTCGCGTAGCGAAGCGACCAAATTAAACTTTTAGGCTTTTCTAAACTTGAAATTTTACTTCATGCGCCTTGCGAATAAAACACTGAAATATTGTGAAATTGAAAATATACTGCTAAATCAGTATTATAAATAAACAGTTAAAGCAGGATGACAGATATACTACCAAATATGAATGTTTTGAATTTTACAATAGTACAGTGTTTTATACGCCTGGCGCATAAAGTAAAAGTTTAGAAAAGCCCAGAAAATTTTCACGGGGCTTTTCTAAACTCGAAATTTTACTTTATGCTTAGTCTGGGAGTGGAAAACACTCATTTAAAATTTCAAATTGAACTCTTTTAAAAACACAAGCTTCGCGGAGCGACCGTACCAAATTTTCAGGCCTTTCTAAACTCGAAATTTTACTTCATGCTTGATCAAGGATTATAAACACTCGTTAGTAGCTTAAAAATAAACTTATTAAAAAAATGTATCCCTATCAGACTAATTAGTGATGTAAAATTATTGGTAACTAAACCTTAAGTAATATTCTCAGTAATATAACCGAAAACAGTAATAGTGGGTAATGTAACGTTAAGAACATAATAAAAATTAAAAAGAAATTGTATGCCCTTTTAAATGAGGTATCACACGATGAAGGTACCATTTAAAATTATATATTTGGTGTGGCTGGGGGTGAGGGGGTGAAATATAAAATAAAAAATCAGTGTTATTGAAGTTCCCTATTGTAAACAAAATTAACGTGATTTTTCCTAAAACCCTATCTCTATCTGATCCGGAGTTATTTAAGGTGGCTCATTTTAAAATAAAGACCCTGTATATCATACCCTTATGTATTCGTATACTCGGTACATTTATGGACATTCGTTGATTTTATAAGAGTTCAATTTAAAGTTCGAACGAGTGTTTCTAATTCCAGAACAAGCATGAAGTAAAATTTCTAGTTTAGAAAAGCCCCGCGTAGAAAATTTGTCGAGGGTCGCGCAGCGACCCGAGACAAATTTTCACGGAGCTTTTCTAAACTAGAAATTTTACTTCATGCGCCACGCGTATAAAACACTGATTTACAGTAAAGTTAAAAATATATAACGCTTAGATGTGATGGTGATCAATATTTACCGATAAATGGTAAGAATAATTGATATACTAATCATATATCATTTAAATTTGCGGTCGGTAACTATATTGGTTATAGCAGATTTTTATTTTAAAGTGTTCCCCTTCTTTCGGTTTTGTCGGTGGAGCCAATTTTAGTAAGTCGCAAAAAGTTCAAGATTAATTAATTAATTTATTTTAATTTAACTTATCGTATTATTTATATTTATAAACTTTAGTTTTGTTTTTGTAGAAGGGATTTTCCGTATATAAATAAATAAATATTACATATACCTAAAGTTGGTAGAAAATTAAAAAAATGTGCTTTATTTTGATATTTTTTAAAAATCAAAGAAAAATCAGAATCTGATAAATTAAGCAGAAATTAAAAAGAAATTAATACTTTGTTTAATAATAAAACTTACTAAACTTAAATATAATTTGATAAATTCTTGTATTTTATAATTAAAACACAAAAATTTTAATTTTAATAAAATTAACAGTATTATTTGAAAATAAATGCTCATATCTTTAACGAATATTTAAATGTGTGAGCAGATAATACTCTTAATTTTATCGTAATTCGACGTTTGTTTAATTTTTTTTTATTTATTAATTATATTGCTTCGTTTTAAAAATGAAATGCGTTGGAATTATTACAATTAATATAAACTGGGATTCAAAATTCTCTCAATTAGTAAAAAGTACAATTAAATTACCTTTTCTCACATATTAACAAATGAATTTCAATAAGATTAGATTTTGATAAAATTAACAGAAATTGTTTAGAAATTAATAAACTTAGTTTTAATGTAGAAAATAAATTGAGTGATTGAAAATTAAATTACAGATATTCAAAGTTCACTAAAATGATGCAAGAATAATTTAACACACTTTTAATTTATTTCGACACTCGTAAACACTAATAGATTATAATAAAATCAAAAGAATTAGTAAAGAATAAGTAGAGGCAAATTTGATTGCAAAAAAAGACAACAACATTAAACGATCATAAATAAAATTATAAATGAGAATTGACAAAAATTAGTATTATCATTAAAAAAAATCGATGTTTGTTTATAAAATCTTATAGATTAATTATATATTCGATTTGGATAAAATTAATAGAAATGGTTGAGAAATGATTTAACCATATAATATTAGCATAAATTCACAACAAAACACTTTTTAATTTGTTTTTATAACACTTTTTATTGCATGTGACTGCGGTTTTGACAAATTTAGCTTGTCCTTATCAAACACCTCATTTTTGATAATGACAAGCTAAATTTGTCGAAACTACAGTCACATTCAAAAAAAGTGTTATACAAACAAAGTTAAACGTGTTTTATTGTGAAATTAGCATATATAACGAAGTAGAAGCCTCTGCAATACAGAATTAAGATAAATTGTTTAAAACTTGGACGGATGCTTAAATTTTAAATCAAAATCGATTAAGACTTTAAATGCATGCTCGATATTAATCAAATTTGATATTTAATAACTTATTGAAAATAATGTGTCATACAATTTTTAATTATAAATGTTTTTAATTTAGAATTTCAGTAAATACTGAACATTTTCTACATTGTATTATTGCTTTAGTAAATTAATAAATAAAATATTTTTGATTTTTAACATTTTGTATTTATTTTCACTACAATTGTTTCGCTATGCTGTAGCTTCTTCAGGTGAAGAATATTAACGATGTTATTTGCAGACAAATTTACATTATATATACACAGTTTTATGGCATGGGGCTGCAGCGAGGATCTTTTCTCAGACAGAGCAGTGGAGAGATGGAGAGCTCGATCTGTTCATTTAGCAAGAGGCCTGATGAATGTTTTTATTTATTTCCAGGTTTTCCATAAGGTTTAATTTTCTTCCTTTGCTGGCGATGTGGAAGATTTTAAATTCTTTGTTGAAATGGTGGTGTTCTTCTTTTAAATGATTAGCATATGTTGAGGTGTCCTTATCATTTAGGAATGCTTTGTGGTGTTCATTAATTAGTTCCTCAAATGCCTTCCCTGTTTGTCCAATATATACCTTAGGGCAATCACTACAATTTAACTATATTTGTCAATTAATTGTAGCGAAGAATTTTCGTTTTCTAAGTGAAAGACATTAGAAGGTTAACAGTACAATCCAAAATCATTAAATTTAGTTATTACCTCTACTATCTATTTCAACTAATTAAAAGAAAAACAACTTACGGATATTTAGGATATTTTCAGTCTCTGAATAACGCTAATCTTTATTTGATTGGGGTTATTCAGACATTTCCTAATTAAAATTCAACAACCATCAGTTGTTGACAATTTAGGAAATGTCTGAATAACCCCAATCAAATAAAGATTAGCGTTATTCAGAGACTGAAAATATCCTAAATATCCGTAAGTTGTTTATCTTTTAATTAGTTGAAATAGATAGTAGAGGTAATAACTAAATTTAATGATTTTGGATTGTACTGTTAACCTTCTAATGTCTTTCACTTAGAAAACGAAAATTATTCGCTACAATTAATTGACAAATATGTTGGAGGGTTTACCCAACAGCGCAACTTTTCCCGTATTAAATTATAAGTTGTAAGCCCCAAAACATAATATTTTCATTTTCACACTCTAGGACTGAAAACTTTAGCGCACACTGTGTGTGTGTAGGCGTGCGATCGCCTGGGAAAACTTTTTATTAGATTATTGTCAAGTAACATTTCCTCCTTGAAAATTTATTTAAAATTATCAACTAATATTACGTTATAAGAAGTTTCATCAACTATTCAACTGACAGATAATTATGTCTCACAAGTAAATTATTACAATATGATATTCAGTTGATCGATAGACTTAAATAAATCTTATTCAAAGTTTAAATAAAATATAGATTGGTGTAAGTTTGGAAGAAATATTAATTAAGAAAATTAAACATTATCATTATATTGTAGTTGGTATAGCTTGTTAAATATAGAAGCTTCTACAGGGAATCATATTATAAAGATATATTTTTTTTATAACGCCACGCACAAACTGTTGAATCTAGTTACAATTAAAAATAAAAGTGATACCATACTACGTGTATATTATATGTTCTTCGTGTTTTTTTTTATTCAAAGTCGAAAAGTAACTTCTTATAAAGTTTGATATTACATTAACACATTTTTATTTTAAACAACTTAGAATTATAACTGTACCATGTTTATATATCCTAGAGTGTTTGGTACATATTAGGAACAACTTAAATAAATATGTACAAAACAAATATGTATAAAACGCGTGCGAGAAATGACATACATCTTGATAAATTTCGTCTATCTAACTCCAAAACTGGTCAAAGATATTACGGTATTTTTTAACTTGTTACCGGATTATATCCAGCAACTAGAAATGAAAACATTTAAAATGTAGAGTAAAAGTTACCTTGTAAAGTAAGATTTCCATTAAAATGAATAGAATACTGTGTTCAGTATTCCAGCACTAGATACCCACAGACGCGTTTCGGACTTTAAGGTCCTCTTCAGTGTGGTTCCGACCCAGTGCTAAGGAATACTGAACATTTCTGACTATATCAAGCCAATATGTGAAAACTATTAATGGATTGGATAGCTAACGTCATCTAATGCTTCATAGTGCCATCGTGAATGACACGAATATTTTATGAATATTTCGCAAGTAAAAATTACTAGTGTTATTCTATGCTGTGGCATTTATCTCTTTTATGCTGTGACATTTATCTTTTTAAATGTGTTGATTTATTTTGTACTTCTTTCGTTTTAACAACTTTTAACAATTTATAGGTTTCAGTAATGTTAGTCGGAATTGTTTATATTCTATTTTTTTTACATATTCTATATTTTCTTTAAAGTTATTTATTTTGCTTTTGTTAATTTGCTTTATAATGATTTAACTTTGTATCTTGTTTTATTTTGATCGTGAAATGTCCCTTATAAGATGTAAATTTATAATTATAATATGCACAATTATTACTGACTTGTGTAAAACTTAAACAGTTATTAGTACCAATAAATATATTCTTTACAAATGTTTACCTACATATTGCAACGAATATTACTTCAACAGTTTGAAAGCACAACTTTTGGTTAGACGAAATAAACATTTGTAACATGCATCAACTTGAGATTAAAAGAAGCAGATTATTTAGAACTTCACAATATTTCAGTGGTTTGTACGCGTAACGCGTGAAGTAAACTTTCGAGTTTAAAAAAAGCCTGAAAATTTGGTTTGATCGCCAGGCTTCGCTACGCGACCAAACCAAATTTTCAGGCTTTTCTAAACTCGAAATTTTACTTTATGCTTAGTCCAGGAGTGCAAACGCACGTTAGTAGCTAATACAGGGCGATTCACGATGTGTTGCCGTCACTTACGCAGTGTATTCTGGAGGTAGTTTTAAGCAAACAATTCATATTAATACGGATCCAGTTTTTAAAAATAAGCGAGTTGTGGGAAACTATAGATTTAACTTTTTTTTTTATTTTCCATTTGCAAAACCAAAAATAAACACCATATCGGCGTCTTCTTTAATGCCTTTTACATTTAATACGTAGAAGAAATGTAAAAGGCACTTTATCCTATACACAAACAGACTTAAGCAGTCGATATGTAAAAAGTGATGTAATGATAGGTGCCACCTTGATTAAATGCTGCTACCATTATCAAAGATAGCTGTGCGAGGTGCGAAAATACAACAATCTAATGATTACCACACCTCGCTTATTTTTGAGAATCGGACCTGTGTTCATACGAACTGTTTTGCTTAAAATGACCTCTAGAATACATTCTTCAAGTGGCGGAAAAACGTCTTGAATCACCCTGTATATAAGCGAACGAATGCCTGTCTGTATGCAAAAAGGAAAAAATCCCTAAATGCATATTGGAAATTCCACTAATAAATTAAATTGAATAATATAAGCAATTATAAAAAATATAATTCAGATTAAAACAATGGCATTTTAAGTATGAAATCAAATTCACGTTTCACGTTTCTACATGGCCATTGTTTATATTTTTATTTTGAATTACTCGTAAACAACACAATACATACTTTGTCCCTTTACTCAGAGAAATATTATTGTTTGCTTTTTCGTGGTTATTGATTACTAACGTATTGTAGGTATAAATGTGTAGTCGGTTTGTATTTACTGGTTTAATTTCTGTTTGAATTATTAAGACGATTTCATTTCCTTTTAAACGATTTTGTATTTTATAATGGATAACTAATTTGACGTGCTCTAATTACCTGTCAGTTTGGGTACTTGTCTAGGACTTTACCGAGTATAATTAATAAACGTAATGTTTACCTGTGACGGAAATCAATATCTTTAACTTGGAAATTAGAAAAATAATAAGTACAAAATCATTAAAATATTTAATGAGAATACATAGCATAATCGCATAATTTCAAAATAAATACAACGCATAACTTGTTAATATTTGAAGATAAACTTATACTATTTTAACAATTGTAGGCAAAAATACCGAAATCAACTGAAAATACAGGAAATAATTGTTTTAAGTATACATATGCATGCGCTGTTAATTTTTCGACACTTGTTCTTTATTAAGAGTTCAGTTTGATGCCTTAACGAGTGATTTCCACTCCCAGATTAGGCATAAAGTAAAATTTCGAGTTTAGGAAAGCCTGAAAATTTGGTTTGGTCGCGTAGCCAAGCTGAGTGACCAAACCAAATTTTTAGGCTTTTCTAAATTAGAAATTATACTTCATGCGCCACGCATATAAAACCCTGGTATCAAGTGAAGTTCAAAATATACGTCTTTAGCACACTACTTGGATAGCATGTTGTCAACTTCACAATATTTCAGTGTTTTATGCGAGAGGCGCATGAAGTAAAATTTTAAGTTTAGAAAAGCCTAAAAATTTGGTATGGTTGCTACGCGACCAAACCAAATTTAGAGGCTTTTCTATACTCGAAATTTTACTTCATGCTTAATCAGGGAGTGGAAAACACTCGTTTAAGTATCAAATTGAACTATTTTTAAAAAACAACGAATGTCGACAAATTTAGAGCGTATTCAAATCGCTGCTTATCTTTGATAGTGGTACAACTAAAAAAAGGGATATTTGTAAATACAGTTATTTAATTAATACAGTTTTAAGAGACACAAATAAAAATACGTGAAAAAAGTACGATAAATTAAGTTAAGATATCTCTATCTTCACTTAATTTATAATAATATTCAATATTTGAATAAAATTGTCTTGTGAACTTTTGCAGGCACCTCCAGAAAAATTAACAAATTTTACTTGCGTCATTATCAAAGCAAAGCAGCGATATGTATACTTAACAGTTTCCTTATATAATTAACATTCATGCAGACTTCAGTTCATTAAAGTATTTTATCCTAATCTAATCTGGGAATGGAAAACACTCGTTTGAAGCTTTGATTGAACTCTTTAAAACAATCGAATATTTGCAGATTTACAGCATTATCGCTGTATTTGGGATGTGTATACTTAAAAGAAAAACTTGCTGTATATAATCCTTAACTGTATAATCAGGGTTTTTCTGTGGGCGAAATGTTAAATTGAACCTATACGTTAGAACCTCACAATCTAAGGATACGTATAAATTACCAAACTGGCTTAGACTGTGATATCAAAAATAACATGTACGGTAAATTTAACATTTCACGTACGGAATAGCCCTGGCTATGTATTTTAAGTTCAGCTTGATTTTAAAGAAATGTCTAGCATTAGTCTAATTTTTATTCATTATCATAGATGTACTGTCCTTGTTAAAGCATCAATTAACTGATTAATAAATGTTATAAAATTAACAGATAGTGTTAAAAAATTTAAAAAAAAATTTTAAGTTGACAAAAAAAAGAACACGATATGAGAGCAATAGAAATAAAAGTTGAGAATTTGACTAAATTTTGAAAAATTAATGAAAAATAAAAAAAAACATTTTAGTCTGTCTTATTTTTATTCGATCAATTTCAAATATATGCCATATTTAAATAAAAGTAATAAAATTTTTGAAGAAATATACATTTTATTCTAAAGTGAGAAAATACAATTAAGTGATTAAAAACTAAATACATAGGTTTATAAAAAAAAAATACTAAGTTCATGTTACATTCTTTTTTTAGTTCGGAATTAACGTCAAAACTAACACTGGAATAAAAATAAACCAATGGAATTAAAGTTCCTGTTTTATTTAAAATATTTGGCCTAAGTTAAGAGAAATTCATTTGGAATTACAGAAATTAACTAAAGTAATGATAAACACAGGAATATTGTATCTTATGCCTAGTGGCGTATAACGCGGAATTTTAAGAAAACAAAGTCATAAAAAATCAGAGAAATATAAAAATATGTTTTCACTCATTGAAAAATAAAAATTTAGATAAGTTTGAAAATTTAGATTTACAGTGTTTCTGTTTCGTTACTCCCAGAAAATCTAGATTTTCTGGGAGTAACGAAACAGAAACACTGTAAATCTAAATTTTCAAACTTATCTAAATTTTTATTTTCTGTAAAACGCAGATTGATTGTGAAGCTCTAAATATAATATAACTTATATATTTTTAAATGTATAATTTAAATGAAGCCCTACAATAATCCATTTTAAATCATCATGTGTTTGTAGAAATGCTTCAAGTAATTAAAAAAAAAACGTAGATTATCTTAAAATACTCATAGATATCTAAGCGTTTCTCACATTCTTATTATTCTAATAAAGGTGTGTAGAAATACCGAAGAACAAAAATATCCAATAAAACAATATCAGATTTTGAGTGTTTATAAAAGCGTTCAATTTCAAGCTTTTGACGAGTTTTGTTACTCCTAGAATAAACATAAACTACATTTTCAAGCTTTTCTAAACTCAGAATTTTGCTTTATGCGCTATGCATATAAAACACTAATTTAAATTGAAGTTCAAAATATACTCTTAATATTTGATCCCACATCTTGTCTAAACTCACAATGGATTCGAATTATTTCTGACGATTGAAATTCGTTTTGGGTATTCTAATTCTTTTGGATGGTTGGAATTATTTTTAATTATTTTAGACGTTATGAATTAATAGATTTTTATGATGATTAAAAACTAAGATTAAAAACAAATACTACATCTTTGATAATGGGAAACTAAAGTTGCTGAAACTGCAGTCACGTAAAATATAAAAAGTGTTATACAAAGTTAAAAGTGTTTTTATTGTTTAATTAACATCTATAACGAAGTAGAAGCCTCCACAATACAAAATATAATAACAATCGTTTTTATTCAATACAATTGATTCGCAAATTCATTGCTTCCTCGGGCGAAAAGAGTTATATAAGTTTTGAAAGAAAAACATTTAAAATAACCTAATTTTTTGAATTTTTGAAAAATATAAAATTTTCTTTACGGGATTAATTTGAATTTCCTGTATAAGGAAATTAAGAAATTATTACCTTCTCTATAAACAACCTGTATTTTTAGTGGCACGACTTCCACAGAGTAAAAGGAAGTTCGGCAATAATGAAAGTGAAAAGGATAGTATTTAAATATTACCAGAAATTTCTCATAGTGAACGCCATTAAATAAGTAATTATTGAACCGCTATAATAAAAAAAAAACACATTTGGCAAATTAATTTTCCCACGCCGAATCGAATACACGCCGTAAAATATATTCTGTTAATTTTAATAGATATAAATACGTGATCCGTTAAATTTAATAGTTATAAATTATCAACTTTTATAACTTTATTTATGAATATGGCAATTATTAATTAATGCAAATTTCCACAGAGAGAGAGATAGAGAGTGAGATCGATAAGCGGTTCAGGAAGGCCGTAATTTAATGCGGATTTTTAACGCGGCAGCGCTGCCCCAGATATATTTCCCCGGCGGTGGAAAACTTTTCGAATAAATATAATTTGTATTGATTGCGATTATTTTCAAATTTAAACGGGCTCGCAGACGATTATCGATTCGCGGAAGCGACAGGCCTTTGAAATGTCCCGTTAACTAGATTGCTTTTTTCGGATGGGATTTTATTTTTCATCCTCGTGTTGGATTTTGCATTAATTTGCGGGTTATTCATGACTTATTTATTAGCGTATTATAGGTTTTTAGATAATCGTTTTAATAAATATGTAAATATTTAATAATAATTAATAATATCTAAAAATTTAATAAAATTAATGAAATATTCAATATTTAATTGTAGTTGTAATTATTTTAATAAATTCTGTATGTGGAGGCTTCTACTTCGTTATACAGTAGAACCTCGCTATACCGGGCCTCGAGATACCGTGATACGGATATATTGGGGTCATTTTTCAGGTTTCTTTTTTTTTAAAGATGGTTATTTTAACAATTGACTGCGTACCGCCCTGATTAGGTAAAAACGTTCCGGCGTCATTATTGAATTTAATTTGAAGCTTTAAACGAGTGTTTTCCACTCCCAGGCTAGGCATGAAGTAAAATTTCGAGTTTAGAACAGCCTGAAAATTTGGTTTGGTCGCGTAGCGCGAAGCGTGGAGCGGCCAAACCAAATTTTCAGGCTTTTCTAAACTCGAAATTTTACTTTATGCGTCACCGGTACAAAACACTGACATATTACGAAGTTTAAAACACACCGCTAAACTTTACATTGAATCAATGTTGTGTACCGGTGGCGCATGAAGTAAAATTTCGAGTTTAGAAAAGCCTGAAAATTTGGTTTGGCCGCTCCGCGCTTCGCGCTACGCGACCAATCCAAATTTTCAGGCTTTTCTAAACTCGAAATTTTACTTCATGCTTAGCCTGGGAGTGGAAAACTCTTGTTTAAAGCTTCAAATTAAATTATTTTAATAAACCGAGCGTCTGAAATGCACGACGTATGCATATGTATACTTAAAAGAAAAATTCTTTTTATGAAAATGTTCGGTGTTACATAAAACTCTCTGTATATATATGCGCGTGTGTGTATGTGACTATTATACAAATTACATATATTCGGATATACCGTGTTTTCCTTATATCGTGCTAGGTATAGCCAAAAGCCCTCCCGGTATAACGAGGTTCTACTGTATATGTTAATTTCACAATCAAACATTTTTTACTTTGTTTGTGTTACACAAACAAAGTAAAAAGTGTTTTTTTTGGAAATTATTTTAATGTTTAGTCTACCCCAAGCTCAATACGTCTACGAATATTCGCGGATTATACAAATATCTAAGTGTCGTTAAAAACATAAACAAAAGACAACACATTAAAAGCAGTTTAATAACTAATTAAACATTCAGTAATACATATAATAAATAATCAAAAAAGAGAAAATTAACATAAAAAGTAGAAATATTTGCATTCATGTTGGGTACTGGCTCCGTGAAATAGAGGGAGTTTTTCTTTTAAGTTTACGTATTCCAAATTTAGCCTATTTTCTGTAAATCAGTAGGTATTCCTTGTTTTTTTTAAGTTCAATTTTAAGCTCTAAACGAGTGTTTTCCACTCCCAGACTAAGCATGAAGTAAAATTTCGAGTTTAGAAAAGCCCCGTGAAAATTTGTTGCGCGACCCGAGACAAATTTTCTGGGCTTTTCTAAACTCGAAATGTTACTTCATGCGCCAGGCGTATAAGCCGTATAAAATTTGTGTATATTCAAACTTCACCTGAAATCGTGTTTTATAAGCGTAGCGCACGAAGGAGGAAATAATTTTATAAATCCATAACCATTTTTTGTCGTCTGACTGTTTGAACATTGGGCCCGTTCATCAAAATGTTCATCATTCAACATGTTTGGATTTGTTTTTGATGTATGTTGGTATCTAATGAACGGTACTTCGGTCGGTCTATTTTATACGATTGCAAAAATCTCAAACTCGTTCACGATTAACAATCCGGTCATCAGAAAATTTCCCAACAGTTGGCTGTAAACTCCCAACTGTTGTCTCTGATGAACCCATTGGTATTTGCAATTGACCGAAATTGTTCTCACATCCAATCAAAACATCAACTTTCACAATTTATAAAATAGATATAAACGGACGTTATGCGCATATCATTAAATTCCAGATTTGAGCGTTCCATCCGATTAAGCCTAATGAATATTAATGCGATAATATTTCGACTTATATATCAATAAACATAATACACATTATATAAATCCCATTAATATTTGTCAGAATTTGAAATATGAAACTGTTGGAGTTTATATCACAAAATACATTATAATTCATCTGTATGTATAGATAGCATGAATTTATTATTTCTGTGCCATCTTTCGCTTAATGCACAATAAAACTGTCAAACGTGTAGCCATCTATCACCGCCATTATATATTTATAATGGCGGGATCGCTTTAATGCGATTAAATTGGGAGAAAAGGAATGGAATTCGAGGGCTTTTGTGCTCTTGTCGATACGATGTTGTTGACTTTTCGTATTGTTGCTTGGGATGTATATAAATGTGAGTGCTTTTTTGTATATCGGAGGGTTGCTCTCTAATTATTTTTATCATTGTATTCTAAACTAGGGATACATTTATATTGGGTTATTTGTAACCGATATTAACATACTCAGTGACGTAGCTAGTAGGGATGTCCCGAATAAATACTCATACATGGTTTGTCCGGCAAGTAATAATATTGATGCCACAACTTTTTTATATTTAAAAATATAATTAAATTCAGTTAATTATCTTGCACATCCTTTAGGCGTCAATTTACTATTCCTTGTAGTTTTGTGCACTGAACAACATGCTAGTCTAGGACTTCCTACAGGATTACAATATGTGTCCTCCAGGAAGTCCTAGACTAGCATGTTGTTCAGTAGGCTTGTCACGACATCTTGTAGGAGTTTAATAGTTTTAGTTTTTGCCTTTTTGACTTGAATGACAACCTAAGAAATAAATAGAAGCCAAACAGAAGCAGATCTGGGCTACAGAAAAAATTTAACAGCGATAGAATGTTCCGTAGTGTCGAGATTAAGCACAGACTCTCCGAACATCTTCAATTTTGTTGGGGTAATTCCATGCACAATGGATTTGGATTGACATTTACATTTTAGATTGATAGTTGGTAAATTAGGCATTTTACTAATTTATCCACTATCAATCTAAAATGTAAATGTCAATCACAATTCAAAATTGCTCTCATCTTAGCTACATTTTCTGAACTCTAAGATTTTTGACTTGACTATTACGACCTATCTACTATAAATCACTGTTTAGTTTGTTTTTTTTGGCTCTATAAACTATTAACTTGATATAACTTGGTTGACTGTCTTTTAACGATAATAGTATTTTGTCATTTATAATACATTATGACTATACGTCACTTAATTGTCTAGTTTTAAGTAGTAGCATTTCTTTGTCGATAGTATTTTTTACTACTGAAACATTGACTATGAGTCTATTAAGTATAATAGGATTTTGTCATTAAATCACTCTGTTGACTGTATACTGACTACTGTAATATTATGACTATAAGTTACTTGGTAGGCTGTCTTTTGACTCTTGACCCCCCCCCCCCCCCGTGGCTTCGCCCCTGAACGTACCTATTTGTTTATATTGAATTTAAAAAGAGAAATTATTGCAGATCGTAAACCAATAAATTTCCAATAGAGCATTAGATCTTTGTTTCAGTATATTTATGTGGCACCGCAGTTTTCTCCGCATAAACAAACGAAACCCATTGCATTACATAGCGGAGGAGATAAACAAGGCAGCTGGAACGAGATTTATCGTGGCTGCGGATCGCAGGCACAGGCGCGATTAAAAACAATAGCCGGCGCGAGCAATATCGTCACGGTTTGCGGAATAAATTATTAATTCAATCTTCACCTTCGAAATCACTCCGATACAACAACAGCACAATGAACAAGTTATTGTCGGAGTCTGTTCACGGCAATCAATTTCCCGGCGAGCGCTTATCTCACGATCAGAGAAGATATTCCGAATAGCTCCGCATTTTCACATTTCAGGCTGGCGTTGAAAAATTTTCAGACGTGTCTTCGAGCATTTCGCGTTTATCATATTAATGCTCAACATTATTTAATTCACGTATCGTCGCGTCGTGGTTTATTTCAATACATGACAGAGTCAGGAGCGGATCCAGAGAGAAATGTTTGGGGGATTGATTTTTGTTAAATATTGCCATACAGGAGTTTTTTCTTTTAAGTATACTTTTACTTATTCCATATAAACATTTGTACAATTAATGCTATCAAACCTAAGTTTTCAATTTTAAGCTTCTAACGAGAATTTCCAATTCCAGATTAAGCATGAAGTAAAATTTGGAGTTTAGAAATGCCTGAAAATTGAGTTTGGTTGCTCCATGCGCCACGCGTATAAAACACTGATATTGTAAAGTTCAAAATATATGGCTTTAGCAGTCTAATATGTAAATGTGAATAAAATACGAGTCAAATTCGGCGCTGAACCAGTTGTTAAAAACAGTGATTATATGCAACTTATTGGGTTGCCTATAATCTTTGTTGTGCGTGTGCTTTTGAACTTTACTTTAAATCAGTGTTTTATACGTGTGGCGCTTAAAGCAACATTTTTAGTTTAGAAAACCCCAATTTTAATTGGCCGCGTTGGCTTTACTAACTCGAAATTTTATTTCATTCTTAATCTGGGGTAGAAAACAATCGTTAAAGTTCTCAAATAAAACGCTTCTAAAATAGAAAAAAATTCTGCAAATTAACCAGACGCTGTAATTATTGGGCCTATAAATGGATTTTTGGGCGCGTTTGTCGAATATCTGAATAATTCTTGTTTTATTTATTTGTTTATTTATTAACGAAATCTCCTTTTACATAAATCTGCAGAGATAATTATTTACGTATATAATAACAATAAAGAACAAAATAAATTACATAGAAATACCAAAAAGTGTATAACCCAGATAGTACCACAGATAACATTTCAACTGATACTTTTACATTACCAAAGAAGAATAACAAAAAACTTGACATCTAACATGTGGATAATAAATTGAGATACATAAATTAATAACTAAATTTTAGACAATAGCCTAAAAACAAACACGTACAAAATAAAATAAGTAAGTAATAAACAAATATATGAATGAGTATGATATAAAATACGTAAAATACAAAAATATATTCAAAAATAATGTAATACATCTAATGATTGAAATAATAAACATTAATAAACAAGCAAAAACAGGTTATAAATTACAAAACATATACGAGGTTTGTTCAAATAATACGCGAAATTTTGGATTTTCTCAGGCTGTATAAGTTTAATTGTCAAAATTTTATTATTCTTGTGTTGGTACACTTGTCCTTGACGCATCTTGGCATTGGTAGCCATTTTAGATGGTTACTTTATTGTTGGCTGTCGAAAACGTTATATGTGTTTTGGTGTGCTCGGCGATTTTTTTAATTGTAAGAAAATGGAACAAATGATTTATATTAAATTTTGCTTTAAGAACGGAATAAAGTGCAGCGCCGCATTAAAAATGTTAATTGCTGCTTTTGGCGAGTCTTCTATAAAATAAATGCGCGTGCACAATTGGTACAAATATTTCCAAAAGGGCCGTGAAGACTTTGAAGATGACGAGCGTCCTGGATGCCCCAGTTCATCAACAACCAATGAAAACGTCGAAAAAGTTAAGAAAATTATCATGGACAATCGTCGAATCACTTTCGAAGGGGTTGCTGCTGATGTTGGTATATCATTTAGTTCATGCCAAGCATTGTTTTTGGATGTATTGGGCATGCAAAATTTTACCAGAAATTGTAGAATTTCGACCAGAAGCAGTGTCAAATGGTCATTGCTCTGGACTTACTGATTGCTCAAACGAATTATAACTGGTAATGAAACATGGGTGTATGGATATGACATCGAAACTAAGGCCCTATCGTCCCAATGGAAGTTCTGCGAAAAGCCAAGTTCTGTCGAATGTGATGGTTTTGCTTATTGTTTTTTTTTTATTTCAGCGGCATAGTGTATTATTGGTTCTGGCCACCGGGTTCTATGCCGTTTGTGTCAAGCAATCCAAAAACAACGACCAAATTTGTGGCAAACTAGCTCATGAAAGTTTCACCACGATGATGCGCCTCTTCCTTGATTTGAATCAAAGATCAGAATCACTTCTAGATATTACTCTAGATGAAATAGAATTAGCCTTAAGAAAGACAAAGACAAACAAAGCTTCTATAGGTTACCACGTGACCGCATACGCCATTAAAATTTAAGGTGCCCACCTGCTAGGAAAAATAAGAGATCTATTTAATCTTTGCCTGTTAACAGCACAATACCAATGAATAGAACAACGCTATCGTGATCCTACTGCACAAAAAAGGAGAAAATGATAGGCCGATAAGCATTCTGAGTCACCTCTACTAATTATTTGCAAGGATAATAACAACCAGACTTGAAAACAAACTGGACTTCTACCAACCAGTAGATCAGGCAGGGTTTCGCGCCCGATACCAAACTAATGACCATCTACAAAGTGTTAAAACAATAATCGAGAAAAGTATTGAATAGGACAGACCACTTGTACTAGCCTTCATAGATTTCCATAAGACATTTGATACCGTCGAGTTAGATGCAGTTATGGCAGCACTACAGAAATGCCGTGTCGACTATCACTATACGAGAACCATCTTCAACATCTACAAAAATGCCATGACGGTTTAACTCTATGAAAACGTCAAACCCATTCCAATTGGTAGATACGTGAGGCAGGGGGATACGATATCGCCTAATATGTTCACTGCAGCTCTAAAACTTGCTTTCAATTTGATGGCAAGCCGTGTTTCCTGTTTTTTGGACACCGAGCCGAACATCAGATTGCCAGAGCAATCGCCTTGATGCCTTAGCGACGTTGTGACAAATGAAGGATTCATAGTTCGTCAATAGTCAAGAAACGCTCCAGAAACTACTTTGGATTGCGCTTAAATATGTCCAAACAGTGCTCGAAAGTAGGCATATGCATTTTTGTTTGCTGAACTGTAAGCAAACGCGTTACCAATCTTGCAGATAGCGTTCTTACCCCCAATTTTTTATGAGATATTTTTTACGCGCTCAATTGAATATTTACAATGTTAGCAATTATCTGTTCTATATCTGGCTGTCTGCAAACATAAATAATGGATTTTCTGTGAATATCGTCTATAGTTACCTTAATCGCACGGCCGGGGCGCTCTTCATCAGAAACGGAGGTTCGGCCGTGCTTGAATTCATTTAACCAATGTCTGATGGTAGTCATCGATGGTGCAATGTCCTTATAAATGGCATGCCACCTTACTTTCATTTCCTCACGAGTTTTCCTATCCAAAAATAGGAATCAAATCACTGAACGATATTGTCCCTTTTCCATTGCTGCAATCAAACACGAATTTTCCCACTTTCAACAGCTAACAAAATAAAACTACTCGTTAAATCTATCTCAAATTTTCAGTAGGTTTTAAGTGTTAGTGTTAGAGAGTACCGCAAAAGATAAGGCCAATGTAAGGGCGTCAGCATGCAGTTATGACTTTTCCATCACAACGCTTGAAACAGTCGTGTGCATGTCCAGAAAAAACATTAGGTGCATTATATTTATTCATAAAAGAATGTGTATAAATAAATAAATAATAATTACGATTTATTAATTGATAAATTGTTCATAATTTGTAATTGTCTAATATTAGTTGAAACACTATGATTTGTTTATATAGTTGTTTGGCGATTTAGAGGTTCTTTTCACACGTAATTCATCTACCCCATTACCACGGGTAGTAAAAATGATGTTTTAATTCAGTATACAATGATTTAGTTTGAATTTGGCGCATTTAGCGCGTCAAGATGGATGCCAATTTGCGGTACTTGCTTTCATATAGGGACACTACAGGTTTTGAGTCAGTAACGCCTTTAGTCGTTAAATACGGGTACTTATTATACCACCCTCGGAAATTATGCATAAATATAGTACAGCTGTTGTGTAACTCAAATATTCATTGTATAACTACAGCTGATTTAAAGTTTGTGAAATATTATTATTAAATGCAATTTAGGTAATTAAAAAAAACACGAAATAAACATTTGCATTAGTTACTTACGTAAGATAAAACTTAAGTAGTATATTTTGAACTTACAATAATTCAGTGTTTTATACGCCTGGCACATGAATTAAATTGCAACTTTAAAGAAGCCTTAAAATTAGGATTGATCGCGCAGCAAAGTGGAGCGACCAATTCAAATTTTCAGCTCATAATTTTACTTGGTGCTTAACTAAGAAGTGGAAACACTCGTTAGAAACTTCAAATTACATTCTTTTAAAAATCAACGAATGCCTGGAAAGGAATAGCGTTGACATCAGAATTTGTATACATATGTATTAAAAACATACCTTTTCTGTATATACTTAGAAGTAAAAATCTGACATCAAACAACAATATACTAGTAAACCTCATAAGATAAAACCGTAAAATAAACTGCAAATTACGACATCCGCGTTCGGTTATGAAAAATATATTCGAATTCCGAAGGCGATTGCAACCGTACGTATAAGTGCATATAGCAGGCCGGGCCCCGGCTCTCAAGGAAATTGAAATCCTTCATACCGGAGTGGCCCCTTTTTTCCTCTTCGCGCTCTTAAAGTTCGCTCTGTATAAAAATTTAAGGCCCGACTGGAAACACTGTGATCTTTTAAATTTTCCAAGTGGAGCAGGGAAAGGCGTTAACGTGAATATTTCATGACCCTAAAGTGTATTTAATTTCATCTGGATAAAAGTATTACTCAGTGAATGGTTTTTGTATTTGGCTCGGTCTATGTGTGTACACAAAGAGTGGACTAATATTTGCATACGGTCGATAGAATAAATGTGTGCCGTCCGGTCCGCGTTACATGTATTATCTATAATTATAATTTGTAATGAAGGGAATTTAATAATTTCATATTTTAACATTAACTAAACGTTTTATTAAATATTCAAAATACACAACTTTTCAGCTTGTTTTATGTTTATAATATTTAATGAAGTGATTATGTTTCTTAGTATTGATGTATTTATTATAAAAATAATTCATATTCATACATACTATACATAATTTGGAAATGTTATTCCAAGAATATTTAATAAACACAAACTAGAAATAATACTTATGTTTACGAATTCTACTTTTATACCACTTTATAATAATGATATTTAACATACGCGCAAAGCTAAAGGGCAAAGCTAAGGGTGGAAGAGCACTCCCACTCCTGGATATTAAGAAATCATAAACTTTAAACTTAATGCAGATATGTGCAATGGTTTTGTTTCTATTATTTTACAATGTGCGTTTAAAGTTACAAAAAAGTGCTTAAGATGAAGCATTTCTGAAGCACATTTTTATATTATGGATGTCATATCGAACACTAATCAAGCTGAGTTGGCTTTGAAACAAAAATGTGCTTTTAATGTGTTCAAATGTTTGCCGTCGATGTCATATGACCAGAGATGGGACCAGGGATGGAAAAGTGACGTATAAATTGTGTTTACTACATTTCCTACGTTTACTAGATGTACTACGTAATAAATGCAGTATGCAGTGAATTATTATGTAGTAAATATAGTAAACTAGGTGATTGGTCATTTGGTTGGTCACGTGACCGTAAATTAGAATATCAGATAAACACAATACCATAACCTAACTTTTTATTTCAAAAACCGTGGGTTTGTGTTATTCTGCAAGCTGTGACGTCTGGGTTTGATCTATGAGGCTGGGGGCTCTTGTGACTTTGCAGTTTGCTGTAATTTGTTGTATTTTATGATTAGTTTAAAAATTAAACTTGATACAATATTTGACAATGGCAAGCAAAAGTAATAAACAAGACCAAGTTAATCGTGGCCGCAAAGCTCATATGTTTATGATGAACTGAATTTTCTCATTAAGGAAATTTACAATGAGTAAACAGCAGCCCAATGTACTGTTTGTAGTGCATTGTTAAAAAGTAAATTGTTAATACAATTCTTATTATATCAGGCTTGCATCATTGTAAGTATTCGTAGAAAAAGGTGTTTAGCTTATTTGGTTTCGGATGACACCGAGTCCCCTAAATTTAGTTTATGAGGATAAATCAGATGTGTAAGAAAAAGAAGGCAAAACCATCGAGGCACCCACATCGACACCAACAGAATTGCCACTAAATGATGTTATTAAAGAAATTTTGTTGGATTATGATGATAATAATGACCAATTTGTAATGAAGGCATTAGATCAACCCTTTCATAATTCCTAACAATGACAAAGTACTGTTTTTATTTTATCGATTTAGAAATAAAATTAATAGTCCAGTTGTCAAACAAAAATACCAGCCAATCTCTAAAAATCATTTGAATTGGCTGGAAATGTATGTGCATGTCAAGTACTGGACTCCTAATAAGATGAATAAAGTTTACCACTCCTACCCTCAGGCTTCCCCCGATAACCACACCCGTAGGAGGTAAAAACAAAAATCATCGATTCGCCACAAATCTGCACATGGAAAAAAAAAATGTTTCAAACAAAAAATGTAGCTAAGAGAATTTTGAACAAACAACTTCCTTAGCACAATATTACTAATATTTAATATTTCGAAAACTAAAAGGAACATAATTATTTTTCCTAGCTCATATTGTAGTGAGTCATACCATACTAATATTCTACATTAAAAAAAATGATCACTTTATGTTTATCGATAAACCCTGTACAGATTCGCTTAGTTGTTAAGGATTCCCATAAGACATGCTTCAAGGTCGATTCATGAACAGTCCTCTTAATTTTGATGTACAAGTTTCTCTTGTCGAAAGAGCAGTTTTTCATTAAATGAACAGGATACAAATATTATTGTATTTTTGCCAATTTTTGTTCTGGAAATGTAAGATAAGTATTATTGTGTAACGCTCTTTTTAGTGGTTCAATCGAGATGACCTACCTTTCTCTTTTTATTGTCGATTAGCCCAACCTTTCCTAATAACAGTGACCTTTTTCAGTTACCAACCTACCACGACTAAGCTTCAGCGAAGACGGGGTGAGAAAAGTTATAAAGAGCGCCACGAGCTTTGAAAAATAAGGTTGGGTAACGAAAATGTCGTAGCAAAACCTCGAAACCAAGATGGGAAATATAAATAAGAGTGGACCAATTATGACAACAAAGATTTAATCCTTCATAAAGAATTATATGAGTATCCCAGGTATAAAAATAAAATATTCCCAGATAGATGACGATATATGTAAGAAAATATTAACTCCCCTGGAGGTAATTTGTCACCACCTTAATTATCAAATATAAACACCACTGAATATATGCAACTCAAATAACATGCCTGTAAATAATGTAATCTATAAAACCTGAAATTCATTAACACATTATACATTAACTCCGCCCATCACGACGTTATTTAAAAAATCGTTAGAAACTGGAACATTTCCTACATCGTGGAAATCAAGCTACATTGCACTTCTATTCAAATTAGGCGACCTTGGGGATATCAGGAACTATAGGGGCATCTCCATACAATCAACAATTGCAAAATTATTGGTCAATATTGTCACTATACAGTTAAAATGGACATGCGAGAACTTATTAATCCCCCAACAACATGGATTCTGCAGTGGGCGTTCAACTCTAACGAACTTACTAATGTTCAACACATCTTTAATAAATGCTTTGGAAGCCGGCTTATAGACGAATTGTATCTATACAGACTTCTCAAAGGCTTTCGACCGGGTGCATCATGAAATATTATTAGAGAAACTATCCAACGTAGGTCTGAGTTATAATACGATCAAGTGGATTAAAAGTTTTCTATGTGAAAGAACACAATTTGTTAAAGTGGATAATTGTATTTCTAAATGTATTAATGTCTCGTCTGGTGTGCCTCAAGGCTCACACTGTGGACCATTGTTCTTTTTAATTTTTATTAATGACATTGCACTGTATTTAAACACCTCTAGTTTTCTCATGTATGCTGATGATCTGACGCTCTTTTTAGTGGTTCAATCGAGATGACCTACCTTTCTCTTTTTATTGTCGATTAGCCCAACCTTTCCTAATAACAGTGACCTTTTTCAGTTACCAACCTACCACGACTAAGCTTCAGCGAAGACGGGGTGAGAAAAGTTATAAAGAGCGCCACGAGCTTTGAAAAATAAGGTTGGGTAACGAAAATGTCGTAGCAAAACCTCGAAACCAAGATGGGAAATATAAATAAGAGTGGACCAATTATGACAACAAAGATTTAATCCTTCATAAAGAATTATATGAGTATCCCAGGTATAAAAATAAAATATTCCCAGATAGATGACGATATATGTAAGAAAATATTAACTCCCCTGGAGGTAATTTGTCACCACCTTAATTATCAAATATAAACACCACTGAATATATGCAACTCAAATAACATGCCTGTAAATAATGTAATCTATAAAACCTGAAATTCAACATACATAATAGTACTGCTAACTAATCAAACCGGAAAATAACCATTTGACGACCCACGAGATCTCCGATAGCGCTAACGAATTCGATTTCGGGTGTATGAATCGGTATCAATAATTACCTCGCGATAAATGTTCGTATTTCGACCGATATGTGAAATCTTCACAAATAAACAGAGTTAAGTGTTACAAAACATTAACCGTGACAATTGCACAGTTGACCACTAAAAATCTCATTAGAAAATAAATTTCAGGCTTTATCGATCCTGAAAAATCGCAAGAGTTTCCAAGACAAATTTCCATCTTTAAATGTTTCATCTGATTTAACAATATCTCAACGAGAGGAAATTAAAAAAGTGAATGTAGACCTATTGATTCGAAGAAATAATGGTGAACCAAATGCGCATATCAGATTCGTAAGAAACAGGCCGACGATATTTGCAGGAAAAACTGATCCCTCCAATGACATGTTTAACAGCAGTAAAAAAATAACTTTGTATTTTCAAAATGTAGGAGGAATGAAATCTAAATTATCCAATATCATGCATTCAGTTAATTCATCTTCCTTTGATATTTTCATTTTTATTGAAACATGGTTTGATGACAGTGTTATTAATGCCGAATTGGCGTTTATGAACTATATAATTTATAGACAGAATCGAACTAATGAAACAAGTACTAAATCTAGGGGCGGTGTAGTTCTCATCGCCATTAAAAAAATGTTTCCAATCTCATAGAATAACATTAGACTCAACACGCGTTGAAGAACTTTATATAAGAGTAAACAATTCATTAATAATAGGCGCAGTTTACATTCCTCCTTCATCCAATCATATTGCTTATGAAAATCATTGTACCACGATTGACACCTTTCTTTCATCTTTTCCTAATGACAAAGTTTTAATCTGTGCTGATTACAATCTACCAGGTGCTCTATGGTCTATCAAACTCTTTCTTTAACTCATTCCTCTAATACGTGCGATTTGGCTGAAATTATAAGTGAGTCATTTATATACCATAACATTTTTCAAATAAATTCACTACCTAATTCTCGCAATGTTTTACTTGATTTATGTTTCTCAAATATTGAGAACGTACTCATATATTCAAGCTGCGATGCTATTTATGCCAATTCTATTCATAACATTGCTTACGACATTAGTGTTCCCCTTACTCTGCAAGAAAATTCTTCATCTGATTATTTTACACACAACTTTAAAAATGGTGATTATATTTCAATCAATAACTACCTTTCCAGCACCGATTGGACCTTATTGCTAAATAAAGTTAATGTTGATAATGCAACATCTATGTTTTATGAAATTCTTTATATTGTTATAGATATGTTCGTACCTAAAATTAGAGTGAAAAACAGTAAATATGCACCTTGGTTCAACTCTGAACTGATCCATTTAGTTCGTGAGAAGAAACTTGCACACATTCAATATAAACGCGCTTTAAATCCATTTGATTGCGAACATTTTGCGATATTAAGATCAGAATGTAATACTTTAAGTAAAAGATTACACGAGGCCTACTTAATTAAAGTCGAAGGAAATATTAATCTCAAACCAAGACGATTTTGGTCTTTTGTAAACGACTCGCGTAAGACAAGCGGCTTTCCAAAATGCATGTTTCTCGATGGAGACAAATCCAATAATATCGAGCATATTACCAACTTATTTGCAGACTTTTTTTCGTCGGTTGATTTAATTGAAAAGTTGCCAACAGGGCATATCATACCTAAAAATATGTCTGGAAATTGTATACATTTATCAGTCTCAACGATTGATGTTTTTAACAGTATTAATATTCTTCTTGAAGAAATGTATTTATACATTAACTCCGCCCATCACGACGTTATTTAAAAAATCGTTAGAAACTGGAACATTTCCTACATCGTGGAAATCAAGCTACATTGCACTTCTATTCAAATCAGGCGACCTTGGGGATATCAGGAACTATAGGGGCATCTCCATACAATCAACAATTGCAATATTATTGGTCAATATTGTCACTATACGGTTAAAATGGACATGCGAGAACTTATTAATCCCCCAACAACATGGATTCTGCAGTGGGCGTTCAACTCTAACGAACTTACTAATGTTCAACACATCTTTAATAAATGCTTTGGAAGCCGGCTTACAGACGAATTGTATCTATACAGACTTCTCAAAGGCTTTCGACCGGGTGCATCATGAAATATTATTAGAGAAACTATCCAACGTAGGTCTGAGCTATAATACGATCAAGTGGATTAAAAGTTTTCTATGTGAAAGAACACAATTTGTTAAAGTGGATAATTGTATTTCTAAATGTATTAATGTCTCGTCTGGTGTGCCTCAAGGCTCACACTGTGGAACATTGTTCTTTTTAATTTTTATTAATGACATTGCACTGTATTTAAACACCTCTAGTTTTCTCATGTATGCTGATGATCTGAAAATATTTAGAACTAATTCAAATTTGAATGACTGTAAAGCATTACAAGAAGATTTGTCGTCTTTGGAACGATGGTGTTTGACTAACAAGCTATATTTACATATTAAAAAATGTAGTTAAATCACTTTCTCTCGTAAAAAGAACAATGTTCCATATGACTATGTAATCAACAATAATATTCTCGCCAATGTTGATGTTGTAAACTATTTAGGAGTACTATTTGATAGTAAAGTGTCATTTAAATATCAAATAGCTTCAATAGTATGTAGGGCAAAAAAAGGCTAGGGTTTGTCAGACGTTTTTCTTTCAACTTTTTACCATACACATTAAGACTTTTATATTTAACTCTCGTCCGTCCAGTGTTGGAATACGCTTCTCCCGTGTGGTCACCTTTTGTAGATTGTGACATCCTTAAGTTAAAAAGTGTGCAATTAAAATTTTTCAAAATCTATTCTTACCATGTGGGATTTAGCGATCACGACAGAACCGATATTAGTACGATATTAAGTATACCACATTTGCGAACACGTAGATTAGTAGCTGATTTGTGTGTTTTATATAATGTAATTAACGGATTTCTAAACTGTAGTGATCTGTTAGCCCAGTTAAATTTTAGTACTTTACCTCCACAACTACGGAGACATCAACATTTATTTAGGATTCCATACCACTCGACCAATTACGGGTACAATAATCCAATTTCTAGATCAATGCGCACATACAATTCATTTCCAAATTACATTGATTTATTTAATTTATCTCGTAATGAATTTCGGAAACGTTGCTTTTTGGCGGCGTCTTCGATAAATTCATAAATTCATATTTTGTTGTATTTTTCTAGTTAAGTTAATTTAATAATATTTTAGCCATAATTCAGCATGCATGCGATATTAGTTTCTTTATTATAATATATTTCTCCAGTAGTAATATAATTTTTGTAAAATTGTAAAAGTTTATACGTTTATTCAATAAATATATAAATTAAAATAAAAAAAATAAATAAAATATTCTGACCGTTCACAGAATGATTTGAATCCACCACGACAAATAACAACGTATCAGCTCATGTTACGCCACTGATCAGATATTAACTAATAATACTCAAATCGCTCGGTGAATACAGTCTCAATAAAAAAACGCAAACGTCACCACGTATGTGACTTTAACATAAAGTGATACATAGCTTTAGAAATCCCTCGATGAAATAACTTATGTGGCCCTGCATAAATATCTCCTCTCCAGCACTCCTCTTGCAATTCCTGCCTTCCGAATTCCAAATTCTTCTGCAGCTACTGTACAGCAAATTCCTCTTCACTCCCTCCAAACAATGTAACTTCTAACCAAGGACTGCGACACTCCTTTGAAATCCAGGCTCCTCCGGCCTCTTTTCCTCGACCGTGTCTCCTGCCTTGATACTACTTAAAATGTACCCTCCTGGGACTACTTCAATTGTACCCTCCCGGCACTACTTCAAATGTACCCTCCTGGTACTACTTGCGATCCAGGTGCGAGACATAGTCGAACAACACAAGACACTTGTAGAAACATTCATACCACAAACTAGGAATGATATTTTTGAGAAATTATTACCGTGGACCGCGTGCAAATGGGCTGCGTGTTGTATAAAAAACTGTCCCAAGACGTCCGTCACCGGCGAAAATCCAGTTAAACAGCTCTCCAATCCAAAGATGTTCAACGCAACCGCATAACACAATTAAAGAGCGATAAATCCCAGCCTAACTGGTACCTAACACAAGTAATATCGACTCTCTTCTAACACAACACCACCACTCGCCTGCTTCATTCCCAAGCTAATAAATCTCAAAATGAAACCGGGAACCAAAAAAGTTTTCGTCCACAGGAAACCCATGATCGGATTTGAAATCTAAAACAATCAGGATAATTTATTTACGCACCAAATAATCACATGACATTCAAATTAAATTCAAAAACTCACACACCAAATAGAAAACAATAAGGAGTGTTAATAAGAGATTTGTAACGGTTCTACATACGCTTATTACACCGAACCTCATTCGATGATTACAAAAAAACGCTGTAAATGAATGATTCACCCCGCAGTACATTGGCAACGCCGCACGAAAAATCAGTTGGCCACACTGCGCTAGTTGGCCACACTACGAACCGAACGCCTCTCCAACAATTTAGATTGGTCACTCCGTTGTCAAACGCGATGTTAACAATAACCTCAGTTCCGTGTCCCGTTTGATAGAATGTGATGTTAATGAGTTTGTTCATATTTCCAGTGCAAATTGTGAGTGCCACACATCCAATTACTCGTAAACGCTGTCCCCTATGCGCGGAATAAATGCTACGGTGAATAACCTTCACAACAATGCAACAAAACACAATCAACACACTTTCCACTGTAAGAAATATGAGCATTCACCCCCAGTAATCTTACATAAATAACAATAGTCGAATTCGTCTAAACATCAAAAACGAACCGTAACAATTGTAGGTATTGTCTTCGATTTTGGAGTCTAAAACACCGTCAACGTCATCTATTTCACTAGCCACATCTCGTCTCTTAACATCATTATCCATGTACTCCATACTCACCAGCAAGTATACCTGATATTAATAAGAAAATAAACAATGCAACATCAAAGAAGGCTAAGAAAGTCAAAATATCGAATTACAAAAAAATGATATAATTTATAGACATAATTACTCCGGATTCCAAAGCAGAAGTAGATATGGCTCTTGCAAAACTGTTTTTTTGGATGTAACATACAATTTTCGTTGGTGGAAAGTGACCATTTTAAAATCTTTATACGCACTATTAGACCAACTTACTTGCTCCTCTGCCGAAAAACATTATTAACAACTCTACTAAACAAATCAAAGAAGAAATGATGGAAACAAATAAACAATATATGGCAAAAGAAACTAGTCTTTTAATTGATGGATGGAAAAACAGTTCAAATAATACAGAAAATGTCGTGACAATGGCACAATCAGTTGGTGGTAAAAGCATGTTCTTGCAGGCATACGACTTCTCTAATAAAAGAGAAACAGAAGAATTGCTGGAAACAGTATGTGAAAAATCAATTATTCTTGCAAAAGTGATGTACGGCTGTGAGATGTATGCAGTTGTAAGTGAAAATGCTTCAAACATGTTAAGAATGGGTCGTTTGACCAGCCTACGGCACAGCAGTCATACAGGTAATCTTTTTGCGAAGGATTTAATTAGCAATGATCTTATGGCAAAATTGTCTACAGTTTTAAACAAATTTATACACACTTATCTTGAGAACTCGTTGGTGAAAAATGGGGGCTCTATAATAGTACTTAAACCAGCTGGTGCAGCCATAGAGATAGCTACCACTGTTTATTACAAAATTTACCCATTATGAGAAAAATAGTGGCAGAAGGTATAAAGGTCAAACCTGAAGTGACATACCTTCTCTACAATGACAACTTTATTGAGTATATAACAACCACTATTAGTTTGTTAGATCCCATTTGTAAATGAATTAATAAATGTCAAAGCAGTGACTTTTCCATTGCAGATACCACTCAGGAATTAATTAGTATTCCAAATATGCTCCCGGAAACTGACAAAGTCCATACGGCACTTGCTAGGGGCATTGAAATGGGAACCAACATTCACAACTCAATTTAGAACAGTCACATTGTGTTCAGGATTTCCTTCTTGATACTTTAGATGCTGCAGGCTTAGATGGACTACATGCATTTGAGCACAACTCAAACATATTTCAAAAACTTTTTGAGAAAAAGGTCACATCTCATACTTTCTGGGGTTCGGCAGAAAAGAAATATCCGTCCTTATCTAATTTAGCGCATAAACTAATGAAAATTCCTGCGTCTTTTCCTCAGCTGGAGAGGAACTTTTCCAACTGGTCGTTCGTGCTTTCTACGTTGAGGAATCGTTTGACACAAGACAAGTCCACAAAACTTCTATTTGTTTATTATTCCCTGAAACTCAGAGATTCATAACAATCAAAAGATTATTAGGATTAGGCAGACTGTTGTATTTTGTTTTTTAAGAATTTTCGTGTAGATTCCAGAAGTAGAATATTTTTTATTTTATCTTTTTGCTGAACATGTTTTAGTTTATTAGGTAGGTAGGTAGTTAAAACAAATATAATATGTACAACCGTATCCGGTAAATAAAATAAATGCAGTTAAGATGACGATGATTTATTATTGCATAACCATTACATCAAATCTTATCATTATCAGTTTTCTTTTCATTGATTGCAGTTTGCATTGAACAAATATTATTTTTAATTTGAATTTAAAGCAATAAATACTGAAAATATCATGATTAACAAGAAACAAATAATTTGTGGTAATTGTAGTATAAAATGAGTAAAATTGGCAAGGTAGTAAATTACATTTACTACTGTAGTAAATTAGGTAGTAAATGTAGAATATAGTGCCTTCCCAACCCTGCATATGACGCAGTAATCTAGTTGACTATGAAACAAAACATGTGGTTCTGAAATCGATGTCATATCAAGTTGGCTATGAAGCATATAAATAAGTACAGTACACAGTGTGTTTCACCTAAAACTTCCCATACAAAGAAGAAACTAAAAATGTTATTAAAGTTTTGTTTGTTGTGATCAATAAATGTTATTCAAGGCTATAGCTTGAAAAAGTTTACAACTTCGACATGTGTGTCAATGTTCACAAGAACTGTCAGCTAAAATTTAGGTATATTATTGTTATTATCAGTGTTTGCCATTTTCAATCTATTATTACTTTAATGGTTAGATATGCTAATTTAAAAAAGTTGTACTACTTTAAATGTTTGTATTAAAAGTTCTTGAAAATATAAAAATCGTTTATAACTCAAAAATGACCAATATAATTTAAAACATAAAAATGATAAAAATGTCTTGAAATATTCCAATATTTTGGAATTATTATTTACTTCCAAAGTTCTGATCATCGAATGACATTTTCTCACTTCTCTGACAGCGAAACCGTAATTATGAGTGATACCAATTCTATCTTCATTTGATGCCTTGAATAACATCTATTGATTACAAGAAACAAAACTTTACTGACATCTCTAGTTTCTTGTCAATTAGTTTTGAGAGTTTTAGGTGAAACACCCTGTATACTTAAAATCTTACACTAATCAGTGATTTACAGGCCTAGCGAATGCAGTAAATATTTCGAGCTTAGAAAAGCCTAAAATATTTACTTCATGCTTAATCACGCAGTGTAAAACAGATGGTCCAAAATCAAATTAAACTCCTAACCAACAGATTTAGTAAATGCTTTTAATTTGGAATTATAGACTACCGACTTTTTATGATATTAATTATAATTCTTAAATTTAATTGTCAAATCTTCATTAACGTTTTACACGAAGAGTAGAAAATATTGCGATTTTTTTTAAGTTTCGTGTGAAAGATTAATTGAATGGTCATTCATGTTTCAATGACATTTGTAAACATAACAAATGAAATTTACAAAAAAATGCATAATAATAAACGATGATTATATTATATTCATATAAAATACAAGTAATTTCTTTACTTCGTGTTGTTTTAAGGTAAATATTAATTTGTTCTAAAATGGAAACCGTAAAAAATTGTAAAGGCTAGATGTGTGATTAAAATTATTAATAATAATTATAAATTACCCTTATTTCAAATATTATTATATATTATAAAAATACAGCCTTTATGAATGATTTTTCTAAAGTTTTTATATTTTAAATTGTGTAAACTAAAACAAATTTTTACGTGTTTTCGATCCGTTGCGATTTTCAAAGTTAAAAGTTATTTACTGTAAAAATAATTGTAACCGATGGAAACACGACTTAGGCAACTGAATATAGAACAAAAAAGTGCTTTACTTTACCTAATTTGAAAATTTGGGTCCATCAAGAAAGTAGCAGAATAAGTACGAGTATGGGATAATATTGTAATGTTAATTATGCTTTAAAAAAGTGCTGATTGCATGATAACATCGGTATCACTTTAAAATTAATTGCATGCAAAACGGAACTTTTACACTCAACAAAGGTATCGCTTCTAACTCATAAATTTTGTATTCTTTATTCATTTCTTACATTGCATTGAACTTTTAATATTATTTAAAATGAAACTTTCAATAATATGTGAATTAAATATTAAAGTGCAATTGCATCGCAATTGAATTTACTATTCTGATTGAATACCTTTTAAATTACTTGGTGTATTTAAAAAAAAGAACATGACACCGAGTTTGAAACAAAGTTTTCCTTTCCGGGCGACATTTACAATGCAAAACTTCTTCCAACTTATCGTTTCACATTTTAATGGCGTAATAATGCTTTCTAGAGGGGATTTATCATAGTAGATAATGTATTCCATAACAACACTGCTTTACATCAATTATTTAATAATTCACAAGTGGAATACGGTATAACATTAGTTTTAAACGGAAGTTTGTGATTTATTATAGTTTGAATTATTTAATGGATGATTTTATTAATTTCAGTATGAGTTATTAAACTGTTTCATCTCTAGTTAGAAAATAATAATATTCTATTTCGTAGCTTTTCACTATAACTAAGAAATAGAATATTATTAATATTATAAAGATAGTTTCGTTGTTTTTCAAAACAGTACAATTTGAAGCTTTAAACGAGTGTTTTCTACTCACAGATTAAGCATGACGTAAAATTTCGAGTTTAGAAAAGCCTGAAAATTTGGCTTGGTCGCAATCAAACCAAATTTTCAGGCTTTTCTAAACTCAAAATTTTACTTCATGCGCCACGCGTACAAAACTTTAATTTCAAGTGAAGTTTGTAATATATTACTAAGGCAGTAGCTAAAGCCATAAACTTTTAACTTCACATCAACTCAGTGCTACGCGCTACGCGACCAAACCAAATTTTCAGGCTTTTCTAAACTCGAAATTTTACTTCATGCGCCACGCGTACACAACTCTGATTTCAAGTGAAGTTTGTAAAATATTACTAAGGCAGTAGCTAAAGCCATAAACTTTTAACTTCACATCAAATCAGTGTTTTATACGCATGGTGCATGAAGTGAAATTTCGAGTTTAGAAAAGCCTGAAAATTTGGTTTGGCCGCTCCGCGCTTCGCGCTACGCGACCAAATCAAATTTTTAGGCTTTTCTAAACTCGAAATTTTACTTCATGCTTAATCTGGGATCGGAAAACACTCGTTAAAAGCTTTAAATTAAACAACGAAAATTGAAAAATGTACAGAGTAATCTATAAAGCCTATACATTTCTGAAAATAATGACATGTTTTGTGACAAGCATTTAAAATCATTAGTATTTTTTTTAATTACATACTTTTATTTTGTTTCTCACTCTCTCAGATTTAAAACACATATCAAGTCAAATACTTAGTAAAGACTAACGATTATTTTAATCATTGGTTTATTGATGATTGATTAGTCATCAGTCAACAAAATTAATTCATGACTAATTTCTAAAAAGTTAGTCATTGTTCTCAGTCATCAATCGACTAATAAATGCCCAACTCTGTTTTTCCTGGCAATTTCAAAATATCTATTGTAATTTCTTAAATGTGTGTTATTATAATATTATTGACAATAATAGCTATAAAATACTTAACTCTGTTTTTCTTGACAATTTCAAAATATCTATTGTAATTTCTTAAATTTTGTGTTGTCATAATTTTATTGATAATAATAGCTAATAACTACACTTAACATAATTTAATCTAACCCACAGGATAATAGCGTCTATTACTATAATAATAAATGTGTGAAAAATAAATTTCCATTGACAGCTTATAACTTCTTAACTTTCCCGAAGATAAGAGGTCAAAGGTGGAATCGCTTTTGCCCCTTTTTACATTCCATTTTCTTTTCTGTTTTCTTGTAATAGAAAACTTATATATTATAAAATCCCGTTGTCCGGACGTCGACGGGATCGGATATTACTGACCCGAATTCCCTCATGGAAAATAAATGCAAACTTGGCAGCGGGGAAATTTCCTTTCGGGGCATTTTTCATGCCCCCTTCCTAGGCGCTCGCGTCGTCGTCGCCGGGAAGGAAATAATTAATTGTCCCGCATATTTACTGTGCATCGGGATGAAATCTGGACATGTAATTATGATGCTGAAATACAATGTACTGCTGTATTTTGTTAGCTTAAGTGGAGTTTTTCAGATTTTTTCGCTCTTGTGTGATTAATTAATGTGGGATGTTATTTAAAAAAGGAAAGATTGCACTAGAAGATTAATAAACAATATTTAGATGATTATGTTTCATTCATCTGTTAGGGGTCAATTATCTACATTTTTTTTTCTCATTTAAATACAATTATACATGTGTATTCCAATGCAAATTGTTTTTGCCGTTCTAACTTTAAATGCGCAAGATTTGGATAGAGTAAATAAACATTTGAAAAATAAATTATTAACATAAAATATGACATCAGGCATATACAGGGTGTCCCAGACCACCCGTATCAGCCGTTTTTCTAAAAAACGCCTGATACGAGTGCTCTGGGACACCCTGTATATTATAATGATTGTATATTTTAAACTTCACAATGTTTCGGTGTAGAGCATGAAGTAAAGTTTCGATTTTAGAAATGCTTGAAAATTTGGAATTGGCGGCGCACTACGCTTCGCTTCGCGCCGGCAAATCCAATTTTTCAGGCTTTTCTAAACTCGAAATTTAAGTTTACGCTTAATCAACTCTCGTTTGAAACTTAAAATTAAACGCTTTAAAAAAACAACGAATGCCTATAAATGTATGGTAGAGTGGAGCAGGTTCGGACGATTATTTTTTTAAATTTAACTCAATAACTTTATTTCTGTAGCCAGAAGCTACAAATATATATTTAGAAGATACTTGATACATTCAAAAACAATTTTTACAGTTTATTTAAAAAAACACAAGCAGTTTTTCTGTAAGAAAATAGATATGAATGAAATGGTATTTGTCTATAGTTGCCCAATGGTGGGGCACATTTGAACACCGATTAAGTACTTTTGGAAATAGATATGTATATTGAAAAAAATTATAATCGCATTCGTTTATTGTCAAAAACTGTTTTTAATATTCACAGAGTCAAACTTGATAATAAACTTAACAAAATTAGCTAAATGCGAAGTGATTTGGTTGAAAAAATATTGATTCGAAATCATTCCTGAAAATGGTAACTTATCTTCAACAAAAAATATGTTGATATCGTTTTTCGTGTGCCTAAAAATGTTAACTTGAAAGTACCCATATTTATCCAATCTTATAATATGGCCTATACATTTGGCAGTCCCAAAGTGCCCCATCTCCGATGTCTAGATCTGCCCCGTGCATTAAAAATTAGTTTACATGTGATGAATGCTGCACAAAGTTTTGCGCTTCTTAAATACTCAGGTAGTAAATGTTTATTTTACTACCTGAGTATTTAAGAAGCGCAAAACTTTGTGTGGCACGTTATGATGTTTCTGTAATAACTACACTAAATCTTACGATTTCAGCACAACTATACAGTACATAATTAAATTGTAAGTGTTATCAACCCTTAAAATAGCGAATATTTAGACCTTTTATAAAGATGAAAATTTGTAGTGTCCAGAGGTGGGCACATATAGGTACATTAGGAAATGGAAATCTTGGTTGTGTAAAAGTTTATAGTTTTTCACAGCAATAAATGTATGGTTATAATTATACTTTTTTGATTTTAATTTCCTGTATATGTACAAGGTCTTGTATTATTACTGAAGTAAAGAAATATCGGATGAAATCAGGACTTGAATAAAGAGACCAACCTACCTGATAAATGATAGCCATTTGTTCATGTTTTCGCAGATGGTCAAACTATTTTCAAAAGCCTTATCATATTGTTTAAAAATGACTTAAATCAAGCAGTAAAATAAAAAATAAATATTAAACAGGGTGTTAAAAAAGTGTAAAATATTTAAGAGGGTAGTAGTATGAACCAAGATAAACAAAAAGTCTTAGTAAACATGGGTACTCAAAGTAATGGTTTCGGAGATATAGAACATTACTGTAAGTAATAAATAATTATAAATAAATGTTTCCCACAACATTTGGAAACATTTATTTATAATTATTTATTACTTATCGATTATGTGCAAATAAACCAAGGGAGCTTTTAGCAAAAACAAAGAACGTAGTTACAGAAGATGTTCGAAGTATCCTCCTTCCATTTCCAAGCAGGCACGACATCCTTGTCTGAAGAATATTCGAACTCTCTCTAAAACACCCTCACAGGATCGGATTTGTTGGCATTTTTGATTAATTCTTAGCTACAGCTATTCAAGGCTATTTACATAAGTACCATAGACTGATGTTTTTAAATATCCCTAAAGGAACAAAACTGGAGGGTTTAAATCAGACGTTCTTGCAGGCCATAAAACAGGACCGCCTCTTCCTACCTCATCTACGCTGAAAGGTTTGGTTTAAATGCACTAAATATTAGTCTACTATGATAAGAAAATGCAAGTTCGGCAATATAAATAAAAGGACCTAAAAATGAATAATCTCTTTCTTATATCTCCGAAATCGTTACTTTAAGGACCTACGTTTATTAAGACTTTTTTTGTATATTTTGGTTTAGTTGGTATTTAACACATTTTATTAACACACTGTGTACACGTATTTCCCTTTATTTTTTCTTATTATTTTGTATCTAAATGTACCGTTTTCCATTATTCCCTAATCCCTGAAACTGGATATTTTTTGTTGGAAAATGAGTAAATAATTAAAATAAATACATACATATGGTAAATATGGAATTAAAAAATGGGGTGTCAAATAACTGATAAAGAATGGCGTACATTATTTTTTAAATGTAAGAACACATTTCAAAATTATGGAAATATGACATGAAAATTGTTTCAAATTATAATAAAGGATAATATATAAAATTACCAAAATGTTTTTCGTGTAAAATGCAACGTGGCTTAATTAATATGACCTAAATGTTACATATACTTTGATAGAGCATTGTCACAAATTTAAAATAAGTATTTAAATATTTCATTGTATAATTCAATATCCCGAGGTGTATTTGCACGGGAAGTGGTTGTTTCAATGGGTATTTATTGTCTTAAGTTGTGATATTAATTAAGACACATTGTTTGCATTTTACACGAAAAATATTTTCGTAATTTTATATATTTTGTTTAAAGTGTGAAAACTATAAGAAGTGTAAGCTTATTTTCTCGAGTTCAAATATATTTGAATTGGAATTATTGTTGTTTATACTAAAGCAATTCAAAATATTGTAACTAAACGACTAACACAAGATCAGCAAATACTGCATTTCTGCATACGAGGGGAGATTCAAATGATATTTACCTAACCAGAAAAGAAAAGATTTAGTGAAAAAACAAAATGTTATTTTTCGACATATGACCCTTTATTAGTTACACACTTGTCCAACTCTTCTCGAATAATTTGATTCCTTCTAAAAAACATATTTATTCTTCATCAGAAGAAAATGTAAGTTTTTTTAGCTTAGGGAATAGGCAATAGTCTGATGGAACTAGACCAGGACTGGTCGCAACTCAATAAAACCGCAGTTGATTTCTTCATGAACTTTACGGGACTTACGAACTTAAAAATGGGACTTACGAACTTAAAAATTGTCTTGCGGTATAACGTTTCATGTCCAGTTTTGCGTACAGCAACATTTAAAATTTCTTTTTTCTTTGTAGACATCTATAGTAATTGCCGTCCCTTTCATTATATACTCAATCTGCCCCCACTGTCCCAAAATAACGTCGCCATCAGCTTTCGTGCAGATGTTTGCGTCTTTGTCTTTTTTGGTGGTGGAGATCGTTGTGCATCCATTACGTTAATTCCAATTTTGTTGGGGGATCGCAGTAGAACATAAACGTTTCATCACCCGTCACAATTTTGGAAATAAAGGTTTTGATTATACGAGCAAAGGCTCTAAGTTATCTACACAAATTTCTCGTCTGCACAACTTTTCTCAAGAGCATTGGAAATCAGCGCGCTGACACTTTATTGATTGACAAATCTTCATGCAAAATTGTCATAACCGATGCTTTGCATATTCCTATTTTCTTTGATTTAAATTAAACTTTGATTCCTTGATCCTTTAACACTATTTCTTCAATTTTCTTAATGTTTTCTTCGGTTCTTGCCTCCATAGTATGTCCACTTTTGAAGTCATCTTAAATAGATTATTTGTCATATTTCAAAATATGATGGAGAATTGTTACCATACACAGCAGTCAATACGTTCAAGTATAAATTTTGCCGTGATAAAATTTTGGTTTAAAAACATTCAGTTTCGAGTGTTTACAGGTTCACAAAAACGGTATTTTTTTAAATTTACAAACAACTTGATAGGTAATCGTTAAAAAAACTGCAGCACCTGGATATTAAATGATTATCATGATAGTGGTTTATTTATACAGCTCGGTAGATTTCTTTTTAATCTTTCCTCGCACTTCAAAGAAAAGAGGCTAAAGACTAAGAAAATAGAATTAAACCTCCGTTTAACTGACAGATTTAGAAATAATAAAAACAAGCCTTAAATATTGACACTTAAACAAACTACGTCTATGGGTCAGATTTAGAACACATGTGTTATTAAAAAATAAGAAAAACAAGCCTTAAATATCCATGATTAAATAAACTAAGCACATTTGTTTCTACAATTAAAAAAACATAACACAATACAGCTGCTTACTACTATTATTCTTAAAATAACCTTTTTTGCTATCACAATTACTTACCTATTTAGTAGTTACTAATATAATGTACGGAGTTATCTGGGATTTAAAAAAATACGAGAATTATTCTTTTAAGTATACGTTCTGAATTTGCCGATATTTGTTCCTTTTTAAAAATAGTTCAATTTAAAGCTTTAAACCAGTGTTGTCCACTCCCAGATTTAGCATGAAGTAAAATTTTGAGTTATTAAAAGCCAGAAAACTTGGTTTGGTTGCTTCGCGAACCAAACAAAATTTTCGAGCTTTTCTAAACTCACAATTTTACTTCATGCCTAATCTTGGAGCGAAAAACACTCATTAAGCTTTAATTTGAAATCTTTTTATAATTATCAAATATCAGATTTACAGCTTATATGGATATGCATACTTAAAAGAAATCTCCCTGTATATAAAACGATGTTCTCATTTAGGAAAATTTAAATTTCTTGTTATTCTTAAATTTAAATAACTTTTTAGGCAGAGATATCGATAATGGACAATCAGCTACTAACTGTTTAAGACTGTCGAAGATTTAGAAACGTGCCAAAAATATTGAAATAGCAAAAAAACAAGTAAACTATATATAGATTACAAATGCTGTACACTATGTATAGATTACAAATGCTATACCACTACATTATATCACAAAAATTATAAAACGTGGAAAATTAAAAAAAGGCAACTTTAAACTTCTCTATTTTTTCAAGATATTAATGAATTGTTATTTTTAAATGCTAGAATAAAGTTTTTTGATTTCCTAAAAAAATCTGTATATTTAATGATAATTTGACGTTTTATTAATGTTTGTGCATTCTGTCTAACACACATTTATAATAATATGTATAATGTATAATCTTGTGGTCATTTTAAATTATGATGATATTGCATTGTAGTCATACCACAATATTATTTAATAATTCATTTGCAAATGCCTACTGGTATTTAACATTTTTATCTGGGTGATGTTTTATTCGTTTAAAATTCAAACTCAATATGAGTATGAATTTATGTTCATAATGTAAGCAGTCTTCCCGGCGCATTCACCGTAGTGTTGAATAAATTTAAAATATGATTTTTAATTGATTTAATATACTAATGATACAAATCCACTAGTTTGGAAAAATTGTTAAACCAACTATTTTATGGGCAAAAATCATTGAATACATCTAAAATTTATAGCATTTGAACACTTACTTTTAACAAGTGTTTCCACTCCATGATTAAGCATAAAGTAAAATTTCTAGTTAAGAAAAGCCTAAAAATTTGAATTTGCCGGGCGAAGCGAAGAGAGCCCAGCAAATAGACATTTTCGGCTTTTCTAAATTCAAAATATTACCTCATGCGCCAGGCGTATATGACACTGATTTAAAGTTAAGTTAAAATACACATCAAGAAATTATGAATAACACGGAACCAGATATTTAGTGCTATGATGGACCTATTTAATTATAATATACAAAAAAAACATTAAATTGGCTCAACGAAGTGCAAAAAGACAATTACATACCTTTATTTAATTTACCGAAATCCCAATGAAAACTTGAAATTTACCTATAAAATTTTCAAAGCATTTTATTTATGATTTACTAGTATTACACTTCCTAATCAATATGTTTTTTTTAAATACATGAATTTGAGAGTTAACGAAAATGTTCACATTATGTTAATGCAAGATCTGAATCTCGATCATTCAGTAAAAGTAATATTTTACACTCTTGTTAAAATCTAATCATTCAGTTTTTATAATTTCCACTAAATGCCTTATACGATAGTTTCGTGGAAAAAAATACATGCAGTTATTGTTTATTACATGTATAACTTTTTCACTTTATAAATGAACAAGACAATTTAAAGTTTAGACAAAAAATCGATCGTTTGAGTATTCAGGGAATAAAATATAGTTTTTTTGTGTTGCAACCATCAAAGTGTATGTATTTAAATTACTTGCTTTCCAGTAGACTTGAAATATTATAAATTTCTTATATCTGTATGTGGGAGGTAAACTAACCAAGTCACATTTTTGAAATTTTACAGTGCTATTTACCTCCCAATATACAGTATAAAAAAACGTACCAAGTTTTTCTATTCAGGAGACGATATGCAGATTTCCTGGTGTAACCACCAAAATTATGAATAAAATATCCTGATTCCAATAGTATAAAAAAAAAACGTATTTTTGGAAAAATCAAAAAACTTGGTGTAGTTTACCTTCCACATACACATATAAATATAATAAATGCATTTTTGAGTTACCTAGTTTTTCTATTCAGGAGACGATATGCAGTTTTCCTGGTGTAACCACCAAAATTATATATATTTTTGAATATAAATATTTTCTGGTAGAATTAAACTGGCGTTAATATTTCTTGTACAATAAATGTATTAATTGTTTACAACGTGTATTTCGTTATTTTTTTATGAGTGTGATTTAAAACATTGTGTACAGTGACACTTACCGGAATCACTGTCGAACACAAAATGCTTAATCCTATGGACGATTAAACTGTTCTTCATTAAAATACACAAATAAGTGTTTACTGTATTTTCATTTCCAACAATCTAAACACACTTAGTTAATTAGACATTTATATTAAATACACATAAGCGATTAATGAGTTAGTAATTCATGGGTTTTAAATGAAAGAAATAATGGTGTGATTAACGAATGTATTTTTTTATTTAATACTTTCTTTTATTTATATTTATCGAGATCGCTTCTGTAATGGAGCGAGAAATTCGTGCTACTCGTATTACGCGAGAGTTGAGTTAAAGAGACCGGTAGGTGAGTTCCGGACGTGAGACACGTCCAAACTGGTATCACGCTCGGTCTTCACTGAACTCGCGGCGCGAACAAACGCGAAACTGAGCAAAGTCTAGTCATGCTCAGAACCGGGGGCCATCCCCTCCATTTATCGAAACAACCCCCCTTCAACCCTTATTCCTGGCCCTAGACTCGGGGGGCCGTTTGCGTGTGTGTGTGTGCGAATTTCCCCAAATTTCCCATTTCCCCGTTCGACACTTGATTATGGAACTGGATTTCGTTTATTTTTCGAGTTTTTTGTGTGTGTAGGAATAACAATCAATTATTTAAATTGGGCAGGAGTAGGCAAGCAATTTAGTCAATTGTTGTACAATACACTTTAGCTAATATTTAATGAATGGCTTAAACATTACTACAAACACACAATTATAAGTCTTAAAAATAATTATTTTTACCCAATCTGCTATGATGCGCAACGTATGAATATAATTATGGTAAATTTAATTAAAACACTTGGCACAGCTGTTCCGAGTACAAATAAAATGTATTCGAGTACATAGTACAAGTACTATACACAGTGGCGTAGATAGCAATTTGTGATGAGGGGGGGGGGGAGATTAGAGATAGTATTTTGTTTTAAACATTTATTTTTCTAAAGTTACACAAAAGCAAGTACAACAAAATATGATGTGTACATCGTAGCACTTTCTACGCCATTTAAAGAATTGATGATTGACTTACTAAACTTATTTCACTTGTAAATTGGTTAAAGACCAGTTCACAATAAATCACCGTTTTATACGCGTGGCGCATGAAGTAAAATTTCGAGTTTAGAAAAGCCTAATTTGGCTCGGTCGCTCCGCTTCGCTACGCGCCCGAGCCATATTTTCAGGCTTTTCTAAACTCGAAATTTTACTTCATGCTTAATCTAGGATTAAAAACACTCGTTAGACAATCAATCATTAACTAATTTTGTAGTTTTTTTGTTAAAAATTGATGACTAAAATAGAAGGAATTGATGTTTTAGTTAACTTTTGGCGTATACGATTTTCCTTCCAGTTTGACCAATTTTTAATTTGATAACGTTGAGAGAATAGTAATAGTATTTTTTTATGAATTTCATACAAGTGAATCTGAAGTTAAGTTGATTTTTTTCAGAACAAGGTATTTTACTTTTACTTTTACATAACAAAAAAATCCCACATTTTTTTATAATTTTCATATTTAATTATTCAGTCCAGAAAACGCTAATTTTTTGTCGTAAATTTAAGTTGTGAGACCCCCAAATTGAACACTTAATTTCAAAGGTTTACAAAAAACGTATCGATAGTCGAATTTATTTAGAATTCTCAAGATCCACTAAGAAATAAGCATATTTCAATATTCAACTCACAAAAATATATAATTCTTTCACGATTTAAAATTATGAGACTCTAAAATAGATTTGCATATATAAAAAGAATAGATTTTGTGTCAGACATTTTTGTATTTGTATTTCTTTATTTATTATGGAACCTCCAATTGAACATAATACGTTAAAAACCTAGACAGATGAAAATAACGTGTTAAAATTATATACAAGAAACTTTTTTTTTAAATATGCATATGCGTATGCTTTTTTTAAAGAATTCAATTCGAAGCTTTAAACCAGCTACTCTCTCTACTCTCAGATTAACCTTGAAGTAAAATGTCGAGTTTAGAATAGCCTGAAAATTTAGTTTGGTTGGCTAGCGAAGCGGAGCGACTAAACCAAATTTTCAGGCTGTTCTAAACTTAAAATTTTACTTCATGCGCCACGCGTATTGAACACTAAAATATTGTTAACAAGTAAACTTCACTTGAAATTAATGTCTTATACACGTAGCGCAAGAAGTAAAATTATAACAAAATAAATCGCTAACAGAAAAATAGTCTTTTATTTCAGTCTCTTAATTTTTAAGACTTATGTGAGGGGATCCTTCAAATCCCCCCCCGCCCCTTATCTATGCCACTGACTGCACAAAATGTACTCGAGTACAAAGTACAAGTACCTAACAAAAATTCCTTAAGTACTTAAGTACCGAGTACATCGGGGCTCTAAAGAATGTGATAATAATAAATGAAAACATTCAAACACAACTTTACAATTTCATGGTTACTTAGATTAATCTAACTTCATTTCACAACTTAGAAAGGTTGTGTTAGGTGACTTGTCAAGTTGTGATGTCAAATTAGGTTAGATGGCAAATGGTAAAGTTAGGTTAGAGGACACATTGTGAAATTAGGTTAGTTTTTATGTTAGGTTAGAGGACACATTTTTATATTCTATCTAATTTGGTAAAGTTGAGTTAGGATAGCTGATAAGTTGTAAAGTTAGGTTAGGTTAGATGACAAATCATAAAGTTAGATTATTTACTTAGATTCACGTAACTTTTACAATTTGAAAATGTTGGGTTTGGTTAGTTGTCAAACTGTGTTGCTAGATTAGGTTAGATGGCAAATAGTGAAGATATGTTAGAGTACACATTGTGAAATTAGTTTAGATGATTGGTTGTTTCTAACGTAACAACCTGTCATTTAAACTAATTTCGCAATGTGTAGAGGACAAATTCTTTGAATCTATCTAATGTCATAAAGTTGAGTTAGGTTAGGTTAGATAAGAAATCATAAAGTTAGGTTAGTTTATCATTGGAAAATTAGGTTAGATGTTCTTCATCATCCTTTTTAAATAACGTTTTTAGGAACCATTTACTATAAAATAATCAACAACAACCCAACCCAACCTCACAATTTAGTGTAACAAAGTTATGATAAACGAAAAATCGTAAAGATAGATTAAGGGGCAACTTGTAGAATTAGATTAAGTTATCATTTAACCTAGCTCCACAATTTACAGAGGTATGATAAATGACAAATCGTAAAGATAAGTTAGAAGGCAACTTGTAGAATTAGGTTAAGTTATCAATCAACCCAATTTCGTGATTTAGGTTAGATACGATAGCTGTTATTTAAGTTAGGTTAGATGACAAGTTCTGAAGTCATTATTTAACCCAACTTCATAAATTAGGTATTACTGAAGATAGGTTGGGTACTATAATACGTTGTGATTTGGTTCTGTTAGGTAAAATTAAGTTAGGTTATGGCTTTATAAAATGGTAATCCGAGTAATTATTAAAAGGGTTTGTTCAGGTTAGGTTAGGCTGGGTGCATCTAACCTATTATGCAACTGTCCTCTAAACAAACCTAAATATCGTCTATCGTAACCTGTCTATCGTATCTAACTCAAATAACCAATTTCCAAAATTCTTAAGAATATTTTAAATGTTTCACACTCCTTACGTTTTACCAGATTTTATTTACATACTTTTGGCATATTTGTTATTTTTGGCATATTTAGGTTGAGTGCACCTACACATCTAACAGTATTTATCTAACAACCATCGTTTCCTAACCAAGTAACCAACGTCCAAAATTCTTAAGAATTTTTTCCAATTATCACACTATACAAGATTTTTTTAAAAACATTAATTGTCCGGTAAGTAATAAGAATGACGACAGAACTTTTTTATATTTAAAAATATAATTAAATTCAGTTAATCATTTGGGCATCAATATACCATTTCTCGCTGTTTTATCACAAGGAATCATTTAATAAATTTAAAAATTAATTTATCGAATCGAAAACCGAACAAAAAATCATATTTTTTTAGAATTGAACCAATATTTTAGTTCGAAGTTCGATTCCGAATTTAATTTGTGCTAAACCGTTTTTGATAAATAAAATGTTTAAATATTTCAATTGTTACGATTAAATAATGCCGGGTTTATAAAACGTTTATTTTTTAGGGTTTAGTAATTATCATTTAAAGTTTAATAAAGTGATGTCGTTCATACGAGAATTAAGGTTTAAGAATTTTAGGTTATGTGTCTGCATGTCGACGTTGCCAACTATTTCATCACAAATTTGTGAGAATACTGTTTTACAAGTAATTCTTACAATTAATACAGAAGAAATGTTAACTTATCGTTTATAATAACCATTTCTTCCTTTTTGTCGTTAACAATTCTGCCAATTCTGTTAAAATTACTTTACTATCATGTTGTAATAACAGACTCAGTAAATCTGACATTATTGTGCTCTAATAATAGAGTATAAATTCGGAAAGTGTCGGCGCAGAAAATGTGCACAGAACTAATTATGTTTAAGGATATTTAAGGAAAATGGAATATAGCGAGCTCTCAAACACTAAACGTTAATTCTCAAAATCCTGCCATTTTGTCACCCCCTTAGTGATGACACCCAGGACGGACCCAATCGCCTGCAGCCACTTGATACGCCACTGGTTCTGAATGGCAGGAACGGATATTGATGGATTTTAATACAAGCCACATTGCCAATTATGGCCCTAAAAGGGGCCGTGCGTCATTTGAACGACCAAATTCTCGTGTTAAAATTGGCATGTTGAGGTTACTGAGAACGCAGACTAACAGTAGGCGGTTTGAGGAGTGAAAACACTTGTTAGAAACATTTAAAGATTACTTGTTTATGTATTTTATATAAAAATATTTTTAAAAAGTGTATCGCTTTTGATTGGTGTAAAAATATATAGAATGATGTTATGAATAAGAAAAACTCTACAATATGAATTAAGTGACAAAGATGATGTAAAATGTATGCAAGTAAAACTAGAAAAAAAACATCTTTCGTTAATTATACACCTCAAAACGCTTACTTAATTCAATTATTGACAAATTATATTCTTGTTTGGAAAACTATCTATTTTTTTTGTTCATGTTCATACATTTTGTACCACAAGAAAGATCAATGTGTGTCTGCTGAATTATTTCATTGAAATGTACTTGTAGCAAGTGTTATCATTCCTTGATTAAGCATGAAGTAAACTTTCGAGTTTATTAAAGCCTGAAAATTTGATTTGGTCGCTCCGCGAAGCGAAGCGGAGCGGTCAAACCAAATGTTTAATTTTATAAACTCGAAATTTCAAGTGAATTTCAAAATATACTGATTAGATATATATACTTATAAACTATAAATAAGTCAAAGCACACATTCATATATTTGGTCGATTTTCATGCATTTGGTTATAGCTATTCTACTCATTTTCAATGACCTCTCTTAAAACTAAAATTACCTCTGTGTGGGGGAGAAGGTCGCACATTGGAAAAATGAGTGTAAATTTAGTTCAAATTACACCCCCTATAATTCCTTTGATTGTTTGTTTTTCTAGTCGGCTAAAAGACGAACGAAATCGAATGCATTGATTGGCACACGTCAATCATTACTTTTACGTACATAACCTCTAAGTCACTATTACCGTAATGGTATCGGTTATATTGTGAATAAAGTATAGCTCATTTCGTTTGACTAGGCGACAAATTTGAAGAAATGCAAACATGTTTGTATCTCGGTGGAGTTCATCTGTGGAATTGATTAAGTAATTTCTCTAAAAATAATGCCATTTCGTTACAATAATTTATTTTTGATAAATTAAACAAGTCACATTTTGTTACATTTGGTATTATGGGCACAAATGTGTTTAAATTTCTTGCCTAGTTAAATTAAATGAGCATTACTTATTTCGCAGACTAGTAAGTTAAATAAACTGTTATTTAACTTACTAGTCTGCGAAATAAGTAATGCTCATTTAATTTAACTAGGCAAGAAATTTAAACACATTTCATACTAGCCAGTAAATATTTCAATACTAACAATTATTAAATAATCAACGATCTTTTTAGTAATTGCACATAGCCACGAAGGCATTGTGTTCATTTAATCTCACCTACACTCCTCTGTTTACATTTTGTGAGTAATTCTATTCAGTTATGTCTTGTGACCATGCATGACGGTCGCGTGAGTTTGCCGATGCAGTCCTTAATTGCCTTAACAAATTCCGACCAAATAACTGTTTCCACTTACACAGAAACATTCAAACTTAATGAAGCCGTCGGATTTGCATTTAATTACCGCCTCTCGGCTCTCTGGAAAAAAAAATACTGATTTTACTCGTATGTAGGTACATACGTGCTCGCGAGGTAATTCTGATTCTGTAATTGGTGTGTGTCTCCGAGCCATTAACAGACCTCACATACAATTATTTTCAAACTTGGTAAAAATTATATAATTAATGTGGGATAATGAAACACTGAATGTGCTTTAAAATTTACTTTTACGATAAATAATTAATGTGAGATTAAGAAACATAACAATATAATGTTTTACTGTCATCCTTTCTTTTTTCTATATTTAAATTTGTTTTGGGACACCAGTCCATATGTTTTCATTTTTCCAAGACAAAGAAAATGTATCATTTTCGCGAAGAAAACATTTTTTTATATCGATTTTGAGCTCTACTGAGTCGATTGAGATTATTTTATTTAACGATATAGTTAGCATTTTAATAAATAGTATACTAGATATAGACAACTATTATTCAGACATGAAATTGAAGTGCAAGTTAGCATTTTTATAAACAGTACATTAAATATAGACAATTATTATTTTGATATGAAATTAAAGTACAAGTTTGTATTTTGATTATAATTTTAATTAAGAAGAGATAATGCAATATTGGTTCCATCTCAATTTCACAAAGAAAGGAGAATTTTCGCGGACTTGACAAAATTTAAAGCCCCGATCCGAAATGTATATACTCCATTGTTCCGTTATTTGTATATTTGCAGATAAAATACGATCGGCGGTGCTTGGTGCAGAGCAAACGGAAAGCGCGCCCATTTTATCCCTTTTGTTGCCACACGAACGTATTTCTCCCCGTGTTTCTTGATAAGGGTCTATAAACTTTCGTATACATTGCGGGATTTCATCAAACTTTTTAAGTTACCCCCGAAAACTCACGCCACCATCCGCCGCCCCTGCGATTCGCAAATTTAAATCATATTATACAATATGCATTATGTATATGAAATTTAAATGACATTTCTTTTACAGACGCGCGCTTTCAAAAGTTTATACATATAGGAGGGACACATATTTTTCAGCGTGTGGAAGTTGAATAAGTTTTTTATAAAGACAAATTCACACGATAGAATTTGTTGAATTTATTAATAATAATATATTTTACGAACTAATCATTGTGTGATCCATAATATTTTGCTTCAAAGTTAGCTATTAAATATAGAATGTGAGATCATTAGATTTATATGTATTTACGAAAATGGTTATTATTTTGATGGTTTCTTAAGGAATTAGATGTTTTTTTACTGTTTCTGATTGCTTGACCCAGACAGATTTATATTTTTGATGTTCATTTAGATATGTTAGTAAATTTAAAAAAAATGTTTCAATTTTACTTAAAAAGGGCTTTGCTTTCGAGATTTTACTGTTTTTAATTGTCTTATTTTAAATTATACAACACATATTCGAGCACTGGCGAGGAAATATTGACTCATTCTGTATACAGAGAATTTGTCTTTTAAATATATATACTTTATAAATGCTCACGAATTCGTTGTTTTTGTAAAAGTGTTAAATTTAAAACTTCTACGAATAAATATATGCGCCATTGGTATTAAACACTGATTTAACGTAAAGTTAAGATTATACTGCTTTAGCATGCTGCTTTAGTGGTGTATTTTAAGCCTCGCAATATTTCAGTGTTAGATACGCGTGGCGCAGGAAATAAAATTTCGAGTTTAGAAAAGCCTGAACATTTAAATTTAATAGGGCGCGCGAGCTGTCACAGCAAAACATAATGTAAATTATGGTGTCAGGAACTTTGACCATATCTCACATAAATTAAAAGATGCGAGGTGGGCAGATATAGAAGCCAGAAAGAAGACTCAAGCTATGCTGTGTGTCTATTTTATAAAATAATTAATAATAAATCTTCATCCTACCATTTTAAAAAAATCACCTTCAGGAATGACATTCATCACCTGAATACCAAATTCAGGGGAAGAATCTCTCCTAAACACAAAACTTATTTATCTCAACGCTCTTTTACCTATCAAATCTATCAGGCTTACAACTGGACTCATGAACTGTTCCAAACATCTAGCTACAATAAATTTAAAATAACTCTAAAAAAACAATAATATGTATGTATGTTTGAAATATATGTATATATATATATATATGATGTATGTGCTGAACTCCGCTTTTTACCCCTATCTTAATAATGTATGTAAATGTAAAATGTAAACGTCAATGTTGTAATTGCAATGTAGTGGAAATAAAGTTAAAAGAAAATTGATATGTCTATCAGAGTACTTTCTACAATGTTAGATACTTGAAATCAATAGCTTTCACCTACCTTATTTTTCTACAAATGTTTCTTATTGCTGTTAAACTTTGTTCGTAAGCCTCATTGATGTTTTCACTTTTTTACGTAATATTAATCATGACAAGGTTAAACTAACGTCATTTAGCAATAGCTTACACATTCAAAGTAATTAATTCAAAACATTCACATTTTTAAAACAATTTTATTAAAATAACCACCATACGACATAAAGTGAATACGCATTAAATGCAAATTTTCGATTATCTACAACTTTTCTTACCAAGATTTTTTTATGTGATCAATATTAAAGAAAAATCCAAAAATATGCTAAGAGTAAACTTCCTACTTTCGCATTTTCACAAAAAGTTAATCGGGTACTACTATCGTAATAAAAAGCTTAAGTATATAGTGTCATCTTGACAGCTCAATCGATTTAGACTTTGTCGTGGCGACAGAATTACAGAAGAACAGAAGGACAGAATTACAAACAGACATTTTTCAAAAATGGTCTTAATCAACTCGGGGGACCTCAAAATGGATATATCCACTAACATTTTTGATTTAAAATTTTTCGCGAAAACAATACTTTCCCTTTGTTTTACACAAAAAAATATTTCAATACTGTCAAAAATGAGAATCCCTAAGTCGAAAATATGACTCTGAATTATGGAGATATTATAGTAAGTGGAAAGATAGGAGAAAATTGTATGTTATTGTTGCCAGCAGTATCCATAAGATAATAGAAACATCAGCTGTTATGCGCTTGAATAAAGAATTTCAAGAGCCCTCTGTAGATGTCCATTATCTATTGCTGAATATAGAAAGATACATGGGCGGGGTAAATTCGTTTTATTAGCTACATTCATGAAAAAGTTTATTTAGTTTGAAAACCATGGAAAAGGTGATTGAAGTTGTTCTACTATTGTCTTGACTGTGCTATTGTGAACTAATTTATTTTATACAAACGTGCCTCTTCGGAAGATAATGTTTCAAAGTCAGATTAAGTATTTAGAATTATATTAGCCAATCAGGTAATAGTGAAATACTCCGGCCGAAACAAATATCCTGGTTATCAGTTGGAAGAAACAGACTAAACAAAATTAGATGGTCCATGTATGTGTTGAAAATTCATTTATCTCAAAATACTTCATAATTAATTATTATTTTGTCTTTTAAGTATATATATCTCAAATGTTTTTTTATAGGTTAGAATTGAAGCTTTTAACGAATGTTGTTCACTAGCATATTAAGCATAAAGTAACATTTCGAGTTGAGTAAAGCCTAAAAAACCAAATGTGCATGCTTTCTTAAACTCGAAATTTTACTTCATGTGTCATTAAACACTGATTTTAAGAGAAAACTACAAGATACTACTAATGCAGTATGCTAAAGACGTATGTTCTAAAGTTCACATCAAATCAGTGTTTTATATGCGTGACGCATGAAGTAAAATTTCGAGAAAATTTGATTTGGTCGCTCCGCTTTCCTACGTAATCAAATCAAATTTTCAGGCTTTTCTTAGTCCATTAACATATCCTTTTTTGATATGAGACGTTGTTTTAGGCTGTATATATCATATTTATATTAGTAATATTTATTTTTATTATATTATATATTTACCTTATTGTTTAAGTGTGCAAGACTTGTTAGTTAAATAAATTAAGGAATTACCTTTATTTATAACGAATTATTTAAACTATATAAATATATTTATTATTTTTGCATCAAAGATTGAGGAAACTATTCAATAATATATTGATTTTTCGCAAAATCCTACATAAATATCTTCATAAATTTGTTGAATTTTCAACATAATGTCAACTTGATTTCTACTTTTGTGTCAAAATTTGAAAGAGACAAAAATAAACAAACGATATACGTATATTTATATTTTCTTTACTGATTACGAGTATGATCATTATTCCATTAAACTGCATTCAATTTTAAATAGCAACAGTGAATACGAAATATTTACCAGTTTCCGCTTCAAAATTAACATTATGAGTTATATTTGATAATAATCACCTGATTACTATTATTATTGATTCAAACCAAACCTAGGCTTACCTAACTAGTTATAAGTATATGGCTTTATTCTTTATAAATGAAAATATAAAATGTATAATGGAGATACCATAGATACATACATCTATTGTATTATATAATATTATGATTTTACTTTTATTGTTTAAATTAGGTAAAATGTGTGTGAACAAGAGCGCCGGATTTAGTTTTCAAGAAAAACATTTTTTTTTTTCGAGTTAAGCAAATATTTATATTTCAACGTGAAAAGGAATAGTTGTGATTATACATAAAATAGGACAATCGGCAAATAGCCACTATGAAACCTCTGGCACAGCGTCATTCTAATGTTTTTGCATTATTGTGGCTCTATTTCACCAATAACGCGCGATATCTTAGCCGAATTTTGTGGCCCGAATTCGATCAAATTTATGTGGAGGATATGGTTTTCCAACTAGACGGTGTCAAATTCCATACAGCATGCGAAACAATGGTGTTACTGTGGACCGAGTTTCCAGACCGCGCCATCTCTCGGTTTGGCGTTCAACATTGACCACCAAGATCGTGCGATTTAATGCCGTAGGACTTCTTTCTTTGGGGCTACGTGAAGGAAAAGGTGTATGCAAACAATCCACAAACATCTGAATGCATAAAATAAGAGATAGCATCAGTGGCGAAATTTAAAGTTATGCAAAAACGTTATCCAGAATTTTAAGAAAAGAATGACGCTGTGCCAGAGATTTCGTAGTAGCCAAATGGCCACCACAAAATCGGAAAATACCGGTAAATACCGGATGTCCTATTTCTTTTTTATTCGCAACTATTCCTTTTCACGTTAAAATATAAATATTTGCTTAATTCGAAAAAAGGGGTTTTACTTGAAAATTAAAATAATTTAATATTAAATTTAACTCAAAATTACAGAAGCAGGTTCTTGAAAAATATTTTGTAATCATTATACTCGTAGTGTATTCAACATTTGTAACATCTATCAATTGATAATAAAAACTCAGTAAAAAGTAGCTAAAATCTTGTGAAATACCTGCATTCAATACGTATAAAGGTCATAAAATCTAAAGATGAGTGGTGAATATCGACAATATTAAATAAAAACTATTAAAACTGTTACAAGATTTAAAATGAGATAAACGAGCTAAGAAAATATGACAAATTTTCACTGAATGCAATAACACAGTACCAATATTTTTTGTTGAAGTTCTTACTACCATTCTAAAGAGTGTCTTCCACTCCTCGATTAAGCATAAAGTAAAATTTCGAGTTTAGAAAAGCCTGAAAATTTGGTTTAGTGGCGTATCGAAGCGAAGCGACCAAACCAAATGTTCAGGCTTTTCTAAACTCGAAATTTTACTTCGTGCGTCACGCGTATATAACACTTATTATATGTTTAGTAATTTCCCAACAATCTCTGTTAACTTTATAATTATCATACGTTTTTTAATCTTGTACAGAGGTCGAAATGAAACAAAATTATTTTGATTACCCTACTTACAAAATAATTGTGTTTAATTTCGACCTCTGTCCAAGATTAAGATGCGTACGATAATTATAGAGTTAACAGAAATTGTTGAGAAATAACTAGAAATGTCAAAAATTTCGAAAAATGTTTAATACATTTGAGATTTTAGAAAGATTTAATGTTTACACTTAAAGATAATTATCAAGTGTTAGGCAACTTGTTGAAAATAACAAAAATGATGTAAATAAAAACCGTTACATTTATTAAACTTAACTGAATATTAATATTAGGAACCATATACTTGTTTTCTTTTGATTTAAGAATGCTTTTACACATTCTATATAAACATTTGCAAAATTAATCACCATGAAATCAAACATTAGTTGAGGGTTATTCAAAATGGACAGATTTTAAACATGTATTTCTTCCAATTTACAAAAGAAATAAACACAATTGAGGCGTTGATTTCATAGACAGCATTTTTTACCTTGATAAACGTTGTTATTCTGCTTATAAAATTTAAAGGGTTGTAGCTTTGTACATGTGTGGTTTTTAAGTGAACTTCTTTTACCCTCGGATACCTTGCATACAAATTGTCGATTTCTACAATTTTGGACATATGCCGTATATGAAATCAACGCATCAATTCTAACGGGAAAGAGAAAAGTTTAATTTTTTATGCACTCAATATGAGCACCATGTGTCACACGGCAAATATCAAAACGGTGACTCATTTCTTGCCACACACGAATCAGCTAGTCTCTAGTTATCGAATTCATAATTCACAGCTTCAAAAATTCGATGTTGCAGTTTTCAAGAGTGTCAGGTATAGTGTAGATAAAAACGCGGTCTTTTACGTTACCCCACAAATAAAAATCACAAACTGAGGTCTGGACAATCAACATGACAAGCACCGCCAATACAGTAGTAGGTATAACTTCTGCCTGAACTGTTCAAATTTTAAACTTTTGTCTGCCCAGGAACGTTGGAATTATGGTTCTACCTTTTGTAGTTTGAAAGAAATAAATGTTTGAAATCTGTTCCTTCTTTTTGAATAACCCTGTATATATTTTGAACAGTGTTTGTACGCCTGGCGCATAAAGTAAAATTTCGAGTTTAGAAAAGCCTGAAAATTTTTCAGGCTATTCTAAGCTTTAAATTTTACTTCATGCTTAATCTGGAATTGGAAACACTCTTTAGAAGCTTCAAATTAAAAGCCTTTACAAATGCAACGAATATATATATTTAAATAAAAAAATCCCTAAATATTGCATTATTTATCAAATTAATTAATTAATTAAATTGCCAATTCTTGGTTGCAGAACACTTCAACCATTAAAAGTGCGTGTAGTGTAGATTGCGAAAAGAATCGCACTTTTAATGTTTGAAGTATTCTGCAACCAAGAATTGGCAATTTCATTTATACTTATGTTTGAACGGTAACGTGACCGCCAGTCTAAGGTGTCAAATTGTTTAGAGGGAATGGCAAAGCTATACTGATGAGAGATAAATCTCGAAACGCGTCTATTGATGGCCTGAATAATTTGACCCAAATTGTTACATTTGCAGTAGGTTACTGTATGTAACAGCAAACACTTGTTGTATAATTCAATGTCCGTCGGGGTATTAGCCCGGGAAGTAGTTGTTTCAATGAGTGTTTGATATAGTCTTTGTAAGACTAACTTGTTGTAGATTGCGAAAAGAATCGCACTTTTAATGTTTGAAGTATTCTGCAACCAAGAATTGGCAATTTCATTTATACCTTATATAGTAATATTTTTTTCGGTACTCCACAAGACAAAAAATACAGCACCATAACATGATGAAGTACACCGACTAATTTTGAAAGCCATTCCACATTCCATTCATATATATATCCTAAAAATCCTTAATTTTAATTATACCCATGAAATCTTTCCCTCTGAATGGAAACATGGAATAATCACCTGCATGCACAAACCCAAAACTGATCCTATACATTCAAACAACTACCGTCCTATTACCTTACTGCCCGTACTCGGGCAACTGTACGAATCCCCCCTCAAACAAAAAATACTCAGCCATGTTTAACCCCATATCCATATCTACCAATATGGCTTTCTTCCAAATCGCTCCACAACCCTACCCTTAACCATTCTTACATCCAACTACCAAACAATGCATCTAGAAGGTAAAAAATCCGCCATTCTATTCCTAGATATATCTAAGGCCTTCGATTCCGTTTGGTATCGGGGCCTTTTATATAAATGCAGTATCCTTAAACTACCCAACCACCTTATGAACCTAATCCAAAACTTTCTTTTCAACCGCAAACTTCAAATCCGTATACGACAAACCTTATCCTCGACATTCCGTCCTGAACAAGGTGTTCCGCAAGGCTCCCCTCTATCTCCTTTATTATACAATATATATTGCTCCGACTTATACCATCCCAATCCCAACTTTATAAACCCAACCTGTTATCCCCTACAGTTTGCGGATGACACTGCATTAATCACCCATTCATCATCCTTAGCCTCAGCCCTTAACTCCCTCCAAGATTTTATAAACAACCCGATTCTTGGTTCTCCAAGTGGAGGCTTAAAATTAATCCCAACAGATCCCAACTATTCCTACTCTACCATCGCATACTGCCTAATCCTCTCTCCATAAACATTAACGGATCCACTATATACTCCTCCCCAATTTGTAAATACCTAGGTATCCTATTAGACCCAAAACTGTCCTTTAAAAAACACACCTCCGATATAAAAGCAAACATCGTAAATCGAGCGAAACATTTCCGTTGCCTGACATACAAAAATCAAGGAATTAGTACTAACACCTGTACCAAAATTTACAAAATGATTTGCCGTCCCATCCTAGACTACAGCTCAATCCTTTATATCAATACCATTACAAAACTTCGACACCCTCTAAATCCTCTCCACAATCCATCCAATGCACTCCTCTACGAAATAACACAAATTACCCCAATAAATCAGACTTCGATTTCTCGCAGAACGATTCGCATGTAATGAGTCGAATTATGAACACCTTAAAAAAATGTGCATCCCTAGAAATCACGACATCATCCCAAAATACAAAAACCCACCTAGAACCCTATATGAATACATCTCCTTTTATCCTACTCTCCCACCTTGAAATCGACTAAAAAACAAACACACACACATGGCACAGGGCGGAAAGACCTATGGTCGATAGCCCTTGCAAGAGAGGGAAGTAAAAAAAAAATACTTGTAAATATATTTATAAATTATATTTTATTATAATACATTTCTCTCTTTTTCAATAAACATGATATAGTAGTAATATTTAACTGAAATCTTTAAAAAATATTGAAAAACAGAATAAGTGAAAGGGATAAAAATCATAAGACTGATAAATTATAGAACAGAATAGATAGAATAAATCTTTATTTTCAGTGTCAAGTTACATTAACAAATCAGTTGATCATTGGAAATTGAAGAAATCAATAAAATAGACATAAGAAATTGAATATTTTTAAAATACATATCAGTTATTTGTCTTCGAAGTCTGTTTATTTATTATTACTTTTGTATAATTGCTTAAACTCGACTCATCTACTATAGTATCATTACTATTATTTGCAAATAAACAAATTGGATTGGATAGAATTACATTTCATGAATATCACTATAATTTACATTATTCCTATAAAAATTAATTTAAATCTTAAACATTGATAATAATCAAACATGAAACTCTAGCAGGATTTCAGTTATTAATACAGGGAGTTTTTCTTATAAGTATACACATTCCAATTACACCGTATGTGCTGCAAATCTTTAGATATTCGTTATTTAAAAAAAATGAATTCAAAGCTACTAACGAGTGTTTTACATTCCCAGACTAAGCATAAAGTAAAATTGCGAGTTTAGAAAAGCCTAAAAATTTCGTTTGGTCGCGTAGCGAAGCGAAGCCATGCGTTTGAAACACTAAAATGCTGTGAAGTTCACAATATGCTAGTAAAGCAGTATGCTAAGGACATGTATTTCTTACTTTAATTAAATCCAGTGTTTTATACGCGTGGCGCATGAAGTAAAATTTCGAGTTTAGAAAAGCCTAAACATTTGGTCCGCTTCGCTGAGCGACCAAACCAAATGTTCAGGCTTTTCTAAACTCGAAATTTTACTCTACGCTTAATCTGGGAGTAGAAAATACTCGTTAAAAGCTTCAAATTACTTTTTTTTATAACAACGATTGTTGGACCATTTACAGAGTATGTATGTATTATAATATTATAATATTAATTAAGTTTGTCAATCTTTTAGATCATCTGAATTATTAACAATTTTCGATAATTTTTAAGAATGTGTAAATTTTACTACATTTATCGACTCTTATGAAATTTGTATCAGTTTTATTAATTTCTGAAAATTTTATTGTAGTTTCATAAGTTTAAGAATTGCAATACTTGAATGATTGAATTTCTATTTGTTTCATTATTTTGGATGATTTTTATTTATTTAAGTTTTTATATATTTTTTAATTATGTACGAACGTAGTAAATTTGTGGTATTTGAACAATTTTTTTGATTTTTAAGGTTTTTGAAAAATTTCTATTCCTATTAATTTTCTTTTATAATTTATGAACTAAGGAGAGGTTGCTTATACAAGCCCTCTCGCCTCCATTTAGATGCGGCCCTTATTATTATTACATTTTGCCCGTCCCTGAAAGAGATTCTGCGGGCGTCCATGGCCACTGTCTCACACATTAGCGTAGCGGAAACTAATTTATAAGTCTTACAAAACTTACTTTCCTACATCAAGATGCCTAACATTTTAACTATAATGTCATCTGACATTAATCGACATTCTTCCATAAGCAGCTAACTAAAATTTATAAACAATCCATAAACTATTTTACGGTTAAATAGTTAATAAATAAATTGTTAGTAGATTTTTAAATTAAATATGTCTGTATATATTTGTATTATATTTATCTAGAAATACTAAATTAATTTTTACAGCTAAAATTTAACACGACTGTGAGTGTAAATATAATTAAAACGTTATAGTCTACAGAATTGGATAGAATTTTTATTGTTGTAGTGGATTAATCTGGCTCTCTAAAGTGCATTTTTATAACTCCGAAAAATAAAAATAAAGCGACTTCCTCCCGAATTAAATCCGTGCCCGAATTAAAAGTAAACTTCTAAATACGTCTAGGAATAAAGCTTTTAAAACTCCTGATGTAACATCGATATTGCATTAAGGTAATATCTGGAACGTTCCCCTGTTTCCTTTTCCTTCCCTTTTCTTCACAGAGACAACGAGAAATTATTATATTTTTAAAGCGTATTATTCCAGACAACGTAGATATTATTATTTCTGAACGAACACACAGTAAATTGGATAAAAGTACTCTCTACCTTATATTTACATACACACACATTTACGAAGTGTATAAAAATGCTTGGCTTTTATGTGATTATTTTTATTTCCTGTTTGTGTTTTTCTATTTATTTGTAAGTATTTCATTGTCTGGATAATATTTTTGAGTGTGTGTATGCAAGAATAAAGTAGAGATCATTTTTATTCACTTTATTAGAAAACAGATTTTATCTCTGGCGAAGATTATACGGTGGTGCTACTTAAAATAAAATGGGCTGGGGATTGGCTTATATAATCACGAGTTTACGGCACTCTGGAGATTACGTTTTTATTGTAAAAACTCGGGAAGACAAGGGGTCGTAAAACGTTATTATAGATTTTTTTGTTCAAATCGTCTGCGGTTTTCGCCGATATTTCCGAACAAATATTTTATTTTCAGCGAGGATTTTTTAATCAGGTATTTTACTATTGTAAAATAAACCACAAGGATTAATTTTTTACATAATTGTTTAAACATTTTCTTATTAAGTGTTCAAATAGAAATTAATCCAAGAGTATATTATTGATTCACAACAGTTTTTGGATTCAAATTTATTTGCCAGCACTTCAAATAGAAATTAATCCAAGAGTATATTATTGATTCACAACAATTTTTGGATTCAAATTTATTTGCCAGAACTTTTTATTGTATCCTTATCTGAAGTAATAGATTTTAAGATGTTATTTTCTTAATTATTGATTTTGTGATAAATATTATTCATTTTGTGGAATAAGATATTCAGAATGATAATTTATTAGTAAAGTTCATTATACCGTGCGCACGTGATTTATAATTTTGTGTTATTCGGGCGAAATGCCCTGCGAGAGCACCCGCCGGAAATTTAAATTTCCTTAATGTAATTTCTATGCACCCTCGGAATACCTGAGCTCTGCAGTGATTGCACTTTTCAGGTGAGGCCACTCCCAAAGGTACAGAAAAAAAACTTTACCAAAATCCTCACAACTAAAGTGTGTTTCGATTTATACTACGTTTACTACTACTAAATCTGTATTCCTTAAAAACACACACACAGCTTACACATTTATTACAATGCATGAAATAATTAAGTGTTTTAAATATAAGTTACCGAACCTTTGTATAGTCATGCTCACCCTATAAATACGAATAAGGGCACAATATTATTTACTCGACATGTGAAGACAATTACTTTAGGACGCACGAATTGTATAAAAGTTTGTATAAATTTGTACTGCGACTCTATCCTTTAATTATTTCACATCTTCAACTCACTATGATGAAGTGACTGCTTTTAAACCTATAATAAATTAGTGCTTTATACGCCTGGCGCATGAAGTAAAATTTCGAGTTTAGAAAAGCCTGAAAATTTGGTTTGGTCGCTCCGCGCTTCGCGCTACGCGACCAAACCAAATTTTCAGGCTTTTCTAAACTCGAACTTTTACTTCATGCTTAACCAAGGAGTGGAAACACTTGCTACGCGACCAAACCAAATTTTCAGGCTTTTCTAAACTCGAAATTTTACTTCATGCTTAACCAAGGAGTGGAAACACTTGTTAGAAGCTTCAAATGATTGCTTTTGAAAAACAACCAATGGCTAAAATTTACAACGTATAAATCGAGGTATGTATACTTAAAACAACGTTTTCCGGTATAATAAAAAAAAATAATTAATTATTTTATACAAAAATGATGTCTAGAAATACTCCCCTTTCTACTAACGACTTATTATTAAGGATTTCTAACATATGATTTAAAATGTGTATCAGACCAATGAAATCTAAATAACAATATTCTTAGCAATTTGCCTTTGACACAAATTGAATGTGTACAAATGAAAATGAATAAAATTAACATTCACAGGAATTCCTCACCATGTTCAATCGAGAAAAGTGAAATGAAACATATGATTTCTATCCATAAAGAACATTTTACATAAAGAAAAACTGAGTTTGTCAATAGTTTACAGAATATTTACAAAATATAAAATAAAATTAGAATTAATATCGACTTTCAGCAAAAATTTAGTCTTGTTGAGACAAGACTCCAAATATTCATTGAAACAACTACATCTCAAGCTAATACCCCGACACATATTGAATTATACAATGAATATTTGAGTTGCACGACAGATGTACTGTTCTATGCATAATTTATATCCAAAATACAACATCAGGTCAAATTATTCTCTTACCAAACTAAATGAACCAACAGGAAATTAAAATAAATTGAAAAATTGCATGGAATGAATATTTTTTAATTTCTATCCAATTCTATACTGTTGACTAACATAATTTGGCAGTCGAATTGAAGGGGTCGGTAGAAGAAAGTGCTCACCCATATTTTGTATAAATTGAACGGACTGTGCCATTTAACATTATTATAAATTAACTATAAGTTACGTTCACTTAGTATAGTAATAAAATAAATGTACATAGAATTTGTATGAGCTCTAAAACCTTAAATATGGTGATTATCCCGATTTATAGAATCAACAGACCTTCAAAACCGAATATCTGAAAGTAATTACATTGTGGGTTAGCACTATCTTCCCACGAGCCCTTCAATTCTATCATATTCTAAACTTTTTTTTTAAGTATACATAACACAATGCATATGCTGTAATTATTCATATATCTGCCGTTTTCTTTAAAGCCGTTGACGCTTCTTCCGTAGTTAAATTCTATGGATGAAAATTCAGTGGTCGAAATTTAATCAGGTGAACATTACATTGTGAACATTATACCCTTATTGGCGTATTTATCACGTCCGTTGAAATTTATTGAACAGCCAATTATGCATGCAACCCATTGGCACTTGCAAATCTGACCGTTCGTACTTTATAGACCCACAGGTAGAAATGCAGATTGGCTCGAAATAATGTAATTCCTAATATATCTAAGCCTAATAAATAACGGTGCTCCTGTTCGGAAGGTGGAAACGTTGCCGAAGAGCGGAAATGAGCAGAAATATATAGAGTCGTTACGTTATGGGGATTCGTGACAGCAAATCTATTTCAATTGCGGGCTCGGCGTGTTGCCTGTGACCAAATTCTCGGTGGGAATTGCCACTGTTATTGGATAATGTATTCATTGTGCAGACGTACTCGCCAAATCTAATTAACGGGAATAAATGTTGTTATTTTTAACAAATACATAGTGAATTATGAACTGTGGAGGCTTCTACTTCGTTATACATGTTAATTCAATAAAATAAAACACTTTAACTTTGTTTGTATAACACACTATTTTTATTAGAAATGAGGGAAATTTACAGATTCTCTCATTCCTAATAACTCTAGACATCCCCTTAAACACAAAACAGCCGCATTCAACACAATGATCCACAGAGCCTTAAGCATCCCTTTATCAGCTGTTTCCTTAAACAAAGAAATTATTACCATAAAACAGATTGCAACTAACAATAGTTACAACTCTAATTTAATTGATAACATGTTGAGAAAACATAATATCAAGAAAATTGAAAAATTATTATATGCTGGTAATCCATCAACATTGAAAACACCTTTCCGATCAATTACATATTTCGGTAATATTAGCCTACAAATTAAAAACATCCTTAAAAAACACAATGTACAACATATTGTAAAACAGAAAACCACATTTTTAATAACAAAACAAAACATTGTAATCTTAGTAAATCCGGTATATATAAACTTGTTTGTCCCGATTGTGAAGGACTCGGCTCAAAGAACATCAGCGCTCTTTTCGGCTTAATCAAATAGAAAAAACAAATTTCGCCAAACATCTAATCGATGAAAACCATTCTTTTGGCGAGGATGTACTTAAGATCATCCATTATGCCGAAAAGGGCCGAAAAATGAACCTCCTAGAATCCCTGGAGATACAGAAAGCCCGCGCTAATCCGGGAATCCCCCTAATTAACGACCAGGTCGATCTAGTGTATACCCCCATTTTTAATGCTATTTTGTAAATAACCATTTTGTGTATATATACCTGTACCATACCGTAATTTAAGTTACTCTGTTTGATAATGGCAAGTTGAATTGCCGAAACTGCAGTCACGAAAATAAAAATAGTGTGTTATACAAACAAAGTTAAAGTGTTTTATTTCATTGAAATACATAGTGTATAAACACTACGTCATTTTAATTTTAATCTGCTCTGCAAATATCTTGATTAATTCCCACAAAAAAATAGTTTTTGTTTCGCTGGTCTTGGGTTTTTTTCATATAAATAACCAACTAATTCTTAATAATTTATATTCATTGATTACACAGGCCTGCAAAATCGAAGTTTTTAAAAATACAAGAGATTTTTTTGCTTAGTTTTATGTTATTTGGTGTTCTGATTTTAAAAATGACCTCATTTTTTTTTCCATTCCGTCAGGATTTTTTGTAAAATCAATATCGATATTTTTGCTAAAATCTTATTTGAAATGGAATTCTCTCGAACAATTTTGCGTCTACTATCTGGCCACAGTGTTTTTTTATGCATTTAAATCTATGTAAAATAATCGATTCTTGGTGAGGCAAATTGATTTTTCTATTTCTCTAAGAAAGTCACCAACATACTATTTTAATTTGTTTTTACGAAGGTAACTTACATAAAATAGACAATTGACCAAGAGGAGCAAATATGTATGTGTACATGAAAGTTTGAAACAAATTTTAAACTGAGCAAAAAACAAAACAAATAAAGTTTCTATTTAAGTACGTGTTCTGTTTCGTTTGAAACTTCTTTTTGACGTTCTTCTTTTATGTTCTATCTCAGGCTTATCTCGTGTTAACACTCAACATTATTGGGTGAAGATGTTCTTGTCCCATATTTCTTGATATTAATTCGCTGACTGATCTTAAATTTTCTGGAAAAAATTCCACATGTTAATGAGTAAAATGTATATTCACATTTCCAACGCTTGAAATGTGTCAAGCATATTCATAACTATTGTATTATAGTCAGGATCCTTGTAATTAACCAGAAATTTACTGATGACATTTTTTAAGGCAGCCCAATCGTCTTTTTTCTTTGTTGTCATGCTAGTTTCAAATTCTTTATCCTTTATTAGCTTGCGGATGTCTGGACTAACAAATATTCCCTCTTTCAACTTGGCTTTGAAAAAACCTGTAAACTTTTTGCACAGTCGCTTTGCACAATAGCCATCTTTTGGAATAGCCTTGAAAAACTGCTTCATATCACCTAATTGTATATGCAAAGGTGGTAACAATACTTTTTTTTGATCAGCTAAGCTGTTCCAAATAAAATTCTTAATGCCGGGTTCAAGATTTTGTCTTTTTGGCCCAATGTTGAGTCTTATCACGGCTGTCCCACCCACAAATGAAATGTGGGAACTTTGTATATCCGCCTTGTTGCCCAAAAAGCATAGATATAACTTTCAAATCACCGCAAATGGTTCAACCGTGGGCGGCGTATTTTATTTTGTGGAGGACGAGAGGGAGGTTTTCATAGCGTTTTCATAGTGACACTCGGTGCATTAAAATGCACCGAGTGTCCAACTGGTACAGATTCATACTAGCTTCCATGGTGAAGGACAGCTTTAATGCTCCTTTTAGATGAATCTATAAACAGCCTCCGTTCATCTTTATCGTAGGTGATTATAAATTTCCTCATCAGAACAATAGATTGATAGACCATGTTATCCTTATCATTAGTTGTTTTTGAAAAGCGTTCAATTCAAAGTTACTAACGAATGTGTCCACTCCCAGACTAAGCATGAAATAAAATTTCGAGTTTAGAAAAGCCTAAGCGTTTGGATTTGGACGCGTAGCGTCCAAATCCAAATTTAGGTTTTTCTAAACGCGAAATTTTGCTTCATGCGCCACGCGTATTAAACACTGGTTTCATGTGAAGTTTAAATATACTGCTAATGCAAATAAATATTAAATTTGCTCATAAATTCGGGAGCATCAGAACAATAAACCAGGTTCTCTTGTTCCTCAATGTACTTAACAAATTCCTTTACTCGATTTCTGTATCAATAAAAATAGGTTCCTTTGCAGAATAAGTCTTTTCTTTAAATCTAGAGCTCAACAATTCAGCTGCCTCTTTTGGAAGGCCCAGATCTCTAGTCATGTTATTAAGTACAACTTGAGATAGGGACTGAAGTGAATCGCCTCCAAAGGACATATATTTTTGTTATCAGAGCCATGAATATATGGATGTTCCGAGTCCAAAGACTTTGAAGATATGACGGGCAATTCAGTTACAGGCAAAAGCACTGGCACATTAGGTCCATGAGGAACGGGGCGTATGGCCGATGGAATGTTATTTGGATAAGAAATTAGTTTTTGATTTTTGCGGTTATACCTACGAACATGGCATCAAAAAATGTAACGATCACAAGAGTGTTTTTTTTAGCTTACTCCACGTCGTAGGAATTTCAAATCGTACAACAGTTTTCTTTCCTTTGGACCATTAGCGTAGATCATTGAAATTCTGCACACAAACTTTATGAGGAGCCTACGATTTGTCCTAGTCTCAAAGTGTCATGCCAAAATACGCAAGAAAAATTTGTCTTCTTCAGAACGTCCCGAACTCGATTAGAATCTGAGATAAGGATTCGCGCGACGCTATTGGAAGAGGTAGATTGCAACGGGGAGGGAGGGATGGTGACAGAAAGGTGTCACAGAGCGGTATTCTGTTTGTTTCACCACGGTAAAACAGTGGTCAGGCAGAAAGGGACAAAATTCAACGCCGATTTTTTTTATGATAAATATTCATAAAAATCCAAGTAAAATTGAATTTTTCGAAAAACAAAAAACGTGACGTGATGGAAAAGTTGCAATATTTTATTGGAAATCAGCAGCAAATAACACATAAAGTTCAGATATCAATTCCCTTGTATATTTTTATCGCAGGCCAGTGTTGTTAATAATTCCATTTGAAATTAGATACTCATCCAGGAGAAAGATGGGGCCAATAGCGATATCGCCAAATGTATTGTAATGGATATGATATAACGTGCATTAACGATCAATTAAAAAATTAAAAGACTTTTTTAACATAAACTGTAGAAAATTGATGAATATTATAAAAAATAAAAACATGTATCAGTTGGTAAGCATTATTTAAATAATCTTAGAAATAACAATCACAGCCAACAACTCAACGAAAATATATTACTTAATGAATAAAATAGTATTGAAACACAAAAAACATTGATATGGAAGTAAAATGAAAATACATAATATATTAATAATACCAATAAGTTGGGCAGTAAGGAAAAAAGCCGAAGACAAGATAAATGCGATTGAAATAAAACATCTAAGAAGAATAGCAAGAAAAACAAAGTGGGATAGAATTAGAAACGAGGATATTAGAAAAACAACAAAACAAAAACCGATTGTCAGAAAAATAAGAATGAATCAATAGAACTTCTATGGGCACAAAACTAGAATGAAGACAGATAGAATCACAAGAAAAATAATAGAAACAAGAAGTACAACCAGAAGAAGAAGTGGACAAAAAGAAGAAAATGGATTGACCAAATTCAAGAAATGTGGACGAAGAGGGGAATAACATTAAAAGAAATTATAATAATGGCAAGAGGCAGACAGAAACGGAAGGAAGAGGAACCGGAAGCAGAAGCTCCATCCGACAAATGAAAGGGTAAAAGAATGGGAGAAGAAGAAGAAGAAGAATTGATTATTAAATTTCATCAATTTTCTCTATTTTTAGTGATTTTTGTTAGTTTTATTTTATACTGTCATTTATATACTCAGAAAAACATACACGCAATTAATATTATTACTTTCCCTCATGTGCAAAACAAAGAGCAAGTATTGTTTTCGCGAACATTTTTAAATCAAACATTTGAGTGGAATTATCCATTCTGAGGTCCCCGAGTTGATTAAGACCATTTTTTAAAAATGTCTGTCTGTCCTGGAATTCTCCCGGCACGATAAGTCTAAGCCGATTGAATTGTTAAAATGACACTATAAACTTAAGCTTTTTATTACAATAGTAGTATCCGATCAACTTTTGGTGAAAATGCAAAAAATGAATGTAGTAGTTTACTCTTAGCATTTTTTTTTTTTATTTAATATTTATCATATAAAAAAATCTTGTTGAGAATAATTGTAGATAATCAAAAAATGAGCATTTATTGCATATTCACTTTTTGTCGTAGCTCTTTTAATTATTTTATTATTGTTATTATTTGAACAATACAAAATAAGTTTGTTATTGATAATGAACACCTTGTGTCCCGAAATGTACATCTAATGATACAAATAATAAGTGAAGTAAGAAATAACGGTCTTTTTATATGTAACTTCTCACTTATTATTTTGTTAAATATTTTGAACTATTTATAATAAATGCTCATTTGAAAACCACATTTGGTTCATTTGACAATTTACAAAATTAATATAAGCAAATAGTGAAGCAAAGTATTGTTTTTGATCTGTTATGTACATTTAAAAGAAACATTTCTTGTATGTAGTTCTCTGCGTCTCTTTTTAGATCTTTTTGCTTTCCTTTACATCTTTCAGCAACTCGCTGTGTCTTGTTTTTGTTCGCTGCGTCATTTGTTTTTAATATGCTTCTTTGTGAGTTCCTTCGTCTTTTTGCGTCTTCTCTGGATTTGTCTCTATCTCTCTGTGACTTTCTGATGGCATATTAATTGACGTTTCCATATCCTTTGTGTTTTTATTTTCTTCACTGCGTCTTCTTTCTTTGGATATATGCGGCTTTCTTAACTTCCATTTTTATAAATTTACATCATATTTCTAAGCAAATTTTTGTGCAAATCTGGGTGTTCTCGGTATCATTCCGTACTCTCTTTGTGCTTCGCTGGCTCTACTTTCCCAAAGCTTGCTGCGTCTCTTCTTTTAATACCCATGACTTCTCTACTTTTCTAGAGCATTTCTTTGTACTTTCAGCATTTTTCTATCACTGTGACTTATCGATTGATGCTGGGGCCTCTGCTGTTTCTCTATATCTTTCTGAGTTCTTCATGTCTTACTGCTGCATTCTTTGCTGCTTTACCTGAGTGCTTGGTGTCTTATTGTGGTATTTTTTGCTGCCATGAGTCTCCTTTTGTTTATCTGAGCCTTCTAGACTACTTGAATAATTAATTTGTAGCCTTTCTTTGTTTCTCTGTGAATCACTGCGTCATATTGTGTCTTATTGCGACTCTCTTTGCTTCTCTATACATTATTTTATTAGTTTATTTGCTGCCATGAGTTTCTTGTTTCATTCAAGTCTTCCAGACTATTTGTATAACTCATTTGTAGCCTTTTTTTGTTTCTCTGTGAATCACTGCGTCATATTGTGTCTTGTTGCGACTCTCTTTGTTTCTCTATACAATATTTCATTAGTTTATTTGCTGCCATGAGTTTCTTTTTTGTATTATTATTAAATAATATAGATTTTTGAATAAGATTTTATTATAGCTATGGTACAAATTTATTATTATGGCTAGCAAAAGCACTTAAAGTCACAAGTTTTATTCAGATTGACTTCTTAAAATGATTTTAACTTTAAGTAAAATTGAATTTACTTATTGTTAGCATAATTTTAATTTGAAGTGGGAATGTTTAGAATTATTTTAAGAAAAATAAACGCACCAGGTTGGTAATAAAATTGATTAGAATGCATATGATTTTTTAATTGAATAAATGTTTTGTTGTCTAATAATTCAGATTTTCCTACTTAAAAAAAACAATTTAGAGTAAAGAAATGTATTTAAAAACATATTAACAACATACTAAACAAATTTTTCGCAATCTCGAGAAAAATTAAAAAATTGAGTTAATTCAATCTGTACAGAAATGTTAGGAAGAGTAAGTGCATAATGTGAAATTTTTGTTTTTTTAGAAACATTTAGAAAAACATTACATTTTTAAGATATTTTAAATTCTTGACAGAAAGTATATATAAATAAAAGAGCTATATTTTAAATTGACGTAGATTTTTGTAAGTTGAGAATAGTGTTTAGTACAAGCGCTCAAAGTTTAGTTAGATACCTTAATAATTTTTTTTCTAACGAAAATAAATAGCTTGCCTTATTTCTAACATTGTTAGAAATGTTCTTTTTTTTAATTAAAAATTTCACTCAAAACCAAAAAAAATCACATACAATAACAATATACGAAACGATGGGCTATTTATTATATCTACAAAAACTTTTACACAACTGTTTCCAAACAAATTTTATAAACATTACAAAATCTTTTTAAGGTATCTCAGTATTATCCTCATGAGTGTCTTCCACTCCCTGATAAGCATGAAGTAAAATTTAGAGTATAGAAAAGCCTGAAAATTTTAGATTTGCGAAGCGAGTCGCGCCCCGGCAAATCCAAATTTTTAGGCTTTTCTATACTGGAAATTTTACTTCATGCGCCACGCGTATAAAACACTGATTTATTGTGAAGTTTAAAATATAAACTCAAGTGGAAGTAACGGTCGTACTTCGTCGAACACTCAGGGATTAGTAACAGGGACGTCGACCAGTGAGTAGGCTATCTTATTTTAAATAATCAATTTATTGATTTATTATCGGATGATTTTTATAAATTGATTACTTGAAATAACACTGGTTGACGTCTCTGTTACTTATCCCTAAGTGTTTAAAATATATACTACGTATTATATTAGATACTATAAACAAATTGACAAATTGTTAAAGTTTTAAAATGTCTCTCGATAATTTTAAATCACATAATAATTTGAAATAATAAATTTGTCTTCTTTTCTTATTGTATATGTAACATATTCAACCTTTCCATTATTTCCGTTTCGTTTTTACAGAATTATTCTAGTTTCCGTTTTCATTTCGTCTGTATTTTTTATGATTTTAATAGCTGTAGAGAACAGTTTTCTGATTTCTTAACTATCCAATTTAAGTATTTTTCCAAAGTCGGTTTACGTTTTCTTCTTTGCTCCTAATACCATATTTTTAACATATTTAGTCTTTTTTCATTGTGTATGTTAGGTAGTATATATTTTCTGTTTTGTCTGCTAAATATTTTTGCCATTTTCTTGGTTTATTCTAAATATTTTTTGGGCTCACAATGTTTTTGATCCTTTAATGATTTTATTGTGTGTGTGTGGTTAGGTGACAAAATATTTCCTTACCGGCTATTACCTTACCTTGCTACGCCACTGGGGGTAACATCGCTTATTAATAAAAAGTAGAATTTTATATGGATTAATTATTAAATTATTTTGAATGCATTAATAATCACAAACGGTCGATAGAAAAACATAATAATTTTGATGTTGTATATTATATTTATTACAATTATTACGTTATATGTATGTCTTATTGGATTTTACAACAAACACGTGTGCATGTAATTTTGCAAATAATTTGATTGCTCGCACATATGTATATTTGATATATAATTTTAATACAATATTAATGTACAACACATGCATTACACTGAAAATGAATGTGAAAATGTAAATTAGCATAAACATAGTAATGATATTTAAACTTGCATGAAATAATTCCATATTCAAAAACAAATCGAAATACTATCATTACCAAAACATTTACATGTTTTAAAACGCGCATTTACTTCAAAATCGCATCGATGCAGATAATCAAGCTGTCAATATGCACCGATGAAGCAACATCCATGTTTCGAAATGAATATCGCACTAAAAACAGAATGAAATTACAGTAAATTACGATTCGTACAATGGAAAGCGTTTGACGTGATCGTGGAATACATTCCGCTGAAAGCTCTCGATATTTATTCGACGCTATTAAACAAACTCGACATACTTTCAAGACGACATCGCCCGAACTCTAGAATTATTGAGTACGCCACTTTTCAATGTTGAAATGATTGTCGTTGAATGAATTCGAATATACATGAGAGAAGGTCCTTTTCCTTACAAGGTGTGCTCACATTACACGGTATTATCTTATTTTATGTATACATGTGTGTTTAAGTGTGTGAGAACCGTTGTGTCCTTTGTATTTGACGGAAAATACGGTACTTTGGGTTTGTATGTAGTGATAAACAGTAACAGTGTTGTAAATGAAATGTTTGATTTTATGAATCGAATAGCCGTTTATTAACGAGGTAAATAATGTTATATATGTATTAAATACAATTGATTATAATAAAAAAAATGATGTGTCAATTATAGTAGTTTCCCCCTTTTAGATACTCGAAATCAATAGCTTTCGCCTACCTTATTTTTCAACAAATGTTTCTTATTCCTGTAAAACTTTGTTCGTAAGCCTCACTTGTGTTTTCAGTTTTCCACAGAATATTAATCATGACAAAGTCAAAGTAACGTCATTCATAGCAATAGCTCACTTATTTAAAGTATTTAAAAAAATTCACATTTTTAAAACAATATTAATAAAATAACCAAAAGAGCTACGGCATAAAGTAAATATGCATTAAATAATAGATTATCGATTTTCTACAACTTTTCTTAGCAACATTTCAACGCGACCAAAACACATTTTCAGGTTTTTTTAAGCTCGAAATTTTACTACTATACATTGATTTGAAACTGAAGTAAAAAAAACACACAAATATATCTTTAATTAGAGTAACACGAAATCAGTAATTTAGTCCGTTTTGAATATTTTTGCTAAAAAAAAAAACTGGTAGCGATATTAAAATGTTATCGGTTGCAAAAATAATAATACAATTTATTTTTTAAGGATTGGTATTCTTGATTCGAAAAAACAGTTTTCGAATCTTTGATTCGTATCAGTTTTTTTTCTTACGAATCCTTTATTCATACTTCGAATTAAATTAGGTGATTCGGATTCGTGACTAGAATCTTTTTTTGAGGACATTTAATAATGATTTAATGAAATAGTGAACATTTTCCATATGTACTTATTTATTTCGCAAAAAATGTTTGTATTTCTTAAACTCTTTATAAGAATTATTTAGTATCAGAGCTGAGACCTCTGATACTAAATCACTCTTATAAAGAGTTTAAGAAATACAAACATTTTTTGCGAAATAAATAAGTACATATGGAAAATGTTCACTATTTCATTAAATCTTTATTAAATGTTGAGTTAAACGTTTTGTCGGTTATGTGGCACCCATATGTAATAGCAATACCATATTTTAGTTTATTAGTGTATCCTGTATTACATGATTCCAATATAATTTCGATCTAAAACAAAGATGTATCACCAAAAAAAAAAAATGTCTGTGCGACATGACACAGGATACAGCTGTTGGTCTTTCGATTGTCCGTTAGGACACATTTTTCTCAAATATTAATTATATCCGAGTGTAAATAGTTTATTTCCGCTCCTCTGCGCATTTTGTCTAATTGGCCCAATTAAGACCTGTTGAAAAAAAATATTACGTATTTCTCAAATTAATAATTAGTTAGATTTATGACGCTATTACCACCTATTATATAAATCATCTAATATTATGTACATTCATAATACTCACAATTATAATCTATTACAGTATGTTAATTATTTATTTATTATTAATAAGTAAAATATTTTTCAGTGTTGTCAGGTCTACTGTTTTAATCCTTATGCTGCTGTTTTACTGCCTAAATCTACCACAAAAATAAATGCATGGAAACTTTTGTTTAAATTTATTAAATTCTACAGGATTATTATTACCACTTTTTACTAACTCTAGTACTGCTAACTTCACAAACTTAGGTTAAAATCGTAGTAATTGGCATCCCCTTGGCTGTCTAAAGTATTAACCGACTTTGATTTAAAATTTGCACCAAAATTTAATTTATTATTTTCCGGATTAAATTAAATGGGGGTTTAAAGATAGAATAAAAATCGGTTCATATTTTGGACTCGAAAAAGTTGTTCGTTACATGATTCAATCGTACCATTTATCAACAAACGTGATTTTTTACGAAAAAAAAAAGGACATAACTGCCAAAAGACAAGCCGTTTTGAGTTATGTATGCCTTCAATTGTTTTAAACTTGAGTGACCTTAATTTTGTGTTCAATTCAATGAATACTTTTAATATTTGTTTCATTCGTTGTTAAAATAAATCATTGCAAGCTTGTTTTAAATGTTACATTTTTATGAAACAAGTTTTATATTCTACCATAAGAATGTGGCTATGATGTAATATAAAACTCAATTGTTTTAAACTTAAATTGGAACTTAGGTTGTAAGTCAAAGTTGGAGAATATTTTTTACACGCCTTTCGACATTAATAAAATAAGACTGTTGAAAGAATTGACCATAAATTTTTTCAAAAATATACTATTTTTAACAAACAAAAATAAAACAACAGTTTATTATCAAGGTTTTTATATTCTTAGCTTAAATTGTTTTAAGCATGGACGGAAGCTTCAATTTTAACTCAAAATCGATTTAGATTTGAAATTCAATTAAGCGTAAATTTAAAATCTTAATCGATTTTCATATCAAATTTTTGACAATAATTTTCTACTGCTTTTTTTAGGCGATTTAACTACCGCTTAGTTGAAAAATTGATTCTAATTGATTTTTCTACCGCTGTATAATATAAGAAAACGTCTTAGTGAGGTCCTAAAACACTCTAATTATCTGTTTTATCCAACAGAAGAGATAAATAACAAAAATTATATAAAATTTATTTAAATAAAATAAAAATCGAGATTCGTGAACAAAGTTTACAACAATATTCATCTGAAGAAGCAATAAATTTGCTAAGCAATTCTATGAATAGATACTTATTGTTTTTAAATATTGATAATTAGTTATTTTAACAAATTGTATATGAATTTTCAATACCTATGCCTCATTAATCAAATAATTTATCAACAAGTTCATTAGTAAGGGATAAATACTTTTTAACCATTCATTTTTATAGGTTCCTCCAAATGCAAAACTTAGGGCACCTATTGCTTTCACCAAAAAGTTCAAATAAAAATTATTTGTGGATTGTATTCGCGAAAATTTTAAAATCAAAAATGTTAGTGGATATATAGATTTTGAATTCTCCCGAAAAAAATAATTGTCTGTCCTTCTGTCACCACGAAAAAATCTAAACCGATTGAGCTGTTAAAATAACACTATAAACTTGGGCTTTTTATTACAATTCGATCAACTTTTGGTGACAATGCTGAAACCGGAAGTGGTAGTTTACTCTTAGCATTTTTTTTATTTTTCTTTAAAATTGATCACATATAATAATCTTGCTAAGAAAAGTTGTAGATAATCGAAAAATTACAATTTAATGCGTATTCACTTTATGTCGTGGCTCTCTTAGTTATTTTATTAATCTTGTTTTAAAACTGTAAATTTTTCTACTTAATTGCTCAGAATAAGTAAGCTATTGCTATAATTGACTTTGTCATGATTATTATTTCGTGGAAAAGTGAACACATGTGAGGCTTACGAACAAAGTTTGACAGGAATAAGAAACATTTGTTAAAAAACAATGTAGGTAAAAGTTATTGATTTCGGCTGAACGTTTAATAGGGAAAGTACTATAATGGATAACATTTTGTTGTCATTATATTTGTAATAATAAAAAATCCAATTTATTTATATAACTATAAATGCTAATCTCTAAATCCATAGTTTCGAGCAGATTTCAGAGATTTACATATATAAAAATTAAACTATTTATATCGCAATCGCTCCATGACTTATGAATGTTTATCGATTTTTTCTCTGAATTTATGTTGGGGCGTTATTAAAAAGTTGTCGAATAATTTATGGCCCATATATGTATATACATATATAATAGAAACAATTTCATGGATTGAAAATACGGTGTGGAAAAACGTCATGCGAAATGAAATTTATCGCTGGGCGGATCCGGGGGAAAATTTTACACCACCCCTTAAAAATAATATTTGGCAATGTTGCAGTTGCATATTTTATGTATTTATTTATTTTTTTACTTATTGGATTTAAACATAACAAACGTGAATTATTGCAGTATTGTTTTTTTTGCAACAATTCACAAAAAAAACATATCATGTACATGTTTCTATTCTTTTTCTGTATAAGGGATTAATTTTTTTAATTTTTAAGATAAATCAAATATCTAATTTATGTACTTATCTAATTTTCTTTATTTTCAACCAAAATGGTATTGTTAAATTATTCATATAAATGATTAGGCATTCGACGATTTTATAATTCAGTTCAACTTGAAACGTCTAACAAGTGATTCCATTCCTTGATTAGGCATGAAGTACAACTTCGAGTTTAGAAAAGCCTATTAATACAGGGAATTTTTCTTTTAAGAATACGTACAGGGAATTTTCTATTATGTATACATATGCAAACGCTTTTTTTTTAAAAGTTCACTTTAAAGCTTAAAACGAGTGTTTTCCACTCCCAGACTGAGCATGAAGTTAAATTTCGAGTTTAGAAAAGCCTAAAAATTTGGTTTGGTCGCGTAGCGCGAAGCGCTACGCGGCCAAACCAAAATTTTCAGGCTTTTCTAAACTCGAAATTTAACTTCATGCGCCACGCGTATTGAACACTGAAAGCACTGAAATATTTCGAATGAGTAAACTTCGCTTGAAATCAGTGTCATATACGCGTGGCGCATGAAGTAAAATTTCGAGTTTAGGAAAGCCTGAGAAATTTGGTTTGTTCGCTCCGCGCTTTGCGCTACGCGACCAAACGAAATTTTCAGGCTTTTCTAAACTCAAAATCTTACTTCATGCTTAACCTGGGAATGGAAAACACTTGTTTAAACTTCAAATTGACCTCTTTTAAGAAAACAACGAATATTTAAAAATCTACATGTTATTAGGATATGTATACTCAAATGAAAAAATTCACAACAAATTATGATTTAAAGTTTTTCTAAAAGAAATAACACTAATATACTCGCGACCTAAACAGTATGACATTGTCATGTAACGTCAAAATTTGACACAACAAGGAAAAATAGTTGCAGATACACCTGTCGACATACTAACTAAAAAAATTGAATTACACATTCCACATCATTAAGTCATAGGACGTATCTTCCGAATTCTACTATATATTAGTATTTACATAGGAATATCAATAATACTTTAGAAAATAGTGTCATTTATTTAAATGCCAAGCTGATTAAAACTAAAATTAATTTTTGATGTAGAACCTTCGTTTCAATAATTTATTTAGAATTTTCATTAAAAAGTGATGAAAGTTACGTTGCGAATAAAATTTTTTTCATGACTGAATTTTCCATCACGTAAAATATACGCAATTACCTTCTCCGTAATAGAATAATAAAATAACGTTACATCGTCAATTTAATTTACTTAATTGCGCGTCGAAGAGGAATAATCGCTTTGTTAATTAATTTAGAAAGTTCGCGATTATTGAGGAAATGAGCGCCAGGTGAGGAGATCCATCTGCGATTTATAAATTTCATAAATTGCGCGCGGTGAGAGTTCATGCAGAATATCTTCTTGAATGGGTTATAAACAATGTAGAAAGTGGGCAATACCAGTACTGTAATTATAGAGAATAATCATTCTCTCGATTAATTATTTGTTTTTTTTTTTTCGTGGAAAATATTTCGCACCCGAGTAAAAATAATAATAATAGAATAATAGCAATAAGATACTTTACTTTTGGATAATTATTAAGCCGTTTTATTGTTTAGAAAGTTTAATTGAAGAGAAAAATGTAATGTTTTAATTGGGTGATGCAAAATTATAAAAATCCGTAATAGACAAAATTCAATAATAACAAAACGCAATATGTGGAATATATAATTCCTGCTTTTAAAATAATAAATTTGTTTACAAATTGAAGAGAGAAACATTATTCCATTATTAGTGGTGCCTTCGATATTTAACATTAAGCATATTAACGAGAATTAAAAAACAAACAGCGTTATAATTAGACATTAGTAGACAGTGTCTTGATTATATTTAGACATAATACAGGATTATAAACGGCGAAGCGTTTTACTTCGATATAAATGCATAACATTATATTGCGTAATTACAATTAATTAAAATAACTTAGTCATTCCGCTTTAATAGACGTTTTGACAAATACAGAATCAAAGACTCATTTACTTCTACAGACGAGTAGTTCACAAAATTTAATTAATTAATTTCAATTATTTTAAACTGACCAAGGCTCAAATCAAATCATTTAATTTAATTAACGCATTTTCAATTCAGTTAAATCGACCAACCCTTATACCGTATTTATTCAATAGACCGAACCCGAAGCCCCGCAGAAAATTCCGATTTCGACACTTTTCCCCTGTATTGATAGAAATGACCGTGGTTTCAATTGGGGGATCAAACCGAAAGATCCTAATTCCACCTGAATGCCGCATTCATTTGACCTTTTTCATAAATTACATTTCCTTCGTCCAATTATTCAGCGAGGGTGGCATTTCTTTGATTCGGAATTATTGCCTGGCGTCACCCGGAGAATTCAATAGTCGGGAATTGAGTCGAGTTCGACTCGATCACGTTTCGATTCCGTACCTGATTTATACGTGATCGCAGGAAAATAGGAAATAATCTGCAGTAAATATTTAAAAATGTTTAACGTAGCTTTAATGTAGGCTAACAAAGACTGTACTGTATATTGTTTGTGATTTTATATATTTTAACTTAATTATTACTTTTAACTTATTTTAGACTAAGCATTATGTATTTATTTTAAATGGATATCCGTAAATAAACAACAATATACAACAATAAACAACAAAAATAAACAACAAATTATAATTAATTTCGATTTTCATATATTAGACAATATCAAGTCAAAGTTAAAAGGGAGATAAAAATTCATCTGTACGGTAAAGTCACTGAGGGGCGAAACATCTTGTAGATTTCAACAATGAAGTATTGTTTTATTTCAATTGTTATCTGTCTATAATTAAAAATATTTCTGTTATATTAATATATTTAGTTTTTTTAAATTTTCTATTTTTTTTCATGATTGGTTACTTCTCACAATTTTTTTAAATGCGCCATTTTTACAACTTCATTCAATTTAAAATTTCGAAATAGTGTCTTCCAGTCCTTGATTAAGCATGAAGTCAAATTTTTAGTTTATGAAAATTTGGATTTGCAGCGCGCGAGCTAAGCGCGGCACGCCGCCGCAAATCCAAATTTTTAGGCTTTTCTAAACTCAAAATGTTACTTAATGCGCCAGGCGTATAAAACACTGAAGTTTTGTATAGTTTTTGTTTCCACGTTTGATTTAATTTGAGTTTGATATTTGCATAGTTTTAGAATATAAAAGAAAATAAATCTCACTATTTCAACAATATTACGAGTAGACAAAATATTCAGCAAGTATTTATTAAACCGAAACAACAAACAAACAACATTTTCTATACATTTTATTTTTACACATGATTTATGGTTCTAAATAGTAGACTAGTAGTTAAAACAGTTAGGTTTAAAACTTGATAAGTTTGTGACGTGAGCGAGTATAAAAATCAAAGAATCGAATCCTGTTTTTTCGAATCACGAATACAAATTCTTTGAACATACATTTTATTTTTTAATTATTTTGCAACCATTAACATTCAATTATCGCTATCAGCTATTGTAACAAAAATGTTCAAGACCTTATTATTTATTACAAACGCTGAACATCGCTTATAACAAACTAAATATCTGATTTCGTGTTACTCTAATTAAAGATGTTATTGCGTAGTTTTGAACTTCACTCGAAATTAGTGTTTTACACGCGTGGCGCATGAAGTAAAATTTCGAGTTTAGAAAAGCCTGAATTTGGATTTGGACGCGTTCTGGCTTTTCGAACCTCGAAATGTTACTTCATGCTTAACCTGGGAGTGGAAACACTCTTTCGAAACTTTAAATTGAAATATTTTATAAAATCAACAAATGCCTGAAAATTACGTAAAATGATGTTGCTGGGATAATGATGTTCGGGGATTTCTTTCCCTGAACATTAAAACCGGGAAAGTAAGGGAAAAGTATTTTAGCCAATTTAAATAAAATTCCCTTATTTTAATTGACCAAAACAAAAAAAAAATCTTTTAAATTAAATCTCATTAAAAGTAACAACATTTTCAGAAATTATGAAAAATATCAAAATTATTGACATTTAACTAAACTCATGAAACAATAAAAAAATATATAAATACTAGCAAAGTAAATTAAAATAAGAAATCACGCAGAAATACTAGTACTGTAATCAAGTACGTTGCCTAATTCCAAAAACCTCTAAATCCATTTAAAAAAATGAATTTAGGTGTTTTTGGAAATAGGCGACTCATTTATAGAAATCAGGAAAATTATTATAGTAAAAGAAATTGAATATTAATTGTGTAATGTTCAATTTTGAAGATTTCTATTTCTGGTTTTGTTAGCGTTCATGACATATATTATGATAATAATAAATGTTGTCAACGCCAACTAAACTAATTGATAAAATAAATTTAATAAATGTAGACAATTTTTATTATTTTCTATTTATTTATTTCTTAATGCATTGATAATAACTATCTTACACATGTCAGAAAAACAATAATTTAGTAATAATAATAATGTTAGCTAATACTTAAAAATAAAATATAATAAATATACATATTAAAATGATCGCGTGCATATAGGATTGAAAATTAAATTGAAATAGATTAAAATAAATTTACAATAAATATAACAGACATCAAACAAATATTATACTTGTATATTAGTGTAGAATCATGTATGTACATATCACAGGCATTCACTATTATTTAAAAAATCCTTGTATGAATAAGCAGTTTTTTTAAGTAAGAACCCTTGAACTCTCTTCAGAGGCATGTCTCTGGGTACTGAACTTATTTTATTGTAAAATCCATTTTGTGAGAGTTTTAATCTTATTTGTTCCAGATTTATATTTTGTTTAAATCTTGTTGGATTGTTATGATTGCTATGTGTATTGTATCTATTTATGTGTTGTTTAATGTATACTAAACATTCCTTGATGTACAAAGACGGAAGTGTTAGTATACATAATTTAATAAAAATAGGCTTACAATCTTCAACACATTTAAGGGTTTTTATTAACCGAACAACCCTGCGTTGTAGAGCAATAATTCTGTACCTGCAGGTTGACTGCCCCCAAGCAATAAGTCCATATTTCATACAAGATTGTAAAACTCCAAAGTATGCTGTTTTCAGACATTCCAAGGATGTCTCTTATGACAATCTTCTGAAGGTGTATACGTGTTTTGCTAATTATGTCGAATTATTTTTCCGTGTTCATCCCACTTTAGAGCGACATCGATACTAAAACCTAAGAATGAAGCATTCGTTTGTGAAACGGAATTGGCAATGTTAAACGTTATTGTTTTCGTTTTATTTGGATTTAGTATAAGACCGTTGTTGGTACACCAATTGTTAACAAGGATTATGCTGTTTTCATTTATTTCTTTTAGCTCTATTTCGTTCGACCTATCTCTATTACCGTGCTATTATCTGCATAAGGTATAGATGTTGAGTGTGGTACATATAGTGGTATGTCGTTAATAAATATTAAAAAGATGATTGGCCCCAAAATAGATCCCTGAGGCACACCCCTTTTAATCTGTTTTCTTTCTGACTGCCGATTATTCATGTATACTGTTTGGCATCGGTTATCCAGATAACTTTGCAATAAGGCTATGCTTGTACCATCAAAGCTATAATTTTTTAGTTTATTCAATAATAGATCATTACGTACCGCGTCGAACGCCTTTGTTAAGTCTAGAAACGAAGCAGTTGCGACTAATTTATTCTCAAAAGAATCTAAAACAGTTTTAGATAGTTTGATGACGGCATCAATTGTCGACTCATTATAAATTATTTAAATTTAGACGATAACAAATTCTATAAATATATTTTATAATAGGATCAATATTGAAAATTGTCAACATTTTAATTGATAAAATAAATTAGAAATGACCAATATTTTCTGAATTGAACAATATACAAATAAAATTCGTATATAAAAAAACTTTAAATTTGAAAATAAAAACATTCAAATCAACTTAATTAGCAAAAATTGTCAATATTGACAAATTGATTTATTAATTATTAATAATTAACAGACAAAATTTAAAAAAAAACTTATAAAAAATCAAATAGGACCAAAATTGACAAAAGATGGTAACATTAAAAAAATGTCATCAATAATAAACAATTATAATATTTTTAATTGATAATTTTTCAAAATCGATAAAACTCATGGAAGTGATTCTGAACAAATTGGCAATTAATAAAAAATAGTCAAACAAATCAAGATCAGTAATATACAAGGTGTTTCTAAATCCCTTTGCTACTACGTGAATTTTTGCCAGTTTTTAGAATACATATATACAGGGTATTTCCTAACTGGAGGCGAAAAATGAAATATATACATTTTTTTTTTAATTTGAAACAGGCAATCTAAATAACCTATTTGCTATCTCGTTTTGTTTCCGAGATAATCTGTTTTAAACACATTTTACATTTGTCAAAATAGTTTTTTCCGCTTTTTTGGTTATGTAAGTAAAATTTGATAAAACAAATCAGTTCAGTATGCACTGCGTACTGAACTGAACTTCGAAAAAGTAAGTGAAAAATGTATTAATATTCAATACTAGTATTCAATGGTAGATTCTTAACTTCGCTTTAAATCAGTGCTTTAAGTAGTAAAATTTCGAGTTTAGAAAAGCCTGAGTTTGGATTTGAATGCTTCGCGTCCAAATCCAAACGCTCAGGCTTTTCTAAACTCGAAATTGACTTCATGCCTAGTCTGGGAGTGAAGACAATCTTTAGAAGTTTTAAAAAGCTTAGAAAAAGTCGAATTTTACAAAAATTGCAATATTACAGAAGCTCAAAGAAAATGTCGAAATTATTAAAAATATAATAACATTGTGTCTTTCTTCCAGATATTATAAAGAAATGAATAAATATCATTTTAACGTGGGAATTAACGAAACTAAATAATAGCAAATATAACTAGAGAAACTAAGAATTGCCTAAAATGATGAAATATAAGAGACATTTTTATTTTAGTTTTAATTTTGGATAATAATAAAGGAAATCAAAAGGAATAAATATATTAAAAAGATGTTAAAAACATATAAAATATCAAAAGTAACATAAGAAAATGTGCAAAATACGTCAAAATGTAATATAAAAACTTAAAAAGTGTGGAAATATAAATAGTTAGATATCACATCGTCAAATTAAGTTAAGTGAGATGTAACTTTTTCAAATTAAGTAAGGTTAAATGTCACTTTGTCAACTTAGGTTAGATGTCACTTTATCAACTTAGGTTAGATGTCACTATTTCAAGTCAGGTTATATGTACCTTTGTCAACTTAGGTTAGATACCAATTTTGTTTACGGATTATGTAATAGTAATTCCTTAGCTGCATGTCGTCAATATCAATTCAGATTTTCTGGAAGAAGGCAACCTTCTTTTATCCATATTATAAGCACGTTTTCAAATCCGATTATCTCGGAAACGGAACGAGATAAGCAAAAAAGATTTTCAGTTTGAAATTAAAAAATGTATACAACGTTGCACTTTTTGCCTCCGGTTGGATAACGCCCTGTATGTATGAATATTTTAAAAATTGGTAAACAACATTAATTTTTAGTAAAATTGTCAATACAGGGTGCCCGTTTTTGGAGCTCAAGCATGGGGATCTCGGTTATTTGAAGAGATACAAGGTCGGGTAAATTAGGGCAAAGTTGCTCAATCTGGAGTATAACATAACGCCGTTTTGAAACATAAAATATTCCGACTACTTCCGAAGATATCCCAAAAACACTTTATCATTGACACTTTGTACGCTCTACAACGTGGTGATATTATAATAAAAATTCGACGTTTCGATTTTCGTCAAACATCATCATCTTATTTTATTTCTTATGGGCGCCATCTAGGATTTTTACATTTTCAAATACAGCTTTTTTTTCTGATTACGGTGATGTGTCATTTGCTGGGGTTTGGTCTAGCAGTTTGATGGAAATACCAAAAATCCTATTTTTGTAAAGAGTGCCTTGGAAATGACAGCTGCACTTTTGTTTAATAAGGTAATTTTTTACACTTCGACTGAATTTGAATTATCCTGACCTATAGTTATAAAACTAGTATAAATTTATAACAAAATGCCGTTTTTAATTAAAGAAAAACGCGATATGCTAGAACTTTATTACGGATCGCATCGAAATGTACAACTTACTTCGGATGTGTTCAGGGGTATCCAGAAAGACCTGCTCAAAATTATTTTCTGATTCTTCATAGGAATTTAGCTGAGTTTGGTGCATTTTCTAAGCCTAGAAGTCGTGTTTATAGGCGCAACGGAAATGAAATGGAAATTTTACAAGCAGTAAGTAAAATGTTGAAACCTTCTGAAAAATAATAAACGGGTTTAAATTTAATTCTCCATTAGATTCAAAATAATCCTTCTACTTCGACAAGGGCTATAGCAGAAGAAATGAATGTATCTCATCAGGTAATGTGGAGAGTCTTGAAAAAACATAAGTATCGCCCCTTTATAATTCATATGATGCAAGTCTTGCATCCAGGAGACACTGAACGAAGAAGAAGTTTTGTAGGAACATCATTACGCTGTTATTGCCAAATCCCCATTTTCTTTTTAACGTGATCTTCACGGATGAGTGCAAGTTTACCAACACAGGCATGTTCAATGTTCACAATGTTTACGAACACCAAGGACGACTATCTATGTGTTAGATTATTTGGTGATAAGATCATTGGCCCGTACATTTACGAACACAATTTGACTGCAGATGGGTATTTCCACTTTTTATGACCTACCTGACCAATTACGTTGATGACAACATTTGCCTCAACCACCTAAATAGCCTTTGGTTCCAGCAAGATGGAGCTCCATCACATAACGCTAGGAGAGTGTCTGGTCACTTGTCTAAAATATTTCCCGATAGAGTCATTTCAAATAGTGGGGACCTACGCTGGCCGACTCGTTCGCCAGATCTTTCCCCATTGGATTATTATTTATAGAGAGCTATAAAAAACATAATTTATAAATCTGTATACCCACCGATATCAATAACTTGCGAAGAAAGATCATTACAACTTTAAGGACCAAAATAAGAAGAAGGGATGTTTTAAGATCAATATAAAATTTAAGAAGGCACATATGAGATGGAAAGGTGAGCCATTCGAACACCTCTTATAATTGTTATTTAATTTATTCGATTCTTATGTTCTAGATTCATTCTATGTTATGAATTTGAATAAAATGTTTGTACTTTTTATATCTTATAATGAAATAGGTATAAAAAACAATTTTGAGTTAGTTTTGTATTATTGTTTAATAAATGACTTTATTAAACAGAAGCGTAGCTGTCATTTCCAAGGCACTCTTTGCAAGAACACGATTTTTGGCATTTCACCGTAATCAGAAAAGGAAGCTGTATTTGAAACTGTAAAAATCCAAGATATAAGAAAACACAAAGTTGATGATGTTTGCCGAAAATTGAAACGTCTAATTTTTATCATGATATCATCACGTTGTAGAGCGTACAAAGTGGTAATGATAAAGTGTAAATTGTTTTGAAGTATCTCGTCAAATAGTCTCGCAACAAAATAAAATCGCTTTTTGAAAATTTCGATTTTTTTCGGATATTTTCGGAAGTAGTCGGAATATTTTATGTTTCAAAACGGCATTAAGTTATAGACCAGATTGGACAACTTTGTCCTAATTTAACCGACCTTGTATCTCTTCAAATAACCGAGATCCCATGCTTGAGCTCCAAAAACGGGCACCCCGTATAAACAAACATTGTCAAATACGTAACAAAATCTTCAAAATCAACAAACAAGTATAATTATATTTTTTTCCGATTTCTGATTTTTTTTTGTGAAAAATCTATAAAACTCAGTTGTATAAAAAACATCAAAATTAAATCAAATATATTAACTAATATCTCAAAAATTACAATTTTTTTATTCAAAAAATATGTTTGTTTTGTATAAAATCTTTAATAGCAACAAACGATTATAAACATTAAAAAAATCTTCAAAATTGTTAAAACTAGCATAAAGCAAATACTTACCAATTAAAAATATAAGAAAAATTGAAATGTAAATAAATTCAGATCTGTAGTACAGTTTACGAAGAAGAAAAATGTTTACCCATAACGTGGTTGAAAAAATATGTTACACATAACGTATGCAAATGAGTAAAAATATGTTATCCATAACTAGTGTTATCTACTTCAAGTTAAGCATGAAGTAAAATTTCGAGTTTAGAAAAGCCTGAACGTTTGGATTTAAACGCGAACCGTCAAAATCCGAATTCAGGCTTTTCTAAATTCGACATTTTACTTCATGCGCCACGGGAATAAAACACTGATTTAATGCGAAGGTTAAAAAGATACAAAACGTGTTCATTGAATCCTTACAATTAATTTGAATTATTTCTGATGATTCGAATCCTTTTGTAAGTATTCGAATCTTTTTGTAAGTATTAGAATCCTATTATAAGTATTCGAATCTTTTTGTAAGTATTCGAATTGTTTTATAAATATTAAATATTTAAATAATTTGGATTTGAATACGAATCCTCTTAAACAATCAACGAATCCGGATCACGATTCCATTTCAACTGAAGTATTCGAATACGTCTTTTGAATCCTCTAGAAGGATTGGAATCGCTGATTCGAATCCTGCCTAGCTCTGATATATACTATGCAGGTAATGTACCCTGTAAGTTTACAAATCCCGATGTATACGCTGTACATTTTTTAAAACGTTTTATTTGAAGCTTAACGAGTGTTTTCCACTCCTCGATTAAGCATGAAGTGAAATTTCGAGTTTAAAAAACCTGAAAATTTGGTTTGGTTGCTCCGCAAAGCGGAGCGGCCAAACCAACCAAATTTTCATGTTTTTCTAAACTCGAAATTTTACTTCATGCGCCAGGCGCATAAAACACTAAATTATTGTGAAGTTCTAAATGTATTGCTTCAACTAACTACTTTAGCAGTATATTTCGAACTTCACAATATGTTAGTGTTTTATACGCCTGGCGTATGAAGTAAAGTTTCGAGTTTAGTAAAGCCTGAAAATTTGGTTTGGTCGCTCCGCTTCGCTACGCGACCAAATCAAATTTCCAGGCTTTCCTAAACTAAAAATTTCACTTCATGCTTAACCAAGGTGTGGATAACACTAGATAAGCATCAAATTTAATGCCTTTAAGAAACAACCAATGTCTAAGTATTTACAACCTATACATACAGATATGTATATTTATAACAAAAACTCTGTAATTAAGTGTATTGCTATAAAGAAAACACCTTACTTTTGTAACCACATTTATTTCGAAAAGTTAAGTGTTTTCTTTAAATCAAAATTAAAAATGTACCACGAAGTGAACGCCTCCAAGATTTAAGAATGTGAATTACATTTGCTAAAAATTATTTTATTGTTAATTAGCTTTAATCTACAAGAAATTATTAAAATAATACTTGAAACGGCAAAAAAAACATAATAATTTGATTTATGCAATTACAAATATCAGTACAGCAATTAAACAAATTTGTATTGAGAAACTAATTTATTTCACAAACAAAAATTGAACAAACGAATATTACCAATAAACCATACATTTAAATTCCAATCTTCCAAAATCCACATCTTAATTCTCCTGCGAAAGAGCGCCGTCCTCTCCAAATTCAGGCCTCATCCTCGAAACTCCTTTCCCTTCACCATTCCCAGCGATCACCCTCTGGAGCCCTTCCACGAACGCTTCCACCTGCTCCCTATCCAAAGTCGGAATCCTGAAGAACTCTTCCCTGAAAGCCGGATTCCTCTTTCCCAGACGTGGTCCCATGTGGTAATACTTGGATGGAGACATGGGCTGAGCCACCACGACGTAGTGGAGCACGAAGGCGACCAAGAGGATGGCTCCGAAGATGGCTGTTAGACGAGACATTGTCGACTTGTGATGTCTTCCTCGAAAACGCCTTGGGTTTTTATATCATCCAGGAGTTTATCCCCCGCGGTTGTGCAAATCTCGCATTGAAGGTAACATATTTGTTTCACTCCCTCCGAAAATTTAAATAAATCGCCACGATTTGCGCGAGCCTGGGGATATATTTAGATTAATGTTATTTGTTCCGGTGTTTTTCACATTTTCTCCTGTACTACACATTTTAGTGTTTATTAAGATCGATATATTTTAGTTATTTATGTCAATATGCTTTGATTATATAGAAATTCCAAATCTATGTAAATATGAATACATTTCGATAATTTTCGTATTGATGTAAATATTTAAGAATAATTTCATTTTTGATCAATCGAATAGGCTCGCTGCGTTTCTATATTTTATATTATTTCAACTGTAGAATTCACACCAAAGACATTTTTATTGCAGTCATTTATCTGTTGTATTTATAACTTATTCAATTAATTTTATCTTTTTAGTAATTACACACTTATCTTACTAATTTAGGACGGCACAACATATTCACACATCCATGGCTCCAGAGGGTGCTAAGCGGGTGCTCTACTTGCTGACCCATGAGGGTCCCCAAAACTTTTTTTTCCTTACTTTACTTCACAATAAAAAGTGAAGTAAGGAATAAAAAGTGTTCCATTGTGATTACATATTCTACAAAACTCAGACATTTTTTTATTGTTTCTCATTCTAAAATTTAAAAAGATATTTAAGATAAGCATTGATAGGACAAAACATATCACAGTTAATCTAGTATTAAATCGAAGTGATAAGATAACAATTCAAATAAAATAATTACATATTTAATTCTTAAGTCTAGGTTCCAAGAGAATTTGTTCGCAGGTTGTTGTTGGTTTATTAATTTCTAAAGAATCTCTATTAAATTCAGTTAAAATTGATATATAATTGATAATAGTATATTAATTGAATATCAGCTTTTAATTTAATTTGATTAAATTCAATGACATTCTTTAAAAATTAATACACTGTTTATGTTCATGTAAAGAAAATGTTTATGCAATTTAAAAAAAGTATATGATTTCTTTATCAGCCGGTCGAATTTTTTTATAGCAATGCAAAGTGTATTTGTTTTAAAATTATTGTTATTTAATTATTTGATTTTTACTCGTAATCTTTTTTACAAAATTCGCAAAAGATTCTTGAAAAGAATTAATAAAATAAATAACATCATTTTGTTCTGATAAATATTAGAAACAATTGGCAAGCTCAAGTTTCACTATATTAAACATTTGAACAATTTATAGAATATTACATATATTAAAATCCTTTAAAATTAACATTAACAAAGTAAACTGATTGAGAAATTGATTGAGAAATCAATAAATGTTCACAAAATGTATTATTGCGATTGAAATATATTGCATTGAAGAAATTTACAACATTTTTAAAATTAACTCCAACTCTTAACTGCACAAACTTGCAATTTTTTTTTTTTATTTAATTATATTATGCACAGCGCATAGTGATTTGATATAATTTTTCTGAAAAAAAAATGGCGAGGTGGATTCAAAATTACAAAATAATCAGATGTTAATCAAAATTGGATTATTCTGCACTTGATGCCCAAAAGAGATTTTATAAATGAATGAATTTCTTGAAAAAAACTATTCCTTATTTTCTAATGAATGTTTTTGAATCCCAGATTAAGCATGAAGTAAAATTTCAAGTTGAGAAAAGCCTGAAGAATTTGGATTTGGACGCGCAGAGTCTAAATCCAAATTCAGGCTTTTCTCAAATCGAAATTTTACTTCATGCGCCACGCGTATAAAACAGTGATTTATAGTAAAGTTAAAAACATACTGCCCAATTAAAAAAAAAATATGTGCATTGATAAATTCTTCACACTTTTTCAGAGTGCTCCCAATTTTTGATATTTCATCACTTTTCGACATTTTGAATAATTTTAACATGATCGACAATTTTGAACACTGGATGTGTAATTTATATCTTTTATTTTTTGTTTTATATAAATATTTTTTCATATTATTTATTGAAAACTGATGTAATAAATTTAAATTAGTTTTTATTTTAAATTTTATTCAGAATTATATATAATTTTTAAATTATTGATAATTTTTCGTGACTTTCCTTTAACGCATTTCGTAACTCTCTCAAATTTTTTTTTAATTTTTAAAACTTTTTTAGACTTTCTTTAATTTTATAAATTTCAATACTTTCTGTCAATTTTTCATTTTGTTTTGTAAATTTTTAAGATATTTAATTATTTTTAAAATCTAGAAGCATTTTAAAAAATCTCAAAATTCCAAAACGGTTTTCGCGAATTTCGTAAATTTGTAATTCTCTCTGTCTACGATTTTAGTTGGTTATCAAAATCCTGACCACATTTCGTAAATTTTCAACGTTTTAGTCAATTTTTTATTTTTATCTGACGGTTACCGATAATTTTAAAGTATAGGCGAGTATCATGAATTTTTTAAGATTTTCGTTAATTTTTAAAATCGACATGGTTTTTGTAAATTTCCAAGATTTCCGTCAATCTTCAAAATGTTCATATAAGTGTGAATTTCCAAGAAGTTCGTTAGTTATCAAAATTTATCATGAATTTTTTAACATTGCCAGTATTACATTTTAAGTATCCTAAGACTTTTTCGAGTTTCTTGTTTCTCGATTCTCTTCCTCAGCTCTCTCAAGTGCGTCTTAAGACTTTCCCAAGTCTTTATCAAAACTTTAGTTTCTCAAATTTCCAATGAAACTCTGTCAAGTATATTTTTAGCTTTGTTATTTAGAGAAGTCTTCTTATACAAAGTATGTGTTCAAAGTGGAAACAATAATAATAATATCCATAACACTTATGGGAGATTTAAAAGACGTCTGAATAATACTCGAGACATTAATCAGACTGACAGCAAAGAAACTTGGGTGGGATTTAAGAGTCAAGAGGCTTAAAATAATTGAGAGAAACTTGCATAAAGACTCTTGCTTGATATGTAAGATTCGAGACTATATAAATACTATTTTTTATATCCTAGTCAAATGTGAAAGTTAGAAGTCAAGAGACTAATAAACTTGATAGAGAATTAAAAGACATAAGAATCAAAACTCTATAATAAAAACTTATGAGGGGATTTAAAAGACGTCTGTAATGACACTTAATAGACTAGAGAAACTGGAAATAATTTGAGTGGGATTTAAGAATCAATAAAATGAGTTTATCATAGTGGGATTTAAGAATCAAACTTCTACAGAGACTTGAAAGACGAGTTGGGTGACATTTGAGTCAATGCTTAAGAGAGACATGACAGATTTTTGAGTGCAATTTACGAATCAAGAGAATAGAAATGTTGCTTCAAGGTTGATAGGGAATTAAGAGCCACGTCCCTAAACAGACTTAGAAGACTCAAATACTCGTAGATGAAACCAGGGTTGTTAAAAAAACGTTTTTTTTTTTCATTTTAATTAAAACAAACAGTGTTTCTTACAAAACGTGTATTTTTTCCTTGAAACAGCGTTTAGAAAAGCCTGAAAATTTGGTTTTGTCGCGTAGCCCTACGCTTTACGCAATCAAACCAAATTTTCAGGCTTTTCTTAACTCGAAATTTTACTTCATGCTTAATCCGGGAGTGGAAAACACTCGTTTAAAGCTTAAAATTTCGTTATTATTCGCATTTGTTTATATGTTTTAAAATGGTTTTGACCTTATAAAATCTAATTAGTCTTGCAGAACAAAACACAATTTAAAAACTGTTCGATACAATTTACAAGCGTATAAGTTAATCCACAACAACTTTCGATTTGGTTTTCTCTTCGTATAAAATTAGTGATTAAATTAAAGTTAATTTCTAATACATATATTTTTTCAGCTGATTTTCATTACTTTTTTATTAACTATGTTATATCAATGTAAAGTTAATTTCAAGTTCTATTTAATGATATAAACACAGGGTGTTCCATTAAAAAAATCAACTTTGTGTCAAAACTGTGAATTTACAAGTCAGATTTTAAAGTACGCCACTAAGTTCTACACAAATATCTATTAAACTGATGTTCGATCCGCTTTAACTGTTTATTTATTTTATGTATCGATATACATTATTGCTTACGCACACATATTTGTTTTTATTTTGCATTATATATATATATATATATATATATATATATATATATATATATATATATATATATATTCATTACACTGTTTCTTTTGTACATCTTATAGGTATTAAGAAATTCACGTGTTTAAAAATAACAATAAAAATCGGCCGGTATCTCCCAAACTAATCAAATTTAAAAAAAAGGTCATGACGTGTACATCAGATAAAACAACTCTATTGGTTACCGACATATCCTTTCAAAACATTGAATTTGGGTCACCCTGTGATTCTACTTACTACTCGAGTGCATTTAGTGTAGAATACTTGTACTTGGTACACTTTACTTGTATTTGGAACAGCTCTGGGTCTACTTAAATAGGTATATTTTATAAAAATATTTATCAAAAATGTTGTATCTACACATTTTAGGAGTTTTTAGCGTATTTTTAGATGTATCTAATGATGGAGATGTAGGTGTACAGTTTCAGGGAAAATTTGACAACATTTTTGGTATTTATGGAAAACAATTATTACAATGCAGTTTCTCTAATTTTTTTACTGTCGTCAAAAGTTACAGTAGATCATCTACAAATACATAGGTATAAAATATGGTTAATGGTGTTCTTTTTGTAACCTATATTATACCCATAATTCAAACGACAAGTTAACGCCCTGTGGATTATCGAGTCTTCTATAATGGCGCATTCCGACGGCAAACGACGTGAATAAATACACGGCCGGGAATTGAATAGAGAACAGAGATCGTTTATTTTATTGTTATTGTTTTTAGAAGATGCAGGTATTTATTGTCTTCAGACACGAAAGCCCGTGTCTCTCCACTTATAACTGGCCCCGTATCCGATAATCGAAAAGCTCTCTCAGCTCCACGGCGAAATTCGATTAAACTGCACGAAATATTTCCCCGGCTTTCAGGTTTTAATGAAATTTTCTCAGACATCAATGACAATTTAATGTGTATTAAAATTAACTTAATAATAATATTAACAGAAATAAAAATAAATACACTTTTATTTCTCCATCAAAAGAATTTTAAGATGTTCCGTTTTAAATCAACCATGTTAAAAAGATAAAGTCAATTCTCTCTTCTTATTAATAGTAGCAAAATATAATAGACGTTGCTACTAAACATATTTTTTCAAAATCTAAACAGTAAATTAGGGTTAGGAATTTTTCAAATGTGTGTATTAGAACATAAACATATTCAAATATTCGAATTATACAAGAATTCAAATTATTCATATATAGAAATATTAGATAAACTTGAATATTCAAATATGTGAATATTTGAGTATTTTAATATGGTTTTGAATGAACATTCAAATACCTAAATTTGCAAATTTATCAACCTTAATCAAAACATGTATCAAATATTTGCTTTATTGTATACTCAAATTATTCATTTCATTATTGGAATATTTTAATATAATTTTGAATGACTATTTGAATATTTAAATTAAAAAAAAGCGGATTTATTCAAATCATGTATCAAATATTTGCTTCATAGTGTGTGTCCTAATTGTTTACTTACTACTTTAAAATATAATAAAATGATCCATATTTTACTTTAATATTTTTATAGGTTAACAATAACTAAGTATATTTTTCAACTACACATTAAATCAGTGTTTTGCACTCCTGGCGCATCAAGTGAATATTTCGAGTTTAGGAGAGCCTGGTCCGCTTCGCTTCGCGACCAATCGAAATTTTCAGGCTTTTCTAAACATGAAATATTTACTTTATTCTTAATCAAGGAGTAGAAAACACTTATTAGCCTCTTTACATAGTATACCTGAGTATTTCGGTACTTATCATTTTAAGGTATTATTACTAAAAGTCAGTCGTGACTAAATGGTAAAAAAAGTAAGATAAAAACAATATTTAGATATTCGAATATTGTAGTATGTAAATAATTTAGTGATTAAGACACCCATATTTGAATATTCGATTTGAATTATTTGTATTCGAATCTTAGTCTTACTGTAAATACTTGAAATTAGATACGTACATTTATTTAGTGAATTTCAAAACTATTTTAAAATTACTTTATCGGTAAACAAGATAATAAAGAAAGTAGTCATTTAATTTTTACAAAAGATATTCATTAAATACATGTAATCGTTAAATAAATTTTAACTGACATTAATAAAACCAAGCGCAAGAATTCTGTCAAGATTTACTATAGGATCCAATTTCCACTAATTCCACTTAAACAAGTATGTATATATTTGCTTACACAAAATTATAAAACATAATCCTGTATTAAACGTGTGCACCTTTAGGAAATCTAGTTTTGCATATTAAACTACGCGAATTAACTTTGCGAAACTTTCAGAAACACAATCTGCCCGAACTCTGGAAAACTCGTTCCGGTTTCACTTAAAACTATAATAGAAAAGAATTCGCAGTAAAGCAGGAGAAATTAGGCGACTGACCGTCGACGTCGGCGTCACATCTGAAACCTGTGAAAAAAATAAAACGCTAATGGATTTGTGTTACGATGTCAGTGTGATACAACGATAAAGACGTCTTGAATTATGTCAGCACCGGTTACTTATCCCATTGTTAGTCTGTGAGGGGGCGGAAAAGTTTTACAATAAACCTCATAAATTTCGGCTTTGTCATTATAGGTAATAAAGGCCACCCTCGCGAAGAGAAAGTTTTTAAACGGAATTTTGAGGCATCTATTGAATTGCATAGCGATAATAGAGCGGACTTAGTTTAAATTTAAACCCTTTTGAGGCGACCGATACAAATTGAACTACTGTGGAATAATTCATTATTCATCGGTTTAAGTTAATGTAGGTTACTTGTATAAATATACAAAGTTTCCGTGAATTATACGGCTGTCGCTTATAAACATTTAAATCGTAAATAAGGGTGGGTAAATAATTTCCGTTGTGGTTGAAGTTTCGGCTTTCGACGAATTATTTATATTGACGTAACAGTGGAGGAAGTATACTAATTTAACTAGTTTGAAATATTAACGCCTTTGTTACATGGCGCAGGAGAAAATAACTTTTGGGATGACTTCCATTTGAAATGTACAATACTTACTCGTAACGGCATCTCCTAACATTTAGATTTGTCCAATTTGTCCACTTACCTTTTGCATTAGTAAATGTAAATTTACTGTTTTCAATTTTAACGTAATAGTTGGAGCAAACTATTTCTCCGTGGCGAAATAAGCATTTATAACATTTAGTAATCGGAGATTAACTATTAAAACAAGCGGAGTCCGCCATGAATTATAAACATATATCTTGTAAAAATATAACTTATAATACAGGAATTGTTTCTTATAAGCATGCATACATACTTATAAGAAAAAAATCCCTGTATTATAGATGCATATACCAATGCATACGCTGTAATTTTTTAGACAATTGTATTTTAAAAAATATTCAATTTTAAGTTTCTAACGAGTGTTTCCACTCCTGGATTAAGCATGAAGTAAAATTTCGAGTTTAGAAAAGCCTGAAAATTTGGTTTAGTCGCGTAGCAAAGCGGAGCGATCAAACCAAATTTTTAGGCTATTCTAAACTCGAAATGTTACCGCATTCTTACTCATAGAGTGGAAACACTCGCTGAAAGTTTCAAAATTAATGCTTTAAGGAAACAATAATTGTCTGAAATTTTACAGGGTATGCAATGTGATATGTTTACTTATAAAAAAAATTCCCTGTGTGTATTTAAACTTTACAGTATTTCAATGTTTTATACGTCTGACGCATGAAGTAAAATTTTGAGTTTTGGGATTAGACTAGGTTAGAAAGAAATTAGGTTAGGTTGGTCTCTAACCTAACGTTTCTTTGGTTATGAAGATACTTCATGACGTTTTGACGATTAAATTGCCACTGATATGCTCACATTTTATGGGCTATATATATACGAATGTATAAAGTTCATTTGGAAGAATAAACCATTGTTTAATGATGTATACTACTGTACACGTTATAACACAAGAAGAGGTCAAGTATATAACCTACCGCAACATAGGCTTAATAAATTCGAGAAAGGTTGCTTTTATGCCTGTCTGAAAATCTACAATCACCTACCTATTAAAATAAAAAATATTGTAAATTACAACAGAATGAAGAACACGGTATACAAGCTGATATGTGATATGGAACCATACTGTATGGCAGAATATTTTTCCTGTAGTTTTGGATAGATTAACTTAATAGATATTTTATGTGACGTTTTCCATGTACAAATATATGTATGTGTGTATGTTTGTAAAGTGCGAATAAAAGTATTATTATTATATTATATGATATATTATATAGGTTAAGTTTTATAATAATTATAGTCAATTAGATTCCAGTTATGTAATGTTAGATATCTAGATAACTGTAGATTAGGTTAGGTGGCATTGAATTAGTTTAAATAGCAATTAGATAGTTTAGGTTAGACATACATTTATTAAGTGTTTTAAGTGATGACAGTTAAGCTAGAAAACAAAACACGGTTGGTATAATTTAAATTATTTGGTTTGATTATATGCCCCAGTTTAGATGACTGCAAAATTAATTCTGTTTAGTTAGATCAAAATTAGGTTACTGTAGAAACCATTTAGGTAGCTTAAGTAATATGGAAATTATTGATTGATACATCTCAACTTGTTTGAGAGAATGAACGATATATTGAACTTACAATTTTAATAATTTCCTAAGAAATCAATAATAATTGACCTTATTTAAGGAAAATTCTAATATTTTGAATTGTTATAATTTGGAATATAACTATTAACTTAGGTAGATATATTGTTTAAAAAAATTGTAAATCAATAAATTACACTAGGCAACAACAAATTTGTTTATAATAATAATAATAAATACCTTTATTAAAAAAGAGGTATGATACAGTATGTATAAAATGGTAGGCGAAGTTCAGTCAGCATTATATGTTACTGTTCTTCCACTTATCCTACTTAAAACGTAAGTAATAAGTGAGTATTTTATAAGAAAAAAACAAACGACAAAACACAACATAAGTTATACACGTGAGTATTAGTAGAAAAAAAAAACAATACTCTACAGCACATTTGGTTTCTAATTTCACCGATCACAAAGACCACCTTCCAACAGGAAGCTACGCACTTGTTGTTTAAATCCTTTAATTGGTAGTGATTTCAGATTTTAGTTTATAAATATTGTAACTAAAACATCTTATAATGATAGATGTTGTGTGCTTTGGTGCTGAGATAAGAACCCGAAACCTGACAATATTGTGCACGTCAGTTCGAAAAACAATTCTTCCGTAGAGATACAGAGGCGTCTTAGAGTGTATTTATCTTATAATGTAATGTATAAGAGTGTAGCGTTCTTCAATTGACCATATTCAGCCAGTTCAGTTCAGAGCACTTCCCAGAGATATGATCATACTTGCTGATCTCAAAATTAACCGTATGCAAGAGTTTTGCACCTTCGGTATACGATCTTTTGTCACTTCATCCAAGCAAGCACTATAGACTACATCAGAAAAATTAAAATAACTTAATACTAAAGTGTCACAGAGAACTCGTTTCGTGTCTTTCTTTAAGAAATACAATAGCTTGTGCCTAGCTATTACAAGTGCCTACAAACTGGTTGAAGTTATATCAAAAAATAGATTAAGTTTCAAAGATTATTTCACTATAATTTTTTGTTCTGAATATGTATTTGTTTTCTTTAACCATTCAGTCGGAACTTACTTTGTGGATTTACCACGTATGTATTTGGTATTGAGTTGGAGAGAGTAATATTGTCCATTTGTTAAATAAATTTGTCAAAAGCAACAAACATACAAATTTACCAATCAATAAAACTCGTAAATAATGACATTTTTTCGATGTCTGTAATTTTTCGCACAAATCTCTCAAATTAAAGTAATTTATTTATTTTCGAGATTCATTTACAATATAAAATACTACAATTTTATTGAAATTAGGTATTAAAACTCAAGAAACTCGTTTAAACTATTAATAAAAATAATATAGAAATGTCAAATCAATAAAATAAAAAGATAAATACAAGTCATTTCTCTTCTTGGTATAAACTACGATTTTTTTATGTTTTTAAAATCCCTTTATGTCAATATTTAACAAAAACCACAAACATTTAATAGTTATTACTAAATAAAATAGTCAAAACCAACAGACATCATAAAATGTTATTTAAAAATAGACATCATAAAATTTTACAAACATTTCAGAAAAGTAAAATTAGGACAAATTGACAAAAATGTAAATATTTACCAAATCAAAAAAAATATAAAATTCCAAACGATAAATTGATTAGTTAAATTTAACCCAAAAAATGCTCTCTGGATCCGCCCCTGGATTTAAATTCATGCAAACTTAAAATTCTAATTTATAATACACACCTAGCAAAACAATTAAAATTGGACATTGTGTATACAAACTGAGATCTCTGTTGGTAATATACGACCCCACGTTACATACATATTTACCAGGCAATTACGTGCCGATATTTACTTAGTCGTAAATCATATTTGGCCAGCGTCCTGCACACAGACGGTAGACTAGTTTACGATCCTGTTTTCCCGAATTTCTATTCGACTGCACCACCCACCCTCGTTCGTAATAATTCAGAAAATGAAAGGTTTGATATTACATCCTAGCCTCCAGTAATAATACATTTGCCCAAAATTTCGGTTATTTTACGACGCCACCGGAAAAATTGGAAATGATGAAAACTGCACTGGATGGATATTCGAATTAACCGCGTTTTATTGTCACCATAAAGTTTATTACTTTATAAAGCGAAACGGTGAAATTAACACGGCGGACAGCGCCTGTCCACTTTATGGGTCTTATAAAACTCGATGAAAATAAATAAGTTTCCGGGGTGCGACACTCGGACGGTTCTTTCTAAGTATATTTTATTTAATTTTCTATTAGACATAAAAGTGCTGACGACTTAAAAATAATAAATTTTTATCTCTATGGTTATAAAAGGGTCTGTCAACTTGGCCCCCCCAACTCAAAATTTTCAAATAAAAAATATTGCGCCCGAAAGGTCTTAACTTGCGCTCACTTGCGCCCAAATATTAAAACTTGCGCTGTTAAGGGTAGAAAGTTATAGCGATTTGAAAACAGGGGGGGCTAAGTTGACGCCAGCCCCCCCATCTCGGAATTTTTAACTTTTTCTTTCATAAATACATTCTATGGAACTTGCGCTGTCGATACCACCTAATTTTACAAGTTGCGCTGCAAAAATACACCCCCTATAAACGAAATAAAGGAGGGTGCCAGCCCCCCCACTTTACATTTTTTAAGTTTTATTGCATTGTACACAAAGCTTAGAAGTTGCGCTCACTTGCGCCATCGAAATTTCTTCAATATCAGTTCTCATGAAAAAGTTATGGCATATTTTATATATACTCGAATCCAGTGCGCGTATTCCCAAAATCTCCATGCAACTACAGAAGAGTAATACAATAAACATACTTAACTCACAACCACTGTCCTTCTTCGTCGAAAAGCATACATTATACAACCAAAACAGTAATTTTCTATAATATTTGCATAAATATTCCAGTGCCGTATCATGGTGGAAATATACATTTTTATTATTACTTAAATAATTTTATTTCCAAAACAAATAACAATAATTCGATTCAATTAATAAATATAACTTTAACAATGTATTTAAAATGCATTTCTGCTGATTAGAAAAGTTGCGCTGTTTTCCCAGTAGCGTTACAAATAATTTATTATTTAATTTAATTAAATATTTTCAAAACCAAACGTGAAAATTTAAATTTTTTAAGTGATATTACTTAAACAATGCATAAGAAATGCATCTATGCCAATGAGATAAGTTGCGCTGTTTTCCCAGTGGCGTCACAATTAATTTATTATTATTTAATTAAATTAAATATTTTTCAAACCAAACGGAAAATTTTGAATTTTCTAAGTGATATTACTTTAACAATGCATAGGAAATGCATTTATGCTAATGAGAAGAGTTGCGCTGTTTCCCAGTGGCGTCACAATTAATTTATTATTACTGAATTAAATTAAATATTTTCAAAACCAAACGGTAAACTTTGAATTTTCTAAGTGATATTACTTTAACAATGAATATGAAATGCATTTATGCTAATGAGAAAAGTTGCGCTGTTTTCCCAGTGGCGTCACAGTTAATTTATTATTATTGAATTAAATTAAATATTTTCAAAACCAAACGGAAAATTTTGAATTCTCTAAGTGATATTACTTTGACAATGCATAGAAAAAGCATTTATGCTAATGAGAAAAGTTTCGCTGTTTTCCCAGGGGCGTCACAATTAATTTACTATTATTGAATTAAATTAAATATTTTCAAAACCAAACGGCAAACTTTGAATTTTCTAAGTGATATTACGTTAACAATGAATAGGAAATGCATTTATGCTAATGAGAAAAGTTGCGCTGTTTTCCCAGTGGCGTCACAATTAATTTATTATTATTGAATTAAATTAAATATTTTCAAAACCAAACAGGAGACTTTGAATTTTCTAAGTGATATTACTTTAACAATGAATAGGAAATGCATTTATGCCAATAAGAAAACTTGCGCTGTTTTCCCAGTGGCGTCACAATTAATTTATTTTTATTGAATTAAATTAAATATTTTCAAAACTAAACAAAAAATTTTAAATTTTCTAAGTGATATTACTTTAACAATGCATAGGAAATGCATTTATGCTAATGAGAAAAGTTGCGTTGTTTTCCCAGTGGCGTCACAATTAATTTATTATTATTGAATTAAATTAAATATTTTCAAAACCAAACGGGAGACTTTGAATTTTCTAAGTGATATTACTTTAACAATGAATAGGAAATGCATTTATGCCAATAAGAAAACTTGCGCTGTTTTCCCAGTGGCGTCACAATTAATTTATTTTTATTGAATTAAATTAAATATTTTCAAAACTAAACAAAAAATTTTAAATTTTCTAAGTGATATTACTTTAACAATGCATAGGAAATGCATTTATGCTAATGAGAAAAGTTGCGCTGTTTTCCCAGTGGCGTCACAATTAATTTATTATTATTGAATTAAATTAAATATTTTTAAAACCAAACGGGTAACTTTGAATTTTTTAAGTGATATTACTTTAACAATGCATAGGAAATGCATTTATGCTAATAAGAAAAGTTGCGCTGTTTTCCCAGTGGCGTCTGTGATCATTCCCAAAAACAGATGGTTCCCGTCGGTCACCCTACATTGTATATAGCAACATATTAACCTCTACTTCTTTTGATCTTGAACAATGATTCTTGCTTGGAAGTAAGTCGTTGTATTCCTCCCATAAGCCATTATGTCTTCTGCAAAATGCTATAAAATGACCCGGTATAAAACCCACAACACCACGTAAAATAAACAGTTTGTTCTGTACATTTAGTTTAAACGGAATATTTTCTAAATTAGTTACTAAGTTCAATGTTTTACTGTTCGTGTTAACGGGTTCTATGAATATGAAATTGTTTAACTGTGTTTCAAATAATAATTTATTATTACACAAACTGCAATTTTGTTTAAATTCCGTGCTTAAATTATGTTGTAAAATGTTTTCTAAGTTATGAATGTTGTAATTTGAAAATTCTACAGAAACAAAATGTTCATTCTTTATTTTTATTTGCGAACATATATCACATCTATAGATATTTGTTTGACATGAAGAGAAACATGTATTTAATAATTTAGTTAAAAACGTAAATGCATTTAAGCATATTATGTTTTCTGGAAGAATTGATTTATGAATTGAATTATGCAGTGTTAAAGTAATCACTTAAAAAAATCAAACTTTTCCGTTTGGATTTGAAAATATTTAATTTAATTAAATGATTATAAATTAATTGTGACGCCACAGGGAAAACAGCGCAACTTTTCTCTTTAGCATTAATGCATTTCCTATGCATTGTTAAAGTAATATCACTTAGAAAATTCAAAAATTTTCGTTTGTTTAGAAAATATTTAATTTGATTACATGATAATAAATTAATTGTGACGCCACTAGGAAAACAGCGCAACTTTTTTCATTATCATAAATGCATTTCCTTTGCATTGTTAAAGTAATATCGCTTAGAAAATTCAAAATTTTTCTTTTGGTTTTGAAAATATTTAATTTATTTAAATAATAATAAATTAATTGTGACGCCACTGGAAAAACAGCGCAACTTTTTTCATTAGCATAAATGCATTTCCTATGCATTGTTAAAGTAATATCACTTAGAAAATTCAAAATTTTCCGTTTGGTTTGAAAAATATTTAATTTAATTAAATAATAATAAATTAATTGTGACGCCACTGGGAAAACAGCGCAACTTTTCTCATTAGCATAAATGCATTTCCTATTCATTGTTAAAGTAAAATCACTTAGAAAATTAAAAGTTTCCCGTATGGTTTTGAAAATATTTAATTTAATTCAATAATAATAAATTAATTGTGACGCCACTGGCAAAACAGCGCAACTTTTCTCATTAGCATAAATGCATTTTCTATGCATTGCTAAAGTAATATCACTTAGAAAATTTAAAATTTTCCGTTTGGTTTTGAAAACACTTAATTAAATTCAATAATTATAAATTAATTGTGACGCTACAGGGGAAATAGCGCAACCTTTCTCAATAGCATAAATGCATTTCCTATGCATTGTTAAAGTAATATCACTTAGAAAATTCAAAGTTTCCCGTTTGGTTTTGAAAATATTTAATTTAATTCAATAATAATAAATTAATTGTGACGCCACTGGGAAAACAGCGCAACTTTTCTCATTAGCATAAATGCATTTCCTATGCATTGTTAAAGTAATATCACTTAGAAAATTCAAAATTTTCCGTTTGGTTTGAAAAATATTTAATTTAATTAAATAATAATAAATTAATTGTGACGCCACTGGGAAAACAGCGCAACTTTTCTCATTAGCATAAATGCATTTCGTATTCATTGTTAAAGTAATATCACTTAGAAAATTCAAAGTTACCCGTTTGGTTTTGAAAATATTTAATTTAATTCAATAATAATAAATTAATTGTGACGCTACTGGGAAAACAGCGCAACTTTTCTCATTAGCATAAATGCATTTTCTATGCATTGTTAAAGTAATATCACTTAGATAATTCAAAATTTTCTGTTTGGTTTTGAAAATATTTAATTTAATTCAATAATAATAAATTAACTGTGACGTCACTAGGAAAACAGCGCAACTTTTCTCATTAGCATAAATGCATTTCCTATTCATTGTTAAAGTAATATCACTTAGAAAATTCAAAGTTTCCCGTTTGGTTTTGAAAATATTTAATTTAATTCAATAATAATAAATTAATTGTGACGCCACTGGGAAAACAGCGCAACTTTTCTCATTAGCATAAATGCATTTCCTATGCATTGTTAAAGTAATATCACTTAGAACATTTAAATTTTTTTGTTTGGTTTTGAAAATATTTAATTTAATTCAATAATAATAAATTAATTGTGACACCACTGGGAAAACAGCGCAACTTTTCTCATTAGCATAAATGCATATACTATGCATTGTTTAAGTAATATCACTTAGAAAATTCAAAATTTTCCGTTTGGTTTGAAAAATATTTAATTTAATTAAATAATAATAAATTAATTGTGACGCCACTGGGAAAAGAGCGCAACTTTTCTTATTGGCATAGATGCATTTCTTATGCATTGTTTAATTAAAATCACTTAAAAAAATTAAATTTTCACGTTTGGTTTTGAAAATATTTAATTAAATTAAATAATAAATTATTTGTAACGCTACTGGGAAAACAACGCAACTTATCTAATCAGCAGAAATGCATTTTAAATACATTGTTAAAGTTATATTTATTAATTGAAATATTGTTATTTGTTTTGGAAATAAAATTATTTAAGTAATAATAAAAATATATATTTCCACCATGATACGGCACTGGAATAAATATGCAAATATTATAGAAAATTACTGTTTTGGTTGTATAATGTATGCTTTTCGACGAAGAAGGACAGTGGTTGTGAGTTAAGTATGTTTATTGTATTACTCTTCTGTAGTTGCATGGAGATTATGGGAATACGCGCACTGGATTCGAGTATATATAAAATATGCCATAACTTTTTCATGAGAACTGATATTGAAGAAATTTCGATGGCGCAAGTGAGCGCAACTTCTAAGCTTTGTGTACAATGCAATAAAACTTAAAAAATGTAAAGTGGGGGGGCTGGCACCCTCCTTAATTTCGTTTATAGGGGGTGTATTTTTGCAGCGCAACTTGTAAAATTAGGTGGTATCGACAGCGCAAGTTCCATAGAATGTATTTATGAAAGAAAAAGTTAAAAATTCCGAGATGGGGGGGCTGGCGTCAACTTAGCCCCCCCTGTTTTCAAATCGCTATAACTTTCTACCCTTAACAGCGCAAGTTTTAATATTTGGGCGCAAGTGAGCGCAAGTTAAGACCTTTCGGGCGCAATATTTTTTATTTGAAAATTTTGAGTTGGGGGGGCCAAGTTGACAGACCCGTTATAAAAAGTATGGGGATAGTAATATTTTAAGAGTAACACTTTAATTTAAATATTTCACCCTTACCAAGTTATATTCAATTTTATGAAACGATTATAAAATAACACCTTTTTATGTTTCCCATATGCAATATAAAATTATTGTTATTATTTAATATGCTAGTCGATGTTGGGTTTTGTAAATAAATTTTTATGTAAATTGAAATTATGTTCCGTATCCACAGACGTGTTTCGGAGTTCAAGTACCTCATCAAGTGGTTTGGTTTAATACGCATTTATTGTTTTTGACTAACAGATGCGAAATTAGCAGTAAGTCTTAGTCATCAAACGATTAAAAAATGCCCATCTGTGGTTATAAGTGACTCTAAACAAAATGTAAATTAACTAAAAACAAATTAAACAACCTAATACTTACCTGTGTTTTAAACAAACATATACAATTATGGTATAATAATAATACAATAATAGTTTAATTATTTTAAAGTTCACACATAAAAGCAATATACATACCGGGTGATCGATAAAAACCGCCCGACTCCATAACTCTTGTATTTATTGACCGATTTCATTGAACTGAAAACCAAAGTCAATGGCCGTTTAGATACTAAAAAATGACATGAATATAGATTTTTTCAATAATAACTTCATTCCTGAATAATAGCTAACTTAAGATTTTTAAATGCCTATAGCCTATAACTTTTTAATTTTATTACATTAGACATTATTTTTCTGAATCCAATAACGCCAAATTGTTTGTTTATTTCAATGTTTTCTTCGATTGTTTTTAAATATTTTATTTAATATTATGTTATTTAAAAATTATAATAAGTGTGCTTTGTAAAAAAAGTGACAAATGTCATTTGTTGTGAGGTTATGCGATTAATATTACCCAAACAACAAATAAGTATCTACGTAACAACTTAATGTGGAATAAAAGTAATGAAAAAATACAAATATTTTGGTATTACCATATTACTCATTTTTTTAAGTGTATTTATAGCTTTACAACATTTTAGTGTTATATACGCGTGGCGCATGAAGTAAAATTTCGAGTTTAGAAAAACCTAAAAATTTTCAGGCTTTTCTAAACTCGAAATTTTACTTCATGCTTAGTCTAGGAGTGGAAACACTCGTTCGATTTTAAATTTATCGCTTTTATAAAATCGACGTTTGTAATATAATAAATCATTGAATGAAATCATAAAAAAAGATGCGAAATTTTACCTAAAATCAACGTTTAGAGTCAATTTTATAATTTACTCTACTCTTAGTGGGTTAATTTTGTATTCCTAAGAAAAACAGTATTTATTAAATATTAAAGTTGAATTTAATATGATAACAAACTATGAATAAATCGACAATTATCTAGAAATATCGAAAATCTGGACATCTTGAAAATCTTGACGGTCCACTCCCAGACTAAGCATGAAGTAAAATTTCGAGTTTAGAAAAGCCCCGCGTAGAAAATTTGTCGAGGGTCGCGCAGCGACCCGAGACAAATTATTACGGGGCTTTTCTAAACTGGAAATTTACTTCATGCGCCGGGCCTTCATTTTGTTCGGTTTGTTGAAAAATTGTGTTGAATCTTCTAAGCTGATTATACATACTAATTCTATTTATAAATTTTGATCAGTATTAAAAGTCCAATTTTGTTTCAAGGCACACTACATTTATTAGCAAAAAATCAGGTGAACAAAATTTGTAATTTTTTTCTAGCATAAACATTAAATTATAATTAACATACCGAGGATAATTGGATTCAGAAAAAAAATGTTCAATATAATAACGTAAGAGTGTATGCAGCCATTTAATAATTTCAAGTTGACTATAATTTAGCTATGAAGGTAATTTTGAAAAATATATAATAAGTGTCAACTTATAGTATTGAAACTATGATTGACTTTGTTTTTTAGTTCATTCAAATCGATAAATAAATAACAATGTTATGGCGTTGGGCGTTTATTGTCGAACACCCGGTACATTACACAAATGATATGAAATAAAGGCAACTACAGCACATGGTAAAAACTTAAAATAATATTACTTATAGGCTGAAAGACCTATGGTCGATAGCCATTTTATAGAGTTAATTTATATTTTTGTATATAAATTACTATCTGTTTTATTTATAATTATTATGAATATTCTATAAAGATATTTTATATATATATATATATATATATATATATATATATATATATATATATATATATATATATATATATATACGTAATTGTATAACATAGAACCTTTTATGATAATTCTAAGCCAGCGACTTGTAAAGCTTAGCCTAAATATATATATATATATATATATATATATATATATATATATATATATATATATATATATATATATATATATATATATATATATATATATATATATATATATATATATAATATATATAAATATACGTTCGTATATTTTAATAAAAACATTCGAGTAAATACATTGTCACTCTCATAGAAGATTCTCTCGTGTGATAAAGTTTGATCTTAATTTAATGATATTTCGTAGGTGGATTTAGATGAGGGAACAGCGTGAGCCCTTCTGTGTAGTTTATGGTAAGGCGTCGTGTATGCCTGGTGGTGGAATTGTGGGACGGTGGTGTATCGCCTCAGGGGGTAGAACAGTCAAACCCACGTCACACCAATAACGTCTGATACAGTGACCGAAGAGCCCTCAGGGACTGGCAATACACTGAATAGACTCCTATAGATGAGCTTGCGGCCACCAGAATGAATCTGACCATAAAGTTCTATTTTTTATTTGTGGAGACTGTCCGCACTTTTCCCAGCAAAAGATATTTAAATTTATGCATTATTTTTTCTCAACCCCTCGTGTTATTTTACTCTATTTCATATAGTTTTCTTTATTTTATTTAGATAAATCTGGCAATTTTTTTTATCCATTAGTTTTATATTGTTCTTAAAGTTAATACAAACAACTTACATATTTATAACAGTCAATAAAAATTGTTTATAAATGTAAAGTGGTCTCACGATAAAATAGTCTCACGGCTAAATATGTAATAAAGGATGATCTGTGGAAAATTTGGCCCTGATTAGCACGAAAAGCTGCTTAATATAAAGGAAATTATTATTATTCAAACACAAAAAAGTGACGGTTTTTCAATATCTCTTCAAATAAAAAAGTTTTCCATATATGGTACCTCCAAAATGCAATACCCTGTACATTTCGCACACAAAGTGACCATTATCAATAGATTAATCCGTTTACAATGGTCACTTTGTGTCTAAAATGTACATTTGATAATCCAAATAAAGTGTCAAGAAAGGTTATTAGTGCTTTATTTATGAATTAAATTTGATCATATTTTCGTAACTCACTCAATCAATGTAACTAAACAGTCAATAGTACTTATAAATTTCTTTAAATTTATATTGGTTGAACAATCTAGAACAAGTTAATTTAACTGCTCCTCTTAACAGAGTTTTTATGAAAGGTTTAAATTTTGTCCAAATGAGTGTTTTCACTCTATGTTTAAGCATAAATTAATAATTCGAGTTTACAAATAAGCCCGAAATTTTGGTATTGAGGCAAAGCGCAGCCGAAAGACTAATCCGAATTGGTAGTGTTTTCTAATCACGAAATATATACTTCATGCGCCAGACGTATGAAGCACTGATTTATTATAAATTCAAATTCATGCTTCATCTGTAATAACAATAATACATCACAAAAAATTATCATTCGTGAAAATATGTGAACCGTTTTATTTTTATTTTGCTAAGCATTTTGAACTGATTGGGCTGTTTGAATATACTACCAATAATCATGCAATGGTGAGTTTTTGATACAGAAAGATTGACTATTATTCATGGAGGGATCGATTTTTCGATCTTAGCGGCGCAACTTTCTATTGATTCACCCCATATAACAAGAGAACTATTTTCAAATTAAAATTGGTTTTTCTACACATAATTGAAATCATATCATACTGAGTCGTCTGTTTGTAAAAGGTGTTTTTTTAATATACTCCGACACACACACATTAATAATTTTTATGTAAAATTTACATTTTTGGATCTATTTAGTGTCCAATTTTAATAAATGAATTAAAATTTAAATTAATGAATTATTTATTGATTTCCAAGGTTTTCCCTTGTTGATTAATATATTACATGTAAATTATGAATACATTTTCTAAAAATATACATTTTAATAAAATTATCACCATTTAAAGTGTTGACTAATTTATTTAAATAAATCAACAGCTTTTAAAGAAACTCCGCAACGAGCTGACATTTCGAGCCATAACTTATTCACAAAATACAACCGAGCTATAAATTATATTCCCCAGCAGTAATTGTACATTTTACGAAACTCATAATAGATTAAAAGAATTATAAATTTGACGTCAAATCCTTACATAACATGAAATTTCTTAATTATGTTTAACAATTCCATATAAATGGGACAATTTTAAAATTGTTAATAAGTTTACGTTTTAATCAAAAACTGCCCTTCTGGCAATAGTTTCCACTGGTTGATTCAGTATGAAGTAAAATTTCAAGTTTAGAAATTCTAAACTGGAAATTTTACTTTATGCGCCACACGTATAAATCGCTAAAATATTTTGAAGTTTAAAATATACTACTTATGATTGATCTCACATAAATACATTTTACAAGTATTTATTTCGTTAGACAAAATCTTAATCTTATAAAACTCGAGCCTGGAGTGATTGTTTACTAAAATATACTATAATATATATTAAACATAATCATAATTACAGCACTCAAAGAAATATAATATTTGCATTTATTTTCAGACTACGAATGCAACGTCAAAATAATGTATTTATTATAATTGTATACAAATCGAAATGGAATAGAATAATTTATATTATATAATTAACAAGAATAGTAAATTTAAAGGTAAAATACATTTTTTCTATGTACTAATTAAATTTAACATTTCTACTGACGAAATATTGTACATTTACATTTATTAAAATCAAGCTTAGTCTAGATTCAGATTATAATAATTCGGCTCACTAAAGTTTTGTGACGTGAATAATTTTAATTTCGTTTTTTTACATGCAATCATGATTCATAAGTAAATACCAGAGCTGGGCAGGATTCGAATCATTCAGGATTCGATTCCCGGATTCAAATCCTTTTAGAGGATTCAAAAGAGGTATTCGAATACTTTAGTGAAAACGGATTCGTGATCCGGATTCGTTACATTTTTTAAAAGGATTCGTATTCGAATCCAGACGTAGGTGATTCGAATCCTTATAAAGAGGATTCGAATTCTTATAAAAGGATTCGAATCCTTATAAAAGGATTCGAATCCTTATAAAAGGATTCGAATCCTCATACACGAATTCAAATCCTTCCAAATAATTCGAATCATCGCTATTAAGGCTGGGATTCAAATTCGATCAATTCAAATAGTTAAATATTCTAACATCAATATTTAAATCACTAAATTATTCATATTTCAATATAAATATTTAAATTTTCGAATAATTCAAATATTTGTGAATACAATTTTGGTTACTTAACCACGAAAACATTTCCAACCTTAATGGTATATTTTTAACTTCACTTGAAATCGTGTTTTATAAGCGTGGCGCATGAAGGAAAATTTCGAGTTTAGAAAAGCCCCGTGAAAATTTGTCTCGGGTCGCTGCGCGACCTTCGACAAATTTTCTACGCGGGGCTTTTCTAAACTCGAAATTTTACTTCATGCTTAGTCTGGGAGTGGACAACACTCGTTGTTAGAAGTTTCAAATTAAAGGATCAGTCTAGATTACTAAGTTTATTACCATTTTAAAAAGGCTACAGCTCGAAGGACCAATCATGGTCTTCGGAGACCGAAGGACTACAGGGAATCGAATATTTTTTACAAGAAAACAACGGATATCTGAAGGTTTACAGCATGGATATTAAAGAAAACATCCAATTTGAAAAAAAAAATATCGAAGTTGGGTTGGTTTTCAGTGCATTTTTAACTTCACTTTAAATCAGTGTTTTATACGCGTGGCGCATGAAGTAAAATTTCGAGTTTTGAAAAGCCCCGTGAAAAGCGGGGCTTTTCTTAACTCGAAATTTTACTTCATGCTTAGTCTGGGAGTGGACAACACTCGTTCTTAGAAGTTTCAAATTAAAGGATCACTCTAGATTACTAAGTTTATTTTATAAAGGCTTCAGCTCGAAGGACCAATCATGGTCTTCGGAGACCGAAGGACTACAGGGAATCGAATATTTTTTACAAGAAAACAACGGATATCTGAAGGTTTACAGCATGGATATTAAAGAAAACATCCAATTTTGAAAAAGATATCGAAGTTGGGTTGGTTTTCAGTGCATTTTTAACTTCACTTTAAATCAGTGTTTTATACGCGTGGCGCATGAAGTAAAATTTCGAGTTTAGAAAAGCCCCGCGAAAATTTGTCTCGGGTCGCTGCGCAACCCTCGACAAATTTTCTACGTGGGGCTTTTCTAAACTCGAAATTTTACTTCATGCTTAGTCTGGGAGTGGACAACACTCGTTTGAACTTTAAATTTAACTCTTCTATAAAATCGACGTATGTAATATAATAAATCATTCATTGAAATCATAGAAAAAAATGCAAAATTTTACCTAAAATTAACTTTTAGAGTTAACTTTATAATTTTCTCGGCTCTTAATGGGCGAATATTCTATTCCTAAGAAAAACCGTATTTATTTAATATTAAAGTTGCTTTTAAAATAATAACAAAGTGTGAATAAACCGACAAAAATCTAGAAATATCGAAAATCTCGACATGTAGAAAATCTTGACGGTCCACTCCCAGACTAAGCATGAAGTAAAATTTCGAGTTTAGAAAAGCCCCGCGTAGAAAATTTGTCGAGGGTCGCGCAGCGACCCGAGACAAATTTTCACGGGGCTTTTCTAAACTCGAAATTTTACTTCATGCGCCACGCGTATAAAACACTGATTTACAGTAAAACTTCGATATTTTTTCAAATTTGGATGTTTTGTTTCCTATCCATGCTGTAAACCTTCAGATATTCGTTGTTTTCTTGTAAAGAAACTTCGATTCCCTGTAGTCCTTCGGTCTCCGAAGACCATGATTGGTCCTTCGAGCTGTAGCCTTTTTAAAATGGTAATAAACTTAGTAATCTAGAGTGATCCTTTAATTTGAAACTTCTAAGAACGAGCGTTGTCCACTTCCAGACTAAGCATGAAGTAAAATTTCGAGTTTAGAAAAGCCCCGTGAAAATTTGTCTCGGGTCGCTGCGCGACCCTCGACAAATTTTCTACGCGGGGCTTTTCTAAACTCGAAATTTTACTTCATGCGCCACGCGTATAAAACACTGATTTAAAATAAAGTTCAATAACACATATATCATCATTAATTAAAATCATTATTTAATCAGATATTTGATCAATAAATTAACATTTTTGTTAATTGAAACTGATGGAATAAAATGTTACTGGTTGCAAATAATAGATTCAAATTTATCTTTAAAGGATTTGTCTCCGTGATTCAAAAATGAGGATTCGAATCTTTGATTCGAATCATATTTTTCACTTACGAATCCTTTATTCGAGTATTCGTGATTCGAATTATATTAGGTGATTCGGATTCGTGATTCGAATCCTGTTTTTGAGGATTCATCCCAGCTCTGGTAAATACATCTAAAAAAATATAAAAAATCAAACAGTAAAACGAACATGTTATCTAAGTTGATGTCTTGTACATGGTGTAGCATTTTCGATGATTTCTTTAAGTAAAGTATCATTTACGTGAGACAAAGCTAATATATACTTCTATAGCTCTTTTTGCTGCTTATCCATGTGCCTAATTAAAACTTGTCTATCTTCAATTTTTCTAGAGTTAAACGTTAAAATATAAAATTTAACAATTTTGTATGTATTGTAATAACTGCTTTATTTAAAAAGATATTGACATACGGTAAAAATTTTCTTAGGGCACTCTTTTTAAGTAAAATACCCTGACCAAATCAGCTTTTGTTTTAAGCTTAACCTTTATGAAATATAACATAAAGTTGTATTATTTTAATATTTTAATAATATATTTGGCCATGACTTCAGTCGATTGCATGTTTTTGTCAGCTTTCTAAAAATATGGTATTCTAGTTAAAAAAAGTGCGTAAATAAACTGTTTACCGCATGGCAATATCTTTAAATAAATTAGTAAGTGGTACATTACTTGAAGAAACCGTCGAAAGTGCTGCAACGTGTACATACATTATTTTCTGTATATAAATTGAAATTGCAAGTTTAATTACAAAGTACCAATAATAAAGGATAAAACACTTTCTTAGTTTAGGTTTTATTTTTATAAAGCAGTTTGTGTAATTGAACAAATTAATACATTTCAACTTGATTATTCATTTCTCTCATAGCAATTAGAAATAATTAGAAAAATAAACTGTTGGTTAACCGCCATAACCGTAACGACGTGTGTGATCTAGTCCAGATATCAGTTTCCTTTATTACTATTATCGGAGGAGACGGGGCATTAGCATTTCCTTATGATTATTTCCATTTAGCATTAAATTCCCGCGACGTAACACGAGCATTACACGGAAAACCCGTGTAATTTAGCATAATTAAGCGTTTCGGCATTAAAACGGATTTCAGAATTTATGTAAAGTATTAATATCTAACCTTTAAAACACGACCACCCACCAGTATCTCATACATATTTATACAACACTCTTGTAAATAATAAAGTATATGAAACGTACGTAACAGACAAAAATACGTTTATGTACTAAACTTATTATCGTTATGGAATAACTTTCACAGTTCATATTGTTTCGTACCAACTCTCTTTAAATATGACAGTCAATCATCATAGTCTGTTAAAACTCAACTTTATACAGTTTGCGTTAAATAAATACTGCATCAAATAATAGATTTCTTTTAAATATAGATGTCCCGATGTACATGTATACGCTGTGAATTTTTAGAAATATAAAAGAAATACTAAAATATTGTGAAGTTTAAAATATACAGTTAATTACATACAGCGATTGTTGTTTTATTTTATAGTCTATTTTAGTAAACAAATTACTCCAGGCTCGAGTTTTATAAGATTATGATTTGGTTAAGCGAATTAAATTTGTAAAATGTATTCATGTGAGATCAATCATAAGCAGTATATTTTAAACTTCATAATATTTTAGCGATTTATATGCGTGGTGCATGAAATAAAATTTCGAGTTTAGATTTTCTAAACTTGAAATTTTACTTTAACTTTAGTGATCTAATTCTAGACTTAGTATGATTTTAATAAATGTAAATGTACAATATTTAGTGAATAGAAATGATAAATTTAATTAGTGCATAGAAAAAATGTGTTTTACCTTTAAAATCACTAATCTAGTTAATTATACAGTATAAATTATTCTGTTCCATTTCGATTTGTATACAATTATAATGAATACATTATTTTGGCGTTGCGTTCGTAGTGTGAAACTAAATGTAAATATTATATTTCTTTGAGTGCTGTAATTATGTTTATGTTTAATATATATTATGTGTGCAAACAAATATTACAATTACTTACACACGTTTGGTGCAAATGTGAGTACATTCATACACTCATTACATTATGTAATATTACAAGTTTAATACTAAACAAAATAAATAAAACTATGTATACATATAATAATTAAAATAATACATTAAATAGTATATATACGCCATTTTTCATTCGGGTATACATACTATATGCATACGCTGGATTTTTTCTGATAATTGTTGTCTCTTAAAAGTAAGTTCACAATAGAGATCTAAGCGAGTGTTTTCCACTTTCAGATTAGGCATGAAGTAAATTTTCATGCTTTCCTAAATTGGAAATTTTACTTCACGCGCCAGGCGTATAAAACACTTTCTTATATTTTTTTTTATTTGTTGATTTTGATGTCCAAAATTAGTTCACCTATTGGACAATAAATGTATTTAATTATTATTTGTTTAGTTACTTTTATATTGTAGGTTCTTGTCATATATTTTTATTAAGGAATTAATTATGTTTAAAATTTTGGAAATACTATACATTGCTATAAGTTAATGATTTCGATAGCTAACGCCATCTAATGCTTCATTAATAGTTTTCACATATTGGCTTGAAATAGTCAGAAATGTTCAGTATTCCTCAGCACTGGGTCGGGACCACACTGAAGAGGACCTTGAAGTCCGAAACGCGTCTGTGGGTATCTGGTGCCGGAATACTGAACACAAATTCAATTTTGATATTTGCTATAAGTTTTAATTTTGGTAATTTTGATGTTTTAAATTGGTTTAGCTGTTGGACAATAAACGAATTTATTTATTATTTATTTACTTACTCTTATATTGTGGTTTTTTTCTATAAAGTGTGTATCAGCCAAATGGAATAATTTCGATAATAAATAAATAGGGGCGTGTTCGAAGAAAACCCTCGGACTCTTCGATTGCGTATTTTTTTCAACAAAAACTGTTTATACAGGGTGTGACATGTAACAGTAGCCAATACAAACTTTCTTATTTCAAATGAAACACTCTGTATAATATTCTATTTTTGGCTTCTTTGGGAAATTCTAGACATATTTCATGTACAATGTCCTATACCTGTCTTCAACTTTTCAGATTTATTGCAAAAATTAACATTAAAATAAAAGAACATTATTTGATTACAGAAATTCGCTACAACACACTGAAAAACTAATAAGTAATACTGTTTATTTCTTGATAATGTAAAAAACTACAAAAAAAAAAGTCAATGAAGGATATGTTCAAAATGCTCTGAAAAAAAATCTGAAATTAATATTTCCGATACAGTTGAGAATAGATATAAGACATTGTACATGAAAAATGTCTAGAATTTTCTAAGGAATCCAAAAACTGAAAAATATACAGGTGTTGCATTTAAATTAAGAAAGTTGGTATTGGCGACTGTTACATGACACACCCTGCATAAAAAGTTTTTGTTGAAAAAAATGCGCCACTAAAAATACCAATTAACATGTCCTAGCGTTTTTTCGAACACATCTCCATTTATTTATTATCGAATTTATTTCATTTGACTGATACACACTGTTTATTTTGATTGATCTGTAGTAAAAAGAAGTTCCTATGGGGCCCCCATGGGGATTCGCGAAGGTCAACTTTAAAAAGTGTTTTAAAATTGACAAATAAAGCACTAATAACCTGTTTTAACACTTTTATTAAGGTATCGAATGAGAAGATCTAAAAATGGTAATAAATTATTCTGTTAGATTTCATGGGTGAACTTGATACTATTATAAAAACTATAGAGGGATGTAATAGAAGAAACAATATTAAAATCAAAATTAATTATGGCTAACATGACATTAACATTACTGAACCTTATATTCCTGAAGTAAGTTAATGTATTTATCTACGACTGCTTGAATAAGTGACGAATTTGACAATCATTTCAGTTACGTAATGAAACTCATTACCAAACTAGTTAGGTAATGAAATCAAAAACACACTCATTTTTTAATACCAACTAACCACCAAATTTATTAAACAATTACTTATGAACATTAATAATAACATGTTTACATTTATTTAAGTGTATTCCTGAAGACATTTCTGTTTTAGAAAGTTCCAAACTACTGCGGTTACTGGTTGAAACTTCTACAAGTACATTTTTTTCTCCAAGAATATTTGTTGCGATACGTTTCTTATTCTCAACCGAAGTTTCTATGTACAATTCGGCTACTGTATTGCTCTTCCAACCCCCCTGCCTTTTTATTGTTAGCAGGTCCGCCCCTGAGTTTGCCAACAGTGAGGTTGACGATCTTCTGAAACAGTGACCGGTGTACTCGTTAGCATTTGATAGTTTTAAAAAAGAAGCAATATTTTTCGGCATGCTACCAATCGTGTTAATGCCTACGGGCTGTTTTATACATTTGCCATTCCTGTAACCAACAAAAAACCTCTCTACGGCATTATGTGGACGCAGTGCCATGTATTTTTTTTATAATGTCTACGAAATTGATCCCATCAATGCCTCCAGATGTTATAACAAAGTCTCACAAAATTTTGGTCTTTGTTTTTGGTATTGTGACGCAGAAGACCTGCCCTTCGTTCCTAACGTTGGTCACTTGCATATAAGTGAGTTCTTCCTTTCTACAGGCTCCACCAATTCCAAAGAACAAAACTACCTGAAAATATATCTTAATATAAAATGTCATGCCTTGTTCTTATTTACCTTTGTTAGTAGCCACTTTTCATCATCAGCTTCTTGTAAAAATCGAGTTATATGTTGTTTTGTTAAAATGTTCGATTTCTTCGGTTTATATCCTTCTGACTGCCTTTTCAGAAATGCGACCAATTGAATAAATTTACTGATATCTACATTTTTCTTTATGGATATCATAGCACGTATCATCGAGTAATATGCCCATAGGCTTGAAGGTTTATAGCGTTTCGAAATATTTTCAAAATATACCAGAAGTACCTTTTCATTTGATTCATTTTTTATTTTCTTCTCATCGCACCATTTCCGCAAACGTTCATAAGCTTGCTCATATTTAATTTTTGATTTTTCCGGCAATAACATTGAAACTACCTGGTTGGCCGATTCTTCGATATCCGAAGGCAGAGATTCGGAGTCGCTCATTATTTCACAGCAAAACAGAAATTATAACATTTAAACTACCTGCGTAGCCGATTCTTCGATATCCGAAGGCAGAGATTCGGAGTCGCTCATTATTTCACAGCAAAACAGAAATTAGAAAATTAATTCTTGAAGTTTTGACTATTAAATTGTTGACATTCAAATTACATGTTGCTATGGTTCTACGTACATACTATGATATTCTAATTTTTCATCAAATTCAATTCAAAAGTATAATTTCCGTAATTCTGAGCAGTCGTAGATAAAAAGTTGTATCTAATACGTGGGATAAGGCATATTATCTAAGACTCATGCTATTACTTCGACTCGGGCTACGCCCTCGTCTCACCAACTCACCGCATTCGTCAGTTAATGATGCTCTTATCTCACTAATTAGATAAATATTTATTTTGGCATTACTTTAAAAAAATATTAGCTAAAAATGGAATAAGGGATTTAACATAATAGAGCCAAAGGTCTGTCTATAGAATTTGTTATTGAACTCGAATACGTAACAGTCCATCACCAGCTCTGTAAGTTAAAGATAAACTTTAATTTGTTCAGTTGGAATTTGTTATATACTGTACACTGTTCTGTCAATTTTACCAAAATAATACTTGTTTTTATAATACTTTACCAAAATTATACTTATAAATAATATAAAGAATATATAAAATAATAAGTGATACTGACAAAATAATTTAAATTAACAAATGGCTTTGATGACAAGATTTATTGAATATTGCTGTCATTAGCAAACCCTATTTTCTATGGCATTTTATTTTTTTAGTATTAATGTATATATGTGTAATTTGTAAAAATTAATTAACTATCCTCTGTATAATTTAAGATTATAAAGCTTATTGTACATTAGTTAGTAACGAACTTTCCGAACTAAGTTGAATAAATGTATAGTAGTGAGAGTATAATAAAGGTGAATTGTATATTACCTATTACCTTACGAACAAAGAGGCTGATCTAATTGGGAACATATAAAGTTTTCATATTCCACTACAATATGTTAACAATGTATAATGATAGTTATTAAATAAAAAATATAATCAAATCCCTTGAATCTAGGTAGGCGCTTCAAAACAAAACAAAAAAACAGTTATTTATTAAATATAGGGAGTTTTTCTTTTAAGTATACACTCGCACTCTTTAAATATTCAGGCATTCGTGGTTTTTGATAATCGTTTAATAAGCTTCCAACACGTGTTTCTACTCCTTGATCAAGCATGGAGTAAAATTTCGAGTTTAGAAAAGCCTGACAATTTGGTTTGAAGTACATCTTTTAAGTATACATATCCCAATTACAGCGTATATGCTGTAAATCTTCAGATATTCGATATTTTTTTAAGGTAAGTTTAAGTTGAAGCTTTAAATGAGTGTTTTCCACTCCTAGATTAAGCATGAAGTAAAATTGCGAGTTTATAAAAGCCTGAAAATTTGCTTTGGTCGCTCCGCTTCGCTACGCGACCAAACCAAATTTTCAGGCTTTTCAAAACTCGAAATTTTACTTCATGCTTAATCTAGGAATGAAAACACTCTTTAAAGTTTCAAATTTAACACTTTTATAAAAACAACGAATGCCTGAACATTTAAAAAGTATGTGTCGGGATATGCATACTTAAAAGAACAATTTTTGTATCGCGACGCTGTTTAATTCATTATACAGTTTTCCTAAATACTAGACGCTTAAAAACCGTTACAAAATATTCAACATATGGGTACCATTATTTATATTATCTCCACCTGAATCTCAACGCTAAATTCGCTATTAACCCACTAAGAATAATAGGAAATAAATATTATTGCATTATTCAGATTGATAATAACCGAACTGTATTTTTAAAATTCAATGGACGCCGAAGGGCACAAAATACATGTGTACCCGTAACCCAATAAAAAAATATCGTGACCATCGGTTCTCGAATGTACCGCCGACTCGATCCTAACTCTATTATTCCTTCCCTTTCTTCTGCATAACATTTACATAACCGGAGACAAGGAGGCACGATTAATAAAAGGGCGAAGAAACCCTTCGGCTGCCCTTTTTTATACCTCGGAGAGATAATAAAGCAGACGCGCGTGCTGTTAAATATGGGAAATCTTTTTTTTGTATAATGGAGGAGGGATTAATGAAAATGTATGACATTATATGCTATATTTCATTTAATAAAAGACTTAGTGTATAATTAAAAAATATATATATATTTTTACGACTCTACACCAAATATAACGATAATAAAAAGTATCCAGAAAATGTTTACGGAAAGTAGACTTTGAATGACAAAGGTATAATATACGTATACCAACTTGTTTGAATTTATATAATAATGAAAATTAACATAAAATATAAAATTTCATCAAGAGCATAATTAAATTATGCAGCCGTATTAAATACCATTAAAATATTATTTTAAAATGCTCTACTTACCATAAATAATAATAATTTTGTATTCAATTATAAATATCGCCTATTATAGGAGTATAATAGGCTTAGCTCAAGGCCGTAGCTAGGAAGGGGGGATATGGGGTTTCAACCCCCCACCCCCCGACATTTTTAAAATGTTATATTTTGCTATGTAAAAACGGCTGTGTAAGAGCGAAAACAATTGTTTACCATTAACGGCCTTATCTTCAGCTTAGGAAGCTAAACGTATCTACTATTTACTATTATTAACTACTAGATAACAGACAGTTAAAAGAAATGATTAAACATAATAATGATTTGTACTTACAATTGAAAAGATGTGCTAATTTATTTTAATCAGACACCATAATGGGTGTTACAAGGATTTTCACAAGGAAGGAACAAGAAAAAAAGAATATTCCAAACTTAGTTAAAAAACTTAAATTCCATTGTTTACACATGAAATGATTCAAAAAGATGAATATTATGAAACGTGTATCAAATATTGTGCTTCAATAAATGTATCCAAACTGATATTCTTGGCCTTGTTTGTACAACTTTGATAATAATAATACATATTTTTCATGATCATGACCTTCGTAATTTTAAGTTAAATTTAGAATTTTAATTTACAAACATTCATGAATGAAATAAATCATTTTCATCTTGTGATCTACATCAAGTAAGTGCTTTATGTATCGTATGTTCGTTTAAAAAGAACCTCTAGAGTGCCATGAATAATATTCTAAGTTGGCAACTCTGAGATAATATATTATAATTATCATTTCAATTCCTAAGGCGGACAGCCAACTTAAATTTAAAAATAAGTAAAATTATGGCACTGTAGAGGTTTTTCTTATTGAACATACGATACCTAGCGCATGAAACAATTATTACGAGGAATAGCATAAAAATGTTGATTTTCGGAGTGCTTCGCTTCGCTCCACCCGGAAAATCCAAATTTGGGCTTTTCTTAACTCGAAATATTTACTTCATGCTTAATCAAGGGGTAGAAAAACAACGATTCCAAATCATTGAAACCTTGAACAACAACACTGAATTCTTAAAAAAGTCGAAAAAGTCTTATATAAAAAAAAAATAATTGCAATTACATTTAATTTTGCTTCTAAAATTTTGCTTTTAATCGCCTAGTATTGTGTTTTTCTCTTTCCTACATTTAATTCAAATTTAGCATTTCAATAACCTGTTATGAATATCAAAACATAGGTAATACAATTTTTCTCCTATTGTTTCCTAATTTTACTGAACTTTACATTAAACAAAACATTTAATTGAATAACTCTAATTAATTTTTTGTATTCACTCTTTAATTTAACGGAAACTCACCTTAAAATTAAAAAAGTTAATAGAAAAAAGTAATTAGTGTTAGCAAATTAAATAGTTAAATGTATCTCAAAGTAACCGCCTACATTATAAAATATTAAACAAAACACTCTGAGAATTGAATTAGAAGTGGAGTACATGTAAGGGAACCCTTTAAAACATCCACACTATTTTTGCCACTAGTTATATTTGTTGTATGTTTCTCTCTACTGTTAAATACATACATTTGATGATTTTTGTTAAATACAAAATTTAAGTATGTTCTTAATATACTAACGTTTTGAAATATAAATTTCTGTAATATTTAGCAGTTTCTTTATTAAGAAAATGCAATTTAAATTAAAAGTAGTGTGTTAAAGTTATGCGAACTACAAATATTTTCACTTTAATAAAACACCTAATTTGTTTAGGTTTCAAAATTATATTTATTGTACTACAACAACTATTTCACGACACTGTGGCTTCACCAAGCCACAGTGTGGTGAAACAATTGTTATAGTACAATAAATATAATTTTGAAACCTAAACAAATTAAGTGTATTATTAAAGTGATACTATGGAGTTTCAACAACTAACAGCCTCAACTATACAGTATTTGCAAATATTTTATTTAAAACCAGTGGTATTGGCTTTATTTTAAAAGCTAACTAGGATAAAACAAAAAAAATATTTAGTCTCAATAAAGTTTCATTCTTGGAAATTCTTTAAAGAGACTGAGGATTTTTGATCGGGTCCTCGTGCAAGGGGAACAGCATTTGTCAATTACCAAAAAAATAGAGAACTTTAAATGATACTTAGTGCTACCCAATATAATTTTTGTAAATCCACATAAGCACTCTGCTGTTTTGTTTGTTGGTTTTAATATAACTAACTTGAAATAAATTTCTCAAAAAAAAAAAAATAATCTACAGAAAATTAAAGTTATTTACTTCTAAAATGATCATAAATTAATTAAATGCCTAGGAAAAGTTTCGTCCAATAATTTATTCGAAATTGAATTATAATTAAAATTATGTTAAATTATTAAAATTAACCATAAAAGTCATTATATTCGAAAGAATGATCTACCCAAACTTGAATATCAAATATTGACCTGAAATTTATTTACAGTCAAAATACATTAATATTTTCATAAATTACAATTAAGTATCATTTGCAATCCTTCAATACAGAAAAAAAATCTACACTGAATATTAATTGTGATAATTTCATTTCATAAATTAATTAGACTTTGAAAAACTTACCGGATATAAAGGGTGTCAAATTATAAGTGACCTATTTACAGGCACTACAAATATGCAATAAAATTGTTCCTTTTTTTTGGAAAGAAAATATGAAAATTAAAGATGGGCATTCTAAGTTAAATTCCTAATTATTTTGAACTTAAATACTTAAAAATTACATCGACCTATTTGTGCGCGATGCAACATTGATCCCATTACACGCTGACACATTTCAGCCGAAATTTCAGCAATACCTTGTTTTATCGTATTTTTTAAGTCCCGTATATGAGATCGGATCTAGTACGCTTGAGATTTAACATATCCCCACAAAAAGTAATCTGGAGGCAAGAAATCAGGAGAGCGCACATACCATGGCTGATTTTCACGCTGAAATAGCAGACGACCCGGAACAATCTCTTGCAGTACTTCCATAGATAAATTTGACACATAAGGTCTTGCACCGTCTTGTTGAAACCATGTAACATCTAATGCTAACCGGAGTTGATCGATGGCATCCACTAAAAACATTTGCAACATTTTCACATATCGTTCAGAGTTAACAACTACTGCATTTCCCAAACAATGTATTTGAATAATCGAATAAATTCTTAAAACTTTCTCTACACAGAATATTCTTTGAGCAATCGGCAAGCGCTTTATATCTAACAAAACTTGAGATATGACAGTACATTTGACATTTATAATCATTACAACTAGTATAAAATGTTTGTACTTCATAAATCAAATGAGGTCACTTATAATTTGACACCCGTAATGTCAAATAAATTTCATATTCTCAGTAATATAAGCCTTTTTTGATTAGCTGATACAGAAAAACAAAATAGTTGCCTAAAAATGAAGTAGAGACAACCTGAACTTGAAATTCTTAAAAGTGTCCAAAGAAATCATAAATAGTTTTTTATCTTCAATGGCTGAAAAATGATTTTGATATGACACATTTTTTAAAATGTTTATCAACATTTAATAAACACCCAAATCGACAAAAATATATTTTTTAATTAAATAAAAATTGTAGATATTAATAAAATTAAAAATAATAAAATTTCGAAATATGAGATGTGGCTAAAATAAAAATAATTTGAGGGAAGAATTTACTATACACCCCGGGGGTATTATAGATAAAAATTATATTATTCGAAAGTACTCGACGAGTACTATCTAGATATGCAATTAATTTCGACCGGATATGTTAAATAAATAGAAAAATTTTGTTTGAAAATTTTGAAAATATTGACTCCTAGCAGTATGTAAAATAATCATCGTTCGCAAAGAGATTTACGCAATTTATTCTATTGCAAACCTTTCTCCTAACCTAACCTAACCTAGAAGTATGTGGAATATTCAACGTGAGCAAAAATATTTTTTTCGGCGAAATATAGCCGTTGACACAAACTAGAATTCAGCCCAAATGAATTTCCAAGAGTGTATTAATTTATGTTAGTTATTCTATAAATCCATATGAGTCCAAGTGTAATGTGCTAATGTGTTATAATCGTCATCCGGTTAAATCTAACTTTAAGTTGAAGTTAGATTGAAGTCTTTAACAAACATTTCTGTCGACTTCCCCAATGTCTCCAATAAAGATTGCAATAGTTAATAGCAATCAGTGAGTTTTTATAGAAGTTTCTAGTCCAAATTTAAAAGTTGAAAAAAGTGAACTTTTATCATTTCCGTAGTGAAATTATTGATTTTAATTGGTGATATATGTCAATACAGTGTGAATCTATATTATAATGCATGTTATTCCACGGGATGTAAAGTAAAGTCGAGGCTAATTAGAATAATAAAACTGACAATAAAGGTAAATGATACAAAGATCATTAGTAATATATTATTGTTCTTAAACCCTTTAATGAATGATTTTTTTCTATTAAATAGATTATTTTTTAGCTAAAATGATTACAAAATATGTGTATATTAATAGAAAAACATAAAAAATATTTAGTAAAACTGGAATATCTGAAAAAATTGCTGTATATGTTTTAGAAATATAATAAAATAATAATAATAGTAACCTAAATGGTAAAATTCTAATATTCAAGCAAACATTAATACGTTTTTGGAACGTTATTAGCCTGAATTGGTATCTTGGCAAATGGCAACGTGATGTATTTGAAGGATCAAAGTTATTTTCAAATTATGATTATTTGTTCTGGCATTAAAACAAAATGTATTCATCTGTTAAAAGTCTCTAATGATTTTATTATAATTTAGCAGTTTGTCAACTTAAAATCAAAACCTATTGTAATTTTATAATAAATTTGATCAAACTTAAACTTTTGTATTTAGTCACTTAAATTTTTGTTTTCATACTTTAAAACATAATTTATCACATATTCGAAGGCTTATATTAGTTTCTATCATAAATATAAGAATTCTTTGCCTTTTTACGAATGTAAATATATAAACTACTTTTATTCAAAATGTATAATCCGTTTCCCCTTGTATTACATTTTAAAACATACAATTGTGACAACATAAATAAAACTTACAAATTGGCTAATCTCTAATCAGATTTTTACTTAACGTTTTCACACTTATTTACGTTATTGGCTTCTGGCAAGTATTTCCACTCCTCGATTAAGCATGAAGTAAACATTCGAATTTAGAAAAGCCTGAAAACCTGGAATACCACTAATTTGCGTTTGGTGTATTTAAAATAAAATCCTGTATAATTGTTTCATTATAACATTGTATTATTTTACTTAAACGTATTTTAAACAAAATAAATATTTTACTTACAAAAAGTTTAAGATCCACTGCTGTATAGCACTATATTTTTGATAGTTATTTCTTAATAAATTCTAAGAATTCGAATTGATTATAAAACCATAAATTTTATGATTTAAAAAAATATTATCACATGATGTTTAAAGAATTCTTAATTTTGAATACCTATAACTTTATTTATTTATGAAACATTTTAGTTTTGTATAAAGCAATATCAAAAATATTATTTTCCTAATAAATTATAAGAGGGGCACGTGCGCCCATATACATCCTGTATAATCGTTTCAATATAAGATTCTATTATTTCACGTAAAAGTATTTTAAATAAAATAAATATTTCACTTACTAAAAGTTTAAAAACCACTGCTGTATAACACTATTTTTTGATAGTTATTTCTCAATAAATTCTAAGAATTTGAATTGATTCTGATAGCATATTAAATTTTAGGATTTTTTAAATAACATTTTACCAGATGATATTTAAAGAATTCTTTATTTTGAATACCCATAACTTTATTTATTTGCGAAACATTTTAGTTTTGTATAAAACAATATCAAAAATATTATTTTCCTAATAAATTATAAAAAAGGCAAGTGCGCCCATACACATCCTGTATAATTGTTTCACTATAACATTGTATTATTTTACTTAAATGTATTTTAAATAAAATAAATATTTCACTTAGTAAAAGTATAAGTATAGTACTATCTTTTTGATAGTTATTTTTTAATAAATTCTAAAAATTTGAATTGATTCTGATAGCATATTAAATTTTATGATATTTTAAATAAAATGTTACCTGATGATGTTTAAATAATTCTTTATTTTGGATACGCATAACTTTATTTATTTGCGAAACGTTTTAGTTATTTTGTATAAAGCAATATCAAAAATATTATTTTCTTAATAAATTATAAGAGGGAAAAGTGCGCCCTTGATACAACATATACAAAGGGTAAACATTTCTTAAAAGGTTAGCTCACTTATTCATTATCTCATGAAATTAAAAATCATGTTTTCAAACGTTACTCTGAGATTAAATCATTTCTAATGAACTGATTTTTTTATACGATACACAAACCTCCATAAAAATATTTATCAACTCGTCAGGAAATGTACATTAACAACATTTCGAAATAATCAAAAGCGCCGGTCTTTAAAAGTGTTTTAAGTAAAACATTAAGTTTTTATATGAGCCCCTGGTCGGCGTTAAATCTGCAGATGCTGAGGTGCTCATTTCGATAAGTACGCTTAAACGGTTCTGAAGTGGCGCAGGTGGCCTTTCAGAAAACCACGTGTAACATCCTGAAAGCCCAGCATTTCCGAAAACGACCGCTATTATTCTGATATGCCGACTGAATAAACTTGACTCTAACAATAATAAGTTTTTATTGAAAAAGAAATCACAAACCTGTATACTTACATATGAATTTATATACAGAATGTAGAAATATTTTGCGGTGAAACAAATTACAGCCTATATACTGTAAGCCTTCAGATGTTCCTTGTTTTTTTAAAAAAGGAAATATTAAACGAGTGTTGTTCACTCCCAGAGTAAGCATGAAGTAAAATTTCGAGTTTAGAAAATCCTGAAAATTTGGTTTGGTCGCTCCGTGAAGCGGAGAGACCTAACCAAATTTTCTAGATTTTCTAAACTCAACATTTTACTTCATGCGCCACGCGTGTCAATACTTTTTTATTAAGTTCAGAAAATATATTATTAGCATATTATTTTAGTAGTATATTTTAAACTTCACTTGAAATCAGTGTTTTATACGCGTTGCGCATGAAGTAAAATTTCGAGTTTAGAAAAGCCTGAAAATTTGGTTTGGTCGCTCCGCTTCGCGGAGCGACCAAACCAAATTTTCAGGCTTTTCTAAACTCGAAATTTTACTTCATGCTTAATCTGGAAGTGGAAAACACTCATTTAAAGGTTTAATTTGAACTTTTTTAAAAACGATGAATATCTCAAAACATACAGCGCTCCCAGTATGTTAGAGTATTTATACTTAAAAGGAATACTATCTGTATGTATTTGGCACAATTTACACAAACAATTATTCTTTATTTTTTATTCGATTTATACTACTTACTCACATAAAACAGATAAAATAATAGCGAATGATTTATTTCTCTAGAAGTTAGCTTTGAAAGTTCAACAATTATTTGACCTTTCATTTAAGTTCGATGTTATCTTAGTTTATAAAAAACGAGTGTCTATAAACTGTCGGCATCTTGGTTCCTTTAAATCAGTGTTTTACACGCGTTGTGTATGAAGTAAAATTTCGAGTATAGAAAAGCCTGAAAATTTGATTTGGTCGCTTAGCGAAGCGGAGCAACCAAACCAAGGTAGGATTTTACTTCATGCTTAACCAAGGAGTAGAAATACTGGTTAGATGCTTTAAATTGAATGCGTTTATAAAATCAATACATACCTGAAAATTTACAGCGTAAACATCAGAATATGTATACTTAAAAGAAAAATTCCATAAAATATGAATGACAGAATTTCATTTAAAATTATTCATAATTCACACAATCTCTTAAGACATACCTAGTTTTGATAATATCCTTATAGTTTTAATACCCAAAGAAAGGGATGTCTTTACAATTAAAATGGCTGTTTTTTAGTTGTTTAGTAAATCAAAATATAATATAAATATAAATATTTGATTGCATGTTTATTTTTGTAAAGTTTAACTGAATTAACTAATATTGGTTGTTGCTTTATATAAACTGAGCATCTAAAAAAATAATTAAGTAAATTCTCTATTATGGAGGATTCCACTTTGTTATACATGTTAATTTCACAATAAAACACTTTACTTTGTTTGTATAACACTTTTTATTGAATGTTACTGCAGCTTCGGCAAATGTATCTCGTCATTATCAAACATGAAGTCACTTCATGTTTAATAATAACAAGCTAAATTTGTCTAAACTGCAGTCACATTCAATAAAAAGTGTTGTACAAAGTTAAAAGTTTTTTATTGTGAAATAATTAAGTGTTTTTATGCTACATTGGTTGCAGTTTTTGTTTGAGACATTATTATTTGAACTAATGTGATGTAGAATTTCTGCGGTTAATATTGCAATAGTTTTCTGTGTTGATACTCAAAATTACTTGACCGTGTATATTACTCGACTTATTGGAATATCCGTCGTTCCAATAAATATTCGAGTGTCAACATATTACCGATAAAATTACCGTCATTATATCACGACTGTCACGGCAATCTCAATTTTCCAGGAACAAATTGGTCCCACTTAGGTCACGAATTTATTTGACATTACAAACGTAGCAATTATTCGGGCTATGTGCGCCATTAGCGTTAAATAATTAACAATCGATTTCGAAGTAATACAATTTAAGGCTGCTTCAAAACTTTTTGTAATACTAAACATATATTACAATGTTCACAACATTGTATGTCTAAAACGGTTAATGACAACTGCTTTATAAATAGTCATGAGTAGACAGATTTAAATCTGTAATTAAAAAAATGTGTATATCTGCTATAAATAATGTTTAATTTAAATAAGAAAACACGCAATTTTTAAATTATTCTATGATAAATCATACACACAGAGCATTTCATTGATGTTTTGTTATTTCGCGCTGGAATAATGATTACACATAGCTATTTGACATCCAAATCTATCTTTAAATGATTTTAAGCAATTTAAAGCAATTAATCTGTATTGGATAAAAAGTGATTATGTAACTACAGCTGACTAGTGAAAATAAACAAAAATATTAATAATATTTAAGTGTATATTCTATTATACAGAAAATGTTATTTTATGTATACATATATCGGGTGAGCATTTTCAATCCGGAACATGTAATATAATTGGGTGTGGGCATTTTCAATCTGGAACAAGTATTAAAATAATTTATATAAATGAATTTAAATTTATCTATTGTTATAAGGTGTCAAACTTAATTTGTAAAATGAATATCAATTTTACCATTGAAGAAAGAATTTATGTTTTAGACTGGAGGCCGGATACGGAATGTGCGTGATTTATTTAGTTTTTGCACAAGAACGCAGTACCCTCAAAGAATAAATATTTGAGCGGAAATTTTTAATAATACAATTATTGAACTGTTTAAAACCATCGAAAATTTAAATTCGAGATCATTTTTAGAACTATTAAACAACAAAGTTGGTCTTGCAGTAGAAGGAGCAACACGTGACAATCAGGAGGTTTATTTTCAACAAGATGGCTGCTCAGCACATTTTGGAGTAGATGTTCGGAAATATTAAGAAAAAAACTTTTCCAAATCCCTGGATTATTGGTCGTGGTGGAATAACTAACTGACCTGCCAGAGCTCTTGATTTAGCACCTTGTAATTATTTTCTGTGGGATCACATGAAAAGCAAAATTTATCAAATACGTCACTTAAAATATTGATTCTTAAAGGAAACTATTAATGATTTCGATAGCTAACGCCATCTAATGCTTCATAGTGGCATCGTCAGTGACACGAATGCACAAAGTGCATATACAGGTCACTGTTTCGTCCACGAGCGAGCAGAACTCTGTTTGTGAAACCAGAAAACAAATATCAAAATTGAATTTGTGTTCAGTATTCCGGCACCAGGTACCCACAGACTTAAAGGAATGCAATTTTTGAAGTATGTGCGCGTATTAATGTTGAAACACTAACGAATGTGATTAATGGATTTTATGATAGGCTAGGGCAGGGGTCTCCAAACTTTAATAACTTTGATAAACACAAGCCTTCTTGATTTAGAAAAAACAATTGACATTATTTTTCAGATACTTTATGAACCACCCTGTATAAATACAAATACGCCCATCTTGTACATCTTCTTAAAATAGCCAAAATGCATCTATTATACTTTTCTGTAGCTCAAATAATTTTTGTCGAGAAATTACGCAAGTGCGCTCGTTTTTTTTTGTATTTCGCAAAAATTGCGAATAACTCAATAACTAAAGGAAATACAGAAAAAATTAATTTTAATGAAAGTTTTAGATAATAAAATTTTGGGTAATTTTTCTATTTTTAAGTTTTTTCGTAGCTATCTTTTTTCTTTGAGAAAATCGACAGCTTGTTGAAATATTCGTAAAAACCTATAATTTTCACAAAACCATGAAATAACTTCGTAGAACTATTTATTGGAATGTGTGTATGTTTTTGAACTTCGAGATAAATTAGCGTGTTACGCGCGTGGAGCATGACGTAAAATTTCGAGTTTAGAAAAGCCTGAAAATTTGGTTTGGTCGCGCAGCGCTACGCGACCAAACAAAATTTTAAGGCTTCTCTAAACTCGAAATTTTACTTTATGCGCCATAAAGTTTAACCAAGTTTTCAGACTTTTCAAAATTCGATATTTGACTTTATGCGTCATGCGTTAAAAACACTAAAATATTATTCAATTTCAAAATATACAGCCTTGGAAAACTGTTTTATCAGTATGTTTCAACTTCACTTTAAATCGGTGTTTTGTACTCGTGGCGCATAAAGTAAAATTTTGAGTTTAGAAAAGCCTACAAATTTGGATTGGGCGCTTCGCCTAGCTACGCCATCAAACCAAATTTTTCAGCTTTTCTAAACTCAAAAGTTTACTTTATACTTAGTCAAGGAGTGAAAATGCGTGTTAGAAGTTTGAAATTGAACGCTTTTAAAAATGTAATTTATGCTTGAAATTTAGCAGGATATAAATCTAGATATGTATACTTAAATGAAAAATACCTTGTATTTATAAATTAGTTCTAAAATGTGCATCAATAAAATCGGTATTATTAAACAATGCTTCAAATGATGTATTTAACGACATCTAGAGGCATTTTCTGTTAGGTTTTGTGATTTTTTGTTGGAATATTGACGGAAATCAAATCACGATATCCATATCATTCTAGTAATAATTAAAAGAAACAAAATTTCAATATTCAGTCTTAGAAAAATCTTCAAAATGATTGTGTTTATATTACTTTCTAGATTAAAAAAAATAGAAGTTAATAAGGGTACTTTTACGATTTGCTTTAATAAACGCCTTTCGAAAGTCCAACAATTCTTAGATGGCTGTGGAATCAAACATAATTAACTGTTTTGTGTTGTAGGCGTTCACTTTGTGGTATCTCTTAAATACACTTGTAAATAAAATACTTTTAACTTTGTTTAAGCACTATATTTTGCACTTAATTTGTGACTATAGTTTCGACTATCTAGTAGTCATTATCGAACTATGTGTTTGATAATGACTACTAGATAGTGGAAACTATACTCACAAATTAAGTGCAAAATATAGTGGTTAAACAAAGTAAAAAGTATTTTATTTACAAGTCAAACATAATTGTCTTTAAACTTTGAACTAAGACACGACATTTTGAAAAATTGTATCCATTTCTTCGATTATTCAGTTCAATATTTTGCATATTTTGCATATTTAGCAGGTTTTTATTTTGATTGCTTTTTTAAACTATACTGTTGAACTCTCTGAATTTCATTGTTCTAAGTAATTAACAATTGTTTGTCTTATTCACTGAATAAACAAGTAAATACACCCATTATAGCCTTTTGTTTTTATTGTCTATCCAAACAATAGTGTTAATAAACTCTTTGAATTTCAATTGCACACCTTTCATCATAATTTCAATAATTCAGTTTGGGAAATATTTCTAAACAATGCGCACACATGCGTGGAATAATTGAAATCGGACCGAATCGTGTTCGTTGTCGAAAAATGGACGTGTACGGATTGCGTTTTAAATACATCCTTTGTCGGGCAAGTCGATTAGGATCTAACTGGAAAATGGTCAACAATCGCATTTACACGGATAATTTCACGGAGACAGTTTTGCACCTGCATAATTTTGGAGGGACTACAAACGGAATAACACGCGACCTATTGTGTTACAAACCATTGTTATTTATGACAGACATGTTGATGACAAATATTTTTCGGAAAAGTGTATGACTGTTTGTGTCCTAGGGAGTGTAAATGTGATTTAAATTAGTGAAACAAACCAAATGTTCAAATTAATTATCTGTTGTCTTCAATTTATTAATCGCCAAAAATGAGCTCCAAAATTTATCGGTATTTTGCTGATGTTTTACCTATATTTTGGTATATTGATTATATTCTATATACCAAATAGACTTGTAAAATCAATTAGAGAGATTTCTTACCTCTGACGTTTTAGAGTTAATATTTATATATATATTACAGACAAAACACGAAATTGGACGGAACGCAAAATTTCTACTGCTCTCAAACATAGTCCGAATTAAAACATAATTTCGGGTCTTGTCTAGAGAGATCGCGTTTTTTAGCATGAGTTTAGAAAAGTCGTAACATGATGTGTCATAAAAATGTCAAATTGGTAAAGTTGTAATAACAGAAGCTCAACGATAATCCAAATTATTGAAAATATAAGTACATTATGCTTTCTTTCGAAACTTGCAAAAAATTAAAGAAATTAAAACAAATAAACAAATTGTGAGGAAATATTCATTTCTATATTTTTTTTTTTGTAAAAAGCATCAACAAAATTAAGCTGATAAAACTAGAGGAACTAAGAGTTGGGACTAAATTGTGAAAAATACGAGGCATTCTCCCGCTTTTCTCCAATATTGAATAGTGGCAAATTATATTCATAAGGAGTATATTTTGAACTTCACTCTAAATCAGTGTTTTATACGCGTGGCGCATGAAGTAAAATTTCGAGTTCAGGGAAGCCTGAAAATTTGGATTTGCCAGGGCGCGACTCGCTTCAAATTTTCAGGCTTTTCTAAACTCGAAATTTCATGCGCCACGCGTGTACAACACTGAATTGATGTTAAGTTTAAAATAGACTATTATTAAATATTTTTAAATAAATCACTTAAAAAATTATTATCATTATGTAAGAGTAAATAATAATTAAATGGTATTTTTTCTAGGAAATGATATTATGACCATTTTTCATCTATTACGCATGCGCATGAAAGAATGTCACCAATGTTACCAAAACAGCCGAGTAGTATACCGTAATTTACTGTAAATTACCGGTGGGAATTACCACTACCATCACTATAAATAAAATTAACTATAAATAATAATTAAAACACCAACACTTTGTTAACTAAAAGTGATTTACGTTCTTAATGGAAAAAGTGTAAGTGTTTTTATTATTATTTATTTATTAATTAATTAACTTATGTATATCATGATTATATTTACAATTATTTAAGTGACAGTATGTTTTATATAACAACGTATTATGTCGTGAATGAAAGTCATTAGTAACACTTTCCTGAAAAAATAGCGAGGAAACTATAGCGTGACACAATCAACATTTCTATGCAAATCAAAGAATCAGACGATTTGCAAATTAAAAGTGAATTTCCAGCAAAGCCCAGCTCGCGGCGCACAATTAAAAAATACAGGGAAAACAACGGAAAATAGAAGTTATTACAAGCGGATTAAAAGTGCGGTATTATGCAAATCCGGTCCCCGTTTTTTCAAATATTAAACTGCACACTTGAAAATGTGTGTTCTTTGCTCTCCGCGAATAATTTCATTAGGTTTCGCTACTCTCGCCTTTGCAGCCTTTCACATCCGGCTAATAAAACGAAAGTAATTGAAAGTTATGCCCTTCCATCAGCATCAGCGACCTTTATTGAACGTCTCGAACTGGAATTGTAAATTATTGAAATGGCAGACGGCCCTTTTGTAATAAATATGCTACTAGGGTATTCAGGAAATGCCAATATGTGATTGGTGTTTATCAAAGCTATAAATATAATTGTCTTAAGGGTAAACATTTATTCTAATTAGGTCAGTCATTCGACTGGCTATGTGGACTTAGGGATTTCAAATATACCGACTTTTTACAATATCGGTATTTCTGTATATTTATCAATGAAAACCGGTTTACTGGTAATTTACAGACATATCACAATTTCGTTATTTTATGGTTAAAGGGCTTTAAGTGTATTGTAAATTTAGTTTTAGAACTATAAAAACAAGTCTTATTTCTCTACATTCTACTACTATTTCACATATCTAACACTTCTAGTAGCATCAGGTAATACAAGATGACATATTCTGGTTTTAAACTTTACTTTAAATCAAGGTTTAGTACGCCTGGCGCATGAAGTAAATATTTATAGTTTAAAACAGCCTAAAAATTTGGACCAATCCAAATTTTCGCTTCGCTGGTTTTAATAATTTTATTTAAAATACAAATAACTATTATTTGAAATTGAAAAATATTATTTTAATTAAATATTTATGATTTTCTTTTAAATTTTTTAGATATTTAATTTTTTATATGATTGATTTCAAACCATGTTTACTACTATTAATGTTGCCGTTTTGTCTGGATTCAATTCGATTTGTTTATGTAAAATTTGTTGAAATAAACAACAGATTTCACTTTTATACACCATCAATTAACTTCAATTAATTAATTTCTATGGGAATAAAAAATTACATTATTATTTCTCGAAAATTGTTATTTTTTGCAAATATTAAAGTTGACAATGAGATTAGCTTAAAAACAATTGACGCACTGGTTTAGTTAGATGACAGATTCATATGCTGGGTAAACAGTCTTGATTTTTTGTTTTTTTAATGAGTGTTTTTTTATTTCCTGATTAAGCATGGAGTAAATATTCCGAGTTTAGAAAAGCCTGTGAATTTTTATTTTGTTTTGATCGCGGATTGGATTGGTCGTGCCGAAATATTTACTTCATGCGCTAGGCGCGCTAACGCTGGTGTAATATGAATAATAAAACGCTTGGTTATTTATAAAAATTAAAAATCTTTGCATTTTAAAGATTACAAATGATAATAAAAAATTTCAATTTAAATGCAAGCATTTTATGTTCAATATTTATAGATTCCTTTTTTTACTTTTTACATTTTATAAAAGTAAGTTCATTACTATATATTTAACTTTATAATGACTCATTTGTTTTATATCTTACATTAAATTATTAATTGTTACCATGTTTCTAGTAATTTAACGAAAATAGTATCCAATTTTAAATTACCAGTAATTTTACATCACTAAGTATTTATATTATACTCTTTACGTAACTCAAACGAAGTACAGTAAATATAAACCTCAGCAATATTACCACTTAACTAAAGTTGTCTTCTACATCACAGTGTTGCAAATGACTAATTTTAGCGGTAGAAATTAACTGAAAAAAACGATTAATATGAAATGTAATTTTTCGGTTTTTGGTTTCAGATTCTCATGGACCTGTCAGGACTGTGTAAGTCAACCAGAATATAAAGTTGGCTATAAGCTTAAAAATCTCACACTGTTGAATTATACAAAAATCAAGATAAAAGAAAGTCATTAAGATCGTGAATATATTTGTCATTTTATAGAAAATAACCAATAACATCACATACTGTCAAAATTAGTTGAAATCATAGGAATTTATTAATAAATAACTAATTTTAATATTGCTGTACAGAAAAGTAAAATGTACCTTCAAAATATGATATTTTAATATTCAAAGTAAAGATTGTTATAAAAATCATTGGATATTGTGGTAAAATTATATTATAAAAATCATCACAAATGATAGTGTTTCAAAATTAGTTCAAAATCTCACATAATTTTATTAGGAGAAAACTGTTTGAAATTGTACTCATAAGTCTTCAAAGCAATTTTTTTTCCTTCGCTCAGAGCCGGCAAATCCAAAATTTCTGGCTTTTCTAAACTCAAAATTTTACTCGATGCTTAACCAAAGAGTGGAAAACACTCGTTAAAAATATTTTGTTAAACTAAAAAAATATCACCTATAATAATAGGAAAGTTTTAAAGAAGAAATCAAAGAATTGTCTATTTTTATACACTGATTCATAAAAATCATCAAAGCAAGAAACAAATGTGGACCAAGAAAACAACACACCCATTCAAACTATAGATTCCAATATAAAGGCAGAAAAAAAAGTTGTGTGTGTGTGCGGTAGGAAAATCATACGCACAAGTGAAATTTTATAAAGCGGCTCGTTTTACAATCGAAAAAGGTAAATAAAATAAAGGGAGGTTTCGCATTCAATAGCGTAAACATTCTTTCGGCGCTGGAGAGAAAAAGAAAAAAAAAACATCAAAACGAGAAAAAATAAGTTTTCCGATAGAGTGCCTAACTGGATTATGTCGGCTGCAATTTTTGAGTCAAAGGCCCTCGAGCGTCTTGACGTGCCGATCCCACGTTCGAATTTATTTCCCCTCATCTCGTCAGGGAGTCAACTAATTGAAAATATCAATACATCAAGATACATATTCAAAGGTGCATGAAATGGAAAATGTCTTTAAGATGATTTATATAACAAAAAAGAAACTGATTGATAAGACTGATAAATGTTAAAAGTTCATCTTCACTTTTATATAAATAAAAAAATTTAAACACGTTCAAATATCTATTGTTATAGTTAGTCTTAATTAATAAAACTAATAATACAATATATGTCGATAAAAACAGCAAGGAACTGCCTGTATTTCTTTTGTAAGTTAATTTAAAATGTATAGACCTACATCAATTTAATATTATTTAACATTATAAAATATTCAATACACACAAAGTGCCACGTTCTTTTTTTAAATTAAAAATTCACAACGGCGTTGTTTCTCCCAAAATGTTGAATTAGTGATGCCAAGATATCCGTTCGAGCAGGTGTCTGTTTATTCGACCCATCTAAAACCGCCCCATTAACTCCGATGGCCCTGTCCACTTCCATTATACGCCAGATCCATATACTTTAAATAAATATTTTCGATGCTATCGCTCTCGCATTGTGTGATGTTAATAATATCACATTTCCTGATTTAATTATGGTAATCCAAAGCCACTCTCACTTAACGCGCCACTTTAATTTAATTAACAACACGCATATTTAATTTCATTAATGTTAATTTTTATATGAACAGATTTTGATTAATATTATTTTTTATAATGTTCTTATTCAATTATAAAATGTTCTCAAGTAGGAAAGTGTAATTACGTCAAATGATGTACATTTTAGAATCTTTTGGATATTCACAAAAATTCTCATGATCGGCTCAAACACAGCTGTTTCTTTTTATGTTAAATCGATGTCAGTCTTGCATTTGAAGTGAAGTAGACACGATTTACATTGAATTGTAATACTTGATAGATACTGACATCTATAACGCCTAATTTTAAGTTGTAAGACGATTATTTAAAATTATGTTCACAATTGATTCCTTATGTTCGATCTCAAGTTAATAAATTTGACCAATGTTTATTTTGTCTAGTCAAATTAAAAACAATGGGCCTTGAGATATGTAGGTATACTTAAAAGGAAAAATGCCGGTATATTAATCGATTGTTCATCAAATTGTTAAGAAATAATCAAGATCAAGTTATAATAATATTAACGGAAATTCTATGAAGAGGGCTGCATATCTTTAACGCAGAAACTGTAATGATAGACATATTACTATTTTTTTCTATAAATTTCTCGAAAAAATTATGATTCATAATTTACAAAAATAAAGTTATAAAGTGTCTTTTTTTTGTGCAAATATAGTTTTTATATTCTTTGTAATATGTTTTATGTCTTCATTTAAATACGTAAATATGCATATTGGCTATTGAAATATATTGACTAATGTCGTCGGTATACAATGCATTTAATTACTTGTTTTGATATGCCGGTAAATTGCAGGTAAATGAATATATTATTGATGAATATATCGAAATATCAGTATTTAAAAAAGTTGGTATATTTCCCATAACTACCTAAGAGTGTAAACCAAGCTCCATTCACATAACTGATCTTTAATTGATTATTTTTATATTTACTTGCATGGCTGATTTTTTTTTACTTTGTATATTTTCTATCATTTCCTTTAATTAATTCAAGCAATTAATTTTCGTTAGGGTGCATTTTTTCTCACCCTGCTGAATTATTAAAACAGGGCGTGGAGGAAATTGTGTTATAAAATGTACGTACGGTTCGGTTAGTTCGGGACGGCTATACATTTTCAATAAATAAATGATTTAGTGCGGGGTCTAAAATTTTACGAACTTTAAAATTAAGCCCGGCGAGCGGAGAATGGAAGTCGTACGGCAAAAACCCATCCACCTTAATCCCGCATTAAGCCTACCCCCCTTTTCCCAGCGAAAACCTTCGGAACGGGAAATTTAATCATCTGGGACGGATTAGTTACATTTTACGCTAAATAACCCGCGTAACGGTCCACCACCTCCATTAAGACTCACCCCTATTATGTAACGGTAACCGGGTAGGAAATATTGAATCCTGCCTTCTTGTCTGGATCAAAAGAGGGAACATGTGTTCTTTTTATCTTCAGCCAGACATATAAGAAGGCTCACATGTTCGCGTCCATGAGTGGATGAGTTTGAGTACTTAAATGTTGAATGTGGTATTAACGAGTGAGCCTTGGGTGATACAGATGTATCACGATATTGTGAGGGAAAAAATTCTCGCAGCGGAAACGTTTGCTAAAGATTCGAACAAATAAAGCTACAAACATTCATACAATAATTATAACTAACATATCATTACAATGTTTTACGTATTGTACATAATATATCATTTAATTTATGCGTGGCTTTTCAAAAAGAACAAAGAAAGTGCATTCCATATATTACACTACAATATAGACATGATTAATGTAATATGTATATCAATATTTTTAATTATTAATATTTTCATACAAAAGAATTGATATTTATATCAATATTTTATTTTTCGATATATCGCTGGTATCGATATCATATTGTCTGTATCGTTACATACAATACTCGTTATTTTTTAGACGACATTTATTGTATTATTTATTGTATTATTTATTTATTTATTCAATGAACAATGACAAAGTAATTCTTACATCGGTCATATTTTAATTTAATAATATTTAAATAAATATATGTTAAAAAATAGTAATGTGTTCATCATATCACTTTTACCGTTAAATATATAATAATTTAAATATCAATAATATGAAAAAGTTGCCCAAATGAAATTTATTCTACTATTATTATTATTCCAAAAAAGTAAATCTTGCATTTTTTCGCTACATCTCGGTATCAATAGATCACTATTAATAGCTCACCATCCCATTTAAGCGTTATATATTTTTAACTTTACTATAAATCAGTGTTATATACGCGCCCTTTGAAAATTCGTCTCGGGTCGCTGCGCGACCCTCGACAATTTTATACGCGGAGCTTTACTAAACTTGAAATTTTACTTCATATTTAGTCTGAGAGTGGAAGACACTCGTTACTTTAAAATATGTCACAAGTGTTAAAATATGTGTCGTAACTGTCACAAAAAAAGAACAAAAATTATATGGCGATCTAATTATAGTTTAATTTAAACTCGTGTCAAGTTGGCACGATTGGTCAAATGTTGGCTTGCGCCGACTTATGCCAACTGTCATTATAGTTTAAACGTCGGATACCGCCTACTTATTTCAACTGTTATTATAGTTCAAATGTCGGTTAGCGCCGACTTATGTCAACTGTAATTATAGTCCAAATGTCGGCTGACGTCGACTTATGTCAAGTTGACGTGATGGACTATCGGCTAGCGCCGACTTATGCCAACTGTCATTATAGTTTACATTTTGGCCACCGCCGACTTATGTGAACTGTTATTATAGTCCAAATGTCGGCTGGCGCTGACTTATGTTGACTGTCATTATAATCCAAATGTCGGCTGATCAAAAATTAAGGGTACATAGCCTGCAATGACCAATGACTTTTTGATCGATTTAGAAAATTTAAAACTGATATGGAATACTCAAAAATCTCAGCGTCTTTCGATCGGACACCTTAACAAGTTATGTATTACAAATTAATTGAAAATGAGTTAAACAAACGTATGCGTAAAGGCGAATCCAACTTAAGGATCAAATATAAGAACAGCATCCCTGTTATACAAGACGAAAACCATTAGGCTCCAACAGGTTATTCTTCCCAATCAGTATATTTTATTAAAACGATCGTGGATTAAAATCTTAAACACACGAATTTTACAATAATTACTGTAATTTAGAGTCTGATATTGTTTTAATATCGTAAACATGGTTAAATTACTCAGTACTCAGTGGTGAATTATTTTCTGATTATTTTAATGTCAATAGCTCAGATCGTTTATTTTTTTATTAGAGAAATTTTACTTTCAAAATACTAACTTCACATCTAGAAGTTCACTTAGTTGACCAAAAATGTATACATATTGTTGATTTTAATTTTCCGTCAACACAAAATGAACATGCGTCTTCAAATTCAAAATCTTTTTGTTTTAAACATTTTACCGATATATTTAACACACAACAATACAACAATATGCATAACAAATACAATGTATTGTTGGATTAAATCTTGTGTAACCATGGCATTGGTTTATCCATTTCACATGCAGAGTTTCCTCTTGTCCCAGAGAACAATTTCCATCCTGCACTTGAAAAATTTTTTTCAAATCATTCCAAAGACCTCACCTCACCATTTCTTAGTAATGATAACACAAGATTTAATTTCCGAAGGGCTAACTTTATATCATTGTACAATGAATTTAATAGCTTAGATTGGATTATACTTAAATCGTATAATGATGTTAATAAAATGGTTACCAAGTTCTACGATATAATTTATTCGATTCTCTACAAACATGTCCCAACATATTAATTCAATAAAAATAAATATAGACCATAGTGTACATTTGAAATCAAAGCTAACCTAAATTCCAAGAATTATTATTGAATATGTGGCATAAGACCAACAACCCATATTTTATTTAAAATATTGCATAATCTAATTTTAACGACAAATTTTTGATGCATATTTCTTATTCATACACAATACTGAAACTCTCGCCTCTAGCAAGCGTAGTACTACCCAAATCCCTAGTGTAGTACACAATGACCAGGAAGAATCTACAAAGACTAATGCAATAGTTAATGGATTTGCTGACATCTTTATCAATCATTTTAATCGTAATTAAAATCCTTTACTTTGCAACGATTCAACTGTATATCTGCAATTTCTGTTTCATAAAGTAGACGAATCTGAACTTATTAATATTATGTCATGTTTTCCAAATAAATTTACCGCTGGTGATGATAAAATACCTAGTTTTTTAATTCGGGATTGTAGATTCCTTTGCTAATCCATTTGAAATTACTTAATCACTTCATGACAGTTCCCCGACCGGTGGAAACGTGCTATACTATGTCCCGTTTTCAAGAAATGTGACAAATCTCATATTCATAATTATCATCCAATTTCGATCCTCTCCAACCTTGCAAAAATTTTTGAAAAGGTGCTACATAATTACATATTTAAAGGAGTGGGATTATTTATATCACCATATCAACACGGATATATGCTTGCTAGATCTACAACAGCAAATCTGGCTACAATATCCCAATATTTAGCTGATTTCCTGGATTTCCGTGGTCAAGTTGACGTAATCTACACTGATTTTTCGCGCGTATTTGATGATTTTATCAGACATATCTGATTTTATCAGACATATCTAAAAAACATTAATGCAACCAGACATTACAAAAAGCATCAAAATGTAGAAATAAATGGAGATCCTTGATAAAATTATTAAACAGTGGTGGGACATCTTGAAAAGAGGTACCCAAATCATACGAATTTAGAAAATGACGAGAGTAGAACGAATCTTTCCATAAGCAATCGACTGAACGTCAGTAATTTGAACGTTTTAGCAAGTTTCTTCAAATTTTGATGTATTTCTAGGGATTTCATCTATATTTTATGATTTGAACATTCGTATTTTAATTTCGTAAATTTTGTTACTTTTCTTCAAGTTGTAAATTGATTAATACTTTTCATGATTTTTGATCAATTTAGTAATTATCGCTTAAATTTATAAATGAATGCCACATTTCACCAACTTCAGTTAAATCTTTTTCAAAGATTAAATTTATTTGCCGATTGAAATAGAAATTTTCTATATCATCAACATAAATAATATGTATATTCTTAACTAACATCTGTTTGATTGTTATTAATACCCACCTGCACGTATTCGTATCTTAGAATAGTGAGCACATGTTCGGAATTTTGTCAAATTTTAAGATTTTCATCCAAATCGATGAATTTCGTCAATTTCACGATATTTGTGAATAACAATATTATGATAAAATAAACTATAAACTATGAAATGTTCCTGATGATCGAAATGATAAACATTTATTATGCTGTTTTTCATCAAAATATGAAAATCCTGGACATTTTTGTGTAATCAATGAATGTGTGTTTAAATTTAGATATTAAGTAATTTTTTATATTTTTTTAGTTGTTTAATAATTTTTATAAAAAAAATTAATGTTTGTACTAGAGCTATAAAAATGTAGAATTAAGAGTAGAATTAATTATAATTCAAAATGAAATACGCAGAATAAATCTGGGAATTAAAAATTCACTTATAGCTATTTACATTGAGATTTTAAATAACATTTAATTTTTTGATCGATTTATGTTTGAAAATTAGTAAAAAATGGATGTTTGATCTAGAGCTTCAAAAACTTGGAATTAAGCGTAGAATAATTTAAAGTTTAAGGTGTTATACGCAGGAAATTATTTCCTAAACTGAATATACATAAGTAAAACGATGTGTGTTTTGTTGAATTTATGTTTAAAAAGTGGTAAACACTGCACTTTCTGCTCTAGATATTTAAAAAAGTTCAATAACCCGTAGAATTACTACGAGATCAACACGATATAAGCAGCATTAAAATCCGAGAATTAATAAAGCATTTACAGCTATTCACATGGTTGGATATACGCACAAATTAAATTCAAGAGTTTTAATGGATTTTCAGCCAACTGTTTACTTTTTACAAACTTTATTGAATTATTATGTTTGTTGATTTTGGCTATTTTATTCACTTTTCAATTTCAATTTATTTATGTCAGAAAACATAGTTTTAAACACAACTTCATTTTTACTAATAACATTTGCCGATTTTTTGTAATTTTTCATACAATTCGATAAATTATAATTGAAACCAAACAAATCATCAACGTTAACTATAAATAGTAAGTAAAACGACTGCAATATATTTAAAATTATAATAATGAAAAGAACAATAATATCTTTTAAATAAACATGACAAAAATTAACAACAATCTATTAAAATGTCAATAATAACAGAAATTAACAAGCAAACCACGAATTACCAAAAAATAATAACATTTTATAATTTCCTCAAAAATAAAACAACACAAATAACAATATAATTTATACGAAAAATAATAATAATCGGTAAAATTAGGAAATTCATCAAATTTTATTAAATTCGCCTAATATGTTCTTGTAAATTACTTTCGTTGATTTGATAAATAAAATAATATAAAATCAACAAACATAGAAACTACAAAAATTAAAAAATAATTACGTTTGTTTGTCAACTAAAATAGACAAATAAACTGCCAAGTCAACCGATTAAAACAAATATGGTAAAATTGCTAAATGTAATAAAAGTAGGTAGGTTTAATTTACAGAAACGAAAATATTAAAAACAATTAATAAAATTGGCAGCAAAATTGACAATTTCAACATATAATGGTAAAAACTAAAAGAAAAATCCATACTTATGTCAATTTTAGAAATATTATTTTTGACACTAGTAATAAACTTATCCCGACATTTACTAATGAGCCGAAAATAATGAATTTGTTATTTTGCAGAGGATGAAGATAGATTTAGAAAATTAAATGATTACTGCATTGCAATAATTAAAATCGTATTTAAAAGGTACAACTGCTGAAGGCCGTAGTAGAAGATGAAATTAAAAAGAAAACTAAATCAACCAGAAAGAAATATTAGTATTTAAGATATATTAAAATATATCGCTGCAATTCTTCATTGTTGATTTTATTAGCGCTCAATTTGAAGTTTATAACGAGTGATTTTAATCCAAGATTCAGCATGAAGTAAAATTTGCGAGTTTAAATTTAACTACATGCGCTACGCGTATCAACACTAAAATATTAGAAGTTCAGAATATACTGATAAAGCAGTAAGATAAATAAGTAGTTGTTTTTATTTTACAACATTTTACTGTTTACTGTTTACGCTTGGAGTATGAAGTAAAATTTCAAGATTAGATAAGCTTAACAGTTGGAATTTCTGGCAAATCCAAATGTTAAAAACAGACTTCAACTCGTTAAAAACAACGGATGTGTAAAATTTTAAAGTGTAGCTATCGGGATATGTATACCGTAAAGAAACGATCCCTGTATATTTTGATTTACGTTGTAATACATATTTTATTTGTGATTATGATAAAACTGTCAAAACTTTTTGAAGGTATTTTAAACCATAATTATTTTGTATTTCAGTACTTGTACTGTAAAGTATCCGATAATAAATAAATTGTTATTTAAAATCAGCCTTTAAAGTGGGTAATTTTAAATAACAATTTATTTATTATCGGATATTTTAAAGTAAGTATTAAAAACAAAATAATGATGTTTTAATTCAATAATTTTTTTTAAATTGAAATTTGCGAGTATAAAAGGTTAATTTGAAATTAATCTCTCCTCTATTAAATCACGGTATTCATATTTAGCAGAACATGACGAATCGAATCGATATCATTCTATTATATGGATAGTTGGGACAAGTTTTAAAGAGAATTTCTGATTGCGATTTCGCTGATATTAACGCAAATGGAAGCGAAATGCAGATATTAAGCGAATTATGTCGAAAATCCCGATCCGTTTGAATGCACTTTTCCGCAGCGAATGAAAGCTTTATTATATGGAAAATATTTAATCAAATACTCAACGGAGCAGTGAGCAGTCGATTCCCACCGAAGGAAATCAACGAAAAAAAAAATTGAAAATCAAATTTCTTTACTTGAAATAAAATTCTCACAAAATAGATAATACTTTGAGAAATTATTTGATTTATTTATAATAAATCATAAATGTCTCGTAGTTCTACAAATCTAAGTTGCTGAACGTTCAGCTTTTCGCAGATTTACAGGTTTAAATAAATAAAGCTCAAAGTATTATGAAAAACATACAGAGGGGTCCGATATTAAAGGTACAGGCCAAAATTTACTAACATAAATTTTTAAAGAAAATATTTAATACATTCTACAAAATACTATATACTTTTGATTATTTCTCTATATATACTCCATAAAGATTGAGACATTTATCCCAGCGTGACAGTAGTTTGAACATTCCTTCATGGTGGTGTTGTCTGTCAAGTCGATTAAAGTAGTAAAATGTATCTTGTAATTCCTGTTGTATTGCAAAGCATTTCCCCGCCAACATTTTTTTGCGGGGAAGCGCTTTGCCAAAAATGTGCTAATTTGGAAAAAAAAAGTTGGCCGGGAAAAGCTTTTCCGATCAAGAGGATTTGCAAGACACAGTTGTGGAATACTTTAATCGACTTGACAGGCAACACTACCATGAAGGGATGTTCAAACTATTGTCACGCTGGGATAAATGTCTCAACCTTTATGGAGAATATGTCGAGAAATAACCAAAAGTATATAGTTTTTCATACAATGTATTAAATATTTTTTCAAAAAATATGTTAGTGAATTTTGGCCTGTACCTTTAATATCGGACACCCCTCGTACAATTTTGGTTAAATTGATTGATGTGTAGATGAGATATTAGCGTGCGAACCGGAAGATTGTCCCACTAGCTAATCGACTGAGTTCGATTAATATGTGGATAGACCTGGGTTAGTACCTTAAGAGATTGTTGCACTATCTAATGGACTGAGCAAGCGCTTGATAACGACCCTATTTATCAAGCGCTTGCTCAGTCCCGGGATTATCCTACTAACGAATCGAATCAGTACCGTGAACGATTGTCCCACTAACTAATCAAGAACAATTAAATGTGTAGGGCGGACTTGAGCATATAAAACGAGGGATTGCCCCATTAAAAATTATTTGACATTATTTATACGATGAAAAGTCCAATAATTCTATTATTTTCTTATTTTTTCTTGCTTAATTAAAGTCAGGCTATTTTTATTTACAACATACCATTCGGTTTAAATTTTGTTTTATGTGGAAAGCCATTCTAGCAAACATTGGTAAATTTTAAGTGGTTATCTCTGACATCACTTAGTTAGGGAAGCAGTAAATTAAGTACACACAACGAATTTATTTCCAGACGACTTGATCACTCGGGGCGAGAGTGTAAAATTTTGATAGGGCCGTGAAAGCAACGCGTACTTTATTTTTATTATTATGTCCGTGTTAGCATGTGGAGCTACAAAAGGCCTTTATGACGCCACTGTTTTATCAGTTTACTTCTATATATATCTAAACTAACTAAAATGGAATTCAAGACGGGTAGGCTATAAATAGTACACTTAACTTAATTAAAAAAGTGCTTCGGAATAAGTTTAAAATTCTCAATTTTATGATTATGAAAAATTTCTAAAAATAAATTTAGAAAACTATCATCCATTCCGCTGTCGTATAACTGGCTAGTAAAGCCATGTGTTAAAAAGTTGACTGACTTGTTAAGACACTCCATAATTTTAGAATACTGAAATCAGCCTATTTAGAAACCGCATCATACCACACTGTCATTTGGACGCGTATGATTGACATTACGTACACATGCAGGTAATAGCTTTGACAAGTACATTACGTGCTGGCAGCTGAACAGCTGATTGCTTACCGCACAACCAAATAACATTTCTTTGATGTACAGGGAGTTTTTCTATAAAGTATACGTGTTCCAAATTCAGCTTATTTTCTTCAAATCGTTAGTTATTTCTTTTTTTTTTCTAAGAGTTCAATTTGAAGCTTTTAATGAGTGCTTAGAATAGCCCTTCTGGGCTTTTATAAACTCGAAATTTGATCATGCGCCACGCGTATAAAACACTATAATATTGTGAACCTAATGTATATTTGAACCTCAGTTGAAATCAATGATTTATACGCGTAGCGCATGAAGTAAAATTTCGAGTTTAGAAAAGCCCCCACAGGGTTTTTTTTAAACTCGAAATTTTACTTCATGCTTAGTCTGGGAGTAGAAAACAGTCATATTGTAATAGGTCAGTAGGGGTCATGTGCAAATATTATTTTTGACGACATTAAATTAAAATTATATATACAAAAATCACCCAAGAAAATAATAAAGAAAAATCAACATTCAGTAAATACGAGAATAACATTAGTCGATCAAAATTTTGTATCTGAAAGAAATAACAAATGCAGCATCGCCTTAAAATAATAAACAAGTACCGGCGCGTGGAGAACTGCTAAGACATACAGAAAGATTCAGTTCAGGGTTTAACGAACACAAACACAACAAGTGTGCAAAGTCAGGGAAATGAAGTTGACGTCAGAGAGGGAAGGGTTTTGTGACCATATATGGTAGTAGATAAAATTTAAGCAACAAAGTTTGGGGAGGGGAGAACTTTGAGAGCAGTAAAGAAACGATTTTAAAAATCAGTTAGTTTTGGGACCGGGACGGGGACAGTCAGTATCTGAATGTAAATGGGGACAGTTGAAAATGGAAAGTTTTAGGAAAGAGAGTGATGAGAGTCAAGAAACAGTTCGGAAGAAGAACAATAATATCCTGACAAATTCTCAATTTGGATTTAGACAAGGTAGATCTACGACAACGGCAATTAACACATTTGTAAATAATATTATCGATGCCTTTGAAGACGGCCATATTGTAGTAAGTAAGCTGTTAGATCTGAGCAAAGCTTTCGACTGCGTCTCACGAGAAATTCTTTTAAGAAAGCTATATTTTTACAACTTTAGTCCGGATAGCTGTAAGTTACTATCATCTTACTTATCTAACAGAAGCCAAATTGTGTGTTTTAATAATAGCATCTCAGAACAGCGTACAATCATGCATGGGGTAGCTCAAGGATCAATTCTGGGCCCTCTTCTGTTTCTAATATATATAAATGATCTTCCATCCCAGTGTCCAAACGTGTCTACAGCTCTATATGCGGATGACACGACCCTTTCACTCAGTGGCAATCGCATTGAAGACACAAGAGAGAGGCTAGAATCTGTAGTTGAAACAGCAAACAGCTGGTTCAACTGCAATAAATTGAAACTAAATACAGACAAGACAATAGAAATAACATTTTCATTAAAACGTAGTGAACCAGCAGAGAAAATGTCTGTAAGGTTTTTAGGTGCAGTTATAGACACACATTTGACATGGGAACCACATGGTATTCAACTTGAGTCAAAATTGGCACGGAATGTGTATTTATTAAGAAATTTGTCCCGGTCAGTAAACAATAAAATGTTATTAAATGCATACTACTCTTGTATCCACACGCATATAGCGTATGGCATTACATTGTGGGGTCACTCTCCGATAACGTCGGACATATTCAGGCTACAACGGCGAGCTATTCGCGTGGTTTCTGGCCTAGGCTATAGAGATGACTGCAGAGATAAATTTAAACAACTTGGAATTGTCACTGTACCATGTCTATATATCCTAGAGTGTCTGGTATATATTAAAAACAACCTAAATAAATATGTACAAAACAAGGACTTCCATATATATGAAACGCGTGCGAGAAATGACTTACGTCTAGATAAATTTCGCCTATCTAAGGCCAAAACTGGTCAAAGATATTACGGCATCAAATTTTTTAACTTGTTACCAGACAATATCCAGCGACTAGAAGCAAAAGAATTTAAAATGTGGTGTAAAAATTACCTTGTAAAACAAGCGTTCTATTCTTTTGATGAATACTTTGCAAGTACTAATTAGTAGTTATATTCTATGCTGTGATATTTTAATCTGCTCTTTTGATGTGTTTATTTCTATCGTTTAACAACTTTTAACACTGTATAGATATAATTTATAGGTTTAGTTATGTTGGTCGGAATTGTGTATACTCTAGGTTTTCTATGTTTTTTACATTTCTGTGTTTTCTGTAAAGTTATTTGTTTGTATTTATATTAATATTTTATCTCATAATGATTATACTTCGTATTTTTTACTTCTTTTATACTGATTTTACTTTGTATTTTGTCATTTATAACTATTATATGTAAAATTATTACTGACTTGTGTAAAACTTTAACAGTTATTAGCACCAATAAATAAATAAATAAAACATCACGAAAAGCACCACAAGTTCCAAATCACAGAGGGAAATAAGAATAACACAACAAAAATCAAAATTAAACAACAAATATAAAAACTATACAACAAAAAAAGAATACAAAACAGTTAACGGGTGTGGTCGAGCTGTGCGTGGAAAACGGAGGAGTGTTCCCGCTAGTTAATTGCCTGAAAACAATTAACGGGTGTGGTCGTCCCGAGTTAGTACTGCAGAGTTATGTTCCCGCTAGTTAACAGCACAAAAAGCAATTGACGGGTGTGGTCGAGCTGTGCGTGGAAAACGGAGGAGTGTTCCCGCTAGTTAATTGCTGATCACAATTAACGGGTGTGGTCGTCCCGAGTTAGTACTGCAGAGTTATGTTCCCGCTAGTTAATAGCACAAAAACAATTGACGGGTGTGGTCGAGCTGTGCGTGGAAAACGGAGGAGTGTTCCCGCTAGTTAATTGCCTGAAAACAATTAACGGGTGTGGTCGTCCCGAGTTAGTACTGCAGAGTTATGTTCCCGCTAGTTAAATGCACAAAAACAATTGACGGGTGTGGTCGAGCTGTGCGTGGAAAACGGAGGAGTGTTCCCGCTAGTTAATTGCCTGAAAACAATTAACGGGTGTGGTCGTCCCGAGTTAGTACTGCAGAGTTATGTTCCCGCTAGTTAAATGCACAAAAGCAATTGACGGGTGTGGTCGTGCTGTGCGTGGAAAACGGAGGAGTGTTCCCGCTAGTTAATTGCCTGAAAACAATTAACGGGTGTGGTCGTCCCGAGTTAGTACTGCAGAGTTATGTTCCCGCTAGTTAAATGCACAAAAACAATTGACGGGTGTGGTCGAGCTGTGCGTGGAAAACGGAGGAGTGTTCCCACTAGTTATTTGCCTGAAAACAATTAACGGGTGTGGACGTCCCGAGTTAGTACTGCAGAGTTATGTTCCCGCTAGTTATATGCACAAAAAGCAATTAACGGGTGTGGTCGAGCTGTGCGTGGAAAACGGAGGAGTGTTCCCGCTAGTTAATTGCCTGAAAACAATTGACGGGTGTGGTCGTCCCGAGTTAGTACTGCAGAGTTATGTTCCCGCTAGTTAAAAGCACAAAACAATTGACGGGTGTGGTCGAGCTGTGCGTGGAAAACGGAGGAGTGTTCCCGCTAGTTAATTGCCTGAAAACAATTAACGGGTGTGGTCGTCCCGAGTTAGTACTGCAGAGTTATGTTCCCGCTAGTTAAAAGCACAAAACAATTGACGGGTGTGGTCGAGCTGTGCGTGGAAAACGGAGGAGTGTTCCCGCTAGTTATTTGCCTGAAAACAATTAACGGGTGTGGTCGTCCCGAGTTAGTACTGCAGAGTTATGTTCCCGCTAGTTAAAAGCACAAAAACAATTGACGGGTGTGGTCGAGCTGTGCGTGAAAAACGGAGGAGTGTTCCCGCTAGTTAATTGCTGATCACAATTAACGGGTGTGGTCGTCCCGAGTTAGTACTGCAGAGTTATGTTCCCGCTAGTTAATGACACAAAACAATCAACGGATGACGTCGGGATCTGCTTGCTAATCAGAGGAGTGTTCCCGCTAGTTGGTTGTCTGGTAAGCTCCGAGATGGTTTTTTTGGGTTTCCCATCTCGTAATGCAAATGCAGGGGTAATTTAATTTTGCTCCCACAGTAGAGTCATATACTTTTTGAGTTTAACTAAAATGCACATGGCTTCTAAGTACAAACGAAAATAAAGTATTTTGAGAATATAAATAATTTAAGAAACACAAATTAGTTAGAAATGTCATAATTGAGGTCAATAAACTTTGCATCCGTTAAACTCACATCCTGTTTTATTTATTGTCCACACATACTCCTGGTCATTAAAAGGGAAGAAAGACACAGTATTTCCGATAATGCATATTGACACAAACAACGAATCTGTTAAATAAATTAAAAGGGTTACTACATACACAACACAACGTAAATAAAATACAAATTATAAATTTGTATAATACCTAGGGTCGAATCATTACAATATGAAGGTTAAAATTGATTTTTTTTTAAAACAACGAATGTCGGAAAATGTACAGATTTATGCATATATTTACCTAAAAGAAAAATTCCCTGTATATTGATCAAATAGTAATTTAGTTTTCATCATTGTTATGTTACTATTAAAAATTATTGCAATAAATAAGTTGTTCTTTCATACCCATTCATTATTTTGTTAGGGCGTAGGTGAAGTATCGTACGTTTCTCGAGTGGTAGGGGAATTACATACTCGCGGAATACTGCACTCGCCGCTGCGCGGCTCGTGCGCAACATATCCGCTCATATGTAATATGCTGCATGCTGCATAGCACTCTCTTTAAATATGAAAATATGCCTGAAGTTATGCAACTCATCATGTTTAATTTAATTTTGATTTTGATTTTAACCAAAATGCAACGATTTTACAACTCCCATTTCGTTAATCAACTTTAAGATTCAATAATTTTGTTTATAGTCTTTCTATTTTAATCTTCGAAATGTATGATTTCTGTAAGCTCTAATTCTTTCATCTGCGTACATTAAAAAAATCTGGCTGCTGTGTTCCTTTTTTGTATTGATCTATTTTATTTCGCCCCAGTCTCATAAAAATACTAACAATGAGTTTTATTACATTGTATCTTTTAAAAATGTATTTTTATAGATTATATACAAAATTTATGGTAGGGCATTAAAACTCCAAAATTTTGAAACATATATCATTCAGATATCGATCTCGATTCTTGTATATAATAATGGCATGCAGGACGGGGCCAATATAATAAAAATAAATAAGTAAAACGCGACAGTGACGGTTTTTGTGTGTTTGATATGGATGATATAATATTATGGGTTGTACCGTAATATTTAAGCATAAATCAAGCGGTGTAGGTTTTGACAGGGTTGTAATATCGGGGGCGGCAACAAAAGGTGATCCCAAACACACCGGCTTCGATATCTGTGGCTTCGTGCCCGGTATAAAGGGTTTAACCGTGCGTTATGTTACGCCAATATGTAATTTTATTTCACGAATATGTCTCCAACATGCAACGTGTTTACTATTCAGATATTGTACAACGTACGGAAAAATACTGGAGGGACTTAGGTCATAGGATATACACGGAATTTTTCTTATAACTCTACATATGCCGATGTATACGTTGTATATTTTCAGGCGTTCGTTAATTTTATAAAAGCATTCATTTGAATGCTTCTACGTGACAAAACCAAGTATTCAGGTATTTCTAAATTCGAATTTTTACTTTATGCTTAATCAAGGAGTAAACACTTTTCGTTTTCACTCCTTGATTAAGCATAAAGTAAAATTTCGAATTTAGAAAAGCCGGAAAAGTTGGTTTGGTCACGTAGCGATTTAAAATAAAGTTTTAAATATACTGCTTAAAATAGATTATATTTTCTAAGTTTGTTTTAAACATTTTTATTTAACAGAAAAATCTAGATCGAATTACGAGAAGGAGCAGATACGCCATAAATTTTCTAACATTCGTTGTTTTTTGAAAATCAATTTGAAGCTTTAAACGAGTGATTCCCCCCCAGATTAAGGAATAAGTAAAATTTCGAGTTTAGAAGAGCTTGAAAATTTGGTTTAGTCGCAACTAAACTATTTTCAGGCTTATCTAAACTCAAAATTTAACTTCGTCTGCCTTCATACATAATTTGGAAATGTAACCACTAGAGGTATCTTTTTGTCAGGTAGAAATTGAATAAATATTTCATGAAAACTTCGTTGTTTATTAATATAACGAGAGCAAAGTCATTCTTAAATCACGAGACAGTAGGTTGAGCGAGTTTGTGACTTTGCTCGAGTTAAATTGGCTAAAAACAACAAAATTTGAGTGAAATATTTAAATTTTTACCTGTATTAAAAATAAAACTCGATTAGTTTTTGTCATGATTATTTTACGAATTCACATTCTTGCTACATTTGCACTCAATATCCCTAAATGAACCGAAACCAATATTATGGTTAAATTTAAAAGTATTACCTTATTCTTAAATTGTTTACGTGCCAAAAGCTCGTATTAATTAGTATTGCAGAAAACTGTAAACTCCTTCTAAAATTCCAAAGTTTGAGTTCTTTTGCTATTTTCTATAATTTCTTCTTAATTTCATTCCTCTTATCAAAGCGAGATATCTTAATTAGTTTTATCAGTAAAACCAACGCTGTCAGCTTTTGGCGTTTTAAGTTGATGTTTGTGTGAGTTAAACTACTATGGTCAACTGAAATGAAGGAGAGTATTTCCATTTATCAAAACTTTCACGGTCTACACGTGGGGACCATACAGTTGTATTAAATGTAAAAACGTAGTTTTCTCATTTATTAAAATATATCACGTGATGCAAATTTAGCCAACTTTATTGGTTCTCAATACTTTAAGTGAAATTATATTCAAAAAATCAACGAATATCTGAAGATTTACAGCATATAATCTTAAATTGGGGTATGTTTACTTAAAAGAAAAACTCTCTGTAGAATAAAAATGTGAAAATTGATCAAATCAATAATAACCGTAAACATTTGCGAAATATAAATCGTGACAATTGACCAAATCGCTAGAGTATTATGAAAATTCTCAAAAATAAACATTTTCAGAAATTATAAAAAATATCGAAATTGATCAAAATTAACAAGAATTTTGATCACATGACAAAAAATATTTGTATTGTAAGAAATGATTAAAATGAACAGAAATCATGAAACAAATACAAAAATCCAGTTAGCTGTTTGCTTAATTTATGTATAATTAACATGAAAACAAGATTTTATGTTCGTTATAATTAGAGCTCAGATTTCTCTGTAGGTCAAATAATAATAAAGTGAGCAAAGGTGCGCACTTAATTCTGAACACCCGGTATATTTTGCTTAAAATAATGCTTTTTTGCATAAAATTCTCTTTTAATATGACTTTTTTTGGATAAAATAATGCTTTTGAAAGCGCTTTTTTCAAGTTTTTTTGTGTTCAGAGATCCGAGCTCTAGTTATAATGTTGATTATACAAAATGTTACTTGTTTGGTTTTTGCTCAGTGGGCACACAAAATAGATTGAGTCTGCAGAAATTGAATAGTGATTTTGAGAGTTTTTTGAAGTAAAGTAAACAAATACCGCAAACATTCACAAAATTTACAAAACTTGTTAAAAATGTCAAAGTTGATGAAAAAAATGAAGATTGTCGTAATTTATATAATTTATAATTGGAATATTGCAAACCGCAACAAGATTTGTCAAAGCTAAAAAAAGTCGTAAAAATAAAACATACATTAATTGATAATCTCAACTAGATATCAGAAAAATATTCGAAATTGACCAATAAAACTCAATAAATTCAAAAATAACGCCATTATTTCAATTCTAAGATAGGTAATGAATTAATGTTATTTTTAAATCTTTTAATAGTTTTATTTATTGATAAAACTGTTAAAAATTTGTGAAAGAAAATAACAATCATTAGTTTAATAAACATTCTAAAAATTGGGAAAATTATATACATCTTTTAAATAATATTGTCGAAATAAAAATTTTACATATCGACAAAATGAAATTTCTGTAAATTTTATAAATCGGAAACAATAAAGTTAAACAAAAACAAATATCTTTTTGTCAATTTTTTGACAAAAGTTTTATTTTTTTTAATAATACTCTAAAATGAACACGAATTGATAAAAAAAACGTAAACATTTTACCAAATCAACTAAAAAAGCATCGACAATTTCAAAAATAATATCGAAAACATTAAAAACATAGTTGATAACTCAAGTACCTACTAAAAACTTCAAATCAATTTGTAATAATTTTGAAGATTAAATATCAAATTCACTCAGATAATTTTTTTTAATGTCAATATCAAAAACTTACAAATCTAAGTTGAAAAATCCTTATTAGTTTTGCATGAAATGTTAATTAAAATTGGTTGTTTTAAGAATGATTTCTCTTAAAAATCAAACTACATATTTTTTATTTTACAACATTTTTGCAAATAATTGCATTCCGTAAGCTTTTCAGAAATATTTAATTAATAAAAGAATTGGCTAATCATTTTAAGCCAATTCTTATATTATTTAAATATCCCTGAAAAGCTGGACATGCAATTGTTTGTTGTGAAATAAAAAGTGGGTAGTTTGATTTTTAATATTTAGATTGATTGCTCTTTTATTGAGGTGTTTTATTTGATGTTTGGTCGGGTGTTTTCCACTATCTGATTGTGCATGAAGTGAAATTTCGAGTTAAGAAAGGTTTGGAAAAGTCTTAAACTTAATTTTCAGACTTTTCTAAACTAGAAATTTTACTTCATGCGCTATGCGTACGCTTCAGTGTAAAGTTTAAAATGTGTAAGGGATTTGGAAAAACAACTAAAATTGGCAAATGGGCATCAAAGTCATATCACACGTACAAGCATGCACAAAATTAATTCAAAATATGTTAAAACTCATTTACACTAGCAATAATAATATTAAAAAATCGTCAAAATTGACAAATTCAAGAAACATTTGCTGAAATCAATAAATTTAATAAAAACTAAAAAATATCCTCAAAATGATTGACTAAACATTTGCAATGTTCGGTTATTGTTAATATTATTATCAACTAGCCATTTGCATTGTTATTTAATTATGAGGTTTCTACTTAATATTTATTACTTAAGCTTTTTACTGTTTTTTGTTCACCCTGTATACTACATTCATTGGGCACATTCTTGTATTACAAAAATGTAGATACAATGTAAATTTACCGACTTATTTATGTACCGGTAATTCGGTAATTTTGTTGTTTGAAACCGGTTTACCATAATATACCGGAAAAAGTGAGAAAGTAAGTTGCTCCAGGCGATTGAATTTTGTAACGAAATAAATATATGGAGTGGCACAGCCAGGATTATGCTCAATCAAAATCTCAAATTAACATTTTGATTGATTAAGCAAAATCCTGGCTGCGCCACTGCATATGATTATTTCGTAACAAAATTCAACCGCCTAGAGCAACTTACTTTCGCACTTTCTCCGGTATATTATCGTAAACCGGTTTTAAACAACAAAATTACCGAATTACCGGCAAATAAATAAGTCGGTAAATTTACATTGCATCTAAATTCTTAGTCCATCGCGTAGTACAGACCCAATTGAATAATATAAACAAAAACCACTGTTCGCGCATTCATAATCCTGACACCCCAAAATTGACAAAACACAATTTGTATCCCAAACGCATTTTTGCTTTTTCAGTCGATTTGACGCAGTTTCGATTCAATTAAATCCTCGCCTCGCGCGGCGGAAAACGCTGACGTACCCGCGATTTTCGCTGCGTAATACTACCCCTAAATAATCCACACCGGAAAAAAATATATATATACATAAAAAATAATACGAAAAACCTATTTATTTTTTTTATTAATATAACACTCGTTTTATTATACTGGGTGGCTGTATTGTCCGCAAATGTGCACGTTTTTTTCCCTGCGCTTTCCACCCCACGGCAACGAACGGTAATAGTTTCGGGAAAGCCTGCAAACAAATCCTTTTAGGCCCTCCGGCAATTTATTCCTCGCATTACAAAAAATGGAGAAAGAAAATACCAACTATAAGAAAGGGTGGCATCAGGTGCAACAATAAGTGGACAGATAATAGTTGATATTTCTTCTTTTCTTGCGTTTACGAAGTATACACACACACTCAATGTAACAATAAATAGAATGCAATACATTTTTTTTAATTATTAAACTTCAATTTAAATTTCTTGACCATATGTATTGTACACATTTATAATTTGAATTATTATTTACGTTGTATTGTGTATCAGTGATGGATAGGATTCAAATCGTTCGGGATTTGAATCTTGTTACAGTATTCGAAAGAGAAATTAGAATACTACTAGTATAATAATAATGGATTCGTAATCCGGATTTGTTACAATTATTTGAAAATTATTACATAGATGTCCAAAATACAATACATTCTCCATTATTACCGTTTTTTTTTTTCAATTTAAATTTAACATCCCTTTTATACACACATTTGTTAAAATTGATTAATATATTTAAAATGTACTTTGTTAATAGTCTATAAAGTAAGATATTATATATATATATATATATATATATATATATATATATATATATATTAAAAACAAATGTATTTACTTTGACATGTTAATTTTTTGGATATGACTATTGATTTGGTAAAAAAATGTTTTCTTGAGTTTAAACTATTTTTATATATAAAATGAGAGTAAATATTTTTAAATATTTCTGTATAAATTTTGTGAATTTTATATTTTACTTTTGCAGATAAATCTCGAAACGCGTCTATAGATGGCCTAAGACATTAGTTTTAGTCCAAGTCCTTTCACTTCTAATTTGTTGCTATCTCTCCTTTTATTTCAAATTGTATTGTTAATTGGTTTGAAGAGAATTTGACCTAAACGTTATATATACTTTAATAGAGCGTTGTAACAAATCAAATTAAATAAGATTATAAATATTTCATTGTATAATTCAATATCCGGAGGTGTATTTGCACGGGAACTAGTTGTTTCAATGGATATTTATCGTCTTAAATTGTCTTATTAATTAAGACACTGTTTGCATTTTCACGAATAGTTTTATCGTAATTTTATATATTATGTTTAAAGTGTGCAAACTATAAGAAGCGTAAGCTTATTTTCTCGAATTCAAATAGTTTTGAATTTGAATTTTATCTTGTAAATATACGTTGCGAAATTTTATTTATTCATTTATTTATTTATTTATTTATTTATTTTCCCAACAGATACAAAATCCAATTACAGGAGAAAAATTAAAATTAACTATATATATACATGAATACTTATATTAATATATGTATGTAATAATAATTATAAACAACTTAAATACATTACTTCTTAAGTATAATGCTAACAGTGATAATGTCTGCTGTGTGGTAATTTGTTTATGTAATATTTTTTTAACTAACTCAATAAATGAGATTAATTTATTGAGTTAGTTAAAAAAACATTACATAAACAAATTACCACACAGCAGACAGTTTCTTTGAAATGGATGACTTGGATTCAGTAAAAATGTCGATGTTTACATTAACTTCATTATACAGCTTAAGTATCCTGTTCAATGGTGAGTTTTGGTGAGCACGTGTATTTGACTGACAGCAATAAAATAAGTCCATGGAACGGGAAGCGGTACGTGGAAGACAAAACGATAAACTGCCTAATATAAATGGATCATCAATTCTGTAATGTATTATTCCATAAAGAAATAGTGCGGCCGTGTTTCGACGAGATTGTAAACATGGTACGTTGAAAGTATGTAGAAGATCTTCGTATTTTACTGAAATGGACGGATATTCGTGGAACATTTTAAAGTACAACATTTTTTAAAAACTTTCTGTGAATCTTTTCAAATTTATTTATATAAATATATTAATACGGTGACCAAATAATAGAAGCATATAAATATAACTTTTTAATGACGTTAATATCACGGAATTCTTTGGATGTTCGATTAATAATTCCCAATATTTTAATTGATTTGGCATATATATTATGTATGTGTTCGTTAAACGTTAAGCGTCTGTCAAAAGTAGCACCCAAGTCCTTCATTGTATTCCTACGTTCAAAGTGTATATTATTCAGCCCATACTCGTACTTGATGATGTTCTTTTTTCTGGAGAAAGTAAAACATTTACATTTCGACAAGTTTAAGTTTAGTCCGTTAATTAGACACCATCGTTGAATATTATCAATGTCGTTCTGCAAGGTAACACAGTCATGTCGAGATTTAATAACGTTGTAGATCTTTATATCATCTGCGTATAGTAAAACATTACATTTGAGAGAATCTACGATGTCATTGATGAACATAACAAATAAAAGTGGACCCAGATTGGAACTTTGAGAAACCCCACTAGTTGCAAAATTTGCATTTAAAGCATGGCCCATGTATTCAACAAATTGTTGTCTGTTGTCAAGGTAAGAATTAATAAGAGAGATCGAGTTTTTGGTGAATCCATAATAATCAAGTTTATTTGCAATGACTCGGTGATCAATAGTACCAAATGCCTTTTGAAAATCTGTATAAATAGTATCTACCTGTTTCTGTTCACCAAGATGTTGTGATACATAATTAGTGAAATTAAATAAGATTGATACTATTGATCGCCGCTTCATAAATCCGTGTTGACGAGTTGTAATTATTGATCTAACATGATTATACATGACCTTGAATATAATCATCTTAAATAACTTAGCAAAGTTATTTAAGACAGTAACTGGATGATATTTTAATATATCGCTCTTATCTCCCTTCTTAAATAGGAATGTCACTTTTCCAATTTTCCATTTATCCGGTATAATGCTAGTCTAGATAAGTAAATTAAAAAAATGTTCTAATGGTTGAGAAAAACAAGAAATGCAGTATTTAACAATGAACGCAGGAATCCCATCTGCACCAGATGCACAATTGCCTTTTAATTCAGTTGCTATTTGCATAATGTCGGACTCAGTTTTAATTCCCAGATTACAAACAGGAAAATATGAACTTAGTTTAACGTCAGAAGAATGTTGTACGTTTAGGTGTGTAGTATAAACACTCTTGAAATATTGGGCAAAACTCTCAACAATATCACTAGGATTGGTTACATTATTTCCATGTAAATGTTCATAATACCAGGGATTCGCGACTTGGATTTCTTTATATTTACATATGAAAATATATTTTTTGGGTCACATAAAATATTCTGTTCGATACGACGTATAAACTTATTGTGATCAATCTTATCATAGAGCGAACCTCTTTTCTGAGTCTGTTAATTATAATTTAAGATAACTAAACCTGCGTTTTTTAAACGATTTAATAGCTTGGTGTTTACACTTTATAATTTTTTTTAAGGACATGCTGAACCAAGGTGGGTATTTGTTATTTATATTGGAATTGCGAAGAGGAACACACTTACGTATTGTAACGTGCGAAGAAAATATAGCTCCCGAATCATCCGACGTCGGCGGGATGGGGAAAATCAAGGAAGCGGGGGGACAATTGATTTAGAAGGGTCGGGGTGACAGATATAATAAGTGGTAATTGAGGAAATATAAAAGTTCATAATCGTGCATAGTGAATTATTTCGTATCTAACGAATTCACGAGAATTTTTCATTGGTGTCAGCTGTGGGGTGCGACATAGTACAATGACGAAGATGATGAACTTAGTGGACTTAAAAGTGGCCGATTTAAAAGTACAATTAGAGGAACGTGATTTAGACACAACTGGGAAGAACAGTGTATTACAACAAAGGCTGCGGAAGGCGTTACAAGATGAAGGACTTAATCCCGATACATATTTGTTTGAAATCGGAAACGACATGATGCAAATAATAGCATGCATGGAAAAGAAATTTATGGAAAATATAGACAATATGAAACAGTAGATGTTGAAAGTTCATTGTAAGGTACTGGAACACTCTAATAATTTAGAAAAGAAGTTGATAGAAGATTCGGAAGACATGAAACAAGAAATAATAAAACTTAAGAACAAGCATCTTGAAACCTCAGAAATAATTGAAACGCGACTCCAGGAAAACTTAGAACGAAAATTATTGGAAATGGAAAATAGTATAAGAATTAAATTAAATCAACCCATGGGGTTGTTGTATATCGATTTACCTTGATTTTTGAGATTCTGAAAACGGAATCAAGGTAAACGTGTATGGGACGCACGAATCTAAAGTTCGTTGGTTAAGGCGACTTACCGTTTGGCCACGAATTGAATTTTAAGTTCCACTTTTGAGGTTATATATGGTCGTATTTTCGGCTAAATAAGCACATTAGGGATACCTGTTACACACATGATGAAATTATCTCCAAAATGATGACGTAATTCATCCAATTTGTAGTGTTATCTCCATCAATTCAGTCAATATCACGATATTAATTTTACACTAAAATTGACGTCTACTGACGTTTATTTAAAATAATAGATATATAAATCAAGATTGATTCAGATCAATCAAGATTACATTTCAATACATCTAGCGCCATCTGTTTTCTTATATCGTAAATTAGAATCATAGGTATTCTAATTTACGATATAAAATATATATGGCGCTAGATGTATTAAAATGTAATAAATATTAACTGTTTACAAAAACTGTCATCGACATCTTTGGGAATGATGTAAAATATTAATGTTAATATTTAAATATTCAGGAGCTGTTCCGTACACGCAAAGAGACTTACGCAATTTATTTTATTGCAAACTTTTCTCCTAACCTAACCTAACCTAGTAGTATGTAGAATAATTAATATGCGTAAAGAGATTTAAGCAATTTATTCTTTTGCAAACCTTTCTCCTAACAACCTAACCTACAAGTATGTGGAATTGTCACCGTGCGCAAAGAGACTTACGCAGTTTATTCTATTGAACACCTTTCTCCTAACCTAATCTAAAAGTATGTGGAATAGTCATCGTCTGCAAAGAGACATACGCAAATTATTCCATTGCAAACCTTTCTCCTAACCTAACCTAACCTAACCTAGACGTATGTAAAATATTTAACTTGCGCAAAAAGACTTCCGCAATTTATTCTATTGCAAACCTTTCTACTAACCTAACTTAAAAACACATAAAATCGCCTAAGCATAATAAAATGTTTATCTGCATCTTATTATTTTATAGAAAAATGTGTGGCTATACTAAGCCTTAAATCGGATAATTTTGCTTGGTTATGTGGTTCTATTAAATTATTTTAATTATATTTAAATTTAGCTGTGTGTCTACTAACCAAACTGGAAATGCCGTACAAATTTAATTTTAGTAAAAACAGTGAATTAAATATAAAAGTAATATTTGTTATTATCTATTTTTTGTTTGTTAATATTTTATTATTGCAGTAAATATCCTAGTTATCGTACGAAAGTGCCATCTATTTTTTATATCGTAAATTAAATTACCTATGATTTAATAATCAATCTCGATTTATATATCCATTATTTTCCATAAACGTCAGTAGACGTCAATTCTAGGGTAGAACTAATATCGTGATATTGGCTGAATTAATAAAGATAACACTACAAATTGGATGAATTACGTCCTCATTTTAGAGATAATTTCATCATGTGTGTAATTTGTATCTGTAATGTGCTTATTTAGCCGAAAATACGACCATATATAACCTCGAAAGTGGAACTTAAAATTCGATTTGCGACCGAACGGTAAGTCGCCTTGACCAACGAACTTTAGATTCGTGCCTCCCATACACCTTTACCCTGATTCCATTTTCAGAATCTCAAAAATCATGGTAAATCGATATGCAATGAATCCCAACCCATTAATAATGCACACCGTGGAATAAAAATGAAGCTGCCCAATATTGATGGCCGATCTTCCTGGGGAAAATTTCTTCGACAATTTGAGGCCGCTACATTAGCGAATGGATGGGACTTTCCTGAAAAAACGACAGCACTCACCCTGTCATTACGAGGTGATGCAACCAATGTTCTGCAAAAATTGTCCCAACTAATATCGAAATGGCGGATTACGATCAATTAGTCAGACATCTGGAAATGCGATATGGACAATCACACTTGGAACACGTATTTCATTTGCAGTTGAAAAATCGTTCGCAAAAACCTGAAGAGAGCCTGCAAGCATTTGAAGAAGATGTCGCTCGTTTGAAGCGACTCGCATATCCAGATGTGACTGAAAATGTTATGGAACGGTTAGCAGTACAAGCATTATACATAGATAGATGGGCTTTATGACAAAGAGACCTAACAGGCACTTATACTTGCTCGTCCCGTAAAGTTAGTCGACGCCTTGGCACGTTCATTATAATTCGAAGCTGCAAAACATTCTGTGCGAAATCAAGGACGTGTTAGGAAGATCGAAGAAAACGACTATCAGAAATATAAGAATTGTTAAAACAGGTTACGGCAAGCAACAAGCAAGTAAAATGTTGGAAATGTGGGAGGTTTGGATATACACAAAATCTGTGCAATGTAAATACTATTGCACAAACTACCTATTCGGAAAACTAAATCAGGCCGACGAGGAGGGGCTGCCGTCGGTCAAACAACATCGTGCCTCACAAAAATCTGCGACAGTAGCAATTTTTTCACACCATGTTGACGCGGTTTACGTGGATGGTCGTATCGATGGACATCCTTGTCAAATACTGCTAGATACTGGTGCCACCAAAACAATCATTCGGCCTGATAAAGTAGTAATGCCATCAAATGTACTGCCAACAAAATGGAAATTACGAACTGCCACAGGAGAAACAGCCACTGTCCATGGGGAAATGAAATCAGTGATAAATATTGCAGGAACCTCAATCGAACACCAGGTATTGGTAGCTAATATCGAAGAAGAACTAATAGTTAAAATGGACATTATGGGGGCTGAGGGTTTCGATTTGGATTTTAAACACGGTTCATTAAAAGTGAACAGTGAAGAAGCAGTACTCCACAGGAAAGATGAAAATACAGTTCGGGTCATTCTTGGAAGAGATATTTCGATTCCCGAGCAAAGTGAGACGATTTTGGATGCCTGTCTGGAGAATACACCAAAATTTGAGTATACAATAATTTTTGAGCCCAGAAATGATGACAGGAACGTGGGACGGGGAGTAGCTGTGGGTAAGAGTCTTGTCCATACTTTAAAATGCGTGTCAGTAAGAATACTGAACACTAACAACTACCCTGTAAATTTAAGGAAAGGAATGCTTTTAGAACAATGTTCGTCTGTATCCTCGGTAATGAGAAATAACGCTGTAGAGTCTGAAGTGAATACTATAGATTCCCCGGAACTAGAAAAGATGATTTCAAGCTGAACTAAAGGCTTACCTGCAGTTTATATGAGGAAAATAAGAGAGTTTACCCGGAAATATTCGGACGTGTTCGATACTGGCTAAAAATGAAGAACTGATGTCGTACAATACAAAATAAATACTGGTACCGCTCGACCAATTCGACAAACGGCAAGAAGACTTCCTTTAGCAAAACGCGAAGATGCCGAAAATATCATCCAAGATATGGAAAAGGAAGGAATCATGGAATATTCCAATAGTCCATGGGCTTCACCCGTTGTTTTGGTAAAAACAGAAGGACGGATCAACACGGTTTTGTATTGATTACCGGCAATTAAATAATGTGACCAAAAAGGACAGTTATCCATTACCTCGAATTGACGACACTTTGGATACGTGGATACGTTTTGAATAAAATTAGCTATTGGCAAGTTGAGCCAGATGACCGAGAGAAAACTGCATTTACTGTGGGAAACGGATTATGGCAATTTACTGTTATGCCCTTTGGATTATGCAAGGCTCCCGCGACTTTCGAAAGGTTAATGGAAACGATATTAAGGGGTTTATCTTGGAGGACATGCCTAGTATATTTAGACGATATCATCGTGATGGGAAGATCCTTAGAGGACCATCTACAAAATTTAGATCTAGGGATTAATAATAAGCCGACTACGTAGTACAGGATTAAAACTCAACCCGAAGAAATGTCATCTATTACAACAATCGGTTTATTATTTAGGACATATTGTCTCGAGTGAAAGAGTTGGAGTGGACACACAGAAAATTGAAGCGGTTAAGGAATGGCCCACCCCTAAGGATCTGCACGAGCTCAGAAGCTTCCTTGGTTTATGTACTTACTATCGCCGATACGTGGCTGGATTTTCTAATATCGCTAAGCCATTGACGTATCTCACTGAAGGAAAAAAACATTTTCAATGGAATACGGAATGTGATGATGCCTTCCAATTTCTGAAGAATGCGTTAACAAGTCCTCCAGTTTAAAGCTACCCATTGTCAGCTTTTCTTTCCCATTCTCCAATCTGTGTTTTAGTTCTTCGCGAATAAGTTTATCATGCTCCAACTCGCGAGGTGTTTTATCATTTCTTGTATACATGGTTTTATAATTTTCATCGACACGCAATCTTCTGGAATTCTTCAGTATATGTTTTACATCATTGTGACTATCAAATGTTCATCTGAGAGGTCTTATGCGATTATTTACTTTAATACCTAATCTACGGAAAGAGTTAGGTGTAGCACAATTATTTGCTATTTTAGGTAATAGGCAACTTACATAAGATTCATCTTGAACTTTATTGGATTCAGGGATGTTAAATATAATCACGGATTTTTCGCGTTTTTGTCTTTCAAATATTTCATCATAAATCTCATTATGTAAATTAAAACTTGAATTATTTTGATTTGGATTATTTGTTAATTTTAGTTATTTGATAGAATTATCTAATTCGGTAACTTTATCTGATAAAAGACTAATAGTAGAAATCATGTTTCTATCATCCTCCTTAAGATGATTCATTTCAAGTAACATTTGTTTCAATTTAGAATTTGATGAAAATCTATTCAGTCGTTTTTTATTTGTTATTAAATTTAATAATATAATTATATTTTTTCATGTATATTAGTACAATTTAAATGGACTTTCCATAAATAAACATTAAACAATAAACAATCCCAACAGCATGCGAAATAAACAGGAAAACAATAAATAAATATTTCAAAGGAGCTTTTGTTATTGACAACAAATATAATAAACAATTGTAAAGGAGGAGTAGGGAAACGAATAATTTCTATGAAAACCGTGGATAACACGATTTCACTTTGAAATTTAAATAATTGACGAAATTAGCAAATATACAAGGAGAATAATTATATTGTACAAAATGAGTAGAAAATTGTAGGAATTATTACGATCTCGAACTTTGGTAGAATTCATTATTTTTTATGGCTTTTCTTTCATATTCTATAAACTTTGAAATTCAAACTATAATAAAAACCATAAATGTAACGATGTTTTTTAAATAATTGAATCTTTAAAATTTTATCATCGTCATTTTTTTGAAATTTACTTCTAACGAATATTTCCACTCCCTGGTTAAGCATGAAGTAAAATTTCGAGTTTAGAATAGCCTGAAAATTTGGTTTGGTCGCGTAGCGAAGCGAAGCCACCAAACCAAATTTTCAGGCTTTTCTAAACTCGAAATTTCACTTCATGCGCCACGTGTATAAAACACTAATTTCACAGCAAGTTCAAAATTTGTTTAGTATGTATTAAACTTTGGGCTTGTCAGTTATTGTCATTTGATGTGTCAAAACTGAAAATCCCTATCTTTTCCTCTCATTTACATATTATTATCGTCACTCCATATTATAACCATACTTTAAATAACCTGACTTAACCGGTATAACTTTGGTTATTTTGACATTATTGAATTTCCGATTTGTCCAAACATTTTATGTTCAACGATGGTACAATTTGAAGCAAAGAAATTGAAACCCTAGAATAACATTTTGTAAATGTGTCTTTTTGTTGCTATTGAACATCACTGTCAGTGAACAGTTTGAAGTAATTACAACACTTAAATAAAAACAGATCGCTTGATTTCTTAGGGGGTTTTCCATTTTTTTGCTCATTTTTGATTTATACCATTGCATTGGCTCGTTTTATTTTAAATTAATATTAGTCGATACTATTTAGTAGAAACATGAACGATTTATAAATGGATTTGAGTTCGTGATCATATTTTATTACTTTTTGATTCGGGGATTGATTCGTCATTCGAATCATTTTAAATGTGAGGATTCGGATTCGTGACTACAATCATTTTTTAAAGATTGTGCCCAGCTCTGTTATTCAATAATTTGGTAACGATAAAATATAGTAGATTATCATGCAGTTCAGTAACAATCTCTATAAAGTGAAACAGCCCTCAACATCTAGACAAGCACTTGCATTCTCTCCCCCTTGTTCGTCCTTACTGTGTATAGTCTTTTGCCCTTAGCCCTAAACTTGCAACCCTCTGTCTGTCTGTGGTTTCGGTCTAATGACTCGAGGTTTCATGAAGTTGCCGATTATCAACTTTTTTTGATGCACGAGCACAACAGAATAGAGTTCATTGTCTCTGAAATTCCGGAGACTGTACACGAAACAGCCCTTAACACCAACCCTCAAATGTATGTACTCTCCAAAGACATATAAAGGTGTGAATTTTATTACAGTCTGGTTTTAAAATACGTTGCTATTTTGGGAACTTGAATAGACAAACCAAAAATATTACATTGCTAATAGTTAATGAAATAAATATAAATTTCGCATAGTATTTTAACTTGATTCATGCCAGTGGCGTAGCCAGGATTTTTACATGGGGGGGGGGGGGGTTCTAACTGAAGCGCAGATTCTATAGAAACTGCTTAAAAAACAACTATTTATAATATAATTTCGCGTTAAGTCAGGGCGTGTGCAGATGCTTACTAACGCATTATTTTTCAATGATTTGAAACACGAGGCGATTTCAAAAAGACAAAATAAACCATAGAACCATAGCATATCAATCACTTAAAAAGGACAATAAAAATGTCGAAACTTAAGTAGGACTCAAAAAATAATTGTGGGGTAAAACATAGTACACCTTGGATATATTATTATTATTTATTATATTTATTATTTATACAAAATTTTATAAATCAATTTTCAATTCAGTTTTTGCCATGACTAAACTAAATCAATCAAATTTTAAAAATAACTGAAAACGTATTGACTCAATAATTAACTGTGTTTATATCTGTATATCTGATTAAAAAATTCATCCACGTGATTGATTCATATTCAGAGAATTTAAAGACAATCACGAACAAATTACACATGTTTTTCGCCTTATGTTTTTCTTTTTCTTGTAGTACGAAATCATAATAATTTTCGTTGAAGTGTTGAAGTTTCACGTAATTTTACCGTGGGTTAATTGCACGAGAGGGCAGGTGTTTCGTTATAATCGAAGAGCAGCGGTAATTTCGTATGTATCGGCATGAACGTCATTACGGACTTTTAAAATTGAAATTGGATACAAATTTCCTGTAATTACCTGAACACGTTAAATTGTTTGCCGGAGACATTAACATGGCAAATATAAAATTGATGTTTAAATAACGTATTTACGTGCATGTTTAATTGTGTTCATTACAGTTTTGATTTTGTGAATAATTACATTATGAATTATAATTTATAATTGATTCATTTGTTATTTAAATAACATTATGTATGCAGTTTTAACAACACTGAAATTCAAATCGGATTTAAATTATATAAATATTTATTTTGACAGTGATTCCGTTTAATATTAATTAAGAAGTAAATACTGGGAAACAGAAAGTGAAATCAAGCTGAGTAATACGTGACAAAACATATGCCATACTTCGCAAAAAAACGTCAAAAATGCACTAAAAATAGGTTTTTATTGTATATATTTGAATCTTTTATTGTAGTAATTTATAACTTGCGTTTTCCACTGTGCGATTAAGCAGTTATCTTTAAAAGACAGTTTTAAAATGTTGGTTAAATTACTCGTTTGGAATTTTACAGTTTTGTTGATTTGGTAAATTTTATATTTTTCAATTTGTCTGAATTTGTATGGATCTGAAGTTTTTGTAAAATGTTATAATGTATGATAATTTTGACAATATTATTTAATATATTAACAATTATTTTAAATGTGTGATTTTCCTTATATATTGACATTCAGAGATTTTTTCTTTTTAAGTATACTTTTACATATTCCATATAAACTTTTGTAAAATTAACGAACATGAGATTAAACCTAAACGGAATATTTTGAACTTAATTTTAAATCTGTGTTTTATACGCGTGGCGCATGAAGTAAAATTTCGAATTTAAAAAAGCCTGAAAATTTGGTTTGGTCGCTCCGCTTCGCGGAGCGACCAAACCAAATTTTCAGGCTTTTCTAAACTCGAAATTTTACTTCATGCTTAATCTGGGATAAGAAACACTCGTTAGAGGCTTCAAATTGATGATTTTAATTAAATCATCGTATGAAATTTATATGAAATAATCGTGATTTGTATACCTAAAAAAAATCCTTGTATTTATCTCTTTTATTATTGGTTTTATCGTGTTTATGCTATTTTTAATAATAATTTTTTCTAATTCCAATACTTATTTTCAATAAAATTCTAGTGTTTTATATTGTAAAAACATCTCGAAAGTAAATAAATAAATTCTATGTGTCCGATTTGTAAAACTCAAAAAATACATCAAAAAACGTATAATTGTATTTTCTTTTTGGTTAAAATTGTGAATATTTACGAATTTTTTTGATTAGTAAATTTGTACGTTTGTTGCTTTTGGCGATTTTATTTAATATGTACGTTTTTTTTTAAATGTTTAAATAGTATATTGTACAACGAACATACGAGAATCACGAGAACGATGTTTGTGGAACGAGCCGTAGGCGAGTGGAGCAAGTCGTTCGGGTGATTAATAGCTATTATATGCGAGTTATACTCTCTTCACGACAACAACAACATACAACAGAACATTTATTGTATAATATATTTATTAAAATTAATGTTGACAATTATATAAAGTATTATTACAAATATTATATTATAGTTGATTTTGTATTGATAGTACATAAATACTTCAAAACCAATAATAATGTTTCTGTTTTATTTAAATTTGTAGGAGGTTCTGTATTCTCGTCTGTGTTGGCCACTGATTCACCGAGTCACTGATTCACTAATTCAGTGATTCACTGAAAATTTTGCATTAAGTAGGCTTTATAGTAATAATAATAGCTATTATATAGTTAGTTTATATAGCTAGTTATACACTATACTATATTATATGCTAGTTATACACTATACTCTGTTCACGACAACAATATACATCACAACACTTATTTATAGTATATACTATACTATATTATATGCTAGTTATACACTATACTCTGTTCACAACAACATATATCACAACATTTATTTATACTATATTTAGCAAAATATATGTTGAAAAATTTATAAAGTATTATTAAAAATATTATATTATAGCTGATATTATATTAAGAGTACATAAATACTTCGAAACTAATGATTATATTTCTAACATTAAAAGTGCGATTTTTTCGAAATCTAAAACAAGTTAGTCTTACAAAGACTATATCAAACACTCATTGAAACAACTACTTCCCGGGCTAATACCCCGACAAACATTGAATTATACAACCAGTGTTTCCTGTTACATACAGTAACCTACTGCAAATGTAACAATTTGGGTCAATTACTCAGGCCATCTATAGACGCGTTTCGAGATTTATCTCTCATCAGTATAGCTTTGCCATTCCCTTTGAACAATTTGACACCTTAGACTGGCGGTCACGTTACCGTTCAAACATAAGTATAAATGAAATTGCCAATTTTTGGCCGAAGACTACTTTAAGCATTAAAAGTGCGATTCTTTTCGCAATCTACAACAAGTTAGTCTTACAAAGATTATATCAAACACTCATTGAACAACTACTTCCCGAGCTAATGCTCCGACGGACATTGAATTATACAACAAATGTTTGCTGTGACATACAGTAACCTACTGCAAATGTAACAATTTTGGTCAAATTATTTAGGTCATCTATAGACGCGTTTCGAGATTTATCTCTCATCAGTATAGCTTTGCCATTCCCTCTAAGCGATTTGACACCTTAGACTGGCGGTCACGTTACCGTTCAAACATAAGTATAAATTAAATTGCTGTATAATTCAATGTCCGTCGGGGTATTAGCCCGGGAAGTAGTTGTTTTACTGAGTGTATGATATAGTCTTTGTAAGACTAACTTGTTGCAGATTGCAAAAAAAAATCGCACTTTTAATGTTTGAAGTATTCTGCAACCAAGAATTGGCAATTTCATTTATACTTATGTGTGAACGGTAACATGACCGCCAGTTTAAGGTGTCAAATTGTTTAGAGCGAATGGCAAAGCTATACTGATAAGAGATAAATCTCGAAACGCGTCTATAGATGGCTTGAATATTTTAACGAAAATTGTTACATTTGCAGTAGGTTACTGTATGTAACAGCAAACACTTGTATAATTCAATAGCCGTCGGGGAGCCCGGAGCCCGGGAAGTAGTTGTTTCAACGAGTGTTTGATATAGTCATTGTAAGACTAACTTGTTGTAGATTGCGAAAAGAATCGCACTTTTAGTGTTTGAAGTATTATGAAACCAAGAATTGGCAATTTCATTTATACTTATGATTAGGTTTCTGTTTAATTTAAATTTGTAGGAAGTTCTGTGTTCTCGTCTGTACTGGCCACTGTTGACGCTATTTTTGAATTACCTGCCACTGATTCACAGAGTCACTGATTCACTAATTCACTGATCCACTGATTGAGTGAAAAGTTTGCACTAAGTAGGCATTATAGTAATAATAGCTAAAAATTAATGGTAGGTAAAGTTAATTTATAGATACATCGAGAAACTCAAATGTCTACTATTTATATTTAATGAGTAATTGCGTGGGCTATATTTTCATGGCCACCCGGTATACTAATAACAAGATATGTTCTTCCAATTAATTTATTAATTTTTTATTAGTTTAGATTTCTGAGATTCTTCCATTCTATAGCAATTTTAATGTGATTTAAAGATATATCTTGTTTTTCCTTTTAATTGAATGGTGTGAGAAGTGCTCGTTATATTTGAAGTTTTAAAATTTTTATTAATCTATTATATATTGTTGTTGTTCCATCAATTTACATAAAGGTCATAATTTTCATCAACGTTAAAAGAAATTCGTTTTTATTGTTAAGAGATTAATCAATTTTCCAGATGTTCTTAATTGTTGGCAAATTTCATTGTTTTTTTTTTTTTTTTTTTTTTTCAGTGCTAAACTTGGATCAAAAATACGGTCCGGGACACAAAATAAATTAAAGAATATAATTAATTGTACCTTTTCCCTAGATTTAAATTTTGCGATAAAAAAATTATAAGATTCTTTCATTTTAGCTGTGCAAATCAGCTTTCTAGTTAGTTCACTCTTATAATGAATAGAGTTTAGTTGATTTTTAAATTTACGTTTGTTATTTTTTACAACTTTCACAAACCTTCTTAGTTTATCAGTGTTTCTTGTAATTTAAAAAAATGTATATTTCTAAGCTTAATTTATAAATTTAAATCATTTTCATGGTTTTCGACAACCTTAATATTTTCAACAAATTAAATAAATGTAGTTGTATAAATATCGCAAGATTTGTAATTTTTCACAATTTTTGTAAATTGTAATAAACTCATTCAGTGATTTGGTCAATTTTTACGATTCCAATTGAGCTATTTTTTGCTGGTCGCATACATTTCTATACATACAATTTCTTTTAAGTATACATATCACGATTCTAACTTTCCCCCATATGCAATACAAAGGAAATGTATTGTTTTCGCGATAATTTTCAAATCCAGAATTTTAATGGTCCCCGAGTTAATTAGGACCATTTTTGAAAAATGTCTGTAATTCTGTCCTTCTGTAATTCTGTCTCCACGATAAAGTGTATAAACCGATTGAGCTGTTAAGATGACACTATAAACTTAAGGCTTTTGCTACAATATATCCGATCAACGCTTGGTGAAAATGCGGAAACTGGAAGTAGTAGTTTACTATCAGCATTTTTTGGAGTTTTCTTTAATATTGATCATTTAAAAAAATCTTATTACAAAAAGATGTAGATAATCAAAAAAGCTGCATTTATTGCGTATTGACTTTATATCGCAGCTCTTTTAGTTATTTTATTTTTTTTTTAAAATATGAATTTTTCGAATCAATTACTTTGAATACTTTGGTATATGACGTTAGTATGACATTGTCATGATTAATATTTTGTGGAAGACATAGTAAATTATATAATGGAAAACTGAAAACGTAAGTGAGGCTTACGAACAAGATTTAACAGGAATAAGAAACATTTGTTAAAAAATAATGTAGGTGAAAGCTGTCGATTTTAAGTATGTAACATGGGGGAAAGTACTATGATAGATATATCAGTTTAATTTAATTTAAACTTTCAGACATTCGTTGGTTTCATGAAAACTTTCAATTTGAAGCTTTAAACGAGTGTTTTTTACTCCCAGATTAAGCATGAAGTAAAATTTTGAGTTTAGAAAAGCCTAATTTTCAGGCTTTGGTCGCTCTGCGAAGCGGAGCGACCAAACCAAATTTTCAGGCTTATCTAAACTCGAAATTTTACTTAATGCGCCACGCTTGTACAACACTGATTTATAGTAAATTCCAAAATACATCCATTTATTATGTTTACTATTTAATAATATACATATTTATAAATCTTCTGTTGTAACTCTTTGATTTTGAGATATTATCTTTTTTATATAAAACATCAATTTCAATAACTAGGTAATTGTATTATAAATACATACATAACCATTTTTTGTTTCATTTTTTATCGTCTGACTATCTGGGATGGATCCTGAATGAACGTACGTTTATGTTTCATAGAAACTTTGGCTTAAATTAATAGTTGATATGACGATTAAAAGCACAGTTATCATTTCAAAATCACTGAGTAAAATGATATAAAAATCAATGCTTATATCTAGAATTATTATATAATTCTATAATTAAAACATAATAGAACTTCTACAAAAGGTTATTTTTAAAGAAAACAAGCCCTTATTTCACAATACAGAAAATTCGATTTTCTCCTTGCACAAACCAATTGCACAATAAGCAACCTTTAATAACATTAACGAATACACTTTTCCACATTGCACATTGTTCCCAAATAGAACGAGCATTACCTGAGCTTTATTTATTTAGCACATAATAGATAGCCCAAGTAGGAGCCGACAAATTACAAAATAAAGCTCCGGTCCAGAGATATTTTACTCCCTCTCTGTGCACAAGATGTGCTCTAACAAAATTGCATCCCTTATAACATAGTTACTTCCAGTGTGCTGCTCCTATATAAAAGACAGAAACACATACCTAGTTTCAAGCGCACGACATGTTTACATATTTCTGAATCGCGTTTTATAATTCTATATAAAGCACGATTCAGAAATATTGTGAACTCGTATTCGGCCTGTTATGAATCTGTGAATATGACGTTTATTAATTAATGATGTAATGGGTGCACTAATGAGGTGTTGCTTTCACGAATGGATATATATAAATGGGTAAATAGTGTAATCTGTTTTTGTTTTGTGTTTCGAGGGGTGTGTTTATGAATGTTGTTTAGACTTAAATTGTGTGATTATAAAATGCTTTCAGTATGTTATTGAAATATGGATGCATCTATGGAATTAATCGAAAAGTAGGTCATGTAAAAAAATGTTTGTATGTGGGTTTTCAAAAGATTATCATTTGATAAACCCCTTGTATATGCGCTTGATGTGTATAAAAGATAAAATTATAAAATATTTCATCAGTAATGACATAAATAGTAGTGTGTAGAGAAATGTATGGTGTACTTCTAATATTACACGTATAATAATTGTGACATTTAAATAGATATCAATTAATTTAAAAATGTTATTATGTTTTAGAATATGGAAGCCATATTGACATTAATTGGAACAAAAACATGCCAAGTATATTCTATAAAATGTAAACGTATGTCTTGTATCATCATCATAATTATTTTATTAAATAAAATATAGTTACAATTTATTTTCTAATATTTCTAATATCACAAAGCAAATTGCTTCAAGTGCTCGAATTGTCAAATGTAAGATTTGGTTAGACAAAATAAACATTTGTAAAAAATGTAAACATGAATAGTAAAAGTGCGACACTTTTAGCAATTTACATAGATGAAATCGTCTTTGTAAAAAAAAATAGATCAATTTTTTTTTTGCAAAGACGATTTCAAGCACTCATAACAATTCGTCTTTGTAAGACAAATTACTAGTAATTGTGGTTTGCGAAAGTAGGTATCGCACTTTTAACATTTTTGAAATATTGTACCTACAACAAAGTATTGGCAATTTTATATACATGTACATGCTATTATGTTATTAACATGGGATAAAACATAAGCAGTATATTTTGAATTTCACAATATTTCACTGATTAATACGCGTTGTGTATGAAGTAAAATTTCGAGTTTAGAATACCCTCAAAATTTGATTTGGTCGCGTATCGAAGCGGAGCGACCAAACCAAATTTTCAGGATTTTCTAAACTCGAAATTTTACTTCATGCGCCACGCGTACAAAACACTGATTTAAAGTGACGTTCAAAATACACTGCTTAAAGTGATCACACCTAAGCAGTGTATTTTGAACGTCACTTCAATTCAGTGATTTGTTTAATTGTTTATTTATTAATTTTACAAATGTTTATATGAAATATATGAAAGTATACTTAAAATAACAATTCACTGTAATGTTGCCTAACTTTTACAGTTCTAAATATACGGAAATTTGAACTAGTTAGAAAATATGTATTCAAGATGTTTTATTATATTACACAAAGACTAAGAAGAAATTGTTTTGCGTTAACAGGAATTAATTAATTTGACTTATAATAGAAAACGTATATTTATATTATGTCGATAAACAAAATAAAATACTAGCAATTATGTTATCTAGACAAATGATAAATATAACTTTTATTAGCTTCTGCCATTAAATGTTCATGTTTTGTATAAACAAATATTTCCCCCGGCAAAAAATAAATATCATATCACATACCAACAACAGCAATTTACTGCAATATCACATTTCACGATATCCACATAATGCACCACGCACTTATTTCACCATACACAAAATACGACCTCACCTCCGCAAACACACCTTTCATAAAAAAACACACACACTTTTTTCGTAATCCAGCGATGTAAATAAAGCATTATTTTCACGGCAGATGTTTTACTATTTTATTTATGTATAAAAGGGCCGTATCATATCTGCATTGTCATAAATCCCTTTTGCACGCTCAGCTGATCCCTTTCAAGCAAAAGGGAAGCTTTCGTAGGTATATATCTGGAAAGGAAAAACATAAGTCTTCTCATATATCATTTCCGCACGCAATTAAAGTTAATTAGACGTTTATATGAAATTAAACTCCGGCTAGGAGTTACTTCGAGACTTCTCGCTTGCTTCCCTCAAACTGTGTATATTAACCAAATTCTTAGATTCTCGAGTGTTATTAAACAAAGTTGTATGCTCGAAATATCAAATAAATAGGAACTACTAAGTAGTCAGAATTTTGTTTACAGATTCCGCTTTACACAACTTTTATGTCGACTACATTACTTATAAGTACACAATTATTTAGTTACATATATTATCCAAACAATGTGCAAACATTAAGACAGTTATTACAGATGTGTAGTTGTGTAAACAAGTTTAACAGATACTGTTATCATACGGTCATTATTATAAATATTTAAATATTTGGTAAGCAAATCGAGTCTCATTTTATTTCTGAAGACAAAAAATAAAATATCGTTATGTATTTATAATACCATGTCCTTGTTATTGAAATGACGATTAAATATAAAAAAGATAATATCTCAAAATCTATAAGTTACAACAAAAGGTGTATAGGTATATTAGTAAATAATACACATTTGTAGAATGTATTGACGTATGGATCAAACAAAAAGGGTGGGTATATTTCTAACATTACAGTATTTCACTGTTTAATACGCGTGGCGCATGAAGTAAAATTTCGAGTTTAGAAAAGCCTGAAATTTTACTTCATGCTTAATCTGGGATTGGAAACAATTGTTAGAAACTGCAAATTAAAGGCCTTTATGAAAACAACGAATGTCTAAATATTTGCATTGAATAATCGTGATCTTTATATAACTTTAATAATAACATAATTCGTTGAAAATATTATAGTTGTTGAAAACCATGAATATTATCTATCTTCTTATAAATTAAGCTTACAAATAAAAAGACAATTTTAAAAATTACTGAAAATTCTAATTGAATAACAAGATTTGTAACAGATGTATAAACATTAATTTAACAATCAACTAGAAATGATAAAAATTTGAAGAAAACAGATTTAATTAAATTAAGCAAACTTTAAAATTACACAAACATTGATAAAAATCATGACATATTGTAAACGTCATTTCTTTCTTGATATTTGTTTACTTTATTGAACAATTAATAACAAAGATACGACTAATATTATATTAATTAAGAGAAGTTTGAATTAACACAAAATTTTATTAAAATCATGACAAATTCATGACGTAATTTCTTTGTTGAGAGTTGTTTACTTTATTGAACAAATATCAACAAACATAGTAGTGAAATTGATTAGAAAAAATAAGGATTGATAAAATCGTCAAAATTTAAAGTAACAGAAAATTTATGGATTATTATAAATCGAAATACTTGTATAAACAAATAGCCAAATTTAATAAAAAGTAGTTAAACGTAATCAATATTAATGAGGGTTCGGACGATATATATCATCAGATATCTATTACGATTATTGGAATGATATATGTCGATATTTATAAACTTTTACATACATATATCATAGATATTTATAAAATATACAAAATCATAAACAGTGCGTAAATTTACCTAACATGCTAACAGATTGGCGAGGAACTGGGAAAATCAGGGAAATATTAGGTATTTTATACATCGGGAAATGTAGAGAAAGTTTTCTAAAATAGTCAGAGATTTTTTGAATAAATAATGATACCAAAAATACAAATATTACGATTAAATAAATATCGAATTTTCTAATTACATTTCATTGCAGATTATCTCTTTTTGCACAACACTGAGGATTGTAATACCGGTAAACCTTATTACCGGTAAATCGTAATAACCCGGAAATTTGCTGATTTTTAACCAGTTAATTAAAAAAAAAATTGTTTCATAAAGGCAATTAATACGATAGTGGTATTTAGTTATGTGTATTTTCGAACACTTTATTAGTGTTTTATAGGCGAGGCTTTTCTAAACTAAAAATTTGACTTTATGCTTAATATTGGAGAGAAATTGCTGTTTAAGGAAATTCAATAAACGTCATTAATGTTGCATGTACTTAATGACTTTTAGGCCTAACATTTTAAAATCCACGGAAAATTTCATGAAAATTCATTGAGTTATCAAGTGACTTACAGTCACTTAGTCAATATGTGAATTTATAACTGTAAATCACTGGGTTGACTTACATAAGTCTATCATTTCAGCTTGACATTAGTCGGCGCTAGCCGACATTTAGTGCATTGTGTCAACTTGACATACGTCGGCGTTAGTTGACATTTGAACAATAATGACAGTTGATATACAAGTCGGAGCCAGCCGACATTTGGATTATAATAACAGTTGACTTAAATCGGCGGCAGCCGACTTTTGAACTATAATTACAGTTGACATAAATCGGCGCCTGCCGACACTTGATCCATCGTGTCAACGATGACAGTTGACATAAGTTGGCGTAGGCAGACATTTAACCAACTGTGCCATCTTGATTCGAGTGTGAATTGAACTATATATAATGAAATCGCCATGTTATTGTTTTTCTTTGTGGCAGTTACGGTACGCATTTATACAGTTGTGTTTATTAATTTATTTATTTATTTACGGAAATAATCCATTTTTATACATTTAAATATGCAAAATACTTAAAGCTATTACAAAATGTAGATCATGCATGTTATATATATACATATATGGATGTGGCAAGTTACATACAACAACAAACCTGAATACGTTTGAGACCGGATACGAATTTACAGAGAGACTTACTAAAAAGATGAAAGTTTGGATTTAGCGACAGTTTGTTTGAAGTGCGCATAAAGCGAGAGAGTGGACTAATAATTCCATAGTTAGATTTGTGAAATGGTATCGAAAATAGTGGTATATGTCTGGTTAAACGATTTGTAGTATTTATATGAAAACCTACTTGATCCAACAGAAATGTACACTCCACTTGACAAGAAATTAATTTATAGAAAAAACACATATCCGCAAATAACCTTCTACAGCACAATTTATCAATTCGAAATTCCGTACAGATTGTATTAAAATTTTTCTCGTTATTATATCCTGATTTATACAGCATTATCTTCAAAAATTTTGTTTGGATATTTTCAATCATATTAATATATGCTTTTTGATGTGGTGACCAGACACAAGAACCATATTCCACTACTGAACGAACATATTCATAATATATCATTTTAAAAGCAGTTGGTGATAAATCAACCGCAGCCCTTTTAATAAATCCAAGCATCTTTATGGCCCGCGAGCAAGTACGAGTTATATGACTTCCAAACGTCATTTTCTTATCAAAAGTTATCCCTAAATCCAAAACCTCACTAAGCTCTTGTAATTCGATTCCATCTATAAAGTACGGCGTGGAAGATACTAGAGGATTGGTCTTTCTAGAAAATCGCATAAATTTACATTTATTAATATTGAAGAACAGATACTTTTCACAGCACCACTTATTAATTGACAATAAATCATCCTGAAGTAAAAAGCTATCGTTTTGCGTATCAATTCTCTTTAACAATTTCAAGTCATCTGCGTACAGCAGAAAGGACGAATGCTTAATTACTTGATGCATTCAATGGCAACATTCTTCGTCAATAAAATGACAATAAACTTATTACGTAAATTATCAATTGTTTCAATGATGACACAAACGAGTGTTTTCCACTCCCAGACTAAGCATGAAGTAAAATTTCGAGTTTAGAAAAGCCTGAAAATTTGGCTCGGGCGCGTAGCGAAGCAGAGCGACCGAGCCAAATTAGGCTTTTCTAAACTCGAAATTTTACTTCATGCGCCACGCGTATACAACGCTGATTTAATGTGAATTGGTCTTTAATGTAGTGTGTACTTGAATAATTATACAACTAACTATACTTGGTAATATCACGCTGGTCCTTCCCTCCCTGACGTAGAGTAGCACAGTAACTACCGTTCTCAAGCGTTAACTGTTAAAATTAGGTAAATAATGATGCGATATGCTTAATAAAAATTAAGAACAATAGTGGCCCGCAGTGTGACCCTTGCGGGACACCAGAGTAAACATTAATTTCTTTAGAGATATGATTTTTTATTTTTACACAACATCCGCGTGAACACCATACGCAATTAGTTTTGAAATTAGGATTTCATGGTTTACACGATCAAATACTTTAGCAAAATCCGTAAAAATCGCATCAACCGAGGAATTAATTTCAAAAGCATTTAATATGTAAGAGCTAAACGATAACAGATTTGTTAAAGTAGATTTGCCTAAACGGAACCCATATTGCTCATCCAAGAAAATGCCTTTACACATCCAACTTAATTTTTTTGACACTAAGCAATCCAACATTTTTGGAATAACCGATTGTAATGAAATGCCACGGTAGTTTTTTATTACATCTTTTTTGCCAGATTTATACAAAGGAATTACATAACTCCTTTTCCAGCAACTAGGAAACACTGTTTGCGATAGTGATGCCTCAAATAATAGAAATATTGGAATTGTGATCGAGTAAATGCATTCTTTAAAAAATGATGCAGGTATTCCGTCAGGGCCTATGCTGTTACTGTGTTTTAAATTAGAAATAGCCTCCAAAATTTCGCTTTTGGATATATTGATTAGTGTATGAATGACTTCTGATGAAACGTTTAAAATTGGCATTGTTGTAGGTTTATCCCTGGAATATACGGAAGAGAAAAAATCCGCAAATAAATTCACGCATCCTGAACCATTTTTACTAGTTTCATAATTAAAATGCATAACATTCGGGAAATCGGAGACTGAATTTTTAGACCTTATAAAGTTCCAAAATATCTTAGAATTATTACTTATGCTTACATTTACGGAGCTAACATATTCACTATACAGTTTATTTCTAATATTTACACATTTTGGGCGCACATGTTTAAATTTATTGTACATTTCAGAAGTTTGACACTGTAGGTAATCTTTGTGTGCCGAACGTTTAAGTTTAATTAAATCAATTAATTCCGACGAAAACCAAACAGGATAATTTGATGGTTTAATACATTTTATTGGAATAAAGTTTTGAAAGACGTCGTGAATAATTTCATAAAACGATTCTGTCATGCTGTCAATCGGCCCGATTAGTGTCTTGGACCAATCGATGCTTAATATATAGTTATTCATAGCAGAATAGTCAGCACGTGCAAAATCGTAAACATATTCGTGAAATGTAAGCATTTCTTCGGGGGAATCAATAGTTACAGAAATTAAATATGGTACATGGTGCTGTTTTACATCAAACAATGGTTCAGTAGCTGTTGATAAATTAAAGCAGTCATGGGCAAAAACTAAATCCAGAAAGATGTTATTTTCATTTGGAATATTGCATATTTGATATAAATACCAAATGTAATTGTGCGGGCACTGATAATGGAATATTATTTATCAAACCAAGATCATCATTGGACCAAGTAACTGACGGTAGATTGTAATCACCGCATACAAGGAGCTTAGAATCTGGAAATTGCTCCATAATCGTTTTAACAGTAGAACAGTGATCCGAATATTTATCAGGTGGGGAAGACGGAGGAATGTAAATAGCACCTACAATAAGGCTCATATTTGTTTGCGAAATTGAAACAAATAATTGCTCAACTGTGTTTCGTTCTGTAAATATGACATTACACTCTAGTTTTTTATGTACTGCTATCATTACTCCGCCCCCTCGACATTTGCTGCTCGAATCAGATGAGCGATCAACTCTAAAGATGTTATAATTGTTTAATTTTAATTCTACACTTTCAATATTATCATCTAACCAAGTTTCGCAAATAATAATGATACCATATATACTACAATTAAGACTTAACATAAATTGTTTCAACTTAGTTCTCATCCCACCTACATTGTGGTAGTATATATTTAGTTTTTTGCATTGTTGTTCCTGTTAATCTTCGTTGGTCCATTTACAATCTTTGGAAATCCGGAAATATATTTCATTATCATGTTTTCTTCCCCATTTCTCCTACGTTGCTCCAATTCCTGCTTTGTTGCTCTATATTCCTCACGTTGCAATTTAGTGTTGTCATAACTGAACTTTATAACATTATCTTTAAATTTTGAAGTTTTATACATAATATTCCTAACATCGTCGTGATTTTGCAGCACAGCTTTTATAGCTCTAGGGCGAGTTCCTTTTTGGCCTACTCTAAACATTTTTGTAGGGACAAACTCGATTGAAACCGGGTTCAGAGTAGTTTGAATGGCAGACATATCATCTTTATATTTATTATTATAATCAGACGATGTAGATTCAGTTACATTAAATATCATTATATTCTTTCTCCTACTTAAACGATCTTCGAATTCATGTAGCATCTCAGTTTGAGTTATACCATGCAGATCAGTTATTGTATTTGTATCATTTATATTAATCTTATGTTCGATTTTCGTAACGTCAGCCTCGATTTTCTTTATTCTATCGTCCATTAAACTGAATTTTTGATCAAATTTAGTTATCAGGTCGTCGATTTCGGATTTAAATGGCATGAAATATTTTTGTAACAGTTTATCAAAGATTGTTTCAATTTGAGACAGTTGGTTTTTATTAAATGCACCAATTGTTTGACATTTATTACAAATCCAATTATTAGCGGTACGATTTTTTTAAGTAGAGCTGTTTCTTCATCGGACAAACCCGTACATTTTGCGTGAAACCATTTATGGCATTGACCCGTGCATTTAAGGTAAAATCAATTTGGACTTATATTGCCTGAGCAGTGATCGCATGTAAAACCCATTGCTCTTTAATAATTTGAAATATTTTATAAAGGAAAGGAACAACAGGGTCACAAATTTTTCACACTAGCCCCGCCCTTGGCAGTGACTAACATTAAAACAAACAGAACAAGGCGTCGGAAAGGTTTATACAATAAAACGAAGGAGACGAATATTAAAAATGTAAAAATAATAAAATCAACAATAAAATTGTATATATCAAATAAATATTATATTACTACTGCACCAAATATAAAATGCACATATGCACAATTTAAAATCAATAAAACGTTATAAAAGAAATTTTCCTGTGTGGGGGGGGGGGGGGGGGTTGAACTCAAGATGATCGGGCATTGGCGATCGAAAATTGGCGATCAAGCGCTTTAACAACTACTCCACCAAGAGCGTTGAAACGTGCTTTGCAAAAGTTGATATCATATTAAAATTAATATTAATGAATCAACTGAGTAAAAAAAAGCACCACTTATAAATTTAAGGTTACAATATGTTACTCACAAACACTAGTTATTATATCACTTTACTTAGAATATTGAAAACTGCAAATATGCACCGAACACACTTATCAACTGTTTACACAGATAACATAAAATTAATAGCATTAAAATCACTGTATACACTTAAATTTTATCACAGCATGAGCACTGTTGGTTGGCCGTGAACTATCATTTTGTATTTTGTTGTATTTTAAACTGACGAGTGTCTTCCACTCCCAGACTAAGCATAAAGTAAACTTTCGAGTTCAGAAAAGACCCGCGTACAAAATTTGTCGAGGGTCGCACAGCGACCCGAGACAAATTTTCACGGGGCTTTTCTAAACTCGAAATTTTACGTCATGCGCCACACGTATAAAACACTGATTTACAGTACAGTTAAAAATATATAACGCTTATAGTAAAGTCATCAGAGACAAACATTTCACTCAACCTTTAAAAATATCCCGAATTATCTGAAAATGTGTGTGCATGTCAAGTAACAACAAGTGACAATATTAAATACGAATTTGCATAGATTCTTATTAATCTATGCACAAAGTGAAAATAACTCGAAATTTAAGAAAGTGTTTTGCTTTCTTAGTGTTTGAGTAATTTTCACCAATTTCACTAAATTTTACAGGAGTTGAATTAAATAAATATAACTTATTATTTAAATGCTAGAAAATTTAAAAATGATTCTAAAGTAGCTAAATTAGTAAAAAGAGTTTTAATTTAGGTTGTTGCCCATTTCTGTAACAAATTTTTTCCAAAAAACAAAATATTTTATCCAGTTTTGACAACTTTCAGAAACAGTTATAAATGAATGAATTCAACCAAATTCAAATTTAAGCGCCTGAATTAAGACTTATTTTTAGGTTACAAACATTATTAATAGATTAAATTAAAGCTTATATAATCAAGAATTTCTAATAAAAAGTAAAGTTTCTTTAACGATATTGTGACTTACCGGAAAATTATTGCCGGTCATAAATTTACCGAATTACAGGTAGTTGAAAAAGTTGATGGATGTACAATCCCTTTCTCGCCTATATTTTTCATTTTCAGAACATGAAATTATTTTAAAAGTTTATCAGAGATAAATTAGAGAAATTTAAAATTTCCGATTGGTCGCTACTATGACTAACATTGCTAAGTTTATTTACAATTTTAAAGCACCTAAAATGTTATATTGTTTAGCAATTTGTATTGAACTGTGTTTTTTTTTAATAAATAAAAATACAAAAAATAAGTATGTGTATTATATAAGAGATAAATAATACGTATAAATCTTAATTATTATAAACAAGAATAATTATCAAGAAGTTATACCGGGTGTTGACTTGGCGGGCGCAACATAGGAAATCCCATGTATATTTTGAAAAGTTCAAATATTGGCTCCCCTATTTTGTTTAGAAACAACATGTATTCACTTTTTTTGTAGAGCTAATAATTGTAAATTCATTCGTGTTAACGTTTATCACTTTAAGTTTCTCTTAGTTAAAATAATTAAGGAAAAGTAATGTGATTTTATAAAAATAATTACATGCCATGGAATTGAAACAACGCAGGTTATTCTTTGGGGGCAATTTAAAATCAAAAATGTATACAAATGCACATTTTGAGACCCTTCAAAAATTTTAAAAAATCTCTAGAATTTGAGAATATCTTCAATTATTAATTGGCTAATGTACGAAATGAATTCTACAATCGCTTAGAATATTGTTTGGGTGGTAATGGGGGTTTATTTGAACACTTAATTTAAACTACATAATTATTTTGACAATTTTTCGATAGCTAGCAAATATTAAACTCCTATTTTGTCTTGCTTAATCGTTTTCTTGATTATCGTCATGCACTGGATTCCTCGGGTATCGGTCTGTCTTAAAACTGAATAGAAAACATATCGCAAACATTCTGACATCTGTGGTCTGCATAATACCACTTAATTAGGAGAATTTGTCGTTGTGTAGTGTAAATCATTTTGAAAACATTTACTTTAATCAAGTGACATCTGCAATTGTTTTTTAAATTCCATGGGATGTCATTTTCTTAATAATTTTAACTTAGAGAAACGTGAAGTGTTAAGTGTGACCACTATTAAATTCAGAATTTTTTCCTCTTCATAAAATGTAAATACATTTTGTCTCTAAAATAAATAGGGGAGCCAATATTTGAACACTTCAAATTTAACATGCGATTTTCTATGTTGCGTCCGGCAAGTCAACACCAGGTATATTGGATAAATATCAATACTTATCCAATATTTTGATGTTTATATAAATGTCATATTTCTGAACCCTAATATTAATTAATATATATTTACTAAAAATTGTTAAAATAACATACATTTTAAATGAAATCGTCAAAATCGACAAATAAAAATGTACCAATTAATACAGGGTGTACTATTTTGAGTAGGACAGTATGGGTAACTTTGTTATTAATAATGATAGAGGTTCGGTTAAATAGGCAAAGTTGTATAGTTTTATATGCTTAGTTAGATCCTATTAAAAAATTATAGAGAATTTATAAATTTTTGAAGTAATTGAGAAAACACTGAAACAGACGATTTTCGAAAATACCCATTCCTATTTCTATTTGTTATTTTATTCAAAATCTGTACAACATTGTTAAAGGAAATGCTAAATCGCAACAGATGGTGATCGATTTTTATTTAATTGGCGATTCGTCGTTGTTTTATTAATATCAACTCTTGATTTTCAAATAGAACATATGGTGATATTCATAGCATTGAACTGCATTTTCTGCCCTTATTTCAATGATGTGTAACACTTGCATAGTTTTTATTTTACTTTCTTAATTGTTTTAGAACAATTGAATTGTTACTTTAGTTGCTAAGATACATATGATATAATTATTTAAAAAAATATTACTATCGATTCGTTGTACTTTGTTTAGTCAAATGCTCGTTTTGATTAGAAAAAAGTGTTTGTTAAATTGGTTACACACCATAAACAAATAAATATGTGAAAATCTGCATGTGTGGCACACCGTTCAAATCAATGTTGAAAATACAATTCAATGATATGCTTTTCACAATATGTTCCCTTTGGAAAACAAAAGTTGATATTTATGAAACAAAAACTAATCGCTAGGTTAATTAAACTTGATCTATATCTGATGCGTCATAATATTTACTTTAGCAAAGTTTTTACAAAGTTTAAAAATACTTACTTATAAGGAGGATTTTCAAAAACCGCGATTTTCAGTTTTTTCACAATAACTTAAATATCCAATATTTAAAATGTTTTTAACTGGAATCTGAATACGCACATAACTACACAACTATGCCCATTTAACCGAATCTCTATTGTTAATAATAACAAAGTTACCCATACTATAATATCAAAATATAACACCCTATATAGTTCGTAAATGTTGACAATTTTAATATAAAAGCAATCTCAATTATAATTTTTTTGATATCTGTCACTTTTTGTACAAATCGATTAAATCAAATTTATTTTTCTAGATCTATTTGCAATATAAAATAACGCAACAAATTAGAAATAGGAATTAGAATTTAGAAACTACTTTAAAATTTTTTAATAAATATAGTATAGTCCAGTCGGCAAAGACGAAATACCATCCAACCTCTAAAACTCCCCCGAATTCGCTAAAAACTTGTGTGCATGTCAAGTACTGGACTCCTAATAAAATCAAAAAAGTTTACCACTTCTACCTTTGGGCTTCCACCGAAAACCATCCCCGTAGGGGGTAAAAATATAAAAAACATCGATTTCCCACAAATTTCCAAAAAAAATGTTTCGAACAAAGAATGTAGCTTTTTTAGCACTTTTTTGTGAAATGATCCGTTCTCTCAGAAATAACGATTCAAGTAACCGGTCATTTTGAATTTCACTGGCGCGCTTGAAGTGACACATTTGAGCAAACGTAAAGTCGACAGTAGAAATTCGATAACAAAATCGATAACATAATCCTCTCAGCTATATTTTTTATTCAAACATTTTTTTTTCATGTGCAGATTTGTTTGAAATTGATGTTTTCCGTTTTTCACCCCCTACGGCGTGGGGAAGCCCGTGGGTGATATGCACATACATTTTCCGCTAATTCGGGCGATTTTTAGAGGTCACATATCTGACGACTGGACCAGTATAAAAATGTTAAAATCAATAAAGTGAAAATATAATTTCCATTATTACAGCACCTTTTTTTAATTTGAAGCCTCTAACGAGTGTTTTCAATCCCAGAGTAAGCATGAAGTAACATTTCAGAAAAACCTGAACATTTTCTGACTTCAAATATCGAAATTTTACTTCATGCACCACGCGTACAAAACACTGATTTAAAGTGAAGTTCAAAATATACTGCTTAGGTTCATTAATTTCACAAATGTTTTTATGGAATATGTGAAAGTATACTTAAAAGACAGAGATGTGTTATTTTAAGTATATGTCAATATTTAACATAAAATCAAAAATTTCATATAAATATTACTATTTTAAATAAATTCGTTAAAACTAAAACACATCATAAAATGTTACAAAAACTTAAGAATTGCGAAAATTAGGACAAATTGACAAACATTGACTAAATCAACAAAAATATAAGATTCCATAAGAGTAATTAATTAATGGAATTTAACCTAAACTTTATACTCTACCACCAAAAAAAAAAAATCTCTTTGGCTTCGCTCCTGATTCTGCGACAAGTTAATAACATTTAAAACAACTGTAGATGTGAGATCTTCATTATTAACTTTAAAATTTATAAATGAAAACACTTTAATTCCAATTTCACCCTCATTTTAATTCCTGTTCAAGAACTGCTGTAATATTGATCAAGCCAATAGTTGGCCAACACTAAACGACCCGCAAGAGGATGCAGGAGCCAATAAAAATTTTACACCGCCAAACTAAATATTTATAAAAATTCTATTCGGTAATAGAGATGAAACCGATCAACTGCCGTGTATCAATACAGGTGCTTAAAAATTTACGACGTTCGTAAAGTGTCCGTACAGACGCCAAAGCAAAGATATATACGTGGTTTGAAAATTACGTCCGCCATCGTAACAATAGAGATGACTTTAATTCACATTGTACATTTTTCTTTTCATGGTAGATCATATTTTACACTTTTTAGATTGTATTAGGTTTTTATAGGCCAACAAAATTGAAGCGTTAGAAATGAAAATAGTAAATATATTATAATTATTCTTCTATTAAAAATAAATAATTGTTAATCAAGAAAAAAATATAAGTATAATGCTAGATTTTTTCTTGAACATGTTAGTATTACTAGTAAAATTTGAAAGAATTCTTCATTCTACATACAGGGAGTTTTTCATTTAAGTATATTTAGATACATATCTCTTCAGCTTACTTTTAGTTCATGCTTAATTTAGCAGTAATAACTCTTGTTAAAAGTTTCAAATTAAAACCTTTTATAATAACAACAAATACCTGAACATTTACAGAGTATTCATCAGGATATGTATACTTAAAAAAATCCCTGTCTGTATTCATCTGTAAGAAGAACATCTGAAGTATGAACTTGAAGTAGTAATTCAATATTTGCATTGGAGATTTAATAATGTTAATAATGACATAACCGGCCACCAGAGGAGAAGCCTCTCCCGACTGGCATTAAAGCCAATCTTAGAGAGAGAGGGCAGGTAATAAGCATATAAATCGAGTAGAATAAAATTCGCAGAACGTACACTTAATGGTCGTGAATATCGAAATGGACACAAAGAAAACAATCGGGCTTCACATGGAGATGATATTGCAAATGTAATTCAGTGTGTTGCGATGAAATGCACGTTGAATACTGTTATTAAGGTGCTTGGTAGAAAAACTGGTACAATCTAAGAGAGGTAGCCTAATGAAACTGTATCATCATGTCATCAAAATAAACTGGTCAGACTTGTATGAGAGTGAATTTAGGAGAGAACGCGTTCTTTATTATTTAATCATTTGTATATTTACGTTAGAATATAAATAAAATGATGGAGCGTTGCCATACAAGCAAAACATGCAGTATTATTTTTTGATTTGATTAAGTAGTAATATAAAAAAGCTACAGTATGCTCATATTCGCTTGCAAACCGAAGCTTTCAAAACTTGTCAAACAATCTATGATTAATTCTTAATATCATAGTAATACATTTTACTTTTTTTTCCGAATTCAAAGTACAATATCTCAGTTTTGTTTACTTATGGCATATCATGTTATTACAATAAGCCCCTCGATTAATTTCAAACGATACGAACTAAAATTTGTTTCAATTGATTTTCATGACATTTACTACTGATGTTGATAAAACATGTAAAAATCCTAAAATGCCTTGCCACTGTTTTTGTGTTCTTTTCGCTTGAACACTGAATGATGTTAATTTCAACCTGATTTTCCCACAAAGTATGTATTATTAATTGCCATAAATCGGTTTATTGATTTTGTTGATTTAGATGTTAATATAATAGTAAGTCTTTCAAACTCGTTTAATTCATTAAGCGCCATTGATACAATAACGTAACATCATTAATTTTGTTTAAATAACCAACTAATTAAGTTAATTTGATATATTGTATTTGCTTATTTAAATATTTCGATTATTACTCATTTAAAAATAAAAATTTCCGTCTAATCATAACCTCACAATATTTTAGTGTTTTATACGCGTGGCGCATGAAGTAAAATTTCGAGTTTAGAAAAGCCTGAAAATTTGGTTTTGTCGCTTCGCTTCGCTAAGCGACCAAACCAAATTTTCAGGCTTTTCTAAACTCGAAATTTTACTTCATGCTTAATCTGGGAGTGGAAACACTCGTTCGAAACTAGGAATTTAACACTTTTATAAAATTGACGAATGCCTGAAAATGTACAGCATATACATTATGTACATTTAAAAGAAAAAATCTCAGTGGGTAATATAATAAGTCATTTATAGAAATTGAAGACAGAATTGCAGAATTTTACATAAAATCAACTTCTAGTGTCAACTCTATAATTGCTCGGCCGATAATGGGTTTAGTAATGGTTTTCAAGAAATTTTCACATGTAATTCAAAAACTTACCAGAAGATTTAATGTTATTTAAGTTACTGAAATTTGGTTCTATCTCCTTAAACTTCTGTCCGTATGTATTTGATTTTATCTAGATTTTTAAGAAATGTACATGGATTTTTATCAAATTTGATGTGAATATTTCGCTAACTTAGCTCTTTCTAAACATACAAAATGCAAAAATAATCCATCAATAATCTTCTCGTTATTTTTGCTTCTGGAAACAACGTTTAAACTATTATTCATTAAAATTATAATTTAGCAATTAAATTAAACAAAAAATGTAAATGATATTAATAAAGGTTACGTAGCGTTTTTACTGTCATTATCCTAATATACAGTGATTCTGAAAAGTAATAATGATAATAATAATATTTATTGTCTAACAGGAAACAATCCTAGTTACAAGACACTATATTTACAAATAATCGGTATAAAGCACATATGGGCAACCCCGGCCCGTGGGCCGGATCCGGCCCGCTATAAGATATGATCCGGCCCGCGAGACATTTTGAAAAAACCCAATTAAAAAAATATTACATTAGGTACTTATACTCACGGGAGTGACAGTGAGGCGGCAAACATCAAATTCTTTGATGTTTGCCGCCTCACTCTTTGATAATCGCCGCCAGTCGACTTGCTCGATCAAATTCTTTGAGGTTTGCTTCTCAATTATTCTAAACTAGTTTGTTCCAGATTATTCGTTCATTTTGCCTATATAAGCGGGTGGATGGCCCAAACGTTAGTTCAGATCTATTTGAGCTACCGAGGTGATAACTTGGACAAGCGATATCCTAGCGAACTGCTCGAGCCGTCAACTTGCTTTGTGACTTTGTGTACATCTTGAGTGGTTACTAACTATAGTTTGTTATTAAGTTTATTGAACGAAAAGTAAACAAAAATGATGTCTGGTGGAAAGAAACGAAAAGTAGATACAGAGGGTCGCCATTTTCAAGAAAAATGGACTGAATATTTCTTTTTTATCTTGCACAATGGTAAGCCTATTTGTTTGCTGTGTAATGAATCCATTTCAGTAATGAAAGAATTCAATATAAAGAGGCATTACTCAACTAAGCATGCTACGCTGCACTCACTGACAGCACAATTAAGAACAGACAAAATCCAGAAGCTTGCCGCAAATTTGGAAAAACAGCAACAAATGTTTCATAAACAAAGAACACAACTTGATAATGTTGTGAAAGCTAGTTTTATAGTTAGCTCAAAATTGGCAAAGGCATTAAAACCATTTGCCGAAGGAGAATTTATCCTGAAAAGAAAAAAGAATTTGAAAAAATTAGTTTGTCCAGACGAACTGTTGTTCGACTTATAGAAATGATGGCTAATGATATAAAAACAACATTGACTGACCGTGTGGCTGGTTTTGAATCATTTTCCATAGCATTAGACGAGAGCACCGATTTGTCTGACACAGCTCAACTGGCTATATTTATTCGAGGTGTTGATTAGGAGTTCACTGTTACTGAGGAATTGCTTGCTTTACAGCCGCTAAAAGGAACCACTACAGGAAAGGAAATTTTTATTGAAGTTCAAAAGGTATTCACAAGTTTTGGCTTGCCATGGTCAAAATTAATTGGAGTATGCACTGATGGTGCACCTTCTATGGTCGGCTTACGTAAAGGTTTCATCGGAATTTTGAATGAAAAAGCAACAGAATTAAATATGCAAAAAGATGATTTGATAGTCCTTTATTGCATTATCCACCAACAGAACTTGTGTTCTAATTCCATTCGACTCCAGAATGTTATGAATGTGGTAGTAAAAACCATCAACTTTATTCGATACCGAGGGCTTAACCATCGTCAGTTTAAGGCAGTTTTGGATGAAATATCAGCTGAATATAACGACGTAACATATTATTATGGCGTCAGATGGCTGAGCAAAGGAAAAATGTTGAAACGGTTTTACGAGCTTAGAAATGAGATAGCAGACTTTATGAAAATAAAAGATAAACCACTATCTGAATTAAGTGACCCAAAATGGATATGTGACTTAGCATTTCTGGTCGATCTTACAGGCTATTTGAATGATTTAAATTTGAAACTTCAAAAACAAGGACAGTTAGTAAATGATTTGTACAGCCATTTAAAAGCGTTTCAGATCAACCTACGCTTGTTGGAGTCACAGATGCTGTCTGGTAACAGTTACCATTTCAACACGCTCTCTGCGTATGAAAATATTGCTTATGCTCAATATGCTGAAGAACTCAAGTTACTGTCGGAACAATTTTCGAACAGATTTTGTGACTTCAAAAACATGGAAGACTGTTTCAGTTTATTTGCTACTCCTACAACATATATTGTACAAAATGCTCCAATACACTTACAAATGGAGTTGATCGAGATTCAAGAAAACACACTCCTAAAATCCAAATTTGAAGACGTAGAGTTGTGCGATTTCTACAAAAAATACCTAGAAGAAGACAGTTTTCCGCAGCTTAGAAAATTCGCAAAAGATTGATTTGTGCGTTTGGTAGTACTTATAAATGTTCTTTTCATTGGTGAAAGTTAATAAATCAACACATAGTACAAGACTAACTGACGATAATTTGGAAAATTCTTTACGTCTTTGTGTCAGTGGAATTAATCCAAATATCGATGGATTAGTTTCCCAAATTCAAGCTCAAGTGTCTCATTGATTTCGGTGTATTTAACTTTCGTAGTTCGTAACAATTGCAAATTTAACGATTCAATTATAATGTACCATTTTTTTAAATTTTATTTTGTTATTTTAATAAATTGTACTATAATAACATTGTCGTATTATTTCATGTCTAATATTTATCGCATAAATATTATCACTACTTTAAAATGCACTAAGTACTTTTAAACGCGGCCCGCGAACGTATTTGCACGCTAAAGTTTGGCCCTCAACATGTCAAAGGTTGTCCATACCTGGTATAAAAAGTGTAAATACACAGTAACATGAAAGAACATACAGATAATAAATATAAATAAATTAATAAAATTTAATAAGAGACTATAGAGTGTCAACAAAAATTTCACAGACAGATGGTAATTGATTAAAAATATCATAGATTGTGCCTAACGGTGATTTAGAGCCATAAAATGTGCGATTAGAAGCAACATTAAATGTGCTTTTATTTCTACTATTAAATGTTGGAACACGTAGATTAATAGAATTAAGAATGACGGGACAATCAATTTTATTATGAAGAATTTTATGTAAGAATGATATTCTCACCATATGTCTACGCTTTTGAAGTGCGTCAAGATTGAATTTATCCAGTAGTACTTCTTGACTGAAATCTATTAAGGGGACTTCACCGCCTATATTTCAAAAACTTCTTTATTTATGGTTCAAAAAATTTGAAATTTTGTATGCGTATACTAGATTTAATTATAAAATTTTTGTCGGATCCTTTTTTTTCTCATTTATAGTTTTTGCGTAACAGAATTTTATTTTAGATATTTTAATCCAAATAAAAATCGATCCGACAAATTGTTTGAATTAAATTCTTAAATACAAATCAATTAATATAACTAAAATATTTTAACAATTAACGGAGAAATAGCAATTTAAAAAAAGTGCAATATTTGGTAAAATGTTAAGTTGATACGTGACACACGAGGGCGGCCGTCCCGACCGCGTTAGCCAATTGCATGGAAGACGAGTGTGTTGTGCGGACTTGTGCGTGAGAGAGACGAAATAAAAACAAACATGTGCGCGTATTTTTCGAAAACCCTTGACACTGTTCTTGTGACCTTCAGTATTTAAAGAATTTCCGACCATTTATCGATTTCCGTGCGTTGCATTTCGAAGACTTCTTATTAGTTATATTGTTCAGTTTTTTAGTTTTTTTTTTTATTAGTGTTAACTTATCATTTTTGTTAGTTGAATTGTGTTATAGTTTTTATTGTTAGTGTGTATAGACAATTGTGTACGGTGGGACGAATAACACGAGCTAAACAAAGAATGAATAGGTAAGTAATGCAAATTTGAGTGAATATAGACAGGGAGTTTTTATTTTAAGTATAAAAACATATCCCGATGCATACTCTGTAAATGTTCAGGCTTTCGTTGTATTTATAAAAGTGATCAATTTAAAACTTTTAGTGTTTCCACTCCTTGATTAAGCATGAAGTAAAATTTGGAATTTAAAAAAGCCTGAACCAAATGTTCAGCCTTTTTTAAACTCGAAACTTTACTCCATACACCACTCGTATAAAACACTGAAATATTGTGAAGTTTAAATTTTACTGCTACATCAGTATACTAAATCTATACATTTTAAACTTCACGTTAAATCAGTGTTTTATGCGCTTGGTGCATGAAGTAAAATTTCGTGTTTACAAAAGTTACACCACCAATCGAAATCTAAACTTGAAATTTATCTTCACCTAGCGTTGTTGTCTAGTTGTTGAAAATCTCGTGATTCTTGAGATTCAATCGGAATTTGTACATGTGGTGTAAAAATAGATGCTTCTAAATAAAATAATAAATAAGGGCCAAAAAAGGTTTCAACATTAGCATCAAAAATTAGCCAGATGTGGAAATAGTCGTTACTCACTTTCACTGAACCCAAACGTAGAGAAATATCACCCCTTTGTTGGGTCACGTACAAATTGCCCCGCTGTAATACCGAGAATGAATATTTTTCTTGAACGCCAAAAATCATTGAATTTAAAATTAAATTAAACTCCTAATTACAAGGAGTGGAAACACTCGTTAGAAGTTTCGATTTCAATACTTTTATAAAAAAATAACGAATGTCTGAAGATTGTATAAATATATTGAAAAAATGAATAACGGGTTTTCGATAAAAAAAGCCCAATTAATTATAATTAACTAAAACCAAAAGTCAATGGCCGTATAAATACTAAGAAATGATATCAATATTGGTAATAACTTCATTGCCTAATTATAGCCAACTTAAAAAGTTTTAAATGGCTGCCTATATTTTTTAATGTTATAACATTAGACAATATTTTTCAGAATCCAATAACGCCCATTATGTATTTATAATAAGTAATTTTGATTTGGAATTTCTCAAAAATCTCATCTTCAAAATTGTTTAAAATAATATATATTATAATTCATGCAATTGTTAATGAACCCTATAAATTTGAAAGTGGGATCTCAATGGGTTTCCATAAAAAAAAATGGCTTATTTTATAAAATATATATATTTTTCTTCATTTCATCATTCAAATCGGTCAATAAATAACAGAGGTATGTCGATGGGCGTACAATTTTCGTACGTACGTACGTATAATTTTCAAAAAGATAATATAATGAAATGTGTTTCTTCTTTAACAAACGATGACATTACAAACATTGAAAGAAAAACTGTTGGCCAATGCAGTAATCCGCTCTGGAAACAGTACCGGCATTTGCGACTTACTGCTTCAAATTTTGGAAATGTTTGTAAATTAAGATCTCAAACAGACGCGAATAAATTGGCTAAGAGAATTATTACGTCAAGTAATATTAAACATGTTGCTTTGCAATGGGGACGTGATAATGAATCGTTTGCTACAAAAGAGTTCAAAAATATTTGTAAATTGAATATAGAAGAGTGTGGTTTATTTATATATGCAGAAAATCCTACATTAGCAGCCATTATCGAGATTAAATCTCCCTATAGCATTCGTCACGACACACCGGAAGATGCCGTTTCCAATAAAAGAATTAAGTATTTGTTCAATAAAAACGGAACAATTAAATTAAAAGCAACAGACATTTCTTATTATCAAGTCCAAGGGCAGCTAGCAATAACAAACAGAAACAGTTGTTATTTTGTTGTATGGACTCCAAAAGGAATGTGCGTCGATAATATTCAACGGGATGAAGATTTTTGGAGAAATTCGATGTTACCCAAATTAGAAAATTTTTATAGTAATACCCTTATTAAACAATTTATAAGTTCTACATAACATATGCGGCTATTATTTATATCCTTTCACTTCATATAGGATGTAGATGGAGAAACAGGAACATAGTATTTTTAATGTTAATTTCTTTATATTCGCAATTTTTAATCTATAATAAATGAATTTACATGTTTACTCTAAAATACTTAGAGAAGATAATATTCCAATATATATCTTCCGTTTTCCCCATCTACACCCTGTATCTTAAATCATGTTATAAATATCACTAGAATCAATATATTGAGCATATATCTCTGATTCAAATTAATTAGATAATTGATTAATTGACAACATTTTATAACATTCAATAAAATATTCAACATATAATAGTAATACCAGACTCATGTGCGTATTTTGTTGATAGGTAAGAGTATTTATTTATTTTTTTATTGTCCTATGGCTGTTGAAAGTACAAATATTGTATTTTTAAAACGCGTTGATTAGTCTCAATCTGTGAATCCGTCTAATATTAATAAATATTGATTTCAATTTCTTTTTCTTAATAAATCGATTTTAGATTAAATAACAGAACATTAATTTTATTACATGTACATACTATGCGCTGCGCGCGCGTATGAAAGCGCGTACATTGTCACAGAGCACAGGACCCAGCAGCAATTCTGTGGATGTGTAATGACAGCAGCCGTATGTGTCGATTGCCGCCTCATGCTTTTTATCCGTTACATACATTATTAGGAAATTAAGAATCTCCTTTGAACAACAAGGACATTATTAATCTCCCAATAATGTGTACAACAGAGAAAAAACATGAGACGGCATACGACTTCGGGAATTTCACATGGGCAAAATCGCAGTGGGCCCTGTGCCCTATGGCTTATCGCGCGGCGCATTAACCGGCGAAAAATCTAAATTTAGACGATGGGTGGGGCTTAAAGCATTCACTTGATCGGAGCACAGATAAGAGATGTAAGTGATCCGCCCAGCAGAAACCGCTGTGACGTCATGCCGGTAGAATCCCCTTAATGGGTAGATGCCTTTGATCGCACAAAGGCATTTAAAAGTGATTTCAAGGCTGTGACATTCTGAAGATCCAAGGAAATTCGGTGGATGAAACCTAAAGCTTTAAATGAGCTACGAACAGTTTCTTGTACATGCATATTAAAAGTTAATGAATCATCAAACCATACACCTAGATTCCTGAATACCTTAGCCTCTTCCAGCCGATTACTGCAAATATTATAATCGAACTTGACAATGTTAATCTTTCTAGTAAATCTCATAAACTTGCACTTGCTACCATTCAGCAATAAATTGTTTGAAGTACACCAGTTTGAAACTATTTCTAGTTAATGTTGTAACTGCTCACAGTCAGTCAATGATGACACAGATGCATATAGCTTCAAATCATCGGCATATAAAAGATGTTTACACTCAAGTGCAGCCGGGAGATCATTAATAAATAAATTAAATAGTAAGGGGCCCAAAATGGATCCCCGTGGAACACATGAGCTTGGAAAGTACGATTTTGATTTAAAATTATCAACAGAGACATAAGTTTCAGATAACAGATTTCAGATAAGATCCCAAAAGTAATAGTGGACCAGTGGTGAACCCAAAACAGTCCAACTTGTTCAACAGCAGTTTATGGTCGACTCTGTCGAACGCCATAGACATATCTGTGTACACCACATCAACTTGACCCGATGAATCCAGAACTATAGATATGTCATGTGTAATAACAGATAAATTCGTAACAGTAGAACGCCCCGGAATGAATCCATGTTGCTGCATATATAAATATGGTGCAACATGTGGGTAAATTTGATCATGAAGCACTTTTTCAAAGATTTTTCCAATATGTGAAAGAATTGCTATAGGACGGTAGTTAGCAATATTTCGGGTATTTGCCGAGGTTTTAGGTATGGGACAAATTGAAGCTATCTTTAATTTACTAGGAAATGTAGAAGTTTGAAGTGATAAATTAAAATAATTGAAAGAGGATTGCAGAAAATAGGAGCATAATCCTTTAAAAGAAAGGTAGGTAAGTTGTCGTCGCCTGAGGAGAACTTATTGGGAAAGTTCCTTAGGTGTTTAAGAATTCAATTAGAATAAATATGGGAAAAAGAAAATAAAGGCAAATTAGAAAAGGTATCAATGCAAGGTTTATTTAAAGGAGGGATAAAAACAAATGCAATGTGCTTACGAAATCCATCAACAATGTCATCGGGCGTTCCATAGGTCTCACCATCATTAACCATCTCAGCCTGTATAACTGAAGCATGTGATCTTTTTGTATTCACATAGGTCCAAAATCGCTTAGGGTCTGTAGAGAGTTGGTTTTCTGTGCTAGTAATATAAGATTTATGAGCCATTTTGAGGTCTTTAATAAGACCTATGATTTCAACAGAAAACCATCGCAGAAACTTACGTTTCTGTTTGACTTTGTATTTAGGAATGAAAATACTAAGTGCGCTGTTTACCAGATTATAAAAATAATCGAGTGCCAAGTTCACATCTAAAAATTGTAAGAGCAGGTTCCAATCAACAGAGGTCAAGTGCAAATACAGTCCTACGTAATCACCTTTTCGAAAGTTGAATTTAGTAACATTTTCATTAATACCAGACATGTCCGAGTTATAAAGTAAAGTAATAAGTAATGTATAATTTCATTAAATTCTAAATTATGAACATTCTAGAAAAACCCTCGGACATGTCGATTTAAATTTATAATTGCGCGTTTGGTCAAATACCGAAATCATATCGACCATTTTTTTAAACGGAAGTTAAACATTTTTACTAGATATATTTGAAATAGAATAACCACATACAATAAGCTATTATTAAGTATAGGTTAAGTAAGCAATAATCGAGAAAAATAACTTAGAAATTTTAAAATGTCAACTTAAGCTACCACATTTGAATAAAAACAAACTCGTTTAACTATCAGTTTTATACTATCCACATTGCACATACATATTTTACTAATTAAGATAATTTAGGCATTTAAATAACTTTTCTTTATTAAAATACCATTTTTAACAAATTGACATTTAAAAATTTCATATTAATTTTTCTTGATTATTTTTTTATTTAACCTATACTTGTAAATAGCTTGTTATATGCAGAAAAGTATACTCTTTTAAATATGTAAAGTAAACATTTCTGACTTATATTTCAAAAAATGATCGATGACGTCATAACTCTTAAAAGAATCACCCTATGTGATTTCGGTATTTGACCAAACGTGGAATCAAAAATAAAATTCGACCTGTTCGAGGATTTTTCTTTAAACCTTATAATTTAGATTTTAATGAATTTATACATTAGTTCTCAATAGCACTGTATGTTCTTTCTTTTTTATCTGGTGTTCTATAAAAAAAAAAAACGCCCAACTAGATAACTCCGTTATTTATTGAACTAGAAACCAAAGTCAATGGTCAAGAAATTACATACATATTATTTTTTCAAAAATATCTTCACTGCTAAATGATAGCCAACTTAAAATTTGTAAACGGCTGCCTGTAATTTATTATTTTTATTACATTAGACCTTATTCTGCTGAATCCGGCAATGCCCAATGTATTGTTTTTCAAACATATTGTCGTCAAAACTAAATTGAAATAAATCTTCTATTTAAAATGGTATTTTTTAAAAATTAAGTTAGTGTGCCTTGAAAAAATTATTCGAATACATCAATTTTCAAAATTCGGACGTCACTTTGAACCAATATTTTATACCCATGGCGCACGAAGTAAAATTTCGAACAGCCCCGTGAAAATTTGTCTCGGCTCGATGGCGCGACCCTCGACAAATTTTCTACGCGGGGCTTTTCTAAACTCAAAATTTTACTTCATGCTTAGTCTGGGAGTGAAAAACACTTGTTTTATCATTAGACATTATTTTTAGAACTTACATCGTTAAAATCTGTTTAAATCAAATTTTGGTAACCTCAAAATTTGATTTAAACACTGGAGATTTTCTAAAATCTAAAATCCAGTTTGCTTACCTTAATCTTTAGGGTTATGTTTGTTGAATCCTGCTTGCTTACATCAAATTCGGAGGTCAAGATTTTTTTAAAATCTTGTTTGTTTACATCAAACTTGTAGGTTAGGTTAGTTGAATCTTCTTTGTTTACATCAAGTTTGGAGGTTAGGTTGGTTAAATCTTTTTTTTTCATCAAATTTGTAGGTTAAGTTAGTAAAATCTTGTTTGTTTAGATGAAATGTTGGGGTTAGGATTTTTAAATCTTGTTTCTTAGCAGTAAATTTGGAGCATAGATTATTTAAATCTTGTTCATTTAGATACTTTATGTAGCATAGACTAAATAACTAGTGCAAGTGTTAAATAATATTTTGTCTAAGACATGAATGATAAATTAGTTACCGAAACACGCGGATTATATATAAACCAATAAACAATTTAAACAATATTAAAAGGACAATTTATAAATGGTGTTCTGTTTTTGGTTGACATTACTTTACAACAAATGATATTTGACAATATTTTTGTTGAATACATAAATTGCATCTCTTTACAACATCGTGTGTTGCATTATTTTTTTTGTTTCAAGACACACTACATTTATTGCAAAAAATCATGTAAACAAGATTTTTTTTATCATGTGCACAGCTTGTCTAATATTTTATTATACAATCCAACGGACCAATAAATCGACTGATTGTTTAATATATAACTGTATGTTTTGAGTTTACGTGAAGTGATTATTACACATAAAAATACTGTTATTTCTTACCCACTATTTATTAAATTAAAAAAATATTGTAAGCAATAACAGTCTTTTTATATGTGATTGATTTATTATTATATTTTTCTGGCATAAATATAAATCTAGTATCAACATATCGGGCATAATTGGACTAAGAAAAACACTGTTCAATATAATAAAATAAGAAAAGTACAAAGTTAATTTTTCAAAAAATATATAATTACTGTCAATTTATAATAAGAAAAGGGCCAATGCGCTTGTTTTTAGTTGATTTAAATCAGTCAATATATACCAGAGTTATGACGTTTTTTATCGAACACCCGATATATATATATACAGAGTGGACTAAAAGTTTGTTTACATTTCAAATGATCAGTTAAAAGAAACTAGTTATGTGAGATAAAAACTTTCTATTTATTATTAAAATACACAAATAGGGATTTTATTTTTTTAAAATAGTCAAGGATCACATATGGATGATGTACCATATGTGATCCTTGACTATTTTGAAACTGCTGCAACCTGGTTGCAGGAAATTTTCAATGACGACCTTACAAGTGTTTCGTGAAATGTTTTGCATTTCCTCTCGAATATTTTTCTTTAATTCCTCTAGGTACACTGGGTTGCTGTTGAAAACTTTACTCTTAAGGTATCCCCAAAGAAAGAAGTCCAGTGGGGACTACGATGTGGTCAGTTAATGGCACCTTTTTTGGATATTACATTTTGTCCAAAAATTTCGCGAACAGCACTTAATGAGTCGTTGAAAGTATGGCATGTTGCCCCATCTTGCTGAAACTACGATCGTTGATTAAAACCATAGAAATCCTATAGCGCTGGTGAAAAAAAGATTTGTAGCATGGCAATATACCGCTCTGTATTCACTGTAACATCATTTCTTCGGCAATCTTCAAAAAAGTATGGACCAATAATGCCTCTTGCTGGCAAAGCTGTCCATACAGTAACCTTGGGTAAATTCAGAGGTTTTTGATGCTTTAATTTAGGATTAGTGTCACTCCAATACCTGCAATTTTGCCTATTCACATGCCCATTTAGATGGAAGTGTGCCTCGTTTGAGAAAAAAATGTTGGTAAAGCCGGTGACCTTTCTAACATTTCGCTTGCAAATTGGAGCCTGTGAGCGTGATCTTGAGGCTTTAATTCCTGTACCATTTGGATTTTGTACGGATGTAAATGTAAATCTTTTCGAAGAATACGAATCAAAGATGTTCTGGGCACACCTAAGGCCTTAGACCGCTTCCGAGTAGAGAGTCTATGATTTTCACGTATAGACGCTCTTACACGCTCGACGTTTTCGGGATCTCTTGATGTACTAGGTCGGCCGGATCGTGGTTGATTCATTATTGAACCTGTCTCCTCGAACATCTGTACCCATTTTCGAATCAATTGAATCGATGGAGCTTCATTTTTACGCCGTATGTTGTAATGAGCGCAAAATTTTCGTTGCGCTGGAGTAAAAGAATCGTTGTTGTGGTAGTACTCGCGTACACAGAACGCACGTTGTTAATCGCTGAACGACGCCATGGTATTTAATTCCTATTGGCCGCTCTTGCGCTTCGTAACCCCTCCGCTCCATCCCGCCGTCGCGGCTTGTCGTTCCGATTCAAATTTAAACGGACTTTAGGTCCACCCTGTATATCTCTTTTAAACTTTTTAAAATTTTGAATATACGTTTTTTGTTTTATTATTTTAACTTTAGAAAAAATATGTTTATTTAAGTTTGAAAATTCTGAGCAGTCAATGTTTTAGAAGTTGTTATTTATTAACCCTATAACGCATTTTGATAAAATCTGCTGTAAATATTTAGTCAATTTAACTCTTTCAAGATATGTAACAAAAATTCTTGAAAGTTTAACTTGTTTTTTATATCGTTTAAAAGATGATCAAAGATGATCAAGCCTATCGAAAATTTTTGAGTTAGTGTTTAGAATGTTGTTGTTAAGTTTTTCATTTTTCGGGACATTTTATTCTCCTTTCTTATTTCTCATGAATTAAGAAATATTGAGAACCTTTAATTTTATTAATCGTCAACCGGAAATATTCGATTTATGAACTCAATTTCATAAAATGTGCATACATTTTCACGTTTTTCTTGTACTGGATTTTTTTAAATCACTCGAAATATTACTTTATGCTCAACCGAGGATTGGAAACACTTATTAGAAGCTTCAAATTGAACGCAAAAACAACGAATGCTTAAAAACTCACAGCGTATTCATCGATATAAGTATACTTAAAACAAAAATGCCATGTATGTCATCAATGTTTTCAGCTTCATCTTTAGCTGAACAATAAATTGGTCGCCGAAAAAAAATAAACAGTATGACAAGACATTTTTAAAGTGAGTAAAAAAAGTTACCTAAAATAAAATTGTATTATGTAAGCTTCCAGCTAAGTTTGAAAGAAATTAGATTTAGATTATAAAAATCTCGATATTAAACAATTCTTTTCTATTTGTCTTTAAATAAAAGAAAGAGTTATTTTCATCCAACTTTGAACTAAAATCTAAGTTCAAATTTAAGTTAGAACACTTAGGTTGTACATTACTTCAATGCTTCATGAAAATACTACGTTTTTTTAGATAAGTTGTAATTTAGTTACTACTTATAACATTTTATTAAAATTGAAATGTGAGTCAAAAATACTTATCCACTTTGACTTGAAATGTATGTTCAAATTTAAGCTTAATAGAATTGAAGGGCTTATTATAATAACATGATATGCCACAAGCAAACCGAACTGAGATATTGGAGTTTGAAATTTATAAAATAAATGTAAAATGTATTACTAAGATATTAAGAATTAATAGTAGATTGTTCGACAAGTTTTGAAAGCTTTGGTTTGCATGCGAATATGAGTATACTGTAGCTTTTTATATTACTGCTTAATAAAATCGAAGATGAATACAGCATTTTTTGCTTATGTGGCTTATCATGTTATTACAGTAAGCACTTTAATTGATAGCATTGACCTCTGCTTTTCAGAGCTATTTAGACGAAGTGTCCGAAATAAATATGGTCAAAAATTTATTAAACTCCGTCAATAAAAATAGAACTTCATTTCGTAGTGACTAAACATACACTCCAGCTAAAACTAAAACTCGCGGAGCGTTTCGGCAATAAGGGTCGCTCAATGCAGTTCTTCCGCGTTGAAAAACGTTTCAATACGTTCATTGGTGTTCGCGTTGCACTTTACAAACGTGATTAGCAATATAAATCCACGCACACTAGTAATGACGATAGCAGTGTTATAAAAATAACTTGTAATGTATAAAATTATAACACTCGTATATTTAACTATTGTTTTATTTTTATTACACAAGAGTGTAACATTTATTTAAATGTTAAAAAGAAACCATATTTTAACAACGATTTTTATGAATTTAGAAAATAAATATTGACTTTGACATAAAATGTAAATTCTAACTCAAGCTAAAAACACCTAAAAGCATGCATAACTCGAAATCCTTGTCTTTTGGCCTTTGTTTCATTTTTGTTTTGTGAGAATTTCACGTTTTTTTTAAGTTACCAATTGAAACATTCACCGAGAAAAATTGACGAGTCCAAATTCGACTTTGACTTCAAATGTAAACTCCCAAATTTTTATAAAGGCATAAAACTTACTAATAATTACTTCTAAAGAAGAATTAATAAATAGAAGTTAATAGATTCAGGTGACGCTAAGCCTATACAAAAAAATGTATAATTTCATTTTTCCAAATTTGGTGAAGAAAAACACTCGTTTTGTTCCATGATTTTATTTTCAGTTTCCTGACACGTGTTTCGGTCTTTACAGATCATTCTTAAAGGTTTTTCGCTGCCACAAAATTGCGCCCTCTGTATTAATTCTATTCTATCTCTGGCATTGTTATACAGTATTATATCGCTCTTTTTTTTCTAGAATTGGCAAACTCTGAAAACAATATCGCCCACTAAGCAGGCATGAATTTACCGTAACTCGAAAAATACTTACATAGAGTTGCACTTCTGTATAACTCGTCATTCAACTTTGCTAATAAAACAGCTACTCCGCAGTGAATAACTATTTTTTCTTACACATCCTCAAAAACAGAAAGAAATTATCCTCTGCAATTTAAAAATACATAACTAACACCAAAAGAAAAACTATAAATGCACCATGTTTCAAGAAAATCCTAGAAAATCTCTGAGCAATAATTCCTGAACCGTTTTCCCTGCGCAATAATTTTCCCGGCACTTTGCCACCGCCAACAAATTGAGGCAAACTGATGAAGTCACACCGGGCAAGATTAACATGCGTGAATTTCACTGGAAAATATGCTGGATTGTAAAAAAAAGGTGGCAACGTCCCCTCCTTGTCGCATTCCTAATAGAAAACCGTCTAGATTTATGGTGATTACTGTGGGTGTAACAGGGAGGTGAAATATTAGAGTGTGACGACTAGAGGCGGGGACTTGGCTCTATAACTTGCCACCGCAGACAAATCATGATTTAAATGATTTATTTTGCGAAATAGCTACGACGGCCAGGGATTGCTCCTTACATGAAGAAATCGAGGAACGGAAATGCAGAAATGCGTACATATTCCAACATTAATTGGGATTTATCGCCGGTTTGTTTCCAATCTTTCGCCAAGAAGGAAATCAAAATTGGAAACACTCGCGTATTTATATTTTAGCAGCTCTTATCCATATATCATTTTCAAAAAAATATAAATAAGTAGCAGACTTGTAATGCTATTTAGAAGAAAAAATAGAATGGTTAGCAAAACTAATAGTATATCGTCGTTTTAAAGGTTAGATGGCTGCGATTGCCTGTTATTGGGCGCATTCATCAGACAAAATAGTTGAGAAAATACTGCCAACTGTTGAAGAATTTTCTGATAAAGGCATAGTTGATGGTCAACGTGATAGCGTAGCGGTCGTTAAATTTGAACGCGTTTCATGACCTTTACAGCCATAACCTAATTTAAGTAGAGTTGCGAGAGAAAACAATTAGTACAGCAAAATATTTGGCTATGTGAACTGGACTCACTTTGATTATTCAAATTGTCAATCAAATTGGAAATCTGCGGAAATGTCAAACGAAATTTAATTAACGTCGAAACGCAAAAAGCGATACTAATGGCCCGTTTAGAGACGGTATTAGCCTCAGAATGAAGTGCATGTCAACAAAACAGCCGTCTTGTTGCTAACCTGTACATGGCAAGTTTGTTTTACAAAAAAAAAACGATATTTTAGAAATGACTAAAGCTCCCTGCTGAACTAGTTTTTTTTTTCTCTCGTAACTGTACTTATATTGTGCTTTTTTCAAATCATGAGTATTTTGCCAACTATGTGGGGAACAATTCGAATTGTGTGGAGATATCAATTCCCTCCACTGAGAACAATAAGAAAAGTAAGCGGAGAAAAATGGCCAGAGTAGCATTCATCAGGTACCAACTTCAGTGATTAATTAACTAAACGTGTTGAATGCAGCGTATATGTCTGATGAATACGACCATTTAGGTTAATTGACTGACAACCAGTATTACCATCCGAGCGATCAGTGGCGTAAAATATTATATTTATTATATATTTTACACTTTTCATGAATTTTCGTTGATTTTTATCAATCTTAGCAATTTTCGTAAGTTTAAACATTATGATACATTTTATGGAATTTCAAGATTTTCGTCCGTTTTTATTTTTATCATGACATTTCATCATCTTCTCTGTATCTAAAGCGATTGACTTAATTCTTCCCATAATCCAACATCATATTCCATACTGCATACGTTCACATTTCAGTTAAACAACAAAACCGCTTCAATTTGAAGAATATATTTACTTCTCTTGCCAATTATATTGCTATTAACCACTATCTTGCCTCGGTAGATTAGGTAAACATTTGGAAGGGTGATGATATTGATGTAATTGTGGAATGTTTTAATAATATAGTAGCTGAAGTTATTTCTGCTTTTACCCCAATCAAACGTACAAGACAATCATCGTATCCATCATTAGGCTAATTCATGATAAAAAAAATGCTCATAAAAGATATAAATGCAATCACACTTCTGACAATTATCGTCAATTTAAACAACTGCAAAATGCTTGTGATCATCTAAAAACTAATTTATATAATAAATTCATTGAATCAGTCAATTCCAATATTTCAAACAACCCGAAGCAGTTCTGGAATTTTGAAAGGGCCACAAATCACGATTCGTGTTACCCAGAGGTAATGCACTACAATAATGAAGCTAGCAGTGATAGTTCGGAGTGCCTAAATCTTTTTGCGAATTGTATTTCGTCAGTTTACAATTATGATGCAATGTCAAACATACCTATGGAGAATTTTGACAAAGAGGTGATTGATGTTCCTTGGAATATCACTAAAAGTGAAGTGATTAGTGCTATTGAAGCTAATAGTAACCCAGGGCTTGATGGTGTACCCTCCATTTTTATAAAAAAATTGTATTTATTCAATAACTACACCTCTTTTTCTAATTTTCAATTATTCTTTAAATAAAAGTATCTTTCCCAACATATGGAAAAGAAGTTATGTAACACCTATTTTCAAACCAGGCAGTAGAGACAATATTTGTAATTATAGAGGTATCACAATACAATCTTGTATACCCAAGCTTTTAGATAAACATCATCAAAACTAGAATGGATGACTAGACACGTATTAATTGATGAACAACATGGTTTTCGTGGAGGCCGATCTACCACTTCTAATTTATTGTGTTTTCAAGATTATATTACTAACTCTATGGAAAATAGGTGTTCAGTTGACACGGTGTATTTGGACTTTTCTAAAGCTTTTGATAAGGTAGAACATAATATTTTATTATCAAAATTAAGTGCATTAAGATTTAATCAATCAGTCATCTCATGGTTTCGGAGCTTTTTACAAAGCCGTTCACAATGTGTCAAATTAAAAAACCATCTCTCTGACATCTTCTGCGTTCCTTCTGGAGTACCCCAGGGTCCCTTATTATTCCTTATTTTTATTAATGACATCTCTTAATCAATTAAATACTTTGTATTATTTGATGTGATCTAAAGTTAGTTAGAGAAATACGCGATATTGGTGATTGTCTTTTACTTCAAAATTATTATTCCTCCTTAGCTAGCTGGTGCATTTTAAACGGTCTCAGTTTCAATATTGACAAGTGTAAATCTCTAACTTTTTCACGTAAGATAGTAACATGCGATTTTAATGACCATATTGATGGCAAAACTGTTTTAAAAGTTAATATAATATAGGACCTTGGGCTTTGGTTTGCCGCTAAACTCAGTTTCGAACATCATTTTATTTTATATGTAATCGCGTCGGTATTGTCGTTTTAAATTGCTTCGCATTTAGAATACGATTCATGTGTATGGAGTCCGTATCAAAAGATTTATATCAAACGTATTGAAGATATTCAAAGCAAATTTATTAAATATCTAGCATTTAAGTCGAGACATAATAATGTAAATGTTAGTGTTGATTTTAATATTAATCAACTATGTTACAGGCGATACTTTGTTGATATGTCATTACTTACAAATTGTTTTTCTATAAAATTTAAGAATCGCTTATGTCGGAGCCCGCCGCTTTGTCGCATACCGTTCCATAACACGAATTATGGTTTCTACATTCCGACTACACGTCTTATGCGTACAGAAAATTCTTACAAGATAAATTCAAATTCAAAACTATTTGAATTCGAGAAAATAAGCTTACGCTTCGTATAGTTTGCACACTTTAAACATAATATATATATATATATATATATATATATATATATATATATATATATATATATATATATATATATATATATATATATATAGATATATATATATATATATAATTACGAAAAAACTATTTGTGAAAATGCAAACAGTGTGTAATAGGTCAGTAGGGGTCATGTGCAAAAATTATTTTTGACGAAATTAAATTAAAATAATAATACAAAAATCACCCAAGAAAATATTAAAGAAAAATCAACATTCAGTAAATACGAGAATAACATTAGTCGATCAAAATTTTTTCTCTGAAAGAAATAACAAATGCAGCATCGCCTTAAAATAATAAACAAGTACCGGCGCGTGGAGAAATGCTAAGACATACAGAAAGATTCAGTTCAAGGTTTAACCAAGCGCAAACACAACGAATTTGCGAAGTCGGGGGAATTGCGTGACGTCAGAGATGGGTGGTATTTTATAACCATATATGGTCTGCGCGAAATCTTCCATCTCCACGATCGGGTGGGAAATAGAGTTATAAAAGCTGTGCGGAGCGGAAAACATAAAGAGAGTCGGGAGGGAGTCAAGAGGTAGTTCGGGGTGTCAAGCGACAGTTCGGAAGATGAACATCACGAAAAGCATCACAAGTTCCAAATCACAGAGGGAAATAAGAATAACACAACAAAAATCAAATTATACAATAAATATAAAAACTATTCAACAAAAAAGAATACAAAAGCAGTTGACGGGTGTGGTCGAGCTGTGCGTGGAAAACGGAGGAGTGTTCCCGCTAGTTAATTGCCTGAAAACAATTAACGGGTGTGATCGTCCCGAGTTAGTACTGCGAAGTTATGTTCCCGCTAGTTAATGGCACAAAAACAATTGACGGGTGTGGTCGAGCTGTGCGTGGAAAACGGAGGAGTGTTCCCGCTAGTTAATTGCCTGAAAACAATTAACGGGTGTGGTCGTCCCTAGTTAGTACTGCAGAGTTATGTTCCCGCTAGTTAACAGCACAAAAAGCAATTGACGGGTGTGGTCGAGCTGTGCGTGGAAAACGGAGGAGTGTTCCCGCTAGTTAATTGCCTAAAAACAATTAACGGGTGTGGTCGTCCCGAGTTAGTACTGCAGAGTTATGTTCCCGCTAGTTAAATGCACAAAAACAATTGACGGGTGTGGTCGAGCTGTGCGTGGAAAACGGAGGAGTGTTCCCGCTAGTTAATTGCCTGAAAACAATTAACGGGTGTGGTCGTACCTAGTTAGTACTGCAGAGTTATGTTCCCGCTAGTTAACAGCACAAAAAGCAATTGACGGGTGTGGTCGAGCTGTGCGTGGAAAACGGAGGAGTGTTCCCGCTAGTTAATTGCCTAAAAACAATTAACGGGTGTGGTCGTCCCGAGTTAGTACTGCAGAGTTATGTTCCCGCTAGTTAACAGCACAAAAAGCAATTGACGGGTGTGGTCGAGCTGTGCGTGGAAAACGGAGGAGTGTTCCCGCTAGTTAATTGCCTGAAAACAATTAACGGGTGTGGTCGTGACGAGTTAGTACTGCAGAGTTATGTTCCCGCTGGTTAACAGCACAAAAAGCAATTGACGGGTGTGGTCGAGCTGTGCGTGGAAAACGGAGGAGTGTTCCCGCTAGTTAATTGCCTGAAAACAATTAACGGGTGTGGTCGTCCCGAGTTAGTACTGCACAGTTATGTTCCCGCTAGTTAACAGCACAAAAAGCAATTGACGGGTGTGGTCGAGCTGTGCGTGGAAAACGGAGGAGTGTTCCCGCTAGTTAATTGCCTGAAAACAATTAACGGGTGTGGTCGTCCCGAGTTAGTACTGCGAAGTTATGTTCCCGCTAGTTAATGGCACAAAAACAATTGACGGGTGTGGTCGAGCTGTGCGTGGAAAACGGAGGAGTGTTCCCGCTAGTTAATTACCTGAAAACAATTAACGGGTGTGGTCGTCCCGAGTTAGTACTGCACAGTTATGTTCCCGCTAGTTAACAGCACAAAAAGCAATTGACGGGTGTGGTCGAGCTGTGCGTGGAAAACGGAGGAGTGTTCCCGCTAGTTAATTGCCTGAAAACAATTAACGGGTGTGGTCGTCCCGAGTTAGTACTGCGAAGTTATGTTCCCGCTAGTTAATGGCACAAAAACAATTGACGGGTGTGGTCGAGCTGTGCGTGGAAAACGGAGGAGTGTTCCCGCTAGTTAATTGCCTGAAAACAATTAACGGGTGTGGTCGTCCCGAGTTAGTACTGCACAGTTATGTTCCCGCTAGTTAACAGCACAAAAAGCAATTGACGGGTGTGGTCGAGCTGTGCGTGGAAAACGGAGGAGTGTTCCCGCTAGTTAATTGCCTGAAAACAATTAACGGGTGTGGTCGTCCCGAGTTAGTACTGCACAGTTATGTTCCCGCTAGTTAACAGCACAAAAAGCAATTGACGGGTGTGGTCGAGCTGTGCGTGGAAAACGGAGGAGTGTTCCCGCTAGTTAATTGCCTGAAAACAATTAACGGGTGTGGTCGTCCCGAGTTAGTACTGCGAAGTTATGTTCCCGCTAGTTAATGGCACAAAAACAATTGACGGGTGTGGTCGAGCTGTGCGTGGAAAACGGAGGAGTGTTCCCGCTAGTTAATTACCTGAAAACAATTAACGGGTGTGGTCGTCCCGAGTTAGTACTGCACAGTTATGTTCCCGCTAGTTAACAGCACAAAAAGCAATTGACGGGTGTGGTCGAGCTGTGCGTGGAAAACGGAGGAGTGTTCCCGCTAGTTAATTGCCTGAAAACAATTAACGGGTGTGGTCGTCCCGAGTTAGTACTGCGAAGTTATGTTCCCGCTAGTTAATGGCACAAAAACAATTGACGGGTGTGGTCGAGCTGTGCGTGGAAAACGGAGGAGTGTTCCCGCTAGTTAATTGCCTGAAAACAATTAACGGGTGTGGTCGTCCCGAGTTAGTACTGCACAGTTATGTTCCCGCTAGTTAACAGCACAAAAAGCAATTGACGGGTGTGGTCGAGCTGTGCGTGGAAAACGGAGGAGTGTTCCCGCTAGTTAATTGCCTGAAAACAATTAACGGGTGTGGTCGTCCCGAGTTAGTATTGCACAGTTATGTTCCCGCTAGTTAACAGCACAAAAAGCAATTGACGGGTGTGGTCGAGCTGTGCGTGGAAAACGGAGGAGTGTTCCCGCTAGTTAATTGCCTGAAAACAATTAACGGGTGTGGTCGTCCCGAGTTAGTACTGCGAAGTTATGTTCCCGCTAGTTAATGGCACAAAAACAATTGACGGGTGTGGTCGAGCTGTGCGTGGAAAACGGAGGAGTGTTCCCGCTAGTTAATTGCCTGAAAACAATTAACGGGTGTGGTCGTCCCGAGTTAGTACTGCAGAGTTATGTTCCCGCTAGTTAAATGCACAAAAACAATTGACGGGTGTGGTCGAGCTGTGCGTGGAAAACGGAGGAGTGTTCCCGCTAGTTAATTGCCTGAAAACAATTAACGGGTGTGGTCGTCCCGAGTTAGTACTGCCAAGTTATGTTCCCGCTAGTTAATGGCACAAAAACAATTGACGGGTGTGGTCGAGCTGTGCGTGGAAAACGGAGGAGTGTTCCCGCTAGTTAATTGCCTGAAAACAATTAACGGGTGTGGTCGTCCCGAGTTAGTACTGCAGAGTTATGTTCCCGCTAGTTAAATGCACAAAAACAATTGACGGGTGTGGTCGAGCTGTGCGTGGAAAACGGAGGAGTGTTCCCGCTAGTTAATTGCCTGAAAACAATTAACGGGTGTGGTCGTCCCGAGTTAGTACTGCAGAGTTATGTTCCCGCTAGTTAATAGCACAAAAACAATTGACGGGTGTGGTCGAGCTGTGCGTGGAAAACGGAGGAGTGTTCCCGCTAGTTAATTGCCTGAAAACAATTAACGGGTGTGGTCGTCCCGAGTTAGTACTGCAGAGTTATTTTCCCGCTAGTTAAATGCACAAAAACAATTGACGGGTGTGGTCGAGCTGTGCGTGGAAAACGGAGGAGTGTTCCGCAAGTTAATTGCCTGAAAACAATTAACGGGTGTGGTCGTCCCGAGTTAGTACTTCAGAGTTATGTTCCCGCTAGTTAAATGCACAAAATCAATTGACGGGTGTGGTCGAGCTGGGCGTGGAAAACGGAGGAGTGTTCCCGCTAGTTAATTGCCTGAAAACAATTAACGGGTGTGGTCGTCCCGAGTTAGTACTGCGAAGTTATGTTCCCGCTAGTTAATGGCACAAAAACAATTGACGGGTGTGGTCGAGCTGTGCGTGGAAAACGGAGGAGTGTTCCCGCTAGTTAATTGCCTGAAAACAAAGAACGGGTGTGGTCGTCCCGAGTTAGTACTGCAGAGTTATGTTCCCGCTAGTTAAATGCACAAAAACAATTGACGGGTGTGGTCGAGCTGTGCGTGGAAAACGGAGGAGTGTTCCCGCTAGTTAATTGCCTGAAAACAATTAACGGGTGTGGTCGTCCCGAGTTAGTACTGCAGAGTTATGTTCCCGCTAGTTAAATGCACAAAAACAATTGACGGGTGTGGTCGAGCTGTGCGTGGAAAACGGAGGAGTGTTCCCGCTAGTTAATTGCCTGAAAACAATTAACGGGTGTGGTCGTCCCGAGTTAGTACTGCAGAGTTATGTTCCCGCTAGTTAACAGCACAAAAAGCAATTGACGGGTGTGGTCGAGCTGTGCGTGGAAAACGGAGGAGTGTTCCCGCTAGTTAATTGCCTAAAAACAATTAACGGGTGTGGTCGTCCCGAGTTAGTACTGCAGAGTTATGTTCCCGCTAGTTAAATGCACAAAAACAATTGACGGGTGTTGTCGAGCTGTGCGTGGAAAACGGAGGAGTGTTCCCGCTAGTTAATTGCCTAAAAACAATTAACGGGTGTGGTCGTCCCGAGTTAGTACTGCAGAGTTATGTTCCCGCTAGTTAACAGCACAAAAAGCAATTGACGGGTGTGGTCGAGCTGTGCGTGGAAAACGGAGGAGTGTTCCCGCTAGTTAATTGCCTAAAAACAATTAACGGGTGTGGTCGTCCCGAGTTAGTACTGCAGAGTTATGTTCCCGCTAGTTAAATGCACAAAAACAATTGACGGGTGTGGTCGAGCTGTGCGTGGAAAACGGAGGAGTGTTCCCGCTGGTTAATTGCCTGAAAACAATTAACGGGTGTGGTCGTCCCTAGTTAGTACTGCAGAGTTATGTTCCCGCTAGTTAACAGCACAAAAAGCAATTGACGGGTGTGGTCGAGCTGTGCGTGGAAAACGGAGGAGTGTTCCCGCTAGTTAATTGCCTAAAAACAATTAACGGGTGTGGTCGTCCCGAGTTAGTACTGCAGAGTTATGTTCCCGCTAGTTAACAGCACAAAAAGCAATTGACGGGTGTGGTCGAGCTGTGCGTGGAAAACGGAGGAGTGTTCCCGCTAGTTAATTGCCTGAAAACAATTAACGGGTGTGGTCGTCTTAGTACTGCAGAGTTATGTTCCCGCTAGTTAAATGCACAAAAACAATTGACGGGTGTGGTCGAGCTGTGCGTGGAAAACGGAGGAGTGTTCCCGCTAGTTAATTGCTGAAAACAATTAACAAGTGTAGTCGTGACGAGTTAGTACTGCAGAGTTATGTTCCCGCTAGTTAACAGCACAAAAAGCAATTGACGGGTGTGGTCGAGCTGTGCGTGGAAAACGGAGGAGTGTTCCCGCTAGTTAATTGCCTGAGAACAATTAACGGGTGTGGTCGTCCCGAGTTAGTACTGCAGAGTTATGTTCCCGCTAGTTAACAGCACAAAAAGCAATTGACGGGTGTGGTCGAGCTGTGCGTGGAAAACGGAGGAGTGTTCCCGCTAGTTAATTGCCTGAAAACAATTAACGGGTGTGGTCGTCCCGAGTTAGTACTGCGAAGTTATGTTCCCGCTGGTTAATGGCACAAAAACAATTGACGGGTGTGGTCGAGCTGTGCGTGGAAAACGGAGGAGTGTTCCCGCTAGTTAATTGCCTGAAAACAATTAACGGGTGTGGTCGTCCCGAGTTAGTACTGCAGAGTTATGTTCCCGCTAGTTAAATGCACAAAAACAATTGACGGGTGTGGTCGAGCTGTGCGTGGAAAACGGAGGAGTGTTCCCGCTAGTTAATTGCCTGAAAACAATTAACGGGTGTGGTCGTCCCGAGTTAGTACTGCCAAGTTATGTTCCCGCTAGGTAATGGCACAAAAACAATTGACGGGTGTGGTCGAGCTGTGCGTGGAAAACGGAGGAGTGTTCTCGCTAGTTAATTGCCTGAAAACAATTAACGGGTGTGGTCGTCCCGAGTTAGTACTGCAGAGTTATGTTCCCGCTAGTTAAATGCACAAAAACAATTGACGGGTGTGGTCGAGCTGTGCGTGGAAAACGGAGGAGTGTTCCCGCTAGTTAATTGCCTGAAAACAATTAACGGGTGTGGTCGTCCCGAGTTAGTACTGCAGAGTTATGTTCCCGCTAGTTAATAGCACAAAAACAATTGACGGGTGTGGTCGAGCTGTGCGTGGAAAACGGAGGAGTGTTCCCGCTAGTTAATTGCCTGAAAACAATTAACGGGTGTGGTCGTCCCGAGTTAGTACTGCAGAGTTATGTTCCCGCTAGTTAAATGCACAAAAACAATTGACGGGTGTGGTCGAGCTGTGCGTGGAAAACGGAGGAGTGTTCCCGCAAGTTAATTGCCTGAAAACAGTTAACGGGTGTGGTCGTCCCGAGTTAGTACTGCAGAGTTATGTTCCCGCTAGTTAAATGCACAAAATCAATTGACGGGTGTGGTCGAGCTGGGCGTGGAAAACGGAGGAGTGTTCCCGCTAGTTAATTGCCTGAATACAATTAACGGGTGTGGTCGTCCCGAGTTAGTACTGCGAAGTTATGTTCCCGCTGGTTAATGGCACAAAAACAATTGACGGGTGTGGTCGAGCTGTGCGTGGAAAACGGAGGAGTGTTCCCGCTAGTTAATTGCCTGAAAACAATTAACGGGTGTGGTCGTCCCGAGTTAGTACTGCAGAGTTATGTTCCCGCTAGTTAAATGCACAAAAACAATTGACGGGTGTGGTCGAGCTGTGCGTGGAAAACGGAGGAGTGTTCCCGCTAGTTAATTGCCTGAAAACAATTAACGGGTGTGGTCGTCCCGAGTTAGTACTGCGAAGTTATGTTCCCGCTAGTTAATGGCGCAAAAACAATTGACGGGTGTGGTCGAGCTGTGCGTGGAAAACGGAGGAGTGTTCCCGCTAGTTAATTGCCTGAAAACAATTAACGGGTGTGGTCGTCCCGAGTTAGTACTGCAGAGTTATGTTCCCGCTAGTTAAATGCACAAAAACAATTGACGGGTGTGGTCGAGCTGTGCGTGGAAAACGGAGGAGTGTTCCCGCTAGTTAATTGCCTGAAAACAATTAACGGGTCTGGTCGTCCCGAGTTAGTACTGCAGAGTTATGTTCCCGCTAGTTAATAGCACAAAAACAATTGACGGGTGTGGTCGAGCTGTGCGTGGAAAACGGAGGAGTGTTCCCGCTAGTTAATTGCCTGAAAACAATTAACGGGTGTGGTCGTCCCGAGTTAGTACTGCAGAGTTATGTTCCCGCTAGTTAAATGCACAAAAACAATTGACGGGTGTGGTCGAGCTGTGCGTGGAAAACGGAGGAGTGTTCCCGCTAGTTAATTGCCTGAAAACAATTAACGGGTGTGGTCGTCCCGAGTTAGTACTGCAGAGTTATGTTCCCGCTAGTTAAATGCACAAAATCAATTGACGGGTGTGGTCGAGCTGGGCGTGGAAAACGGAGGAGTGTTCCCGCTAGTTAATTGCCTGAAAACAATTAACGGGTGTGGTCGTCCCGAGTTAGTACTGCAGAGTTATGTTCCCGCTAGTTAAATGCACAAAAACAATTGACGGGTGTGGTCGAGCTGTGCGTGGAAAACGGAGGAGTGTTCCCGCTAGTTAATTGCCTGAAAACAATTAACGGGTGTGGTCGTCCCGAGTTAGTACTGCAGAGTTATGTTCCCACTAGTTAAATGCACAAAAACAATTGACGGGTGTGGTCGAGCTGTGCGTGGAAAACGGAGGAGTGTTCCCGCTAGTTAATTGCCTGAAAACAATTAACGGGTGTGGTCGTCCCGAGTTAGTACTGCAGAGTTATGTTCCCGCTAGTTAATAACACAAAACAATCAACGGATGACGTCGGGATCTGCTTGATAATCAGAGGAGTGTTCCCGCTAGTTGGTTGTCTGGTAAGCTCCGAGATGGTTTTTGTGGGTTTCCCATCTCATAATGCAAATGCAGGGGTTATTTAATTTTGCTCCCACAAGTAGAGTCATATACTTTTTGAGTTTAACTAAAATGCACATGGCTTCTAAGTACAAACGAAAATAAAGTATTTCGAGAATATAAATAATTTAAGAAACACAAATTAATTAGAAATGTCATAATTGAGGTCAATAAACTTTGCATCCGTTAAACTCACATCCTGTTTTATTTATTGTCCACACATACTCCTGGTCATTAAAAGGGAAGAAAGACACAGTATTTCCGATAATGCATATTGACACAAACAACGAATCTGTTAAATAAATTAAAAGGGTTACTACATACACAACACAACGTAAATAAAATACAAATTATAAATTTGTATAATACCTAGGGTTGAATCATTACAAGTGTCTTAATTAATAAGGCAATTTAAGACGATAAATATCCAAAACAACTACTTCTCGTGCAAATACACCTCCGGATATTGAATTATACAATGAAATATTTAAAATCTTATTTCATTTGATTTGTTACAACGCTCTATTAAAGTATATGTAACGTTTAGGTCAAATTCTCTTCAAGCCAACTAACAATACAATTTAAAATGAAAGGAGAGATAGCAACAAATTAAAAGGGAAAGGACTTGGATTAAAACTAATGTCTTAGGCCATCTATAGACGCGTTTCGAGATTGATCTCTCTTCAGTATAGCTTTGCTTATGACGTTTAATTTTTTTTAAACGTCATAAGCAAAGCTATACTGAAGAGAGATAAATCTCGAAACGCGTCTATAGATGGCCCAAGACATTAGTTTTAATCCAAGTCCTTTCACTTCTAATTTATTGCTATCTCTCCTTTCATTTTAAATTGTATTGTTAGTTGGTTTGAAGAGAATTTGACCTAAATGTTACATATAATTTAATAGAGCGTTGTAACAAATCAAATTAAATAAGATTTTAAATATTTCATTGTATAATTCAATATCCTGAGGTGTATTTGCACGGGAAGTAGTTGTTTCAATGGATATTTATCGTCTTAAATTGTCTTATTAATTAAGACACTGTTTGCATTTTCACGAATAGTTTTTTCGTAATTATATATATTACAGAAAATTCTTTGTTAATTTATCCTGACTTTAATATTTTTTGTAATAGATTTCCCTAGTTTATGAGAACTCTCAAAAGATCACTATGTTGTCATTAATGTTTTTGTTTCTATCTTTAGTATTGAATTGTTATTTTGTAAAATATTTTTATATTCTGTAAAATTGTACATCCGTGAATAAAGTTTTATTTATTTTTATTTATTTATCTTTTTTAAAAATCTTAATAGTTCTCGTTTATTTCCTAAACTTTCTTTACATTAAAAAATACCGACGGTTTTCGTGAATTTTCTATCTACAATTTTAGTTAATTAAAAAATTGGAACGATATTTCGTGAATTTCCAACATTTTTATCAATATTCAAAACTTTTTCTAAATTTCCTTGATTTTCTTTTCTTCTACAAATCTTGACAGTTTTCGTGAAATTGAATTTTCAAAGATTAGACGCAAATCGCGATTTATTTTTTTTAAGATTTTCATTAATTTTAAAAATATTGACGCTGTTTAGGAATTTCCAAGATTGGGGTTAATTTTCAATATTTTGCCGAATTTCGTGAATATAATAATAATAATAATATCTTTATTGACAGTAGAGTGATATTTACACTAACTTTACAATAATTTAAGGTATCTTGTTTGAATCAATTAATATTAGGGTGTAACCTTCACTGTCGCTGTCAAATGGCTAGTCCTTAGTGAGTGTATGGGTGAAATGATAAAATTGGTTGAAATATGGTTAAGATTAAGGGTTTTTATATTTGGGAAGTTAGTGGGATTTCTGTTGCGATGTGGTGTTTGTTTAAAGTTTAACGAATTATCTCACTGGAAGATATCACCACTCTAAGGCAGATGTTTACGTTTTTTGTATAAAGAAAAACACTTCGAAGCACATTTGACTTGGTATATTCAAATTCAAAATAATTACAAGTATTTACAGCGAAATGTTTGACAGTTGATGTTTAGATGTTTAAGATTTGTTGTTTAATGTTTAAAATTATAAATATATGAATTGAGAAAAATATGTTTAAGAATGTGGGGGCAAATTCGCTGTTAGTGGTCACTCGTATTTCGGGGGATGATCCCAAAAGAAGTGGTGGTAAGAAATTCCTTGAAAGAGAAAATCTGGACTTTCTCTTTAAACTATTGTTTATGAGTTTCCGAAAATACGAATGACCAAAACAACTCCCCCGCTGTGCGAAAAAGGCGCGACCGTTCCGAATTGCTCCACCCTAACAAACTCACAAACCTATTCAAAATAAATCTCTTTTATTCAGATAAACTTCCAAAACGTGATAATTCACAAACGAGAGAGATGCAAGATTTATTTCGTATTTCTGGAAGATGACCTATTTTGAGGAATGTCAATAGGGCAGAGCAATTAAGTAATTAAATAAAAATATACAATAACGATTCGTAACAATTTCAATGGAAACAGTAATGGGAAATGGAACGGTTAAAATCATTTTTCGTAAGAGAATTCGAGGCGTTCTTCTATAGGAGTTATCTGGATTGATTAATAGAGGAGTTGGTTAGGTGGATTATGTAGCGGATTTAAAGGGTGACGGATTATGGTGAGGGTTCTTAGGGATGCTAGCTCACTAACTTGGATGTGTGGAGGGTGGGATTTTGGGATGTGGAAAATAGGATGGATCCATAATCAATTAGAGGACGACATATCATATTATAGATGATTTTGGTATTTATCTCAGATTGTCTATAGGTTAAATTTCTAAACAGTTTTGCCCGAGTTGTTATTTTACTTTTTATATTACATGCATGTTTTTTGAAGTTGAGTTTTTGGTCGAAACTAAATCTAAGATATTTTATATGGGAAGAAGTGTGGATTTGGATTTGTGAAATGGAAATAATAAATAGATAGTTATTGATTTTGCAGAAGTGAAGAATGAGTTGGGATTTGCGTGCATTAATTTTTATTCTCCATTTTGCCGATAAGTTCTTGGAGAGTTTGGAGAGCTTTAGGTAGGGTGGGAGCGTGAGATATAAGGACAGTATCGTCGGCGAACTGTAGGATGTATTTTGAGGGAGTAAAGTATTTTGGATCATGATAGTATATGTCAGAACGGAATATATTGTACAGCAATGGAGAGAGCGGGCAACCTTGGGGAACGACTTGTTCTGGGAGAAAAGAAGAGGAGAAACGATGCTTGATTTTTACTTTGAGGGATATGTTGAAGAGAGAATGAATGCAGTATGTGGATAAGATGTACAGGGACAGTAAGGGAGTGGCATTTAAAAAGGAGGCCTTTATGCCATACAGAATCGAAAGCTTTTTGGAAATCGAGGAAGAGGGTTGCAGAAGATTTGCCTTCGAGGTGAGATGTCGCTAGGTTGGATGTGAGGATAGAAAGTGGTAGACTGGTGAAGCGCTTGGGGATAACTTCAAATTAGTAATTGGGAATAGGGTCGAGGATTAATGACAGAATTATGTGTTTGAGGGGGATTTATATAATTTGCCAAGGACCAGAAGGAGTGTTATAGGACGATAGCTAGGAATAAGGGATGGGTTATGGTCGCGTTTCGGTATGCATATGATTATGCCTGTCTTCCATTTAGGTGGGAAACAGTTATTTTAGCAGTTGTAGGTAAGGATGTGGTGATGGATATGAAGTGGTAAGGATTTAAAGATGCGTCTATGTACGTAGTCATGACCGGATGCATTGTTTTTTTCCCTTTTTTATAATGTTGTATTAGAATTTAGTAAATGAATCATCTAGTTTTGTTAGGTTAGTGTTTTAAAAAAAGTCCTTGTGCCACTATTCGACATGTTTGAAAAAGTTATGGTCAAAGTTCGTGTCTTCTGTGATCATATATGCTTCATTGAAGTGGTCAACAATTTTTTCTACGATTATGTCTACGTCCGTAGTTGTCTCGTTACTGTCAGGGTCTGGTATTTGTTTAAGTTGGTCAGTTTTTTTTATATTTTGAGGGTTTCTTTTATTTGTGACCAAAACTTCTTACCATTAAGGTAGTTTATGTCTTTGCACGTATTCAACCATACGTCCGTCTTATATTGAAAAATTATTTTCTCAATATCATTGTTCAATTTGTTTAATACCTGTCTAAGTTCCGGTGTATCCATAAGTCTGATGTCGCGATATAATTGTCGTTTGTGTTTTAGGAGTCTTAGGATAAATTTAGAGAGGGGGTATTTCTAGGATGTTTTTGGTAATTTTTGGAGTATTTTGTTGTGTGGAGTTAGAAAGAATTTTGTTGAACTGTTCAATGGAGCTGGGATTTATATTAGAGTTACAGAATATGAATGAGTCAGATCTAGTGAAGCTTTGTCTCCTTTACAGTTCTTCAATTCATAGATTAAGTCAGGGAGGGTCGGGGGTATAGGTTGGTTGGATTTTATTTGGAAAGTGAAAGATATTTGATTTAAGCATATTTTGGGGGTGAGGTTTACAGAGTGGATAAGATGTTGCATATTTTGTGTGCGCCTTTCGTGAATTTTTCAAGATTTTCGCAAATCGAATTTCCAAAACATTCGTTTATTATCAAAATAAAATTGATATTTTTTGAAAATTTAATGCATTTTCATTATCTTCCAAATTGTTGACGGTTTTGGCATTTGTTAATTTTTTTCGTGAATATCCAAGATTCCCGTTGATTTTTAAAATCTGGATATTGGAACAGCATCAAAATATTTCATTATTATTATTATAATTATTAGATTATTATTACTATAATATACAGGGTGTTTCAGCAAGGACGAAAAGTTCTATAACTCACTTAATATTGATATTGGAACAGCGTCAAAATATTTCATTATTATTATTATTATAATTATTAGATTATTATTACTATAATATACAGGGTGTTTCAGCAAGGACGAAAAGTTCTATAACTCACTCAATATTTAAAAAAAAAAAAACGAAAAAATGTTTCAATTAAAAGTTGCAAGAAATAATCTTCTTCATGACATAAAATTAAATTCACATATACCGTGTGTCGCATATTTACTGGACGCCATTTAACTTTGTTATTTTAAATAGAACTCCCTATGTATTATTTACTTTTTGGATTCCTTGTTAAAAAGGAATGGCAGTTGGTTAATTTAATATTCGGTCTAAGTAGTACCATTTCGGAGTTATTCGAGGTTTTTGAAAAAAATGACGTTTGTAGTTGTTTCATAAACCAAAAATATCTCTGGTATTTAATGAGAGTTGCAGTTTTCGTCATCCTCTTGAGCGTAGAGGGCGCTGTCGCCAATGCTATAAAGTTGCCGCGATTGAGTTAGGTGGCTATGAAATAAAAACAGTTGAATTTATAAATTTATATTTAAGGGTAACTTGACTAAGGCAATTGTGAGGAATATTCAGAACATTGGTACCATATGGACGAAACGTTTTTTCCTTTAGCATGCCATGACTTTTGTCATCCTTTTAATGTGAGTTGGTACCACTGACAAATCCGCGTGATTTTACGCGGCCCCTCATTAGACGCGCGACGATAAGGTTATGTATGTATGTATTTTGTATAGAAAATATTGACAGTGACAATTGCAGCGAGAATTATTATTATTTTAATAAATTTGTTACCAATATAATATTTTTTAGAAATAAACTTTTAGATCATATAGTATAAAAAGCATTATTATGTAAAAATATGAAATACAATAGTTAATATTTTTAGTTCAGCGTACAAGATATTATTAATTGTGAAATTTTGCTGCATTTAAAAGCGCCGCCCCCGCCCCCACTACGCTACGCTTCTGCGTACGATATTCACATGTACGGAACGTTAGGCTTAGGATCAGTTGCACCATAAAAGTTGAACTTGATTTCAAGCTGAATTTGAGTTCAAGATGACAGTTCTCATTTTTCTAATGTCACTTTGAACTAGAGTTGAGAGTTAAACCAGTTCAACATGTCTGATGCAACTGGCCCATAATGTGGAGGTGTATGGATAAACTCTAAACACTAATGTATATATTTTTATTAAAATTCTTAATAAATATCAAAATAACGAATAATGAAAATAACGAACTGAATTTTATCCAAATCAATAGTTTGATGCTTGTTTAGACAGTCTTGTAATCTAATCTTATTAACAAAAAACTTGGGTAAAGATAAATTAATATTTATAATATATAAAATTACGAAAAAACTATTCGTGAAAATGCAAACAGTGTCTTAATTAATAAGACAATTTAAGACGATAATTATCCATTGAAACAACTACTTCCCGTACAAATACACCTCCGGATATCAATGGATATTTATCGTCTTAAATTGTCTTATTAATTAAGACACTGTTTGCATTTTCACGAATAGTTTTTTCGTAATTTTATATATTATGTTTAAAGTGTGCAAACTATAAGAAGCGTAAGCTTGTTTTCTCGAATTCAAATAGTTTTGAATTTGAATTTATCTTGTTTGAACTGTACCGTAAGGTAAATAATAAGGTCTCATATTCTTCATACTTGCTAATGACATAATCCCCTTTTTTTACCTATAAATACCGACCATCATTTTCACTCATTCTATTTTTGTGTACCTGTTCATTCCACACACAACACTTTTTCCAAGTAAGTGTGTTTTCATTTTATTCCTAATTTTTTTAAACGTCATAAGCAAAGCTATACTGAAGAGAGATAAATCTCGAAACGCGTCTATAGATGGCCTAAGACATTAGGTTTAATCTAAGTCCTTTCACTTCTAATTTGTTGCTATCTCTCCTTTCATTTTAAATTGTATTGTTAGTTGGTTTGAAGAGAATTTGACCTAAACGTTACATATACTTTAATAGAGCGTTGTAACAAATCAAATTAAATAAGATTTTAAATATTTCATTGTATAATTCAATATCCGAAGGTTTATTTGCACGGGAAGTAGTTGTCTAAATGGATATTTATCGTCTTAAATTGTCTTATTAATTAAGACACTGTTTGCATTTTCACGAATAGTTTTTTCGTAATTTTATATATTATGTTTAAAGTGTGCAAACTATAAGAAGCGTAAGCTTATTTTCTCGAATTCAAATAGTTTTGAATTTGAATTTATCTTGTTTGAATTAATATTTATTATTACAGTTAGTTTTACATGCTAATATTTTATTTAGATTAATGAATTTCAAAATACAATCAAAATTGCGACTAAATTCTTGAAATATCACTAAGTATATTATTACTGTAATAAATCGACTGTTAATTTATTACTTACTGAATATGCATGCAGCAATTCCATGTAAAAATCCCACATTATAAACACTTATCAAAAACTGATAAACCAGAACAATGCGCTTTACGACAGAAACCATTTCCACCACTCCCATTTTTCTCCATTTTCTCTGGATAAAACGATTCGAAGCACTTTTCATAACTCCGCAATTAATTAATGCCATATTCCGACGTAAAACTAGGGAGCATAAAGATTAAGCTAAGGGTGTGCAGTAAATAAAATAACGGCCGTTTTACACACCCATGAAGTATAAAGGTAATTGTTTACTGGTTAACCGTAAATTAGGCCCTGAAATTTATTTTTACCTGCGCTAATAAAACCGCCTTTACTGCCCGCAATTAAATTGTTATTTTTTCGAAATAAGTCTGGGCCCGGTTGTACACGTCTGGATAATTTATTGTGTTTTCGGAAACATGCGACACTTAAAAAAAGTAAAAAAATATGAAGTTACGTTTATATTAGATATTTATCTTTTGGTGGATATGGTGTGGATGGGGCTTGGATGTCACAATAGATTAATTGTTATGTAAGGAGGTAAAAGTTGACCTTCTGAGATGTCGGTTTTATTGTAAATAAAATATTTTAGTGAGGAGGCAACGCTTTTAATTAATTATGATATAAAAATTACTACTACCTTTTACGATATATAAAAAGTTTTGAAAGATTTATGTTAGAAGCAATGCTTGTCAGGTTCTAAGAATTATCCCCAAAATAAAAGATTTTTAACGGTTTCAATTTGTTATAAATATTTAAAGAAGCATTCATTTTCTCTTTATTAAAATGTTAGCTTAAAAACATTTCTAAAACAAAAACATCCCAATTCTTACACAAGTTATAAACAAGTCAATCTGACATTTAAAAAAAATAGAATTTAGTTTTATTGAAGTAATTTTTATGATATTAACAAGTACATAATAACATTTTCATATAAATCATAAGATATCAACATCGTCAAAAATTACATGACAAAAAATGTCAATTTATAAGCAAAATCTGTCCGTCTGTCTGCGTTTTAAAAATGTCGTTTTTTTTACATTAAACGCCAAAGTAATAATAAAAATTGGTGATGTGTCCATCATAGCACTTGCCCCGGTAAAGATGTGATGATTTAACTATCAACAATATGGATAAGTGGCTTAAACTAAATTTATTCTACTTTTATTATTATTCCAAACTATTCACAAAAAAAATCTTGCATTTTTTCGCTACATCTCGGTAAATTTTCATTACCATCATATCTAAGCGTTATATATTTTTAACTTTACTGTAAATCAGTGTTTTATACGCGTGGCGCATGAAGTAAAATTTCGAGTTTAGAAAAGCCCCGTGAAAATTTGTCTCGGGTCGCTGCGCGACCCGAGACAAATTTTCTACGCGGGGCTTTTCTAAACTCGAAATTTTACTTCATGCTTAGTCTGGGAGTGGAAAACACTCATTATTAAAAAATTATACACAAGTGTTAAAATGTGTATCGTAACTAACACAAACAGGGGCGTTTGACAACACAACCTTCAACTCCATAGCAACAGCAATGGAGAAAAGAGGGTTTACCCGCAGGTCCGACACTGGGTGAACAAGATGCTCAGGAGCCGGACTGTAACAACTACTCTATACGGAAAGACAGCAGAAGCGGTGGTCGCTGGCGGGTGCCCCCAGGGAGGGGTTCTCTCGCCGCTCCTGTGGTGCCTCGTCATGGACGACCTTCTGCTGCTACTTGAAAACCAGGGCTTTTATGCCCTGGGGTACGCAGATGATCTGACCATTCTAGTTAGCGGGAAGTTTGGGACCACTGTATCAAGCCTGATGCAGAGGGCACTAACTACCGTGGAAAGATGGTGCAAGAACGAAGGGTTAGCTGTAAACCCGGCCAAAACGGCGATAGTCCCCTTTACCAGGAGACGAAAAACCGATGACATAACATCGCTACGCATGTATGAAATGGAAGTCCCAATCAAATATGAAGTAAAATATCTAGGGGTCATACTTGATACCAGATTGAACTTCAACTTCCACCTGGAGAACATCAGCAAAAGGGCCATGAGAGGACTTTTTGCGACCAGGAAAATGGTAGGATGCACATGGGGACTGAGACCCAGTATGACCAAATGGCTATACACCGTGGTCATAAGACCCATAGTGACATACGCGGCGCTCGCTTGGGGAGAAAAAACCCAAACCAAGAGCGTAGCCGTAAAACTCCAAAGAGTGCAACGACAGGCGTGTCTGCTGATTACTGGGGCAATGAGAACAACGTCCACAGCAGCCATGGAATACATATTATCGCTTCCACCACTACATCTATATGTTATGATGGAAGCCAGACAGGCAGCCTACAGACTGCACATAAATGGACACACTTTAAATGTAGGGTCATCTAGACCGAAAACATTTAAAGTGCTACAAGAAGAAGAAATCCTAAATATGAGGTCCGATTTCACTAAAATCGTACACCCATCCCGCAGATTCAAAATAATCATACCACAGCGGAGTGAATGGACAAATGGAACATACCCGGGAACGAGTAAAGGAACCATCTGGTACACAGACGGGTCCAAAAACACTAAAGGAACCGGGGCTGGTATCTATGGAGGCTGTAACCGGAGCAAACAATTCACGGTTGCTCTGGGGAAACATGCCTCCATCTTCCAGGCTGAAGTGGCCGCCATTGACTGGTGTGCCCACCACATAATGGAGTCGGGACTCAACAAAGGACCAATTACCATTATGTCGGACAGCCAGGCAGCCCTAAAAGCGCTAGCCTCTCCGATAGTTCGGTCCAGACTGGTTATAGACTGCATAAACAGGCTGGACGCACTAGCGACAACAACAAAAACACAGCTAGTATGGATACCCAAGGACCAAGGAATTATTGGACACTTGGGGGCCGACTTGCTGGCCAAACAAGGGGCAACAGGTGAATTTATAGGACCTGAACCCGCTTTCGGAATACCACATGAAACCGGAAAGGAAATAATCCGACGCAAGTTAGCAGAGGAGCATACAAAGGCATGGCAGAACCAAATGGGAATGAGGCACACGAGACTCTTCCTAGATGGCCCGGTACCTGATAGCGCATTAGCGCTGTCAGGACTGAGCAGAATGAAACTAAGGAAAATCACAGGACTAGTTACTGGGCACTGTGACCTGAATAAGCACAAACATAGGATGGGTCTCGAGAAAAGCCCCCTATGCCTACTGTGCACATGCGAAGCCTATAAACGGCAACGCACGGAGCAACTCGGCAAGCCCGTGCTTCCTGAAGAACAGCTCAAGAACATCCCCTGGCCCAAACTCCTGGACTTCTTAGAAGACACAGGAATATACAGGGAGTAAAATAACCAGAGGAGCACAAAAGGACCACGGAGACCGTAGTGCAGGGACGCTAAGCGATACCACCTCATGTGGAAAAAAAAAAAAAAACACAATCAAAAAAACTAACGTGGTGATCTCATTATAGTTCAAAGGCGTGTCAAGTTGGTTGGTTAAATGTCGGCTTGCTCCCACTTATGTCAACTGTCATTATAGTTTAAATGTCGGCTACCGCCGACTTATGTCAACTGTTATTATAGTCCAAATGTCTGCTAGCGCCAACTTATCTCAACTGTCAAAAATTACTGTCACAAATTAAGGGTACACAGCCTGCAATGAAACGTGTACATTTTGTAACCTTGGTTTTTGATCAACCCTTGTACATATAACGTAATTTAAAAAAAAGTTGATAAATATTGAATATTTTAATGTTTAATTTTGTTTAGTAATCAAACTACAAACATACATTTTAACACCAATAACAAATTATTTAATTTTCTCAAAGCTATTATTATATGAAAAATTTACAGTTCCGATTGGGCTCAAATCATATGTAATAAAGATGTTAATAATTCGTGTGTCGCAATGTATAACAGACTTCAGGAAATATTTGTTGAATGTGTGCCCCGTCAAATTTGTAAATCCAAATCTAACCGCTACCCTTCGTGGATTAGCTTTAAAACCATTAGGCTAATTAGAATTAAAGAGCGCTATCATAGGTTATGCAAGAAAATTAATTCTAGAACGTTCTATGATCGAATATCTGATCTTCGATATGAAATTCGTAGACAAATTAAAGATGAAAGATTGTTACTTTTATCAAAGATGCTGAACAATCAATTAATAGTGACCCAAAGAATGTGTTGAATTATGTAAATAGGAAAAAACCTTGATCTCGGATCCCAGGTTCTGCAAACTTCAATAGTAATACTGTTGAAACACCTCATGAAATTGTAAATTGTTTCCAAGCGGCATTTTTCATTGCCATGAGAACGTGCCATGATAGATATGTGCAGGGCAGTTACCATGATAGAAACGTGCAGAGCAGTTCTGAGAATATACACTTCGATCTTAACGAAGATCTTAACATCGATTCGATAAGCGAAAATGATATGGTTTTAGCGACAAAAGAACTTAGTCATAACTTAATAGCAAGTCCGGATGGTGCTCGATCGTTAATCGTTCGTGACTGCGTTCAAGTACTAACCAGGCATTTAATTCATATATTCAAACTTATACTGCAACATTCATATATTGAAAAATTGCACGAATTACGCCAGTACATAAATCTGGTTCTAAAAGTGATGGATGCGTTGTTGTTCGAAAAATGTATAGTCATGAGAAGTCTCAGATAACAACAACACAGCACGGATTTATGAAAAAGAGGTCTACAGCATAGAACTTGCTTAGCTTTACAGAATGCTTAGTCAGAATTTACTTAAACATTAGGACTTCAGTAATCAAATGTTTTTTCTTATGAACTCTTGCATCTCAAACCGTTCGCAGTATGTTGAATATATGAATTATAAACTAAACAACTTTTGCCCTCTCAGTGGTGTTCCCCAAGGCTCTAATTTGGGTCCATTACTATTCTCATTATTCATAAATGTTATTGTCTTTGATATTCGGTCATCAGTTCTAATCTACGCAGATGACATCAACATTTTCCGCAAGATTGATACGAACGATGATTGCCTAGCACTTCAACAAGACTTAGCACGTATATATGAAAAGAGCATTATGAACGACATTAAATTAAATGTTTCTAAATGTAAATTCATATCGTTTCATCATATATTTTGCATAATTAACTATAACTGCTCAGTAGAAGGTATAGGTTTAGAAGAAGTTAATTCAGTTAAAGATCTTGCTATATGACAAGGAACTCACAATTATACCTCCCTATGACAAGATAATTAAGGATTCTATGAAGTTAGGCATTATTCGTCGGGTAAGTGAACCGTTTCAAGATACCCGCACAATTATAGTTATATAACTGCTACGTACGATCTAAGTTATAATACATTAGATCCTCGGAACGGGTTCAGAAAAAAATTTTGAATTTCTTATATTTTAAAACATGTTCATCCTATCCAGATAAGTTTGTCACGTACAATGTATGGCATGCACTCCCTTGCAAAAAATAGATCAATAATATCTGCTACAGTATATTTCATGAATGTTTACATTCACGTCATCGATTATAAAATTCTGAATCAATCTGTTTAATGTCATATGTAATTGCGCGCATTGGCGCAACGTTAAAAAGGCTTTGTGTTTAATTTTTTTTTCTGCATTGAAACCCTAGAAATTACATTCCAACATGTAATCTTAGGAAGGACTCATGCCAATGAATACGTTATTGTAATGCACTAACAGAACAAAATCCCGAAAGAATGATTACTGTTATGAGATTGACATTATTCCATGTACAATAATAATAAAATACAATACAATTAATTTTATTATAAAAATATTAGTTTATTTCTATCGCGTCCATTTTAAAAACTATGAATCTTCATTCATTATTATTGAAATGGTAATAGAAATCATGTTTGTGTGAGTGTTTATGAGACTATTTATTTTAAAAATATCTAGCTTTCAAACCACGATTACTAATAGTTAACGACATTGGATTTTAACCAAATAGCGACCTTTCCTCTAAAATGACCCGAGAAGCAGAAACATGCATTAATGTGGTATTACATGATACATCTCTACGTATACTTGATCGAATCAACACCCGGTAATTTGGTTGAAGTTGAATTAATCATTATCATCGTCTGAACTACTCCCATCCCCAATACGAATAATAAATTCTGGCACATTATCCAGAACGTTTTGGCTGATGTAGCATCTGTCGATGATTGATTCTGTGTGTCTAACAACAGAGTTACCCCTTTCCGAAGTACATTTTTCTCAAGATTTGTGCCACATGACCATAACTTCGTTATCTCCATATCGTTCTTCGCCTATATGAGCATCATAATATTGTTTTGCCTGTGCCCATATTAGTTCTATGGCGTTAAATTCGCAGTGATACGGTGGAAGTCGCAATACTTCATGGCCATGTTCGAGCAGATATTCGTCTACCACATATATGTTAGGTCTAGCATATCGTTTGGCTAGGGCTAACAGTTCCGCCTTGAACTTGTTACCTTTTACAGGTTTATTGCTATCTTGTAGCCAATGTGTGATTTGTGCCTTCGTCAAAAAGTTTTGGACTGCTTTTCTACCAATACGCTGTGGTAAGGTGCATTATCCACAATCCAAGTGACGGCTCTTCTAAATTTGGGACAAGTTTCTGCCTAACCCACTTCATAAATACAACACCATTCATGTCACCATACCAGTCTTACGTCATGGACTGCATCTAAAGGTAAAAGAGGACTAAAACAAACAGAAATACTTCGAAACATGAAAACTTAGAACGGATAGTAACGCTACTGACGTTTCTGGTAAGCGTTGTGCTAGGGTAGACATGCACTACAATGGCGTCTTTATCTAATCCATCGCCTCACGTTTCCGAGCGGTGAGCACTGTTGTCGGTACTGGTATCAGGAGTCACAAGACTTACGTTTCTATTATTTATTACGATTATGCGCATATATAGTATACAATAGTAGAATAACTGCTTGTCTTTGATACGTACATAAATTAATGACGTGACTGCCAACATTCGTAAAAAATTAAAGTATTTTTTACGAATGTTGGCAGTCACGTCATCAATATATGTACGTATCAAAGACAAGCAGTTATTCTACTATTGTATACTATTATATGCGCATAACCGTAATAAATAATAGAAACGTAAGTCTTCTCTATAGGATTTTGCACGGAGGGTTAGATGTTTGTTCTAGGAATGTATTAACGTTTATGACTAACCGGAGCAACACGAATGTATATTTTAACTCGACGCTCAATGTTATGTCTCAAACGTACACAGTTAACATTTATAATTGTATCTTGCGTCAACTTGTTACAGCTCTTGTGGACATGCTGTAGAAATTGAATCTATTTTAGGAATTTATTTTGTTATATTTAGTTATGTTTATATCTAGCTATATATTTTTACATCAGTAATTTGCTTATATTTATGATAATTTTTCCCTGTTATTAGATATGTATTAGGAAACAAAGTACTTTTATTATTATTTATTAAACATGTCTAAAAAGCAATAATGCAACCAGAAAGATTCGTTTTAATCTCGTCATTTTCTGAATTCATATGATTTGTGTATCTTATTTCAAGAATTTCTCCCACTGTTTAATAATTTTATCAATGATCTCATTTATTTATACATTTTGATGCTTCTTGCATTTCAGAAAATGACGAGAGTAGAACGAATCTTTCCATAAGTAATCGACTGAACGTCAGTGATTTGAACGTTTTAGCAAGTTTCTTCAAATGTTGACTTTTTTCTAGGGTCTTCATCTATATTTTATGGTATGAACATTTATATTTTAAGTAACATCGATAATATTTACAAGTTTTCATAAATTTCGTTAATTTTCTTCGAGTTGTAAAATTTATAATTAATCTCATTATTTTTGATTATTTTAGTAATTATTGCTCAAATTTATAAAATAATGTTTCATTTCACTAACTTTAGCTAAATTTTATTGAAAGATTGAATGTATTTGCCAATTAAAATAGAAAATTTCCATATTATCAACATAAAATAAATTGTATATTCTTGACTAACATCTGTTTGATTTTCACTTGCACGTATTTGTATCTTGGAATAGCGAGCACAGTTAACGTTTAATCATGGATTCCACAGTGGCAGGTTGCACACATTAAATACCAATAACATTCAGCAGGGTTTGATCAAATTTGGTTAGATACTTGAAACCAATACCTGTCAGAAGTTCACCTACCTTATTTGATTTGAACGTATTCGTCATATTTCTGGAAAACATTGTTCGTACGCCTCACTTATGTGTTCCCTTTTCCACAAAATAATAATCATGTCCATGTCAAACTACCGACACAATTATCAATGCTAACTGATTTATAGCAATTAATTTAAAGAATAAAAAAATCAGATATTTACAAAAATTTTAAAACAATAACAAAAAGAAGTACGACAAAAGTTTATATACATTAAATGCAAGTTTTTTGATCATCTAGAACTTTCCCGAATAAGATTTTTTTATATGATCAATATTAAAGATAAATCTAAAAAAAAGCTAAGAGTAAACTACCACTTCCGGTTTCCGCATTTTCACCAAAAGTTGTTCGAATACTACTATTTTAATAAAAAGCTCAAGTTTATAGTGTCATTTTAATAGATCAATCGGTTTAGACTTTATCTTAGCGACAGAGTTACAGGACAGAATTACAGACATTTTTCAAAAATGGTCTTAATCAACTCAAGAGACCTCAAAATGGATATATCCATTTGGACATTTTCGCGGAAACAATACATTCCCTTTGTTTTGTTATAGATAAAAGTAAAAATTATAAAGCAGTTTCAATAAAGTATTTTTTTATATTTACAACGTCAAAAAATACGACAGTAAATGTCAAGTTGTGTGCAAAATCTGTAAGTAACTATACCCGTTAAAAATGTCGTTTTTCAGATTAATGCCAACAAAGTAATAATACAAATAATAAGTCTTTATTGCCTAATGAGAAAATTACATCGCAATTACAAGACATTGTGTAAAATAAATTAGTTATATAGCCGTATGAGCTTATAAATTTACAATATAATAATTAATGTTAATAATTCAAATTCTGTGATTAATCAAATCAAATGTCAATTCATGAGAAAAATATCGCCTTTGAACAACCCACTAATAATGAGACACGCTCTAATGAGGAAAAGCAGAAACCAGGTAAATGTATATATTACCTCATTTGCTTGGTAAATAAAAAAAGAGCATTCTTGAAAACATGTTTATTATATATTTGCCGATAAATATGCACATGTGATAATGATGTTGGTAATTATACAATAAATAAACATTTTATTCGGTTTTATTCAAATAATTACAAAACCTTTCTATACATAAACTAAAATAATCTAGAAGTATGTTTAATTTTTAACATGTATTTTTCGACTTCTTGATTAAGCATGAAATAAAAATTCAAGTTTATAAATGCCTGAATCGTTTGGATTAGTTGCACAGCGACCAATTCAAATTTGCAGGCTTTTCTAAACTCTTAAATTTATCTTGTGCCACGCGTATAAAACACTAATTTTAAGTTACGTTCACAAACCTTAAAATTTTTAAAAAATAGAAATTACAAATGGAAATATTATTATTTAGATAAATTATTATTATATTTTATGGTAATTTATTGCTCAGTTGTGTTTAAATTGTATCAATATAATTTTTTATTTCGCAAAAGTAAAAAAGCTGCAGATTGTCTTTTATTGTCTTGAAATGAGCTCTGAACAAATATATTTTTTAAACCGATTCTGAATCCTCTGTATTTACATTATTGAAATAACTTTCTTATTAATTAAATGTTTTATATTTTCCAGTTATTGATATTATCGTAAACTTTCGTTCATTTGTACATTGTGCTATTTATAATGTATATTATTTTATTTAAATTTGATTTCTTGCCAACTTTCTGTATGAATTCTTTGCGGGCGTCGAAAGGTGTCATCGTATTTCCCCAGATTGTCAAATTATCAAGGGGGCTGCGACGTGAAAGAGTCCTCGGGGCTGCGGGATCAAAGGGCCGCTGGTGTACGTGATGCATTATCCCACTACTTCAATATTCGCTTCGATTAAATCTATTCTTCCCCGGAGATTGTGCGAGAATTTAAAATATTGTAAGGGGGACATGTGCCGCATATGAATATATTATATATTCACCTTATGCGAGCATGTGAACAGGATTTGTCGTCCTCCTCGAGTTACTTAACAGAGATGCTATCTGGATGCTGCAATTGATTTCTGTATGGGATTCGATATAGCACGTTGAGTTTTTATCATTATTTTTTTTTTTTTTTTAGCGGGAAAAGTCATTCAGCGAAGATTATTTTAAATCTTGGGCGTGATGTGCGTACAAATATGTATAGATGAAATGAATCATTCTATTAAATATAAATATAATATAAAAATCAATAGCTGTTTGGAATACAATCAAGAATTGTCTAAATATCCAAATCGTTAAAAAAGCGCACCCCCCTTGAGATTAGGAAATCCTTAAAATACTTATATTTTTATTTACTTGTTTATTGAGACTCTGACATTTTAATATTAATATTGCCTCTGCCTGACGCACAAAAAATTGGTAAATGTAAACAAAAATTATATATTATATTTTTTACTAATATTTACAAATAAAAAAAGAAACACCAAAGAAATAAATTTGGCTAAATTTTATTTTTTATATTTTTTTGAACGGTGTTTATTTTTTAATAATAAAACATATTTAAATGCTGAAAGATTTGATTCATTCATAAATTACCAAATATCATATTCAAATTTCAATTTCCTTGAGTTTACTTTTCATTTCGCACTTGGTGAAACATAATACACTATGTAAAGTTAATACACTAGAATATTGTGGGATTATTAATTTTATAAATGTTTATTCGTCTAACCGAATCTTTTGTTTTCAAATGTTAAACGTCTACGCAGTAATTTGCTTTGATTAAGTGTACATATATGGTTTGTCCGGAAAGTAATGAGAATGATTTTTATGTGATGAGCCAAGAGGTCTGGGAGTAGAATCTTTCTGTGTAATCAATGGTGCGAAGTTTTAGCTTAATGGTTTAATCCAGTATTCTAGCTTTGGAACTTCTACAGAGTGTGAATCGACGACAAAGTAAACTGTTGATTGGGAGTAGCGTCACGATTCAAAATTGATACGGGATCAAATTTTTTGATAAGCTTAAAATAAGCAAGTTAAACGATTGCTATCAATTAGAGAGCATACTTAAAGAATGTTTGAGAAAAGTACAATTGTTTAGTTGACGCAAACCATTCTGGAAAATAAAATAGAATCCAACTAAAATAAACATCGTGGAGAGAGGCCATCAGAGTCTTAGAGTTCAGAAAATGTAGCTAAGACGAAAGTAATTTTCAACGTGACTGTCATTTACATTTTAGATTGCTAGTAGATAAATTAGATATTTCAAAATCCATTGTGTATGAAATTATCCCCAAAAAATCCTAGATGGTTCGAGAATCTGTGCTAAATCTCGATTCTATGGAACATGTTTCGTTGGCATTGATAAGGGATTGTGGCTAAAAACAAATATTCTATTGCTGCCCATTTTTTTCTGTAGCCCAGATCTGCTTCTATTTGGCTTCTATTTGTTTCCTAGTTTGTCATTCAAGTTAAAAAGACAACACATTGACACTATTAAGCCCGTACAAAATGCGGTGACGTACTCTATGAACGGTATGCCAGTCTAGGATTTCCTGGAAGATTACGACATGTGATAATACTGCGATAAATTTTTATTGATGCCCAAAGGATGTATGTTCTCGAATATTAATTCAATTTAATTACATTTTTAAATATAAAAAAGTTCTGGCATCATTCTCATTATTTACCGGACAAACCATGTACATGTGTATACATAGAAGAAAAAAGTGCATGTGTAATTTCCATATAATAAATACATATAGGCATAATATTGTAAATCCAGTCTAATTTTACGCTCATGTTAAACCATAAAATAACCGATGTTCTATATACATTCATTAACAACACTGTTGTTAATATTAATGCAGCTAATTTAAAATTTATAGCCGGTTGAATGTATGCATTTTTAAAAAATAATCTCGCCGGCCATAAAGCTGATTAACAACCGGTAAACATAATGCCGAACACAGAACACCGCATTACAAGTACAAAGTGCAATAAACAAATATGTCACCTATCAGGCCGCAAAATTAGACAATTAACCGTAAATCAAACGCGAGTGTATAAATATTAAACGCATATTTCACGCGTCATCGCCCGTGAAAACACTTATATTTTCATGGAAATTAATCGGGCACGCATTCACAGCGGACAATCATAAATACATAGACGTGACTGGAATGTCATCCTCGAATTGTAACAATCAATTATCTTTTAAAATATTATATTTGGATTTTTATACACACATATGAAGAGTTTGGTATGAGTTCATATAATTCAGAATCTGAACGGTTGATCAAAATTGCACTTTCTGTAACTTTGATTTCAATAAAATTATGATAACCTAAACTGTCTCAGATCTTTTATCAAATATTCGTTGTTTTTGTAAAGAGTTTAAATTGAAGCTATAAACGAGCGTTTTTCACTTCCACATAAGGTGACTTATTAACTTATTAATAAACAAAAACGTGTTTTCGTATAATTCGTCTTTGCCATTTGCAACAAGTGTTTTTCTAATCGAAATATTATTCTGTATATGTTTACAAGAATCATAACCGACTGTCTGTTATAAAACATTTATATATATATATATATATATATATATATATATATATATATATAAAGGAAGTAGAAAAAAAAATGTGTGTTTATAGGTTTTTCACAATATTACAGGCACGTTAAAAAATAATACTGCTACTTGGAAAAAACGTGTATACATATTCGGTATTTTTACATAAGTTGTATACATGTGAATATGAATATCAGTTTTTCATAAAACTAGTAGGTTAGATTTTCAATGAAAACGAATCAACTTAATTTTTGTGAAAGTGAAACTAAAATCTCTAAAATTCAGAAGAAAAATGTTTGAAATTTGAAGTTATTGAAAGGAAAAATACTTGGTAGTGTATTGGTATTTCACAAATTTAACTAATTAATTGTGTATTGCGAACGCAAAGTGATCGATTGGCGATCGCAAAAGAAAGTTGGCGCACAGCGGAGAGCGCCAATCTCTTAAGATCGCCAATCACACTTTGCGCTCAAATTACACGCACTATTTTTACTACAATCGTCCCAATAATGTGTAGCAAACTTTAATTTTAAAAGTTTCAAACATATTTTTTGAACGGTATATATTTGATTGATTACTAGAATTTTTTCTACAATGGAAGTATTCGAACAATGTAGATGTAACTTCGGGGGTTCCGCAAGGTTCTCATTGTGGGCCAGTGTTGTTTTTGCTTTTTATGAATTATATACACTTGAGTATAAAGTCTAGCAGTTCCCTCCTGTTTGCTGATGATCTTAAGTTATTTAGAGTAGTAAGAACTATTGAGGATCAGAAACTACTACAGCTGGACTTACACAATATTGATGTATGGTGTGATAGGAATAATCTTTACCTGAATTTGAACAAATGTTTCCATATTACATTTAGTCGAGGCTCGTATACACATTTTTGCTACCTTATTAAAGATCATTTATTAACAACAACTTTTGAAATAAAGGACCTAGGCGTGTTATTTACTTCAAAGCTTAATTTTAATAAACATTACACAAACATTTGTAACTTATCTTTAAAAATGTTGGGCTTTGTTTGTAGATTCACAGTTGGATTTAGTGTTAAGACAGTAAAAATCTTATACTTGACATTAGTAATTCCCCATATGGAGTATGGATCAGTGGTTTGGTCTCCTTATTCTATAAGCGCCATTCAGCAATTTGAGTCAGTACAAAGTAGATTCTTAAGAATTGTTCACCGTAGAATAGGGGGCATTAGTATTAACTTTAGCCACAGTTCTATGCGTGGACAACTTGACTTGAGATCGTTACATGACAGGAGGGTACTGCTGGATTTATGTTTTTTACATAAGCCAGTCAATGGGATTATTGATTGTGGTACACTGCTTAATTAATTAAATTTTAATTCCTCGAGGAGTTAATTGTAGGCATGAACCCTTATTCCGGTTAACATTTCATTCCACCAACTATGGAATGTTTAACCCAATTGATCGGCTTATGCGTCAGGCAAATGCACTACAGAACAACACTGGGTTCGACATATTTGCGGATTCAATCTCTGTATTTAAGAATGGCTTGCGTCGTATGTGTTTGTCAGATATAATCAAATGATTTTATATATTATATACTTGGATTATATAATACTTGCTGATTGTTTTTGTTAGTAATTTGTTTAACTTATTTTTCAATTTTAAAACTTGGCATTTTAATATATTGTTTGTCTCATTTTTAGTCTGTTGTTTGTCTGATTTTAAGTCTGTTTTATACTCATATTTTGATTTATACAGAGGCTCATTGTGATATACATATTAATATTGTTATAGTTCTACATACACTGTATTATACTAAAATGTATATTGATTGTACAAAAGTGATACCGTATATAAATGAAATAAATAAATTGCTCTAATACCATTTTTTAAAGCTATACAAAGTAAAAGTACCACTTTTAGATTTCTTAAATGTAATTTTGTATGTTGACAACATTTTATCTAAAGAAATTAACAGACAAAAAAGGTTTTAGACGAATTCGTATTTTTAGATAAAAGCATGAGTAGAACATTCTTTACCGTACCTTGTAACTTATTTACACTTCTCAACCATTTTTCACGTTGAATTTGGCTGAATTCTGAAGTATTCTTGATCATTGACTATCATGCATCATATTATTAAGTTGGGTTATTGGAAGAATTTTTGACAATTTCTTAAAAAACGTCCAATATGTTTTTGCCGGTTTAGAGCGGTAAAGTGACATTAAGTGACGTCCCCTCGGGAAACGCCTGCTTTCCGAACACTTTTGCCAACGTAGAAGCTTACTTTCTATAGGGATTATAGGAAAACTTTATTCCTACTAGTTTCGGTTTGTTAGACCATTTTCAAAGGACTAGTATAAAAAAATAATTTACTTGGTCTATAGGGTGTCCTAAAGCACCCATATCAGGCTTTTTTTTAAGAAAACGGCTAGTCCTAGAGAGTTCGGACAACATCATTACAAAAGCCGTATTAAAGAATCGAATAGTGATACTGTTTTTTCGCACAAAGGTTGGCATCCCTGAGAGTTTGCTTAAAAATGTCAATAACTCAAGATTTTTAAATAGCATGGTAGGTCAAAAGTGCTATCATTGAAAAGGTCTTTGAAATATAAGCAACTTATACAAGAAAAATATTTTTGTAAGTGGCGGTTGTTTTGAGTAATTTTGGATTGAAGTTACCAAGTATCAATATCTCATGGCAACCTTATTTTAAAAGTAGATACTTATAGCGACTGGTATTGAGACCAGAATAGTTCAAATGTGTTTAAAAGTAAATGAAATACAGTTCGAAACAGTGCTGTGAATTCTGAGTCGAACTGTGGAGTCGGAATTCAAGCATTTTTATGATGAGGAAATCGGAGCCGCGGGGTTGGAAATTTCGTATTATTCTGACTCCGATTTTCAATATAATTATTTAAAAATAATTGTGCTAAACATATTTGTTTATTATTTTCTAAAACTTAAATTCAAATAGAGTTTTAATTACAATTTATGTAATTTGCATATAAGAGAAAACCAAAATTTCGTTTTTTTTTCCAAAAAAACCATTAGATTGCAATTATGCGAATGTAGTAACCATTAAACACTTATTTGTATTATGAAAAATTGCATTATCAAGTAAAGTTTTAAAATGTCGACATGATTCGAAGCAGCAGTCGGAGTTGGTGTAGGATTTTCGAAAAACAGAGGACTAAGTTGGTTACCGTACACTTTCCCGAATATATTTTCCCGAATGAACTTTTTCCCGAACGCCATATTTCCTGAAAATAGAAATCCCGAATCCCATTTCCCGAATCCAATTTCCCGAAAGGTATTATTCCTGAATAAAATATATATTTTATTCCTGAATAAAATATATATTTTATATACAAAAGTTACAATCGTTAAATCCTGATGAACTTAAAGATCTAAATCCTGATAAACTTAAAGATCTAAATCCTGATGAACTCAAAGATCTAGATGGAATCAATTCAAAATCCGCCAAAAATATCGAAGAAAATTCTTCAAGCAGAAAGAAAAGCGATTCTAAAAAATCAAATAGAAATTATGCACAAAATAATGGAAATAAGAAAAAAAAGCAAAGAAATGCAAGGAAAACAAATTCCAAGAATCTTTTAAAAAGAAACAACAGAGCAAGGAAACGGAAACATAATCTGAAAACAAAAAATAATGCTTTAACAGATGATAAAATTCTAGACGTTAACCAAACAACAGATCAAATTATGGATAAAACAGCTCAAAAAAGAAACTCTTCAATGAAAAATAATTATACGATTAAAGAAGATACAAAAATTCGGATAAAAAATGTGAATTCTACAAATTATGAGGTGCTACAAATGAAGCAACAAATAAAAGATAAGAATATTCAAAAAGAAGTTGAAAAAATTTATTCCATTCGGGAAAGTTGATTCAGGAAAGTAGTATTCGGGAAAGTGTTTTCGGGAAATGTATTATTCAGGAAAAACGTAATTTGGGAAAAATATATTCGGGAAAATGTATTCTGGAAAATGGGCGGATACGGACTAAGTTAGCCAGGAAAAATTGAAATTTAATAACTTTAATCAGATATAACTAAAAATCGATGCCAGTAGCAAAAGTATGCTTTCTGCAAAAGTTGCTTATTTTTTAAAGACCTTTTCAATGATACCACTTTTGACTCGTGCCATTTAAACATCTGGAGTTATTGACATTTTTAAGCAAACTTTCAGGGATGTCAACCGTTTTGCGAAAAAATAATACCACCATTCGGTTCTTTAATACAGCCTTTGTAATACATTTTTTTGTTCCAACTCTCTAGGACTAGCAATTTTCTCAACAAACGGCTGATACGGGTGGTCTGGGTCACCCTGTATGTACGAAAATTTGTTCTTTTGGGTAATAAGCGAACTTGAAAATACCAAGTGTTTTTTCCTCTAAATGACTTTACAGTGTTATATGTTTCACAAAGAGCCGAATAAGAAATGAATTCATAAAATGAAAATTTTAATATAATATTTTGTGATCTGTAAATAAATTAAATCTTTCAGCATTTAAATGTGTTTTGCATTCAATACTAAACACAGAAGGAAAGAAAAAACATAAAAAGTTGAATTTAACCAAATTCAGTTAATTGATGTTTTTCCTTTTATCAGTAAACATTAGTAAATGAAAAATCAGGCAGGAGCAATATTAAAATGTCAGAGTTTCAATAAATAAAGAAATGAGAATGTAGACAAATATGATCATTTTAAACATTTCTCAATCTCAATACAACATATTTTTTTTAATTGCAACAAAACACAAGTTTAAAAAAAATTAATAAATTGGACATATTGATTTGTTATAGATGTTGAAAATTAAGAATTCAATTGTTTATATTTTCAAAAAAATTTGAAACTAATGTTTAAACTAAGGGAAAGTATGTTATATATCTCATAATCTGACTAATATTACGTTGCCTGTTCTAAAATGTCAATTATACTGCGTTCAATATAAGCGTAATTTACGCCAAAATAATAAATTATGGTGGATGTGCCAGGAAAATCAATCACAAACAAATGTTTGTACAGATGTAATAAAAAAAGTTTGTGAACTATTATTAAATTGAAACATAAATTATGGCTTTTAATGAGTGATATTACTTATAATAATATTGTTTTATTGGTGCTAAAGTAGAGCTTTATAAAGAGAGGCGTGTCACTTTCGGATGCTGTATTTTAAAAACAAATAACCACAGAAAGAAAATGAATACAGGTCTACATTCCTTGAAATTTTCCTTATATTTATAGAGAAAATACAATTTTTATCACACTTATTTATTGAGATATTAACAATAATACGCAAAAAGGGACCTTTATTATCCTGCTTTTTTAGAAAGGTCAAATTCAACATTTTGTAGAAATTTATCGACTAGGTATATAAATAGGTAACAAAAATCACTAAACAGATAAACCCTTTATTATTATATTGTTGTTAATAAAATGTATATATTTCAACCCATTAAACACCGATTTAAAAAAATGGAACATAACGTTCTCAGTTATTTAACAATAAATTTATAGAAATAAATCTCGGTTTAGTAAAAGAATTCAATTTGAAGCTTTAAACGAGTGTTTTCCACTCCCAGGTTAAGCATGAAGTAAAATTTCGAGTTTAGAAAAGCCTAAAAATTTGGTTTGGTCGCGTAGCGCGAAGCGCGGAGCGACCAAACCAAATTTTTAGGCTTTTCTAAACTCGAAATTTTACTTCATGCGCCACCGGTGTAAAACACTGAAACACTCTGAAGCTCGGAATATATTTTAAACTTTGCAATATGTCAGTGTTTTATACCGGTGGCGCATGAAGTAAAATTTCGAGTTTAGAAAAGCCTGAAAATTTGGTTTGGTCGCGTAGCGCTTCGCGCTACACGACCAAACCAAATTTCCAGGCTTTTCTAAACTCGAAATTTTACTTCATGCTTAGTCTGGGAGTGGAAAATACTCGTTTTAGGTATCGAATTAAACTCTTTTAAAAAAACGGCGATTTTCTAAAGATTTAAGGCACATACGCTGTAATTGGGACAATTTGTACTAAAATAAGTTTAGGCATTAATTGCGATTGATTGGCAATAATTTTTAATGGTCATATAGGCAACCCAATTTACACATAACCTTAAAACTGAAGGTGTCAAATCGTAATAATTACATTGGCTTGACAAATCGAGCATACGAAAATGTACATTGAAAATGTTCGGTGTTACATAAAACTCTCTGTATATACTAAATTATGAATATGAATAGATGATTTTTCAATTTTTTGTAGATTAAAAACTTTCTCTCTGCGGCCTGAAAGCTGTTTTCGGTATAAATATGTCTTGATTTTAATAGTATACGTTAAGCTTTTTGAAATTATGTAGTAATTATTCATTACATAAAATGTACACATACTTTAGTCCAAGTTTAATTTTATTCCGTTTTTGAATAACCGAGATTAAAGTTCATTATATTTTACGCTATAATTCTTATAATAGAAAGAATAAACATGTTTTGTTTAATGTATCATACTTGAAATAGAATAACCACCGTATATTTTTATTATTCTAAAATATTTAATAACAAAGATATTCACAGTTAAACTCCACCGTTTTGAAAAGTGCACGAAAAAACACTACAATTTTTTGTAAACACTTGTTAAACATGTATTATTTTTCCCAATAAAATTCTAGAAAAATATAAGAATATGTAGAAATGTTGCATCATAGTATGGTTTACATTTAAAAAAAATCGACTTGACAAAATTTGAAATATTTAACTTTTAAGTGACCTGCCTCGCTTTTTGAAAAGGATAGTAGGTGTGCATTATAAGAACAGCATTAAAAAATACATTAACTACAAACATTTATAATACAAATAAACCACTATACAATTACATTCTAAATTAAATGTCAAATTATAACAAAAATGTAATTAGAACGTAGGTATTGAAAGGTTTCTATTAAAAACAATTTCATCTTCTATTTGAATTCCATCATGTCAAGTATCAAACTAATTACTTATGCAGTCCCTATAACTTTGAAATCAATGATTCTTAATTAAAGAAATACTTTCAATTTAATCATATTGTTTTTAAAACATGCTTGTGTAAACAGGGTAGCTAAAAAAAATTGATTGATATGAGAATGAAATTTGAAAATTGTTTCGAATAAATTTATGATCATTTCCGGGGTGAGTTACGCAAGGATCGAGTTAAACATTAACAACAATAAACGAGTATGTTTTCCGCCGGCGAAGAAAAGGGATTACTTATTTATTTTCATATTGATATAGAAGATAATATAGTTTGATAGTAATTTATAGAAAACAAGTCTGAATCAACACTTATATAATTATTTAAATTGGTTTTTATAAATAAAAATAGATTGAAATTTTAATAAACAATAGAAGTAGCATTTATAAATAAAATAAGACACATTTTTGATATGCCAATATTATTCTGGAAATCTTTTAGTATGTTTAACATGTTCATATTCTGATTAATACTTATATAAACAATGCCCAGTTTTTAAATTAGACATTGTGTATCATAACAAAATATATTAGTGTATAAATTCGACAAAAATGTAATATTCAATTACTTATTATTAATTTTATAATTGTATCAAATTGTGTGTACTACACAAATTTCGTTAAGAAAACATTTTGGTGTTTCAAAACTTTGTAACTAACCTCAATATAGCTAGTATATATAAGATAATTGAGTCATGAACAAATGTTGTTCTTTTTGTTTGGGTAGCAGCAATATTACGTTACAATTATATTGTTTACTTTGATAGTAATTATATTGATAATTAGATTACATAATATTATAAATACTACATTTTTAATAGTTGATTAAAAAAACATAAATATCATCCTTTCCTTCGTTTTTTACCACCCCAAACATTTAAAATTAAAATTCCAAAGAACACATTTCACATTCTCGTTATATGTTTAAATACTCCAGAATGGAAATTAAAAATTTGAATAAACCTCACTCGCACAAGCAGGAAACAATAAAAACGTTTTGACGGACTAATTGCAGATGTAATCACCGAGATTTCTACGTGTGAGAGAGATTTAAGCGTCACATAGTAGATATAGCTTATGATGAGCTAATCTTGTTTCTAAATTGCGGCTTTATTTACATACAAACAGAGCATTTTATGTACACGTATGTAAAATAACATACGTTTCAATTTACCCAATTTCAAATTAATTTTACGTTATAATTTAGGTACACGGATTCAGACGTGTGTTTGATTGATGTCCGAAATGATTTTCAAATCAAGTATGACAAGAGAAAAATGTATCTAAATCCAGTTAGGGATTGAAACAAACAAAAAATAACTGGGTCAGAGTTGTAAGTCAATACAGTTAGGAATAAATTTCTTAAACCATTTTTTAGTTTAAAAAAACACCAACAAGTCTTTTATTTTTATTTATGTTTTTAATATTAGTTTACACAGGTATTAGAAAACCACAATTGTTATACGTAGGCATCATGGGCGCCCACACAATGGGTACGGGAGGCGACATATAGATTGTTTTAACTTATACATATTTGAACAATTAATTTGTAGGTAAGAAAATCGTTTTGATTAATTATTGTTTTTAGTATATTTAGTTAAATGCAAATGTATTCTGTATCCTATCAATAAATCAAAAACACGAATATAGTTACTTCTAAATAACTGTATAATTTACAAATATTTGTAAAAGCATGTTTGGAGCAGTCGCACAAGCAGTTCTAAACTGCAGTTTAAAGCTACATTTTCCGTCTTAGAAATGTAATTTCGTAGATAAACTTACTTTAAAATTTATTGAATTAACCTTTAATAAAAAATGATCATAACATAAATACTTAACAAAATTTCTTGTGAAATGCGAGCTGAAGTGAAATATATTCATAAATAATTCCACCGTGCGAAGAAATAATGCAGGAGTATGTGCACATGGCCATTTAATATACTGGCAAATTATTCATTTGCAATTCAACATTTATCATAATTTAAAATGTCCCTCTTGGAACGAGAGTGGAGAGAGAAGAGGGCGATTCTCCGCTGAAAAATAGCTCTGGCCCTTTTAAACAAGCGCCCGACCTTTTTATATTCAGCACACAAAGCAAAATAGGCAACAAGAATTTTACCCCGCTTTGAAAAAAATAAAATAAAATAAAGATAGTTGGAACTATTGTGCACTCCAAAGAAAGGGTTTTCGTGTTGTCTGGGGAATTCTAGAAATCTTATTTAAATCGAAAACGTGTCTCTTTTAATAGGTCAATAATAGTAAATAACTCAATTTTTTTTAATCATTTTAAAGTTTTTTCAAATCACAATATTTTAATTCACAATGTTTAATAGTTAATCGACAGAAACATAAAGGTCGTTAAGGACTAAGGATTGTTTTTAACTATATTTTACCGATTTACACGTAAATCGTAAAACATGATCCAATAAGGATTTTTTTATTTTTATTTTACTGATTTACCTGTAAATCGTAAAACGTGGTCCGATAATTTATTGACCATTTGTCAATTTTTTTTTGATATTTGTAAAATTAATATTCTTTTAACGTTTCAATCAATTTTTTCTTAACAACTTCGTGAAATATTTTTAATTAGGTATTAAGTTAATGAATATTGAAAATGACAGGGAAAGTACCACATCGTATTACTTTTTTCAAATGTTCTAATAATTTTTTAAATACCCCAATGTATGTGCTGTACATTTTTAGGCATTCGTTGTTTTTGATAAACGATCAATTTGAAGCTCTTAACGAGTGTTTTGTCTCCTCAACTAAGCATGAAGTAAGATTTTGAGATTAGAAAGGCCTAAAAACTTGGATTTCTGCGTGGATTGAAGGGTAGGGTACTTTGTGAAATTTAAAATACACTACAAGTGTAGTCTTAAGTAGTATATGCAGTATATATTTATCACCACATCAAATCAGTGTTTTAAAATATCTAGTTTAGAAAAGCCTAAACATTTTGATTGCTCAAAATTTTACTTCACGCTTAAACAAGAATCGGAAACACTCGATAGCTTCAGATTGAACTGTTTTTAAAAACAACGAATACTTGAAAATGTACAGCATATACATCGAGATAAGTATACTTAAAAGAAAAATTCTCTTTACAAGTAAGTCTCCATAGTAAATTTTAAACACAGATTGGTTTAATTATTCTTCACCGTCGAGAAAGTGTATTCTGCGAATCCACTTAACCCGGTGGTCATAAATTAAATTTTCATAAAACAACAACAATAAACAATAATCTCCCTGCTTTCCTGTAATATCATGAAATATCACACTTTTATTTCACGAGTTAATTGCAAAAGTTTAACATTGTTTACAAATGTAAATGTAATAAGTTTATTAATATGAGACACAATAATCCGTTATACTTCATAAACTATTTATACACTCACACATAAAACTGCTAACACCTAATAGCGTAGGAATTCCTTATTAAATTGATATATAAAATGTGTAACAATATATATTTACATCAAAGTCCATACAAATACATATTACAATTAAGGCAAAGGCAAAACAAAAAATTCTATAGCCTAAACGCTTTTTACATGAACAAATATTATGAAAATATAAAAAAAGATTACTAATTTAAAAAAATAGTGATGTATCCATCATAGCACATTCCCCATCACCTAAACAATTGATACTTGACATAATAAACTTATATCACTTATAAATTGGTAAAGACCATTTCACAATAAATCATTGTTATATACGCGTGGCGCATGAAGTAAAATTTCGAGTTTAGAAATGCCTAATTTGGCTCGGTCGCTCCGCTTCGCTACGCGCCCGAGACAAATTCTCATGCTTTTCTAAACTAGAAATTTTACTTCATGTTTTGTCTGGGAGTGGAAGACTCTCGTTTGTTTTATCATTGAAACAATTGAAAATTGACGTAATAAGTTTATTGTCGTTTTATTGACGAAGAATGTCAATTTTGATACAAGTTAAGAAGGATTCAAAAGATAATAGGTAAATTACAGTCAATTTAATGATGAAATACTATCAAAATGCCATAATTGTGAAAATACAGTCGACTATAATAAAATACTATCAAAATGTCTTAATAGAGAAGTTACCGCCAAATGTGTCAATAGTCATTTAATGATGAAATACTACCAAAATGCCATAATATTGAAACTACCGTCAAAATATTACAATAGACATTTGATGATTATATACTATGACAGTCAAAGGGCTAAGTGATTTTAAGAAAACATTTTAAAACGGTCAATACACAATTGACACACAGTAATGTCACAATGATTAATTCAAATACGTCACATATAATCAAAATGTCATGATGAAAACAGGGAGGGGTTAGGTTTGAAAAATCACATAAGTTTTATTGCAACATGTCATTTAACCTAACTTACTATTATTAAATTATATATTTTGAGAAATGTCCTGAAATGTGATGGTTGGCCAAAATTCTCATTTCGTGTTAAAAATGTAAAAATTCAAAATTAATAGTGACACTTTGACAAATGTTTACACTTTGGTTAAAAAAAACACACGAAATACTGTAATTTAACTGCATTAACTATAATGACTCTACTAACTATTAGTAGACTTGCTATTCATTTTATCAATTATATTAACTATTTTGCAAGTGAAAAATGTTCGCAAATTCAATGTTTGAAATTATGTTTATTATTGTTTCAATATACATAATTATTCAACGAATATAATCATAATTAGTTATTATATAAATAATAATGTTTCGTTTAATAACAGTACCTTTCTCTAACACTGTTCGAAAGCTATATGACTATCCTTTACTTCTTAGTACACCCATTTATAATTCCTGAGCAGGACGTGTTTAAAGACACGTACAAAAGCATTACGTTTAGGAAGACGTATGGCTTATTGTGCAGAGATTTGCGTAAAATTACAGGCGGCGTTTAGATTAAATATGCCCTTACATGGAAGGCATGCGCATTTTTCGTGGTGTTTGCAACCGCTGCGAAACTCACCATTTACAGCTCAAGTATATATGATTAAGTAGTTAAGTATGGCGACGTATGTACCGGGACATTTTCACCATACACCATACATTAGTATTAAAAAGCGTTTTTAACATCAACGCACGTTGCATGTACATAAGAGGATTTATAAATTAATGAAATCAGTTTATATAAATTAGCAGAGTGACAATATTAAGAAATATAAAAGAGAAATTAAAAATGTATTACGAAATTCAAAAGAATTAAAAAATGAACCATAGGTATATTTAAAAAAAAACATATATTTTAATAGAAGACTAAATTAATTTTATTTAATTAATTAAATAATCAAGATTGTATGTAGAGAAACATTTTATTATTAAGATCAAGATGAATTTTAATGGATGTATAGACCGGCCATAACTCACAGTTAAAAATTCTAAATCTTCCAGTATAAAACATCTCTATGCAGGAAGATTTTCTTTTAAGTATACATTTCACAATATGCTATACACGCTGTAAATATTTATACATTTGTTGCTTTTTAAAACAGTGCAGTTTGGAGCTTTAGAAGAGTGTTTTCCACTCCCAGATTAAGCATGAAGTAAAATTTCGAGTTTAGAAAAACCTGAAAATTTTATTTGGTCGCTTAGCGAAGCGGAGCGACCAAACCAAATTTTCAGGCTTTTCTAAACTCGAAATTTTTCTTCATGCACCACTCGTATAAAACACTAATTCTAAGTGAAGTTTAAAATGTACTACTAAAGGACGATGTTAAAGACGTATATTCGAAACTTCAGATCAAATCAGTGTTTTATATGCGTAGCGCATGAAGTAAAATTTTGAGTTTAGAGAAGCCTGAAAATTTTATTTGGTCGCTCTGTTATGCGGAGCGACCAAACCAAATTTAAAGGCTTTTCAAACTCGAAATTTTACTTCATGCTTAACCTGGGAGTGAAAAACATTCTTTCAAAGCTTCAAAGCGAACTCTCTTAAAAAAGCAATGAGTTTCGGAAAATTTACAGTGTATTTATATGTATAGTTAAAAGAAAAACTGCCAGTATAATTAAATATATCGAAATTGGTGTATGTAATTGATTACCTGCATTTTAATACTTCGCATAAGCCAGCTAAGTAATGGACCTGGCTGGTTTTCGTACAGTGTAGTGCCTGCACTAATGATAAAATAAACATTGATAAATATGTTGTCATTTATATCATGCTGTTGTGATTGAAGCTCTAAAGCAATAGAAATACAAAACAAGATTATGATAGAATATAATATGTGACTGGTTCATGCATTAAATTATAGATGAAGAACATCCAAAATAGCTGTGAGAATTATAAAATAAATCAATAAATATATTTAAAACAACTCAAACAGTTCTAATACTCGCTGGGCTCTTGTTCTATTTAAACCAAACGTATTGGTATTATCTCTAAACTTGTTTGTAGAAGTTGGCATTTAATTTCTTCAAAAGAAAACCCGGAGCTTTAGCCATTTTTCTTACAAACTTATCTCAGTTTATAATATAAATATGTAATTAAACGTGTTAGTTGAAAATTATTAGGTATATGCACTATGCTACCAACATAGAGGGTGTACAAAAAGTAATGTAACGCCTTGATATTTCGCTTTGTGATGAGGTTAGAAAAAAATGTTTCAAATAAAACTTGTAGCTACTAATTTAAGCTACTAATAAATAGTAACTATTAATATAGAGGGTGTTTTATTCGAATTTCGTTGGTATTCGATAACTTGTTAAAATTAAAGTTTTTTAGTTACTTATATCAAAAGTTACAAGAAAAAACACAACCGTAAATAAAATATCAACTTTAATCAAATGTGTGTGTCTGGAAATGTTGAAACAATTGTTATTGACATTAGTTAATATTAGGTTTTCTGCTATTGTTGGGTTTTTCAAAAATACAAAAAGGTATGCTTGCCCAACTCGAAAAAATAACAATTTTAATGATGAGAAGGTTTGGCGATCGCGTAAGAATATACGGGACTACGATCAAATACGTTCAAAGTGGCATACTGTCATAACTGCATATTACACTGGGATAGAGTCAAATTGAATGAAGGGAGGCAGAAACAGTTATGTATTTTGATATTAACGTCATAGTTCCTATCAGTAGAGTATGTTTTTATAAATATGTAACTTTTGAACGGCTCAACTTAAAAACATGCGGTTTTCACTGGTAATCTTTCATTTTAACATATTATCGAATACCAATAAAATATATACGGTGTTACCTTTAAAAAAGGTAAGTTTTATATAGTCCATGAAAATGAATCACCCTGTATACTTAAAAATATTTTGAATTAGTAGTAAATCAGTTGCTATAAGTTTTATTTAAAACATTTTTCTCTAAACTTATCACAAAGCGAGAAACCGATCCGTTATATTATTTTTTATGCACCCTGTGTATATTTTATCTTATAAATTAGTTACTAGAATAACTCATTTCAAACAATTAGTTTTTGAATGAGAAAGGATGCGAAATTGTGTAAAGGATTTGTTGTAAAACAGCGTGAAATCTTTTAATTGCTACAAATTGCATATATTTTAGAAATTCTCTGCTTGTCACAGATTGCAACTAATTACTTATTGATTTTTTAATGAATTAAAATTAAGCTTTCGTAGTTTTTTAATACTGAACATTTTTATTAATCAAGCTGTTAATTGTGGAGGCTTTTTTGTTATACCATTATTTACACAAATCAGACACTTAATGTTAAAGTTCAATATTAATTCTAGAAACTTTGGCTTTGATCAACATTTTTGATACGCATCATAATTAAATAGCTTATTGCAATGTGCTTCACGCGGAACGCGTTTTTTTAGACAATACACAACGGCGGAGTAATTTTTCTGATAAGAACTATTCGATCGAGATATAATAATAATTATAATAATAATTTACAATTACTAATAATTAAAGCAATTTACATGCGTTTCCTGCACTTAATTAACTAATTTAATGCGATAATAAAATACCAAATATATTTTAAAATGTTGTGTATTATGTTATGTGTTTGTATTTAATTTAACATATCGTTGTAATGTTTTATTACGTCTCAATGAATTGTTTTTATTAAAGATGTAACGGGTAGTTATTTAGCCAGATACCGGATATCCGGCAAAAATCCTGGTAGAATAGCCGGATATATGGCGGTGGGCTATCCGGCTTAGATTTTTCCCGGATATCTAAAGAAGAATATCTAAGAGATTTTGTCTGATTTTTTTGTAAATAAATAATTTCATCAGAAATTTGAAAGTTTTGTAAAGGGGGATATAGAAAAAATATATTATAAAATTATAAAAAAAAATTCTAAATGACTTGAAATCCAAGACCAATAAATTCCTAAAAGATGTTAGTTGAATAATGTATTAAGGAAAAAAAATCATGATTTTAATTAGTGATTATTAACAGACAGATTACATTACTTTTTAGAAGATTATTCATCTTGTGCTGGGATGGGCCTTGACTTTATTAGCTGATGTAACAGCACGTTGACAACGTTGCCCATGTCGATAACGCCAACAATGTCGGCAATGTCAACAATACTATTTGAAGGTTATGTTATTATATTGTATATGTTGCGGTTAATGGCATTGTTGACGCCGCTTATTCCTAATCATGTGTTATTTGAAATAAATGTTGTGTGTGCTTGTTAAATTCACATCAAATCAGTGTTTTATGCGCTCGGTGCATGAAGTAAAATTTCGAGTTTAGAAAAGCGTCGCTATGCAACCAAACCAAATGTTCAGGCTTTTCTAAATTTGAAATGTTATTTCATGCTCAGCCAAAGAGTAAAAAATATCTGTTTAGCAAATAGTAAAATCATTAAGAGTGATTTTCTTTATTGCATATTTAAAATTATTGAACAGAATTTATGATTATTATAGAAGAATATACTCTTTGGAATTAAATCCTTCAATTTATTCTTGCTAAATATTCTTGTATTGCTCGAATGGATTATTTTTAACATTTAATATTCACGAAAATCTTCAAACGTAATTACAAAAAATCGCTATTTTGAATTAATTCATAAAAGGAGTTCAAGTTTTAGAAATGTTACAAATGCTCATCTTGAATGTATTTTTTGAGAATATTTTAACTTTGTTGTAAAAGTATTCAATTTTAAACAAAATATGTGAATTATTGCCTCAACGGTTTATTTATTAACTATTTGACTTACAATTACAAAACAACAAGCTAGATATTAAAATATTTGGTAAAATAAATCAGTTTTTCGAATTAATCTGAGTATTTTGAAATTATCTAAAAAATATTTTTGAATTATATTAAAAAATGCTGTCAACATTTACTTTTATTAAAAATTATAAAATACAAAATAAATCTAATTTTGTTTAAGTTTTCAATATTATTCTAACAAGTGTCATGCAATCCTTGATTAAGCATAAAGTAAATAGTTCAAATTTATAAAAAAGCCTGAAAATATATAATTTAGAGGATTTTAGGAATATTTATTTATTTATTCCATGACAATCTGCATATCTATTTAAATAAATAGATATGCAGATTATCTATTGAATTTAAGTGACTAATGTAGTCGCCGAAAAAGTAAGTTAGCATATAAATTTACATCTACACTTACTGACTCTTAACCGTATAATAAGGATAATATAATATACCGGTAAATTATCGGCAAACTGGTGTTAATTGCTAAATAAACCGAAATACCGGTATTTGAAAAATTCGGAATATTTTTAATAACTACTCGAGACTAACAAGCCATTGTCGCATGTTCACGCTCAAGTCTGAAATCACTTTTAATGACAACATTATTTTGAACCTAACATTTTGAATAAACAAAAAATCTGTTATTCTGTTTATTGAATTACACAAATAAACATACTGATGATTTTTTTAAACCTTACATTTTAAATAGTCAAGAAATCTCTTATTCTGTTAAATCATTACATAAAAATAAACAAAATGTTGTTGCTTCTGTATTACAGGCATATAATAATTTTGTATTTCTCTACTAAATGTTAATTTATTGAAATAACTCCAATATTTTATATAAGAGAAATGGTGGCGGCGCCGGGTATGCGGCTTGAAATTTAATTCAACTTTCCAATTGGCAATTGTGTGTGTATATGAAAGTGTAAGAGAGGACGAAAAGAAGATTTATTTATTAAACAAATATTAAATATTAGATGTAAATAGGCGTGACAAACAAACAAAAATCAAACCAAACAAACAAAAATGTTGTACACGCACAGGGTTACAGAGTTTGTCAATATTGTTGTCTTTCTTAGGTTTACAGAATGAAATCATAAAACATCGAAACGTATATAAATTTGAAATAACATAAGTATTTTTAATGATAATAAATTAGTTAGTACTTAGTGCCATCAAATGAGTAGCAAGAATAATATTAATTTTGGTTAATCAATTTTAATTATTCGTTCGTTTAATTCACTTGCAAAAATACAAGAAATTTGCCTTTTAAGTATACACATGCACACAACGTCAATTTTCTGACATACATTGTTTGTTTTTTTAAAGAGTTCAATTTGAAGCTTTAAACAAGTGTTTTCTATGCCCAGATTAAGCATGAAGTTTTCTAAACTATAAATTTTACTTCATGCACCACGCGTATAAAACACTGTTTTTGAGTGAAGTTTAAAATATATTGCTTTAGTATCAGATTGTGAACTTCACAATATTTCAATGTTTTAAACGCGTGGCCATTAAGTAAAATTTAGAGTTTAAAAAAGCCTGAAAATTTTGTTTGGCCGCCCCGCTTCGCGCTTCGCAGAGTGACCAACCCAAATTTTCAGGCTTTTCTAAACTCAAAATTTTACTTCATGCTTAATCTGGGAGTAGAAAACAGTCATTAAGCTTCAAATTGAACTCTTTTAAAAATTACCAATGTCTGAATATTTACAGCATACACGTTGTAATTGAGACATGCATACTTAAAAGAAAAACTTCCTGCATATAACTGTACTCCATATTTGAACGTAAGTTTCTTTTTATACAAAAGAAAATACTTAAACATTGATATAAAGTTCTGTAATGTACTGCAGTTACAATATCTACTTAACTATCCTATTTCAACCTTAAATAATTATGCATTGCTTTGATCACTGATTCATTTCTTCATTTATTAACGCCCTTATTTGATATTAACAAGTCAGCTAATTATTATGAAATAATTGCCGAGAAATAAACCTCAAACAATAAATCCGTTCATGCAAGTCTCGAGCCCTTTTCACAATTTCAACGTCAACGCCATAACAGTCCTTCCTGTGCAGAGCTTACACCGTAAAAAAGCTTTAGATCTCTCAAATATACATATACTTTTCCAGGAGGAAAAGCATATACGTGCCGGTTTTATAAGGTCTCAGCTCACATTATAATCTTACGCATAACTGAACACACGCTACTTCATCTAAACGTTTGTCAAGGAATGACAATAATAAGCCCATTGTTAGGAAAATCTTCGCATTAGTAGTTATCGGATATGATAGTATTACTAATTGGCAATTGTCTGTTTTGTCGTTTCAGTTTTTTTTATATTATGTTCATGTATTAAATTATAGAGGTGGATGATGGGTTTGGTTTATGAAATTGATTTAATGTCGCGTGAAGAGGAAGTGGGTGTTACTCTATCATTCAATTTTGCTAATGAAGATTGATATAATTAAATAATTGAATTTTTACTTTCATTATAATTAATTTAGTTATTATACGAACAAACAATTTGAAATACCAAGTTTTGACATAAACGACAAACAATATATACAAACAGTAATTAAAAGTAAAAATAAGTTCTTTATATACATGTATGGGTGTGATTCAGAATATAAGTAAAAAAATCTTGTTCAAGTCCAATTTTTATTCTTTACAAAACTACAGCTAATTTTAATTTTACAAAATAATGAAATATTATTGATACAATTCAACAATTTACACATAAGTTACTAATAAAATAATATGACAAAACGAATAGATGAAACAAATTTAAACTTTATATTAAATCAGTATTTTATATCTCTGGCTTATGAAGTAAAATTTCGAATTGAGAAAAGCCTGACTAATTGGATTTGGACCATATGCTGTTCCGTGCCTGAATCCATTTTTTTAGACTTTTCTGAACTCAAAATTTTACTTTATGCTTAAACAGAAAGTGAAAACCTTTGATAATACATAAAATAAAATACTACACTTGACACTTTTTAAGATTTAATTAAACCAAGTTTGAGAGACAGACATTTTCTTTTAAGAAAACAGACATACATATCCCGATGCATACTTTGTATATGTTCAAGAATTCATTGTTTTTATAGAAGTGTTAAAACTTTTTAATAGTGTTTTCCGTTCTTTGATTAATCATGAAGTAAAATTTCGAGTTTAGGAAAGCCTGAACATTTAAATTATAATATCATGATTGTGTTATTTACAGAAACTGTATTAAACTTTTCATCATACTAGTAGTTCAAATGCATACACAAATGAAATAGATAAACTTAATTTAACCTAAATTAACCTACAATTATTTTTCTTTCAAGTATACATATCGTCCTGATGCACGTTAATATTAAGGCATTCATTTGTTTATAGTTTAATTTGAAACTTCTAATGAGTGTTTCCACTTCCAGGCTAAGAATGAAATAAAATTTCGAATTTAGAAAAGCCTGAAAATTTGGTTTGGTCGCTCCGCGGAGCGAAGCCACCAAATCAAATTTTCAGGCATTTCTAAACTCGAAATTTTACTTCATGCTCCAGGCGTATAACACACTGATTTAACGTGTTTTATACGCGTGGCGCATGAAGTAAAATTTCAAGTTTAGAAAAGCCTGATAATTTGGTTTGGTCGTTTCGCTACGCGACCAAACCAAATTTTTAGGCTTTTCTAAACTCGAAATTTTACTACATGCTTAACCTGGGAGTGGAAACACTCGTTAGAAGTTTCAAATTGATCTATAAACAAATAAATGCCTCAGTATTAAAGCGCATCAGAATATCGCTGCTTTTCAGTGATAGTGGCACAACTAAAAAAAGTGATTTTGTTTAAATACAGTTACCTAATGAAAACAGCTTTAAAAGGCGCAAATAAAAATACGTGGAAAAAATAAGATAGATAGAGACATTAATATTTGAATAAAAGTGTCTTGTACATTTTTGCAGACTTCTCCTCAAAAATCAACAAATTTCACTTGTGCCATTATTAAAGCAAAGCAGTGATATGTATACTTGAAAAATAAAATCCTTATATGGTAATTTAATTAAGTTTATCTATTTCATTTTTGTATGCATTTGAACTACTACTATGATGAAAAGTGTAATACAGTTTCTGTAAATAACACAATAATGATATTATTATATAAGCCTAACAATTTTAATTCCTATATTATATTTGCAATGTGTTGAATTTAATACCAACATACTTGATTATATGCGCCTCGTAATTTTAATTCTAATATAATATTTTTTTATTAATAATAAATCAAAACTGAAATTTCTTTCGAAGAAATAATTTACTCGGGTGCTAAAAATAATTCGCAAAATATTAAACTTAATCCCGGAATATGTAAATGTGTTTTATTGAATAAAGTCCTCCAAGAGGTGAAATTCTGGGTTCGATATAAAACCGAGAGAGGGGCAAAAGGAAAGCCAGGACGCGGAATGAAGAGTTATTATTTCGACGAATTCACGGAATAAACTTCATTAAATTTAATAAAGAATATATTCCGGCTTATTCTGGTGAAAGTGAGTGGCCTTTTATACATTACTTCCTCAGCTTTTTTATAAATAATAACTCTTCAAGTGCAAAATGAAGGACGAGAATACTGAAAATACTTATACTGTTTTTGTGGAAATTATTTGACTAATGCTATTTTTTGTAGAGAAAACTTCGCTAGAATATTAAAATACTAATACTGTTTCTGTAGAGATAATTTTGCCAAAATATAAAAGCTTTAATATGTTTTTCTGCTCAGCTTATTTTGCAATAATATAAAAAAACCTATAACCTTAATTTGGTCCTCATTATTCAGCAAAAAAAAGTACATAATAATTAACTAGTGACATAATAATTTGATATTCTTAATATATAGGTATTTGATTGAAATTCACTTGGTTTGTTTTACTAATAAATTGTTTTATTTTCAACTAGTTTCGGCTTAATGCCATTTTCAAGAATGGTGTACAAAAGAGCAAAATTGATTATATATACTAGATGTCGGCATTTCAGGTAATAAGCGCTCTAATTATCGGGGAATTCCAAAGGTCCTCGTTGTCATTGACCACGTTTTTTCCCGCCTTTATGGCTTTACTTATTTCTAAACCCTCCCGATAATTCAAAACTAATCCCTTATTACCCAAATGCAACATTTTACAGTCGTTTGAGCTGAAAAAGTGATTAGCCGTGATGCAATGTTTTGCGAACACCGTGGTCTGTTTATTATTTAGAATATCTTTCCTATGTTCTTTTAATCGCGTTTCAAAAGACCTGCCCGTTTGTCCTATATATATTGCATCGCAGTCATCACATTTCAGCTCATATACTCCGCTTTTTTTAATATGACTATTGTCTCTTTTAATTTTATTATTCACTAATATTTTCCCTAAGTTAACAGAATTAGTCAAAATTATGTTATTGTCCTTTCCCTTAACTGTTTGTTTATTTTCTGTGAGAGGTTATTGACGTATTCTAATCTATTCCAGTAGGTTTTCTCTATTTTTGTCAGACTATAAAAATACTTTCGCAATTGTGTTTGTTTTTTCTTTTTAATCATTTGATCAACTAATGCCTGTTTATAACCGTTATTTTTTGTTATTGTTTAAATTGTGTTTAGTTCGATTTGATAATCTATTTTACTAAGTGGAATATTAATTAATCTGTGTATAAATGAATGAAAAGTACTATATTTAATTTGGTTGTGTGTGTTTGAGCTTATAGGTATTATTGTATCCGTACATGTTTCTTTTCTAAATATTTTATATGTTAGTGTATTGTTGGATGATTTCGTAATCGTTAAATCTAAAAAGTTAAGACTATTGTTAAGTTCCTTTTCTATAGTAAATTGAATTTGACTATTTAATGAATTTAAATATTTTGTAAAAATTTCTAACTGTCTTATTGACCCTGTCCATATGCAGAAAATTTCATCTACATATCTCTTCCAAAATTGAATATGTTTGCTTTCTGGTTGTTTTAGTATATTACTTTCGAAATCATCCATAAAGATTTCTGACATTAAAGGGGACAACGGTGATCCCATTGGTAGTCCATCTGATTGAATATATATATCCCCATTGAACTCAAAGTAGCATTGATTAATGCAAATGTCTATTAAACATTTTAATTCCTTTTTATGTGATTCTAGATTGGCAGTGTTTTGAAGTATTTGGTTTAGAATATTTTTCAACTCTTCTGTCGGTATTGATGTGAAGAGACTTTTCACGTCAAACGAAATTAATTTAGCATTTGGAGGAATTGACACTTCTTTTAGTTTATTTACCAAATCTATTGAATTTTTTTATTGAATGTTGAGGTTTGAAGTTAACGAACAAAGGAATTAAATTTTACATAAATTAGAATTTACATAATTTATAAGTCGGAGCGTATAAATATGAAACTACCGGACGTATTGGTACACCTTCCTTATAGATTTTAGGTAATCCATAAAGATCCGGTGCTTTAGGGTTCATTACTGTTAGTTTTTGTCTATCCCTATCTGAAATTAAATGTATGCTTTGTCTTAATGCTTTTTTGAGTTCAGTCTGATATTTAATTGTTGGATCTATTTTTCTGATTTTAAAAATATCTGTTTTCAATAAGTTTTCTGTTTTTTGGATATAATCTGTTTCACTCATTATGGTTACGGTGTTTTATTACCCGAAATGCCGACATCTAGTATATATAATCAATTTTGCTCTTTTGTACACCATTCTTGAAAATGGCATTAAGCCGAAACTAGTTGAAAATAAAACAATTTATTAGTAAAACAAACCAAGTGAATTTCAATTAAATACCTATATATTAATAGAAATGTTTTACTAAGTGATCAATGAGAAACAAGTTATTGATATTCTTGCTTGCAAAATATCTTAACCACAAAAAAAGAATAATATGTTTTTCCTTCGAGAATTCAGTAAAAAAAATCAATATTATTTAAAATGTTTTGTCACAGTTTAACTAATATTAATTCAGCACTTGAATGGCTCACTAATATCTTTATTTCTCTAACTTGTTTTGACTTAACTGTATGTTTTTTAGTTTACTTCAAGTGATTATTTCACATAAAAAGACTGTTATTCCTTACTTAACTTTTTATTTGTAAAGTTAGATGTACATTTCGAGACACAAGACACACCTTGTGTCTCGAAATGAACATCTAACAATACAAATAGAAAGTGAAGTAAGGAATAACAGTCTTTTTATGTGTAGTTTTGACTTATTGTTATTCTCAAAGGAAAAACCTATTATTCTTTTTTTGTAGTAAGATATTTAGCAAGCAAGAATATCAAATTATTCTGTCACGTTAATTATTATATATTTTGTTTATTTTTTTCATTATTATTATTACAAATGTTCTTCAGCATCTCTTTTCGTATTTTTATAATTTGTTCACTTTTATGAACTTTGAAATTTTGTTGTTAAATATATTGTAAACTAAAGATTTCCATAAAATAAATAATTATAAAATAATAATATTTTTATATAGATAATTTTGAGAAAATATTAAAACACTTATAACATTTTTGCAAAACAAAAACAATTTTGTGCGAGTATGGAAATACTGATGATTTTTCTAAAGATAAGTGGGTTCTGTTAATTATTTTAAACGCAGTTTTGAAAGTTTTATAATTCACGGAATGGAAAAAATAAAGGGTGCACGAGGAGTTTAGAGGAAAGTTCTTAATTATTTTCTTTGCGCGTTTTACGTTTATGGGTTTAAATTAACGTGGGATTAAGTCTGGCGGTTTTAAATGAGAGAAATGAGATTACACGTACAACAAAACTCACACCTTTTTTATGCTGCAAAATATTTTTTTTCCGGTTGTGCACTTATATTAATAACTACAAAGAAAAAAATATGAGGGTTATTACACTACAATTAGGAATTTTTATGCAACTTTTTAAACAATATCCCACTAAAATATTCAAGTCCTCGACATGAGTGGCTGTAGGTAATTCCACTTCATCTTAAAGGAAACATTCAATTTTTTGCAAATTATTAAACAGAATCCCTATAAAATATGGAACATTATACACTAAATAATTTTCAAGTCAGTTTCTTTGATTGTATCTTAAACTATAATTTATTTTACATAAATTCTTCAAAGCTTTAATGCAAAATTTGATTTTTATAACGAATCGAACACAATCTTACTAAAATATCCAGCAATTGTTTTGCTTCGATTTCATTTTGAGTGGCTGTTATTTCACGTCTGCATTTTAAATTTAATTCTTGCTGTATGGGTAAATAATTCTACGCGGATTTCTTCAGTTTTTAAGCTTGAACAGAAATCAATCGATTTTACAGAATTTCACACTATAATCTGTTTAATAACTAGGAGGAGCGTTTTAAATTTCACGCGCCAAAACCTACAACTCTGATTGGCCGAGAGCGCGCCTATTCTACACTATGCTAAATACGTCATTATTAGACGCAACAGCTGACATAACCTTAATTCGAAGCGTTACCGAGTTGCAACGTTGTCTGTTTCGTAATAACCTTTTGTGCGGTGTTTCTTTAGCATAGTTAAAAGTTAGTTTTGTTTATATTTTGTGATGGATTATGGACCCAATACAAGCTCGGTGATAATATCACCTTCACCTCCAAAAAAGCGTAAGAAGTTGGATTTGGGTCATTTATATATGTCTGAAAAACACTGCATAATAAATATGTGTAAGCAGATGATAACAGATGATCAACATATGAAAATGACTGCTGTTGTATCAGACATTATTGGTGCAGTAGGTGAGATATCAAATAGCATAAGAATATGCATCAAATAATAAAATTTTTAATTTTTAGGAGTTGTAAATTCCACTGTCGTACTATTAGTGAATATAAGAAATCCGGAGAGATTTGTAGCCCTCGAATCCTAGATTCGAATTCTTTTAGAGGATTCAAAAGAGGCATTCGAATACTTTAGTTCAAATGGATTCTTTACATTTTTTTAAGAGGATTCGTATTCGAGTCTAAACATGGGTAATTTGAATCCTTATAAAAGGATTCGAATCCTTGTAAAAGGATTCGAATACTTACAAAAGGATTTGTTGAATTGTCAAAAATAATTCGAATTAATTGTGAGGAATAACATGAAAAATGTTATTTTGTCTGTTTTTAAATTTCACGTTAAATCATTGTTTTATGCGCGTGGCGCATGACGTAAAATTTCGAGTTTAGAAAAGCCCAGAAAATTTGTCTCGGGTCGCTGCGCGACCCTCGACAAATTTTCACGGGGCTTTTCTAAACTCGAAATTTTGCTTCATGCTTAGTCTGAGAGTGGAAACGTTCGTTCGAAACTTCAAAGTGAATGCTTTGATAAGAACATTAAATGATTGAAAATGTTTTTAAAGATTATAATCTAGTTTTCAACATTTTGTTTAATATTGTTTAAAGTAAAGCTGAGATGGTAGCCACAATCTGAAATGTTAAATTTCTCCGACATTTCCCTGACTAAAGATTTTTTCCATGGCCTTTTAATATAACTTTTTTCTGTAAGAAACTCCCATTCTGTTTAATAGTTTTCATTGTATTTGCCATTATTTAAGTTAATATTTAAAATTTTTACGTGTTTTGTAATTTACCTGCTGATTTTGACAAATTTAATAATATCATATTTATTGTTAGTGTTTTGGTCAATTTGAATATAATTCCATGACTTTACTCTGACTTTCCCGGTTTTAATGATATTCAGTGAGATTTTTAATTACGTAAATTTCAGGCATTTTTCGATTTTATAATAGAGTTTAATTTCAAGTTTTGAACGAGTGTTTCCACTCCCAGGCTAAGCATGAAGTAAAATTTCGAGTTTAGAAAAGCCCCGAGAAAATTTGTCGAGGGTAGCGCAGCGACCCGAAACAAATTTTCGGGCTTTTCTAAACTCGAAATTTTACTTCATGCGCCACGTGTACAAAACACTGATTTGAAGTGGAGTTTAGAAACACACAAATACATCTTTAACCAGAGTAACAGGGAGTTAGATATTTAGTCTGTTATCAACGATGTTCAGTAGTAATAATAAATAATTAGGTCTTGAATATATTTTTCAAAACAACTGGTAACGATATTTATATATTAATGGTTGCAAAAAAAATAATAAAATCAAATTTATTTTTACAGGATTTGTATTCGTGATTCAAAACCGGGATTCGAATCTTCGATTCGAATCATATTTATTTCTTACGAATCCTTTATTCGAGTATTTGTGACTCGAATCATATTAGATGATTTGGATTCGTGATTCGAATCGTTTTTACGAGGAAACACATTATTATATACATTCCATATTATATTATGAACATAATATAAATATGTTTTATTTCAGAGATATATGGCGAGATGCATTTTAATTAATCTGACGATATCGTACGATGGAAAAGAACATACTTAACCACAACTAAGAAGTACAAAATGGATATTTGATTTTACTTAAAGAGTAATTATAAAATTATTTAAAATTGCCGCCAAATTTATCTAGTGAAATTTCTGGTAACTTTTTATAGTGTAAATTGGGCTTTGGCACTAACTCCTTTTAGTTTTTAAATAGAATATAGTCATAATAATCAATCATTCTGTGAAGATGACTTTTATATTATTAGTTTTTGGGTTTTTACAATTGTATAAAATAAATAATAGCATGACACTATTCAGAAAATTAAGCTCTATAAAGAAATAATTTATATGTTTACTGAAAAATAATTAAAGAAGGTAATATAAATAATATATTTAGACATCTATTATCACCTCTAACGTTTAATACAAAGTTTTTTTAAAAAGAAGTTTTACTTATAGCATACAGGGTGCGGCAATTGTTCCCGCACACATTTTTCAAATGCTAATTTACTTACCGCTTTTAGCAATTCGTTTTTATATTTTATTGCATGCCTTATAATTTCTGATTTCAACTATAAAGGGTTTAATATATCCATAGTCTTCACGATGTTACTAGAAATATTCGCGGTTATAAACAAACGGATTATCAATCTCGAGTAAGCATGAGTAGATTTCGTTGCTCAATATATTATAAGGTAATTACCTTGTCTCAAGATAATCATAGTTCTCACAAAGTATAATTGCATTAATTTATTGTTATTTTTTTATCAAATCATAAGTTTCTGTTTTTACTAAAGTCAAATTACAATCATTAAGCATATGAATCAGAAAATCGACTATGTCTCCTTAGTCACTTGATACAACCCCATAAAACCCAGTATCTTTGTATTCCTAATTAAAATCTCCAACCGATTGTTAAATGAAATACAAAGTATTCCATTTAAACAAATTAACTAACACCCAATAGTTAACTTATTTTGGACACTCTATATATTTGCATATAGTGGTAAAATCTTGCTACAAAAAACTATTTCATTTTCAAATTTTCAAATCGGTTCAGAAATAACCAAGTTAGAGTTAGAATATGTTAAAAATCATACCATTTATACCAGTAGATGGCATTTGTAGCTAGAAATTCAAATTTAGTTTCTACACACTATCATAAATGTACTACATGTATATTTATTTCATTATTAAATTAGTTTTATTTAAAACTATTATTAGTCAATGTTAATTATTTTAATAAATTAATAATTTAAAAAGGATTTGATTCGAATTTTCAATTGATGGCCTTTGATTCGAATCATATTTTATGTTTTTTTTTATTTAGAGATTTGTGATTCGAATCATATTATATAAAATGATTCGGATTCGTGATTAGAATCCTTTTTTTGAAGATTCCAGCCAACTCTGATGCTTTTTAGGCAAAGTTGTTTTTTATATTATTTTTTTTTTATACTGATCGCTTATTAATGATTATATTGATTATATTGTAACAATAAAATGCATAATTATTTGCCTATTAAAGAAAAGACTGTTACTTGCTTTCGTGATTATTTCACATGTTATATTGTCAATATTTGTGATTTTTCATTATTTTCTTTTAACATCTTGTAAGTAGATTAAACTTGTTCAAAAATATGCAGTTGTTGATTGATAATGATAAGCAAAACTGCAAACTGGAAAACAACAACACTTGCGCAAATAAATTACCGTCGAAGAATAGCAGGGCGTGTAATTAAGGCAAAAGGGCCTCCGCTATTCACCGACAACAATAGACAATAGTCCAAGTTTGACAGTTGAGTTTTCCGCATGGAGTGATAACGATATTATTGCACAACACGCATTGTAATAGAAGTTCCTCTGTCTGTGTGTGTGTGTGTGCCTGTGTGCGTGTTTATATAAAGGGCGTCAGGTAAGAAGGGCGGCGTGCGGATTGGGATAATTGTATTTCTCCCCGAAGACTGTACAGTCATTTCAGACGTCCTGTTCGAGTAACTCATTATCGGAGGAGCATGACATTGAGGACAAGCGGGGGCCCTTAGGGCGGCCCTTGTTTCAAGCCAGACGATTTCATGCTAAACTTGCCCTGACAGTGTACACTGGAGATAATTAGGGATAAGTCGAATTTTCAAGGGAAATCCATAATTAATGATTTTATTAAATAACTTTGATGCCTTTGGTAAAACAGATATTCAAAGATTAAATTGCAACTCTAAATTTAAAATGATAACAAGAAGGTTTTTTGTCAAAAAGATAATTGCTTTAAATTTTTTATACTTCGACCTACTTTTACAATCAAGAGATGTTATCCAAAACCAAGTTGTTGAAGATTTAGTTAGACGTAATAATTATTTATAAAATTAATTAACGTAGGATCTAACACAAGATCCCAACATGAGGCATACGGGGGCAATTTAAGTTTTAAGAGGGGAAACTCAAAATTAATTTTCTATGAAAGCAACAAATAGAATTATTTTGCATGCTCCATGTTTAAGCATAAAGTAAAATTTTGAATTTAGAAAAGCCTGAAAATTTCAAAACGACAAAAACATGGAAATTGCCAAAACATCACATTAGATGAAATTATATCGACAACAATTGAAGCCATCAATTTTGTATTAAAATGACAAAAATTACTATATTTTCATTATTGAAATTGGATTCAATATTGAATACTCTGAAAACAATTATTATTATTTAAAATGGGATAAATAATAAGACAAAAATTACGTAAAAAATTACCCTTATTATTGATTTTATAGAAAATTGATGATTTTTCGTAACGGTTTTACCAATTTCCACGTAAATTGGTTAAAGAGTAGAAAAAAATCATCAATTTTCTATAAAATCAACGAAAAAGGGTAATTTTTGAAGTAGTTATTTTTATTGTATACTCTTTGCCTAAGCATGAAGTAAAATGTTGAGTTTAAAAATACCTGAACATTTAAAAACGACAAAACCATAGAAATTGCCTAAACATCACATATGATGAAATGATATCGAAACTAATTAAACACATCCATTTTGTATTAAAATAACTAAAACTACAATCTACATTTTTACCACAGAACTTGGAGCTACAAGAAAATCCTAACATATCAAAATTGTCAATGAAATAAAAATCTTAAGCAATATATCGAATATTTAATGTTGATGCAACTGCAAATTTAATACCTAAAATTTATGAAATCATTCCTGTTATAATATCAATTTTATTATTAAGTTTATTAATAGCCCCTCCTCTTGCCGTCTTTTGCACGCAAAAGCAATTATTTCAAAAAATATACATCTAACTGTTTTACGTAAAAAATTACGAACAATCGAAGTGAAAATGTGTATCAAATTGCCACTCCTTTTTCTTCACATAAACTGTTAAAATTGATAAATGGCAATCAACTTGCCACACAATTAACAAAAGCTTACATTTATTGGATTTTATACGAATTTAGTGAGATTGTAATAAATAAATATTTGTTGTAATTTTTGGTAATTTTTATAATTCTCATAATTATATCAACGTATTTAACATGTAAATGTGCTATACGTGCATGTTATTGACTTGATTCGTGACATAATTTTGATGATTTTTACTCATATAGTAATATTTACTGGCATTTTCAATATTATCTTCACAACAATTGTTACGAAAAATGGTGCTAAACTTTTCAGCATTACACACAGTTTTAAGTTTAGAGAAACCAAAAAATTTGGTTTTGCACACCAAATTTTTTGGTTTCTCTAAACTTAAAATTGTATTTCATAAATGAAATGTTGTAAAGGTAAAAATATCGACACATAGTTTCTATTGACAAATAGGGAAAACCTTGATAAGTTATCTTGATAAGTATCACTCAATAAGCATACTTGTAATTTTAAAATCAGGCAGTGGAATGATTTTAAATATTTAAAAAAATAGACGAGTGCCTTCTCCTGTGCCTATTGACTAAGCCCGTGAATTTAAATTACGTCAATGAAAGATCGTCGAATATAAAGTCAAGTTAGGTAAGTATTTAAAAATATAAGCGTATAAATACACACTTTCTAAATTTATAAAAATTAGTAATTCAATTAAGAATAAAATTTATATGTAAAAGTATATTATTTAACAAAATTAAGTTAATAATAAAATAAATATTTTTTCTCTCGACACAAAATCTAGTGTATAATTTACTTTCCGAAACTTGGCAACCCTGATCTGTATTTCACCTTAACGCCCTGAATACCTGAATAAATATAATGTCCCAAACCTTTTTCCTCTCACCCAAAAAAAGTACATTACCCGTTTTATCCTTTGGAGGGGATCTTATTGAAAACTTGAAATATCCCCGTGTAAAGTAGCCATTTTAATGCAAACCCGCGAAATATATATCGATCCTTTTATCACGAGCAATTTATTCGTGTAAATGTCGAATGGTTTGTGCGACTGGTTAGTTTAAATTGCATTAAAGTTCAGATAAACTTAGTTTGAATCCTTCTTTGGAACTTTAAAACAGGCGTGGCAATTCACCTAGAGGGCATCAAACGGAGGGGGACCGATATCCCTGATAAATATCAATATGGTAATTCGCCTGCCGGTAAATTCATTTTTTCACGGTCACATCTTTTACCTCTCGATACATAATTTTAGGTTTGCCGTATTCGATTTTTCCTTTTTTGGTTTTGGGAATTAAGATGCACCTTTCACCGTTTTAAATGTTTGCTCCGGGCTGTGAATAATTATGTGATTTTTTCAACGTTCTTCTTCGGCAGTGTTATTAACATAATTTTCTACTAAATGTATTTAAATGTTCGATAATGTTACGATAATAAAGGGGGAATGTATCTATTAATAACGAATAATTATTCTGTTTTACAACAATTATTGTAATTTACCGGATCAGAGATGGCTGGAGATTAAAATCAGATCGACATTATTGGAAACTTGGTGGAGTATCAGTTTTCAGTTCACCGTTAATGATAGTCATAAAAATTGAGATGATTTCAGAAATTGCTATAGATTTATTGAGATTAAAGCAATAAGGAGACTGCTTTTTATCATTTCAAATAGGCAGTATACAGGGATTTTTTCTTTCAAGTATTCATATCTCGATGCATACTCTGTAAATGTTAAATTTAAAACTTCTAACGAGTTTTCCACTATCTGATTAAGCATAAAGTAAAATTTCAGGCTTTTCTAAATTAGAAATTTTACTTCATGGGCCAGGCATATAAAACACTGATTCAACATAGAGTTCAGAATATACTGCTTTGGCATATGACTATATTTTGAACTTCAAAATATTATACAAGTCATTAATTTAGGAACACGAACTGAGATTTCATCTACTCTATATATTTGAACTCATAAATTGTACAAGGGAACTAAGATGATTTTGATATTTATCTAATGAGGGTTTGCGCTCCTAAAGTAAATATTTCGAATTTTATATAAGTCTGAAAATTTAAAATATTTACTTCCTGCTTAATCAAGGAGTGCAAACCCTGGTTAGGTAAATATTAATAACATCTTTGCTTTTCTTATTGCACAATTTGTAAGTTCAAATAATTAGATTTGATGATAGAAAGAAGTTTAAAATAACTGGTTTAAGGTTTCTAATATTATATATATTTTTTAAAATTTCATAGTTTGCTTTTTTATCACATGATTGAATGATACTGCACGAGTATATTATTATTATTATGCCGGAAGATGTACTATGATCAGGGTTGTTATGTTTAAAACACTTTGTTTTAAAACAGTGTTTTAAACATGTTTAAAAACAGCTGTCGTTTTTTAAACGGTTTTGTTTTAAACATGTTTGTTAAATTATATTTTATACTAAATTACGATATTTTGTTTGCATTTTAAAATGTTAGCTAAATTGTTGAAGATATTTTAAATTACATTATTAAACATAGCATTTTATTACAGCGAAATATCACAACTGTGTGTGCATAAATGTGATTTTTAAACAAAACACTGCAAATTTTATGACATTCCCACTCCCAAACTAAGCATAAAGTAAAATTTCGAGTTTAGAAAAGCCTGAAAATTTGGATTGGCCGCTTACCGAAGCGGAGCGGCCAATCCAAATTTTCAGGCTTTTCTAAACTCGAAATTTTACTTCATGCGCCACACGTATAAAACACTGAAATATCGCAAAGTTTAAAATATACGGCTTTAGCAATCTAATATGTAGATGTGAATAAAACGTGAGTCAAATTCTGCGCTAAATATTTTTTTTAAAACAGTGGTTATAGGCAACCCAATAACTCTAACGTATATTAGGTTGTCTATAATCGTTGTTGTATGTGTGTGTTTTTTGAACTTCACTGTAAATCAGTGTTGAAGCGTGGCGCATGAAGCTAAATTTCGAGTTTAGAAAAGCCTAATTTGGATTGGCCGCTCCGCTTCGCTACGCGCAGCGGCGAGTGCAGTATTTCGAGAGTATGTAATTGCTATACCACTCGAGAAACGTACGATACTTTACCTACGCCCTAAGAAAATAAACAATTAGCATGAAAGAACAACTTATTTATTCAATCATTTTTGATGGTTACATGACATTGATGAAAACTAAATCAACTAGTGATCAATAAAAATCAAGGAAATGTCCTTTGGTTGTGAGTTAATCAATCAGTTGTTTAGCTGTCAGCATGTAATATACTTGTCAATGCTATTACGTGTATGTGTAGCTAATGTCAATCATACGCGTCAAGATGACATTGTGGTATAATGCGGTTACTAGATAGGGCGTAGGTAAACGTGTCTTGGACATTTTTTAAACATATTTTTAATTGTTAATGTTTTAAACGCTGCATCAATAAAAAAAAAAGTTTTTTTAACAACCCTGACTATGATAAATACATTATTTCTTTGCGTTATGAGTAATAATTAGTGAATTCTATTTATTTATTTTAATACTACTTATTTATACAATAGTTTAAATTTCCGTAGAACTAACTTCACTATACTGGTATTTCCTGATAATGTTGTAAATATATGTCGTGATAACTATTTAACTTTTCACGAGGACTTTCCCAAATCCCTTTGAAATTTAAAGCTCTGACCTACTTGAATCGTTTTATTGCCGCCCCTTAATTTATTTCACTTACTTACAAAGAATCGTGAAATTAATTAAGGGACTTGTTTCCGTGCCCTTAGGGGACTTGTGCAATATGCTGCAGCAATTCTCGCTCCGGCCCCCGGATCAAATCCGGTCAGGTCAAGGGAAGGAAAAAGTGAAAAATTTTACTGCGGATTTGCATCCGTTCCTCGGGGAATTCCACCCCTTATATACTTCATTGAGATTAGTCGCTTATGATTGGATACAATCAGACGTGGCTTTCGCTTTTCCGTTTTTTGCGTTTGTTGGGGGGGGGGGATATTTAAATTAAATTTTGTGGATCGTCAAGAAATTCAACTGTAATATTGTTAATTTTTATATTGTTTGACATTTCGAATTATTCATTTATTTATTCAATTTTATATTGTTTTGTTTCTATTATAATTATATCAGTAGCGTACAGGGTGTTTACTTTAAGTATACAAGTCCCAATTACAGCGAATATGCTGTAAATATATAGATATTGGTTGTTTTTTAAAGGAGTTCAATTTAAACTATTAAGGGAGTGTTTTCCACTCCCAGATTAAGCAAAAAGTAAAGATTCGAGTTTAGAAAAGCCTGAAAATTTGGTTTGGTCGCTCTACGAAGCGGAGCGACCAAACCAAACTTTCAGGCTTTTCTAAACTCGAAATTTTACTTTATGCACTACGCGTATAAATCACTGAAATATCGTAAAGTTCAAAACATACTTCTTAAGCAGTATTCTAGATCAGTATATTTTCAACTTCACTTGAAATCAGTGTTTTATACGTGTGGCGCATGAAATAAAATTTCGAGTTTAAGAAAAGACTGAAAATTTGGTTTGTTCACTCCGCTTCGCTACGCGACTAAACCAAATTTTCAGGCTTTTCTAAATTCAAAATTTTACTTCATGCCTAATCTGGGAGTGGAAAACACTCGTTAAAAGCTTTAAATGAACTCTGAAAAAACAAAGAATAGCGGAAAAGTTACTCCATATGTATAGGTACTTAAAATAAAAAATCCCTATAAACCGGTTGTTTGTTATATCGTGCTTACCATTGAGATTTCGTAAACAATTAGAGGTACGAAGACGGTGCAATTAGACGAAACTTATTACTTTTTATACAAAATAAAAGCGCCTTAACAAATGTTATTTACTTTTATTTGTTTTCAAGTTATTGCAAAAAATGAACATTGATTCAATTATCTTTTTACTATAACTTTGTTAATTAGAACTAAAACGAGCTCAAAGTTGAAATGTGCCATAAAATAATATTCGGGAAACATACAAAATTGACAGATTTTATACAGAGTATCCGATTTTCATAATACGACATCAAAACTAATTTAATTTCTGGAAGTAATGTCTACTTTTTTCACCATTATAAAGAGCAGGAAATTTGAGTTGGATATCATGTCTTATGTATCAAATTATGATTGTCTCAAGAAATGGAACCCCCTGTATAACAATTTGACAATTTCTCCGTAATTTTAAAGACTTATTGAAGTACACGTTATTAAAAAAGTGTCAAACTATTATTACTATTAAAGGTGTTGGTTATAGAGGCGGTAGATTATTTAAAAAATAATAATATGGAGACATTTTTGTATAAATTAGAATGTATTTATTTTATAAAAAAAATGTTTTTAAATACGTGCCAAGATTTTACGCATTAACAAGCAAGCAATATAAAGCATAAGTATAATACCAAAAACATAAAATATAATAAAATAAAATGAAACACTTTCATTTTGTTTGTATAACACAATATTTTTTATTTTTGTGACTGCAGTTTCGGCAACTCAACTTGCCATTATCAAACGGAGTGATTTAAATCTTTTCGGTTAAATCATTCCGAAAAATCAAATTTCGCTAAACAGCTCATCAATGAAAACCATTCTTTTAGCGAAGATGTACTTAAGATCATTCATTATGACGAAAAGGGTCGAATAATGAACCTTTTAGAATCGTTAGAAATACAGAAATTGTATATATACCTGTACCATATCGTAATTTAAATTACTCCGTTTGATAATGGCAAGTTGAGTTGTCGAATCTGCACTCACAAAAATAAAAAATATTGTGTTATACAAACAAAGTTAAAGTGTTTTATTTTATTAAATGAACATGTATAACGAAGTATAAGCCTCCACCGTTCATAATTTAAAATATAATAGGTTAGGCTATGTATAAAAATTGTCAAAATTGTCATGTAAAGATAAAAATTGTTTATTATTTATTAAAAATATTTGAGAAACAAACATAGATGTTGATTTTTGAGAGAAATATAAAGAATAATAAAATACACACCTTATACAAGGTGTGTATAAATTGGCGGATAATCTACACGTGGTGATATTCTTCGTAAAATTTTAAGCAGCACATCTTAATTCTAAAATGTTGTAACATGCTTTCTAATATGTGTTATTATTCAATAATAATTTACAGGAAATAGATACAAATTATGATGAATCAAGTTTTAATAAATAGAAATAAATTGAATGTAAGCGATTGACATATTTTAGGTTAAAGAGCTCAAATAAATTCCATTTAGTTTATTATTGAATTAAGTGGATTAATTTAAAATAACGATAAATGGCACAGTCAGTTCACCTTACACAAATTCATGTGACTTAAAGTAATAATTGTAATAATTTCTTGGAATTTTCCAAGGCTTTTGACTGTATTAACCACGGGGTCCTTCTATATAAATTGCATAACTATGAAATCAGAGGAACCGCTCATGAATGGTTCAAAACATATCTTAAAGGTAGGAAGCAATTAGTGGATGTGTTATCTGGAAATACTTTGTACCGGTCGAATACCTTGGACTTAGTCGCGGGGGTTCCACAAGGTAGTGTTCTAGTACCTTTTCTTTTCAATATATATAGGGTGTCTGTATTTCGACAGAGTGTATGGGGATCTCAGTTATTTGAAAAGATAGAGATTCAGTAAATTAGGGCAACGTTGCGTATTTTAGGGCCTAACAATAATCTGAAAACATATCTTGTCTTGTTTTTGAGATATCAACAAAAAAACTGTTTAAAAAAACCGTTATTTTTTATTCAGAAACTACTGAATCTGGACATTTAGAACTTTGACAATATAGGCAATTTTTAATGAAGAATCTAGTAGCATATTTTTTTTTAAATAACTATAACATTTACCCGGGGACCATAGTCATCTTTTCTTTTTCTTATGGGCGCTATTTTCGATTTTAATATTTTTTTAAAGAATATTGTTTTGTGAACTCAGTGATACATCACACTCATAATTTCTTTTAGATTTGATATTTAAAATTATAATATTTTCTTTTTTGCAAAGAGTGTCTTGAAAACAATGGCGTCATATCTATTATTCAATAAAATGTTTATAGCAGTCAATCATCGTTAACAGTCAAAATTATTTAATACCTGTCAATATTTTGTAATAATAATAATAAGTATCGATTATCACACAAAACATAAAGTAAACAAAATGATGGTCTCTCATAGCACTTTCCCAGTTTAAGATATGATGACTTACATATCAACACTATGGAATAGTTCCACAAACTAAATTTTTTCTACTTTTATTATTATTCTTCAAAAAATATTCGCAAAAAAAGTAATTCTTACATATTTCGCTACATCTCAATAAATGTTGATCACTATCACATTTAAGCTTTATCTATTTTTACCTTTACTGTAAATCAGTGGTTTATACGCGTGGCGTATGAAGTAAAATTTCGAGTTTAGAAAAGCCCCGTGAAAATTTGTCTGGTTGGTTGGTTGCTGCGAGACCCTCGACAAATTTTATACGCGGGGCTTTTCTAAACTCGAAATTTTACTTCATGGTTGGTCTGGGAGTGGAAGACACTCGTTAGTTTACAATACATCACAACAGTTAAAATTTGTATCGTATCTGTCACAAATAAAAACAATAACATGGCGATCTCATTATAGTTTAATTCAAACTCGTATCAAGTTGGCACGATTGATTAAATGTCGACTTATGCCGACTTATGTCAACTGTCATTATAGTTCAAATGTTGGCTACCGCCGACTTATGTCAACTGTTAATATAGTTCAAATGTCGGCTAGCGCTGACTTATGTCAACTGTCATTATAGTCCAAATGTCGTCTGACGCCGATTTATGTCAACTTGATGGACTAAATATCGGCTGGCGCCGACTTATGTCAACTGTCATTATAGTTCAAATGTCGGCTGTCGCCGACATATGTCCACTGTTATTATAGTGCAAATGTCGGCTTGACTTATGTCAAGCTGAAACGATAGACTTATGTCAGTCAACCTAGTGATTTACAGTCATAAATTTTACATTTTGAATATTGTGACATTATGACACTTGGTTAACTGTTTTATGACTATAGTGAGATTTAGTTTAATTATGTCTCTATAGACTGTATTTCGACTATTTTGTTATTATGACTGTAAATCACTTGGTTGGGTGTCTTTTAACTTATTAGTATTTTGTCATTAAATCACTATATTGACTCTATTGATTTAGTGATTTAAGTAACTTACAATCATAATGTCACAATAGCCGAAATGTCACACCAGTATTTTGTTTATAAAAAAATACATATTCTATTAGTAGCAAATGATGGGTCCTATGAGTTGTCAAATTAGTGAGTTACTCAACTGTTTCTAGAGCACTCTTTACAAAAAACAAAAGATTATAATTTTACATATAAAATGTACAATAAACTATAAGTGTAGTATATCATTTAATTGAGAAAAAAATATTCTTTTAAAAATTTTAAAAATCAAAAATGACGCCCATAAGAAACACAAAAGTTGGCTTTGGTCCCTAAGTAAATGTTATAGTTATCTTTAAATAAAATATGTTACTAAATTTCTAGGTAAAAAGTGCCTGTATAATGTCAAAGTTATTAATGTCTGGATTCAATAGTTTTTGAATAAAAAAATAAAAACGAAATTTCAACAAATTAATTTTTTGACAATATCTCAAAAACGAAAGAAGATATTTTAAATTTGTTTTTAGATTATTATTGGGCCCTAAAATACGCAACTTTGCTCCAATAATGGAGTCTCTGTCTTTTCAAATAACCGAGATTCCCATACATTCTGTTGAAATACAGGCACCCTGTATATTAGTGATATATATTTCAAATAATGAACAATCAAGAATATAATATTATACATTCTAGAAATATTTCTTGATAACAAAATAATATCACTTTTTTACTGAAATTCGTAAAAGAGTAGTTTGACAAAAAAAAAATATTTTAAACGAAAGCAAGACAAACTATATTGTATTCAAAAAATCGGACGCTACACAAATCTCAGCGCATTTCACTATAAATAACACATGTATTAATTTAACAAATCAAACTGAATTCTTAGGAATATTTATTCATCAAAACTTGTTACATGCTTAGAATTTTGAAACCTAACATATCCTTCAATATATTAAAATTAGTATATAACTCCAATTTCTTGTTAATTGTGCGTTTTGGTAAAGTATATTGGGGTAGTTCCTCACATTTCAATAAAATATTGCTTAATAGAAATGTGCACTGAGAATAATATTAAATCTTAAATCCTAACCCAATAGCCTCTTGCAGGACTCACTTCACAAAAAACGTATTTTTAACAACAGTTGCTATATACGAGTACCTAATGGAATATCTGTTATTCATTAGAAAAAAATAGAATAACTTCATACCAATCATGAATGTCAATACATATTCAACCAGAAACAAGGGGACTCTAATGTACCCTATTCACAAGTTTCCAATTACCGGAAAATAAATTATCTTTGTTTATATGATCAGAATTAAATGTTGTAAAATATAAAAAATACTTGCATTAAATGTTACTGTAAATCGAACCTTATGCGATAGAAGAATTTCTTTCATATAATATAAATTCTATTTAATATTCTGACGATATTCTGGTCTCAAATAACCAATAGTGTATTCTTTGTATTTCTGTATGTGTTATTTATACTGCAATAAAGCTCCCTTTCATTCTTATTCTTACATGTCGATTAAAAAAAGCATGTACATGGAGATCATAGCATAAGAAATTATAAGGTAGGGCATGGTCAAAATAAGGTTGTGAAACACTGGCTTAGAGCAAGAACTTTTAGTAAACAAATTTAAGTTAGATCAGTACAAATAAATAATAAAATATTCTAATACAATTACGATAATGGTTGTACAAACTTAAAACAATAAGTCTAAATTAATCCCTCTTATTTATTTTGTTCTCCTTTGGCCCTTTTCTTATAAAAGCTTTTATAATCAGGCTTTACAAACAAATTAAAATATTATTTAGCATCATAGTACGACTATTTTAATTAAATATATGTATTCACCAAAACTACATATTATCATTCCAAACTGAGACATGTCCTATCTCTCTCTCTCACCCTTGTCCTCGTAGAATCCTCAATTCGTAGCCGGAGACTCAATCCGTTTCTCTGTTGTCCTTTTCTGCCCTTTAACAATGCAAAGGTGGTATTAGAGAAATAAACACGAGGAGATGTTAACAAAGGGAAGATTTCGCGACGGCGAGATGCCCAGAAAGGGAATCATTTCTCGCCTGGACGGGCGCGCGCGTTTGATACCCCTGCATACTAGTGCAGAAGCTAAAGGGTTAACAGGTACATATCTTGAACATCCCTTTCGGATCCATCAGAGTGATACCAGTCACCGCCCGAACCCTCGATTGGGTAAAGTTAGAGATATTTTTTGTTTGTTAGTATAGTAGAAAAAGCGAGTGAACTAAAACATCAATAGACGAGGGGATTTTGACCCTTTGCACAACAAAAAAGTATAAACGTGCAGATGTATATTGATATTTGCTTTTATTGTGTGGATGTTGAAATCTAGAACGTTATTTATTTGTTAAGGCATATGTGTAATAGATTTTTACTAGATCAACCAATTTAAGTCTAATTCTGGATATTTAATTATTGTTTCACCAAGTGAAAATTGGTGAAAGAAACCAAGTGTTTTAATTAGATTGAAAAATGTTTTACCACGGGTGAAGTGAGAAATTAATTAAACAACAAATTTAAGTATTTAATAACTTGAATGTGATTGTAACCCCAGAGAAAAGAATTTTACTATATCTAAAATTTCCCTACATGTATTTTTGCTAATAATAATAATAATAATTTAATATAAATAAATAAATACTTAAATAATTTCTGATTCATATTCTATTACCATGATTCTATTTATTTACATGTGTTTGTCTGATAATAAAATATATAAAATACGGGTCGTAGGTGAAAATGTTCTAGGCAACTTGTGTGTGAGGGGCTTTAGGGCACTCTTTGCGATTATGGCACTCTCCTAACGGCTCGTGCCCTAAATTAGCAAATTGTGTCTAATAGCCCTATTTTACACACTAGTTACCTAAATAACTATTTTACACTGATGTTGAATTATATACAAATCTTCCCTATTAGGTACAATCAATTAATAATCTATATTTGATTGTTAAACTTTAATACCGTATTATATTCTGAAATATTTAAAAGACAGAAATGTCTTCGAAATATTTATGACAATAAAGCTATATTTAACTGAAATTTCACGTGAAATGCAAAATGTCACGAAAGTAATGAGTAAAGCCGAATAAGAAAAATTGAGGTGGAATCGATTACCGGTGCCTGTTCATCGTCTTGAGCAAATATTGATTTCCCGTCAGTACGTTTGAATCTATTGTACAATATGAACATTTATTTTATAATGGAAATACACTTCGCTTACATGTACAAATTGCACGACCTACATGCAGTCTAATTTTTAATTCCGTAAATAGTTAGCTAGTTCTTTAATAAATTAATAAATAAAATATTTCTGATTTTCAACTTTTTTGTATTTACTTTCACTACAATTGTTTCGCTAAGCTGTAGCTTCTTCAGGTGAATAATGTTACCATTAACATTCTTCACCTAAAGAAGCTACAGCGTAGCGAAACAATTGTAGTGAAAGTAAATACAAAAAAGTAGAAAATCAGAAATATTTTATTTATTAATTTATTAAAGTAATAATGGATTTTCAAAAATTAAGTGCCTCGGTAATCAACGATAGTTAACTATTTATTTGCGCCTACTTATTATTAATATTAAAAACAGAAAATACGATATTTCTTTAATTTAGTCTACATATTTTTTTAATAGTCCACAATTTTAGACAATTTCTATAAATTTTTAAATTATTCTTTACGCAATCACAGTTCTAAAATGTCTGGACTCATCCGCTGAAAAAGAAATGCATAGTCTCATTTGAATCCCATGAAACATTTTTTAAGTAAACAATAATGAAAAAAATGTACGATATTGGAGATTTCTAAAAAGTCTATCAAATGGATAATTACCTACAAGAAGGAAATAATAAAAATTAACGTGTTTTCATATGATTTGAATAGATTAGCGTATCTTAACGTATGTATCCAAACAGATCTTTTGAACTTTGAAATATTTCTGTTTTATATGCGTGGCGCATAACGTAAAACTTCGCTTTTAGAAAAGCCTCAAAATTTGGATTTGCCAGCGCAGCAGCGGCCAGACCAAATTTTCAAGGCTTTCTAAACTCGAAATTTTACTTCATGCGCCACGCTTATTAAACACTAAAATATTGTTAAGTTAGAAATACATCTAAACATACTTTTTCAAAATGAGTCACGATAAGAAAATTAAAATAACAAAATCTTTACATTTTTCAACGCACATTCTCAAGTCAAGTGTAATAATATAATGTGTAAAATGAGCTTATTTATTAATTCTATTAACAATAAAATATATGGCATCAATGGTGCTTAATACGTTAAATACACACTCAGATAGGTCCTCCTTGAAGAAGAATTTTCAATTAAATCATTTTTTACATTTTTAAATCTGTTCTAGTTTGGAAAAATTATCAATTAATTTTAATGTACTTTACAAGAAAAATTTATTTCTTTAATATCAATAGTCATAAAATGTGAAGATTTTGCAAATGATATAAGATTGTTATTATATTAGAACTTAATTTAATCAAATCCTTTGGCCTAACATTTATGGTTAATCAACGAAAACAAAATTAAACTTATATATCTTTTATAAGTAGAACATTATTTCCGTATTTTACATTATTAAATTTTGTAAAATTGTATTTATTGTACTGTAAAACTTGTCTTTTTTTGTACTGTGTACAATTACAAAGTCCGATGTACGAACAATTTGCAGCACATATTACGTTTAGCAATTTCCAACATTTGCATTCTATGCAAATTCCTCCCTTCCTTTTTGTCGTCGCTTTCTTAATTATAGTGTCATCTTGTTAAATTAAATTTTTGCTGTCAGTCCGGTGTGTAATTTATTTTGTTGTCTGTTAGAGCGTTTTTGGCTAAAAACTCGTCCGCCTTTTAAACGTTTTCCACCCTCCAACATTTTGCTGAAACAAGCATAATTGCAAGCTAAAATTGTTATGCGAAAGTAGCTGATTAATAAAACACTATAATAGAAACAGAATTATAAAAAAACAATGCTTATGATAGATACATTAGAAATGGTGTCAAGTGCATTTATCTGGATATCAGATATTTTAAAAATTATATTATTAGTTTGTAAATTATTACATTTTAGCTACTTTTTACTTGTAGAAGAGATGTTTTGTCATTTTACTATGTAATTTTAATAGTAGATTGTTTGACAAGTTTTGAAAGCTTCGTATTGCACGCGTATACCAAATTACATTTGTGTCTGTCTTCGGGAGCGGTCGTAGGAAAAATAACAATAAATATTGTTTCTCGAAATTAATTTGTCAAAGTTTTACTATTCGTCAAGCAAAAACCTATTGACAAATAGTAAAACTTTGCAAAATTGATTTCGAGAAACAATATTTTTTGTCATTTTAAAATTACATAGTAAGATGACGAAAAAAGTCTCTTCCAAACAAAAATGAGCTAAAATGTAATAATTTTAAAAATAATAATATAATTCTTAAAATATCTGGTATCCAGGAAAGGGCACTTGACATCTATTCTACTGTCTCTATCACAAGGATTGTTTTTTTATAAATCTGATTCTATGATGGCTTTTTTATTTGCTATTAAATAAAAAATCAAACTGAGTTTGCTATGAAGCCTAAATATGAGTAAGCAAAATATATATTTTTAACTTAACATTAAATCAGTGTTTTATACGCGTTGCGCATGAAGTAAAATTTCGAGTTTAGAAAAGCCTGAACATTTGGTTTGGTCTCTCCGCTTCGCGGAGCGACCAAACCAAATTTTCAGGCTTTTCTAAACTCGAAATTTTATTTCATGCTTAATCAAGAAGTAGAAACAGTCGTTAGAAGCTTCAAATTGAACGATTTTTAAGAACAACGAACGCCTGAACATTTTGTCATCGAGATGTTCTTACTCAAAATGAAAATTCCCTCTATGTCAAATACTTTTATAGCCAACTTAAATTGTATAAATGGTTGCAAGAAGAGAATAAATTCAAGACAGTTTCTTATATTTTTGGTGAAAATGACTTTTTTCTGTCATTTAAACTTATTTAAACACCTTTAACAATACATTTACACTTTCATACATATTTAAATTTACATTAGTAATAATTGACAATCATTTCTTACTTTTAACTGCCGATTTTAAATTTATATTATTATTGTGAATAAATATATGAATTCGATCAATATTGAAGGGATTTGTTTATTAAATATTAGAGTCTAATAATCATATTACATAAAGCGTTTTAGCAGAAAAATTATTGAATAGATTCGGAGAATATAATTCTGAATATGATTATTACTCTCATATAATACAATGTGATAAATATGGATGAACAGTTATTGATCAGTGGGGTTTGTGTCAAACCCACTACGGATAATGAATAGGAATAATTTATGTCGAATGTGATAGATATATAGTAACAATTAACATGATCAAGACATAATTAATAAATTATACATCTGCATTCCGCATGGATTAACCATAATCCCTCTCGATAACAGAACAACCCTTATCACTTTAGTAACTCTGTTGTTGCAAATTATAAGTTGTATTAAGGTTTGTGGTAATTTAATATTTAAAAGTTTCAATCATGAGTTGAATATTGCAGACAATAGGTTTTATTAAATTTTTGCTCTTCATAATAATAATAATAATAATAACATATGCTACTAGATTTATTTATTTATTTTCGCTGCAATTATTAAACACAATTTACAGAAAAAAATCAATAGATGGTTTTTCTCGTTACATAAACATACACAATCAACACAAAATGTTCATCATCATTTTCAATGGAATTTCATTTGTAATTATCGCATACATACATATACATATAATTGTATATTAAAGCTACACGTTTATTTAGTTTTTAATTTCCAGCTAAAAATAATCCGAATATAGATAAACTAAAAAGCAATAATAATAACAAATTGTTAAAATATTAGGTTAATGATTAAACACACTGGTTTGCTTTACAAAAACAGTTGTTATAATTCTTGAGTAAAAAAAAACACGTTGTTATTTTTTTACCTAATTGTTTAAACATCTTATAAAAAGTGTTAAGTGAGAAATTAGTTCAAGAGTTTTATAATTTTAATAGATGTTTGTAAATGTGTAACATTTCGACATTATTAATAAAGCAGTGTTGTTTATAACAAGTAATGCTGGGCATCAATTGTTTATAACAAGTAAAAAACAAAAAACACTTATTGGCATGTAAACAGAAACATACATATCTCCAAATCAATACATAAATATGATACAAACTAAATGTATTCCTACTACCCGGTTTCTTACATCCTTCTCCTCCTCTAAATATCCCAACCTAATCTCATCACAATATTTACGCCAGCCCCATCCTCTGGCATCCACTCCTCTATCCTCTAATTACATCTTGTCAATTTCTCACTTACCTCCTTACACTCATCTGCTAAATGTTTTTACGTATCCCTTCCACTCCCGCACAATATACACCTACCACACTATTTACCCAACCATACATTTCTTCCTCTCTCCTCCGACTTACACTGAGCCCTATCCAGTTATACCTTCTTTCCTCTGCTCAGTGTACTCTTCGTAAGGTACCCTGGCAGTTACCCGTATACCTGGTACCTTATATATAGGGGATTCTACCCACTCCTCTCAATAAACCCTTGACGCTCCTGAGTTTCCACTTCCTCCCATTTTTCCTTCATCCACACCGCCACATTTACCCCTTTTTCCAATCACTTATTTACCAAACTTTCGGACCCCCCTGTTCTTTCATATATGTTTCTCCTCTCATTGCTCCAATCACTTTCTCCTACTCACACACTTGTTCTCCACATCTCTTTCATCAGCCTTTCACTGCCCATTCCAATCAATTTCATCTCATACCTTGACATTATTTCTATTGTATCTCCATGCATACATGCTCTGTTCGTTTCCTGAAGCAGAATGAAGCTGGGCGTTGATTTTTCCACTGCTAGTAGCTGCTTCAGGAACGTCACCTGCTCTCTCTCAATACTTTCATGCGCTCTCATTCCCCATGCCTCCACCTCATACATTAAAATTAGTTTCACACATGCATCCCACAGTTTGCACGCCATCTAAAAATTTCCCTCAGGTCACTTTCCCCACTTCTCTTTCACCACATACCACGCTTTCCTTGCCTTCAGTTAGACCCATCTGGCGTGCTCCTTATACCCCTCACACAACCTAAACAAAAAACCCAAATATTTAAACTCTTTCACTCTTTCGATCATTTCACCCTTCCATATCAATTCTTTTATTCTTCCTTCTCTTCCTCCATTCTTAAATCTCATCTACTTTGTTTTCCCTAAATTTACACACAAACCTCGCGTATCCATATATCTCTCCACCGTTTGTTACATCTCCTTCATTTCTCCCCATTTCTTCGCCAGCAACACCACATTACCCACATGCGCCAACCTCCACACCTTCATTTTCCCTATCACAGCCCAGCCCGCTTACCCGGTTCTCAAGACCTCTTCTAGTTTATGATATATAAGTTAAACAATAACTAGCTAAGCGGACCCCTGTCTAACCCCCATCCATACTCTAAAATTTTCCGATACCTTTTAGTCTGCCTTTGCTCTCCAAAGTTAACAAGTAATGCTGGGCATTAAATCTGAATACTATTTGAATATATCAAAATAAATATTTCAAGCTCTAAATTCACATATTTTATATTCTAACACATAAATATTCGAATGTCTGTTTTCTGGTAAAATAGATTTTATAAAACTCCTTTATTGTATAGTCCATTTCAATAATTGACATATTCCACTCATTAGTACACTTTTTTTTCTAATATTGATTTAAGCTTAAGTTTAAAGTATCAAACATTAAAACTGCGATTTTTTTCGCAATCTACAACAAGTTAGTCTTACAAAAACTATATCAAACACTCATCAAAACAACTACTTCCCGAGCTTGTACCTCGACGGACATTGAATTATACAACTAGTGTTTGCTGTTACATACAGTAACCTACTGTAAATGTAAAAATTTGGGTCAAGTATATGTATGTAACAGCAAACACTTGTTGTGTAATTCAATGTCCGTCGAGGTATTATCTCGGGAAGTAGTTGTTTCGATAAGTGCTTGATATAGTCTTTGTAAGACTAACTTGTTGTAGATTGCGAAAAGAATCGCACTTTTAATGTTTGAAGTATTCTGTAACCAAGAAGTGGCAATTTCAATTATATTTATAGTATCATCTTAACAGCTCAATTGATTTAGACTTTATCGTGGCGGCAGAATGCAGGACAGACAGACATTTTTCAAAAATAGTCTCAATCAACTCGGGGGACCTCAAAATAGATTTACCCACAAAAAATGAATATAATTTTTTTCGAAAAAATACTTTCCCTTTGATTTGTTGCATATAGGGAAAATTAAAAAAATATAAATATTATTCCACATTAAAAAATAAACCGAACAAGTATAAATTAAAGATTACACATAAAAGGTTACATTAATTGAATTTAAATAAAATGTTATTTTAATAATATTAATTTTAATTAATTTTATTGCCGAAGCCTGGAAACTAAATTAAACTTTAATTGAATAAATTAACTAAGTATAGAGTATAAATAGAATATTTGTTTTGCATAGTGAACAGAGTGAAATACACAAAAAGTGTAAGCATACGCCATCTATAACTTTACTGCTTTAACCTAAAGTAGAAGTATGTATGTCCGGTATTCAACTACAAGAAGCGACATCTAGTAACGAAGCGGTTAATTTGATAATGTATAAAAAAATTAGTAAACGAGGTGATCCCTGTAAACAAACGGTCGGACATAGTAAATAAATATTCCCTGTTATAAGATAGCATTAAGTTATTACTATTAATTTACAGAAAATTGTTTAAAGTACATTATAATGAAGTTGGTAAATTACTTTCTTGAATAAGTTATTCCTGTACATAGATTTCTGCATTTGAAATTACTTTCTAATAATGTATTACTTTTTGTTAGTACGTCTATCTCCCTACAGACTGTGTGTCAATATATAACTTCAATTTATAAAATTTAGATTTTTATTTAATTGTTTTGGAGTTACAATAATTATTAAAGAAACATTATATTTTTTTTACTTTAGAATAAGTATAAGTAAAAAAGTAATGTGATTTTATAAAAATAATGACATACCATGGAATTGATACAACAATTGCGGATATTCCCTGTTTTTTTTTAAGTTTAATTTGAAGCTTTAAACAAGTGTTTTCCACTCACAGACTAAGCATGAAGTAAAATTTCGAGTTTAGAAAAGCCCCGTGAATTGGGCTTTTCTAAACTCGAAATTTTACTTCATGCGCCACGCGTTCAATACAAAAATATTGTGAATTTATGTATATTTGAACCACACTTGAAATCAGTGTTTTATACGCGTGGCGCATGAAGTAAAATTTCGAGTTTAGAAAAGCCCAGAAAATTTGTCTCGGGTCGCTGCGCGACCCTCGACAAATTTTCACGGGGCTTTTCTAAATTCGAAATTTTACTTCATGCTTAGTCTGGGAGTGGAAAACACTTGTTTGAAGCTTTAGATTGAACTTAAAAAAATAACAGCGAATATTCGCAATTATTGTATCAATTCCATGGATTGTCATTATTATTTTAAAATCTCATTACTTTTTCATAATTATTTTAGCTGTAAATTTTCTGAAATTTGTTGATTTTTCAATTTGAAGCGTTAAACGAGTGTTTTCCACTCCCAGACTAAGCATGAAGTAAAATTTAGAGTTTAGAAAAGCCCCGTGAAAATTTGTCGAGGGTTGCGCAGCGACCCGAGACAAATTTTCTGGGCTTTTCTAAACTCGAAATTTTACTTCATGTGCCACGCGTACAATACAAAAATATTGTGAATTTATGTATATTTGAACCACACTTAAAGTCAGTGTTTTATACGCGTGGCGCATGAAGTAAAATTTCGAGTTTAGAAAAGCCCAGAAAATTTGTCTCGGGTCGCGGCGCGACCCTCGACAAATTTTCACGGGGCTTTTCTAAATTCGAAATTTTACTTCATGCTTAGTCTGGGAGTGGAAAACACTGGTTTGCATCTTTAGATTGAACTTAAAAAAAAAATCGGCGAATATTCGCAATTATTGTATCAATTCCATGGTTTGTCATTATTATAATAAAATCTCATTACTTTTTCATAATTATTTTAGCTGTAAATTTTCTGATATTCGTTGATTTTTCAATGAGTTCAATTTGAAGCGTTAAACGAGTGTTTTCCACTCCCAGACTAAGCATGAAGTAAAATTTCGAGTTTAGAAAAGCCCCGTGAAAATTTGTCGAGGGTCGCACAGCGACCCGAGACAAATTTTCTGGGCTTTTCTAAACTCGAAATTTTACTTCATGCGCCACGCGTACAATACAAAAATATTGTGAATTTATGTATATTTGAACCACACTTGAAATCAGTGTTTTATACGCGTGGCGCATGAAGTAAAATTTCGAGTTTAGAAAAGCCCAGAAAATTTGTCTCGGGTCGCTGCGCGACCCTCGACAAATTTTCACGGGGCTTTTCTAAATTCGAAATTTTACTTCATGCTTAGTCTGGGAGTGTAAAACGCTCGTTGAACTCATTGCAAAATCAACGAATAACAGAAAATTTATAGCTAAAATAATTATGAAAAAGTAATGAGATTTTATTATAATAATGACAAACCATGGAATTGATACAATAATTGCGAATATTCGCTGTTTTTTTTTTAAGTTCAATCTAATGCTTCAAACAAGTGTTTTCCACTCCCAGACTAAGCATGAAGTAAAATTTCGAGTTCAGAAAAGCCCCGTGAAAATTTTTCGAGGGTCGCGCAGCGACCTGAGACAAATTTTCTGGGCTTTTGTAAACTCGAAATTAAAAAAAAAAAACACTGATTTCAAGTGTTGTTCAAATATACATAAATTCACAATATTTTTGTTTTGTACGCGTGGCGCATGAAGTAAAATTTCGAGTTTAGAAAAGCCCAGAAAAGTTGTCTCGGGGCGCTGCGCGACCCTCGACAAATTTTCACAGGGCTTTTCTAAACTCGAAATTTTACTTCATGCTTAGTCTGAGAGTGTAAAAAAATTATAGCTTGAAATTGAACTTTTTGAAAAATCAACGAATGTCAGAAAATTCACTACTAAATAATTAAGAAAAAGTAAAGTGATTTTACAAAAATAATGACATACCATGGAATTGATACAACAATTACGGATATTCCCTTTTTTTAATCCTGACTTATTTATATAATTTTAAATGCAATTATTTTATTTACCATATTCACATTATAAGGTGATCAAAATCCGCTTAGTGTTTTGTGTAATAGACGTTAACTGCAACTTTGTAGTACATTTTATATACACTTGTAAATAAAACAGCGGTTTTTATAGAAGTAGTTTTTCTTTTAAGTATACGTATCCCAATTATATGCTGTAAATGTTCAGATACTCGTTGTTTTTTTAAACAAGTTCAATTTGAAGCATCGAACGAGGGTTTTCCTCTTCCAGATTAAGCATAAAGTAAAATTTCGAGTTTAGAAAAAGCCTGAAAATTTGGTTTGGTCGCGTGATTTCGAGTGAAGTTCAATTGTTGACAATATTTTAGTGTTTTCAGTGTGTTTTCAGTGGCATGCATGAAGAGTTTAGAAAAGCTTAAACATATTTTAAACTCGAAATTTTACTTCATGCTTAATCTGGGAGTGGAAAACACTTCTTTAAAGCTTTAAATTGAACTCTTTAAAAACGCGTATGCATATGTATACTTAACAGAAAGATTAACTGTATTTAAAAATCCATTTAGTGATCACAATATTTTGGGTGTATGTACATGCACAATCAACAACTTTTAAACGTCTGTACTCTTTTCGTAATATTTAAAGTTTCGTTGTGTGACTTATATTTTTTATATTTTTTCACACCAAATATATTTTAATTAGTAAATTTCAAAAAGATTGATGCAATGTAGTTTCTGCTAAATTAAGGCTTTTAGCATTGGTCTATAAAAAGCTCAATATATAAAAGAAATTGTCACAACTGTTGACTAAACTTAGGTAGTCAAACAAAAATTCCATTATCTCCTATTCATTTAAAGAATAAACAAATCCGCCGACTATAACAAATAATTGTTTAAAAATATATTTTTTTTAAAAACTGGTGAATGTGAAAAGCTTTAATATAGCCCGAAAAGTCTTCCGTTTATTTACGGAAATTTCATTTGAAAGTACATATTGCTTTATGTAACACAGTTAAACAAGCAGTATTGTATGTTATTTTCGGTGCTTATGAGAACGTATTGAATTCTTTCAGGTTTTTTTAATACATTGATGAATATTTTAATTGAATTTATAATAATAATAATAATAATAATAATAATTTATTTCTCAACAGATAAATCCATTTACAGAGAAACTTAATATTAACTTAAACTAAAAATTTAAACAAAAAATTTGTAAACTTAAAAAAACGGTAAAGAGGACAAGTACAAAGAATGAAATTATACAAAAAGAAATAAAAAACAATCGCTTGCAATATTATTGGAGAAGCCGTTTTTTAAGAGAGGAAAGTGATATATTAAATAGGTCGACATCGTCTATGTCGTTACATAACATCAGCATGCGATATAGAGGAGAGTATTGTAAAGCATTTGTATTTGCAGTTGGGTATTGGAAAGAGATCGAACATCTAGCATTTAGCCGAGGTGTGTGAAAGTTTAGCTTTGAAAGTAAAAAGGGGTCATGAATTTGGTCGTTTATTAGGTTAAACATAAATAATGTCGATGCCACTTTCCTTCGCAACTCCAAAGGGGGTATATCAAACTCCGCCAGTAGTTTACCGTAGTCATAATTCTGTATTGGGTACATTCTATGGCGTTTGAAATACAGAGATTTAAGGAATTTTCGTTGTATTGTTTCCAGTTGTAATTTACGACGTGCAACAAAAGGCGACCAGATTAGCGAATAATATTCAAGTTTGGATCTAACAAAAGTAAAATACATATTCTTCAGAGTTGCAATATTATTAAAATCCTTGGAATTTCTAATGACAAAGACAAGTAATTTATAACTTAATTTACAAATTGCATCGATATGATCTACAAATGTTAGCTTATTATCGATCAAAACTCCTAAGTCCCTAATAACCCTGTGCTCCGTAAGCTGGTGATTCGCAACGGCATAGTTATACTCTATCGCATTATGTTTCCTACTGAATTTTATAAAATTACATTTACTGATATTCAAATGATGGTCTTTTAATATGCACCATTCCTCAATTTTCCGCAAATCATTAGTCATGGTTAGGCAATCCTCCTGAGATCTGATCTCAGAATACAATTTAATGTCATCAGCGAAAAGAAGGATGTTTGACGTTATATCTGACACAATATCATTTATAAAACAGATAAATAATAAAGGTCCAAGAATGGACCCTTAGGGCACACCACTTGTTGGAGAAAATTTAGGGGATTTGAAGCCACTTAGCTCAACATATTGGGTTCTGTCTTTCAGATAGGACTCCATCAGGGAACATAGTATTGGAGAAAACCCGAGGAATGATAATTTACTTAATATGTCATGACTAATGCTGTCAAAAGCTTTTTTGAAGTCCAGATAAATCGCGTCCACTTGGCCACGACGATCCAAAACTTCTGATACGAATTGTGTGAAGTTTACTAGGTTTGTGGTTGTTGAACGTTTGCGTACGAACCCATGCTGGTGGGGTGTGATATAATTCGAAATATGGCAAGAAATTCTCTTCGATATAATTATTTCAAATAATTTTGCAAAATTGTTAATTAGCGCTATTGGTCTGTAATTTCTGACAAGGCTTTTATCTCTTGACTTAAAAACTGGACATATGCGCGCGTTTTTCCAAATTTGTGGAAATGATCCTGATGACAACATTAAGTTAAAAATATGTTTAATTGGAGTGACCAGAAATACAATTGTATCCTTAATAATGAATGAGGGAATACCGTCTGGCCCCTGTGTGAAGCTAGCTTTCAGACGTTTTCCAGCGTCAATTATATCATCATCAGATATTTCACAAATTTGCAAATTTACATTAATGCACGAGGACGTCGGCGTCCTTACAACTGTAAATAGAATAAATAGGTGTTTCATGTTTGTGAAATAGTTTACAAGTTAACAATTAATACCAAATAAACACATTTACACATGTGTTTATTTGTTATTATTTGTTAACTTGTAAATCAATTATCCACTTTATTTGTTTTATTATTTGTAAATGTACAATGGCTCCTCAAACCAAAGTAAATAAACATTTGTAAAATGGATTAATGTTCAATTAATCTTAAGCGGTGTATTTTGAACTTCACTTTAAGTCTGTGTTTTATACGCGTGGCGCCTGAACTAATATATCGAGTTTAGAAAATCCAAAAAATTTGGATTTTTAAACTCGAAATTTTACTTTATGATTAATCAAGGAGTGGAAGCACTCGTTAGAAGTTATAAATTAACCTTTTTAATCGATATTTTCACACCAGTCAAATCTCGCAATTCTACTCTATGCTTAATGAATTAATGAAAACACTCATTAGAAGCTTTTAATTAAACGCTTTTTAAAATCAACATTTGCCCTAAAATTTAAAGCGTATACATTCTAGTTTGCATACGTATACGAAATCTTCCCTGTATAAGAATACAATACATATTTAAATTTTTTATCTACTGTACTCGAGTACGAAATAGACAAATATGTGTGTGAACACAAACGATCTGGAAAACATGTAATAATTTATCCGATATCACATATTCATGCACGAAGTGTAATAACTTCATACCATTCTGTCCATTAATATTGCAAGCTATTGCAAAATGGTGTGTGTACGTTACAAAGGTATCTCTCGAAAACGTGATTTATAAGGAGTCTGACTCTCATACACGACCCAATAACAGATAATCTCCCTCCTTTTTACCCTACATACGATATACGAATTTGAATGCATCACAGAACTTACTCGAAAGTATCTGCAGTCTGGAATTTCCGATCGATTCCTACGATGCATTAATATTATTAAAATATAAAATCTGTATTTATTATTGAAAGCATTTTAACAAAAATTTAATTAATATCATTTTTTACAAGTATTGAATAATCTTCGATTGCAAAAAATGATACTAATTATATTTTTATTATTTTTGTTATTCAATAAAAAATATAAAATTTCTTTTCATGCATCACCATGTAAATAATATTCGAATTATGATACGTGATGCGTTCTGACGTCTCGTTTCGCACTATGATTTTTTCCTAGAAAATTATATCATGTTAGATTTAAATTGCATTTATGATTTATTTGCAATGATAGTAAATTAATATTAAAAATATGTAACAATGAATTCCCAACTTTAGCTAATTTTCAAGCTACAAATCCTTTTTTATACTAGTAGTAATTTGAAATACTTGAAAAATATTGATCGGACCTAATAATTCAACTCGTTTAATATTACGTATAATTTAAAAAATTTGAAAAATATTCACCCGAAATAACAAAAATAAATAAATTCTTAAAAAGTTGCGTCGAAATGATTAGACTTTTAACATTAACTTATATAGAATAATCATGACAAACATAATTTTATCTAGACAAAGTATAAATATTCTATCCGAATTCTGTTGTTTTTTCTTCATAATCTAATGCGATTACCTAGTATTACTATAATTAACTTATTCAAGTTTTATAACTAGTTTCCTTAATAAACTTGAGATAAATCAATTACATCGTTATACAGGAAATTTATCTTTTAAGTATACATATCTCGATGTATACGCTGACAAATTTCCGCTTCGCTGGGCGACCAGTCCACATTTTCAGGCTTTTTTAAACTCATAAATGTACTTCATACTTAAATGAAAAGTAGAAACATTCGTTGGAGGCTATTAATTTGCCGCATTTATAAAAGCAACGAATTCCTGCAAATAAATCAAACGCTGTGATTATCGAGATATGTATACTTTGAGGAAAAATTCCCTATAAAGGGAGTTTTCTTTTAAGTATAAACATCTCAATTATGTGCTAAAATTGTCAAAAATTCGTTTCTTTAAAGGGTTCAATTTGAAGCTTTAAACGAGTGATTTCCACTCCCAGGTTAAGCTCATAGTAAAATTTCGAGTTTAGAAAAGCCTGAAAATTTGATTTGGTCGCTCCGCGAAGCTCTAAACTCCAAATTTAACTGTATGCGCCACGCGTGTAAGACACTAACTTCAAGTGAAGTTCACTTGGTCTCAATATTTCAGTGTTTAATACGCGTGAAGCATGAAGTAAAATTTAGAGTTCAGAAAAGCCTGACAATTTGGTTTGTCGCTCCGTTTCGCTCCGCTTCGCTCCGCTTCACTCCGCTTCGGTACGCGACCAAACCAAACTTTCAGGATTTTCTAAACTTGATAATTTACTTCATGCGTTACCTAGGAGTAGAAAACACTCGTTTGAAGCTTTAAATTGAAATCTTTAAAAAAAGCGTATACATATGTATACGTAAAAGAAGAACTTCCTGTATATATAGTTAGTTTGTTAAATTTAATAATTTATCTCTTTGTGAGAGGAATAAAATTATAAGCATCAAAATAAAACACAATAGTTTAAGTTCGTATACATCTTTGTGTAATTTAGTTAGATTACACGTCAAGTATTTCTTTTATATAAATACTAAATTTATTCTGTTTATTATCTCTAATTTAGTTTAATCGTTTGAAATTTCTTCTGAAAAAAATAAATAAATCGACAATCTCATTGCAAAGCGTTGAAATTTACAACACAATAATTTGAATAAGCATGCGTTTTCATGAGCGTCCTTATTCTGGTCAAGTATTATCTTATTTTGGCTCGAAGTCAAAGTTCACTTTTTCTACACTCCCATAATATTCACAGAGAGCGCAATATACATCGCGCTATTAATTTACTAAATTATATCCAGCCTGTGGCTATATGAATGAAAATTAAGGGAATAAAGGATTGTTCTCTCGGAAGATACTACATAAATTACGAAAAAATACAAATACGAAAAATTCCAGTCTAATGAATTACAATACATTACTTTACATATACATTTTCTTATTTTCCAAAGTAAATGTAAACACCGTCCGAAAATAACATTTTTAAATAGGATACAATATCTACAAATAATAGAAAACACTACATAATTAAGAATATTGTGAATTTTTGCTTACACACAATTTAATATTTTATGATTTTTTGTATTATTATTTTATTATTTATAACAACAAAGCAATAATTTATATTTTGTGTCTAGGTGTATGTGTAAAAATAAGAAGCCAGTAACGTAGCATTTTTATAAATACATGTTTTTAAATATTTATTATAAAATTAGTTTTCTTTTAATTTAATGGCGTTGGCTACTTGGCCCTTTAGACCAGCCTCAGTACTGAATTTAGTTCTAAATATGCCTTAAATATTAAGCAGTAAAATTCATTTTAATAAGTGTCACAATTATACAAGGTGGTAAAAAAGGAGTGAAAAGCTTTACGTAGCGCGATTTGTTATTCATTTTTGCGTACATAAACAAATTAAATAAAATTAAAAAAAATAAATTAACAAATTTAAAACTTGAAAAATTAAAAAATATATTGTTAGATTAATAAGTAAGGCTCACGAAGCAATTAATATTAAAAATATGTGACTAGAATTTGCTATTAATTAACATTTTGTATACAATTTTTGCCGTTAACAATCGGCTAAACATTACATAAACATTTGTTATGTAAAACTGGTTATTGATAGACATGATTTTAACAAAGACAGTTCAAAAATATTTCTGACGAAGTATAAATAAAATTGCCAATTCTTAGTTGCAGAATACTTCAAACATTAAACGTGCGATTCTTTTCGCAATCTACAATAAGTTAGTGTTACAAAGATTAAATCACTTATGTTTGAACGGTAACGTGACCGCCAGTCTAAGGTGTCAAATTGTTTAGAGGGAATGGCAAAGCTATACTGATGAGAGATAAATCTCGAAGCGGGTCTATAGATGGCCTGAATAATTCGACCCAAATTGTTACATTTGCAGTACGTTACTGTATGTAACAGCAAACACTTGTTGTATAATTTAATGTCCATCGGGGTATTAGCTCGGAAAGTAGTTGTTTCAATGAGTGTTTGATATAGTCTTTGTTAGAATAACTTGTTGTAGATTGCGAAGAATCGCACTTTTACTATTGCTGACTTCTTGTGACATATTTAGAATTTCAATTGCGTCGTGAAGGTTAGTGAAGAACCATATAATATTTTTTCAATTGGATTTTCTACACAAAATTAATCCCGAATCAAGTTACCTAAAGCTTTTCACTCATTTTCTGGCCACCTTGTATTTCATTTTGTTTTAAGGTATATTATAAATTATTAACTTTAAAAATTTATATCGGTTTTGAAAAACGAGATATTTACTAAATCGATTGTTACACTTACATTTTATTTATTACTTAGGAATAAATCAAAAAATAATTTTAATTGTTGATTGTATCGCTACACTGTAGCTTCTTTGGGCTAAGAAATATAATATTAAAATTTGCAAACTTATATACATTATGATATCCGTTTAAAATCTAAATATTTTAATTAAGTCAACGTGATATAGTAAAAAGTTTGTACAACAATTTTGATATTTTTAGTTACTTCAAATTTTAAATAATTTTAAGGAATCATAATTTCTCATGTTTAGTGAAAATTTACACATTCCTTACTTTAAATATATATAGGGTGGATACGACCATCCGTATACCCCATTTAAAATCAAGGGAAAGGTTTTTTTTGGAAAATAAAAATAAGTATGATTACCAAATCGGGTATGCTCTATCTTATGATGATATTTTCAACTTCCAGTTCTGACCGGAAATGGGTTATTCAGCCCAGAAGTTCATTTTTCGTAACTTTTGTATGGAACATTTTTTCGAAAAACGTCATTTTGACCTTGAAATTACCTTGCCTACGTCACTCGTGTTACCCATTTAACATAATATGAAAGTGGTCATTTCAGATTAACAGGGTATTGTTGGATAGAGTGTACAAAAATAAACAATTATTGTTGAAAAAACAATCAGATATTATTATTTATTGTTGCCGAGATAACAAAACGAGATGAAAACGAAAACGTTTACAATTCTTGATGCTCGTTTTTACTTACGATGTGAATTGTGTGTCTCTGTGTGAATTGCAAACGTTTTCATTTGTTTACTTCGTTTCGTTTTTCGGTTAGTTTTTTGTATTGTTTTCGCGTTAACAATACATAAATAATAATAATATCGGATTAAGTTTTTAACAAAAGTTAAAATCCATCGATACTCTTTGTTAATCCGAAACGACCACTTTCATATCGTCTTAGGGTAGCACGAGTGACCTAAGCAAGGTCATTTTAAGATCAAAATGATGTTTTATGAAAAATGTTTCGTACAAAAGTTTCATGTTTTTTCACGTAGATTCCGAATCAGTAATAAAAATACTATGCTCTTTAAAAAAAAAAATAACTTTCGGTCTTTCATCATAAGATAGAGCAGATCCAATTCGGTGATCAAAATGATTTGGATATAAAAAAAACCCTTTCCTTTGATTTGAAAATGGGTGGACAGGTGGTCGTATCCACCCTGTATATTCTTTATATATATATTCTTTATTTACGGATACCAGTTTAATACGTTTACATACATGTATGAGATGAAATACAATATATTCACATTAAAATAAATTACAATTAATACTGGTTATAAAAAACAATTTTCGTAAATTATGTTTAAACATCGATATATCGAAAAAATCTGTTAGCGTACAATGAATTCGTATTTGTAATCATAATGTTTAAAGAACTATTAAATGTTACATTAGTTTGCCTCCACATGGGAGCTAGCAATAGCTTATCACGAGTGTTGTATCGAGGTACATGAATATTTATAAAGAAATTGGTTAATTCTATGCAATCAATTCTGTTGCTAAGAATGTTGTAGCTAATACACACTTCAAAAAATATATGCCTATTTGCTAGAGACTGCAAGCCAAGTAATAATAATTGTTGCTCGAATAGAAAATATTGGTTTTGTAGCAAATATATTTATTGAATCATCTTTGCACCCGCTCTAGACGTAGATTTTGTGCCGGCGACCAGATAATACAACAATATATCTAGAATACTCTTAACCAGTGATGAATATAAACGTAGTATACTACGATAGTCACTAAAGTCTCTTGTAACCCTTTTGAATTATATATAAATAAATTTGAAGTTGTTGATCTTGATAGATAGAATCCATGCTAATTATCAGAAATGATTGATCTAAATGAATCAATAAAAAAAAAAACAATCATAATTTTATCGTACACTTTAGGAATAATCGACTGAATCGATATTGGTCTGAAGTTTGATACTAGGTTCTTATAGCCACTTTATGCAAAGGAATCACATGGGACGATTTCCATTTTGATTTAAAACAGCCAGTTGTTATGATTGATTGAGCATGAAGTAAAAATAAATTGTTTTGGTCGCTCCGCTTCGCGGAGCAACTATTCCAAATTTTTAGAATTCTTTAAACTCGAATTTTTTTCATGCACCATGCGTACAAAACACTAATTTGTAGTGAAGTTCGAAATATACCACTAAAGCTGTATACTCGAGCAGTATATTTTGAACGTCATTTGAAAAACCGTGTTTTTTATATAAGCCTGAAATTGTACTTTATCATTACCCAAGGAGTAAGAACACTCGTTCAACATTTTGAATTGCAAGCTATTAAAAAACAATAATCGTCTGAAATTGTATAGTGCATCGGGATATGTACACATAAATGAAAAATTTCCTATATAATGAAATAAAAATATTTGGTTGTAGAATATTACTAAAATATTAAAATTCTGATAATATACAATTATATAGCTAAGTAGTAATATTTTAAGGTACAAAAAATCCCTTTCTCTAATTTATTTAATAGACAATATATGTTTGTATTTTGTATATATTTTCGTTAAAAAGTGTCGACGAAAGGGCCTTTTTACATTTTAATACCATGATGGACAAATGTTTCACAGCATGTGTTTTTGATTTGATTCCGAGCGCCGTGCGGAATACAAAAGGGACAATGCATGTTGAATGCGATTTTTTGCGAGATGCAAATTGATGCGGTATAAATAATTCAGGGTTGGTGGTGGTCGAAAGAATGTAAACTTGCATTGCGTGAGCGTAATAAAAAATCGGCTCTCTGTTTGTTTATTTCGCGATAATTTTAAGGTAGGGAATAAATAATCAAGTCCATTGTAAAGTAATTGACATCCAGGATGTAGCATTCTTATCAGATGATCAATTATTCTTCTCATTGCCATACTCGTAAAAGAAAATATTCCCAAAAGTAATTGACTAGGTAAGATTAAATTGCTCAGTTAGATAGCACTGTGATTGGTCGGCCAGAAAACTATCAGGTTTGGTTAGGTTAGGTTAGTTTAACCTAATAATTAGTTCTTGCAATTCAAAAACACTTAAATCATTTCTTGTAAAAATGTAATATCAGCTGTAAATTTTCCGATAATCGTTTGTTTTTTATAATAGGGTTGAAGTGTTAAACGAGTGTTTTCCATTCTCAGATTAAGCATAAAGTAAAATTTTAAGTTAAGAAAAGCCTGAAAATATGGTTTGGTCGCGTAGCGATCAAACCAAATTTTCAGGCTTTTCTAAACTCGAAATTTTACTTCATGCGCCACGCGTATAAAACAGTGATTTTAGGTGAAGTTCAAAATATTCTACTAAAGCAGTATGCTAAAAACGTGTATTCTAAACATCACATTACATCAGTGTTTAGTACGCGTGGCGCATGAAGTAAAATTTCGAGTTTAGAAAAGCCTGAAAATTTGGTTTGGTCGCTCCGCGCTTCGCGCTACGCGACCAAACCAAATTTTCAGGCTTTTCTAAACTCGAAATTTTACTTCATGCTTAATCTGGGAGTGGAAAACACTCGTTTAAAAGTTCAATTTGAAATATTTGTAAAATCAACGAATATCTGCACATTTACAACGTATGCAGTATATTAAGATACGTATATTTAAAAGAAAAACTCTGTATATCTGAGATAGTTAGTAATAAATAATATGCAGTGTACAAAACATATTTTTAGGTACCAGAAAAATTCCAGGGCTGAACGGGTTAAACATTATATTATTATTTCATAACTGAAAAATACTGTGACAAATTATACGAAGTTATAAAACCATCTCTTCTGTTCTGTTTTATTGTTGACGTGTATATATAACTCAACGCATCGCGCACAAATCCCGCCGAGCTCTAATCCGGAGAGGAGTCCCAAATAGAAAATCACGAATTTATCTCGTATTAATTCCGAACAATTTGAGTTCAAAACAGTTTAGAGAAATTACACGACCGTCTAACTGCGGGGATCGCGAAATATTTGCATGAAGTCCGTAATTTGCGTTTAACTTAAAATTATCACAAAGGTCGACAATTAACTGCAGAGAAACATTACAACTGCACTAATCTCATCACTTTTTTAAATTGAATTGAAATTTAATCAATCGCTCAATGTTTGAATAATAAATATTTATTGGTTGTTTTATATATCAAAATATGTACAGAAGATATCTATGGAGTATTTGGCAATGTTATATACAAATGTGCTGCTTATTTTAAAATAAACTAATTACATTTTATGAAAATCGCTGCTTTGCTTTTTATATTATAAAAGAGTGTTAAATCATTGAATAGCTGTATAATATAATATATTCTTTAATAAATTGTGAAAGTGATAATGATTATACTTTACACTTACAAAGTTAACTTAAAAATAATGTATTACAATAAAAATGTTTCACTATATTCTAATATAAAATCGCTTGGTTTATGTTAATTTTTTTAAATAAATGCAGAAATGTTATTAAAATGAAATATTTAAAACTGAATTTGATAGCTATACAAAATCCGAATTTTTATTACATTATTATAATCTGACATTTGTATTAGTATACATTTCTTATAATTCAATTTGCTCAAGTCTGTTATCAGTTGTTATTAAATTATTTGTAATACCTGAGATTCTTGAAAATCACCGTTACTTTAGTCAAACTCTGATCTCCAATCATCCTTGGTAATTAGACTGATCAATATAATGTAACTTTTTGCCTGTTTATTTAATTTCATAGGCTATTTCTTACGTTATATTTTGCATTGATTTCAAATTTGCCAAGCATTTTTTTGTAACGGTCACCTTTTTTTGTAATATGACTTCACAAAAATGCACGTCCTGTATAGTATGTTAGTTTAAATTTACCTTTATAGATAAATCTTAGTCAAAATATTGTGTTTAATGATTATATACAGTACTTTGTTTCAGAAATATCTTTTCTATAAGTTCAACGATATTCTGTAAGCATATTTGAATTCTATGTTCTCTGATAACGCTTTTCTATTGTTGAAATATCTTAGCAGAGACCCTCAACGTGTTCGTTGCTTACGTTATCAAGATTTTCAGGAAAGAAGTCCAAGTGTGAATACAAAAAAATTATCTCTAGAACCGTGTTACATCCCAGATCCGTATATGTATTACGCAGTTTTAAAACTAGTTCTTTATATAATATATAAAATTACGAAAATGTTTTTCGAATAAAATGCAAGTTCTTTATAATTCTTTGCTTTTGTATTACAAAGAAATCCTGTTTTTAAAATACTTCAATGGAACTTTAACCTCATTCAAACTATCTTCAAACCTACCACCTTATAATCGAAATTTTGCAAACAAATATAGGATAATAAGAAAGAAGATATATTTCATTATATTAATAGGGTTAAATATATTAAAATACACTTTTTCTCTTGATATTTTCAATATGAGTAATATGATGTGTTTGTTACAACTGTGATTATCAAAATTTTGCAAACAAATACAGGATAATATAAAATAAGATATTTTGATATCTATTAATAGGATTAAATATATTATACACTTTGTGCCTTGACATTTCGAATATGAGTAATATGTGATATGATGGTTTGTAGGAACTGTGATTTTGTTCTTCTCGCTTATTATAAGAGGTTTCTATAATTGTTACTGCAAAATGCATGTCAATTTAATTTAGATACCTTGAAATTTGATACACTTAAGTAAGGTTAATTTTTTTTAAATGTTAACAACCGCACAGAAAACTCAAGTTGTTAAAAGGTTTCATGGAGATCATTCCATGAATTAAATCGCAAATAATTTGTTTGTTTTGGCATTCGATGTAAGAGTAAACACCAGTTCGATCTTCCATGTTATATATTTGTCAAAGGAAATTGGTTCTGTAAATCCACCATGTAATTGTAAAGGAACGGAGGCCTCAAAGTGAAGAAGCTGGAATGCGGGAAATTATGGTTCGGAATATGTTATCAGAAAATGACACTTTATCAACAAAAGCCCTTGCAGAAAATCCAGAAATTAATGCCGGATAATCAGAAGTGCATAGACTACTTAAAAGGACTGGTTTTAAGTCTTTCAAAGTTAAAACGACACAAGAAATTTTGTAAAGATGTGATGGACAGAGTAAACAATAATTACGAATTTCTTCCAAATATTCTGTTTGGTGACGAATCGACTTTCCCGTTATTTGGTCGTCATAATCCTTCGGTAGTGAGATACTGAGATAAGAAAACAAGCACCGAAGAATCATTTTAAGAATGTAGTGCCCCCAAAGACAACGTTTGAGTACCTGGTATCACTTGGTAGTACAAGGCTTACAGAATATTGATATGGCCCACATCTGGTATCAGCACGACGGATGTCCTGCTCATATGCGGCTAGGGAATATTTATATCAAATATTTCCTCGTCGCATTATTAGCAATAAAGGAGGCATAAAATGGTTACCAAGATCTCTCGATTTCTCCCTAAATGATTTTTTTCTTTAGGGCCATATAAAGCAAACAATTTATACCTATTAGCATCAAAGAGCTAACAGAGTGGATGACATCAGATTAAAAATTCTTGAAACCACTCAAAATATCGTTAAGAGACATGTGACGTAAAGAGACATGCGACAAGGAGATGTTCTCGAACATTTAATAAGATAAACATTGTAGCTATTTGTTATTCGTTACGTTAGCATTATGTTTCTTAGAATTTAAGTATAATTTGTAAAATTAAAATATCGTGTACATATTTTTCACTTTAATTTTCTATTTTATTACAAGTTAAAAATTACTATTTCCTGTTGTTTAGTGCATTAAAATATTTGACTCAGCTATGCAAAAACAAGCGTGGTAACTAAGCGCCAAGTAATGCATTCAAATGACCGTATTCAAAATTTGAGGGGACAACACATTACATTACTCATATTCAACATTTCAGGGGACAACGTGTATATATTGCTTTCAAATTATTAAGTAAAATTAGAAAAAAACTTAGCCCCATTGGCAACTTTTATAGTTATATTAGGCTTTACCATAGCAAAATACACAAGAATCAACAGCAGTTGTTCATTTAACAAAATGACTATCGCCCAGTGATATCTATAGCAATAAATATTTGCATAGACCATTAAACTTTGTTCACAGTTATTCAATTTGTTTATTTTAAAGAAAACCATTCCAAAATATAAATTTTGTTACAATTATTGATTCAGTTTATGTTTTTCTATTAAGCCATTTTTGTAAATTTTATTTTGAATCAAAAATTTAGGTGATGCTTTTTATTTAAATGAGTGATGGGAATAATCGATATACACTTATTTTAATAATTGTTGATTTTGAACGGAGATGTCTTAATACTCGATACAATAATCGATATTTACATCGATTGTTTTTACTATTACTTTTAGTAGTAGCGGTTATTAATATATCGTTACAATAATCGAATATTATATAATGTATTATTAGATCGATAAAAGAATCGATTGTTTCGATTGTAAAAATAATCGAATATCCTCGATATCGCTTGAATTATTCGCACTGGCTAAGTTAGCCTTCTAATTTTGTGGGGGGATTAAATCCCAGCACTTTGGGAATATAATATTATTGTAATAAGTACCGTAACAGTTCTACAATTTTTTTAGGATGCTAATTTCAAGTTTGTTATATCATTCGATATTTCCGTAGATGAATCAAAGCTTACATTAAATCAGTACTTTATTGTAAATATTATTTATATTATCACTATCAGAGAAATTTTCACAGATTTATTCTTAACCAGATGTACATTTCGGACACAAAGTGACCATTATCAATGGTTTGATACTGATTAAAAGAGGAATTTTGACAATATGTTTACAAACAAGTGGAACGGATTAACTAGTGTAGTAGGGATAAGTAAAGGTTATTGGAAAACATTAAGATAAGAGGTTGCAAGGTATTAGTTGAAAAAACAAACTAGGAAGGATTAACAAATTCTAATAATACTGATAATTAAATAAAAGTCACTTGGTTTGTTTCACTACTATTTTTTATTCTCTCCGACTACTTTCGACTTATCGTCATTCTCAAGGAGTAATCAAGTGACTTTTATTTAATTATCAATCAAGTCTTGTATGTACTTTTGTTAGTTTTAGAATCACGAACTGTTGTCTCGTTTTGTATATGGATCCCGTTGAATATATAAATAAATAAATAAATAAATAAATATGGTAAACATGTTTCATCAAGTGATTAATGAGAAACAAATTGAGGATAATCTAATAATTCATTATCTAAGACGCGTAAATCAAAATTTAACAGTTTGTTTTCGTGTTGTCTTTTAACTCTTTTGATTAATAACAATAATTAAAGAAATTTTACAAATAAACAAATCAATATATCGATGAATCCTCTGGTATATTTAAAATTTAAAGTAATTTATAGTTTTAATATTATTAATCTATTCATAACAAGAAGGTATGTTGCTCAATAATCAAATCATTGTAATATTTAAACTTTTAACATTTTTGAAAATATTTGTAATATTTAGTAAAATGCATAAGCACAATTTAATGTTTTCCTTAATCCGTGATGAAACCTGTTTTTATTATTAATAAAAAATCCATTCAAATATTTAGTTGCTTTCTCTGATTTATATTTAAACTCCAAGTAGTTTCGACCTTATGGCATTATCAAGGAGATATGTACAAAATTTAGAAAATACCTACTTTTATACAAACTATTACAGGCAATTTCAGGTAATCGCTATGGGAGAGTGCCAAATGTCTTCGATGTAATTAACAGTGTTTTTCCCACGTTTTATCGCTCTGTTTATTTCTAATACGTATCAGAGATTTAAGTCCCCGTTTATTTAATATTTTGAATATAAAGTTATATTTTGGTACAAAAAAAAACAAGTTAAAAATATTTGAAACTTTTTATTTTTGTTTTTATGATAAACTATTTCACATGTTTTTATATATATTCTCTATATATTTATTTGGTATAAACAAGTAAATCTCTCTAATTTTCCAATATACAGAGCGTCAGATATTTCGTGATTTGCATGGAGAACTCTATTATTTAAATAGATAGAGAGTTGGTTAAATTAGGATAAAGTTGAGTATTTCAGGGTCCAATAATAATCTAAAATTGAATTTGAAATACTTTCTGCATTACAGAAAGCATTATTGATTCGAGATGAAAAAAGAATAAGAAATGTATTACTAACTTAGACCTATAGAAATGGTAAAGATGCAGATCAATAAATACTGTTGTGCAGTGGCTGCTCGTTACAATTTTTATTGGTGTAACTGCAGACAGAGACAATTTTTTAAGTATACATATTCCGATGTTTATGCATTTTTTAACTAGTTCAATTTAAAGTTTCTAACGATTGATTCTACTCCCAGATTAAGCATGAAGTAAAATTTCGAGTTTAGAAAAGCCTGAAAATTTGGTTTGGTCGCGTAACGCGTAGCGCTGCATGACCAAACCAAATTTTCAGGCTTTTCTTAACTGGAAATTTTACTTCATGCGCCACGCGTATAAAATAGTGTAATTTTGTCAAATTATAAATAAATATTTAAAAAAACTACTAAAGCAGGATTAAAAATATACTGATAATCAAGAATATTTTGAATTTTACAATATTTCAGTTTTTTATTATACTTTAAACTGAATTTATTTCAACAGTATATTTGTATTTTTACAATATTTCAGTGAATTATACTCCTGGCGCATGAAGTAACATTTCGAGTTTAGGAAAATCTGAAAATGTTACTTCATGCTTAATTAGGGAGTGGAAACACTCGTTCGAAACTTTAAGGTAAACTTATTAAAAAAAAAAACAACTAGAAAAAAAAATCCCTGTAAGTTTGTGTCTGCATGTATCTCTCAATGTATTCTAAAGAGGGGCTGCAACTCTGCAACCCTTATGGACTAGAGCTGCCACTATTCTTGTTTAGTGACGTTAGTGGTTATTTAATGTGGTAATTAATACTGGTAATTTAAAGTGATAACTACCACTAGTTATTTACCAAAATTACCCAGCGGTTCCCGTAACATTGGTAACATTTATTTCGCAATAGGTGGTAATATAATCTGAAGAAAATTCACTTCCTGCATTAATTTATTGTAAAATCTGTATGTAGAAGGTAAAGTTCACCAAGGCACATTTTTTTGAAAATTTAGAATACAACTTACCTACAGGGAGTAAAAAATCCTTATTCTAACAGTATAAAAGAATTGACTTGGTGTAGTTTACCTCCCAGATACAGAAATAAGAATTAAACTTTACTATTTCAAGATCAAAACAATTATGGCAACAATGACAATATATTTCATTATTATTTTATTATTTTTTTAATCAAAAATATACTTTTTATCTGTTAAAAAAATAAGTGTTATGTCTAATTTTAAGTTACCCAATATTGGGGGTAATGTTTCCCAACTTTCAGTTTACCGGTAATTTTACATCACTACTCTTGTGTCTTACTACTATCACACTCTCCAATAAATAATATTCATAAATTCTAACTCTTTTTTAAAATTTACGTGTTCCTACCTTAACAAACATCTTTATTATAGACCAAGTTATGCATAATAATGCGGGCTTGCACTATTCCACATCGAAATATATAAGATTAGATATAATTGCGAGTTATAGCAACATTTACTTCCAGCAAAGCCCGCTCTTTTAAACTCTTTTCCCGCAAAAATTTACAACCCTCCTATTTGTTTTTTCTATTTATTTTTTTAACCAACAGGGATAGTATTTCAGTTTAGAGGGGTGGACTGTCGGCGTTAGTAATTACCTCCGAGGTTGTTATCTTTACTGTTAGGGTATTAACGCTGTGTGTATCACGGCAATTACCGCCATAGCCAAACGCGCCATGTTTGCCAATAAATGGCGAATAAACTAAATCGCCATCTGGTTAATATCCCTCTCATCGTCATTACTTTGGGAAAAGCGGCGCGATAACGTTAAGTTCGAATGGACGTTTCAAGTGGTTATGTGTATTGCATGGACACACAACTTGCGGTCAAATTAGATTTTCACTGCGCTGTTTATGTCCTATTCAAATCTAATTACATTTTGTGAATTGTTAATTTCACAAGTTATTTATTTTAGATGTATTCTAGTTTATTTCCTTTTAATAAAGTATTTTTGTAGGAACGAAGAGGAAGCATCCATGAATAACTTGTCAATAAAAATTTTAAGTCAGTAATTTGGTTACCTATTTAATTATTTATATAAGGTCCCGCAATTGAATTAAATGGTTTTTGATAGCTTGCTGTAGAAAAGCGAATAAAGTATGTAAACAAATTTTGAAAGAAGTAAAACTATATTATGTAACGTTTACAGCAATATTATTAGTATCCAAATATCACATCTGTAAGATGTCCACTACACGCGTCAATGCAGTGCTGCAATCTGCCTCCGAAATTTAACATTAAGCGTTAAAAAAAAAATCGTTAGCATTTATCAATATAATTTCTTCCCGAATTAGGTTTTTCAGATCTTAAAGTGTTTGAGGACGTCTTTGGTAAACTTTAACCAACCTACGCGACTAAACCAAAGTTTTAGGCTTATCTAAACTCGAAATTTTACTTTATGCTTAATCAAGGATTTGATACACTCGTTAATAGCTTCAAATTGAACTCTGTAAAAAAAAACCGAACTTCTCAAAATGCATACGCATCGCAGAAATCTTAATCTTGAACTATAATGCATATGGTATACATCTGTAAAATAAAATCAGATTCGTAATCGCGATATAAGCAGAGCACATATAGAAGAGAGGCAAAACGCATCGACCACTGCAGCATCCCTTTCCTCTCTCGGCTCTCATCCCGTCCCGTCCCGTCCCGTCCCAGCCCCTGTTCCCATTTAAATCCCCAATAAGCCGCCCTCTCTACGCCCACAATCCCCCCCCGAAAAACAATTCGAGCCGACCCTGACGCGCCAGTCTGTTGTCTGCTCTATAAATGGTAATATTGCTCTATTTTATATCCAAATATAACATTACAATTGATACAAGTTCTTTCATACAGAACATATTAAGCGTTTCGTACGATGCCATAAGGGATGAGATACGACGTTGTGTATGTGCTGTTTTAGACGATGAATCTTCTCAAAATGCAAATCAATAATGGCTTGCTAAATATTAAATCACAAGTATTTATTACTAGAGTCTATTAACGTTATATACGAGACTGCATTTTTCTTGCTTTTATAACTATCCAATTTGAAATACCATGGGTCGGTATGTTAAGGATACTTCATACGGTTAAGAATACGTTTATGATACACAATAAAACTAAAATGGAGTAAAATTTTAAAAACGGGACAATTGTACGTATATTATAGCATTCTCAAAAGAGCAGAACATCGCTTATTTCAAATAGCTATATTAAGCAACTAATTTCTAATCAACCACAGCACTTCATAAAACGATTTGTCGCCCCAATAAGATACACTATCTTATTGGGGCGACACATCGTTTTATCACTTAACGTCTGCCAAACATGTTGAGGATTTAACATAAAATTAAAGACAAACATTTCAAATAAAGACATGCCAATAAGCCACAAGAGTAACAAAATATGTATAATCGTAAATCTATTGCATTCACCCATTCATACATTTGTTTCACTTTTAGGAGTTTAACACCTACAAATTTGCTGAAAATAATGTTTACATTTTGAGGTCAACTTTTTGAGTTCCTTTTCTAATGTATGCTTTTATGTAAAACTGCGATTCAAATACGAATAGTTCAAATATTCGAACACGAAAACAAATAATTAAATTATTCAAATATTCGAATATAAACACTTCAATCACTTCAATCAGTTATTTACATATCTCATATTTAAATATTCGAATATTATACAATTTAAATATTCAAATAATTCGAATATTCAATTAATGCTACTATATGAATAAGGTTTTGAATGAATATTCGAATACTTAAATTTAAAATATACACAACACATTCTTAAAAGCATATATTATTTTAAACTTCACAATTCCTAAGTGCTTAATCAAGGAGTGGAAACACTTGTAAGAAGTTTATATATTTTTAATAGAAAATATTTAGATATGAATTTGTGTTTAGCACTCATTTATTTGCCGGATAACTATATACGCGTTTCAGGCTTCAACGCCATCATCAGTATAGACCCGAACCAGTGCTTGAAGAATACTGAACATCTTTGACCATTTATTAAGACCTGTGTAATTTTCATATGTTCGACAGCGTAAACGCCATCTAATGCCCATTTGCTTAAGTAGCATCGTCAATAGCTGGCAAACTAAACGTTTGTATACAGCAATTGTTCGTCCACAGCAGGGCTTTATTTTACAGAATACAAATATCAAGATATGAATTTGTCTTCAGTACTCATTCATTGACCAGATAACTAAATACTAAATACGCCTTTCAGGCTTCAACGCCATCATCGGTATAGTCCCGAACCAGTGCTAGAAGAATACTGAACATCTTTGACCATTTATTATGGCCTGTGCAATTTACATATGTTCGAACGCGTAAACGCCATATAATGCCCATTACCTTAAGTAGCATCTTCAAGCACTTGTTCGGGATTATACTGATGATAGCGTTGAAGCCTGAAACGCGTAAATAGTTCTCTGGTGAACGAATAAGTACTGAACACAAATTCATATCTTGATATTTCTATTCTATAAAATAGGGCCCTGTTGTGGACGAACAATTGCTGTATACAAACATTCAGTTTGCCAGCTATTGACGATGCAACTTAAGCAAATGGGCAATTGATGGCATTTATAAAAATTGGGTAATTTTTCAAGTTCAAGTCGACTTTCACTCAATAATAATATGCATAAAATTAAGTGCATCTTAATAATCAGAGTTTATTTCTCACGACTTTGTTGAATCATTATAAACCCAATAGATTTTGTTCGAAAACTAATGTTTTTGAAGAATCAGAAAATGATATTGAAATATCCAATTAATGTTCCTGTAATTTTAAGTTAAAGTTATATTTTCTAAATCTCCCAATTAATAAAATTTGGTCTTTATAATATATCTTCTGGTGTACCTCAAGGCTCACATTGTTCATTTTATTTTTATAAATAGTATTTGCTCTGTATTTAAACATCTCATTTTCTCATATGTGATGACAATATTAAAATATATTTAGAATAATTAATGACTTCAAATAATTACACGTGAACATTTTCATTGGTGGCGCTGTTTACATATGCATTTTAAAACGTTCCATTTTTTTACTAAATTTAATTTGAAGCTACCAACGAGTGTTGTCCATTCTTGATTAAACATGAAGTAAAATTTCAATTTTAGAAAAGCCTGAAAATTTAGGGAAATTGTCAGGCTTTTCTAAACTTAAAGTATCACTTCATCCTTAGCCAAGGATTATAAATACTCGTTTGAATCTTTAAATTAAATTAAAATAACGAAATCATGAAAATATACTAAACACCTTAATCATCGGAAAATGTGTACATATAAAAGAAAAATTCCCTATGTACAGGGTGTCAAAGTTTATGGGGTTACTTTTGCACTACAAATTTGAAAAAAAATCCTTGTCATACGGTTGAATCAGTTCACCTCATGTGAAATATTTTCAGCTTTATATCACTTCCGGTTCCACCGGAAGAAGCAGATTTTTTTTAAATTTTAAATAGAACGCCCTATATATTGGTAATTTTTTTAATTCCTCGTTAAAATTGCAACATGTTTTATTTTAACATATGTACACTTATCTCTTATAGTTTTCAAGAAAAAAAAAAATATTTTTAAAATGTTGACCTCAAAAAGGCATCTTGAAATTTGTCTGTAACTTCTCTTAAGAATAAGATAAAAATATGATTTATATCTCTACTTGTACCTAGAGAATGACTCTATGAGTAAATTAATTGGATACTGTCAATTTTGACAATAAGTGTTTTTAAAATGTCAATATCTAAGTGCCCTCTTCAATATCTAGTAATTAAATTCTTTTAAATAGAATCACCCATTTTTTATCACATGGTACGATTGGGGGGAAAATGTCCTACAATAAAGTATTATCAAGGGTAGACAATGCTTATGGGAGAACTGGATTCCGAGTTTTCGAGGATAGAAAAGGAGAGACTGTGGTCGGGAAGTGGGTCCATCTACTTATGAATAGAGTAAACGTAGAAGTATTCTAGAGAAAACTGCTCCGGTTGCGTCTACACACACACACACACACACAAACGCGCTCCCTCTTGTTTCGTCGTGTAATTTGATCCCGTCTACACCACTTGTACGATGATAAATTTGATGACCTTCAGAAAAAATAAACTGTTCCGAAACATTTCTTTTATTTTCAGATTTCCAGCGTGCTCAAAATTATGGACTTTGGGAATCAGATATATTTAAAAAGCTCCTAAATAAACCTAAAATTTAACTAAAAATCAAAAAATTAAATTCAATGAGTTTACATTAAAGAATTCATTTGATATTAATTTTATCTTGATTGTTTTTTTTTTCTTCATAAATTCAATTAAAACTTTGGTATGTACCAAGTTTGGCAAATAATTTATATTATTGATTAGTTATACAGACAGTTTTTTAAGTATAAATAACTCAATATACAGAATACACTGTACATTTTTCTGGGCTTTTCTAAACTCAAAATTTTACTTCATGCGCCCCGCGCACAAAACACTGATTTTACGTGAGGTTCAAATTTACTTAAATTTCACAATATTTTAGTGTTTTATACGCGTGGCGCATGAAGTAAAATTTCGAGTTTAGAAAAGCCCCGAAAATTTGTCTCGGGTCGCTGCGCGACCCTCGACAAATTTTCACGGGGCTTTTCTAAACTCGAAATTTTACTTCATGCTTAGTGTGGGAGAGGAAAACACTCGTTTAAAGCATCAAATTGAACTCTTTTGAAAACACAACGAATATCAACAGATTTAAAGAAAATAAGGTGAATTTGAAATATGTATACTTTAACGGAAAACTTCCTGTATATGAACTGTGGTAGACGAATAATAAAATTTATTATCACCACAAAAAGTGTATTCGAAAATATTTCTTTTATTTTGAGATTTCAAGCGTGTTCCAAATTATGAAATTCGCGAATATATTTTATAAAAACAAATTTACAATGAAATTAACAATTCTAAAATATATTTTCAGCGTTTTTAGTTATTTTATATATTTTTAATAAAAAAATTGTTCAAATTATTAGATTAATAGATTATTGTTTCAAATATTCATAATTTGTATAAATAAACAATGTCATTTTACAATGAAAAAATGTAAAATATATTTCCAACATTTTTAGTTATTATACCGGGTGTCCCCGAATGGTCTGTACAACGCTCTACCACATATTCTCTGAAACAAAATAAGACGATTTAACTAAACTTATCTCTATCCAAAAGTGGTTCCTAAGCTTCGAGGCCTCAAAGATATTATTCTTTTTCATTATTTTTCAAATATTTTTATTTTGGACTTAGGTAAGAAAACCTAATTTGGCACATTTAATTACATTGATACCATGTACTTTCTGCAATATGTTTCTTTATCCTGCGTTTAAAGTAAGTGGTCAAACTAGGACCATCGACTTCTTAAGATACCTAAATATTTTTATTCAACAGGTAAAATCATAAGCAATACTTTTTTCTGCAAGATCATTCAATTTTACGTATTTTTTGTCTCTTATAAAATTTTGCTATTTGAACATTTGTTGTGAAACTAATAAATTTGTTTTTATTGTTAGGTACCTATCTTTATTTCTACTTTGTTAATTGTTTTGAGAAGCAAAATATTGTTCATAATTTTATTACTTTTTTTTGACAAATAAAAATATTTTTTTGCGGGGAAAATAGGAAAATTTTATAAGAGACAAAAAATACGTAAAATTGAATGATCTTGCAGAAAAAAAGTATTCCTTATGATTTGACCTGTTGAATAAAAATATTTAGGTATCTTAAGAAGTCGATGGTCCTAGTTTGACCACTTACTTTAAACTTAGGATAAAGAAACATATCGCAAAATGTGCATGGTATCAATGTAATTAAATGTGCCAAATTAGGTTTTCTTACCTAAGTCCAAAATAAAAATATTTCAAAAATAATGAAAAAAAAAATAATATCTTTGAGGCCTAGTAGATGGCTTAGGAACCACTTTTGGATAGAGATAAGTTTAGTTAAATCGTCTTATTTAGTTTCAGAGAATATGTGGTAGAGCGTTGTACAGACCATTCGGGGACACCCTGTATATATTTTTAATAAAAACGTGTTTAAAAATTAATAGATTTTTAATATATTTATGATAATAAACATTTTTTATTTAAAAGTTAGATAAATACAAAAATCTTTTTACAATGAAAAAATCAATTTGAAAAATGTTTGATGGGTATTTTAATTGGAATTGATAATAAAAAAACAGAAATTATTTCAATAAAATAGATAAATTATTTACGAATACACAAAACTAAAAACATAGCAATATAGATTCATATAAACATTCATATATACAAAAAACTAACAAACATTAAAAAACTATATTAAATATACATATAACTGTTTTCTTATTTATTAACGATATTTTAGAAGCAGTTTTTTCGTTTTTTTTTTTTTATTCAGTAATAATTATACAGAATTGATCGAAGTGTAATACAAAATCAACAGAATATATTTTAAATAAAAAGCCAACAAATCAACACCTCATCATTTGCTTGTTTAATTTCATGACACTCCGGTTTTTAAAAATGCAATAAATAGCAAAGCGCGGTGTGTATATTTTTACTCTAACCAAATAAATATTATAATTTCCCTGAAATAATTAGAAAAGATAATATTTTAATTTTGAGAAATTAACATTAAAAATGCTACGTTCCGTTTCATCCATTTACACTCTGAATAACGTGTATGAATATCGAATTAACTCCATTCCTTGACTATTTTCTTTTTGGACAATATTCATTAGTTTAGTGGGGATAGCTTTATTGAAGGGATGAAAAATCAAATTCTTCGAAGTGATCTATCTGTTATTACCTATTTGTAGGCATTTTTTCGACCACGTTTTTATTATGGTGTATACCCTCAAATATTGCGCGACCAGAACAATACCACTGCAACTTATAGATAATCCGCAACCTTATTATATTTTGGGATTTATAAAGGTTATTTACTGTTGACACATTTAATCCGTATCCGCAGAATCCAATTCGGTAATTTCTTATCATGTTTTTCACTAACCGATATTTTAGTTAGACACTTTTTGATCGGGTTTTCTTAAATCATTTTGAATTATTTTTACTTACCTATTTAGTCTGTAACATAATCCCATCGGTACCTTTCGTAAATGTAATCTGACTAAGAATTGAACCATTGAAATAATTGAATTAACCTGACATACAAAACATTGTAAACTGGAAATAGAGTATTCAATAATTTTTGCAATTAAACTTCTCAGAGAAAATATATTATACTTATTCTATTAAAAGACATCTTGTTGTTTTCTAAATGTATTTGATTATCATCACTTAACGAGGCTTTTCAACATATTTCAATATTTGAGCCAATTATCTCAAATATTATCGATAACACTTGTTTCTGATTCCTGGGACCCTAAAACGTATATTTCCGTACAAAAAAAGATAGCCATGAGGTCGGTAACAATTATTAAAATGTAAAATTTATAATGTTATTAATGTGACTAATTACTTGATTTAACAAGTTTGCTTGTATCGCAGTGTTTGATAATATTCTCAATTATAAAGTTTCATGATTTTGATATAATTTGTACTTTCTCTATATAACATTTCGTGTATCTCGGGAAGTATTGAGACTATCGAAACATATTTCTGCTTATTCTTTTTTAAATTATCCCCATGCAGCCGCACAACGGATGCCATAAATTTTAATCCAAAAATTAGGTAACATTTTAGTGCCCGCTGAGTGTTGTCGGTGTTGTTCAAATGGCACACAATAAGCGTTTATAAAATTTCAATCGGAAAAGTAAAAGTTGATCATGTAACAATCGTTCAAAGTAAACGGATAATTAAAGTAGTCAGTGCAATATCCACAAATTTCTGAAACTGTTAATATTTATTAAAAGTATGGTTCATTTAATAAAATACGCATTGTGATTAAAATATATACTGAGTCCATTTTGGGATCTGATTTGTTTCTTTTGCAGAATAAACACTCATGTTGAATTGAATTATTGCTTTGTGTTTTAATAAATTTGATGCCAAACACTGACTTTTCGTAGCAACTACTGTTTTGACGATTTAATTTTTTGTGTAATCGTTCACTATTTTCAAGCTATATTTTAAATAAAACTGAGAAGAACTCAAAAAAAATACGTCGAAAATACTGCTAGTAGGTAAAGAAATGATTTTAATTTTAGTGTAATCGCTTTGTTTCAATAAGCGATACAAACTCAAATTCCAATTACATTGGAAATCTTTACATGAAACATACAATGCGCATTGAAACGGGACACAAACAAACAACAAGCAATTTTAACTCTAAAAGTTAATTTTAATTAAAATTCTACACTTCTTTTTATGATTTCCATGAATGACTTATTGCATTACATACTGTCAATTTTTTCTTTAAATACACATAATGTATACGTGAATTTAATAAAAAGTTAAAAATCATAAATAGTTTATTATTATTATTATAAATAAAACACTGTTTATCACTTTGTTTGTATAACAATTGGTTTATTTGGTGACTATAGTTTCGATACTACACGTATCATTATCAAACCGTTAGTAACAAAAAACTACAAAGGAACATTATTTATATTATGATGTCATCGACGTATCTATACCACACTTTAATATGTTTCTTGCCTATACGTCGATGACATCATAGCTTCTTTCGTAGGTACTAATAGACAATTAACACAATTTTTAGATTATATTAACTCATTACATCCAAATATAGTATTTACAGTAGAAACAGAAACTAACAATAACATAAAATTTTTAGACCTCTCAATAACACTTACTAATGAATCACTAACTTTTGATATTTATAGAAAACCTACTTTCACAGACCGTGTAATTCCTAACTGTTCCAACCATCCCTATAAACATAAACTAGCTGCCTTTAACTCCATGGTAAACCGAGCTTTTATTGTTCCGTTGTCAGAAACCTCATTTAAAAAAGAAATAGATATTATTAAAAGTATAGCCGTTTCAAATGGCTATACTGCGTCAATAGTAGATAAAATAGTTAATCAATACAAAATTAAACTTGTTAGAAAATACATATATGCCGGAATCGAATCTAAAACACAAGCAACATATCGTTCCCTTACTTACTTTGGAAATATAACTCACAAAATTAAAAATATTTTAGCAAAACACAAATTAAATATAACGATGAAACCATTTACAAAAATTAAAAATCATATTTTTAACCATAAGACTCAGATACCAAGTATTTACAAATCAGGAATATATAAATTAACCTGTAATGATTGTAAGGGAGTGTATATAGGTCAATCTGGTCGTAATTTTAAGACCAGACTCAGTGAGCATCTTTACTCTTTTCGGCATAGATTAATTGATAAGTCATCTTTCGCCAAACATTTGATTGAAAATAACCATTCTTTTGGCGAGGATGTACTTTCAGTTATTCACTTTGCCGAGAAGGGTAGAAAGATGGACCTCCTGGAGTCTTTGGAGATTCACAGAGCCCGCGCTAATCGGGAAATTCCCGTAATTAACGACCAGCTTGACCTTAAATACACCCCCCTCTTTAACGCTGTTATTAGAAAATTTGCAAATATAAATAATGTTCCTTTGTAGTTTTTTGTTACTAACGGTTTGATAATGATACGTGTAGTATCGAAACTATAGTCACCAAATAAACCAATTGTTATACAAACAAAGTGATAAACAGTGTTTTATTTATGTTCAACAATGTATAACGAAGTAGAAGCCTCAGTGAATATTATTATTATATTAAAGTGATAATGGATTTTCAAAAAATTAGTGCCTCAACAATGTAATGTATACGCTGTCAATGTTCAGGCATTCGTCGATTTTATATAAAAACGTGCAATATGAAGTTAAGATCGAGTGTATCCACTTCCAGAGTAAGCATGAAGTAAAATTTCGAGTTTAGAAAAGCCTGTAAATTTGGCTCGGGCGCGTAGCGAAGCGGAGCGACCGAGCCAAATTAGGCTAAAACAATGTAATATTGTGAAGTATTTATAATACACTTTAAATAACAAAATATTTAAATTTTTCTTGGTACATTTTCAATTTAGGTCAAATAATATAATATATCAAATAAACTTATTTAGTAACTTAATTTTCAAAAAATAATAATGTTGCGTATATGCATCAACGGCGCTTAATGTGTTAAAAACTTCAAACGGTAATAATTCAAAAACTAAAAAATAATGACAACTGCAATTTGCACTGACCCCTTTAATTAAAAAAGAAACCCTTATCGATCAGTAGATTTGATCTGATCAATAGGATTGATCTGATTAGTTAATAAAATGATAAGTTGATGTATTTGTTTTACTTTTTATCAAAAGTTAAATAGTTTTGTATTTTAAGTTTTTTGTACAAAATAAATAATACATAATGAATTTTACAACGTTCACATATAATTTCATAAAATCTATTCTCTAATAACGCAGAAAATAAAATTGTAGAAGGAAATGCATGAATGAATGTAACACGCATCCTTAGCTCGTCAAAAGAAAAAAAACGTGTTTTCAAGGTTGAAAAATCAACATCTGGAATATGATACGAGAAGCGCGGAATGGAGGGAGAAAGAAATTCTCTCTCTCTCTCACTCTCTCTCGAAGACTTGATTTCGCGACAGCTGGAGTAAAATAGTCGTAACCGACTGACCGCAGGAAGCCAGACTGGTGTATATAGGCAGCCATATACACAAATTTGGCATCCAGTGCTCTGCTCCCATTCGCGTGTACCCAAAATTTATATGGGGACTGGCTAACTGGATATATATGAACTGTGATATTATTCAACTATACTCGTAAAGCAAGTAGTTATCGAATTATTTCGATAATTCGTTTTTTGTCGCATTTATGCAGGATATAATGTGCGCATAAGTCGCAATTGAATTTTAGTACGCAAGTAGCATGCTTTTGTTTTGTCACGATTGTATTGCGAAATGTCAAATAATAAAAAGAATTAGTACAAAGTTTTGCAGAAATGAACATAATTAACAACTACACAAATCAACAAATTATCAATTTATTCTTTATACATGGCAACTGCTAATTGAACAAAATTTGATACCAATCTAAATCTTGTTTTATTCATCGGCGGCAAATGTGGATCAGTTTCATTAAATACTCTACATGTTCGAGTAACAATTCTATCGCAGTTGCCTTGTATAAAGAATAAATTGATAATTTGTTGATTTGTGTAATTATTCATTTTGGTGATTTCTGTATAGGTTTTTACTAATTGTTTTTATTATTTGACGTTTCGCATTACAATCGTGACTAAACAAAAGCATACTACTGGCCTACTAAAATTCAATTTCGACTTAAGCGCGCATTATTCCCTGCATAAATGCGATGAAAAACGTATCTTCGAAATAATTCGAAAACTACTTGCTTTAGGAGTATAGTTGTATAATACTTTTTTGTAGGAAACCTTCCCTCCAATCGTACCATGTAATTAAAAATGGGTCATTCCATTTAAAAAAATTGAATTACGAAATATTGAAGAGGGCACTTCGATATTGACATTTTAAGAACTCGTATTGTCAAAATTGACAGTTTCTAATTACTTTACTCATAGAGGCATACTCTAGGTACAAGTAGAGATATAAATTATATTTTTATCTTATTCTTAAGAGAAGTTACAGACAGATTTGAAGACGCCTTTTAGAGATCAAAATTTTAGAAATATTTGTTTTTCTTGAAAACTCTAAGAGATAAGTGTGCATATGTTCGAATAAAATATGTTTCAATTTTAATGAGAAATCCAAAAAATTAGTAATATACAAGGTATTCCATTTAAAATAACAAACTTGGTGATACTTGGGAACTGATTTAACCGAATAACAAGGAGTTTTTTCAAATTTTTAGTGCAACGGCAACCCTATAAACTTTTAACGATTGGCTTAGCGTAGACACCCTGTATACTTAAAAAAATCCTATATATTCAAAATGAAAACGTTTATTTATCAAATTTTTGTTTGAATTAAAACATTTAAAAGAAAGTAGTGATATTAGCTGTTATATTTAGCGTTTTCTTATTAATGTTATTTACATTGTAACATTTTTCATTTGGCACTTATGTTTCTTAAATATTTCTGGTCGTTACTGAAAGTAACTATAATTATAGTTTAAAATTATAAAGTCTTTGATATATAAATAAAAACGTTTGCAATGATGTTATATTTTAAATGTATTATAAAAATATTGTCATTTAATGCCATTAAGATTAATGCTGCGACAACGCACTTAAAATAGCGCAATAAATAATGTCGTTGTGATGTTGTTCTAAATATAACATATATGTAACGTAATTTGTATGCACACCGCCACACCTGGCTTATAAATTACATTCACAAGAAGTCGATTCTGCCACTTTTGACTAATTTAAATTGTACTTTTAATATAAATATTATAATAAATTTTAAAGTTTCTAATGAGTGTTTCAACTCCTTGATTGAGCATTAATTATACTTTTGAGTTTAGAAAAGGCTATAGATTTAAAGTTGACGGCGCAGGCGAGGCCAGGCGCACTGGCAAATCCAAATGTTCAAGCTTTTCTTAATTCGAAATTTTACTTCATGCGCCGGCCGTACAAAACAGTGAAATATTGTAAAGTGTGAAGTTTAAAATATACTGTTTATGTTTGATCACACGGTGATAAATATTAAAAATGTGTTTTCCGTCTAACCAAACCATGCACTTTCAATCAATGGGCATGTTGCTTTGAGATATGTGAGTATACTTAAAAGAAATATATATATATATATATATATATATATATAATAATTGATATTAAAATGAATCAATAAAAACTGGAATTAGTTAATTATTTAAATTTTGCTAATTGATATCGCAGAGAATAGAAAGTAAACTGAAATTATTCTGTATCAGGCATCATTTTCTGATGTATATGAATAATTTGTTGGAATACATTTGTAATTTCAATAATTTGCCAAAGTTCATACATGTATATCTTTGACTGATTCAAATAACTATTTTGTCAAACTCCTCTTCGAGTTTATCGATCTCTCAGGTTTTAATACAAATTCCAGTACATTCCCCCTTCTAAGCATCACTGTTGCAAAAAAGTTAATGCAGTTGTCGTATTTTACATTCACATAATTTCTAACTTATTGCCTACATATAAAGTAGATAATTCAAAATTGGACATTTTCGATTGTTCTAAGGTTTGCATTCAGGGCACGATAATACTGCATTTTAAAAGCTTATAACTTAATGTAGAAGTTATAAAAGCAAGTAGCAGGAAAAATAAACTTATTCCACCAATAAACATTGAGCACATCCAATTAACACTCCCTCCTGACATTTCCATTCTGCATGCACTTGTAACATTGCACACAGACACACACAAAAATGGTTTAATATTAGTGTTAATATCGTGCACACAAGTCGGGCGTTAAATTTCACGGCACATCTTCACTTTAATAACATTAACTCGTAATTGAGCATATGTATTCCGCAAACATTTCATAAGGGTACGAGGAGGAATTTCATTTGAATTTTATAGTATTCTTGATCTTGGCTGCATTTCCCCCTCCCCCGTCCCGTGCAACGGTTTGAATTGTAGTCGCATGTTCGCTAACTATATTACATCCACTTGCATGGAAATCGCTCTAATTTCCCACCATCAGGAGATCAAGAAAATGCGGGCGCGCTCGCTTAAGTTTTAAACACCGCCGCCAGTTTCCAAATCTCTACACATGTTTATTGTTGTCTTAAAGGGTTTTTAACTAAAGCTCGCAGATAAATAAGGATTATCGTATTTAAAAGTTTTTACATAATTTAAAGGGGACATTTTTTCATGATTCATATACATTTTTTAAAATCTACCATATAATCGTTGAGTGCATTCAGCGAATTTTTATATACATATTTCGATGCATATTCTGTATATGTTCAGATATTCGTTGCTCTTCTTAAAGTGTTCAGTTTAAAAATTCGAGTATAGAATAGCCTGAAAATTTGGTTTGGTTGCGTACAAATTTGCAAACTTGTCTAAACTATAAATTTTACTTTATACTTAATCATAGAGTGTTAAAACTCATTTGGCAATAATGAATAGCTTATTTTATCATTTATCGTTTTAGATAAAATAATATTTAATATCATTTGATTGAGTTTAGACATTTACATTTATAGACTTGATTATATCGTAAATTAAATATTTATAATTAAAATGTTAAAAATGCATTTATAACTTTTTTCAAAATTTTCTAAATTATCAGTAATTTTGAGGAAGCCGATATTTTTATGAATAACCTTACTAATCAGATATTAAATTCACTTCACCCATCCAATAAATTTACAGTAGAAACAGAATGCAATAACAACATTCTTTTCTTAGATTTAACATTAACTAAAACTAATTACAAACTTACATTTTCCATTTACCGAAAACCTACGTTTACAGGTACAATTATCCCAAGTACCTCACGTCATCCATATACACATAAAAAAATAGCGAGTTTTTACTCAATGATAATCTGTGCATTTAAAGCCCTGAATCCCGAAACAAAGCAATAAATACAATTAAACAAATTGCTACTAATAATGGTTCTTTGGAACAACTCATATACAAATTAATCAATAAATATCAATCAAAACAAATTCAAAATTATATATACGCTATCAGACCAGCCTTAGAAAACAAATCATACAAAATTTTAACATTCTTTCCTAAAATTAGTTCAAAAATTAAATATATTTTTAAAAAAGAGACATTGACATTGTTTTAGATCGAATACTAAATTCTGTAATTTAATTTTTAATACAAAAACTCCTATAAATAGTATGTACAAGCAAGGGGAGCCAATACTTATGGGAGAACTGGAAATTATGGTCAGGATGAGGGGACTGTATACACCAATCACCGGTCTCGCTAAGAAACTGGCTAAATGGATATATACGGACTGTAATACAAGTCAGGAATTTACAGATTAACATGTCCAGATTGTGGAGGAGTGTACATCGGACAATTAGGTCGTAATTTTTATGCACGATTAAAAGAACATCATCGATCATACAAGTTAAAACAGGATAATTCAATTTTTGTGAATCATTTGTTACAAACAAACCACATTTTCGGCAAGAATGTACTTTCGGTAATCCATCTCACCGAAAAAGGTAGAAAAATGGATTTACTGACAGCCCTTGAAATCCACAAAGCAAAAATTATTTCGGGAATTTCCATCCTTAACGACCAGATTGACCTGTGTACACCGTTCTATTCGAAGCTTTCTAGATTTAATATATACAAAGTCACAAAAGTAATATAAAAGTGCCATAAAAAAGTTAAGTGTTTTCTTTATATCAAATTGAAAATGTGCCACGAAGAGAACGCCTCCAAGATTCGAGAATTTTGAGAAAGTTTGTAAACATGTTTTAAAAAATATCCAAAATATTGAGGTATACAGGGTGTCCGTATTTCAACGGAATGTATAGGGATCTCGATTATCAAGAAAAAGAGAGTCGGTTAAATTGGTGTAATTTAGAGCCCAATAATAATCTAAAAACAAATTTGAAATATCTTCTTTGGTTTTTGAGATATTGTCAATAAACGGATTTTTTGAAATCATGTATAACACTTATAGTTTATTTTACATTTTATATGTATAATTTTATTCTTTTGGTTTTTGTTGAGTGCCTTGGAAACAGTTGAGTAACTCACTTATTTGACAACTCCTATGACCCATGATTTGCTTACATATCACCCCTGAAGACGGGCATCCGACGATAAATATTTTAACAGTTGTGATGTATTTTAAAGTAACGAGTGTTTTCCACTCCCAGACTAAGCATGAAGTAAAATTTCGAGTTTAGAAAAGCCCCGCGTAGAAAATTTGTCGAGGGTCGCGCAGCGACCCGAGACAAATTTTCACGGGGCTTTTCTAAACTCGAAATTTTACTTCATGCACCACGCGTATAAACCACTGATTTACAGTAAAGTTAAAAATATATAAGGCTTAGATATGATGGTGATCAATATTTACCGAGATGTAGCGCAAAAGCGCAAGAATTACTTATTTTGTGAATAGTTTTGGAGTAATAATAATAAAAGTAGAAGTAGTTGTGCAACTTTTATGTGATAAACAATACTTATTATTATTATTACAAAATTATGACAGTTATTAATTAATTTTGAGTGCTAACAATGATTCACTGCTGTCAAGATTTTATTAATTAACAGTAATGACGTCATTGTTTCCAAGCCACTATTTGCAAAAAAGAAAATATCATAATATTAAATATCAAATTTAAAATATATTATGAGTGTGATACATTACCGAGTTTAGAAAAAATACTATTTCACAAAATATGAAAATTTAAAATGGCGCTCATAAGAAAATCAAAAGTTGGCTCTGGTCGCCGGGTAAGTGTTATAGTTATCTTAAAAAAAATATGCTACTTATTCCTTATTAAAACGTGCCTGTATATTGTCAAAGTTCTAAATGTACAGATTCAGTAGTTTTTGAATAAAAAAATGAATACGATTTTTATAATAATCTGTTTTTGTTGATATCTCAAAAACAAATAAAGATATTTCAAAATTGTTTTCAGATTATTGTTAAATTGGGTAAAGTACTACACTTGTTATGTTCCATATTTTTATTTTCAGTTGCCTGACACGTGTTTCGATCCGTTACGATCATTTTCAAAGTTAAACTTTAACTTTGAAAATGATCGTAACGGATCGAAACACGTGTCAGGCAACTGAAAATAAAAATATGTAACATAACAAGTGTAGTACTTTACCCAATTTGAAAATTTGGTTCCATCAAGAAAGTAGCAGAACAAGTATCGAATATAGTTTATTGTTAGGCCCTAAAATACGTTACTTGCCCTAATAACCGACTCTCTATCTCTTCAAATAACTCAGATTCCCACACATTCTGTCGAAATACGAGCATCCTGTATAAAATAAAATCATGATGATAATTCCGCTAATTATTTGAAATTTTTCAAGTAAATTCAAAGACTTGATCGTATTTATTCTGAAAGCTTAAGAAATCGCTAATCTCATTTTAATTCTTACAAGTGTTTGAAATAAGTTTATTGATTATTTAGTAATACCAAAACGTATTCTGTTAAATCATTTTTGCAATTTTGAGAAAATGGTAAATACTTTTTACTTCATAAAATCGCTATGACTTTTACATATTTTAAATGAGGATATACAACATTCCAGTTCTGATTTCATGATTTAATTGATGTTTTTGATTTAAAGCACAAACATTTTTATATTTACCTAACGTATATAAAAAAATATGTTTTTCAAAAATTAAAAAGCCTTTTTAAAATATGTGGAAACATAAAAATACACATTCGTCGTTTTCAAGTTAATTTCACAACATTAACACAAAAACATAAATTTTATGATATTCTATAGATGTTTACAAATTTTCAATAGGTCAAACTGGTAAACACTTATTTATTTTAGTTTTATGTATGTATACAAACTATGTAAAATTTTGAAAATAGTCCTTGAATAGTGTTTTTATTATTTTTACTCAATGTAAAACATAATTGAAGTAAATATATTTTGGCCCGTCTTTTTTAATAAATATTGAAAATAATGACTTGCTCCAAAAACCAAGAGCGATTACTTGCAAATGTGTAATCTTTATTTATAAGTAAATCAAAGCATTATGTCCAAAATTTGCTTTTATAATAATGTATGATGCTTTAATTTAGTTTTTTTTTAACTTTTAAATAAATAATACTTATTGGAATTTTCTGATGATACTTGTACAATAAGATATTCGATGGAAATTCTTGTTTTCTCAAAAAAATCATTTAAGAATTTTAGATGATAATAGCACTTTTTTGAAGTACTGTGAAATTATAATAACTCTAAGTTGATAAATTTGATAAAAAAAAAAATACAATTTCTTGAAGACCAAGACCAGAAAAATATTATTTTCTTTGAGGAAATTATAAAACATCAATAACAAATCAAAGTTTGATAAAACTCACTGTAGAACCACAGTAATTTACATTTCGTTAAGTCTAGATAAATACATGAAATGTTATGCAGCTATCCTATTCCATGAACCCAATCCTACATCCTTAAAAAATATACAAGTAGGTGAACGATCAGCTCTTAGAATACTAACAAAAATTAGGCATCTAGATAATCCACTCCATAACCCTTCTAATGCCCTCCTATATCAACGTACCCAGTTAATACCAATTGAAGAACGCATCACACATCTAAGTACAAAATTCGCTACCAACCCACACATCGTAGACACCCTAAATCACCTATGCCTTTCCCGCAATCCCAATCAAAATCCTAAATTCAAGCATCCAGCAAATACCATCTATCAGTACATCTCATCTCATCAATAACATAAACTAAAACCTCAATGTCAGCAGACTACGGGCTGAAAGATCTCTGGTCGATAGCCCTTCAAAGATCAAGATCAAATTTTAAGATGTATATATTTCATTTCACATTGTAAACAATTATCTTGTACTGATCTTTAATAATAGTATATTATTCAACAAGCGCATAATGAAAGCTATTAATCATGAGAATGAGGTTTACGGAACGAGCCGCAGGCGAGTGGAGTAAATCATTCGAATGATTAATAGCCATTATGCGCGAGTAGAATACTATACTTTATCCACAACCACAAAATGTATATTCATTCTTGCTTACTGCAACTTTTCAAGAATAAGAACATAATTCATTAAATCATTTACTTTTAATTATAACTAAGAAATACATATAATAATACTATTTATTAGGATTAATGTTAATAGTAACGTTAGAACAATTATTAAACACAATAGGGGGCATTGAAGTGGGTACACCAAGATTTACGGTTTGATCCAAAATATCGAAATTAACGGAATTTGTGCTGGAAGATGCAGCTGTTACATTATTTGCTGTCGATTCTATTGACGATGCAATTTTTCTGGCCGTTTCCTTTTGGTTTTCCAAAGAATCGTTAATATAGCCTTCTGCAACCGCAGTTGACTTCCATCCTCCATGACGTTTTAACGCAGTGATGTCTCCACCAGCATCAACCAAAATGGTGGCTGAGGTTCTTCTAAAGCTATGGCCCGTATATTGCTCAGGATTAGGGATGGCAACGATACATCGATATATTAAATATATCGATATTTTTTCAAATATATCGATATATAAATATCGATGTAATAGTTTCGATATATCGCAAAATATATCGATATTTTTGTGTAAATACCTATATCAAAAAACTAATTAATTGCAAATTGCACGCACCACAATTTGGCGAAACTTCAATCTAGTTTGTTTTATCACTCGTTAAATTTCTCAGCACCATCTAGCGTCGAGAAGCGCAAATAACTTATTAGGTACCTGTATTTGATACAATAGGTACCCGAATTATCGGCTATAATTGGGATTCCTTTGAATTACTTGAACGGAATCCAGTTCTTCCCCGAAAATTTTTGTCGGGGAATACCCGTTCGAAGTTTATAAATACACCTCAACAAAAAAATTTTCTGCAGTCTGCAAAGAGCTTTGAAAGTGTTTGCTGTGAATAAATAATAGTGTGATTGTTCAAAAGTTTAGTGAAGTTGAAAATAAAATAATCTTGATTTATTACATAAATTTAAAGTGACTGATTGTTGGTCCTGAAAATATGGCTCCTCCGAGAAGTAACATTTGGAAACATTTTCAAAAAGTTACTCCCAATACTGCTAAATGCAATTTGTGTGCCAAGGTGCTGAAGACTTCGGGCAATACAACAAATTTGAAAACACATTTAAAACAAAAACACTCCTCCATCTTACAACATTTAACTGAGGAGAAAAAGGAGACTGATGAACCAAAGAAGAAAAAACGTCCATCCCAACCCGAAAGTCGAATGGATGTAGAAACGGCTGGGACTAGTAGTTCACTACATCAAGATGAGGTATGACTAATAGAACCGCAATTGTTAATGAATTTATTAGTTAATATTATTTCTAGAAAAATCTGATTGCTTCACAAGAATTTGATGATGATGTTCATTCATCAACTTCAACAATGACGGTTTCTGAATATGATGTTGAACCAAGCACAAGTACAGAAAAATCAAGCTCATTATACAAGCAAGCTACAATTGTGTCTACCTTCAAAACAATTTCATCTTTCAAAGGTAAAGCAAAAGTTTATAGTACTTGCATGAATGCATCATTTGTTTTTATTTTTAGATGGTGGCTCTAAAAATGTGAAACTAACGGAAGCATTAATAAAATTTATTGTTCAGGATAATTTGCCATTCAATATTGTAGAGGGTAAAGGTTTTCTGTCTTTGATGAAACAAGTGGCACCTTTATACAAAGTACCAACCAGAAACACCATCAAAAATAATGTTGATAGAAAGTTCGAAGTGATTTCAACAGCATTTAAAAATATATTGAAAAAATCGAAGTATTTCACAATTACGACGGATATATGGACTGCCGATATGCAGACCAAAAGTTTTATGGGCATCACTGTCCACTTTGTACATGACATGAAGTTAACATCAGCGACAATAGGTATTGTTGAATTATCAGAGTCTCACACGGCAGACTATATTGCTTTAGAATTAGGCAAAGCTCTTCAAAATTGGGGAATTGATCCTAATGATGTTGTTGCTGTAGTGACGGACAATGCAGCCAATATGGTCAAAGCTATGCATGACAAATTTGGGAAAAACCGACACATCCCATGCTTCGCACATACCCTCAATTTGGTGTGTGAAAATTCAATTACAAACACAGAAGGTTTGAGTATTATTATTGACAAGATACGATCAATAGTAGTATGGTTCAAAAGAAGCGTTAAGGCTAGTGATCAATTAAGAAAAATACAAATCGATGCAGGAACGATAGAAGGAAACATTAAAAAAATGATTTTGGATGTCAAAACTCGCTGGAACTCCACATATTACATGATAGAGAGATTTCTACTAATGTCATCTATGGTCAGCAATATTTTGTTTTCCGATGTTAATGCTCCAAATATGATTACTGCAGCCGAAGTTGAGCATTTACGAGAAATATGCAAACTTTTGAAGCCACTAGAAAGGATGACAGTAGAGATAAGTGGCGAAAATTACCCCACAATAAGTAAAGTAATACCAATGATTGGTTGTCTGATAAACCAGTACAACAATTATTCGCCCCAGTATGAAGTAGGTAAACACTTGAAAACATCATTATTAAAAGAAATCGAAAAGAGGTTTGGTGCTATTGAGAAATCTTATATACCAGCTGTTTCCACAATATTGGATTCTCGATTTAAACAAATAAACTTCAGGGATCCTCAAGTCCTGGGCACAGTGATGCGACACATCAAAAGTGAGATCGCGACTTTCCAAAGCACTTCTTCATCATCAGAATCTTCTGATTCGGATACTGAAGAACCGGAATTTGATATATGGGCGCACCATAAAAAATTAGCGCACACTAAAAAAAGTGGGCAAGGGAAATTACATAAAGATAGTGAACTCAATCAATATTTAAGTTTGCCAGTTAGAAACTTGAAAGACGATCCCTTGGACACCTGGAGCGAAATGAAATTGGTATATCCCAACTTATTTAAAGTGGCGGCAAAATATTTTTGTGTTGTAGCAACGTCGGTCCCCAGCGAGAGGCTATTTTCAAAAGCCGGAGCAACAGCTACTAAAAGTCGTAACCGTCTCACGGGAAGTAGGCTTTCCAAATTATTATTTTTGAGCTCTTTGCCTGATAACTTGCATTTGTGGAACTGATGTATTCACCTAATGCACAAAATCACAAATGCAGGCAAACAGTCTTGTTCCTGTAAGACATTTAATTGTAAACTTGACTAAATTGTAATAAAAAATACATTTTAATTTTTTTTTGTAAAAACATGCAATTTTGTAGAACACTTTTAACTTGTACTTACTTAATCAAAAAATACACTTATTTTTTTTTAATGTATTACCTTTCAATATTTCCTCAGTACCTACTTTACGTTTCAAAAACTTTAGATTCGATTGATTTGAATATAATAAAAAAATATATCGATATTTTTCATGATATCGATATTTTTGTTTAGATATATCGCATGTATCGATATATAGCTTTCGATATATCATATGATGATTATATCGATATATTTATATTTTTTGCCATCCCTACTCAGGATTGGGTAATTTCAAAAAACTGGCGATATCCCTACCCATTTTTGTAAATTTATTAATACCAATTAGCTGTTTAGTACACTTTCCATTTTGAAAATTTTGAAAGAAATAATCACAGTTTATCTGCTTTCGGAGGCACAAATATTTTTTACAATGTGGTAAAAATTACCAGATACTGTAAATTTTCTACAAATTTAAGTTTTTGTGGTTGGCACCTTATTTAAAACTTACTTTTGTTGCAAGAAATTTGTCATCCGGTGCATTTGCAATGAAACTGTTAACATTTTCTGGGGAGAAAGTGTTGGCTTTTTTCGGAGTAAACCCTTCATTTTTTCTTTTCAAAAAAGCTAGAAGTTTGCCATAGTTTCCAATATTGATGTTTTCATACCGACTCAGTTAAAGAATGTGCTTTTTTTCTCCTTTTTCCATTCACAAAACGTGTTGTATGTACTTTGGTATATGTTGCGAGACTTTTTAGGCAACAAATTGATGGAAGCGATTTCTGCCGCGTCCCTTATTTCCGGGGGTGTCAACAAGTCAGGATCGGATTCCATGTTGCTTCTTTCACCTTCGATAAACTATTAACCACACTATCACAACACAATTAACACAATTTGCTTTCAATTTATAAATTGTTTTTGTTTATGTCAAAATTGATTAACATGAGGTATCCTGATTTTGTAGTGATTTCTTATTATTCACAGTTGAGCAGTGATAAGTCAAAATATTATATATATATATATATATATATATATATACATGAAATGTGCCTCTACATTTTAACATTATAAGAAAATTAATCAAATGTAAAGCTTAAGGTTAATAAATTATGATACATTTTATTTTGAGATGATCTTAATTGCAGTGCTTTGTTTTTTAATTATATTGTGCATTTGACTTCAAACAACAATTTGAATTGGTATTTTGTTTCATAAATATATTTTTTTAAAGTTCCACAGAAACAAATACAAAAATGGTTCTATTATTTACTTAGATGTATATAAAAATAAAATAATAATTATAACAAAATATATCGATAACACAAACCGATCATCATTGATCCCATAAATACTTTATAGAAATATTCCATGTATGTATATACCTCCAGTTATTTTGACACAACTTTGATGAAAATATTTTAGATGCATTATTGAAAACAACCCTAATTTTCCCAGAGCCAACTTTAAATTTAAATTATGTGTATAATAGATATAATAATTCAAAGAAAACCTCTTCAAAATTACATGAAAAACCACAACCATATTTAAATAATTTTATTAGAAATGCTGCTCCTGCCCTTTTAAACATTGTTTATTTCCTCAAAAGCCTCAATTTACTCGTGCTTAGTGTAACGTATTGATTTTTAGGAAGAAAGAATACTTTATATTTTTTAACCCAATATAAAATAAATTGTCTGGAATTTTGTTAACTAGTTTGATCATTACCAAACTCTGAATATTAACTTTAGCATATCTTTAATACTATACCTTGTCAAACTTAATTCGACCTTTTCAACTTCAAATTGAGACTAATTAATATCAAATTTGGAATAAGCAATTTCAAATTGGGACTTAAAACATAGCTGTCAGTGTAAATACAATAAAATTGGGATTAAACAACATCAAATTAACAATAATCAATTTTAAATTGGAATTAAACAAATATAATTGAAGAAAAGGCAAAATTAAATAATTTTCCAAAAATACCGGAAAAAATATGAATCTAACATGTTTTATATTCATATCATCTAAATTTAGAGTCGGTATTAGAAAAATATTTTTGAATGTAAGCGACATATGTTTCACAATGTTAAAGGATTACTGTAAGTTGTTTTTTATTCAATAATATCTTCAAGGACGACTACGTATAAGCTCAATTTGCAGAATATTAGATCTAGATCTGCCTTTATCACCTACATTTTGTGGTATCTAAACAGACTTGACTTCTTTAATAGCTTCAAAATTGGACTAAGCAGGTTCATATTCTACAAAATACAGGAAATTTGTCTTTTAAGTATACATACAGAGAGTTTTATGTAACACCGAACATGTTCATCCAATACAATTTGACACCTTTAATTTTTAAGTTATGTGTAAATTAAGTTGCCTATATGACCATTAAAAATTGTAGCCAATCAATCGCAATAATGTCTAAACTTGTACACACAGGGAGTTTTTCTCTCAAGTAAACATGTCCCAATTACACAGTATATGTCGTAAATCTTTAGATACTCGTTGTTAGAAAAAATCAATTTGAAACTTGAAATGAGTGTGTTCCACTCCCAGACTAAGCATAAAGTAAAATTTTACTTCATGCGCCACCGGTACAAAACACTGATATATTACGAAGTTTCAAACACACCACTAAACTTTACATTGCATCAGTGTTTTGTACCGGTGGCGCATGAAGTAAAATTTCGAGTTTAGAAAAGCCTGATAATTTGGATTTTCCGGGCTCGCTTCGCTCCGCCTGACAAATCCAAATTTTTAGGCTTTTCTAAACTCGAAATTTTACTTCATGCTTAGCCTGGGAGTGGAAAACACTCGTTTAAGGCTTCAAATTAAATTCTTTTAATAATCAGAGCCTCAGCAAATGTACAACATATGCTTAGATATACTTAAAAGAAAAATTCTCGTTATGAAAGTGTTCGGTATTATATAAAATTCTCCGTATACTGATGCATAGAAAAGTTGAGGCATTCGTTATTTTATAGTTCAATAAAACACTTTTATCGAGCGTTTTTAATCCCAGGTTAAGCATGACGTAAAATTTAGAGTTTAGGAAAGCCTGAAAATTTGGTTTGGTTTTTTTTTCAGGGTTTTCTAAACTCTAAATGTTACTTCATGCGCCATGAGTGTAAAACATTTAACATTGAAGGTGACATCCAAATTATACTGCTTGAGCAGTCAAATTTGAAGCGGTATACCAAACCAAACTTTTAGGCTCTTCGATACTCGAAATTTTACCTTATGCTTAATCAAGGAGTGATAACACTCCTTAGAAGCATCGAAATGAACGCTTAACAATAACAACGAATATCTAAATAGGTCCAAAGTACACATCACAATATGCTTAAAAGAAACATTTCTTGCATATCGCTCACAATCCAAAATACATTCTCAATACTCTAAATTTAGAAGATATACGTTTTTTTCGTAAATATGTTTTGTTTGATACGAATTATCATTATCATAGCTATGTTTGAAGTAAAAAATTAATATTGATTATAATCTGTTTAATAACTAGGATCAAAAAATCAATTGTTTTGGTTACTATTTAATGGTATTTTTCCTTGATTTCACCATTATGAAGAGCTGCTGATTTTTTAATGTAATTGCTTCTAATATCCAAGTAGCCTCTGAGTAGTTTGACGTTTCAGTTTGTAAAACATAAAAAGATGCCCCGTGTTCGTCGGCGTGCACAATATCATCATCTAAGTGAATTTGAAAGTGGTCGCATTCTTGGAATGCGAGAAGCTGGTTTTTCGGTTCGTGCTATTGCTGAAAGGGTAGGCCGTAGTGTATCGGTGATCGTACGCTGCTGGTCTAGATGGTCCGAAGCTGGGGAGAATCGACGAAGACTTCGATCAGGACGTCCAAGAAGCACCACTGAGCGTGAAGATCGAGCTCTTCGTCTTACAACTTTAAGGGACAGATTTACAACGTCGCGGGCATTGGGAAATGACTGGTTGGCTCTAAATGGCCAAAGAGTATCCATGGCTACTGTTTACAGAAGAATCCGCAGTTTTGGTATAAGATCCTACCGTCCACAATTGTGTCTACCTCTTACTCCGCAGCATCGGAGAGCAAGACTTGATTGGTGCAGGGAAAGACAACATTGGACCCATGAATGGAATAACATTATCTTCAGCGATGAGTCTCGGTTCTGTTTATGGGCTCATGATGGTCGCAGAAGAGTGAGACGTCGACGCGGTGAACGCAGAATTTTACAATTCGCTGTTGAAAGACATACGGCTCTTACACAGGGATTTATGGTTTGGGGGGCGATAGCATATGGTAGTCGGTCTCCTCTAGTTTTTTTAGAAGCAAGTCTTAACGCGATTCGGTATATTGACAACATTTTACGGCCAGTGTTAGTGCCCTATGTAAATGGCTTGCAGAAACTCATTTTTCAGCAAGATAATGCTCGACCTCACACAGCGGCCATTACAAGACAGTTTTTTGATAGTGCCGAAATCAATTTGTTACCTTGGCTATCTCGTTCTCCAGATCTATCGCCAATAGAACATGTTTGGGATATGATAGGTGTTAGAATAAGTAACTTACAGCGCCCCGCCAACGCTGTAATGGAACTTAGAGGTCAAATTATCGAAGTTTGGAATGAAATACCCCAAGTCGATATTGACAGACTGATTTCTAGCATGAATCGACGTGTTAGTGAGTGTTTGGGAAATCGTGGAAGCCCAACACATTATTAATTTTTATTCATTTGTTTTTTTTGTTTTTAAGTTGATTTTTTGATCATCGATACAGTTCGTTTACATGATCAAATTGTGTAAATTTTATTAAAATCGTGCAATAAATACTTGGTGTTCTGATTTTGTTGAAAGGCAGTATATGTATAAGCAGATGATAACAGATGATCCGCATATGAAAATGACTGCTTTTGTATCAGACATTGTTGGTGCAGTAGGTGAGATATCAAATAGTATAAGAATATGCAAATTTAATGCTCTATAAATAATAAAATGTTTAATTTTTAGGAGTTGTAAACTCCACTGTCTATCGTGCCATTAGCGAATATAAGAAATCCGGAGAGATTTGTAGCCCTAAACAGCCTGGAGGACATAATTACAAGTTTTGATGACGTAGTGAAAAGATCCGTGCATAGTTTCTTCTATAAAAATGAACTGCCAACTTTGAGTAAAGTTTTAAAAAAAGTAAACGATCATGCAGGCATGCCGAAGATGAGTCGTTCTACCTTGTATAGTTTTATGAAACAAATCAATTTTAAGTAAGATAGAGACCAGACTGGGCAGGATTCGAATAATTCAGGATTCAAATCCTGGATTCGAATCATTCAGGATTCAAATCCTGGATTCTAATCCGTTTAGAGGATTCAAAAGAGGCATTCGAATACTTTTGTTCAACTGGATTCGTGATCCGGATTCGTTACATTTTTTTAAGAGGATTTGTATTCGAGTCTAAATGTGGGTGATTCGAATCCATATAAAATGATTCGAATCCTTGTAAAAGGATTCGAATACGCACAAAACGATTTGAATAGTCAAAAAAATCGAATTATTTGTAAGGAATAACATGAAAAATGTTTTTTTTTTGTGTTTTTAAATTTCTCGTTAAATCGCTTTTTTATGCGCGTGGCGCATGACGTAAAATTTCGAGTTTAGAAAAGCCCAGACAAATTTTCACGGGGCTTTACTAAACTCGAAATTTTACTTCATGCTTAGTCTGGGAGTGGAAACGCTCGTTCGAAACTTCAAAGTGAATGCTTTGATAAGAACATTAAATGATTGAAAATGTTTTTAATGATAATAATCTAGTTTTAAAAATTTTGTTTAATATTGTTTGAAGTAAAACTGACATAGTAGCCACAATCGGAAATGTTAAATTTTTCCGACATTCCCCTGACTAAAGATTTTTTCCCTGGCCTTTTAATATAACTTTCTTCTGTGGGAAACCCCCATTCTATTTAATAGTTTTCATTGTTTTTGCCAATATTTAAGTTAATTTTATACATTTTTACGTGTTTTGTAATTTGCCTGCTGATTTTGACAAATTTGATAATATCATAGCACTTTTTTGTTAGTGTTTTGGTCAATTTGAATGTAATTCCATGACTTTTCTCTGACTTTCCCGGTTTTAATGATATTCAGTGAATTTTTTATTTACGTAAATTTCAGGAATTAGTCGATTTTATAATAGACTTCAATTTGAACTTTTAAACGAGTGTTTCCACTCCCAGGCTAAGCAGGAAGTAAAATTTCGAGTTTAGAAAAGCCCCGTGAAAATTTGTCGAGGGTCGCGCAGCGACTCGAGACAAATTTCTTCTTTAACCAGAGTAACAGGGAGTCAGATATTTAGTCTGTTATCAACGATGTTCAGTGGTAATAATAAATAATTAGGTTTAGAATATTTTTGTCAAAACAACTGGTAACGATATTTATATATTAATGGTTGCAAAAAAATAATAAACGAAAATTTATTCATAAAGGATTTGTATTCGTGATTCGAAAAAACTGGATTGGAATCTTCGTGAATCGAATCATATTAGGTGATTCGGATTCGAATCCTATTTACAAGGATTCGTCCCAGCTCTGATAGAGACACATTATTATATAAATTATAATATTATGAACATAATGTAAATATGTTTTATTTCACAGATATATGACGAGATGCCGTATAAGCATTTTAATTGAACTGACGATATTGTACGATGGAAAAGAAAATACTTAACCACAATTAAGAAGAACAAAATGAATATTTGATTTTATTTAAAGAGTAATTATAAAATTATTTGAAATTGCCGCCAAATTTATCTAGTGATATTTCTGGTAACTTTTATAGTGTAAATTGGGCTTTGTCACTTACTCCTTCTAGTTTTTAAACAGACTATAGTCCAAATTTGATGATGAAAAGGTATAAAAGCAACGAGTCCAGAAATAAATAACTACCATTGAACCAAAATTAAAATGTTAGCAGATGTCTATTTCAAAACATACTGGAAGTGTTAAAATCTGCCTTTTATAGATCTTTTATAGATCGTATTTTATTTATCTACCAAAAGTCATTCCAGGATGTGTTGAAAGCACAAATATTACTATTTTTAAACAATATTACCATTAACACACAATCTTTCTTTACTTAAATGTTATTTTGGGTTCAACAAAATCAGTATTCTCTATAATTTCTTTATTAGAATTACACGTAATTATAATTTTATCTAATTTCCGAAATCATCACCGCATAGTTCTTTGTCATTTTGTGTTACAGTAAGCGGCTTTTCGCTAATGCCAGCGTTTATAAGTACGGTTTTAATCGTTGACTCAAATTTCGGATAATCATCCAATCTCCTTAAAAGAATCCACAAGAATTCTGAAAATAAATAAATAATTATTTCACACAGGCATGATTATATCATAACAACAATAACTCAATGAAATTCTTGTTGGAGTTACGCGAAGTGTTAGTTATAGATATTTAAGTAGTTAAATTCCTTTATCTTCACTGTTTTATTTTAACTACCCACATATCTATAACAATAACTCAGCTGTTTTGAGCTGTTAGTCACATGGGATTAGGGATTACCGCTTTACAGATTACCGGTAAATAGTATAAAGGTATTTACCGGTAATATGCCAATTTTTTACTTGTATTCCGGTAAATAAAATGAAGCTTTTTTATACTTCTCCATTTTTCCATGTTAAATGTTTTGTTTCAAAAGAAATAACTTTCTAACACACGTTATGTAAGCATGGATCAATGTAATAACAACTTTGTCAAATGTATTTTATTGACTTCTGGCAAATTTCAAAATACAAGTAATACATCAATACTTACGTGCACGGAATGAGCAAGCCCATACGACAGAATAGTTTTCATAATCGGTATCGAGGACCCAATAAGGGGCTCCTACTGGTACTCCTGTGAAGGTGACCGTTAACTTGGCATCTCCACTCTTGTCCGCCGGAACTGCTTTACCTTCGATATCTGTCCATTCTTTTGACTTCACGTTTCTACCCTTATTTACTACCTTTACATCGCCATTATCCTGTAGAGAGTAGTCGGCGGTTACGCAGCCTAAATTATTTTGGAAGATGGCGTAGTATCTTGCATATTCATACCATTTACCCATATACTAATAAATATAAAATAATATCCATATTAGAAAACAAGGTTAATATTTCTATAACAAATTATAACTCCGAATAATTTTTAGTAAGGCTGTTTATTATTTTATGTGGTCGTTTGTCGAAGATGCATTTTATTTTGGTAATTTTCGAAAATGGTATGATCCAAACAATTTCCATGTAAAATTTTGTAAAACTTATGTTTAATAATAAGTTTTAAAACATGCTAATTGCGAAGAAGATTGTAATACTTAACTCTGGAATAACTCAAATAAATGACTGGATACAGTACCAACTCTAGGAAAGTGATTTAGAACTTGATTAAACAGCTAAGTTGTACAGAAAGTTCAATATTTATATATTGAGTAGATTAATAAAATAAAATCTTAAAATTTTTAAAATATATTCTTAAGTTTAAATCAATGTTAGAAGTCCTGTTTAAAATTTCAAGTTTTTAATATACCTTCTTCAATCAATATGATAAATTAATTTCTTATTTTACCCGTGGTAAAACATATTTAATTAATATTAGAACATTGATTGAAACACTTGGTTTGTTTCACTGATTTTTATTTTTACTACAACTAGTTTCGAATTTAGGTCATTATCAAGGAGATATGTCTCCTTGTTAATGACTTAAGGTCATAACTAGTTGGAGTAAAGATAAAAATCAGTGAAACAAGCCAAGTGTTATAATCAATGCTCCAATATTACCTTTTTCAAGGTTTAGTCGGTGTAAGAAGTCTTATTAGAACCTGTTATATTTTCAAATGTCTAGACAATTTACGAAAGAGTGTCTGCCTATGACAGTGTACCCTAATCTTTTTACGATCGTGGTGCATTTTTCCTAAAAAGATACATTTCGCGGCACACCAGCAAGGCCGTAGCTAGAAAAAAAAATCGGCGGGGGATATCAAAAATTTCGTGGGGAGTGTTACTGGTAAAAATATTGTTATTACTTGTCCAAGGCCATTATTACATACAAAAATGTAACATTTTGAACATTTTTGGGGGGTATTAAACCCCCATATCCCCCCCCTGGCTACGGACTTGTACCGAAGTAACCACAAAAGAAACTTTCTACCAACTACAGAAAACTGTTTAGTTTTAATATGTCTACAATTATGATAAAAAGTCGACAGGACTTTAAACCCAATTCGCAAAAGAAGTTAGCTCGCTTCGCTCGCGCGCTCTAGCAAATCCAAATTTTCAGGCTTTTCTAAACTCGAAATTTTACAACATGCTTTACCAAAGAGTGGAAAACACCTGTTAAACAAATATTAAAATCTTCATAAGTCATTTTCTTTATAGCATAGTTTAAATTAATGGATAGATTTAATTATCGTTTAATAGATAGGTGTTATCCGTTAATAGATAAATAAATAATAAAAATATACTCTTTGGAATTAACACATTCAGATTATACTTCCTGAATGTTCTTAATGCTTTATAGTTATTATTACTTAAAATGATTCTAAATATTTTCAAATGATCAATATAAGTGAGGAGATGTTTAAATGAAAAGTAATGTAATTTATCATTAATAATAAGAACACAGGTACGCAGTGCACACACAGTGTATAAGAGAGAGCTTGCGAGGTCCAGTGGCGGTTTTTGGACCAAAATTAAAAACAAACATTTTGAAAAAATGATTTAAGGCATTCTATTAAGGACATTTTAAAACCTATAAAACTTAAGTTTGAGATTTTTGGATGAACTCTATGAGGCACAATTCACCCTCAAAGTTGGAACATTTATGAGAGACCACGACCACACCTTCTATCGTCACAAATTTTTGACACAACGAGAACATTATATCATTCTACTAAATGACATGTATTTTGATTGATTTAAATACTTTTTAATTAGCTCTAATAACTTTCCTTAACAATTCCAAGAAGAAATTTGTATGTAATTTGATAAAGGGATCTGATGTTATCTTTTTGTCAAAATACGAGAACGATTAAAAGATAAAGCAAAAAGTTGTAGATTTTTGAAAATGATGTCCATTACGAGCGCCAATTATGTGTTTGCATTGACTGATGCGCTAATAGAAAAATATCAATTATTTTCGGGGTCGGATCGACAAAAATAAGATTTCTATATGGGGACTTTTTGCAAGTACTGCAGACCTCTACTTTTTTAAAATTTATTTTGGCCTAACTAAATTTAAAATTTAGTAGTGAAAATTACCCTTTTTAAATTAATTCTCAAAACGTTACTAATTATTTAAATTAATAAATCTACGTGTCATTTACTAGAATGATATAATTTTATCGTTGTGTCGAAAAAAAGTGACGATAGAACGTATGGTCGTAAAGTTGTGATTTTTTTAAGATAACGCTAATTTTGCACACCGTCTTTCAGAAATATTCCAACTTCGAGAGTGAATTGTAGTTTTACGAGTTTTGAAATGTCCTTAACAGAATTCCTCAAGTTATTTTTCCAAATTTTAAGTTTTCAATTTTGGTCTAAAAACCGCCAATGGACCTCGCGACCTCGCGCTAACACACTGTACAGTAGGGTGTCCCAAAAAAATTAAAGTCTTCTTTTTTTGACGCATACCCTCTTATTATATTTGTTTGGTGTCAAAACAATTGTACATTAAATTTCGTGAACGCAGGACAACGGCAACCCGTGCCGACTTGCATCGATACATGTCTGTTCTTGCTGACTAAAGCGAACGCGAGCTGACCCATCGATGTACATATTATTACTTGCTATTTCGTTAGTAAACTCATCGTTTTCAATAATCCAACATGTCGGTAGAATTACGCAGTTCTAAAAAGAGTATATTTTTAATAGGGGACGTGAAACGTCAAATAACGGGTTCAAAACTTCCTTCTAATGAACAAATTCTGGCAGTTTTATTTTACAATATTCGTGAAGTGAATTTAACTGTTAATGAAAGCGCAAATCTCACTATTCGCGAGTGCATTATCTTTTTGGAAAAGGCACGAATACCTACAAAATCTTTACCTAATTGCGTGAAGAAACCTGTGAAATTATATCAAGTTTGGAGAAACTTGCAAAAAAATGCACAAAAAAACACTAGGTATCTTTGAGGAGCGCCGATAAGAGTTTATCAACAACTTAAATAATCTGTTTGATATTGCACACGCGGATGCGTTTGAAATTATTAAAATAAATAAAGATAGAACCTTCTTGGAGTGCCAAAGAGAACCAGGCCGACCTGGCCACTTAGCTGGAGTTGACAAAAAACTGGCTGATAAAGAGGAAAGGGCACGCATTAGAACTGTTGAGGAAGAAAAGCGGCGTGCTAAATATTTCTCCGCGCCAACTTCGTTGACGCCATCTTATGAACCGTTACAAAATTATTCATCTTCGGATTCTAATGGAAATATGGATTTACAAGCAAATTTACCAACGCTGATCGAAGACACACAACCCGGAACTAGTAAAACATCTATGAGGAAAGATTTCATCACTCCAAAATTAGTAGCAGTGTTTGATAGGTGTCAGCTAAGTATGAGAGATTCTGTGTATATTCTTGAAGCTACCATTGAGGCACTTGGACATAATTCCGACGAATTTCCAATAAGTAAGTCCTCAATTCAAAGAATTCGTACGACTAAACGGAAAGAGCGTGCGGAAGCCATAAAAGTTGTTTTTCAAAAGGAGGTACCAGATGTTGTGACTGTTCACTGGGATGGAAAACTGTTGCCTGCTTTAGATGGTCGGAAATTAAAAGAAGAACGTCTTCCGATAGTTATTTCATGTGGAAACAAAGAACAACTTATTTCTGTGCCAAGGTTGGAAAGCTCTTCAGGAAGGGAGCATGCGCAAGCTGTTTGGAACGCGATTGTAGACTAGAATCTTGAAGATAAAGTGCAAATTCTTTGTTGTGATACTACAGCTTCAAATACAGGACGTATTAATGGCGCTTGCGTGCTTCTCGAACAAAAACTTGATAGAGAAACGCTTATTTTTGCTTGCCGCCATCACTGTGACTACAAGCCCTGATAGTCCGTTCTTCAAAAAGTTCCGAGATAACTGGAAAAGTGTTGATACTGATAAAATACAGTGCTATAGAGAAAAGCTTACATCGTGCCTGACTTTTTCCGAAATTGACAATTTGCTTGAGTTTTACCGAACTGAACCTTACCAAAGATATAGTCAGAAATGACTATCGAGAGCTGATAGAGCTTTGTGTTACATTTATAGGCGGAGACACAGAGAGAAAACTTAAAATTCGACCTCCGGGTGCCATGCACCACGCTCGATGAATGGCGAGAACAATTTATTCACTGAAAATGTCATTGTTTAGTGCCCAATTGAAAATTACAAGCAAGGATAAAACAGCACTGTTAGACGTGTGCCTATTCATCGTGACATCATACGTCAAGCCATGGATCCAATGTATTTTGGCTGTAAAGGCACCTTATCAAGATTTGTGCTTTTTGAAGTCAATGAAGGCTTACGAAAATGTTGATAAAGCCATCTCGAAAGCAGCTTTACAGAAGTTAAGCCAGCATTTGTGGTATTTGACTGATGAAGTATCTGTCTTGTCACTATTTGACGATGATGTGGACCAAGAAACGAAAGTAAAAATGGTTGCAATTTCACCAACGAAAATATGTCAACCCATGGTAAACGTTACATCCCATCGCAGGAAGAACTTTGTGGTCCATTATACGGTTAGTTTGATAAGTAAATATAGAAGTTGGTTTTTAGTTGTTTGTTTATATGATAATTTTGTTAACTGTATTTCACCTTTTTTATTTCAGAGAAAAACATCTATGACTTCATTTCGGTCAAAAGCAAATCCTTGTTTGAACGTCTTAAAATTAATGACAGTTTTCTCTACGAATATCCTACTTTGTGGTCAAATAATGCTTCGTTTGAAGAAGCCAAAAAGAAGGTTTCAACGCTTAGGGCCGCCAACGATTCAGCTGAAAGAGCGGTCAAGTTGATGCAAGACTTTCGTGGTTTAATCACGGTTAATGAGGAACAGAAGCAATTTTTATTATATTACGTACAAGAACATTAGAAGATTTATCCTGACTGTAAAAAGCAAACTTTGAAAAGAAAATTTAAAAATAATGTTTTCTAAATATTAAATATTAAATAGATATATGATTTGGGCATATTCGTGTTTTATTTACCAAATTAACATTCAGTTCTAGAATCCTTCCATGTTAACTCAGTAGAAATGATCATATCTTATGTTTGGCATCAAGTCGGCACGGGTTATCCTTATCCAATCTCAATAATATTTATTATTTGCTTTTTTGAGGTCAAACAGAAAAAAAATAAAGGGTATGCGTATCTGATTTCGCGAAAAAAAAAAAATCTCCCTAATGCCTTGGGACACCCTACTGTACAGTGTGAGCCTTGACGCACACCAGACGAAACATTCATAAATTTATTAATAAATAACTCAAAAACTATCAATGAGGTGATATTTTCATATATACTGAAAGAGCAATGTCTTCTAAAAATCGACAACAACAAAATTTACAGCGTATACATCGGGATATGTATACTAAACACACAAATTTCCGGTATTTGATTTATTTCCTTACAAAATTATGCGAATTTTATCAAAATTGTATGCGCGGATAACTTGTTTTATAATTTTTATAGGTAGAAAACTTTATGCATTTTGAATAAACTTAGTTAATTTTATGTTTATCAAAACCTGTCGGCTCTTTAATTTTTATTTGTTAACGCCATTATTTGTATTAATTTTAACGTGTAATTTTGCGAGTAGAGATTATAATACCGGTAAATCAGATTACAGATTTACCAGTAAATCGTAAAATTTACTGGTAATGTGCCGATGTTAACGGTTTTGGTAAATTAAATAAAACTATGGATTCGTTGAGTCAATCTTATACGATAATTTGTTAGTACAAACCAGTTTTAATAAAAAAAAAATTAGAAACGTAATGCTTTTTTATAAACAGATGATAAATAGACTAATTATCTGATTCCATGTTGTTCTCATAAAAGATAATGTTTGTGTTTTTAAAGTTCAACATAATTCCGTGTTTTAGGCATCTGACGCATGGAATCAAATTTCAAGGTAGAAAGTATGACGACTATTCTGGTGATATACTTACGTGTACAATTTATTATTATAAAAAAATTGAATATTGATAAAACATAGTAAGATATTCTAAAAAACTATTTTATATGCATACATTTATGATAAAATTTAAGAAAGAAAATAAAAATCATAAATTAGAAATCCTTACCCAGTCAATTTTTACAACAAACATTGTCTAAATGTTAATTAAACTAATCTATTTAATTAGAATAAATTGTAAGTATTAAACAAATCAGGAACAGTATTTGAGAAACAAGCCAAAATGTGTATTTTTTAAATTTACTTTTACCAAGAGAACCCAAGAGAATTACTGTATTTTAATTTATAAACTGATTCTTGGGTTCAATTTCCATTGCTGTTCGTAATTACTAGAAACGTTTGTCAAAAAAAGAATTGATAATCTAGATTTTGAAAAGTTTATTACAAAATGAGTTTTATTATATACAGGTGTGGGAAAAAGTATAGGAACACCGAATTTCTGGCAAAACTATACGTGTTATGAAAAAATAATTTCGATATAAATTTTTGTGGTCATTTTAATATATTAAAGGACGTAATATGATTTCCCACAGCTATCCGATTGCTCGAGGTAAGACGTCATCGGTGTTTTTTTGAATGAAACACCCTGTATATTTTTACCTTTTTGGATAAACACTCGTTAAACAATTCCAATGATGTCAGGTTTGGTGGGTGTGTGACTTGTGGTTTTTACATTATTAAATAAAATAATAAAAAGGAAAAAATAGCTGATTACTGTTATTTTGAATAGCGTTAAAATTTTCTGTTAGAATGATTGGTCCGATAATGTGTCCTCGACTTATCTGATAAAAACTAGTCCAATAATAACAGCAAATGTAACTTTAAAACTTACATTTGAGGAGACAAACAGTAAACAGCTATCTATTCATATTATTACTTTATTTAATAATGTAAAAACCACAAGTGGCACACCCACCAAATTCTATATCATTTCTAGCTTATATACATTGTTTCATATAAAACAACATATACAGTGTTGGGCAAACATATAAAAACACCGGATTTCTGGCTAAACTATACATGCTATAAAATAACACTCTTAATATACATTATTGTAGTCGTTTTAATCTATTCAAAGACGTAATGCAATTTCCAACAGCTTTCCTATTTCTTGAGATATGACGTCATCGGTGATTTTATAAAATGAAACACAATGTATATTTTTAACTTTTTCGATATCTAAAAACACAACCAACATGAAATTTTACAGGTGACCCCAAAAACGTTTTGAAAATCACAAACCCTTCATCTCTCCATTAACAATTTGCCTTACCCCGATTTATTTGTATTGCTCTGATATTATTTTTTTATGCCTATGATATCCTTGATAAAATTACGTCATATATGTTTCTATAAAGTATTGGTTTTTAAAAATTAGCTGGTTACAACGGTAACCAATTAATGGCCGAGCAATTATAGAGTTAACTCTAAAAGTTGAAATTATGTAAAATTCTGCTCTTTTTATAAAGAAATATATCTATTAAATATATATAGAATTACACCATACGACAGTTTTTTATACATATATACATATATATATATATATATATATATATATATATATATTTCTAGTTAAATTTGTAATAGTAAATTAGCAAAAGTGCTAAATAAATATTCTTTATTATTATATATTGTTATAATGTATAATGTATATATATTTTCAGGCATTCGTTCAATTTTAAGTTTCGAACGAGTGTTTCCACTCCCAGACTAAGCATGAAGTAAAATTTCTAAATTAGAAAAGCCTGAAACCGCACGGAGCGGTCAAATCAAATTTTCAGGCTTTTCTAATTTTACTTCATGCGCCACGCGTATAAGAATTTCAAGCGAAGTTTACTCGTTCACAATATTTAAGTGTTTTCAGTGTTTAATACGCGTGGCGCATGAAGTAAAATTTCGAGTTTAGAAAAGCCTGAAAATTTGGTTTGGCCGCTCCGCACTTTGCGCTACGCGAACAAACCAAATTTTCAGGCTTTTCTAAACTCGAAATTTTACTTCATGCTTAGTCTTTGTTTTAAGTTTCAAATTGTCTTTTCTTAACTAGACATTTTACTTCATGCGCCACGCGTATAACACACCGAAATGTTGTAAAGTTATAAATACACTAAAACATTATTTTTTCATAAGTAATAATCTAAATATTTAAATAACAAAATATTTACATTTTTCTTCACACATTCTCAAGTCAGGTCAAATAATAGAATGTATCAAATTAACTTATTCAGTAATTTAATTAACAAAATTAAATATTGTTGCGTTTTTGCATCAATGGCGCTTAATGGGTTAAAGAAGAACATTTTATAATTACATTTAATTTACAATCAGAGATGATTATGTATTTTTTGCTTTTCAGACACGCACAGTGCGTGTCTAGAAAGCAAAAAACGACCTTCGCAAAATGAAATATTTATTGTTTTTTTCTTTGTATTAATCATCATTACTTAAACTTTTATTATTGAGGGATTTTTTCATTAAGTATACATATCCCGATGTATACGCTGTATAATTTTAGCATTTATTGATTTTATAAAAGTGATAATTTTAAAGCTTTAAATGGAATTTATAAAGCGGATATGTATACTTAAAAAAAATCCTTTTATAAATAGAATTTTATTAGAATTTCTTTGTACACCGAAAAATCAATAAATTTAAATCCAGTGCAAGGATAACGCAAAATATCTATCGAAAGCTTGATATAGCGTGATTTAAAATAAGAGCTCATTTGAAAACATTCAATCAAACAAGTTATATAAATTAGATATTAGATCATTGCCATCTTTTTAATTTAGCTTACATATAAAAATATATTTAGTAAGATTGCATAAATTAATCATTTTGGTAAATAGATAAAATCTAGCAAAATCAAAATTTTATCAGAATTTGTAAAAGTTATCTGTGTTAAGGAAAATGCAAAACGTTAAAATAATGAATATTTAATATAGTATCGGTAATAATCAATGCAATTATAGAGATTTTGATTTGATTAAATTTTAATTTTGGGTATATCTCAAAATTAATGTAAATGTTAATCGTTACAAATAACTAATAAAATAAAAATGTACTAAGTTACAATATATATTTATGACTGTATTGTAAATTTCTTTCTAAAATCAAATATTAAAATATAATTACAAACTGGTTTCATCTTTAATTATGTAATAATCATATCAAATAGCTCAGTAAAGTTTAAGTCTTGTCCTACGTTGTAATTTCTTTGTGGTATAAACCTATTAACCTTGGTATACATATTCGTTGTTAAAGTCGCATTGATCTACCCCTTGGCGTGAAGAGTATCCTTTGTTTATTCCTGTTTAATTGGAGTTACTTTTGATAAAATCTTATAAAAACAAGCGTTAGTGGCTGAATAGATAAACCTATGCCAGTAAACAATCCAAAAAAAGACTACAATATAAGGAAAACTATTGCAAAAAACCTATTATCATGTTTTTTTTTCTTCTTATTTTCCACTGTAAAACAAAAGAGAATTAATCATTCCTTACGTACCTCTTTCGCATCAAAATTTTTCACTATAGAAACATTATACGATCCGCAAGATTTCAACAAATTAAAATGTTGCGAATAGCATGCTGGTACACAAAATACTAGAACAAAACAGTACAGCGCCAATTTATACATAGTTACAAAAGTGAATATTCAAACTGTACTGAGATTCACACCGAACCTGCAGTTGTATTTGAACAAAAAATGTGACCGTGAACTAAGAAATAGGTATCCTACATATTTTGTAATGATATAGATAAAATGCACATTGCCTTATCGCAGATGAGTAACGCATAATTCAATAATTAACTAGCTTTTATGTAATAATTCTATGTGGATATTCACACATGTATATATATGGGTCTGTGTTTGTATAAGTGTGTCAATTTGCATCGTAAATATGTTACTCTTTTTTCTTTTAATAAGCGTTTTGTAAATAAAAATGCAACGTTTTTAAAAATAAGTTTTAAAAAATAACACGTGATGTCATCGAAAAATTCATGTTTATGTATCAAATTTAATTTTAAATGAGAGAGTCAAAAATTGAGTGCATATACACTGTATTATTTATATACCTGTAAACCAGTTTGCGGATTTACTGATACATCGGGCAGGTTTAGACATTTCAAAGGCCTTAAAGGCAAGTAAAAAATGTGGTCAATACGGGATTGACGCTTAATTATCGGGCAGGTTTAGACATTTCAAAGGCCTTAAAGGCAAGTAATAATGTGGCCAACGACATCATTCCATTAGAATTCCCTAATATTAAATGTCCTCTTTACCTAATAAAACGAAAAATTGTATATATACCTAAACAAATCCATTTGTACATTATTCTTGATTTAATGGCATTAAGTCGATTAAATAATATATTTACCAGTAAAATAAAACCATGTATAGTGGAATTCAGGAGAGATGTCATATGACTCATCGATGTAGAATGTGTGGTTCAATTTTTTTAGAGAGTATGTCGACAGTTTCATCTGCAACGATTTTTCCTAGTTGTGTCAAATTTTAACGTTACATGACAATGTCATAATGTTTGTCGCGAGTATATTAGTGTTCCTTCGGTTACAATAACTTTAAATCATAATTTCTTGTGAATTTTTTCTTTTGAGTATACATATCCCAACTACGTGTTGTAGATTTTTAAATATTCGTTGTTTTCTTAAAAGAGGTCAATTTGAAGTTTAAACGAGTGTTTTCCACTCCCAGGTTAAGCATGAAGTAAAATTTCGAGTTTAGAAAAGCCTGCAAATTTAGTTTGGTCGCGGAGCGCGAAGCGCATGAAGTAAAATTTCGAGTTTAGAAAAGCCTGAAAATTTGGTTAGGTCGAGTAGCGCGAAGCGCGGAGCGGCCAAACCAAATTTTCAGGCTTTTCTAAACTCGAAATTTTACTTCATGCGCCACGCGTATTAAACACTGAAAGCACTGAAATATTAAGAACTCAAAATTTTCGAGTTTGATTTCAAGCGAAGTTTACTCGTTCTCAATATTTCAGTGCTTTCAGTGTTTAATACGCGTGGCGCATGAAGTAAAATTTCGAGTTTAGAAAAGCCTGAAAATTTGGTTTGGCCGCTCCGCGCTTCGCGCTACGCGACCAAACCAAATTTTCACGCTTTTCTAAACTCGAAATTTTACTTCATGCTTAGTCTGGGAGTGGAAAACACTCGTTTTAAACTTCAAATTTAACTCGTTATAAAAAGCGTATGCTTATGAATACCTAATAGAAAATTCCCTGTATGTATACTTAAAAGAAAAATTCCCTGTATTAACATTAATTAGCATTAATCCGATGACTATTTGCTTAATCTACTGAATGCGCATTCGATTCAATCAACATTTTTATTCGAGCTTACACAAAATCAACATAAATGCATTATTTATTTCTGTAAATACCTGATCTATTTAGTAGATGTTGAAATTGGAATTATACCACTTAAACTCACATTTATAACGATTGTGCACATTAATTAAAATGATTTGTGGCTGGGTTTTTGCAGATTTAGTTTTACGAAGACATTGTCAAAATGTGACGTTTAACCTTAAAATTTTAAAGCTGCATACCGGAACATACGTTTTTGCATGTATCATCTAATAACCATAGCAGACATATTATGAACATTTCTGTCTCTTTTCACACACGTAATCTGATGACATTAAACTATTTTCGTATTACATGTATTGGGGCAGAAAACACTACAAATCAAGGAAACCATGGGACACCTCTTGTGAATCGTACCTTACATTTAATTTACAAAACCAACAAACTTGATTGTTTCATAATGACTTACTTCAAATTATTAAAAGTAGATTTTATCAATTGCGCATGTACAAGAAAGTGATGTTCACAATTTTATCGCAACAGATACTGCAGTATTTATTAAACTGGTGACTATCAGTTATTTGCAATTATCGTGTTATACGTCAATTTTCCTAATTTCTGTTAATTTCAAAGTTTTTATGATATTCGTCAGTTTTGAAATTATTTTGATGGTTTTCAATGGGCCCGGCCCATTCATCAGATAAAACTGTTGGGAGTTTGATGCCAACAGTTAGGGTATTATCTAATGAATGCACTGTCAACAGCATTCACGTTCATAATTTTTAAAAGCGTACAAATTAGAATGTCCAGAGAAGCGTTCACCACATACCTACGTAAAGCGTAAAAAACAAGTCCAAACATGTTGAAAGTATATTTTTCCGATATTTTGAGAGATTAGAAAATCCTTACAATTGGGATTTTCTGACGCGGCAGTGTTTAATACCCGAATAATACTTTAGTTTTAAGTGTAGTTTAAAATATACAGTTTAGACCAAGGCCGTAGCCAGGGGGAGGGATATGGGGGTTCAAACCTCCCCGAAATTTTTAAAATATAATTTTTTTGTATGTAAAAGCAGCTCTGAAAGAGCAAAAACAATATTGTTACCAGTAAAACCTCTCCCGAAATTTGTATATCCAGCCCAGACATTTTTTTCTAGCTAACGACTTGGCTTAGATAAATTAATACGTACGTTTATGATTCACAGCCAACTCAATGCATTATAATTAAATTAATTCTAAATAAATCTATTTTGTTATGGTTAAAATTTTGTATGTATATACATATAATAAAAGTTAAACTCAATGGGTATTGTTTATAGAAATAACATATAAAATAGTATTTCGCTACGCCTTAAACTCCCTTTAAAATTTTTGATTGTGCCACTGATTTATTCATTTTATTCATAACAGCTGTGATATATGCAAGTATAATTTTCTACATTCTTGCTTAAAAGTAGAGTTAATATGCTGTATGTAATATAGGAAAGTTGTTTATTATTGTTATGATGAAAAAGTACAATGGTTTTGTTCGAATAAATTCAGTGAACAACATGTGATGTCATTGAATTATGCAGAGTACTCCACATACGCAAAATCGATGCATTATTCTATTTATTACCCGTAATGGTCTATACCATATCCGGAAAACATCCCTATATCATTACGAAATCCTCCTCCACGTTCGCAATAGGTACAATATATTTCGGATCAGTAAAGCCCACTAGCCACAGGCTGTGTATGTCCTTCATTCGGTTTAATGTAATAGGGAGGTAGAAATAATGCAAAAATAATGTCACATCATTTAATAGGATATTATATAATATTTAAAAATAAATTAAATAAATATTTGAGAAACAATGTTTACTTAATAAATCTTGTATAAACAGACAATAGTAGAAAATATGACATCATACAGGGAACTGTTCTTTCACCACGCGTATAAAACACTAAAATATTATGAAATTTATGCATATTCAAACTTCACTTGAAATCTGCGTTTTATACGCGTGGCGCATGAAGTAAAATTTCGAGTTTAGAAAAGCCCAGAAAATATTTTTCACGAGGCTTTACTATACTTAAAATTTTACTTCATGCTTAGTCTGGGAGTCTAATACGCTCGTTTAAAGCTTAAAGTTGAACTTTTTCAAAAACAACGAATGTCGGAAAATGTACAGCTTATGCATATGTTTACCTATACAAAAATTCACTGTATGTAATACTACTTACGCCAGCATCCATTATCCGGATAAGAAGTCCTCTTAGTATATTGAAATTGAGAAGTGAAATCTAACAGATATACTGTGATAAGGTTTTGACATATAGGGAAATGTAATGGTATAAAGAGAAATGTATTTGATAAATGGGAAATATATTTGATACATATTCGATATAAAGTGAAATACAATAGAAAAACTCTGTATTATAAAAAGATTCATTAAGAATTCAGAAACGGTGTTTTCTTTGCTCTACAGATAATAATCAATTATTTCTTATGATCTTATTTTATCTATATTTGCAGTGAAGAGTTTGTCAACATTACAGTTTTAAAAAGTAGGTACATAAAAGCTACTTTTTAAAATTCAATGATTTTTTTACTGTATAATGCAAGTTTTAACACACTCAAGCCGAGCGCAAAAGAAGCAACGCAGTTTTCTGTGTAAAATGTATGCAAAAACTGCGTCCGGTGACTCATGGCTCAATTGAGTTGTCATATTTAATCACGACGCACTTTTTTCTTCAGCTATGTTTTAACTTCTCATGTTGATTCTATTTTAGCAATAATTTTAAGTATAGATGAAATTGATATTCCTTCATCATCAGCCGCAAGATTTATAGCTTTATTTTTCAGTTTTCCCACATACTTCTACTTTTAATTATTGCTGAAGGCTATTAGTTTCTACCCATCTTGAGTTATTTTCCCTTGTTGATTTTTAGAAGAAGAAACAGTCATTAGTTTTTCGTTATTAGACATAATAACCTAAAAGTTAAAAGCACAGTGACAATTGTGACAAATCATTTTCTACTATAAGTGAGAGTGAGTGGGGAATATATATATATATATATATATTTATCGGCTTTGTGAGTTTTCCTCGACTTTCGGCCAATTAGCGATTAAAGTCAAATAAGCCCAATGTTTCCCTAACATTAAACCTAACTCAAATAAAGCATAGGGGTATACAAACTTTTTTCTTAGCGGGCCACATTACTATTTTTCATGATCCAGTAGGCCAAGATCGAACTAATTTTATTATCAATTTTAAAATCTTTAGCAAAAAATCGTTTTACAATTTCAAAATATGACATTTACGAAAAAATTAACTGCTGGCCTCAGTCAGGACTTATAGAGGTTGCGGGCTGTAGGTTTTATACCCCCGATCAAACAAATGCGTACGGCCATTCCATAAATAAGTGCACACTTTTTGGAGGTACATCAGGGATTTTAGCGAATTTCACATATATTATAAAGGCTATCAAGAAATGGTGTTTGGTTGTTACTAGATGTTAAACAAATTATTGTGTCAAAAGTTATAACAATATAAACTTTTAGTACACTTTTATTTTGAACTCAAAAATATCGTAAGCCGTTACCTATACAAAAAAGTTATTCTGTACTTTTTTGTGCTTAAATGTTCAAAGTTTAAAATATTTTTTTTTTACAAAACGAAAAAACTTTATTTATATAGATTTTTTCGAATAAATAAAACATATCTCAAACAATAATCAAATACTCATGTTTAAATTGTCATAAAAAATATATGTTATACCCTGATCCTTCCTAAGAATTTTTCCGTTTTCAAAAGTATGGGCACTTTAAAACTTTTTGAGATATATTTTTTTTTACCCGAGCGCTACATTGACATGAGGTGCTCCCGCCAATGGTGTAATGGCCCGGATCGCGGTGAGTGTCTCCGGTCAATGCAGCGCTCGGGTAAAAAAATCATATCTCAAAAATTTTTAAAGTGCCCATCTTTTTGAAAACGGAAATATTCTTAGGAAAGATTGGGGTAGAATATATATTTAAAAAAGAAATTGAAACATAAGTATTTGATTATTTTGTGAGATTTGTTTTATTTATTAAAAAAAATCTATCTAAATAAAGTTTTTTCGATTTGGAAAAAAAATTATTTTAAACTTCAAACATTTAAGCATATACAAGTCAAGTATAACATTTTTTGTATCAGTAACGGTTTACGATATTTTTGAGTGAAAAATAAAATTGTACTAAAAGTTTATATTGTTATACTTTTTGAAACAATCATTTGTTTAACCTCTAGTAACAACCAAAAACCATGTCTTGATAGCCTTTATAATATATGTAAAATTCGCTAAATGCCCTGATGTACCCTCAAAAAGTGTGCACTTATTTATGGAATGGCCTTTATTTTACATAGAGAAATTCTATTTTTACACTTTAGTAAATAACGCACCTTTATTTATATTTCACAAATGTTTTAGTCGACAAATACTAATTAATTTGTAAAATGTAAACGAGCGTGTGTTATCTAACTTAATATTATATATCAAACAATTGTTTTAACACTTCATTAGGCAACAACATACAAAATAGAGTCCAAAATTTGTAACCTGATTTCTGCGTTACTTTTAAGTTAAATTTGATAGTTCAATTCATCTGTTTCTTTTCGTTTCAATGAATGGTCATACATCACATCTAATCTAACGTTTTCAATAATATTCCCTTCACTGTAAATACTTGTATGTGATCAAGAATTGAAATATTGAAATTTGTTTGAAATTGGTAATTGTAACTCTATCACTACTGTTAGATTTTTACAGCGAGTTGTATCTCACGCTTATAATTTCAATTTAAAAACGAAAATAGTGCGCAACTTAAGATAATAATGTAAAAGTGTTTAAATCCAAATAACCGTAACTATACATAAAGTATAAAAAAACAAATTAAAACTAATATAGACTTTCTGCAAAAATGTAGTCTCGTTGAGACTTCTCCAAATATTCATTGAAACAACTACTTCTCGAGATGTTGAATTATACAATTTTTCTTTATGTTACACATACAGTGACTGATTTAACTATTTTAAATACGTCAAATTAGTATATTTGCAATTGTATTTATCCTCCTTCTACATGATTATGAATCATAGTTATAAATTGTACATACATATCAATTGAAACAAGGGGCATATTTGAACACGGCACCTTAGAACATGTTTAATATTTCCGTCATTTTTACTCTCTTTACTCTTATATATGACAGTTATAATTTTTATTCCAGGGTCATTCAAAAATATTAAATTAATTTATGTTTGTTTTCGAGTGCAAGTTGTAAATACCAAAGATATTGTTTGTTACGTGATTTTTCCACCGAACCTGTCATTGGCGAGAGTTTTATATTTGTCGATTTAATTTTACGAAGAAAAGCTCAGTAAACGCAGGTTCTATCTTTCCTTGTTCAGAAGTTATAGCACATTTAAATTTAAGTCAGTGAAATCATAATTTAATGAAATCGAAAATATTTATTGTTATAAACAGAAATTACAAACTTCTATTATAACAAACAGAAAGTAAAATGTACCTTCATTAAATGTTTACAAATTAATCAATTTTCCTAAGTACATAATTGGTAACGAATTAAACTCTCTTGTACGCGTAATTAATTCACAAATAGTTACAGAAACAAATAACATAACCCAACTATTTTTGACATTATTTAAACTGATAGTTACGAAATTTGGTTTTGCTAAATCATAACTACTACATTTTTGCAACTTAAACATTTTAAACGCGCTAAAAACGCAGTTTTTATAAACGCGTTTATGAACGACGATGGGACCTGCGCTTATACGAACATTTCTTCATGAAATAAAATCTACTCTTCATTGCTAAAGTTTGTAAAATTGTAATGAATCACCCTGTAGAATAATAATCATGTAAATATTCCAAATTTAACTAATGCCACATGTTTTACAATTAAACACATGTATTGATGTCTATTGGGGACGTTTGAACAGTATTCCAATGCTATTTAGAATGTCAATCTCTTTGAAATAGATTGAAATATGGTTCAAATATATAAGAAATAAGATGAGAAGGTAAAAATACTCAAAGAATATACATAATAAGATTATGTGTTCTAAAAGAAAACATATCGTTTAGGAAAGGTAAGGAGATTTATGATCTGACTCTAACTCTGTGTATTATATTATCGAAAAAAAAAAATAAGAATAAGATAAGGGAATAACGATATGCATCCAAATAGTCAAGAAAACAAGCTTTATTGTATTAAAGAGAGAGAAATGTCTTGCGATTCTATAACAGAATTTGTTCTGCATCATGGAATAGATCTTTTGGCTTACTTATAATACAGTCAGTACTTAAGTATCACCGGAAATAATATCATATTTTCCTAAAACTGATCCCAGATTATTAACTAGAACGAAGATAAAGGCACTAGTAAAAAAAGAAGAGAAGAAAATTGAAAGCAAAAATGTTGTATGTGTAATAAGAAAATATAATTGGAGATGAAAACATAAAATGAATATATTAACCATTTACAGGGTGATCCAATTTAATTATTCACTAGAATATGCAAATATGCATCGTACAAAAAAATGTTTCGAACAAAAGTTCAATGTTTTCGGGAGGGGGGGGGGGGGAAGATTCGATCCTATGAAATTTTTAATCTGAAATAAAAATAGGGGTTCCTGTTTAACACATTAAAGTTGATCCCTTTTTCTTTTTTCCACACCCCCCAGAGGGCGGGGTCAAAGAACATTTCATAGGATCGGATGGTCCCCTCGAAACATTAAACTATTCTTTGAACAATTTTTTCGTACGATGCATGTTTGTCGAGATATTCCAGTAGATAAATTAAAATGAGTCATCCTGTATAATGTAGCTAGCAATTATCCATTATTTATGTTAGACTTAAATGAATAATACATACACTATATGTCACAGCTAACACTTAATAATTGTTCCTAATTTTTTGATCATTTTTGAGACCTGTTCAAAGTTGCTCCATGTATGGGGCGAATTTGAACATTTTGACAAGTTATTTCCAAGATGCGTGATTATTTTATATACATCATTATGTTAATAATATTGGTATTAATGTCAGGTTAGTCAAAGTGGTTACCTTCAAGTTTATGGTAAGGATTTTTTCATCACTAACAGTTTTTTGGAAATAATGTTTTAAGGGAAAACTGTTTAAAGGTGCCCTCTTCTTCCCTCCAAAGAAATCTACTAATAAATAGACCTTTTCTTCTGAAAGTGGTGTAAGTCCATTTTTTTGTGAAGAATGTTCGGATGCAGGAACGTGCCTTCTATCTGAATTGAACAAAAAATAGGTATAGTGTTATTTGAAAACAAAAAGTTGACTATCGCTACTTGTCATCGTATTATCAATTCGGTTCTGCCGTTTACAAATATACAGGGCTATTCAAAAATAAGGAACAGATTTCAAACATTTATTTTTTCCAAACTACAAAAGCATTTCTTTGTGTTTTAATCTGTGGGGTTACGCAAAAGACTTTAATTTTATCCCCCTTATGCCTGACACTCTTGAAAATCTGCTACATCGAATTGTTGACGCTGTGAATTCTATAACTAGAGACAAGCTGATTCGTGTGTAGCAAGTAATGAGACACTGTTTTAATATTTGTTGTGTAACACATGATGCTAATATTGAATGCATAAAAAATTGAACTTTCTTTTTCTTTCCAGGAACGTTGGAATTGTGTTTCTATCATTTGTAGTTTAGAAGAAATAAATGTTTAAAATCTGTTCGTTTATTTTGTATAAGTTTGTTATACTTTACTCTTAAAATAAAAAAGTTAGAAGGAGGTGGAATACCAAACTGAATTACCCTGTATATAATTCTGCTATATTAAACAAAAGTGATTTATCTTCATTTAAGAAATTTGGCATATTTTTATAGTTCTATACTAGTTTAAGTAATAAGTTAAAGTAATATTTAAAATAAAATAAAGTTTATAAAGTAAATAGTTTTTTTTCTCTAAACTGACTTAAAAAATGACATTAAAAAAATATATGTTTTTTTAGTTCAAAAAGTTACTGCAACTAGCCCCTGCATTTATGAAGATCTAAAACTCGGTTTATTTCTTATGACCTACAAATTAACACACAGTTTTTGCGTCTTGCTTTAAGAATGTGTAAATTTTTTACACGAAAACAAAGTTATTATTATTTTTTTATACACTGAAAAAAATATACAAGCCTGGCAGGCAGTAATATGTTTATATCAAACATTGAAATGCGTTAGAATGTTTGACAGAAACACGATACCCAACACCCAACGCCATAACTCTCTTTTTATTAATCGATTTGAATGAACTAAAGAACAAAATCAATCGCAGTTTTAATACCATAAATTGACACTAATTATATATTTTTTCAAAAGTGACTTCATTACCAAATAATAATCAACTTTATATTTTTAAACGGCTGCACATACTTTTCTTATTTTATTACACTGGACATTGATTTTCTTAATCCAATTATGCTCGATATGTTAATTTTAGTTTAATATTTATGCTAGAAAACAATTATAATAAATCTTGTTCACTTGATTTTTTAGCAATAAATCTAGTGTGCCTTGAAACAAAATTGGACTATTAATACTGATCAAAATTTATAAATAGAATTAGTATGTATAATCAGCTTAGAAGATTCAACACAATTTGTCACCCAACCGAACAAAATAAAGGCTAGTATTTTTTAAACTTTAAAAAAATTCAGTGTTTTATACGCGTAGCGCATGGAGTAAAATTTCGAGTTTAGAAAAGCCCCGTGAAAATTTGTCTCGGGTCACTGCGCGACCCTCAACAAATTTTCTACGCAGGGCTTTTCTAAACTCGAAATTTTACTTCATGCTTAGTCTGGGAGTGGACCGTCAAGATTTTCAACATGTTTCTAGATTTTTTTCGATTTATTCACAGTTTATTATTACATTAAATGCAACTTTAATATTTAATAAATACTGTTTTCTTCAAGAATAGAATATTAACCCATTAGGAGCCGAGCAAATTATAAAGTTGTCTTTAAAAGTTGATTTTAGGTAGAATTTTGCATCTTCTTTTATGATTTCTATAATGATTTATTATATTACATACCTCGATTTTATAAAAGAGTTAAATTTAAAGTTCAAACGAGTATTTTCACTCTTAGACTGAGCATAAAGTAAAATTTCGAGTTTAGCAAAGCCTGAAAATTTGGTTTAGTCGCGTAGCGCGTAGCGCTACGCGACCAAACTAAATTTTCAGGCTTTTCTAAACTTGAAATTTTACTTCATGCGCCACACGTATAGAACACTGAAATGTTGTAAAGTTATAAATATACTTAAAAAATGAGTAATAATCGAAATATTGAAATAACATAATATTTACATTTTTCCTTTACTTTTATTCTACATTTAGTTGTTACGTAGGTACTTATTTGTTTTTTCGTTATTATTAATCGCATAACCTCACAATAAATGCTATTTGTCATTTTTTACAAGGCACACTAATTATAATTTGTACATATATAATTTTAAATAAATGATTTAAAAAAAATCGATCAAACTATTGAACAAAATCAAGAAATTAGGCGCTATTGGATTTAGAAAAATAATGTCTAATGTAGTAAAACTAAAAAATTGTAGGTAGCCATTTAAAAATCTTAAGTTGGCTATTATTTGGAAATGAAGTAATTATTAAAAAAAATCAATATTGATGTCATATTTTTAGGATCTAAACGGCCATTGACTTAAGTTTTTAGTTCAATAAAATCTGTCAATAAATACAAGAGTTATGGCGTCGGGCATTTTTTATCAAACACCCGATATGAACATATTACTTGATTAAAGTTATCTTTCATTTTGTTCAGTTTATGTATTTAGAATTATTGTAATCAGTTTACACTTTTATTACTTTTCTTGAAAGTTGTTAAATTTTGTTATTCAATATAAAAAGCAGTTATAAATAATTTCCTAAAATAATGTGGATTTTGATATAAACATCGTATCAAAATCTGAAATGCATTTGTTTCTTCTTTAAGATTTTGAAATGTTTATGCATTGATTATCTATTATTTTATTGATAGAATATTCGTTTTCTTTTCCACAATTAGTAATCAAAAAGTTTGTCTTGTCAGTTTCTGTTACTTTAAAATATTATTCGATATTTTATGACTGTGTACAGTCAAAATCGTTTATAACGTCACCGGCTATAATGTACAATCGGTAATAACGAACAAAATAGTCGGTTCGTAGAATAAGGTATCCAAAACAGCATTGATGTTGCTTACAACGAACACATTGGTTATAACAAACAATTTTTAGGAACGGTGGCTGTTGACATTTTTAGTTACAACGTACAATTCACTTCTTTCGTTCTATGAAATGAAACAAATGCTTTGTTGACTATATGTACTTGCAGGGTCATCGGTAAAATTACTTCTTATAAATTACTTGATTTTATACAGGGATTTTTATTTTAAGTATACCTTCATCTCCCAAACCAAATAATTCAAATTTGGCATATGATTTGGTTAGATGCAATAAACAATTGTAAAATTAATTAATGGGAGATTAAACATAAGGTCAAGTTGAATATATTTTTAACTTCACACTCAGTGTTTTATACGCGTAGTGCATGAAGTAACATTTCGAGTTTAGAAAAGCCTGCAAATTTGAATTTGCCGCAGGGCGATTCGCTTCACTCGCGCGCCCCGACAAATCCAAATTTTCAGGCTTTTCTAAACTCGAAATTTTACTTCATGCTTAATCTAAGAGTGGAAACCCTCGTGAGATAATTAATCAGAAACTTATTTGATTATAAATTATTTAAAATGAATGGAATTTAATGAATAACAAATACGCTGAAAAAATAAATATTTATAACAAATCAAATTATAAGTCTGATTTGATATTTTAGAATATCTAGAGAAGATATTTAAATTATAATTATGACCAATCAAAGTTTATTCATTTCTATGTAGATTCTATGAATGTTATGATGATTTGATAATCTGTTGGTTTTCTACAATTGTTTCAAATAAAACGTTCACCTTAAATCGTTGATTTTATTGCAAAATTTCAACTTTTGCTTAAAATTTTAAGAAGGTGCGTTGAGATAATTTATTTTCTTAGGAATTCGATTTTTTTATCGAGTATTTTCAATCCCAGATTAAACAAAAAGTAACATTTTAAGTTTAGAAGAGCCTAAAAATTTGGTTTCGTGAAGCGACCGAGCTAAATTTTCAGGCTTTTCTAAACTCGAAATTTTACTTCATGCTTAATCAAGGAGTGGAAACCCTCGTTAGAAGCTTTAAGTTAAACGAATGCCTAAAAATGTTCATAGTACACATCGAGATACATTAAAAGAAAAATTTACAATTCTATCTTCGATATCTGTCTACTCTAATTCGTATAGATTAAAAATTAAAATTAGAACGTCTAATAGTATAAACGACACGACGTCGAAAATGAAACACAAGTAAGTTAAAAACAAACGTCTGCATTTCATTAGCACTGAAAAATCGTGGGAGTCATTTCACGACTCGATAAATTCATTCCCGAAATTCCCAATCAAGAATAACTTCTCGAACGTGTTTATTCCCAGAAACTGCACACAAGAACACCCGGGATTAATCTTCCCTCCCTTCCCACCAGCGCCAGTATATTCCCCATCCTTATCTACTAATTTTAATCCTTGTAATTAGAATTCTGAATTCTGCACGGTTGCATATTTATCACGTGTCTCCCTCTAACATCCTCATTACTGCGGTCCTTTTCTACATAAACACTCATGCATATTGTCCCATCCCGGCGAGTGGGACTGCAGCGGCGGCGGCGGAGCTTTCGGGCGTCCCGGGGGTGAGGTGGGGGGACGATGCTCTCTCTGAGAGAGAGTTGGAGTCGGTCCAGGCGTCGGTGCAGCGTCAGTTCGCACGCGGAGCTCAAAGCTCCAAGTGCTCTCGCTGAAAACGATTTCACAACCAAAAAAAAAACTTTATTTTTTTCTCAAATAACAATGCGTTAAATTAAAGTCCACAACTTTACGATGACCCGAACTTTCAAGCCTTGGATATCAACACTGCACAACATAAGGATATAAAAGGTTGGTTAAAAAAGTTCGATTTCATAATAAATATGTTAGTTAACTTTAATTTAGATGAAGTACCCGAAGCTAGTATAATTGCCACAAGTAAATACGTTTTTATAAGTCAGTTGTTTGTTTTATTTACAAACTTCATATTTGTTATTGATAAATAATTACAAGTCATGTTGATTTATATTTATTTACTCCTGTATATAATGAACATAATTATAATTAATTTCCAATACTAATGAATTTACACAAAATATGATATTCATCCAATTTACGCTAATTACCTTTACAAGCGCTAATTATTTATCAATAGCATTTACATGTTTAAAATATCCGCTCTTAACTATTTATCACAATATGCGAATTATTTGGAGTCAACTATTTTTATCGCTTTTGTTAGAATTGCGAAATTTCCCTAGCTTGTTAATAAAAGTGGGGAATTTCTTCAGCACGTGGGCGGAAAGTATGTGCGAGCTGGACGCTATATTCCAAGCACGTGCTTTTAATTTAATAAAGTTGCAAATAAATTCTGTTATATCTATTTGTTGAAAATGTATAGACATATTATTATTTAGGCAATTTTAACAATGTTTCGCTCTAAAGAATGATTGAAATATCATGATAATGCACAAAAGTATTGTGTGAAATATTTATATTTGAGAAATACTTGTGAAGTGATGTTAACTTTTTAAAATTTACGATTTTATAATTGGGAATAAGTGTTCTTTCTTTCCACTTAAATGCTAATTAAATAATACATACATGTTACATACATTCTATTCACTTATATTAAATAATATAATTCTTACTATTACATACATGTTTGTTATACTTATGTACAGAGGTGTCCAATTGAGCATTGATACGAATGACTCAAGATCTTATGAGTCATATTTAGTAAATTAAATGTATTTCAGAAAACTAATATTGTATTAAATGTTCAAAATGTACTGCATGTATAAAGGATTTTTTCTTTTAAGTATACAGGGTGCCCGTATTTTGACAGAATGTATAGGGATCTCAGTTATTTGAAGAGATAGAGAGTCGGTTAAATTAAGGCAAAGTTGCTTATTTTAGGGCCTAACAACAATCGGAAAATAATTTTGAAATATCTTTTTTGTTTTCGAGATATCAACAAATAACTGATTTTTTGAAAAATGGTTTTTATTTTTTATTCAAAAACTACTGAATCTGGACAATTAAAACTTTAACAATATACAGGCACTTTTTAATGAGGAATCTAGTAGCATATTTTTTCTAAGATAACTATAACATTTACCCGGGGACCATTGCCAACTTTTGTTTTTCTCATGAGCGCAATTTTGGATTTTCATATTTTTTGAAAGAATATTATGAGCTTAGTGATGTATCACATTCATAATTTATTTTAGATTTAATATTTAAAATTATGTTTTTCTTTTCTTTTGCAAATAGTGCCTTGGAAACAATGACGTCATATCTGTTAATAAATAAAATCTTGACAGCAGTCAATCATTGTTAGCACTCAAAATTGATTAGTAACTGTCAATGTTTTGTAATAATAATATTAATAAATATCGATTATTACATAAAAGTTGCATAAATTAAATTTATTTTACTTTTATTATTATTATTTCCAAACTATTCACAAAAAAAATGATTCTTGAATTTGTTCGCTACATCTCAGTAAATATTGATCACCATCACATCTAAGTGTTATATATTTTTAACTTTACTGTTAATCAGTGGTTTATACGCGTGGCGCATGAAGTAAAATTTCGAGTTTAGAAAAGCCCCGTGAAAATTTGTCTCGGGTCGCTGCGCGACCCGAGACAAATTTTCTACGCGGAGCTTTTCTAAACTCGAAATTTTACTTCATGCTTAGTCTGGGAGTGGAAGACACTCGTTAGTTTAAAAATATTTTTCCAAAAAATATGAGAATCCAGAATTTCGCCCTTAAGAAAAACAAAAGTTGGCTATTGTCCCTGGGTAAATGTCTTAAAATAAAATATGTTACTAGGTTCATCGTTAAAAAGTGCCTGTATATTGTCAAAGCTGTAAATGTCTGGATTCAATAGTTTTTGAATAAAAAAATAAACACAATATTTCAAAAAATCCGTTTTTCCATAGTACCTCGAAAACGAAACAAGATATTTCAAATTTGTTTTTGGATTATTATTGGGCCCTAAATTACGGAACTCTTAACTGACTCTCTATTTCTTCAAATAACCGAGATCCCAATACATTCTATTGAAATACGGTGTATATACTTAACTCAAAATTTATTGCAAATTACTCGATTTTTTAAAAGCGCAAGATTTGATTTGACTAAATAAACATTTGTAAAATATGTTAACGTGAGATCAAACATAAGCAGTTAATTTCAAAATTCACAAGATTTTAGAGTTAATTACCCGTAGCACATGAAGTGAAATTTCGAGTTTACAAAAGCCTGAAAATTTAGATTTGCCGGCGCGCTACGCTTCGCTTCGTGCCGGTAAATAAAAATGTTCAGGTTTTTCTAAACTCGAAATTTTATTGCATGCTTAATCAATGAGTGGAAACGCTTGTTTAGAAACATCAAATTGTACGCGTTTAAAAAACAAGTAAATTTTGAACATATACAGTGTGTACATCGTGATATGTATAGGAAAATATTCCTCTATTTTAGGACTTAGAATTAATCAAAAAATTGTTGTATTGCGCCATCTATTGCGTGTAAGATAGTAGCATCATTAATAGTTGAATAACGCAAATTTAATTTTCTCACGTAAGGAATCGCTTAGAGAATATATTTTAATGTGTTGTCTCTTCTAAATATTAACATTTTAAAATTTAGAACAGAGTTAATAGACGTCCCGTAAATCGATATTATTTTAATACAATTTATATGATACATTCAAAATCACTGATAATTCACAGGTAACACATACTGTTAGCTTTACAACATATGGTTATTATCTTTAATGTTGCCACCAGGAGGAAAATGATATTCAAAATAAACGGCCATAAAACATGTGTATTATTTTAAAATAAAATATAAATTCAAATTAGAATATATCACAAAAACCATGAAAGTATAACCAACTTTGTGTTTTTCGTTAGCAAATAACTTTGTTTTTGTAGTGAATATACATACATTTTTCAAAATATTATCTTATTACCAAAATAATAAGATTATTTTCTAAAGTCGTTTTAAACGTGCAAACAGGTCATATTAAACAATTTTGGGCCAATATTATATATTTAGTTTCGGTTTTAAGATTCTTTAAAATTGATATTAGATAACAGAAAATATTTTAAAAAAATGATGAAATATATTTTTTAGTTTTATTGAAGAAAGAATAACGGAAACAATAAAATATTTCATTGTTTGATTAAATTGACGACCCGTTTTAAAATTAGGTTTAGATGTTCAAATTAAAATTATTAATTTATTATTATTGCTAAAACAGGACCGGATCAAAACATCTACACAGTCTTTGAAGAATGCAAAAAATGAAATTTTTATGAGCGAAGATTTCTTGTATAATATACACAAGCAAAGTGGGCTTTAAAAATAAAACCAACACGATTGGGTTTAAAGCAAATAGTTACAATTCGCATAACATTATGCACACTATTTTTAATGTAATTTACATTTTTTATTAGAGCAACTGAGAAATATTGCAGGTATTTACATTTCTAAAAGTGAGTACATACGAGTAATAATAATAATATGTAATTTAATGTTTTATTTAAATAATATTATCAAACATATGTTACAAGAGTAGATAGAAGACCAGCATTACGGGTGGCAAAAATAGTGTGAATGTTTTCATAGGTTCTCGCTAAAACTACAACATAATTTTAATCCGAAATTAAAATTAAAATTTTGCATAAACTGTAAAACAAGGTCATTTGTAGAAAAACCGAAAAAGGTGTTAATTTACTTACAGCATTTTAAAAATGAGATATAGTTTAGAAAATGTACAGGGAGTTTTGCTTTTAGGTATGCATATCTTAAAAACTATAAATCTTCAGATGTTTTTATAAAGAGTTCAAATTGAAACTTCAAACGAGTGTTTTCCACTCCCAGGCTAAGCATGAAGTAAAATTTCGAGTATAGAAAATCCTAAAAATTCAGATGTGCCGGGGCGCGCGAGCGAAGCGAGTATTATATAAAATATAAAACAGTCATTTGTAAAAAAAACGAAAATGGTGGTAATACACAACATTTTAAAAATGAGATATTGTTTAAAAAATATACTAGGAGTTTTTCTTTTAGGTAAACATATTCTAAAAACTATAAATCTTCAGATGTTTTTATAAAGAGTTCAAATTGAAACTTCAAACGAGTGTTTTCCACTCCCAGGCTAACCATGAAGTAAAATTTCGAGTATAGAAAAGCCTAAAAATTTGGATTTGCCGGGGCGCGCGAGCGAAGCGAGTATTATATAAAATATAAAACAAAGTCATTTGTAGAAAAAACGAAAATGGTGGTAATACACAACATTTTAAAAATGAGATATTGTTTAAAAAATATACTAGGAGTTTTGCTTTTAGGTAAACATATTCTAAAAACTATAAATCTTCAGATATTTTTATAAAGAGTTAAAACTGAATCTTCAAACGAGTGTTTTCCACTACTAGACTAAGCATGAAGTAAAATGTCGAGTTTAGAAAAGCCTGAAAGTTTGGATGTGCTGGGGCGCTCGAGCGAAGCGAGTCCCGCCCCGGCAAATATTTATTAACGTGAGATCAAACTTAAACAGACTGACACTGTTTAAGTTTGGCGCAACCCAATTAACATTTTGAACAATATAGGAATTAATTAATGCCTAGATTCTATTTCTTAACCCCCTTAATTATGATTAAAATTACATTTGGATACATATAGGTAACTTCTCTTTTAAGTATAATTTAACATATTCTACATAAACATTTGTAAATTAAATTAATATGGGAACAAATCTAAACAATATTAAAATCAGTGTTTTATACGCGTGGCGCATGAAGTAAAATTTCGAGTTTAGAATTGCCTTAAAATTTGGTTGGGCCTGAACATTTTCAGCCTTTTCTAAACCCAAAATTTTACTTCATGCTTAATCTGGGATTGGAAACTCGTTAGAACCTTGAAATTAAAAGCTTTTATAAAATCAACGCATGTCTGAAAATTTACACCGAAAAATCGTGATATGTATGCCTACAAGAAAAATTCATTGTACGAGTATCATAAAAATAAATTTATGAATAAAAATGCAAATGATTTAGTTCCTGGACTATACCGGGTGATCAATCTCAAGTGTTCGGGGTTTGCAACAAATAGATTTCTACATTAGTACAATTTTATGTTTGAAAGTTTATTATTTCTGCTGAACTGTCAGACGTTGTGCTGTCACTCGAGTATACCGCACGGTTGTTATGGCGCACTTTCGAAGTGGAACCCAGAACGAGGAAGGCACCTAGGCCTGGATACAAGGTATAAGACCAGCCCGGGAAAAATATTTTCCTACCGGCCCATTAGTAGTTAAGGCCCTTCCCGTACATTGTCTTGAGAGATCCGCGCCTGCCTAGACCTTTGTTCAGAGTCTGAAGATGGTCATTTTACACAACTACTCAAGTCAGTATAGATATTTCTAAATTTATTTTTGTTTGTTACTTAACAAATGAAGTTTTCGTTAAGAAGATTGTTTCTCCCACATCTCCGATAAAGCGATTTTGACTGCGATTTGGATAATCGCAAGTTCAAGATGATCACATTGATTTGAATACAATTACTTAACCAAACAACACAACCTGTTCATTGTGTTAATTACCTAATCTTCGACTCATGATTTATTTAAATGAAAGCATCTACGATTGCAAGTATTAATAAGTCTATTTAAAAAAAAGTGTTTTCTTGCTATTGTTTAACATTTCATATTTATAAAACCTTGGGAAACATAAAAATAACAAATACAAATACCATCCAGTTTATAACATAACCAAAACATAACTTTCGTTTGGCAAATTAAAACCGGATTTAGAATAAATCATGATCATTAATTCATACCACCTTAAATTTAATATTACCAACTCAACCAACTCAGGACAGTGGATATTGAATACCCGGTACGAATCTAGAGCAATATTTATGACGTTTGTGGCACATTAAAATCAACTGTTACATTGATTTTACATAATTAAATAATTGACTCCTATAAGTTTATATATATACGTATGTGAATTGGTTAGGTTTAGTTTTTTTCTACTTTTAATAGTTTATATTGAAATATCAGGAGCGTTTTAAAATATATGCGTTAGATCGAATTTCGAGAATGTTATGAAATAGAATAAAATCGTGAAAATTGATCAAGGAACAGTAACCGTCAAAATTTGCTAAATAAGAATATGTATCTTGAACAAGTTTCTCATCTTTCACGTGGTGGAACATATTTAACTATGATTTAAAAAAGAGAACACTTGGTTAAATGTCACTAATATTTTGGGCTTTTATTCTAGCACTTCTTGAGAATGACTCAATTGAAACTAGTTCGAATGAAAAACCAAAATATTAGTGAAATTTAACCAAGGTGTTTTCTTTTTTAAATCATAGAAATATGTGTCAATTGAACAAATTGCTAACAAATTTTAATAATAAATTTACGAAAATCGTAAAAAATAAACATTTTTAAAATACTTAAATTGGTGAAATTAATGAGAGACACATTACAAAAACTACCAATATTGTCAAAGTAGATTAAAATTAACAGAACCTTTAAGCGCCTGAAAAAGTCACAGTGTGACGAAACAATTATAGCAAGTATACAACACACAGGGAATTTTTCTTTGAAGTATGCATACCTCGGTTATATACATTGTACATGTTTAGGCATTCCTTGCTTTTTAAATGGGTTCAAATTGAAGCTGAAAATTTGGTGTGCTCACGTAGCGTGAAGCGCGGAGCTACCAAACCATATTTTTAGGCTATTCTAAACTAGAAATTGTACTCCATGCGCCACGCATATACAGCACTGAAATATCGTCAAGTTTAAAACACACTTCTTAAGCAGTACTCTAAAGCAGTTAGTTTTGAACTTTACTTGAAATGAATGCTTTATACGCGTGGCGTATGAAGTAAAATTTCGAGTTTAGAAAAGCCTGAAAATTTGGTTTGGTTAGGTTAAGCTTAGGTTACTTGACCTGACTTGAGAATGTGTAAAGAAAAATGTACATATATTTTTTTTAAATAAAAAATAAACTCTAACATTACTCATTTTTAAAGTGTATTGCCAACTTTACATTATTTCAGTCTCTTAGCGCGCATGGAGTAAAATTTCGAGTTTAGAAAAGCCTAAGAATTTGGTTTAGCCTGAAAATTTGGTTAAACATAAACATTTGGTTTAGCCTGAAAATTTTGAGGCTCTTCTAAACTCGAAATTCAACTTCATGCTTAATCTGGGAGTGGAAACACTCGTTAGAAGCTTCAAATTGAACAATTTTACAAAACAAAGAATGCACATTATTTGCAAATTGAGATATGCATACTTAAAAAAAAATTCCTGTATATTTGAAAGTGTTTTAAATTGTTTTATTTATATAAAAGTGAAGATAAACTTTTAACAATTAGCAGCCTCATCGATCAATTTCTTTAAGTAATGTTTAATTAACATTAAATCAACGTTGTTATAATCTTAATTATATAAAACGTTATTAATTTGGCTTTTGCTCAATAGACGCATGCAAAATTGATTGAGCAAGCTGAAATTTAATAGTGATTTTGATATTTTTTCATTCAATAAAATAGTAATGGTAAACATTAAAAAAACTTGTTGAAAATCTCCGAGTTCATAAAAACCATGAAAATTGTCTTGTTTTATATAATTTATAACTCTAATATTGTGAAAACATTAAAAGATTTCTCAAAGCTGGTAAAAATGAAACATATATTAATTGATAAAATCAACTATACTATACTATACTATACATATGAGAAAAATCTTCGAAATTGACACAATGAAATTAAATAAGTTAAGAGAACGCCAAAGTTGTAATTTCTAGAAAGAAAAATATGTGATTGTTAATTATTCTAACAAAATATTCTAAAAGATTACAAAAAAAACCGTAAACATTAATGTTAGTGGATAGTTTATTTTACAATTAAGAAATTTATAAGTTTTAAATAAATTTTATTTCGGCGATTTTATTTAAAACTTTCAATTTTCTCAATTTTTAGAATAATTATTACATGTATAATTACTTGTTATTTACAATTTTTGTCATTTTGCATATCGACAAAATGTTATTTCTGTAAATTTTATAAATCGGAAACAATAACATACACAAAACAAATATCTTACTAGTTGACAACAGTTTTATATTTCTATAATGCTCCAAAATTAACACAAATTGACAAAAAAGAAAACATAAAAATTTACTAAATCAACCAAAAAAACATTGACAATTTCTACAAGTATATCAAATTGTATTAAATTTGAAGATTAAATTAAAATCATTAACAAAAGAACATTGAAAATAAACAATGTGTAAATCAAATACATAAAAATCTTAGGAATATAAATTTATATTCAGTACTCATTCATTCGCCGGATAACTATATACGATTGACGATGCTACTTAAGCTAATGGGCATTAGATGGCATTTACGCTTTCGAACATATATAAAAATCTTAGTTGAAAGAAGTTTTTTAAGATTTCTAAGTTTAAATTGGTTGTTTTAAGAACTGTGTTTCGAAGTAAAATGATTAGCCAATTCTTGAATTAATAAATATCTCTAAAAAGCTTAAGGAATATCAACTGTTTTATAAAATGTTGTAAAATGAAAAGTAAGTAGTTTGATTTATAATATTAAGATTATTCAATTCTTTATCGTGGTGTTTTATTTGATTTGATAAAATTTCAAGTTTAGACAAGCCTGAACATTTTCAGGCTTTTCTAAACTCGAAATTTTACTTCATGCGTCACGCGTATAAACACTGATCCAGTGTGAACTTCAAAATACGCAAGCCATTTTATTTTACTTTTTAACAATTTCAACACGAATATTTACAAATATTAAGGACATAAATGATATTAAAAGTACCAATAAACATGCAATAATAACAGAAATCTCAAAATTTATTAAGATAGCAATTTTTTATTGTCAAAATCAAAAACACATAGAAATCGCAAAAATTAAAAAAAACAATTAAAATTAACAAATAAGCATCAAAGTCAAATCACTCATACACGAACAGATAAAATTGATTAAGGTAAGTTAAAATTCATTTACACAAACAATAATAATAAAAAATAATCGTCAAAATTGACAAATTCAAGTAAAATTTGCCGAAATCAATAAATTTAACATAAAATAATAAAATATCTCCAAAATAATCGACTTAAAATTTGTAATGTTACTTGATTTTTAATGACTTTGTCGACTAACTACCGTATGATCGTATGATTTACAGTAGGCGGCATTTTTTTGTGTGGTTGCCCAGAATGGTAATTAAATGACGGAATAAATTTGAGGTTATACTAAACTATGTGTTAGCAGTCAGTAGTGCCAATGTTATTAAAAATTCAAAGCCTACTTTAAATCATGTTTTAAATCAGGGTTTCTCAACCAGGGGGACACGGCAAGATATCGGGGGGGGGGGGGGGCAGATTTCCTAAAGAGTAGGTGAAGTGAAATAAGGCTATAATGGTATTTCAATCTAACTAAAATACCTAAATAAAATCAGAGAGGGCGAGCGTAGAGTTATGAGGGAGAGCGCGACATGAAAAAGGTCGAGAAACCCTGTTTTAAATGATCGCACGGTATTTGCATTTTTTATTAATTGGTATTGGTCTTATAAGGTGAGAATGTCTTTTCAGTATTAATTAACAAATCACGTTACCTAAAGCTTTTCACTAATTTTTGTATACCCTGTATATTACATATTTAAATTGGAAATTTGATAATTTTTTTAAAGAATTGTATTTCTAAGTAAAATGATTAAAGAAATCTTTGAATAGATAAATATTTCTGAACAGCTTAAGAAATAGCAGCTATTTTTTTTTTTGAACGAATGTTTTCCACTCCCTGGTTAAGCATGAAGTTACATTTTAAGTTTAGAAAAGCCTGAAAATCTAAATTCTCTGGCTATTCTAAACAACGAAGACATTGAAATTGACATGGAATACTTCGGAATATGTATACTTGAAATAAAATTTCACTGTATATTGAATCCAGAAAATTGTTTCTTGTGTGATTTTGGTGGAATACTCACAAATCTGAATCTGGACCTTATATTAGTTAACGCGAACTTGATCGTTGAGAATGTCCGTACTGAAATGGATGTACGTGGCGTAGTAAACGTAGTAAACGTAGTAAACGTAGTAAACGTAGTAAACGTAGTAAACGTAGTAAACGTAGTAAACGTAGTAAACGTAGTAAACGTAGTAAACGTAGTAATCGTAGTATACGTAGTAATTTGTTAAGACACGTCTTCTGGCAAGTAAGCAAAGTTCTTGCGTGGCGTGCGTAATAATTTCCGGTTTGGATCAGTCAGGGTTGGCATACGGCATGTAAACATTGGGCCCGAGCGCGAGTAAGAGTGGGAATTGCACCCTACTTGGCACCATCCAGGTCATCCCTGTGCCAACTGGAGACTCGCAGCCGTAGCCGTCAATGGCCACGCACATTGGCATCCCGAGTGTTACTCCAATAAAGAACCTTGGCTCCAATAACAGGGAAATCCCCGACGCACGCCAAATACCCACGTGCACACACAAACTCGATAAATATTGCGATTCCCGCCAAAACTATGGATGTATAGACGGATGCTCTTCCTATGGGTGTGTAAACTGGGTGCGAGCCAAGGGCTATCGACTTTATCGTTTGTTATTCTTTTCTTTTGCCTTCGTTATTTCACAGGAGTTTTCTAGTTACAATTGATTTGTGTTAAGTGCTTCCCTGCATTCCCATATCTAACTATTTGTCCTTTATTTCTTTTCACTTACTTACAATGCCGGTCACTACTTCAGTTACTCAACTGAGCGCTAACTCCAGAGGGACGGAATAATTCATGACTCAGAACTTGTGAAAATTTATCCAATATACTATTTGATAACGGGCATTCTACACTTTTAAATTTATTTATGCTCAAATAAAAAGAACATTTAAGTTTACTGGTATTCTAAGAAAATCTTACATACTAAATTTATATTTGTTGTAAATTCCTTTTCCATTATACAGTGGGAGGCCAAATTATTAATTACACGTAAAAAAATTACGTTATGATCAGTATGAAACCGTATAACATTTTTAAATAGTGGGAATTAATACTTGTTTTGTCTCTTTAAGTAAATTAGGTATTTTATTACAATTAAAAATAATTTTTTTATTTTAAAAAATGGATATTTGATAAAACGTACAATATACAATTTTTAGAAAAATCTCTTAATATTTAGTACAACTTCTTTTGGCGTCAATTTCATTACAGCTTTCTTCCTTTTTAGTATACTCTGAATGCATTTTTAACCATTTTCTTGTATTTTTTCATCGTGATGCCAAACTTTATTCGCTGGCTCTATAAGATTTTGTTTATTTGTGGTGTTTGTAATGTCACCATTGTTGTGACTGCAATATATGGATGTTAAATAATATTGGCAGGATGAAATAATTAAAACATGTGGGCAAAAAAAAATGTATGTGCATTAAGAGCGGACGAATCTTCAATAATAATAATAAGTATACAGGGTGTCTACGCTAAACCGTTCGTTAAAAGTTTATGGGATTGCCGTTGCACTAAAAATTTGAAAAAAAATCCTTGTCATACGGTTGAATCAGTTCTCCTCATGTGAAATATTTTAAACTATTATCACTTCCGGTTCCACCGGAAGTAACACCAAATTTGTTATTTTAAATAGAACACCCTATATATTACTAATTTTTTGGATTTCTCGTTTAAAAAATATTTTTACTAGTAAAAGTACATTTCTTTGCGCATGTCAGAGATTCCGCATGCTTCTAGGTTAGATTAGGTTAGAAGGTTTATAAAAGAATAAATTGTATGTGTCGCGTTGGAGATTTCACCAATTTCTATGTTAGGTTGGGTTAGGAGAAAGGTTTGCAATAGAAAATTGCTTAAGTCCCTTTGTACACATTGGCAATTTCACATACTACTTAGTTAGATTAATAGATAGGTTTGCAATGAAAACATTGCTTAAAGTATCTTTGCACACACTGGTGATTCCACATATTTCTAAGTTAAGTTGGGTTAGGTTCCAACTGATGTTTTAGATATGCTTTATAAAAGTAAACGTCATAAAAATCACTTCAAATCGCAATATTTCTCAAATAGTACTAAATCAAAAAGGATTTGTGATCCGGATTCGTTACATTTTTTAAAAGGATTCCTATTTGAATGCAGGTGTATGTGATTAGAATCCTTACAAAAGGATTCAAATCCTCCATCCTTGTGTTTTTAAACTTCACGTTAATCAGTATTTTATACGGCTGGCGTATGAAATAAAAGGTCGTATTTAGAATAGCCTGAAAATTTAGATTTGGGCGCTACGCTTTGCTCCGCGCCCAAATCCAAATTTTCAGGCTATTTTAAACTCAAAATTTTACTTCGTGCTTCATCTAGGGTTGGAAACATTCGTTAGACGCTTTATATCTTTATTCTAAAATGAGAAGTGATTCATTGTCGTATAAGTAGATTTGATTTGATATTATTTGAAGTAAAAATGATAATTTGTATTATTATTATTAAGTAAGGGCTTCCACTCCTTGATTATTAAGCATGAAGTAAATTTTCAGACTTTTCTAAACTCGAAATTTTACATCATGCACGAGGCGATTTAACGTAAAGTTTAAAAACATTAATCACCTTTAACCAAAATAAAACGATCTGATATTTAGTCTCTTATCAATGATGTTTAGTTTCAATAATATCGTATGTTCAATCTATAGAGTGCCATGATTTCATCTTTTTTTTTTTAATTTAACTTGACTACACGCTTTGGGAATTGACATATAAAACGTCAGACATAATAATTCTGATATATCATTTCAGAGTTACCAACCTACAATTTTTTCCATGGCATTCTAGAGGTTTTTTTTTAGTTGAACATACGATACATAATTAGGTTTTAAACATTTTTGTTGATAAAAACTGGTAGCGATGTTAAAAAAGTTAATGGTCGCCAAGAAAATATTTAATTTTGAATCATATTTTTCGTTTACGAATCTTTTATACGAATGATCGTGATTTGAATAATATTAGGTAATTCGGACCTGTGATTTATATCCCGTTTTTGAGAATTCGTCCCATCTCTGGCACATATTAACTATTACTTTATTTTGAGTACAATATTATATTAATGTAGTTGTATGAGTTACGTGAAGGTGTTAAGTCACTTAATTAAACACATTTATATTCCTTTCTTCACTTTTATTTTTCTAGCTAAATGTACATTTCGGGTATAGTATTTTTCAAGCTCTAGTGCTGAGCAATAAAAAATAATCTCGAGTACCGCCAATAAAAAATACAATGCCTCTTTAAAATTGTAGCCGCTACTGCACTAGGCATGATTTATAGGGGGTTGGTTTCAGAGGGTTTCTACCTGCGAAAAATGTTTCCATATTTTCGGTATTCTGACAGAAAATATCTTAAGTAATTTAAACAAAATATTATTCTAAAAATGGCAATGTGTCCGTCACAGCATTTTCCCTAATATTTAATAAGTAAATTCATCTTTACAATTAGTTATTCAAGGATGTTTGCGCGTAACTTCTTTGCAACGCTTTTTAGTTCACCTCATTTTAAATTTAAACAAAATAACAAGATCACAGGGACAAAGGGTTAAAAAATATTATATGTCAAATAACGAAAAACATTACTTTATTATTGTCTACAACGTTGTCTTATAACATTTTTAAAAATTGTGTATATTAATATTTTAATTGTCTATATCTATATCTGAGTCATCACTGTCAGAGTCTTGTGTATTTATAATAAATTGATAATTTGAATCAAACATATTATACTCTTTTTCAATACGTATTGTATGTTTAACACATCTTGACCACTGGTCGGCAGATATATTTTTTATTTCTTTTTTGACTAAATCTATTACTGATTTATTTAAATTTGGAGTTACATTATTCTTCCGCACATTTCCTTTTAATTGAGCCTATATTAGCTCAATTGGATTAAAAATACAGTGGTACGGAGGTAAACGTACCACTGTATGCCCGTGCTCTTCTGCCAATTGATCGATATAATATGTTTTTCTTTTTTTACTACGACTATTTAGAACTTCAATCAATTGGGATTTGGTATAATGTTCTTCAAAAAACAAATTATTTTCATATAAATATTTTGCTATTTCTGCTTTGTCAATTTGGCGACTATGATAAGAATCGTTATCTAAAACTATTACTGATTTTGCAGCTAAGTTTGGTATTAAATTATTTATGAACCAATTTTCAAATAATGATGCTGTCATGTCATCATGATAGTCAAGATGACATTTTGAGATTTGTTTCCCCGATAGCAGTAAACAATCGTTTACCCAACCATTTTCATTCCCGCAGTGTAATATGGTTATTCTTTTCCCCCTTGATGGAGGAACTTTCATCACGCAGTTTTCTGTCTGGTCAGACCACATTTTTTTCGATGTATCGTTGGTATCGAACCACGTGCGTCCAAATAATAAATACTTCTTCCAGAGTTTCTGTAATCTTGAATCTTCTGTAAATATTCATACCGCCATTTCCTTACTTCGTCTTTCTCCATTAGATGTTTCCTTTTATCGATAAGAGTGAACTTGAAACCATTGCATTTTAGTGATCTCCACAACGTTGTTGGACTGCATGATATGATCTCTCTCTTCTTTAAAATATTATTGATAGTTGCTAGTGTGGGAGCCTTTTGTTATTTAATAGATTCATACGTTATTTTTCTTATATTTATGAAAAATGTTTGGTGTAATTTTTTTTAGACCTTTATCCTTGCGACTTTTTCTCTTGCCGGTAGTTTCTTTAACTATCTTGCTAATTGATCTCGTGGATGTATTAGTTAAAGCTGATGTCACCTCCAAAAAAATGGCAACTCCGAGTATGTCATTAACACCTCGATATACGTCTTTTATTATTTGTTTAGCATCAGACGTAAATAAATAATAAATTTTATCTTCATTAGCAGAAATTTCCGTTGTCTTCTTGACATTCATTTCTATTCACCATTTCCAATTACAATTGTAGATAAAAAAATTGTTTATATTTGGTGCGTGAATATGTTATTAGTTCGTTTAGAAGCGCCTTTCAGGATTTCTACCTTACGGTCTCGATCCATTAGGCTTTTTCGTTAACCAATAAACTTACCTTGGTTTTTTACTGAAATTTTCTTTGTAATATTGACTGCATTCATTTGCTCATCAATATGTTGGTTTGGGTGTTGGTTCAGGTCCCAAGGCTGCCACTTTTTTTTTTGATTAATCTATAAAGTCTGTAGTATATCCTAGTATCTCAAACGTCCAACTCCGTAGTATCACAGAACTATTTACTTAAACACTTTAATATCACCCAAGTCACAAATCAAAAGTCACTGCAATATCACACAAATTTCTAATCAGAAGCCGTAGTAGGAGCGAAGTCACCGTAAAAAAAACAGAGCTGTAGTTATCACACAATTCACAATTCTATATCCGTACAGTTAGCGAAGACGTCGTAAAAATCAAAATCAAAATCCGTAATAGAAGCAAGGTCGTTATATACAAAAAAATCCCAAATTCAGTATTAAAAATCAAAGTCCGTAAGAGTATCGAAGTCGTCGTAAACAAAAAAGTACCATAAAGAAAAACACTAGCGAAGTATACACTAAGGAAACTGTTGATAAAGTGACAATTTGCTCGCGAGGCAAGGCGAACTAGATCTCTAATTACAGGGATTTACAGATTTGTACAAGCATCAAGCCTAGCTAAGTACAGTTTTTCCAAATAAAAATGTATTTCATTAAACCAAGAGCTGTGCGATCACACTGTGCGCCGCGCCGCGCCGTGCTGTATTCGTAGAAACTAAGAAGATCGATCTTTCCAATATTCGATGCACAGCCGCAGGTAGAAAATGTTTCTTGGGCGATACCCATAAATCACGCACTGTGCGCTGTAGTTAGTTACAAATTGACAATGTTGTAAAGCAATTGTATTTTTATTGCGGGTACTCGAGATAATTTTTATTGCTCAGCACTAGAGCTTGAAAAATACTATACTAAGTACCCAGTATCAATAGATAACTGAATATAAAACGATAAATGTTTACAATATATACCTAGTCGGATTAGGCGGAAATACCAAAAAAGTAATTTGAACTTTGAAACGAATGCGGTATCTTGGAAATTAGGGTGTTGGGGATTATTCGGCTTCGGACTTAGGAGGGTTCACAATGGTGTTAATGAGGATTATATGTTGGGTAATAAATTTAATAAGGGGTTCGTTATTGGGCCTAAATCGAAATTGAGTAGTTCTGTCTTATTTTTCATCATTTCTATCGGTTCCAACATGTTTAATTGATAACTGCTGCTTTTAATAAATTGACTTTATTTATGTAGAATTTGTGGCCTGTTGTCAAAGTATGATGAGCAATTGCTGATTTGTCAGGGTTTTGGCTTTTGATGTGGTACATATGTTCTTTGAATCTGATGTGCACGTTTCTTTTTGTTTGTCCAATATACAATTTAGTTCAATTATTGCAATTGACTGAGTAAATCCCTGAATTCAGCAACTGGTCTTGTTTTTCAAAAGTATTACCCAATAAAATTTTAAGTTTGGTATTGGTGTAATGTGCAGGAATGAAATTATATTTTTTGAATATTTTATTTAAATGTTGGTTGGTTTTTGGTTCATGAATTATTTTTATATATTTCTTATTGTTGTCTGATTCTAAAATTGGTTCTGAAGTGGTTGTGGATTGGATGTTATGATGTTGAATGTGTCTGTTGATTAATTTTTGAATTGTTCTCTTACTATAGTTTAAATATTCTGCAATTTTAAATATGAATTTATGAATTTAAAATTACCCTCCTTAATATGCACCACCTGAAGGAGTAATCGCGCAATAGATATTGCATACATTATCTATGACAATAACAGGCGCCTAATAAACAAGCACAGCTTGTCAAAAACGTAATTTGCAATCCACAAATTTTGAGCAAACTGTAAGTCCAGTCACTTTAAAAACAACGTGCCTGCCTTTCTTTTGTAATAAAATAATAATAAACAGATAAAGAGTTTATTATTAATTTATTTTGCTAGTCAGTGGTCAATATTATTTATTTTAAAACGTTTGACAACTGCTGAAATATTTGTCCAATTACTCTAAAAACAACTTTCCTGCCTTTCTTAAGTAATAAATAATAAACAATTGCAGAGTTTATTATTTATTTTGTTTGCTAGTCAGTGCTCAATGTTAACTATTTTCAAATTGTTGTCAACTGCTGAAATATCTGCCAAAATATAGCCGGACTTCTAATCTATACATTTCCCTTTTTCCCGCGTTATCGCAATTAAAGTGGAATTTTTGAAATTAGGCACTCTCATGCACAGAACGAGCGTCGTTCGTGTATTTCCGCTGCTCAAAAAATGATAAAGTGGAACCTGAAAACGTTGGGCGCACATTTATTTGTATTTGGTGGTGCATCGGACGAGTACTTTTGTTACTGGGGATTATGTGAATTTCCGGCAACAAGAATTGTAAATAATATTTACAATTCTTCCTTTATTTAAAATGAGTTCGTACCCAGCAATTAACTAATTGCCCGGTCCAAAGGATTATCTCCCGCGGTTCGAACCGTGCCCGGGCCACCATCTACCTGGACAGGTATGGCGGATTGCCCCTCGGGTTTTTCGAAATCGACAATTAAGGGAGAGGACTAATGACCACCGTTGCAATTTGAAAGAAGAAAGATTATAAATTTCTATACCTCTTTCAAATTGCAGCTTAACGGTTTTTTGGATTTAAGAGTTCGCTGAAAGTAATTATCTTGTATGCGATAATTGCTTTCTAGCGAATTCTTTGCCAACGGTCACGTAGTCCTCAAACCCTCCCTTTTCCACGAGAATTTTCGGGGTATAAATACCGGGAGATGGCACCCAGGAAGGCAGTCCACTCTTGTGCTGTACAGGGGACAGCACGTGGATTCGAGAGGAACTTCTGTTCCTCGACTCTTCTCTCTGAGCCAGGAAGCTCTGACCGACGCCGACGCCAGATGTCTTAGCCGTCGTTTCTGCCGCCAGAAGAGGATTCCAACAACAGGAAACAACCGACGCCGACATTACCCGTCCCAGCCGTCGTTCCTGTTCTTGGACCAGGACGCCGAGAACCCGATTGATAGCGCAGTCGCCTCGACGCCACAACGACGCACCAGTGTAGCGTTCGTTGCTTCCGTCGGATCCAGGCCAGGCCAGCAACCCACCGACGCCAGGAAACTTTGCCCGACGCCAACGCTAGCCGTTCCGCCGTCGTTCCTGACGTCCCGCACTACGAGCGTAGTGTTTGCTGCCTCCGGATCCAGTCAGACGCACTACCCCACCGACGCCGTCTCACACCGAGACGCCGTCTTGCTACTTGGACGCCGCCTCCATCCGGAAGCCACCACTAGCCAGACGCCACCGCTGGGCTAATAGAAATTCTCGATCGCGACGCCGACGCCACACCAAGTCTGCCCTGTAACTCGTGCACTGTTTCTCTTGTTCTTGTTCTATTTGTTGTTTTAATGTTTTATTTGTTTTATTTTTATTTAAAATAAATAATTTAAAACAGCATACGTGTTTCAAAAGTTAGTTGCTCATCTCTCTTTAACTCAACCGACCTGAACTCCACCGCCTCGTTGACAAATGGCGCCCAACCTAGTGGCCGTGTTAAGCCCACACCTTGAGAGAGCAACTAACTTTTTGAAGGATTGAAACACAAAACGAACAGGAACACAGTCGTACGGGGCCGACAACCGACCAACAATCAATCATGTCCACCCGATTATCGTTGGAAAACATCTTCACGTCAAATTTTACTTTGACTTTTTCGACGAATCCTACAAAACCTACGCGATATGGACGGACAGGATGAAGGTGGATTACGCCCTCAGCGGACTCGAAGGACCACTCGTCGACAGGTGCAGGAGTACGTTGAAGAACCGGTACACAACGTGGGAAACTCTTCGCCCAGTGCTGTTTCGCCTCTTCGCGTACAGATAGGATGTTTATTCCGTTGCACCAAAAATACTTTGGCAACGGGTAAACTACGCGAAGATTTGCACCGATGATGGCAACTGGGAAGAAGTAGAAGAGCTGACGCTCGAGAAGCTCCCCGTTGTGTACCCGTGCGACGTAGCCCAGGAATGTGTGTTGGAGGAACTAGCCTGGTAAAAAGCTCCCGGAATTCCCGCAGATGCTTGGGAATCCAATTTCATCACCGTCGACCCTAACATCTACGAGTTCCCGGAGCAGTTTACCGTTTCCCGGCCCCTTATCGCTAAAGGAACTCTCGAGAAATTAGTGTCCTGCGCCTCGATAAAACCGGGTGATGCCTTGCTTGAAACTCGCCAGCCAGCCTAGCTAGTTTCAAGGCCTCGACGAAAACCACCCTGGCAAGTAGAGGACCCCAAGCCAAACAAAGCACGCAGAACCCGGTACAGATACGGACAGGAAACCCGAAATCTCCATGGCCGCCGACCTGAACTCCACCGCCTTCCGACTCGACCATGGAAACCGCCCTGGAGAATAAAAACTCCCCAGGACAGGAAACCCGGACTTCGCCGCTTCCCAACGCAGCCGCCCCGGAAGTCGACCTGGAAGCCGTGGAGAACAAAATCTCCCCAGAAAAGGAAACCCGGACATCGCAGCTTTCCAACTCGTCCCTGGAAGCCGCCCTGGAAGCCTCCCTGGAGATCGAAATCATCCCAGGACAGGACAACCAGATTTCACCGCTTTCCACGACCGCAGAGATAAACCCCCTGGACTTGCAAGTGAACAAACACTTAAGTGCATTTACCCCACGAAAAGACGCTCCATTAAGTTTAGTTAAGTGTAAATATAGTATAGTGTAAATTTAACAAATAGTGCCATCCACGGACGCTCAGTGCGCGAAAACAGGACCACAGCAGCCACCACCAGGACGCCCAGGAGAGCAGCATCGCCGTTTCTTGCTGAGTAGAACTCATTTTACGGGGCCGTTTGTTACCGGGGATTATGTTTATCTCCAGCAACAAGAATTGTAAATAATATTAACAATTCTTCCTTTATTTAAAATGAGTTCGCACCCCGCAATTAACTAATTGCCCGGTCCAAAGAATTATCTCCTGCGGTTCGAACCGTGCCCGGGCCAGCATCTACCTGGGCAGGTGTGGCGGATTGCCCCCGACCAATCGGCAATAAAGGGAGAGGATTAATGACCACGTAGTCCTCAAACCCTCCCTCTTCCACGCCAATTTTCGGGGTATAAATACCGGGGGACGGCATCCAGGAAGGCAGTCCACTCTTATGCTGTACAGGGGACAGCATGTGGATTCGAGAGGAACTTCTGTTCCTTGACTCTTCTCTCTGAGCCAGGAAGCTCTGACCGACGCTGAAGCCAGATGTCTTAGCCGTCGTTCCTGCCGCCAGAGAAAGATTCCAACAACAGGAAACAACCAACGCCGAAGCTAGCCGTCCCAGCCGTCGTTCCTGTTCTTGGACCAGGACGCCGAGAACCCGATTGCCAGCGCAGTCGCCTCGACGCCACAACGACGCTCCAGTGTAGCGTTCGTCGCTTCCGTCGGATCCAGGCCAGGCCAGCAACCCACCGACGCCTGGAAACTGTGCCCGACGCCAACGCTAGCCGTTCCGCTGTCGTTCCTGACGTCCCGCATTACGAGCGTAGTGTTTGTTGCTGCCTCCGGATCCAGCCAGACGCACCACCCCACCGACGCCGTCTCATACCGAGACGCCTTCTTGCTACTTGGACGCCGCCTCCCTCCAGAAGCCAACACTAGCCAGACGCCACCGCTGGGCTAGTAGAAATCCCAAACGCGACGCCGACGCCACACCAAGTCTGCCCTGTAACTCGTGAACTGTGTCTCTCTTGTTCGTATTCTATTTGTTGTTTTAATGTTTAATTTGTTTTATTTTGTTTAAAATAAATAATTTAAAACAGCATTTTTTTCCTGGAAAATTGTGTTTCCGCACTAGGTTTGTAAATTACTATAACAATTCTAGAGTAATCATTGAATTAAATACTAGACCGTGTAATTGATGGATTTTGCAATTCTAATTTGTACTAAACCATCAAATGAATTACAATTGCAAAATTCATAAAATATGATATGGTTAACATAGGCTGTTAAACAATTGTTCTTTCCGGTCATTTGATTTGATATTCAGCACAAAAAACCCTTAGCCCGCAGTCTTGTGTGTATAACCTAATAGTTAAGGCTATACACGCACGAGTGCGGTCTAACGGTTTTTTTTTTGCTAAATGTGAAATCAAGTGACCGGAAAGAACAATTGTTTAACAGCCTATTGCCGATAGGGTATAAAAGTGACAGGACCAAAACTAGTTTTAAGATCCTGGCACCAAATTTTAAGTCTCAAAACCAATGCCAAAGCGACTTCAGAGTTACTTACAGAAAATGACGAATTTTTTATAAGCATTTTTCTAATAAAATAATTGTGTATTGTAAAAATAAAATATTCACTAACATTTTGTTTAGAAAAAATCATTTGTAAAGGTTCAGAAAAACGTTCATGAACACGTTCGGAAAAACGTTCAGGAAAACGTTCGGGAAAACGTTCGCTTTCAGCGTGAATACAAATTTCATTATTTAAATAAGTAAATATCAATAAATAAAGCATTATTACATTAAAATACTACTAGTTTAAACCTCCATACATTTTCTTTACGTGATACCAATTTAATTTATTAAAAATGTAACTTACTTAGATTTAAACGAGCTTTAATATAAAGTGTAAATATTGTTTGAGACTTTAAAATTGTGCTTAGTGCCAAAAATATATGTTGGTGTAATTATTCATTTTGTGGAATTTGATTATAGTGGCCAAACTTGACGAAATATTATCCTGTTGGAAGAAATATATATCTCGCATTATTCATAACGTTGAGTGTACATAAGTTTAAAATTACAATAAGAATTTTTGTAAAGAAAGCTTAAATTAAAAGGAAAAAAATTGAAAGATACTATATTTTTAAATTAAAGTTTTTGAGGATTTTTGCTTCCTACACATCCTAAAAAAACTTGCTCAAGGCGCATGCATTTTAACGATTTAGTAAGATAATTAACCTTTGTAAAATTTAACATAAGCAGTATATTTACAACCTAACTTAAAATTAACGCGTGGCGCTACTCGACCAAACCAAATTTTCAGGCTTTTCTAAACTTTACTTCATGCTTAATCAGAGAGTGGAAAACACTCGTTAAAAAAATAAACAAAACACCACGATAACCTAACTAAACCAAATTTTCAGTCTTTTATAGACTCGAAATTTTACTTCATGCTTAATCTGGAAGTGGAAACACTTCTTAGACTCTTCAGATTTAACGCTATTATAAAAGTAACAAAAGTCTAAAAATGTACAGCGTATACATTGGGATAAATATACTTAAAAGATAAATTCCCAATATACATAAATATCACACCTTTAACTAATTTTAGTGATTCTTTGCTGTTCAAAATAAAGTAGCATTTATCTTAATATATTAGTATTCGAACATTTAATTAGACAATGTGTTTTTATCTAAATTAGTTTTAATAAATTTTAGCTATAATAAATTGAAATTATTTGATATCCTCAATGAAAACACTTTTTGTTCCTTAATTCACTTTTATTTTCATTCGTTAGATGTACATTTCGAGTGCTAAGCACACATTATCAATAACTACTAATTATGCCTGATTGATAATGAGGGCTTAGCGCTCGTAATGTACATCTAACGAATAAAAATAAAAGTGAAGTAAACAACAAACAGTGTTTTCATTGTGATTAAATACTCCACATAACTCAAATAAACAATAAGTCTTCTAACTAGTTTTGACCTATCGTCATTCTCAATAAATAATTATTGCGTGAGAATGACGATACGAGTCGAAACTAATTCGAAGAAATAAAGATTTAAGTGAAACAAACCAAATGCCTTGATTCAAATTCAATACCTACGAACACATTTTACGAAACCTTGCCGTAACTTTAATTAATAGATTTGAATACAACACGGTTTTCTATCCATTACTTTTAAAATTTGCACAAACCTATAAATTATAAAATTGCTTTTTAAAATGCTGAAACAACGAGAGATATTAATTTGTAATCCATTACTTGCTTCGTATTTCCTCCCGAGTCACGTTTACACAAGTCTGCGAGAGCTTTTATCCACAGACATGTAGTTTTTGATGAATCGCCGCTTTTGTATTATAATCAATCTTACCATATGAATACAAATGATGGATCCATCGGATGGGAAAACTCCGATCTACATACATAACGTACATTTCCATCCTTTTCCAATCACATCCAACCAGCTGTAAAATTCAAAAATGATTCAAATCAACTCCTCCTACAACTTAAATAAATAAATAATCACTACAAAAATGTCATAAATAAAAACTAATAAATGAAAAAAAACTAAGTTCTCTTGGCAATAAAACGGCGATTATTGTTTATATTGGTATATTTATAGTTAAAATTTATTAAACCCACTGAACAAAAGCAAACAAATAACGTTTTATTAACATTGTAATAACATTAAACGTTGTTTTAATGTTGATGAAACGTTAATTAAATGTATTTGCTCAGAGGGTAACAGCTACTTATTTATACAGTTGGAAAAATTTCACGTAAAAAACATCGTATTTGAAAAAATCCTATATATAAAAAGGATTTTATGTGTACATTTAACCAGGGACATTTCAGTTATGTGATGTGAGAGAGTATTCTGTGCGCGGTAGTAAACATCTATTAATAAATTAGGAAAGCCGACTAAAAATAAGTCGACTAATTAAACGTTCTGTTCTATAACCTGTGGTCCTCTGCTCCTCGCACCACTTCCCAACCGGGATATTTTTTAACGAGAAAAAAATCAAATTAGGGCCCGCGGGAAAATCCAGTCGCTCTGACCCCGTTACGAACTTTATAAAATGTATCCGAGCGGCGAATTTAGCTTCCCGAAAACGGCGATATTAAAGTCAATTTTCTTATGGCCACCTATTTTATAATTTGATTTAATGTGCGGATTTATAACGGCTATACTGCGTATAAAACACACATAAATTATGAGGATTGTTCGTGTTTTTCAAGTACGAAGTTTCTAGACTATGTTAATTTTTTTTCTTCCAATGAGGGAAACGGATTTCGGGTCCTCCATGTAATGTTTCTGCTTTCATGCTTCATATACTTAACGACTGCGATTTGTTAGAATATTTTAAGGGTGCTCAAATATTCTTACATTACATGCTATAAAATTGATTTAGGGTCATTTGCATCATTATTGCCTAAGCCCTGATTAAAATTTGAAGTTGTGTTGCAACATATGTTTAAATTACTCTTTAAACTTGAATGATGGAATGTAGTAAATACGGCATTAACTTATGCTAAAATATATTAAAGTAAATACTTTTTTCTTCAGGTATGAAGCAATTATAAGTTTTGTACTTAATGTTTAAAAGACAATTTGTACGCGTTAAACAATAGTATGGTTCTTCAATAAGTCGTTAGCATAAGCAGTAAGATTATATTCTGAATTTAACATTTAATCTGTGTTTTGTAAGAGTGGCGCTTAAGGTAAAATTTCGAGTTTAGAAAGGCTTAAAAATTTGGGTTTGCCGCGCGCTTTCAGACTTAATAATAGACAGTACATATAATTAGAGAACATGTATTACAATTTACCGGTATGTCGACACACTGGTTTATCCATTATCGTAAACCAAACAACTAAGGTAGAATATTATTTTTTTCATAAAATTTTTAGGAGAGCACTTGTAAAATCAACTTACTCAACATCTTTATTAGCAAATAATTGTGCATATCACTTATATAAATAAACGTAGATTAATATATTAAATATTCCCATTACTACTGGGCTATCGACCCGCGATATTTCTGCCCTGATTTTTTAATAATCAATTATAATGTATAAGTGATAAATAATGAATGATAGTAAATGGTAATTCATTTGTGAGCGATTGGTGCAGGGTGAGGAGTGTTTCAAGGATATTAGTTTTAGAAGATTTGCGTTTGGGTAGGATTAAAGAATTTCTAGGTTGACAGTACATTTTAAGGATGCGAAGGTTTAATCTAGATTTAAGGAATGATTCAATCAGTTATGGATAGCGTTCGTTCATTGGTATAATTTGTGTTCTCTCGAGTAGCATTTGATTGGAGGGGTTAAACAGGGAATTTAAGGGATGGTGGATTTTTGTTAATGTTCGAAGTGCACTGCGTTTGGCTACCAAGATGTTATTTAGAGTTCGAGGATAGGTGAGTGCAAGTAGAATAAAACCGTAATCCAAAAGTGGTCTGCATATGCATTTATAGATTTTCACAGCTGTCATGTTGATATACCACGGTCTTTATATGCATCTAAAGTGGCGAGCTCTAGTTGCAACTTTAGTTTTAATTATTTTGGAGTGGGGAACTAAGGAGAGCTTGGAGTCATATGCTATACCAAGGTAATTACATTGGGGGGATGGTGATATTCGTCTGCCATTAAGGAGTATTGTGGGAGAGTTAGGAGATATTTTGTGGTATGGGATTAACATTTGTGTTTTATATGGATATAGGGATATTTTCCATTTAGAGAACCAAATTTCACTTTATTTCAGCAGACTTTGTAAGGAAGATATAGCAGATTTAAGGGTTGGAGAAACCAGTGCCGTATCGTCGGCAAACTGGAGGATATGTTGTGAAGGATAAAAGCATTTAGGGTCTGCGTTGTATAGGTCGAAAGTATATAAATTGAAAAGTAAAGGGGATATGGGAGAACCTTGTGGAACACCTTGGCTAGGGTAAAATGAATAGAATAATTGGTTTTTAAATTTAACTTGTAAGGATCTATTGGATAGGAACTGGTCAAGAATTGGTATTGAAAATGCGGCAAGATTTAGGGAAGATTCAGAACTTGACAATAATCCCCAATGCCATACTGAGTCAAAAGCTTTTTCGACATGGAGAAATATTACGGCCGATATTCTGCCTTCTCGGTGCTTAGTTTTTAGATTAGATGCAAGGATAGTCAGTGGAAGTTGTTATACTAGAATCCGAATTGGTAATTAGGAATATACTTAAAAATATAGGAGTTTATTTGGTATTTTAGTAGGGATTCAAAGGTTTTACCAAGGACGGGAAGTAAAGTGATAGGTCTATTACTGGGTACAAGGGAAGGATCAGTATTAGGTTTGTGGATACATAGAAACTGGCCTTTCTTCCAGAAGAGAGGGTAATAATGGTTAGATACTGCATAGCTATAGATGTCCAGAATATACGCGTGGATATTTACAGAAAGTTTTTTAAGGATACTCCGAAGAACCTCATCATGACCTGGCGCTGTGTTTTTACCATTACATAATTTTCTCATGTAATTTACTTCTAAAATCAAGTAGTTTTATTTTAATTTTAAATTTCAAAAGTACCTAAATTCAAATAAAATCAATTAATTTAGTTAAAAGAAATATGTTTTACTAACTGATCAATGATAAACAATACATTCATTGATGTATTTTTTTAATATTTGAGAATTGACATGATTTAGTTTCTTACTAATTTGTATATTTGTTTACAATTTCTACAAAATAAATAACTTATTATTATATGTCATAAAGTAACACAACATTAATGTCCGTTCGCACCAAAGTCGATAACCTTAATCGGTGATTAGTACTTCTAAAAAACACAACAATTTGATTTAAAAATTGTTTACTCATTCGCATATTGATGAAAGAGACATGTTTAAGACATCTTACAAATTTAAAACATTCGTATATTCTAAAATGTTGACTTAATCAGAGGTTTAATCAATAATTAGTGCATGATTAAAGTTAATCAGTTAGGATGCAAATGAGCCTAACGGCCGTCTTCATAATGGTTGGGTTAAAGTGACTTTAAGAAAAGTCGACTTTAAATATTGATGCGTTTTATAATCAATTTCCGATCAGACTTTAGTAAACGTCAACTTTAAGGTAACGAATATAACGCCTTTATATAGTTATTTTTATTATATAATGTTGCATAAGCTTAATTTTGATTATTTGTAGTTCAATAATGTCATTGGAAATGTCAACAACAATAAGTAAAAATGATATAAGAATTAATTTTACAAACAAAGAGGAATTACTTTCAATTCGACTTGTTAAAAGTGAAAACAATATAGTTTAGTGCAATAAAAAAAAATGTGAATAACAGAAAAAGTAAAATTTATTTGCATTAAATTATTCGGAAATTGGCCAGTTAACAAAATAAAATATAATTAATAAATAAACCTTCTTGATTCAAGTAGTATCTTGTCCTTAATTTGGTACAATATTACCTTTGTTAATCGAAATTTTTAAAACAAATCTGTGCCACTGAATGCAACAACATAGTTTTCCCTTATTCTATTCACTGCTTTTCTTTTAATGACACTAACTTCTTCATAGCATAAAGAATTACCATCCAAAATGTGATTCATTCTTCTAGTTCTTCTGTGAAAAGAATGGTCCTAGTCCTGCCGGGCACGCAATTAGTTCTTTTTAACATTTTAGAACATTTTTAGATTACTTTTAAATCCGGCTTTATCTATTTAAAGTGCCAAACAGTCGACATTAACCATAAAGTCGACTTTTAGTTTAAATGTGCAATATAAAACGGATTTTAAAGTTAAAATCGACTTTAAATATTTGAAGTAGCTTAAACTTGATTATGAAACCCGCCATAAGTGTTGAAAGTGGTATAAACATCGAATGTCAGGTAGTCAGGTAGGTATCGACATATTACCTTTTTACCGTGACGTCACAAAAAACAAAACATAGTATCATAAACGTATGTCCACGTTTTAGTTTTATTTTATGTAGCAAACCTGTCATTCAGCAATTGCAAATTATTTTTTCACTAACTTTAAATGAAATCTTTTCGCTAACTATTCTAAATCCGATATATTTCTTCTTTAAATATGTCAGCCACAGTTCCAATGAGATTTTGAGCATTTTCGTCAAATTGACGCATTTAAAGTATTTTGAAAGGGGTCATGTTGGAAACCCAAACCTGACATTCGACGTGCCAAACAATTGAAGATGTTCTGTCTCAACCAGAATAATTGATTAAAAGCAGATAGAAGTTAATGACGCCAGGGTAGAAAGGTAATGTGTTGACTATAGACGATGTAACATCTACCTGAACCTAACTTTTGACACATTCGACGTGGTCACCGTGGTTGTGTCACATATCGTCAAGGTTTGTGAGGTTAGATGACACTATAATAGGTTAGGTATAATGTCATTCTATCGACTCAATTTTACATCAACTGCAATTATAGTTATTTTCCAAGTCGAGTTTATTTTATTAAATCTTTGTTGTCATAACTGGTCCATTTTTTTTACACCTAGGTCTCGAGCTTTCACCACGACGTTTTTATTACTTAACCTTACTTTTCAAGCTCGTGGCGCTTCTCCACCCCGTCTTCATTGAAGCTTAGTCGTAGTAGGTTAGTAATTGGAAAACGTCACTTTAAGTAGGAAGAGTTAGACTGATCGACAATAAAAAGAGGAAAGTAGGTCATTTCTGCCGTATTAACAAAAGGAACGTTACATTTTTGGCGCTCAACGTGGAGCCGGATTTTTTTTTTTTCCAAGGTATTCCCGGGTAATTTTTTGAAGGTATCCCCGAGTAGCCGTTTTCTCTAGGTGTTACTGCTTTTAGATGTGTCCCCAAGGTATTCCAGAAAAGGGTATTCCCGAAGGTATTCCAGAAGAGGGTGTTCCTGAAGGTATTCCAGAATAGGGTATTCCCGAAGAAGATATACCCGAAGGAATTTCGGAGGTATTCTCAAGGGAAATGTGGTTCAGAGAGAAAGGTTGTCCAGCGAGGGTAACCCAGTGGTATACCATAGGTATTCCAAAAGATGGATCTTTATGAATTATACAAATTTAAAATAAACATAATAAGTGTCATAAAAATTTTATAAGTGATAGAGTGACAAACAGAACATGTTCACGACTATCTGAAGATATTACGATTTTCAAAAATTAAAAAATATATTACCATCAATCAGGATTGTTAAAAAAAACTTTTTTTTCATTTTAATTAAAACAAACTTTTCTTTATACAAAACGTGTTTTTTCATTGAACAGCATTTAAAACATTACCAATTAAAAACATGTTTAAATCGTGTTTAAAACATGTTTAAAATACGTTAAAAAGGTATTTAAAACATAACATGTCTAAGACACGTTTTAAATCACGTTTATGTACTCACAATTGGGATATTTTGTTGTAATACAATTTTATGTTTAATAATGTAATTTAAAATATCTGCTATCAATGAATGTATTAGTTATCATTGATCATTTAGTAAAACATGATTACTTTTTTAATAATAAATTCAAATATATAATGACTTCATTTGTATAAAACAGTATTTTACCAAACTAATTCATTAATTAATAAAGCTACTTAATTTAAAAAATAAATAATTATAGGTATAAGTTTTTGATAATAATAATCTTTATTAGACATCTTTTGCTATAAAATAACATAGAAATGTATTTAGTTAATCACTTCCAATTATGAAAACTTGTTTTTTTTATACAAGCGTTCAACTTGAAACTTCTAACGAGAGTTTCTACTCCCAGATTAAGCATGAAGTAAAATTTCAAGTTTAGAAAAGCCTGAAAAATTTTGTTTTCAGGCTTTTCTAGACTCGAAATTTTACTTCATGCGCCACGCGTATAAAACGCTGATTTAAAGTGAAGTTCAAAACATACTTCTTATAAATAATTTGTCACTTTGTTTTATAAACATGTTTTCCAGTACATTTTTTAGTTTAAATGTAAAATCTTGGAATGCATTTTATCTGATATCCTTTAGACACAACGCATTTTGTCTAGAAAATATGCGAAATGACAGACGAATGCAATTTTATTCGGGTATTGTCTAAAAACATTGAACAATTGCGTTTTGTTCGTATATCATGCTTTGTCCGTAACATGCAGTCTATTATAGTTAAGTTTTTATATTGCGTAAATGTAATATTTCCATCGCATATCAAAAGTACACACAATGTATTGCAGTATCAAAGACGATATGCAAATATTTCTACTCATTTCATCTTGGTTTTATTCTAAAAGCATACCCTTGAATCCACCGCTGAAAACACTCATAAATAGTAAAACCCAATCTTGCAAACCGCGGAAAATAATCAAAAAAAAAGGAGAATTGTACACCCCGATATTAAATTTGTAATTCGAATAAGGTCGAACAAAACAAAACTCTTCCACATGTTCAGCAGAACGCTCCACTCCACTCTAAACAAATAGAAAGTACTCGATAGGTAGAAAAAGAGCGCACACAATCTCATCTGATTTATAAACTGCAGTTTGACTGCACTGCAGAACATCAATAAATTTAAGATGTATTTCCTAAATTGTAATAGCTTTTATTTCGTCTTTTATACACTTTTTACCTCTCCCCCTTTATCTTCTTATAGTGCTCACTTCCTATGTCCAAGACAGCACGATAAAAAACTACCCACTATCTCTATCATTTTTTTTTCCAAACAATATTATTTATTAAGATACACAGTTGAGCCATGTGATATATCCTCGGTTTTAGCTAAGTTTTAATCCGATTAATTCTAGGGGCTTAAAACATACCTGCGACATTTATTGATTTTCTCTGTGTTGTGTTGCAATGTGCAACATTTATATAATTTAATTACGCCCGCATGAATATTTATGAAGGTGCCAAGTTGAGCGTGTACTTGAATGCCCTGTGAATTTTAAGGAATTTCAATAATACATATGTACATAAAAACCGTGAAGTTGGTGCATCTGTGTCGTATTTTACATTTTATGCGGGCCGTTATAAACTGTGAAGAAATTTATACGTGGATTTCTGAACTGAATTTCGTATAACGTGTCGCTTCCAGCGTATATTTGCTGATTTATTGAGTGCAAACTTTTCAATGGTGATGCGATTGAATGAGAGTAATAACTTTTGAAGTCTATAATTAATAATGATTAATACGTATATTATTACTTGATTGTGCATTTTTTATTAACTATAAACTGTTTGAAATGCAGATTTAAATAACATTCTTTTTAATTACTTCTTTATATTAATATTATATTAATAGCGTATGGTAATTTGTCACCTTTTCAGCATTTTATGTTATCTGAACTGATAAGGCAATTCAATTTTCACAATAAAAACACTTTTTGTTCCTTACTTCACTTTTATTTTTATTTGGTAGATGTATATTTCGAGTGCTAATCATTCATTATCAAAAACTAGTTTCGTCGCGCGCCCTGGCTAATTTAAATTTGAAGGCTTTTCTAAACTCGAAATTTTACTTCATGCGGCACGCGTCTAAAATACCGATTTCAAGTAAAGTTAAAAATATATTTAAATAGTTATGTTTATGATTTAAAGCTGACTTAGTGCATTATAATTAAATATATTCTTCTTTGCGAAGTGAATTTCTAACATGAAATTTTACTTCATACTTGACCAAGGACTGCCAACACTCGTTATAAGCTTCAAATTGAATGCTTTTATAAAAGCAACGAATTCCTGAAAATTTTCCAAACGCTGTAATCATCAGGGTATATTAACTTAGTAGAAAAACTTCCTGTATATAATTTTAAACAATAAAAATTTGAATAGTATTATTATCACTCAATTACCTTATTTTGATAGGAATGTAAAATACAAGAACTGTTCAACATTTTCCATAAATGTAAAGGCTAGATTACCAAATGTGAAAAATACAAAATAACTGTATAATAAAAAGATATTATCTTCCTTATTGCTTTAATTTTTAGTATATATATTAGTGAGTTCAAGATTATTTCCGCATAATAAACATGTTCCTTCAAGAAAATTCAACACAAAAAACAATAAATATGAGTAATTTTTCTTTAATAAAACCCGAATGTGTTTTTGAAATCTCACCGCAAAACGCATCTCGCCATCCCGACGTTGTTTTCAAAACAACACCGGTAAAAATACCCTTTCCTAAATTGGATTTTATAAATAATTCACCGAATTACGGCAGCTTCCACAATAACGCCGTAAACGGCGATAAAATTTCAACTCTTTTTGGGCGGGGCGATCCGAGGCCGTATTAAATAAAACGAACGGCACATTTCTCATTTTGGCCTAAACCTAGTGAATTAAAACGGGGCATTATTACGGGACTTAGAGGCTAGCCTGTCTGTATCATGAAAAATCGCAAACATTACGCTGTTAACAGCGCAGTAAAATAAAAAAGTTCTAGTTTTATACGAAAGTTTTATGTAGTATTACGAAACTTCCTCGTTTCAGGAGAACAATTTTCTGACCGCGCAAACCATGCACTGCTTGTTTTAGTTAAATTACATTATTTTTATGTTATGGTTGCAATGTACGGATTTCGGAGTTTAGACACATGATAAAATAATTTAAAAAAATGTTTTAAATATGTAATTTTAATAAAATGAACAATTTAGAATAAATTTACTTTGTGTTTTAGTTTACAGAAAACTTTATATGCATATCTTTAAATGTTATTTAAATATCAACATTTTTATCTTTAATCATAATTGAAATGTCATACCGAAAAAAAACTTAAATTATTTTTATATTATAACGATATATTAAAAACATGAATTCAATAAAAACTTGTGTTGCACTTAATTGCGTTTTATAAATTTAAATGAATTTCTATTTAAAATTATTATAATAATAATAATAATATAAAGAGAGCCATGCAAATTTTTTATTTGAAATATTGATTAGTTTTTGATTTATTATTGTTTTTGCAAAAATATCTGTATAAAATATTCATTTGGATTATTCAGAAACAAACAGATTCATCATGCGACATAAAATTTGCTATGTTTACAGAATTTATTGAACTTTGACCTTCTTATAGACCAACCATACTCTAAGTGTGTTCCGCAGGACCCTAGGGTTCCGCGATAGCCCTGCAGGGGTTCCGCAAGTATTTAGAAAAAAATTCAAAACACCTCTCTCTGGTCGACCGTTCTGACGCCGCGTATCACCATTCACGAGGCGCAGCCGAACTTAGTCGCCTCGTGCAATATTACTATGCCGCCACCGCCGATATCTACTTGTAAGCGCGTAGTCGCTTTGATAAAAGCCGCCTCTGAGATTAGACGCTATAATTATGAACAAGCGACTTTCGGCTCTAACTTCAAAACGTAAAGTCGAGATTGTTTACACCGCATTTTTTGAATTTCTATTTTTACTTCGGCTTTTTATTTATCAAGGCGCCGACTCGAGTACTTTTGAGAATGTTCGAGATCGAGGCTAGGACTATAAAAGCGACGATCGCGCCTCGACACTTAGTCAGTCGACGATTAGCGTTCGCAGCAATAAGTACCTACCTGTTAGAAACAAACTGTTTATTGTTCTACTGCTGTATTCTGATTGTATCAGTTTTGTACATTTATTCTTTGAACTAAACTCTTCTACGCAGTAACGATCGTGCATTATTTTGACCCCACCATCCTGACATGTAACATTATTAACAAAGAAGAATGGAACGTTGGCTTAAAGGCGTTAAACGTGTTGCAACAACATCTTCTAACGAACCCGAATGTTCAAAAGCAGTACGCGCGGAGTATACAGCAATTACCGATCCAGACGATGATGCAACGACGTCAAGTTCCACGGTTTCAAAGGCGAGAAAAAGAAGTATGATGAATCATATATCAGTTTCGGATTTGTTGATTCCAACGGTTCCCCGCTATGCATGTTATGTAGTAAACTGCTTCCTAATAGTTCTATGGCACCTGCCAAGTTGCGCCGACATTTAGACACTATACACCCCGACTCTAAAGACAAGATTTAAGAATTTTTTGTACGTAAAAAAGAACAATTATTGGAAAGTCAAAAAACTATGATGCATATAACCCAAACTAACAATCAAAAAGCCACGGAGGCATCATATTTAGTTAGCTATCGCATTGCACAAGTAGGTGAAGTGCACACTATTGCTGAGAATTTTTATAAAACTAATATATTTTTTGAGGAAAATAATCTCAGTTGGAACGATTGCACTGACATTTGTATGGGGCCAAGGCGATGACAGCAGGAGTAGTGTCACAAATAAAAAATAATGCGCCTAATTGTAGTTCCAGCTATTGTATCCTGCATAGACAAGCACTGGCGATAAAGCAAATGCCGTCAAATCTAAAATTAGTTATGGATAAAGCGATAAGAATAATTAATTTTATCAAATCACGACCAATTTCATCTACAATCCCGATTGTTCTTATTATTGTGTGAAGATTCTGGCAGCAAACATAAAACACTGCTGCTCCATACAGAAGTGCGATGGCTGTCTCGGGGTAAAACTTTAACAAGGCTATTTAAACTTAGAGCCGAGTTACAAATGTTTCTTTCAGATACTTCTTTTAATTTGAAACACCGTTTGTATGATAAAACTTGGTTGATCCGACTGTCTTTTATGGCTAATATCTTTCAAAAACTGAAGGAATTAAACTTATCATTGTAAAGTAAACAGACAACAGTGTTCCAGGCCTGTATCAAAATAACTGCCTTCAAAAGAAAATTCGATTTTTGGATTATTTGCGTTGGAAAGAGAGAAATAGAAAGCTTTACGTCACTCAGTGAGTTTGTTAGCGATAAGGGCTCAGAAATGTTTCAAGACGATGTATTTGAAGAATTGGTCCAATATCTCACTTAGATGCGCGCATCTTCTGAGAAGTATTTTTCCGAAGAACAGAATACAAAAATGAAACTGAATTCATGGATTCATAATCCTTTTTTACCCAACTTAACGAAAGTATGTCAAACGAAATATATGAATCTCATTTAGAAATGTCATCAGACATAAGTATGGAGTCACTGTTCAAAACGACGGCTCTCAACGATTTTTGGTACAGAATCCGTGATGAATATCCAATGCTTGCCAAAATGGCTCTGAATATTCTTCTCCCGTTCCCAGCAACATATTTGTGCGAAACAGGATTCTCAACATATGCACCCAGGAAAACAAAATACCGCAATAGACTGGACGCCGAACCTGATATGAGTCTTCAACTGTCCTCTATCAAGCCTGATGTCAACCAATTGATGAAAAATTAAAAAAACAGTTTCATACCTCCCATTAGTTACATTTGTTTTCTTTTTTAATATCTTATATTATTATACTTGTTATGTAAGTAAGTAACAAGTAACTGTTGCATGGTACTATTATTATGCTTATTAATAAAGAATACACTATTAAAAACTTTTGTTTTATTGTAGGGTTCCGTCAAGTATTTCGCTTTCCAAAAGGGTTCCGCCACCAAAAAAGATTAAGAACCGCTGTTATAGACTATCAAAATATCTAGGCGCGCTTTTTAAATATATCAATTGGGAGTTGAAATTTTAATAAAATCCAATAATTTGGAAAATATTATGTTTGGATAATTGTAAATAATCAGAGGATGGATTAATCAATTTAAAATTAACAAAATATACTTCTCACTGAGTTTAAAACTAGTTTAAAATTAATAATACGCTTGGTTATTGTTTTACTGTTTGGTTTTATTTTTTAACGGACTAGTTTCAGTCAGACGACCAATATCAAAGTTAATAACTTTGATAATGGTCGTTTGGCCGAAACTAGTCAGTTTAAAAATAAGAACGAACAGTGAAACAATAAACAAGTGTTCTATTAATTTTAAACCAGTTTTAAATTCACTGTTAAAACATGATTCATCAAGTGCTAGATGAGTCTAAAATTATAAGTTTAAAATATACTTCTTTTGAATGAATTTTTATCAAATTTTTTTTAAATTAAAATAAATTGTCTTATTTTTGCAAATTATTGAGTAAAACTTGACACTATGTAATATGGCAATATGGCATTGTTAATGTGAAAACTGCACTCTATTATAGATCCCGTATCTAACTATATCTCTAATAGTTCTGACATTAACTTTTGCAATGTTTATCAATTTTGACATTTCATGGCAGATTAGATTGGTTCGGACGGTTTTGGTAATTTAAATGTTTAACCTTACTTCTCTCGACAGAAGCTACATATATATATTTAGAAGATAGCTGGAGATGTCCAGCAACTACTTTTACAGTTTATTTTAAAAAGTATCTAGCAGTTTTTCGGTAAAAAAATAGATTTGAATGAAGTTTCATTTGTCTAGCTGTCTCCTATGGTAGGGCGCATTTTGGACATCGTACATCGTAATTTCGAAAGTAGATGTGTATATTGAAAAAAAGTTATAATTGCATTTATTTATTGTCTAAAACTGTATTTACTATTTACAAAGTCAAACTTGACACTAAACTTAACTAAATTAGACAAATATGAAGTACTTGCAATACGAACTGGATGGAAAATTTATTTTTGACTTCAAGTTACTCCTGAAAATGATAACTTATGATTAGCAAAAGAAACCGTTCTTAGCTTGGGCAGGGCTCGAAAAACTAAAACATGTACTTAAAAACAAAAATAGATCAATATCTTTAAACCCGAGTGTTGGACCAATGCATCCTACCTATACTAACATACGGTTCACAGATATGGACACTAACGATAGTGAACATAGATAAAATTGCCAAAACCCAGAGAGAAATGGAACGAAATATGCTCGGACTAAGCCTGGCTGACCGAAAGGATAACAAATGAATCCAATATAGAGCCAAAGTAAAAGACGCGGTTAAAAATGTAGCCCGACTTCAATGAAGCTACGCAGGACATAATGTACGACAAAAAGACATCGGAGAGAACAAAACAATATAAGAAAATATCCAGAAGCCGTACCCAGATGAGATGGGGAGACGACCTGAAGAGAATAGTAGAGTTCTACTGGGAACGTACAGCACAACACAGAGGGAGGTGGAAAGAATTAGGGAAGTCTTATGTCAAAAGTTGGATAACCTAAAAGGCAAAGAAAAAGAAGAAGAATGTCGAAAACGTTCTCTGAGTGCCTGAAAATGTTGACTTAATAAAACCTATATTCGGCTTATCTTATAATTGCCGAATTATAAGATAAGCCGAATATAGGTTCTTAAGTCAACAATTTCAGGCACTCAGAGAACGTTTTCGACATTCTTCTTCGTTTTCTTTGCCTTTTAGGTTATCCAACTTTTGACATAAGACTTCCCTAATTCCTTCCATCTCCCTCTGTTTTTGCTGTACGTTCCCAGTGGAACTCTACTATTCTCTTCAGGTCGTCTCCCCATCTCATCTGGGTACGGCTTCTGGATCTTTTCTTATATTGTTTTGTTCTCTCCGATGTCTTTTTGTCGTACATTACATTATACATTTAGCAGTTCTAAAGTGCCCCATCTCTGATATTCAGATCTGCCTCATGCGTTCAAAATATGTTTACATGTTTCAACAATAGTCAATGCGAATAACATAATTTATATAGTACCCAAATATCTATCTAACATTCTTTGTTGACAACTTGAAATGGTACCCTAAAACACATTTACTGCGTGAGTAATTAATAAGCACAAAATTACTTTGTGCAACACTTCGCGATATTTCTGTAATAACTTTAATAAATCTTGCGATTTAAGCACAAAACTTTGCAGTACACAATTAAATTGTTATTATCAACCCGCATATTACCGAATGTGTAGACCTTTCAGAAAGATAAAAATTACAAGTGTCCGAAGGTGCCCCATGTTCCAACCTGCCCCACTACACCCTACATCAAATTGCTTGATACTTTTCGTGATTGTTAACTTAGTTGATTTTTTTGGATTATTGTTAATTTAAATACTAATATAAAGCAGAGCTGGGCAGGATTCGAATCATTTAGGATTCGAATCCTGGATTCGAATCCTTTTAAAGGATTTAAAAGAGGCATTCGAATACTTTAGTCAAACTGGATTCGTGATTCGGATTCGTTACATTTTTGTAAGAGGATTCGTATTCGAATCCAAATGCGGATGATTCGAATCTTCATAAAAAGATTCGAATCCTCATAAAAAGATTCGAATACTTACAAAGGATTCGAATACTTACAAAAGGATTTGAATCATCAAAAATAATTCGAATTAATTGTGAGGATTAACAAGAAAAATGTCTTTTATGTCTTTTTAAATTTCACGTTAAATCACTGTTTTATACGCGTGGCGCATGAAGTAAAATTTCGAGTTTAGAAAAGCCCGGAAAATTTGTCTCGGGTCGCTGCGCGACCCTCTACAAATTTTCACGGGGCTTTTTTAAACTAGAAATTTTACCTAATGCTTAGTCTGGGAGTGGAAAACACTCCTTTGAAGCTTCAAATTGCACACTCGTTAAAAGTTTTAAATTAAGCTCTTTTGAAAAACAACCGATGTCGGAAAATTTACAGCTTATGCATATGTTTACCTAAAAGAAAAATGTTCAAGTTGTTTTTTTTTAGAAGAGTTCAATTTGAAGCTATAAACGAGTGTTTTCCACTCCCAGACTAAGCATAAAGTAAAATTTCGAGTTTAGAAAAGCCTCGTGAAAATTTGCCGAGAGTCGCGCAGCGACCCGAGGCAAATTTTCTGGGCTTTTGTAAACTCGAAATTTTACTCTATGCGCCACAGGTACAAATCAAAAATATTGTGAATTTATGTATATTTGAACCTCACTTGAAATCAGTGTTTTATACGCGTGGCGCATGAAATAAATCATTTTAGATTGTGGCTACCATGTCAGTTTTACGTTAAATAATATTAAACCAAATTTTAAAAACTAGATTATTTTCTTTAAAAACATTTTCAGTTATTTAATGTTCTTATCAAAGCATTTAGTTTGAACTTTCGAACGAGCATTTCCACTCCCAGACTAAGCATGAAGTAAAATTTCGAGTTTAGAAAAGCCCCGTGAAAATTTGTCGAGGGTCGCGCAGCGACCCGAGACAAATTTTCGGGCTTTTCTAAACTCGAAATTTTACTTCATGCGCCACGCGTACAAAACACTGATTTGAAGTGAAGTTCACAAACACATGAATACATCTGTAATCAGAGTAACAGGGAATCAGATATTTAGTCTGTTATCAACGATGTTCAGTGTTAATAATAAATAATTAGGTTTTGAATATTTTTGTTAAAACAACTGGTAACGATAGTTATATTATAATGGTTGTAAACAAAATTTAAATTCAAATTTCAACTTAAAGGATTTGTATTCGTGATTCGAAAAAACAGCATTCGAATCTTTGATTTGAATCATATTTATCTCTTACGAATCCTTTATTCGAGTATTCGTGATTCGAATCATATTACGTGATTCGGATTCGTGATTCGAATCCATTTTACGAGGATTCGTCCCAGCTCTGATATAAAGTTATTTTAGAAAAAAAAAAGATTGTTACATATAATTATTTCTTAAAAAAATATGGAGACATCGTTATTTAATAATGTAATCTAAATGGTTCTCCACAATTTGTCAGTTTGATTTAGTGACTCAGTGTTTAATTAATTAACCCATTAAGCGCTATTGATGCATACACACAACATTATTGTGTTTTGTTAATTAAATTTCGATGTACAGCTGAAGTCGGGTGGATTTTTATTTGTGGAGTTACCTAAAGGGAAAAGTATACCTTGATAAGCCTCGAAACTTGGCTCAACTGCGTGATAATATTCAGCGAGAAATTCATGCGATTCCTCGAGCAACTTTGCAAGGAGGAACTTTATATATATGAATCGCTCATATATATAAAGAAAAACCCTTTATGTTTTTCAATACATGATCATCATAGCCATAACACTAGATTTAAGACAGATCTTTACCAACAAAACATGAGGCTTACGAAATCACAAACGGCAACGAGATATTTCTCAAAAAAATTATTCAATTAGCTACCCGAGAGTCTAAAAACGTTGGATCTTATGCATTTTAAATCTAAAATAAAAAATATTTTAGTCACAAATGCGTTCTTTTCAATTGAGGAATTTTTAGTCAGCGATGGCAGTATTTTTAAGTAATTTTTATATTTTAATATGTTCTTGTATTTTATTTTCCGTGTATACTCTTGTATTTGTATATTTCTACCCTCTATGTATTTACTAGTTTTAGGCTTATTCTCCGATGACAAGTGTAATGACAATGTATGTTAGTGGCACAATAAATGAATTATAAGGAGTGATGACTAACTTTGCCATCCGACTTCAGCTGTGCATCGAAAACGGAGGTCGTCATTTACCTGATGTTATTTTCGCTGCTTGAGGTTTTTTTTGTTAAGTTTTTGTATACGTTATAAACTCTTTATCTTTCTGGTAACAAAACATGTTTTTTTTAATATTTTGAAAATTGGTATTGAGTTGTGGTATTTTAAAAACCGTCAGGTAACGCTACCGGACCCCATACAATAAGTCATTGATAAAAATCATAAAAATAAGTGCAGAATTTTACCTAAAATCAACTTTTAGAGTTAAGTCTATGATTGTTCGGCCGTTAATAGGACAAAGCAAACATGTATTTATCTAAAGGGTGATTACGATTAAATTGAACAATATTGTCTAGTTTCCAATAAATTGTGAAGGATTTTAATGCATTTCAGAAGCCTATGCTTTTATGCTACTGTCAAAGGTTGATCAACTGTTGTAAAATGTCAAAATATTTTCAGCTATAACAGAACAAGTGGTATGATTATCATCCATAATATTCATGAGTGAAACCGAGCTGTAGATTCACTGAGCCCGAAGAGCGAGTTGAATGTGCTGCTCTGGTTTCACGAATGAATATTATCGATAATTAATCATACCAAGAGTTATATTCGATGAGAAAATATAACGAATAAAACAGCTACCAATCCAAAATTTCAGGCTTTTCTAAACTCGTCACAGATCTATGCAAAGATGTATTTAAAAAATTAAAGGAACCCGGAACTATAAATAGGAAACAATGAAATGGATAAGCCAACGCAAATTCCTCACAAAACAATTGAAAATGCCGAATGTAAAGCTTACAAACGGAATCCTGGCACTTCCTCTAGAAATGTGACAAAAAATGTATTCGTTTAACAATTTACAAAATTAAAAATAGGTATGCATACTAACGTGTAAGAAGAAAAACGCCCCAAATAAACGACTGAACAACATACTTTAGCTGTCAGGCGTGTAAAAATCTTTAATCAATTGTTAGTGGAGAACCGTAAACTCTGTCTCATCATTAACGATAAAACATATGTCAAAGAAAACTAGGCTATGTCCTATGGAAAAATACTGGACGAAAACAAAAAGTAAACTCAGAAAAACATGTTAGCATTCTACTTCTTTAGAATATTAAAAAAAATGATGCAGAAAACTAATCTGTGACAGTTCAATGCAAAGAAATATAAGCCGACTAAAGTCTACAGCAAGGGAATTTAGCTGACAAACATTAAAGCATTAATTATTTTCTAGTAAATTACCTATGTTAAATGTATTAGGTGTTCAGTTAAAAACCGATCAAGTTAGCTATGACATTTTTAAAACATTATGAAGTACAGTCGTACGTGAATTTGTCAGTTGCTCCTGTCAATGTTAATCTAAACCAGTTTTATAAACGTTTTTTTTTTATTTTACTCGGTATTTTAATGCCCACTTACACGAAAGAAGAAGAAACAACACAACAACTATAAGAACAAGACAAATTAACACGTTGATCGCCGCGCGGCATTTAAATGTGCTGCGGAACTAGTATAACTATATAGACATATAACTACATAGACTTATAAACTAGGTGGCCTGAAGGCTTAAAATTATTTTTATTTTGTATAATTGGAACAAGAGCTTAAGCAGGGGCCTGAGGTAATATTTTGATTGTTATAAAGGTGCCGATTAACTTGTACATGAGCTACTGACTAACACAATCTGACATTTATGCCAGGTATGACAAAACGTAAATTAAATTGCGACTTTACTTTTTCGTTCCATTTCCTTCTATCAAAAAAGCAACACCTTCTTGATCGGGTTTTTAAATGAACACCTGATATTAAATGTTCATGTTATGAAGTTTGTTTCTAAAATGTGTGTTCATTTTTGGATTATTTTTTCCTCTGTACACGCGACAATTTAATCATAATCACTCTTTTTACAAATTTCATTAAAAACTTGAATTTGTTAAATGTAAAGCTTTTACAATGTTTTCGTTATAAGGTATTTCTCCTTAAGTATAGACTATTCACCTATTACCAATATTCTTCAGCAGACAAAACTGAATAGTATAGATGATCTACATATATCTAAGAATATCACTGTCTAATTTTATTCATAATTTTGTGAAGACATACATTTTTATTAAAATAATTCCAAGACACGACATTTGTAGCATCGGGAGACTTTAAGATTTCTTCAGTCTTGACCTATGCTGACGCGCTGGCTAGCACAGACAGGAATAGTTTTAGCTCAACTATTTTTAGTAAGGTTGTATCACACTCCCCTCGCGTGCGTCCTCTACATACTGAACCTCATCACCACACACATTATTTATAATGTATCTTTTCAAAATACATACACAATTATATGAAATACACAGTTTAACACAAACAAAAATAAATAAACAACAGACACTATAAGCTCAAAAATGTTATACAAATTACAAATGCAATGCAGTTTTTCTGCTTTATAAACAAATACAATTTTTACAATGATTTGTCGTTAATAACGTTAAATTATTAAAATAATGTTTAATTAATAAATGTATTTTAAAACAATCAGTCAATAACCTTGAATTATTAAAATAATATTTAATTAATAAACGTATTTTTTAAATAATTTGTCGATTTATAACATTAAATTGTTAAAATAGAGACTTGCAAGATTTCTCTGACTATCTCTCATATATTTTATTATTTCAAAAACGCGATACAACTTGAAGCAGTCGTCGAGGTATACAAACGGATAATTATATCTGCAATATTAATGTAAACACGACGTTCTAAATTTACCTACAATTTGTCTGAATGCACTTAAAACATAGGAATTTCATATGTAAGGGTGCAAATAAGTATTAAAAACATCTTAGTGCACTACATAACTTGTATAGACTGGCAGACAAAGACATAATATCAAAAATATATTTTTAGAATTTATAGAAGTCTAAAAAGTGAAAATTAGTCAAAATTTAAAGGTTTTTTTTAAATACTATGCTTTATATACAAAAGAGACATTAGTCATTGAATTTGTTAATTTAAATGGATATTAATGTAGTTGTGTGAGTTACGTGAAGGTGTTAATTCACTTAATTAAACACAGTTTTCTTCCTTTTTTCACTTTTATTTTTCTTGCTAGATGTACATTTCGGGTACTAAGTACCCATTATCAATAGCTAACAGTTAGCTATTTATAATAGGTACTTAGTACCCGCAATGTACATCTAGCAAGATAAATAAAAGTGAAGAAAGGAATGTAACTGTGTTTAATTAAGTAAATGGATATTGATATTTTTCAGCTGACGAAAAAGAGTTATTTACATTTTTAGTTACAGTAATATACTCATAGGTAGATTATACAAAATGTATATACAATTAAGTAAATAGAATTTAGGAATTAGATATAAGATGTATTTTTTTTTATTTTTTTTTTATTTTGGGCTTTACGTCATCTATTTCCGCTGCTAAGGCCAATCATGGCGCCGGAGATTAGGTCTACAGCTATCCGGGAATTTTGCCGAACCCGGTGGGAGTTCCAACCCACCGGTAGGGATCTTTAACGTGCACGCATCCAGGCAGTACACAGGTCCTACATGCATTTAACGTCATATCCGAGAAGACGGAGTGTTTGGCATTTTTATCCTAACCTATATAAATGCAGACAACTTGTTAGGCCGGTATTTGAACCCCGGTCCGTGTCGTGGCAGTACAACACTCTAACCACTACACCACCAAGATGTATTTTGTAGTCAATAAAATTTGAAGATTTTCGGTTTACGAAATAACTAAATAAATAAATATGGATATGATCTAAATTTTCAGACACTCGTTTTTTTCAAAGATTTAAATTTGAAGTTTAAACGAGTGTTTTCCACTCCCAGATTAAGCATGAAGTAAAATTTCGAGTTTAGAAAAGTCTTAAAATTTGGTTTAGTCGCGTAGCGAAGCAGAGCGACCAAACCAAATTTTCGGTCTTTTCTAAACTCGAAATTTCACTTCATGCGCCACGTGTATGAACACTGGTTTTAAGTATAGGTTAAATATGCATCTCTAGAATACTACTTTAGTTTTATATAGTGAACTTCACAATATTACAGTGTTGTATACGCGTGGCGCATGAAGTAAAATTTCAAGTTTAGAATTATAAGGCTTTTCTAAACTCGAAATTTTACTTTATGCTTAACCTGGGAGTGGAAAACACTTGTTTAAAACTTCAAATTTAACTCTTTTAAGAAAACAACAAATATCTAAAAATGTACAGCATATAATAATTGGGATGTGAACAGTTAAAACAAAAACTCTCTGTATATTATAAATATAATCACATTAATATACAACGTATGTATATAAAAATAGATATATAAATAATTTTGATATTCATCTTGAAGACAACAACCACCAGTTTTTATTTTATAGTGCATGTTTCTATTCATAAGGATTCGCATAACTTTATGGAGGAAGAAGCGTTTTCGTTCTTTTACGAGGGTCTACACACACACAAAACGGGGATGGAAAAAATCAAAAAAGAAACATTTATAACCCAGCCGTGTCATATAAATTTTGGGACGCGAGATTAAAATGGAGCGGCCCACTGTCTTATCGGACGTTTCGTAAATATTACATAAATTACGTCCAGTGAATAAGAAAGTGATTTTTCATCGTGCATGGATAAATGAAATTGTTTGTGCTGGCATATACATATATTTTCTTCGTTAGATATATGGATGAATTATAATGCGGAGGGAAAATATTCGCTAGATTTATTGTTGTGAAGAGAATTATCAACAGATATTTTTCATTCATGTATATATATAAATAAATAGTGTAACAAAAAATAACTTTAAGTGCATTACTAATTATTAATTTATCTGATTCCTTCATTATAATATTTGTTACATCCTTGAAACGTTTTCATTTCACATCATCACCAGAATGCAAGAACTACATAACTTAAATTTGACTTATTTCAGAATTCGTCAGTTTTTTACTACACGGATAGTCCATACTAATATTACAAACAAATATTGTGTTTATTCCAGACATTAGAAAATGCATTATATTTAGCAAATCAGAGCACTTGATTCTTAAATATGCAAAACTACGGTACAGTAAGCCTCCAAACAAAACCTATTTTATTCTTGCCTTTATGTACGTTGTCAATACTGCCAATATTTTGACAGTGTTTTCGAAGAATGACACACGTTTGAATTTTCCACTCATTTTTGATGTCATCCCTTTCCGACCCTATTTAATGCATTTAGCCGATAATATAAAACCAAATTTGTTATCAAAACTTACGAAAACCAAGCAAAAAATGATAAAACAACGTTTTTCATATAAATGTGTAAACCTTAGTTTCAATTTAAAAAAAATATTTTCAAAGTTTTTTATATCTTATCATTTTGTCCTGCATAAAATTCCATTCAATAGGATTATTAATAACACGACAGATGTTTAAGTTTAGATAATTTCGTTTCTTTAGTTTAATTCCGTACTGCTTTCAGAATGCGTCGAAATAGATGAAACGCATGCAAGTCTGGAAAATAAACAATATTTTGGAATGCACCTGTTCATTAATTAATAACAAACTTCACTTATTTCAAACTAAGACATACCACACCATTAGCCCATTTTACAATAAATTCTGTTCAGGCAATAAAAAAATGTTAAGGTCAAAACATCAACACATTCCCTATCCGCCTTACAACTTTATTATGACCAAACACACACATATATCCTCGAAGATAAACCATAAAATGAACTGGGGCGATGAAATAGATTTGAAAATTTGAAATAATACGTGGAAATGTGTAAACGTTGGCAAGTGCTCAAGAACGGAGTCCGACTCCAATACACACACAACACACTCACAGGCAAGTGAATTGATGAATTGGGAGAATGGCACTTCCTTACATACAAATATAAAAGTGCCATCGGATAGCTATTATATAAATTGAGTCGACGCAATGATTACGAGAATTATGAAAAGGGCGCCTTTATCGAGGACCGGTGATATATTGCTAATACAAGATTTATGTTGATAAGATTAATGGGCGTTCTTGACTTCTCAAGCAGTGTATAAAAGTTTCCAATAAATTTAATTTGGCTGTCGACGGCGAGTGCACGCCTAGTTTTATAGTTTGTGGTTTATATACATACTGAACTGAATTCCTGAAAAGTTTCTCATATATTTTTACAGAATTATTTATGTTTTTTTTAACAACTATACGTGGGCATGTGTGGGTACCCAAAGAGAAAAACTTGTTTGACAAAAAACATTAACAAACACTAAATGTTAGTATTTTGTGGTACAAATATAAGTAAAACTATATTCAGTTTTAAATTATAAGTTCAAGGCATACAGAGTAAAGTATTTAATAATAATCTTTATTACGGAATCACCATTTTAATGAAATAATACAATACAATACAAAAATAATAAAATATAAACCAGATTTTCCAACAATAAAATCAAGAAGAATTACATAATAACAAATCCAAAATTAAAGTATTTTCTGGTTTTCGCTTGAAGGTACCGAACTCACTTCCAAAGATGTCAAATTTAGCATCACAATTTAGTACGTTTATACATGTTTTTATTCTATGTAATGGACCGTCGAATAAATAATTTTGTTTATGCGTACGTAGATTGAAGACCGCAATGCTTCTACATTTATATCAGCAAAGGTTCACATTAAAATTAAGCCAATTTAAAAGTTCCGAACATTGAGTTTCACCTAATATTAATTTATGAAAAAAAAAAAAACATAAATTCAACTCAACACTTCCTGACTGTAATGATTTAAGTTTTAAGGTATTCAATGTGATGTTAATATCAAATTCCACTAATGTTATTCCAAGTTTAAATGACATGAATTTAAAAAGAACTGTTGTTACTCTTTTTCAATTTGTTATTATGAGTAGAATAAAAAGGAGACTACCGTATTCTAGCTTTGACCGCACTAGGGAACAGTAGACCAGTCATAACATCGAAATGTTGAACATGGAACTGTTTCTAAATACGAACCCAAGATTTCTCATTGCCTTGCGTGAAATTAACTCGATGTGCTGGTTGAAATTTAATTTAAAGTCGAATGTAACCCCAAAATCCTTCATTGCATCAACTTTATCTAATACTAAATCATTTAAAACATATGAGATATTAATTTCCGCATTCCTTCTAGGGAATCTCATTTGCTTACACTTACTTACATTGAGATTCAAATCATATCGAGCACACCAACTCTATAAATGATCCAAGTCGTCCTGAACCTTACAAATATCGTCAAAATTTAAAATTGCTTTTTACAATTTCAAATCATCTGCAAACAAAAGATATTCACAATTTTTCAATGACTGACAAATCATTAATGAACAGCAAAAATAGGTTGGGTCCACTATGTGTTCCTTGTGGTACCCCCGATGGTACGTGTATACATCTAGATGTAAAATTTCCTATCTTTACTGATTGAGTTGGATTGCTCAAGAATGACTTATTCCATTTGATTATTTTACCATTAAGTTGGAAATCCCATAGTTCATTAATGAGCAAGCCATGATTCACCCTATTAATTGCTTTGGAAAGTCTGTATAAATAGCATCAACGTGATAGCCATTCTCCAAGGCATCCAATATGTACGATTGGTAAACCAATAAATTTACACAGTTGAGCGTTCGGGACAAAAACCATGCTGTTCCGGAAGTATTACATTTTTTGTAAACCACTGCAATTGATTCTAGATAATTTTATTAAATACTTTAGGAATTGCAGATTGAAGGGCTACTCCTCTGTAATTAGTGATTTTACGTTTTTTTTTTTCCAAGAACCAGAGAATTCTCCCTGCAACAATGACGCAGTAAATATCAAATATATTGGCTTACTAAGGGTACAAACACATCTACTCAAAAAGTCACCTGGAATCTCATCATGGCTACAACTGAAATTATTAGATAATGACGCAGGTTCATTATAAATGTCTTTAATATCAATAAATTTATCACTTCCCGCAATCACATTACACTGCGAAGAGAATCGTGGAGAAACACTATTTTGAACTTGGGGCATTTTATAGTTTGCAGCAAAATTTTCTGCTCTATATTCTGTACACTATGATGGGTATAGTTATCGTAAGAGAACTTTAGTGAGATTGATTATTAATATCTGCTTCTATCTCCTTGTGGTACGTCTTGTAAAAGGCAGCTGTGTTATTTACAGTCATTCGTAAGTCGGCAAAACTGCTGTAAGTCCCTGTCTAACCCACTTTGCTTATACCTCGCATGGGCTATTCTTTTATCTTTTGTTAACTTAATCAGTGCAGAGTCACACCATACGGATTATTTTTTTCCGGTGAATTATTTTCAATGGGACAAATAAATTTATAATTAATAAATTTGATCGTAGAATATTTTAGTCATAATATTTATACTGCATTCATTAAACAAACAATTTCAATCCATTGATCCCAAAATAGCTATTAATTTCGTTGAAATTGGCTCTAATTAAAATCTTTATTAATGAGTACGCAAGTTTCAACACGGTCCAAATTTACTAAGCAACGTACTGCTGTATGATGCACGGAGTTCCTATTTAACAAATTTATTGCTTCATATATATACATATCTTCATAATCATAAAATAATAGATCCAACAAAGTCCCTCGCTGATTACGAATATTATTTATCTGATCTAGATTCAAAAAGCTGCAGGAATTAGCTAGTACGTCTAAAGTCATTCGAATTCATCCCTGGAAAGAGTTCTATTGATGAATTACTCCAATTGATAATATTTAGAATATTGTAACACCATTTTATGCACGAGAACAAAACAAATTTCTCCATCGTTCGAATTAACAAAATAAACATTTGCAAAATTAATGAACATCAGATCAAACACAAGCAGTATATTTTAAACTTCACAATGTTTCAGTGATTTATACACTTGGCGCACGAAGTAAAATTTCGAGTTTAGAAAAGCCCAAAACATTAGATTGGTCGCTCCGCACAGTAAACGATTTAACTGTTCTAGGCGAACAAAATTAAAATTATTGAAATATATAAATTACGAATGTATCATTACAAATTATTCATATACATCAGAAAAAGATTCCTGATACAGAATTATCACTGTTAACTTTTAATTCTCTGCGATATTAAGTAGCAAACTTAAAATAAACAACTAATTCTGTTTTTTATTGATTAATGTATATTATTTCCTATTTACTGCCTTTTTTTCTGCGAAACTGTAACTACAATATCAAAAATTATTTGTGTAAATATATATACAAAAACATGATAGATTATTCAATTTATAAAAAAATAACAAACATTTCATAAAAACAGTCAAATGTTTTGTGTCATACATCGTCATTAATTACTACCTGTTTTCTAATGCTCCCCAAGATGTTTTATTTACGATAACTCTTGTTAAATTGCGCGACTTTTTGCGATTACTTAGATATCTAACATTTTTGTTAGGTATAAACTTCAACTGAAAATGCCTTATTGATTGTGAATATTTCTTAAAATACTGTCAAAAATTGTTTAAATAAAAGTTGCAGGTCTTATAAAAATCTATAAAATGTATGTATTATACTTATCTATAGCTCTATTAACTAGGAACTTTCGCCGATTTTTCAAAGTTAGAAATATATACGTTTGTTCAAATATACTCGTCCCATACTATTTTGAATAACCAGATTTTTTTCATAACTTTTTAATATTTTTTTTAATTATTTCTCAATTACTGCGTATATGCTTGTAAATCATCAGATATTCGCTTTTTTAAGAGTTCAGTTTAAAGCTCTAAGCAAGTGTTTTCCACTCCCAGATTAAGCATAAAGTAAAGTTTTAGGCTTTTATAAATTAGATATTTTGCTTTATGCGCCACACGCGTAACACACTGATATATTGTGCAATTTAAAATAGTCTTATTTAACACTATATTTTTAATCCTGCCTTAGCAGTATTTTTTAATAATAATTTAGCAGTGTATTTTTAATTTAACATTATTTCACAAAACAAAACAAAATGAACTACAAGATAAAACATGTGTTTTGTTGATAATAAATATGAAATATTTCACTGAACTTAATTATTGACTCATTTAAATATTAAAATTTAGTTTGGGCGCTCCGCGAAGCGGAGCGGCCAAACAAATTTTTAGGCTTTTCTAAACTCGAAATTTTACTTCATGCGCCACGCGTATAAAACACTAAAATATTGTGAAGTTAGAAATACATTGATATGTATTTTTTTTAAAATAAGTAATAATCGAAATATTTAAATAACAAAATATTTAAATTTTTCTTCATTCATTTTTAAGTCAGGTCAAATAATATAATATATCAAATGAATTTATTTAGTAATTTAATCAACAACAAATTTATAATGTTGCGTGTATGCATCAAAGGCGATTAATGGGTTAATCAAGGACGAAAGACACTCGTTAGAAACTTTTAATTGAGAGCTTTTCAAAAACAACGAATTTCTGAAAATGTACAATAAATATCGGCATATGCGCACTTTTAAGCAAAATATGGGTTAAGCGTACTTTTAAGCAAAATTGCACAACAATACTGCAAAAACAAACTACTTCAACCAGACGTTGTTTGATACAATGAGAAAGTTTGTATTTACCTGGCAAACCTAGTCACAGGAATGCAGAGTAGCCAACTTACCAAGCCTGTGGAACAAAAAACCCAATAGTTAATTACTTGATTATTTGACCACAAAAAATTGGCTTGAAGGTCCGCATTTTGATGGTTTTCTGAACTACACGATGTGCCTTTATATTCAAAGAATATATAAACTATATTTGAAACTATCATATTTTTTGTGTTTTTGGCGTTTACGAGTTTGCGGGTTTCTAAAATAATTAAATCAATTTAGGGATACGCTTACTAACTTGGAAATGTATTTCTTTTAATTGAACTTTCGTGTTGTTTTAGTGTTGGGAATGACACGACCTCGTAGATAACCATATGGGACACCAATATCTTGATGACCTGAAGACATTTGTGCCCCCGAGAAATCTCCGATCAAGATTTCCAAAACAATATGGATATACACGCCAGTCGTCTCAGGCGAAATTTCAGCAACCAGCCCAACTGTGTCTAAAACTGGTTCCCGAATTTTCATCAACACGAAACTGTAAAATAATTTTGTAAATAGTCCACTTTTATTACTTATTTCTCAAAGAAATAAATAATAAACACCCCGAAAAATGTTGTAAAACAGAAATGACGACTTGATCCACTTAAATATTTAGAATTTGTATATAAGGAAAGTTTATAAAATTAGAAGAAAAAATCTCAAGTGCTCAAGCCGCCATTTTTGTTGATATCCACGGCCTGAATACGAAGCTTAATTTTATTTTAAGTAACTAAAAAAAAGGAAACGAAACCCTCTGATGACATAGATTTAGCTGTAAATTTAAAAGTAAGAGTTAAGTTTAGTGAAAGATATTTTCAATACAGGCGTGTGAATGAATGAGTTTAAGTTTACTGCATGATATTTGATAAGTAATTATACAAGTTTTGCGTACCTTTCTTATCTCATAATTACACATATAATGTATAAAGAAAATACGTAATTAAAATTAATTAAATAGAGATCGTCCGTCTTTCTACCCAGGGAACAGAGGCGATGGTTAAAAAATACAAGTCCAAGATCGGCCTAGATATTAAATAAAAATTCAAGCCAATTATACAAAACAAGGTGCATATTAATTATTAGCTTTAGACCAATAGAAAGAACAAATAATTCAATATTGATTAGCTCAGTTCTATTCCACTTATACAGTGTGGAGTGTTTACACAAATTTTTGCAAAAATATATATTAATAAAACAATGCTTCCCCTTACTCGAGGGAAAGTAAAAATTTAAAAAAACATGCTTACAATTATTTACGCATCGAGAAATAAAAAACAGATTGTAAAACTTTATTCTAAGCAAAAAAGATAAGAATTTATGTATATATTTGATATATATCTTATAAAATAGCAGTCTGCATTTTTTTTCTCGGTGGGTTAAATAAGCGCGAGCAAATGAGGTTTGGCTAGTGATCTATATCTATCTATTTAACTGAGAAAAATAAAATGAAATACTTTAGCTAAGTAGTTATAGCCCGTGACCCCCTCTATACAAGGGATATATTCTATGATATTAATAGCAGATAGTGGCCTTTCAGTGACGATATACCTACGCATGGCTCAATATTATGTATATCATATTACCGATTCAGAGTATTGTAATGGTTCATGGGGCTGAAAGCTCTTTGTACAATGTATTTATTCAGTAATATATTGGAATAAAATGGTTTGAAAAAAATAATCGAGTACTTATTATGTGCCTTTCCCTATTCCATACTTAATATCGATGATTTAAAGGTATAATTGGTGTAATTTCAAGTTTTAGCTTAAAAATAAAGTTTACTGTAAATCTTTATTAACACAATTCAAAAGTGTGATTCAGAATCAGTGTACAAAAATCTGACATCTTATTCAGGGGTTAATTTGAAAACAGAGCTGGGACGAATCCTCGTAAATAGGATTCGAATCACGAATCCGAATCACCTAATATGATTCGAATCACGGTTACTCGAATAAAGGATTCGAAAGAGATAAATATGATTCGAATCAAAGATTCGAATCCTGTTTTTTCGAATCACGAATACAAATCCTTTAAGAATAAATTTGATTTTAATATTTTTTTTTCAACCATTTATATATAACTATCTGATTCCCTGTAACTCTGATTAAAGATGTATTTGTGTGTTTCTGAACTTCACTTCAAATCAGTGCTTTGTACGCTTGGCGCATGAAGTAAAATTTCGATTTTAGAAAAGCCCGAAAATTTGTCTCGGGTCGCTGCGCGACCCTCGACAAATTTTCACGGGGCTTTTCTAAACTCGAAATTTTACTTCATGCTTAGTCTGGGAGTGAAAAACACTCGTTTGAAGCCTTAAATTGAACTCTATTATAAAATCAACGAATGATACCTTTAAATTAACTTTCAGTCAAAACTTTGCCCATTTTTTTCATCTCTAATAAAATGGCAGCCAATTCATAATATGACATTACTTTTGCCTTATATTACACGACACAAAAAGTTTATATCTTAAGAAGAGTTAATTTTTGTTTTTTAACATAGACTTACTGTCCTTGTTTACGCACGAAGTAAAATGTAGAATTTAGAAAATTCTGAACATTTGGTTTCGTTGCGTAGAGAAACGGATAAAACACTAAAATATTGTGAAATTGAAAATATGCTGGTTTTTACTTATTATGTTTGAATATCATAGCAAATTCAGTTTGATTTTATTAGAAATATCTATATCCCGAGAAATACAGGGAGTGACATCACACATGAAATTCCTCGCGTGACGTAAAAAGTCAATGTACGCGTGGAACTACTCACGTGACGTCAACAATCGAGGTAATTAAACAATACAAGGTCGGCTTGGTTTAAATCAAGACAAACTTACTTACACAACTTGGTTGATGTCGTCACGCGTGGAAATCCGTACGTGACGTCAAAACCAAAATTATTACTGTGCAAAGTTGTTTCGATTTAAACGTCGATTTTACCACGCCCGGAAATCCTCACATGAGGTCAAAATCAAAGTCATTACTGTATAAGGTCGACTTGGCTTACACTGAGACAGTCTTATATAAGCTTGTCTTTATTTAAACGAGTGTTTTCCACTCCCAGACTAAGCATGAAGTAAAATTTCGAGTTTAGAAAAGCCCCGTGAAAATTTGTCGAGGGTCGCGCAGCGACCCGAGACAAATTTTCTGGGCTTTTCTAAACTCGAAATTTTACTTCATGCGCCACGCGTATAAAACAGTGATTTAACGAGAAACTTAAAAACACACTAAAGACATTTTTCATGTTAATCCTCACAATTAATTCGAATTATTTTTGACGATTCAAATCCTTTTGTAAGTATTCGAATCCTTTTATAAATATTCGAATCCTTTTATATGTATTCAAATTACCCACATTTGGATTCGAATACGAATCCTTTTAAAAAAATGTAACGAATCTACATCACGAATTCAGTTGAACTAAAGTATTCGAATGCCTCTTTTGAATCCTCTAAAAGGATTCGAATCTAGGATTCGAATCCGGAATGATTCAAATCCTGCCCAGCTCTGTTTGAAAAGAATAGTTTTCAGTTTAAAAACTACAGTTGATTTGAATTTTACGAAATATAATTGATAAAATTTAACAATATAAACATAACTAAATAATTAAAAGACAAAATACATTGAGCCGCCTATTTCCAAAATCTCCTAAATCCATGGTTTTCAAATGGATTTAGAGGTTTTTGGAAATAGGCGTGGCGTCTCAAATATCAAAAACACAAATTTCAACTTCACATTAAATTAGTGTTTTATTCGCCTGGCGTATGAAGTACATTTTTGAATTTAGAGAATCCTAAAAAAGAAGACATTTTTAGGATTTTCTTTCCGCGCAAAATTAAAATTTCTTGCTTTTTTAAACTCGATATTTTACTTCATACCTAATCAAGAAAATGATTTTTTTGAAACGCCAATAATAGACATTTTTAAGGATGTAATGAAACCAAGTCTAACATATTTTGTTTGTACTTTTTGCAATACTTTGACAATTCTGTCAACTTGTGTCATTCTTATCTCAAAGAACTACTTATATGTAGAACTACTTTAATCCAAACTAAAACAGATATTTGACTAGCTAGAAAAACATAAAACAAACAATAAAAAATGCTTTACTTTTAAAATTTTAAAAATATACATTCATGATATTATCTCGACCCGGAGTTTTGGAAACACTGCACTAGATTATCATTGTTACAAAAACATGTCTGATGAAATTAATAGTAATGCACGGTAAGCATCAATTTTCACTTTACTAACACGAAATCCAAATTTTGCAAATCATCAAAAGAAGTATCCCGAAGAAAATATCAACAGAAAAAGGATTATTTGAAACGGTAATTTTTTAATTTTTTAAAGACAGTAATTAGAGGATTTTGTAAAATCGTAGAAATGTAATAATTGCTTTATTGACAAAATGCAACAATTATGATAACGTAGGCAGGGCCAGCTGAAAGGGCGGTGCAAAGGGTGTGACCGCATACGGCCCTACGCTTCTGAGGGCCCCATGCTGCTGATTTAAAAAAAAATTCTTCAACCCTTATGAACATACCAGCGGCATATAAACTGAATCAAAAATCCAATCAACAGAAAATAAACTAACTTAATTTAATTGTTTTAAAAGTTTGGTCATTTGGTATCACATACTAAATTAAGTAGAAATCAAGCATTAGTTAAGAACGATTATATTTCAAAGACAGTTTTAAAATGTAGGTTAAATTCGACTTTAGAATTTACATTTTGATTTGGTACATTTTTATATTTTTGGCAATTTCTCCTAGTTTGTAATCATTTTTTTAAATTTATGGATCTTGTTAAATATCAAGATAATGAGATTTTAGCTTTTAAGTATAATTTCACATATTCCATATAAACATTTATAAAATGAATGATCATGTAATGAAACCTAAGCATAATATTTGGAACTTCAATATAAAGCAGGGTTTTATACGCATGGCGCATGAAGTAAAATTTCGAGTTTAGAAAAGCCTGAACCACCAAATTTTAAGGCTTTTCTAAACTCGAAATTTTACTTCATGCTTAATCTGGGATTGGAAACACTCGTTAGAGGCTTTAAATTGAATATATTTAATAAAGTATGGAATGTCTGAATTTTTTTTTATAAAATCCTGATATATATACCTAAATGACAAATTCCAAGTATTTATTTTTTCATTTTATTGATTTAAACGTTTCTATACTATTATAATTGTTAATTTTTTAATTCTACTACCTATTTCAAATAAATTGTAGTGTTATATATTGTTAACGAACCTCGTAAATAAATAAATAAATTTGAATAGATCGATTTGTACGAAAAATTATAGACATGGAAAAAATTATAATTACATTTTCATTTAGATTGAAATTGTCAATATTTACAAATTCTATAGATTGGTAAATGTGTATGTTTGTTGCTTTTAACGATTTCATTTAAAATTTATGTTTTTTGACAATAGTGAGAAAATATATTATAGTTGATTTTAATAACTTTTTACTATTTTTTATTAAATTTCACTATTTGTTTATCAATTCTACAAGTTCATCAATTTATAAAAATCCACATGTTTTTTTTTTAATTTTGACGATTTTTCAAATCTTGATTTTTTTTTTAATCAATTTCAGTCGTTTCTTTGTTGATATCCAAATGCTGTATGTGAGCCTGGCTAGAATAGAATAGAATAAGTAATATTTATTGGTGCCAACAACATATAAGTTTTACACAGGTCACAAAAAAGAGAATACAAATAGTGTAGAATTAAAAAAAACATTAATCACTAACATATTAAAATTTAATTGAGAAATAGTTATGTGAAATATATAAATAAATATATAAAATAATTATTAAATAGATATAATATATACAATAAAATTGTGAATAAAACGATCTAAATATCACAGATTAATTTGTACTAAAATTGCTCATGCCAAGCATAATTCCTACAATCTGTTAGGCACTCTTCGAATGTATAATGTGCCCTTTCTATTAAGTACTTCTTACACAGTTGTGTAAACATTAGGTCTGGCAGAGCCTGGAAATCACAAGGTAACATGTGAAAAAATGTAATTGCATATATATCGTTCCCCAGCTTTAGCCTTCGATAAGCGAAACTTACTGATTCTCACATCATTTTTGGCCATTTTTATACATGTGAATGTCTTTGTTACACATGTATACATTTTTATTAGATTTTATGTACTTCAAACATTCTACACACAGGGAATTTATTTTTGGTAAACATATTAAGATTTTACAATATAAATTTTCTGATATTTGATGTTTTTATAAAATCTTATAATTTAAAGCTTCTAACGAGTGTTTTCAATGACAGATTAAGCATGGAGCAAAATTTCGAGTTTAGAAAAGCCTGAAAATTTGGTTTGGTCAGGCTTTACTAAACTCGAAATTTCACTTCATGCGCCACGCGTATGAAACACTGATTTAAAATGAATTTCAAAATACACCTACCCCTCATGTTTAATCCTCACTTCAATACATTCTACAAATGTTTACTATTTACTTACATATACGTTTTTGTTGTGACTTAGATTTTGAAATATCATTTTCATATTTAATAGTCATTTTAATAGCCAGGAAACATTAAATGTTTTTATGTTTCATTTTTCTATCGTTTGACCATTAGGCTTCCCCCTTTACCCCGTGGATTCACACCTGTTCAAGGCCCCACAAATTAAGTTTGCACCGGACCCCACTTTTGTTTGGGTCGGCCCTGAAGATAGGTATATTCATTCCTTAAATCCGACGTAATGCTCCCCAATTTCATCAAATTAAATTTAACTCTTTGATCGGTATACAAAAAACTTTTTTTATCTGTATACATATACCTTATGCATACCTGTGTAAAACCCATGTCAAATAGTTTAAAACAGTGATTATAGGCAGCCCAATATTGTTAGTGTATATTGGATTGCCGCTGTTCGCGCAGTGACAACATCTAGGTACAATTAGGAGCAAAGAAATGGAAACCCCTGACAAAATCAAGCGTTTTTCATAAACGAATGTGTTGTAATTATGCCTTTAACTTCAATTCATTTATTGACCGTGACGTTTAATAATTGTTCACTGACAGCAAAAAGACACATTTAAAAATGTACATTTTAGGGTATTCTAGGGTTTTCCATTTTTTTGCTGAGGGTGAGTCCATTATAACGTGATAACTTTTATTAGAATACTTGTATGACATATTTGCGCGTGTTACAGTGTTGTTTTTATTGGTTTTATTGCTTATAACTTATTGTATTTAAGCACGATGGAACTAAATAGTGATTCTGAAGGTGATAACAGTGTTAATATCAAGAATACAAGAAAACGAAGTATGGACGACTCTCCCATGCAAAGATGAAACTTACCCTTCAAAGTCACCCACAAGGACCAGATTGTAGGTGCACCAAGAATTGTTTTCAAAGAGTTTTAAAAGAAAATAGAATCGATATAATAACAAAATTTAACTTGATGGAATCAATTGATTTGCAGAATGCATATATTGCTGATCTTATTACTGTTTTTCCAGTAATGCGAAGGACACCAAGAGAACCAGAAGAAACTGCACGGTTAAATGAGGCTAGTTATAAATACCGTATTCGAACTATTTCTGATAACGTGCCAAAGGATATTGAAATTTGCAGAAAAGCGTTTATTTCTATTTACGGGAAACAAAGAGCAAAATTGAATATTTAGTTTAACATTTAAAAAAGAACATGGAACTGCGCCGAAAAGACTACGGAAATGTACCATGGAAACTTAATGAACAAAAACTCGAGTTAATTCGAAATCACATTGAATCATTTCATAGCAGAACCAGTCACTACAGCATGCACGATACCAAAAATATATATTTGACAGACAAACTAAACATTACAAAAATGTACAACATGTTTTGTGCAAACAGAAATGCTACTGTGTCTTATGAATTATATTAAACAATTTTCAATAAGGAATTTAATTCTGGCTTCGGATATCCAGTTTTTGGCTAAAATTGGAAGTTTTGAGAGATAATTGAAAGAGAGCAAAACTGATGCAGAAAAAACTAGAATTAATGAGGAAATTAAAAGTTTACAAACTGCAAACAATTTGCATAAACTAAAAGCGTAAACATTTTATAACAGAAAGAGAAAAGCAAAATTAACATGCTGAAAAAGTTCATCTAAAGAGGCAGTATGTTTAGACTTCTTAAAAAATCTTTCCGTTCCAAATGTATCTACTACCAATAATGTATATTATAAACCACAGTTATCAACATTTGTTTTTAATATCCACATTTTATCTACTTCTGTGAGTGTGTTTTTTTGATTACCCCGAAACGATAGGTAAAAAAGGCAGTAATGATGTATGCTCAGTGTTACATAATATTGTATACAACCATTTGAGCCCGTAAGTGAGTTTCACATTTTTGGCGACTCTTGCGGTGGTCAAAATAAGAATTATACATTTTTTCGATTTTCCCTATAAGAGGATATTAATATCTCAAATCTGTAATAAAGATAAGAGCAGATGTTCCTACTGACTGGACAGTAGCATTTGAACAAGCCAGGATAAAGCCATCACTATTCATTGTAGTTGAATGTGACCAAACTATATTCAGCGAATGGACAACGCACCTGAACAGGTTTTATAAGAAGAAGTCTCCGTTTGCATCAAGGAGAATAAGGGGGTTAAAAGTTAGTATGGAACATCCTCGACTCATTTCGTTCCGTACCTCTTATGATGATTTTTGGGAAACAGCAATAATAAGGATGCCCTTACAAATCACTCTTGCAAAATTAGCAGATGGGGAATTTATTTTACCGGATCTTTGTTACCAAGGTAAGGTTGATTCTTTATTGATTTAAGTATTCTAATTTTTACAAATATGTTATAATAAACAGACCTGCTACCAATTTCCGTAGAAAAATATAAAGATCGACAACAATTAAAAAAAAAATGTGGGCCTGATGCTTACATTTTTTATAATAATCTTCAACATGTATTTATCCATGTTGAAGATTATTATAAAAAATGTAAGCATCATCTTTTTCAAAAACTAATATGTAACGTTTATTTTTTTAAATGTATAATTATTCAAGAATATAACTTTTATTAAAACAATTGTCTGCATTATTACCTATAAATGTCATGCAAATGAAAGGTTCAGTCCCGGACTTAGCCGGTTTTCTTACATTTCTTATTGTAGTGAAGTGTAATTATCCACTTTTACGAATACATTAAAATGAAATATAATCACTTTTTGTACTGTACTATTTTCAAAAATATCTAGTTAAAACCAAGAATTAATTTAAAGTTTGTTTGATTCAATTTTTAAAATAATAACAACTTTCTAACAATAAAAACGCATTATCCACAAATTATGAAAATGTGACTTAGCCGGTTTATTCCCTGTACCCTTCATTTGTAATGCTAAATATCGAAGGGAGTAATATTATAGTCGATATTTTTATTGATCGTCGAGACATTAAATTTATGAAAATACCGGATCATTACTTACTTTAAATATTTAAAATTGTTGATTTTATTCTGTTTCAGGGCCAACCAATTTAGTACAATTCCTTATAATTATGGAGAATACCCGTGGAATAGGACAGAATTACACAGAACAAGAAAAAGAAAGCTTATTACAAATTATAAAAGACTTAAACGAGTGTTTTCCACTCCCAGGCTAAGCATGAAGTAAAATTTCGAGTTTAGAAAAGCCTGAAAATTTGGTTTCGTCGCGTAGCACGAAGCGCGGAGCGGCCAAACCAAATTTTCAGGCTTTTCTAAGCTCGAAATTTTACTTTATTCGCCACGCGTACAAGACACTGATTTCAAGTGAAGTTCACTTGTTCACAATATTTCAGTGTTTTCAGTGTTTATTACGCGTGGCGCATAAAGTAAAATTTCGAGTTTAGAAAAGCCTGAAAATTTGGTTTGGTCGCTCCGCGCTTCGCGCTACGGGACCAAACCAAATTTTTATGCTTTTCTAAACTCGAAATTTTACTTCATGCTTAGTCTGGGATGGAACTATTTTAAAAAAAAGCGTATGCATAGGTGTAAAAATCCCTGGTTATGTCTGACTTAAAAAACTCTAGGTCTTCGACTCCTTAGAATGTGTTGTGGTTCGAATTAATCACTGTCAGGGAAGATACTATGAGCGAACATAAATCTGATACGGATGATATGGAAGACATGATAACCGTAATGAAATTAATAAATACAAGTAGCAGAATCCAAAGTAATTATAATAATATAATACACTTTTTCCTTTGACTTTTCCCTGTCAAATTATTTAGAGAATAAAATTTACTTTGTAGGAATACAAACAAATAATTTACTGGGGAGATTTATTACCCAAATAAAGTTATTTTGTGTTTATATTACCGAAATCTTTGGAATAAATTAATTTATTCCTAAAGTAAATTTTATTTAGGTAATAAGACGTTGTATAATACCGAGCATTAATGTATATAAAATAATATATAATAATATTTGCTTACTTTTCTATATTTGTATTTGAATTTTCCAAATTCATTGCAAACACGCAAATATTATTTGTATTGAAATTTATTTTTTAAGAATAGAAATCTTCAATTTTGCAGAAAATCATTTTGTTTAGGAAAATCCTTTTATAAAACAACAAATTCCCGCATATTTACTCTATTTTATATTCAGAACAAGACATTTTATGATACAGTGTTCATCTTCATATTTCAAAATAATTTTAAAAAAATACCATTAATTTTATAGAATACATCAAAATGAATGTAAACAATACAGAATCACTGCAATAAATCTTCAAGAAAGATGAAATCCATCGCTGCTATCGATCGAGGCCAGCATTCCGCAGCAGTTGCACACACGCGATTATAATTCAAAGCCTAATTTGTTGTTTACCCCTTTGCAGGACTTTACAGGATGCGGGAACATCAATAGTAAACCAACCCCCCAAACCGACGCATATTTATCAATTACTCCTCCGCTGCACCAACAACACACACACATACATAAATACGTGTTCTATACATGCATACTACGTGAGTTATACTTACATAGTATGTTACGTACATAAATAGTATACGTATGTGGGTTACATGCACAGAGAGAACTCTGCGGTTTCCCAATTCCCGAAATCACAACGATGACCCGGAAAAGGAGAGAGCGGATGGAGATTGGTATCTGTAATATTTCCCTATTCAAAGGTTATACGTATACGCGGAAACATTTTAATGGCTATAAATTATGTTGCAAAAGCAAAATTTCCTAATAGTTCAACTAACAATCGTGAAAATGGCAATTAATGGTGTGTAATTGCACCTGATACAATCGTGAAAATGACATCAATTTCTGATGGAATTCATTTCTTGCGCTTATATAATCGAATTCTGGTCATTTCAATTATGTGCAAGTGTATTACAAAATTTGGATGAAATTAGTAATTGTTATCATTGTATAATATTGTTGTGTTTATTTTCTAATAAAATTCTAGGATTTGACGTAGGATTAATAATATTTGTAGAATTGCAGAATTGTAACTTCAAATATGGAAAAACATCTTGTAAAAAATGTATGCGGAAATATCCCTGTATGAAAAAATCAGATACATTTGTAGTTTTATTTATAACTGCAAACTTATGTAATTTTTCTAAGTATGCATACATAAACGAAATTGACATTTGTAAAATGTATTAACGTGAGATTAAACTTAAGTATATTTAGAACATCAGTTTAAATCGCAATGCGATCAAGCCAAATTTTCTGGCATTTCTAGACCGAAATTTTATTTTATACCTGGGAATTAATTAGATTACGATAATTGAACAAATGTTATAAAACTCGTATTTTATAGGCGTAAACTTAGGTTAGACGAAATAAACATGTATAAAACATTTGAAAAATAAAGCTAAATCAACAATAATTCATAAACGTGCATTTCTAAGACTCAGTATATTTTAATCTTAGAAAAAAATACATTTTACTCTTAGCGCATTAATTTATATTTCAAGTTTGGATTTGTAGTAAATTTACATCATTACTAATGAAGGGATGCAAACAACGACGGTTTATAAGTCATTTATTTAATGCTATTATTATCCCTTTTATTTGCTGACTATTACCCCTAAAACAATGATAATTCAATTTACTGATAAATGATCGCGAAACAGGTTTTTATTTATAAATTTGCCAAATAATTGCTAATTGAAAAGTCGGTAAATTTACAATTGCTAAAAAAACATCAACGATTTTTATGATTTCTTAATAATTTTAACTCCTCACATTTATTTACAGATGATATTGTTACGTTTCTTATTATTAAATACAGACTACTTAAATAGTCTGTGATTTTAATAAGTTATGTCACTATTTGTTAAACTTAAATTATTTGAAATACACGTTATTTTTTGTCGTTATTAAATATTTTAATAATAATAAATGCCTTTATTTAGGACAGAAACAACAACAATAATATTATTCTTATAGGCGAAGTTGAATCAGCTTAATTATAGACAAGTAGGCGATATTTGACAAACTTTTTGCTAAAAAATAAAATATTATGAAAACTTGTTAAAACACGTCTATTTTGAAGCTTCTAACTAGTGTTTCCACTCCTAGATTGAGCATGAAGTAACATTTTGAGTTTAGAAAAACCTGAAAATATAGCAAAATGACTAAATTTAAACTCGAAATTTTATTTCGTACGCCATGCGTATAAAACAATGATTTTAAAGTGGAGTTTAAAATATACTGCTTAAAAATATTGCTCAAGAAGTATATTTTGACCACTACGATATTTCAGTTTTTTTCTAAGCGTGGCGCATGAAGTAAAATTTCAAGTTTAGAAAAGCCTGAAAATTTGGTTTGGTCGCTCCGCTTCGCTCCGCTTCGCTACGCGACCAAACCAAATTTTTAGGCTTTTCTAAACTCGAAATGTTACTTCATGCTTAACCTGGGAGTGGAAAACACTCGTTAGAAACTTTGCATTAACCCTTTTTCAAAAACAACGAATGTCTTGAAAATTACAGCGTATACATCGGGATATGTATACTTAAAAAAAATCCTGTGTCCAATTTTATTATTTCTTTAGATTTGCATGTATAATTAAAAGAAAAAAATCTCTATATATTAAACTCGAATCAAAAACCGCACGTAGTAATCTACAAAATGTATATTTTCAAAATAAGTTCTAAGAATAAGTAGCTACGTAAGTTAATTGCTTTTATATCAGCAATCTTGGGGTCATTAGGTATAGTAAACGTTTGATACCTACCTTTACTAATCTCGAATTTCAAACGAAAACCGCTTATGAATAAAATATCTTCAGAGTTACATATTTTTTAAACAGTGTAAAACAATGAAAACATATTACATAGCGATGTATTCTTTTAATCCCAAAACAAATGGCTCGAAATTTGAAGATGGGAAATTGATTTAAACGAAATAAATATTTGTAAAATGTATTAAGAGTGACATTAAACAAAAGTAGTACCAATATTCTAGTTTATATGCGAGGCTCATGAAGTAAAATGTCGAGTGTACAAATAGCTAAAGAAATAATAAAATAATTTTCTATTCAAGAAAATTTACTTCATACGCCAGTCGTATATAATGCTGAAACATTATGATGTTGCTTGTGTTTGATCTCATGATAATTGATTTTCCAATGTCTAATTTGAATAATTCGAACTTCTAGAGCAATTTGTTTTTAAATATGTACAATTATACTTAACTGAAAAATCCCTGTATGTATCTTAGATGAAATTTTAAATCGACAAAACCAAATCTTTAGGCTTTTCAAAACTCGAAATTTTACATCATGCGCCACGCGTATTCAACACTGATTTCAAGTTCAGTTCAGTTTGATTATGAATTTTGACCAAATCTCACGCTCTTAAAATTCAAGCAATTTTTTGCGATTGTTAAGATCAAACTTAAGCAGTATATTTTGAACTTGAACAAAGAGTGGAAACACTCGTTAGAAGCTTCAAACTGACCTCTTTTAAAAACAACGAATGGCTACAAATTTACCAAAAGCTGTAATTATCGGGATATGTACAGGGTACAGCATTTTCGATGGTATTTTTACGTATAGTACCATTTTTATGAATGAAATAACTTCATTATTCAAAAAGATATTGACATGCGGTAAAAACTGAATTATGCACTGTTTTTATGTAGCATACCCTGACCGTATTTTTGGAAAGATTACAAAAACTGCAATCGACTGAAGTCATGGCAAACTTTAATTACTATTTAAAATAATACAACTTTATGTCATATCTTATAAAAGTTCAAATTTAAGCAAAATCTGATATGGTCAGCATATTCTACATAAAAAAGTGCCACAAGAAAGTATTTACTGTATGTCAAAATCTTTATAAATAAAGAAGGTATTTTAATATTTCAAAATTGATAAATTTTGAGTTTTGAAGTATATTTCGAAAACAAATAAAGAATCACACATTTTGATTACGCACATGGAATGTGCTGCAAAAAAGAGTTTCGAAAGTATATATTAGTTTTTGTCTATCATTCATATTCATGGTACTATATTTGAAGAAACCATCGAAAATGCTGCACTCTGTATACTTATAAATTCCCTGTATATAAAACATTTTCTTTAAATAAAACATATAATATTTCTAACAACTTTAAAATTTTTGTTATAAATTGTTAGACGTAAACTATGCGATAATTGTGGTTATTGCATTTTTCATTTTCTACGGAAAAATACTTTGTGTAGAGACACGTGATGTTTCTTTTTTTAATAATAGGGAAAATGCCTAAAGAATTAGCTTGATATGAAAAAATAGTGCCTAATCATGCATTTTTGTTTAAAGCTTTTTGCGAGTAATTATAAAAAAATTTTGTTGTTCGTAAATATGGGGTTTTCAAAACATAAGAGATAATGAAGTTATTTTAAAAGTAAACGAAGTGTATTTGTAGTATTTACGTTAAACAAAAAAAAAAAAAATACAAATTGTAGAGTAACCACATGTCTCACGCACACTTTAAACCAGCGATTCAACATATTTAAACCTTTTGGATTCTTCGAGGTATTCAATGTTTATTGATTGAATAGAAACCTTCTGAATAATGCGCCAATTGCACTTTAGCCAATTATCTTCAATCGGTGATTCGTACTTCTGTAAAACGCAAAAAAAATTGTTCAGAAATTGATTACACAATAGAATTTTGAGATATGTAAGAGATTTGTTAAGGACAAATTTATTTTACACAATAAAACACTTTTAACTTTGTTTGTATAACACAATTTATTTTTATGTGACTGCAGTTTCGGCAAATTCAGCTTGCCATTATCAAACATGAAGTGTCTAAAACTGGAAACAATACGGGTATATATACAAAAAGTGATTACATGAAAACGGATTACAAAACGGCTTTAAAAATGGGGGTATACAGTAGGTCAACCTGGTCGTTAATTAGGGGGATTCCCGGATTAGCGCTAGCTTTATGTATTTCTAGGGATTCAAGGAGATTCATCTTCCGACCCTTTTCGGCACAATGAATAATAGTAAGTACATCTTTTCCAAAAGTATGGTTTTCATCTAAGAGATGTTTTGCAAAAGATGACTTATCACATTGTCGCAACCGAAAAGCCCGGTTATGCTCCTTTAGTCTAGTATTGAAATTACGACCAGATTGACCAATGTATACTCCTTGACAATCTGTGCATGTTAATTTATATACTCCTGATCTATTACCTTTATCAATTTTGGTTTCACTATTAAAAATATAATTAATAATTTTACAAAATGGTTTGAATGCAATTTCTATATTATGTTTTTTCAAAATATTTGTAATTTGGAAACTAACATTGCCAAAGTAAGTAATTGGTTTGTAAGTTGTACTGTCTGATTTATTTGGTATTCCTGCATAACCATTATGAATAGCCATGGTCCTAATCAGGCTAACTTGTTGTTAATTTCTGTTTCTACTGTGAATTTTATTCTGGGATGTTTAGATTACATTAATAACCTACATCCCAGAATAAAATTCACAGTATAAACAGAAATTAACAACAACATTAAATATCTTGACCTCTCCATCACTAAAATAAATAATAGATTATCATTTGACATTCACAGACTCAGTAATTCCCATCCACTCCAGACATCCCTATAAACATAAAAAAGCTTCTTTCAATTCAATGATCAATCAAGCGTTTAAAATTCCCTTATCAGATAGTTCTTTTGAAAAAGAAGTTAGCCTGATTAGGACCATGGCTATTAATAATGGCTATGGTCATGATCTAGTTGATAAACTAATTAAAAAACATAAATTTTCCCAAATTAAACATTTACTGTATGCAGGAATACCAAATAAATCAGACAGTACAACTTACAAACCAATTACTTACTTTGGCAATGTTAGTTTCCAAATTAAAAATATTTTGAAAAAACATAATATAGAAATTGCATTCAAACCACTTTGTAAAATTAATAATTATATTTTTAATAGTAAAATCAAAATTGATAAAGGTAATAGATCAGGAGTATATAAATTAACATGCACATATTGTCAAGGAGTATACATTGATCAATCTGGTCGTAATTTCAATACTAGACTAAAGGAGCATAACCGGGCTTTTCGGTTGCGACAATGTGATAAGTCATCTTTTGCAAAACATCTCTTAGATGAAAACCATACTTTTGGAAAAGATGTACTTACTATTATTCATTGTGCCGAAAAGGGTCGGAAGATGAATCTCCTTGAATCCCTAGAAATACATAAAGCTAGCGCTAATCCGGGAATCCCCCTAATTAACGACCAGGTTGACCTACCACCATTTTTAAAGCCGTTTTGTAATCCGTTTTCATGTAATCACTTTTTGTATATATACCCGTATTGTTTCCAGTTTTAGACACTTTATGTTTGATAATGGCAAGCTGAATTTGCCGAAACTGCAGTCACATAAAAATAAATTGTGTTATACAAACAAAGTTAAAAGTGTTTTATTGTGTTAAATTAACATGTATAACGAAGTAGAAGCCTCCACAATTCAAAATACAAATTTATTTATTTTCCAATGATCAGAGATGAATAAATTGAATCAGTGGTGGTGCAATAGCAATTATTATGTTCAATAAAAGTATTTTTAGGTTATATTAAATATTTTATTCTAAATTTATCAGTTCAAATCTTCATGTAAATCAAATACCATGTATCATTTATTATTAAACAAACCTAGCTATTGTGTCATTTCGATTATATGCCAAAATCATTTATAGCAAACTTTAAGAGACCAACGATATTTGTAGCTGTAGCCGGTGTTTTCTTTAAGCAGTAGTATCAGATAAAGCGAACAGTTCGCTCTAAACGATGTTATAATTGTATAATAATGAAACTAAAATAAATAAAACATATTATGTATGTCAGCACATAACGTTTAAATTTAGTAAAAAAAAAACTATATTTATTATACAGGGTGGCGCAAAACTACCGATATGGTTTGAATGTTTAATAACTTTTTATTTTAATGGTTATTTATTAATATTATTTTTTTGTTATACAGTATATTAATGGGGAATATTTTTGGCTTAAGTATGAAAAATTATATCCCGCAAGTGGTGGCCATTTTCGGCTTCGCACATTCGTGATTTTTCTAGTGCATTTTCGTAAAATTACGGTGTTATGGCTTGAATTTCATTTCGAATGTTTTGTTTTAGCTCTGGTATGGTCGCTGGCTTATTTATGTATACCCTTTTTTTCAAATAACCCCAAAGAAAACAAAATCGCTTCTGCGCGAAATAATGCGTTCGCCAAAGAGGTCCCGTAACAGAGCCATTGTGTCCCTTGCAGTATGAGCTGTGGCTCCATCTTGTTAGAACCACAACTGTGGATGGTTTTCTACAGCTGGCCTCAAAAAATGGTCCAGCATCGTCCGATATTCAGCACTCGTAACTGTAACTGAGGCACATGTGCATTTTCAAAAAATTATGGACCAATAATCCTTTCAGACGATACACCGCACCAAACAGTACACTTAAGTGGGTGTAATTGTCGCTGATGAACTGTTCTTCGATTCTCCGTAGCCCATATCCTGCAATTTTGCTTGATTACGAAACCAATCAATTGGAAATGGGCTTCATCGGTCAATATCAAATTGTTCATGAAATCGCGATTTTCTTCTGCTTTTTGTCGAAATGAAATGGCATAATCAAGCCGTTGTTGGTAGTTGGTAGGCTTCAATTCTTGCACAAGCTGAACCTTATACGGGAACATGTGCAATGTGGCCAAAATCCTCTTCTTGTTGATGTTTTTGGACTATCCTGCACACTATCCACAACACGTTAGACATTTTCTTTCGTGTGGACCGTACGTGGTCTTCCGGTACATGGAAGGTGTCTAACTGTACCATGTTGTTGAACATTTGCAACCAGGCGGTTTATTGTTGAAGCTGAAGGTCCAGTACACATATTAAAAAAACGACGATGAGTACGCTGCGTCAAAACAATTGACCGTTGATTTTCAAAATAAAATTCAAAAAATTTTGATCACTGTTCTGTTGTGTACTGTTCCATTTCAAATTCCCCAAGTTTTCTTCACATAATTCTGAAATATAAATAAAAAATATAAATAAATTTAAAAAATAATTAAACATTCAAACAATATCGGTAGTTTTGCGCCACTCTGTATAATATCTATAAAAGTTTATGAACTTATTTAAAAATGTATCAAAGTTACATATGTATATTGTAAAAATAATATTTTGTTCACGACAATCTTATAATATGTGCATTATTTAATTGTGAGGGCAGCATAAATAGGGTGCATTTAACATTCGAGTAGATTTAACACGGGATTTACGTGATAAATGTGTTTTTTTAACACGAATATAAATAATTGTCTAGTTCTATGTTTTACTGCTATGCAGTAACAGTACTGTGCTAGTCAAATCAGCTTCTGTTGTCTTACATTTATCTCACATTTGAAGACGATGACGTCGTCGACGCCATTTTATTGAAGTACGTAGTAACGTAGTCAACATCTCTGCTGTTCTCACTAGTTTAACCCGCGTAAAACGCGTTTATAAACATAAATCATTCTCAAATCGGTTGAACAATTCTGCTTCTATCTGTTTCGAGTGTTTTTTTTTTTTTAAAGCGGAACAAACGTTAACACCGTGAAGATCCATATAAACGGAAGAGTTCGTTTTTTGTGCAAACAGTGTGTTTCTATGTAACTTAGGCAAAAGAGTAGACTGTGTGAGTATTATTTATTGTTGAACGATTGTTCATATTTGTATTAAAGTGAAATTAACCCTATTACACATTCAAATCATAGTACCGCAATCTGTCATCATTTATCTGTCAAGTTATTACAAAACAAAACCGACCATTAAGACTGATGCGTATTTAATAAATGTATATAATAAATGTTGTGTTATATATTGTTGTTGTCGTGAAAAAGTATAGTGTATAACTCGCATATAATTACTCGAATTTCTTGTTTTGGGCTTATTCGACGTTTATTCCTCCTTGAAGAGGACCAATGGTCGAAACTATATATTTTATTTTTTATATATTAGTTTATTTCTTTTCAAATTCAATTTTAAGAAATATTCTGAGAGTTATCATTTTTAAATCTCACGTGATTTTTAGACAGATTATGCTTGTTTTCTGTATTAGTTAATGAAAGATAGAATATATTTACCTAATTTCTGAGTGAAATTAGTTGTCTACAATCAACAAATCTGTGTATATTCTGGATATATTATTTTAGTGTTTTGTATTGTATATTCGAATTTGAAAAGTTTATTAATATTTTAAATACTCGTGTTATTACACAAAGTCAAATTTTTAAGTCCACGTCTGTAAAGTTTATCTCCGTCACTAATTGAGCAATTTGCCTAAAAATATTGACGTTGTGATACCATAATTTATTTAAAAAAATTTGAACAAATCGCATTCAGGAAATTTGGTTTTATATGTTCTGATTTCTCGCCTAATTAGATTAAACGAGCTCTAACTTTATAAAAACGTTTAATTTGAAACTAATAACGAGCGTTTTCACTCCTAAATTAGGCATAATTACGAATGTAAAATTTCGAGTTTAGAAAAGCCCGAAAATGTCTTCTTGCTTAGCAGTATTTTAAAATACTGATTCAGCAATATATTTTTTAGTTTTGCATTTAAGTGTTTATACGCGAGGCGTATGAAGTAACATTTCGAGTTTAGAAAAGTTTGAAAATTTACTTCATGTTTAATCTGTTATTAGAAACACTCGTTGAAAGCTTAAAATTGCTAAGAAAATAAATTATTTCAGCGCATCTTTTTAAAATATTAAGCCAAAGTTAAAATTATTCAACAAAATCAACGATTTTAGTAGAACCTTTTTCTTAAAAACAATTGTAAAAAATCAACAGATTATCAAATCAAAGTAACATTTCTAGAATCTACACAGAAATAAATAAACTTTGATTAGCTAAAACTGCAATTTAAATCTTTGCTGGATATTTCAAAATGTAAAGTCAGAGTTAAAATTTCATTTACCATGTATTTATTTTCATTTCATTAAAATAAATTCCAATAGTTTTAAATAATTTCTGATTAAATAAGGTTCTGATTAATTATCTAACGACAGTTTCTATGCCTAGATAAAGCATAAAGTAAAATTTCGAGTTTAGAAAAGCCTGAAAATTTGGATTTGCCGGGGCGCACGAGCAAAGCGAGTCGCGCCTCGGCAAATCCAAATTTTCAGGTTTTTCTAAACTGGTTTTAAATGAAGTTCAAAATATATTTAACTTGATTTTATGTTTAAGCTCAAATTAATTAATTTTACAAATGTTTATTGCCAAATCTTACGCTTTCAAAATTTGAGCAACTTGCTTGGGATATGTAGGTATACTTAAAATAAAAATCCCTGTATAAAATGATTTGATTTTTAAAATGTTATTTTACTTGTTTGGCTCAAAACGTAAATTACTCATATGTAATATTTTATATTAATTTGATTATTAAATAAATAATATATGGGGATTAACACTGACACTTTATTATTAAACCTATTAAATTTCATAAATCTTTTGGAAAAAAAATATTATTTACATTGAAAGATATAGTGAAGAAGATTTTGTTAATCAAGGAAATTGGGCTCTCTAATAAAAGAGCGTGTAAATGAGATTCATTCACTCAGAAAAATTGGTTAGGGATAAGATTAATAACTAGTATTTTCTACGTAAATCCATTGATGTATTAGTATCGCACCCTCGGCCTATTTACTAGAGTTTCTTCTAATAAATTACCTAATAATTTATAGTCAAAATAGTTTTTATATTACGGAAACCAAAGCTAAATATGCATTTATCTGAGCTGAAAGCAAGGCCGTGGTAATCCTTTCGCAAATAAGAATTAAATAAAAATAACGCCAATATTTTTAAAAATACGTAATTAAAATGAATCATAAATATTGTCACTACATAAAACTTTTACAAATATGTAAAAGATCTTTGATATATTAGGAAAGGTTTTCAGGTTTTGTCTATTGTATTTCATTTTATATCAAATGTGTATCCCTTTATCTCAAATATATTTCCCTATACACCACTACATTTCCCTATATGTCAAAACCTTATCACAGTTTGTCAATTACATTTCACTTCTCAGCAAAATGGCTGCAGTTCGTCAAAAAATGCATCTTAGAAATGAACTAAGAAGACTCCTTATCCGGAGAATGGATGCTGGCGTAAGTAGTGTTACCTACCGTGAATTTTTCTTATAGGTAAACATTTTCATAGGCTGTAAATTTTCCGGCATTCGTTGTTTTTCACTCCCAGACTGAGCATGAAGTAAAATTTCGAGTTTAGAAAAGCCCCGTGAAACGATTAATTTTCTGGGCTTTTCTAAACTTGAAATTTTACTTCATGCGCCACGCGTATACAACACTAAAATATTGTGAAATTCATGTATATTCAGCCTTCACTGAACTCTGTGTTTTATACGCATGGCGGATGAAGTAAAATTTCGAGTTTAGAAAAGCAAAGAAAATTTGTCTCGGGTCGCTGCGCAACCCTCAACAAATTAAAGCTTCAAATTAGACTTTAAAAAAACATGGAATATTTAAATATTTACAGAAAATAGAATCAATTTAAAATACGTACACTTATAAGAAAAACTCCCAGTATGTATAAATACAAATAAAATATTTCCAAAAGAGAGTTAATATTACTGCAAAAATTGTTAGCAAAAATATTAAAGGGAAAATTATTTGGTATATAGTAAAACTCATTTCGTAAATCGAGAAATCTTTTGGCATATATTTGACAAGGTGAAATATATTTGGGATACAGTAAATCTCATTTGATCAATAGTGAAATGCAATAGAAAAACCCTGTATGTTGTAACAATTTTCACGATTAATTTTATTTGCATATTGCATAATTAAAAACAATGTCAATCATGTTTAATCAAGACTACTAGCACATCTTTTTAGAAAAGTTAATTTATATCTAATAGATGTGTTATTCTACAGTAGACATGACAAGTTTTAATTATAAACTGACTATCAACCAACGGTCTTTCTGCCTTAGATTGTTGCTTAATCATTTGTTGTTATTTAGATGAAGATAAATATCAGATGTAATCAATTGTGATGATCGTGTTGAATTAATGATGAATTTATGATTGGAATGAGTGTAATATCTGGATGTTTTTAAATTTACATAAAGTGATTATTACACATAAAAAGACTGTTATTCCCTACTTCATTTCTTATTTGTATCGTTAGATGTACATTTCGAGACACATTATCATTATCTGAGTGTAATATGTCGTGGATAATTACTATTTCTTGAAAAAGTGACAGAAACAATTGTAAAATTTAAGAAAACGATATTAACATGTAATATCTAAAATAATCAAGCTAAAAGAGTTCACGAACAGCATAAACTTAAACGACCCAATTCCCCCATCGACTGACCCCTTTAATTCACCCGGCATTAGTTAATGTGGCGTAAAAGATGTTGATGCGTTTGACTCCATTGATGTTTCATTAGTGGCATATTCGTTTAGAACGTAAATAACTCTAGAAGCAAAACATTTCCAACATTCCATTAATCGAATCTCAATTTACAATCACGCAACATTTTATACAAAAATAATTCTTTATTTAAATTAGATCAGTTATAAAATAAAAACCTGTTTGAAAAATACATGTTTATTTGTATGTTTAATTAGAATATGCAATTATTTAATAACTAGGTAGTAGATAATTGAGAATATGGCTGAAACAAAAATTAATCGTCTACAAAGATTTGGCGATCTAAGAAATTACGATTGGCTTGTCCAAGATCTATTAAATTTGAAATCAATCAAAAACGAAAAAATATTTAATTTCGCCGAACGAATCCAGATAGCTCGAAACAAATTGTCTTCAAAAATCAATTTTCTACATGATAATGAAATGAATAATCAAGTCAAAGAAATTCATATTAGACAATATGATGTTACAGCTCTCAAAACGTTTATTGGAGGTTTGAGAGGAAATTTACAAAGTGTAAACCATCTCAGAAATCAGGAGGAACATTTTCAGTATACGTTAGAATCTCCAAACAACAATAGATCAAATTTTAATCTCCCTCAAGATAACACAAGACATCAAAATCAACGTCGTCTCTACAGAAAAATGCATTTCAGTAAAATAATACCCGTTCGCAACATTTCCCAAGTCAGCCAATAAATATGCAATTCAGACAATTGCCACAACAAAAACGTGTGTCTAATAGACAAGTTTTTGGTCCACCGAGAAACGCTTTCAAACCGCAAAGTAATCAACATTTTAATCGACAAGAAACACCAATGTTCACTACTATTTGGAACTCCTCACCGAGATTTTCTATAAACTATGCTCCGCAACCTATGTCGATTACCACGCGAAACACAAACTTTTCTCAAAATAGATTTAATCGACCAAATCAAAATAATTTCCGAAGTACCAGACCACGTAACTTCATAATATTAATGATTACGAAGAGGAAATTCCTCAATGATCTTCCCAAGAATATTATGATGACCAAATCTAATATCAATACGAAGAATCCCAACATTTTCAAACACCGAGCCCCAATCTGAATCTGACATAATCGAAATCAATAACGAATTAGGAAAAAACCCTTTAGCATACATTAAAATTCAAAATCCCCCTTCAAAATTATTAATCGATACTGGATGTTATACATCAATTTAAAACCATCAATTGTTAAAAAATGTTATCCTCAATATATTTACTATCTAGATTCCGAAGTTAAAACTTGTAACGCTACAACACGTACCCGATTTAAAGCGAAAATCCCCGCATTCAAAGAACTTAATTCGAACCAAAACATTGACTATTTTCATGAGTATTTTGACGGACTCTTGGGATTAAGAGACATTGTAAATTTAAATTTAATAATCGATTGCGTTAACCAAAGAATGTTCAATGATTTTGTTGTTATCCTATTTTTCTATTGACAATTGAACGAAATTCACGGAAATATTTTGATCCCCGAAATTAAAACAGACGGAATCTACATACCCAAAGCATTATCAACCGCGAATAACGGATATGCAAACGTCGATTTTTATAATTATAATGATTCAAATGCCAAACCAACGACAACGCGTAAACTTTCATAAAATCCTTTAAATCTTTCGCTACCAGAGATAGAGCTGTAGTATCAATACCTAAAACTAATTTCAAGTCTGAATTAATTAAATTTATAAAAACTCGAATTTTATCACAAAACTCATACATCATCTACTTCGAAGAAGAAAACTTAATGACAAAGACAGTCAACATTATTCAGTCACACTTTAAACGAAATTCATTAAAATTGACTCATGCAATTAAAATATTATCAGATATTACAGACGTCTACGAACAAAATTTAAAAATCCAGTATTATCACGAAACAACTACTACTGGCCCAATATGCATAAAATGGTTCAAGAATACATAAATAGATGCGAAATTTGCCAGATCGGTAAATACGAAAGACACCCTCCAAAGATAAAATTTGAGTTCACTCCAACTTACCCAAAACCATTTGATACACTCTATTTAGACACATGCAGAATTAAAAATCGTTACTTTCTTACAATCTTAGACGCTTTCTTACGATACGGACAAGCATTCCATCATCAACATAAACGTAATGAATAACCTTTTGACTTTTATTTCTCATCATGGTATACCTCAAACAATCATTACCGACCAAGGTGACGAATTCAAAAGCAAGCTTTTAGAAGAATTTTGCAAATTGCATGAAATTAATCTGCACTTTACCACTGTTAGGAACTGAAACAGTAACTCTTTAGTAGAACGGTTCTATTCAACTTTAGCAGACTCAATAAGATGCCTGATACAACAACATATAGAGAGTATAATGCAACTCCTATTATAGGGTATAACAACTCAATTCAAAGATCAACAACGTTTACCCCTTTCGAATTAGTTTACGGTTATACAGAGAGAACCCTCGAGACTACAAAGACGACATGTTAAATAAATATACGGATAAACATAAGAAACTGCTAAACATTCTTCATAGCAAAGCAAAAGTTAACAGCAAAGAAAAGAAAATCGCTTAAATTTCTAAAATAAACGAGCAACGAGAAGAACCATCGACATTCCCTGAAAATAAAGTTGCATATATCAAACAACAAAAGCGTACAGCTAAACATAAACCTACATTTATAAAGTCATTAGCTATAATAAAATCATAATAAAAAAACTACTCACCAATCATGGAACTCTTCATAAAACATACTTAAAATACCAAGAAAAGTAATTGCCTCCAATCATTTACAGAATGAAGACAATCAAAATCTTCTTAGTAATCATTTGGATCTACCAAATAACCCCAATAATTAAAATCACACCGATCACTGCTGGTATATTACCATTCAAGCTCGGTAATGGCAAAATTGGTCTCATCGCGATATACCTTTCTACATTATTTTGAATTAGAGCCACTGTCAAATCAAACCCAAACTCTAAATAGACAACTTTCGACCATTAAGAAATCCTTTCAAAATTCAGCGTATAAAAATAATTCATTTGAAACTTTCTAGCTCTCTCAGAATTAATTAATCATGCGACTTATGTCATTAACGACGCATTCTAAAAACTATAAAATATCAAACGTCAGAACAGATGAAAAAGGTCACTAGTAAACATTGTCGGTAGAGTGAGTAAATAGATATTTAGCACTCTCGATGACGAAGATGGAAGTCATTATGAGCAGAGTATAAAAAGATTAGAAAATAATTTCAAAATCATAAAAGGTAATTCTTTACAACAAATCACATTAAATAAGCAAATGATAGACAAATTTAATTAAAACATTTCAAATCTCGACATTAACCAAAAGAATACTGTAATCAAAATTGAATAATTAGAAACTTCTCTTTCAAACGTAATATATTAATTCGACGAATACTTAACATTACAAGCATTGCTCAATCAAATAATCTTAAAAGGTCAACTTCTAATTACTATTTTAGATAGCATCGAAAACGCAATAATGTTTGCTAAATTAAACATACTACACAGTGTTGTAATTAGTCATACCGACCTATCAATGATTCTAAGTTTGCTTCCAAATTATTACAATTCCAACCAAATAATTAAATTTAAAGATAGTAGAACCTACTACTAACCAGCAAGTCTACAAGTAACCTTCTCTAATGATCAAATTATCTTTGCTATCCTTTTTTCAATCACTAAACCTTACAATTATCACTTATACAAACTATATCCAACATCCTATAAAAACTTTACAATCATTCTAAATTATCCCTATCTGGCACTGAACAAAAAAGAAAATTTCTATGAATCAACCAAATGTCAAAAATTGGAGAATATCTACATCTGTACCAAACCGAAAATAGCAAACCATGACGATTTTATTCCAAGTTACATTCAGTCGACCAACCAAGAGAAATGTGTGTTAACCGCAACATACATAAAAGAAACCATTGTGGAACAACTGTCTCTAAGCTACACTGTCATTATCCCAAAACAAGAAGGCATTCAACTACTAAAGAACTGCAAAGAAAAACACTATTTTACTGTAAATAAACCAAGTCTAATAACAATTCCACCAACGTGCAGTATATTCATCTAAAACCAGACGATATATAACAATATAGAACTTCAAGACAGAGAGCCATACATCTTGCCTTCACTCAAACTGGACATGATCAACCAGCACAAAGCCAGTTACGCATGCATTCATTTGCAGAAGATCAACTTAGAGAAAATACACGACCTAAGCAAACAAATTAACAATATCCAAGCCAATCTACAAGACCTAGAAACCAAAACAACCTAAACCATCCCATGGATCATATTAACCATCATTGGAACTATGACCACGTCGTTTGCACTCTACAAGGCATGCATTTTCCTAGATCAAAGAAGAAGAAAAAGGATGCAATCCCAAAACAATGATGAAGCATCCAAGATCTCACCTGCTCAATCTTCCCATTTAAGAGGGGTGGAGTTATGTGCCAACATCATTATGACCATCCAGACAACACGTCAGCGATCCTGATCAACGACCGCACCTGACTTATTGCAATACCTATGAATAAGCAATATGTAATTTAATTAGTAATCAATTATTAACCGTATAAATATTGTAAATTAGTATTAAAAGTTAGTTATGCTTGTATCTTGATGCGTGTTACATAAAGCGTTGTTTTTAAAAAGTCGTGCGTTTCCAAGAAAACAGTTAATTATATATTGTAAATACTTTCCATTTTGTATACAGTTAGCTATTGATAATGGGTACATAGTACCCGAAATGACAATCTAGCATCGAAAAATAAAAGTGAAGAAAGAAATATAACTGCATTTTAATTAAGTGACTCACGCAATTGTGTTTCAATTTTATTGTTGAGTGAAAAAATAATTTCATAAAATACACAATAAAAGTAAACATATTTAATAAAAAACATGTTGAACATATGGGGCCTGCAGAAATACAGGTTGAGATTTGAAGGATTATTATCATTATTTTATTTATTTAAAATCACGATAATATGAGTATGTGTATACATACCTGTACTATTCAGTTCTTAAGTTAAGAAGGACCCTTATATTGTCAGGCCCAGGGCATTTTTCCCAGCTGCCCCACCCCTCGAATATATCCTACATAAATAATTTTTACCTGAGTGAGAACTCATCCGATAAAACAAAATTTCTGGAATAACCTTCTTAGGAAAGATGAAAACTTTTAAATCTCTTAAAGTTTTTAAGCAAGATCATGTTTTCTTTAAATATTTTTTGAAGCCATGATGTCATATTTTTATATATGTAGTACAGTTTTTGGAAGCTCAGTGGAAGGTTATTTATGCATGCACACAGTCGAGGGGCGCCTTTCTGCTCTCCGCAAAGCAAAATATTGAACCCTTCACGGCTTAACGGTCTTACGCGCCGTTAATAATAACAAAAATGTAAAGCAAATAGTTGCAGGTTTCGTTTTTGAATGCGTCGTTGTAAGCCGCCATCAAATATCGTAAACTGATGGCGATATTGTAGTAAACAGTATGAGTTAAAGGGAGTCTAGCCAAAAGGCGAAGAAGAGCAAGCAGAGGCTACATTAGGGCCTCCTATCTCATTCACAGCCAGCGGCCATGCGAGCGCATTACGGATATTTATGGGTCGGAGGATTATCAAGAAAAGGCGGTTCGCCACCCATCGATTTTTCACATGTCTTGTTCATACCGTGCTTCGGACATTGTATATCTATAACACGCTTTTCTCGGTGCTGATTATTAAGAGTGGAGCGGGTTTCATTGTTTTGCGCGGTGTTTAATTATGCCGAACGTTGTCACGGTCGGTTCTCTTAACGGTCTACCCTGTTGCACTAGAATTAATACATGTCCGATGCATGGACGGTGCTAAATCATTTTCTACAATTGTTTAATTTCGATGTTCATTAAAATTAATTTCATTAATCGATGCAGAAAGTGAAAAAGTGTTATCCATAATTTATTATAAAAATAGATAATCCTCCCGCATCTGGTAATAGCAGTAATTTCATTCAAACGCAAATAAAACTGCATTTTAAAACTATTAAAATGCGTTAACAACTATGTTTTGTTTTAAATAGGTACCAATTTTAAAGCCAGTTGTATGTATGTGATACTTGTGCTACTGTTACGCGGTTTTGAGCAGCGGTGAGCAAACCGTAGATAACATTTACCAATTGTTCATTTAAAAAAAAAAATTAAAGAAATTTATTTGACAAAAAATGTGAGGCCTTTCTTCAAATCGTTTGTTATACGTAACTAAGTTAAAGATTAATATAACGTCTACTGCAGTGTTTCTATCAACATTTTAACTCTATAAATTCGAATGACCCTCATGAACATATTTTTTGTTACTCAACATGTGAAAACAATTGTATTTCTTCTTTCTATCGCGAGCTTCAGATAAAGCTAATATTCAATTCAGCTAATCTTTTCGACCCGTAAATGTTGTCCAATAAATAAATAAATCAATCGTAACTTTCTCCAGAAACGTAATATTATCACAAATAAAAGATTAAACAACGGCCAAAATATAAGGCTTTCGAGTTATATATTCCTTCAATTGTTTTAAACTTCACTCTGAACTAAATTCTACGTCAATATCCATTGCATATATTGTTAGGTTATTACATGTGACAATTTAATGAAATTAAACTAAATCAATAGCTAAATAATGAAGCTTATATACCGTGTGTCCCATTTCAAGACGCATCATACGGAATTCTTATGTAAATTTTACAATTTGAATTTCAATCTCTATTATTGAATTTAAATGGTCAGAATGGAATTAAAATGGTTTTCTTATTTAATAAAAATATTTTAAAAACAGTTTTTTCGTATTTTATTTAATTATTGCTTAAAAATGATAAAGAAAATTAAACTTGAAAATCATCAAAATAGTAGTTGCTTTGACAGGTCAGTACATGACATCTAAAATTACAGACGCTGGTTCAGACACGATTTCATTATTTATATTGAAACGAACTAACCTAAATGGTACATTAAACAGAATTAGATTCATCTTACTATTTCTAATTTATTTTGTACAAAATTTGAAAACTGTGTCGTTATTAGACTATGTAAAATTTGGGAAGGATTACAATTTCTTAAGATTTCCTCTTTTTATTCTTAACGATATGTTCATCGTTCAAACAATTATTCTCCTCAAATTTCTGAACTATTCTAATAATTGTTGTTTAATACTAAATAAGTCGGAAATACTTAGTACGCGAAGAATGTCCACTAAAAGAGCATTTTATGATCAGATTTTTTTCTCTTGTAGTATAAACACTCATGTTGAATTAAATTAATGTTTTGTGTCTTAATAAATTTAGATAACACACAGTGACTTTCCATAACAACTACTATTTTAAGGATTTTATTTCCGAATATTTCTTCACTATTTTAAAGCTATATTTTGAAAAAAACTAAAGAGGTAACATAAATTAAACTTAAAATACAATGGTAGTAGATAAAGGAATGATTCTATTTTTATTCTGATCATTTCGGTTCAATAATAGAGATACAAACTAAAATTGAAATTTTTATGTGAGAATTCCCTATGATGCGTCTTGAAACGGGACACACGGTATATTGTAATTCTTATACACTCAAATACAAAATTAAATTTTAAGTCAAAGTGAATAAGTGTTTTTGATTCATATTTTAATGTTAATCAAATTGATTCAGTGAGATTGGAATCGCAACTTTTTTTAGATATGTATTTTTTTCATGAAACAATAAGAAAAAAACAGCTCAAGAATGTTGCTTTGTGTAATATAAAATATAATTGCTTCAAACATTAATTTTCAGTAAAAGATGGAAAACATTTTTGCTTTCTTTTTAACATTTACAAATTTCGACCGTTTAAAGAATCTACCATGCTTTCATTATTCTTTATCCGTAAATAGGTTATCGACCTTTAGTATTTATACCCTAAACATACTAATACCTACCTACCTACATATCTTAATTTTTGGTTGAAAATTGTGCAAAAAAAAGGGTTGAAAATTGAAACCATTCAGGTATGAACGAGTATGCATGTTTTAAAGTGTTATTAAGTGCTTCCAACAACTTGACATTTGCAAGTGTCTGGTACAAAATGTTTACTTGTGGAAACAAAACATAAGCCTTTACCTGTACACATATCACTAAATAATCATTAATTGTGGTAATAAGAAAAACTATTTGCGCGTACAAGTGCCATGAAATTAAAACTAAATAATCTTACCAACTCAGTAAAAAATAAGAAATCAAAAAATTCCTCGAATTTATTTTAAACTTTCCCGAAAAAAAAAAAAATTGAGATTAAATGTAAAACGGAAAATAATACACGAAAAAATTAGTTTGATTTTTGGTGAATGCTACGGGATATTGGTTGCGTAGCAGCTATAATTTCGAGCTAAAAAAAGGGACATTTTAACGTTACGCTTTACACCATTAAGATTTATATAATATAGAAACTCTTAACACCAATAAGAAATAAATAAAGTTGTAGGTAAATTTTATAAATTAATTTAAATATTGTCAATGTAGCAACAAAATTGAGAAATATCTTAATAAGGAGTCTAGGATACATACGTTTTAAAGTTAAATTATCTTCGAGTGAATAATTTATTATTTTATATACTATATTTATTTACAAAAGCTATTATATTATTACAATAATTGCGACAGTAACAGTTAAGTATAGGTGATTAAGATTATTTTTATTTCATTGGCTTGAAATTAAGCAAAATTTAGATTAAATATTTTATTAAACAATATCTAGTAGATAAGCTATAAAGCTGACAAGATAATGGTTTTGACTGTTTTTTTTATTTAAATTTATATTACCAAGGAAAAATTTCTTATATTATTTTCATCCTTTCACGTAATAGTTATACTCATTATAATTTTGTGGTTAGATCAGGACATGGTAATTTTGGAAAAAATTTAATTTAAATAACACCTACATTTTGATCGCACAATGCTTTCATTAAAATAACTTTCCATCCCTTAAATAAAAAATGCCAAAATACAACACTCAATTGAATTTTGAGTAAAGTAGATAACATATTTTCAGCTGTAACATAATAAGTGGTATTGATGAGTGAAACCGAGCTGAAGATTTAACGAGCCCAAAAGGGCGAATTGAATGTGCTGCTTCGGTTTCACGAATAAATATTATCGATTATTAATCAATCATACCAGGAGTTATATGAGTTATATGAGAGAATATAACGAATTTCCCAGTTGACATTTTTAATTACCGATTGCCAGATTTGACAAAAAAATATTGTAATAACGACTACACCAAAGTGATAGAATTCTATCACCTCTGTGATAACATGTATCTATGGAAATAATAGATTCTGATTTTGATTGTGCTTTTCCGGTTTAACGAATGAATATTATCGATTATTAATCATACCATGAGTTATATTCGATGAGAGAATATAACGAATTGAACAGCGAACAATCCAAATTTTCAGGCTTATCTAAACTCAAAATTCCCCTGTCAGATTTGATAAATCATTTTCGTAGCAACGACCACAACGAGGTGAAAGAATTCTATCATCGCTGTAATTCTGATTGGAGAAATTGTAGCCATATGACGCATGTTTTCATTATTTTGCAACAATTAAAAACTAAAAAAATATAGACAGATCCGCGAGGCAAGCCATTCTTCGTCCTGATAAACATAACAGTAATCTTGCTGTGTTACATGTTTTTAAATTTTCCTCAAATTTGAGTAATAAAGGATAAATACAATTTTAATGAAATACCATAAAACAAATAATTATTATAGTAGTCTCTTTCATTACTAATTAGTTGTATTCACTAAATGTACATTTCGAACACTATGTATTCATTCTCAATAGTAATATATTTGACAAATATGTTTATTTAATTAATTGACAGTGTCACTCAAACAACAATATCAAGGAGGGGATTATTTAGGGGGCTTAAATCTAAATTTAGTAGTTTATCTTTATTTTTAAACATATAAATTGCTTCTAACATGTCTAGTTTATAAAAATTTGATTCTTTTAACAATTTAACATAATTTATATTAAATTTATGTCCGGTATTTAAGGTATGATGTGCTACTGAAGATTTGTCGGGGTTAAATGATTTTATATGGTACATGTGTTCTTTATATCTAATTAACAAATTTCATCTTGTTTGTCCTACATAGATTTTATCACAATTGTTACAAATTATTGAGTAGATACCGGATTTTTCCAAATCATTTACTTTTTTGAAAGTACTCCCTAGAATTGATTTTAGTTTAATTTGTGAATAATACGCAGGAGTAATGTTAAATTACTTAAAAACACTGTTTAATAAACATAAATTTGGTTCGTAAATTAATCTAAAAAACTTTTTACTTTTTGGGATTTCAATAATTTCTAAACGAGTTGCACAGTGAATTTTGTATTTATTTAAATGTTTATTTATCAGTTTTTTAATTGTGATTTCATCACAATTTAATGATTTTGCAATTTTTAAAATAAAATCAAATTCAATTTGCTTGCTGTTTTCTTCTGAAATTTGTAAATGAATAGCTCTATAAATCATGCTACTAAAACATGCCATTTTATGAGAATATGGGCTATTTGAACTTGAGTGAATGTAAATAAAGGTATGTGTATTTTTTCTATATACATTGAAATCTAATTAATCATTATTTTTTGTTATCATTAAGTCGAGAGAAAGAATTTTGTCTCAATTAATAAAATAAACATATTTGTCAATTATATTACTATTGAGAATGTACACATAGTGTATGAAATGTACATTTAGTGAATAAAACTAATTAGTGGAGAAAGAGATTACTACAATAATTATTAGTAAACACTTCACGTAACTAAAAGAAGAATATTGAAGATAATGGCTTCCTGGTCTACACAGTTCAACAAATTTTTTCAAATGAAAACAAAGATTAAGTATATAAGTGCAGATATTTATTTCTTAAAACAGTGCACCGAGAAACAAATTATCACAAAGTTTATATATGTTAAAACGAACAGAATGAACAAAACTATCAATAAATTAGTTTTCGACATGAAAGTGAAATAGATAAGATCAGAAATAAGTTCGTTACATAGAAAACGTTCAGATTTAGAAAGCAGAGCATACGAACTTCATTTAAAACTCGCAAAAAATACAACACCTGATAACTGAGATAAATCATTACAGAAAATAGAAAATGTTTTAATTACAAAAATTAAGAAGAAATCAATCACAATTCAAGACAAAATAAAAAGGTTAGTAAATGAATAAATTCCGAAAAGAAATTACGAAGAATGTCAAATTATTCAAACATTAGTGTATAATAATTCTAACGAAGAGTTTACGAACGGAGAAATGAACTTACTACGTAAAGGATTAAAACACTCCATTAGATTAAAAACATTTCCGAAAGAAGAGGTAATTAACGATTTAGAAACAGCTTCATCATTACTCAAACAGAAAGACACCATAGCTTTCCGAATTGCTGCAAAAGAAAAAATCAAAAAAATTAAAGATTTTCGACCAATAAAATCCAATAGTGACCTGAAAACCCTAAAATCACTCAAACAAAAAGACGTGTTTTACTTAAAATCAGAATAGGTAGGGCTATTGTAATAACTAAAAAAAAACAGATTACTTTCAACATGTAAATTTAATATATCGACACTTTTTTTCTCATTAATCACTTGGTAAAACATTTTAAAATATAATGGTTTGTAAATTAAAATGTGATGATTGTAATGCAGTGTATATAGGACAAACCGGCAGGTCTTTTGATATCAGGTTAAAAGAGCATAAAAAAGACATAGAGAATAAAAAACAAACCACCGGTTTTTCTAAGCCCTGTATCACATCTAATCACCATTTTTCTTCAAACGATTTAAAAATTCTGCATACAGGTAATAAGGGATTAACGCTTAACTACCGGGAGGGTTTAGAAATTTCAAAAGCCATATAGGCAAGTAAAAATGTGGTCAACGACAACGAACACCTTTGGAATTCCCCGATATTAAATGCCCTTATTACCCAATAAAACCTAAAACTCGAAACTGTATATATTCCCAAACAAATCCATTTGTACACCATTCTTTATAATGGCATTAAGCCGAAATTAGTAGAAAATAAAATACATATAAGTGAAACAAAACCAAGTGAACTTAATTTACAAACTATTATATTGTAAATTTAATGCTTGAATCGGGACCTTACATAGAGCAAACAAAAAATCCATTAAATAAATATATGTATAAAATTAATAATTATTTAAAAAGCGCAACATGTCTAATTAATAAAAATCTTGCATTTAAATTAAAAATTAAAAACCCCAAACTACCTAAATTATATTGTCTCCCGAAAATCCATAATCCTGGAAATAAATTTAGACCAATAGTATCAAATATTAACTCACCTACATATAACCTAGCTAAATGGCTAGTGAAAGAATTTTCAAAATTAGTAAGTAACAACGATTTTTCTGTGATAAATTCAATAGACCTAGCAACAAAATTACAAAACGTTAGAATCAACTCGGACGAAATGTTAATATCGTTTGAAGTTTAATCACTTTTTCCAAATATTCCGATTCAAGAAACATTAGAGATTTTAAAAAACTTACTAATAAAAAATTCTATATAAAATGAAAAAATAATTGAATACATTAATCTAACAAAATTAGTGATGGAATGTAATACATTTGAATTTAGCAACCATTTTTTTAAGCAAACTTTTGATACCGCAATGGGCAACCCGCTATCTCCTTTTTTAGTTCAAATAGCCCATATTCTCATAAAATGGCATGTTTTAGTAGCATGATTTATAGAGCGATTCATTTACAAATTTCAAAAGAAAACAGCAAATTGAATTTAATTTTATTTTAAAAATTGCAAAATCATTAAATTATAAGGAAAACAATTAAAAACTGATAAATAAACATTTAAATAAATACAAAATTTACTGTGCAACTCGTTTAGAAATTATTGATATCCCAAATAGTAAAAAGTTTTTTAGATTAATTTGCGAACCAAATTTATGTTTATTAAACAGTGTTTTTAAGTAATTTAACATTTATCCTGCGTATTATTCATAAATTACAATAAAATCAATTCTAGGGAGTACTTAAAAAAAGTAAATGATTTGGAAAAATCCGGTATCTACTCAATAAATTGTAACAATTGTGATAAAATCTATGTAGGACAAACAAGACGAAATTTGTTAATTAGATATTAAGAACACATGTACCATATAAAATTATTTAACCCTGACAAATCTTCAGTAGCACATCATACCTTAAATACCAGACATACATTTAATATAAATAATGTTAAATTGTTTAAAGAATCAAATTTTTATAAGCTAGGCATGTTAGAAGCAATTTATATGTTTAAAAATAAAGATAAACTACTAAATTTCGATTTAAGCCCCCTAAATAATACCCTCCTTGAAATGTTTGTTTGAGTGACACTGTCAATTAATAAAATAAACATATTTGTCAATTATATTACTATTGAGAATGAACACATAGTGTTCGAAATGTACATTTAGTGAATAAAACTCATTACCTAGTGAAGAAAGAGAATACTACAATAATTATTAGTAAACACTTCACGTAACTAAAAGAAGATAATTGACCATAAAACAAATATAATATTTCGTTCATGCATTCTAAAAGCAACATTGCAAACTTATACATTAAGGTTAATTTTGTTGCCTATCATAAATGTACGTGTAAATCAATATGAAAAGTAATAACAAGATACTAAATAAGCACTATTTCTATTCGTGTTAAAAAATATAATTTCGATCTTTTTATATATAAAAAAATCTGCATATAGTGGTTTTGAAACGAAATAAAAACTATTTGAATTAAAATAGACCTACATATTTCTTCATTTTCGGTTATATATCTATATTTGTTTTTGAGATTATTCATTCATTGTTGATATTATTGCTTTTCTGTTATATTTAAATTAGAGTCAACGTCAGTAGCTGTTCGTAAAATTTTTTATTTGTGGGGTTGCAGACATAAAGATACAATGAGTTTTTTAAGTATACATATCCCGATGCGCATGTATTTTGAGGCATTCATTTTTATAATAAGTTCAGTTTAAAGTTTTAAACGTGTGTCCACTCCGTGATTAAGCATGAAGTAAAATTTCAAGTTTAGAAAAGCCTGAAAATTTGGTTTAGTCGCGTAGCAAAGCGAAGCGATGCGAAGAGAAGAATGCTTGAAATTGTACAGAGCATGCATCGAAATATGTTCACTTGAAAGAAAAATTCAATGTATGTATAAATAATTTAAATAGGCACTTAAATTACACACCCTTTTTAAATGTTCAGTAAATTCCTTCTGTTGCTTTTAATGTTTTAAATGCAGGACGCCCCAAAGTTTTAATGACAAGTTCCTTTTCATGCAGTTGAAAGCTAGAAAATTGTATAGTACGTAGATTTTTTACGAAATTCATATAAAAATATATTATGAAAAGAATATAAAGTAGAATACGTCCTTATGAAGAAACCGCCACTGATGAACATCTTTTAACAACAAATATGAAGCAATCATTAATCATTAAATCAATCAATCAATACTGTAGGAATAATTTACATATAATCATTTTTTTAAATTCAACTGAAAATGTATCAACTGGTAATTCTCACACGGAAATTGAAAATTTGGGTATAGATTTTTGTGTATGCGCAATTTATTAATAGGTGCACGATGGCTTACTAATTTATCAAAGCGTACTGACGGAATAATTTATCCTGTCAATGAGCATGGCTCGCGTAAATTGCAAAAATGCATTTAAAAAAATTAAGCAATTAAAAAAAAACAGAAAATTAATACAATACCTAATATTAGTCCTTCATAAAAAATGCTAGAATTGAAATACACTTCAACTGAAATATAATTATTACTACTATAATAAAGAGTTTTGGGTAAGGTCAAGAGAAATAAAAATTAGGAACCAAGATAACACATGTATTAACTTGGGCATGTAATCTTATAGATAAAATATCTGTAATAACTTCTCAACTTCTTAATATCTTATAGATATCTTGTTAAGTGCAATCAAACTCTTTTACAATAATGTTTCTAATTATTGAATAGTTGTCAATAAATAAACGATTTAACCTCTTAAAGTTCTTCTTTGGATTCATTATTGATTTTTGGAAAGATTAATATTTTCATTTAATGATATCAGTTTTGATTACACTGACTTAAACTTTGACAATTTGCTTATTTTTGTCAAACTTTAACATTGAAAGATGATATTTCTTAAAAAAAACACACACACACATTTGTAGTATCCAGATCCAAAGGGGGGAATGTGCCTAATAACATTTTATAGAATTTCAGCTCTAAAGTTCAAGGTATATTAAAACTAACCAAATAAAATAGCTTTGCAGTCAAGTAGAGCTTGAACAATATGCTTGGTATAATTTTATTGAGGATATTCAAGTTCGTTTCGGTTTTGCACAGCACAATTCTGCTAAATGCAGTAACTGTACTTATATTGCTAGGTGCTATATTGATAATAAAAGCTGAATATTTATTTTCGTAATTATCAAAATAACTCGTCCCATGACTTGTCCTTAATCCAATGTAAAACAATGTTACTGTTTATTCATAAATACATTTCTAATTAAATAATTAATTTACACTTAGTAGAGTGCAGTTGAGTTGAATCCTAAACATTTTATTAGTACTATTAAAACCCTTTACTCGAAAATAACATGACTACACACATTCCGCATACAATCAATACTTTTAACAACATGTTATCTACTAACAATGCGAATACACTGGCTTTCAACGTATAAAATGTTAATGACCTATTTCTTGGAGAGGGCCGCTCTCTCGGATGAAGATGAAGAAGGGACGGAAATTTGTGTACGGGCCGCTCCGCCGCCTTTCCCGCCCTCTGATCCATATATTTACTAGCGTTCTGGAACTATTACTTTTTTATAGGACGGCCCATTCAGACGGCACACAAGATAAATATATTCTCTGGTAATCTCTCCGATGTCATAAAACGGCTGCGAAAAAGGAGGAAAAAGGGCCCCGCTCGGTTTCCTAATATGTTGGATTTATTTCGTTTTCGAGAAACATGATAATTACGTACAAGGGTAAACAATTTTAATCCGCAAGATATGGATCAACTTGGGCGAATATGTTCGTAATAAAATAGGTTTTCGAAAAGTTGCATCAATAATCAAATAAATAATAAATTTATATTATTAGAGCAAATTAAATTACCTAAAGACATCAACAATTTTTATTTGGTTTATTATTTATTATTATTTGATTTTTACACACAAAATCATTTTGACATAGTTTATATGGTATGTACTCACAATAAAAACAAAAATAATTTTTGTTATACAGGGAATTTTTCCTTTTCAGTATACATAGTCGTTAACTTTTAAGAGTTCAATTCAAAGCTTTTAACGAGTGTCCCAGACTAAGCATGAAGTAAAATTTCGAGCTTAGAAAGCCCCGCGAAAACAAATTTTTCTGGGGTGAAAATTTGGCCTGGGCTGAAAATTTGGACTGGGCTGAAAATTTGGCCTAGGCTGGAAATTTCGCTTGGTCGCTCCGTTTCGCTATGCGACCAAGCTATTTCAGGCTTCTCAAAACTCGAAATTTTACTTCATGCCCAACTAAGGATTGGAATCCCTTGTTAGAAGCTTTAAATTAAAGGCTATTACTTAATCAATGAACGCCTGAAAATTTGCAGCATATACATCGGAATATGTACTTATGCCTGAATGAAAAAATAACTGTTATTCGTGTTTTCAAACTTCATAAATAATAATTTATCGATTCAAATTTTCACTAAGTATATCAAAGCTTAATTCATTAAATCTCACCCGTTTTTCGGAATTTCCAGGAGATTAATAAGATAAGACAGGGAGGGCCGGGTAAAAAGTGGGCGACTTGCAGTCGCAAATGACCTTTTTCTAATTAGACTTTTTCGCAAGAGGGATGTTTTAATTCGGTATGAGTTATGGTGCTGAGACGAAAACAGTGGCGCGAAGTGAAAATGCTAAATCTGAATAAGTTGTCCCCGAGGGGATGATATATGTTGGGGTCAGAGGTTAACTTTCGACGTCACTCGAACTGGAGCGTCGTCGTCGTCGCCGGAATTATTGGAAAAACTGCGGATTTCCTCGCCGGTTTAGTTTTTATTTTTTTTGGAATATTTTATTTATTGTTTGTTTTAAGTTTAACTGTTTAAAAGTTATAGCTGTTGCGATAAGTCAGAGATAGCGTTCTTTTGGTTTGATCTAAATGCATGATAAAATTAAAGTTATGTGACCGCAAAGACGACATGTCTGTATAAACAATGCGTCATTGTAATGTAGATTACTAGGAACATTAGTTACCTATAAAGTAGAGCTGGGATGAATCCTCAAAAACAGGATTCGAACCACAAATCCGAATTAACTAATATGATTAGAATGACGAATACTTGAATAAAAGATTCGTAAGTGAAAAATATGATTCGAATCAAAGATTCAAATCCTGATTTTTGAATCACGGATACAAATCCTTTAAAAATAAATTTGAATCTATTATTTGCAACCAGTAACATTTTATTCCATCAGTTTCTATTAACAAAAATGTTCATTTACCGACTAAATATCTGATTAAATAATGATTTTAATTATTGATGATATATGTGTTATTGAACTTCATTTTAAATTAGTGTTTTACACGCGTGGCGCATGATGTAAAATTTCGAGTTTAGAAAAGCCCCGTGAAAATTTGTCTCGGGTCGCTGCGCGACCCTCGACAAATTTTCTACGCGGGGCTTTTCTAAACTCGAAATTTTACTTCATGCTTAGTCTGGGAGTGGACCGTCAAAATTTTCTACATGTCGAGATTTTCGATATTTTTAGATTTTTGTCGATTTATTCACAGTTTGCTATTATATTAAATGCAACTTTAATATTAAATTAATACGGTTTTTCTTAGGAATAGAATATTCACCCATTTCGCCGAGCAAATTATAAAGTTAACTGCAAAAAGAAATACTTGGTAAAATTTCGCGTCTTTTTCTATGATTGTAAAGAATGATTTATTATATTACATACGTCGATTTTATAAAAGAGTTATATTTAAAGTTCAAATGAGTGTTGTCCACTCCCAGACTAAGCATGAAGTAAAATTTTGAGTTTAGAAAAGCCCCGCGTAGAAAATTTGTCTCGGGTCGCGCAGCGACCCGAGACAAATCTTCGCGGGGCTTTTCTAAACTCGAAATTTTACTTCATGTGCCACGCGTATAAAACACTGATTTAAAGTGAAGTTAAAAATGCACTGAAAACCAAACCAACTTTGATATTTTTTAAATTGGATGTTTTCTTTTCTATCCATGCTGTAAACCTTCAGATATTCGTTGTTTTCTTGTAAAAATACTTCGATTCCCTGTAGTCCTTCGGTCTCCGAAGACCATGATTGGTCCTTCGAGCTGTAGCCTTTGTCAAATGGTACTAAACTTAGTAATCTAGAGTGATCCTTCAATTTAAAACTTCTAAGAACGAGTGTTGTCCACTCCCAGACTAAGCATGAAATAAAATTTCGAGTTTAGAAAAGCCCCGCGTAGAAAATTTGTAGAGGGTCGCGCAGCGACCCGAGACAAATTTTCACGGGGCTTTTCTAAACTCGAAATTTTACTTCATGCGCCACGCGTATAAAACACTGATTTTAAGTGAAGTTAAAAATATACTATTAAGGTTAAAAAATGTTCATGGTTTTAATTCGGTAAGAGTCACGGATACAAACCCTTTAAAAATAAATTTGAATGTATTATTTGCAACCAGTAACATTATATTCCATCAGTTTCTATTAACAAAAATGTTCATTTACCGACTAAATATCTGATTAAATAATGATTTTAATTAATGATTATATATGTGTTATTGAACCTCATTTTAAATTAGTGTTTTATACGCGTGGCGCATGAAGTAAAACTTCGAGTTTAGAAAAGCCCCGTGAAAAAAGAAACCAAATATGCATTCACAAATATTTGAATTATTCGAAAATATAAATATTTATATTCAAATATGAATAATTTAGTGATTTAAATATTCATATTAGAATATTTAACTATTTGAATTAATCGAATTCGAATCCCAGCCTTAATAGCGATGATTCGAATTATTTGGGAGGATTTGAATCCGTGTATGAAGATTCGAATCTTTTTATAAGAATTCGAATCCTTTTATAAGAATTCGAACCATTTTATAAGTATTCGAATCGTCTACGTCTGGATTCGAATACGAATCCTTTTAAAAAAATGTAACGAATCTGGATCACGAATCCGTTTTCACTAAAGTATTCGAATACCTCTTTTGAATCCTCTAAAAGGATTCGAATCCGGGAATCGGATCCTAAATGAATCGAATCCTGCCCAGCTCTGGTATAAAGTAAGCTAAAACTCACACAAATTAATTTGTAGTATAGTTTTATGTAGGTACAAATTGACTACAAAATGATTTATATTCAAAGTACATAGATTAAAAAAATAAAGTTTCACATAGCTACAAAATTCTAACAAACACGACTGGACTTTAAATGTTTATACAATCATTAGAAAGTGGTCAATATACTGTAGTACTCTGGTTCTTTGGGGAATGCGCATTTCTGCACTGCACTTAGGCCTCATTAGGCCCATTGTGCTTACTGTAATACTAAAACAATTTAAACACTTTTTGAGTGGGAAAATATTTAAAAATTGAAAATAAAGTAAATTATTTTTCCTGTTTCTGAGAATTTAGTGTATTTTTAAAAGTATTTAACGAGTTTATAATAATTTGCAATACTTGATTAAGCATGAAGTAAAATTTCGAGTTTAGAAAGGACTGAAAATTTGGATTTACCAGCGCGCGATCGCTGATTTAAAATAAAGTTCAACAATATACCTTATCTATAACAATAATTCATTACAAGATAAAATATACATTTATTTCATTCATCTCTTTCTGTGATTTAAATTTGGTAAGTTACTAAAACTGATAAAAGTAACTAAAGAACATTGAATCATCAATATGTATGTAGAAATAATTCTAAGAATGTCAATTTTGAAAAACTTAATTAGCACTATATTTGATTTTGACTCTTCATAGTTTTTATCATCCTGTGATATTTTATTTAGAAGCAATTGAGGTTTCTTAAGTTGTAAACCAAATTTGTCAAATTGACTTAAGATGGTGCGGACTGGTCGATGTCTTTCCGCGAGCGATCTCGATAAAAGGGCAATAAGTGACAGTGATATTATCTGTGTGTTATGTAATAAAAAAATCGATTTCGATTTATATAAGTGTTCAGTTTGTGATCTAAATTTCCATTCCGAATGTGCTAAAACGGAGGATAAATTTGGATATCCAGCATGCTCGAAATGCGAAAAAAATGGAACTCAGAAGTGCACTTTAAGCATTGTAATTGCACTTAAACGAGAAATATCAGAACTGGTAAAGCAAATAAATAACCAAAATAACATAATTCGTCGTCAAGATGCTAAAATAAAGGATTTAAGTAATGAAATAAATAACCTCATTGTTAGCAAGGATGCAAACCCGATCAAGAAAGTAAACAAAAATTCAAATAAGTCAATTGAAACTACCTCATCTCTGAAAGATGGACATAGCAGTTCAATTTTTAACACTAAATCGAGCGAAAATCCTCAAAGTGTAAACACAAAAGATATCACAAAGGTCAAGCAATCTATTGATACGGATATCTAAGCGGTCACTGACCAACCTGCCGAAGAAAAAAATGTAAACAATAAATGGATTAAAGTAACACACAAGAAACCGCGAAACACCGATACATTTAAATTTATGGGAAAAGCAGCGGATTCGAGTCTTCCTGTGGTGGAAACGCAACAGCGAAAATGGATTTTCGTATCTAGATTCCATAAGGATGTCACACCGGTGGATATTAAAACTCATTTGTCACGGACAGGAAAGTTTAATTTTGTTGTGGAAAAACTCAAACCTAAATTCGATGAAGCAACATACTCGTCATTCAAAATTGGCGTTCCGGTTGAATGTGAGAAGACTATTATAAACGAAGAATTCTGGCCCAAAAACGTGTTCATTAATAGATTTTATTTTAAATCAAATTATAAAGAAAAATTAAATTTTCGCGAGACTTGTCAAATAACAACAAATTGCTAACAGTCAATAATTACGACCTTTATCTATTAAATGTTCGGTCATTATCAACTGAGAAGATTAATAGTATTATAATTGATGTAAACACATTTAATACAAAGTTTATATGTTTAACTGAAACATGGTCAAGTGAAATATTTTTATCAAGCAATAATTTTACCAATTATTATTTAGAATCATTTTACTCTAGATGTAGTCGAGGTGGCGGTGTAGCGATGTGGCGTAATGCCAGTGTTTTAACAAAACCCTTAGATGTGACTAAATACGGAAGTGATAACATCATCGAACTTTGTGGCACAATTTGAGTAATAAGCGAAGTATTAAAAGTTCAAATAATAACAATTTATCGCCCACCCACGGGTTGCATTAATATATTTTTGGATCGGTTACAATCCTTACTTGAAAATATTTTCTCACTAGAGACTCCCATTTTGCTGTGTGGTGATTTTAATATCAATTCTCTGGTAAGTTCAACAAATATAATAAAATTAATCAATATGCTAGAAACTTTTAATATAAAATTAATTAACACCAAACCAACTAGGATTACAGAAAAGTCATCAACCTGCATTGATCACGTGTACTCAAATATGTCTTCTATCAAATGCGAAACAATAAGCAACCATATATCTGATCATGAAACAATATTATGTAATTTAAATATTTCAAACAATAAACAATCAACACCGTTAATTATTAAACGGCCTTTTAATGATGAAAATATGTTTAATTTCATACATAATATAAGTCAGGAAAAATGGTTCGATATGTATTCAGCCGATAATTTAAATGACAAATTTGATGTCTTTCATAACATATTTGTATATTACTTTAACATAGATTTCCCTCCATTTAAATACCATAAATGTAATAAAAATAAAAATTGGGTAAACACAATTGTCAAAAAATCTAGCAGCGAATTACGTAATCTCTTTCAAATACAAAAGCATTTTCCGCAGCTTAGAAGTGAATATCTAAAGCGAAAAAAACTTCACAATGACATTGTACGTAATACTAAAAAGATATATTATCAAAACGTCATATTTAAATCAGATAACATTCAACAAACATCATGGAGAGTTTTAAATGAACTCTCTAGTAAACAGAAATCAAATGTGGACATAGAACTAAATTATGAGCATTCTACTGTCAGTGATCCTTCAGAACTGTCGGAAATTTTTAACGAATATTTTATCAATGAATCCTTAAAATTACAAAGTTCCTTAAATTCGACTAATTCTACAAATTCACTGCCAGATATAATCGCTGACAGTATATTTCTAGAACCATTTACAGAAAATGAATTAATTAATATATTACTTTATAAATTAAAAAGTAATAGGTCGCCAGGTTTTGATGAAATCCCCGACCGGGTCATAAAAAAATCGGCATATTATTTAGCGAATCCACTATGTCACTTAATTAATTATTCGTTGGAAACGGAACTTTTCCAATGAAGCTGAAATTAAATTTGGTGACTCCAATTTATAAAAAAGGAGATCATTCCGAAGTTCAAAATTATAGGCCAGTCTCATTAGTTTCAGTATTTCATAAAATATTTTAATTTGCAATGTTAGACCGCATGTTAAAATTCATAAAAAAACATAATATCTTGAGCAATAGTCAGCATTGATTTTTAAGCGGCCGATCCACTATTACTGCAATACATGCGCTTTATGATAAAGTAATAAACTATCTAGACCATGGAGAGTGTCCGATTGGATTATTTTTTGATCTTAGTCGGGCGTTCGACTGTGTAAATATTGACATATTACTCGATAAATTAAATAATTATGGGTTTAGAGGCGTTGCTCAGAGTTGGTTTAGTCAGTACTTAAAGAATAGAAGACAATCTGTCCGGATTGTTAAGAACGGTCGAATTTGTATATCAAATACTGCATTAGTTAATATTGGGGTACTGCAAGGGTCTATATTAGGGCCGATCTTATTCATCCTATATATCAACGATATTGTAAACACAATACTTGTTGAAATGTTTATTTATGCAGACGATACGTCAACTATTCTGAGTGATATTGATGACGAAGCTCTGAGCAACAAATCTATTGATTTGATACGTTCACTACAAACTTGGTTTTCCAGCAATAATCTATTTCTAAATACGAACAAAACATTTTGTATAAGATATAAAACAAAACAATCAACAATAAACTCAAATATCAATATTACTTTAAATGACATAAATATACAGAAGTCAAACGCAATAAAATTCTTTGGAATAGAAATGGATTATTGCTGTGACTGGAAAAATCAATGTGATACGATTATAAAACATCTAAATAAAACTTCGTTTCAAATGAGATGTCTCAGAAATGTATTGAGTACACAACAATTGATACAGGTATACTATGCTAATGCTAATTCACGACTTATATATGGTGTATGCTTATGGGGAACTTCGGTTCATTGGAGATCGATGGCAGGCATTCGGCAAAACCAATTTTGCAAGCCATACTTTCAGTACTATAAAATACTACCATTTCCTTGTTTAGTCATGTATGAGTTAGTGTTGTATACTCGCAAAAATAAACGTTTATTCTCAAAAAACAGTGATATACATAATTACAACACAAGGCATTGTAATACATTTAGCATTGAAAATTGCCGACTAAATATAAAAAAAACGTTCACCAAACGTTCTCGCGGGCCAAAACTATACGATACATTACCACATTATATTAAAAATGCAATATCCACCCAATTATTTCAAATTAAATTAAAAGAATTTTTGCTTGATAAATTATATTACACTTTGGGTGATATGTTATAATTTTTAAATGTACATGTATGATAATTATGTTTTGATGTAATTTGTTTGCTCTCTTTAATTTTTTATTTGATTGTTTGACACTTCCAAAATTGTAATTGTATATTTTTTGTATATGATCTACAGTCAAAGGATATAAAAAAAAATAATTTTTATCTAATGCCCCACCCTGTTAAAAATTCCGGCATTCTATTAATTTAGAGTTAAATTTTGTATGCTAATGAGAACAGGCAATATTCAGATGGCAATATGTATTTTATTTAAATTTCTACAAATTACACATAAAATTTCGCAACGATCTGGCACACTTTGAAAAGCTCTGATATAAATTATTGTATCAACTCAAAAAAATATTTAAATTTGAATTTACAATATTTTGATTATAAATTAAAAGAGTAACCGATTTGAATCAGTATAAAATATTCCAAATATAAAAAATTCCATTGCCTGTTGTACTGAAAGCGCTGTAAACATTTTCGTAACTTTCTATCATTTTATCGAATACTGCAGTTATTCTTTATAAACTTATCAAAACATGATGTTTTAGTTTTGGATTAAGCCTGATTTGTGTTACACCTGCTAATAAAAAAAAATATTTTATGAATCAAGTCTAAGTTATTTAAACAATTTATTGGAAACAAATTAAAATATTATAAGTGCGCGGTTTCAGAAAGGAAACGATTTGCTGCGCAATGATTCGGAAATATTTTTGAGCAACACTGGCAAATTTGATTTAAAAATACCGCTGACCCAGTTGCACTAACAAGATATATGTGGCTTGGTACATGGAATTAAGGATGTTGAGTTTAGTAATTTATTGCTAATTAATAAACATTAATTTTTTTGCCTAAGATATTATATTCTAAAATAGTATATGAGTAAGCCAGTTGCTGGTTTTTTTTTTTTACTAAATAATGATTATTAATTAATTACACAAGTGCGTTGCTTTTACTTAATTATGCACTATTTCTTTGTTTATTTATCCATTTCTAGGCCATCTGCCAGTAATTTTTTTTCTTATCTGTAATCAATTAAAACTGATTATATTCATATTATTTCCACAAAAACAATATTTTCTCTTTGAATATTGATAAAGAATGTAAAGCTGATTTCTGCCTTTTATAATTTCTCCGATTTATTACTTTTATGGGGAGTTATATAAAATACAATTTTATTTTAAATTCTTCAATAAATAAAACTATGATTTATATAAGTTTAACAAAATTTATGCCGTTAATTAAATACAAGATGCAGTGTGTCTCTTAATATTAAAAACAACAAATTAAACCCTGAAGTTAGGCTGCGAGCCGCCGCTGGTTGACATGAGTCGACATTTAGTCGATAATGACACGTCACATTTAGATTATTATGATGGTCAAGTTGAGGGCCACATTTTTGGCCCCAGGCGTAAGATTTCCTTACTGCGGCCCTGAAAGGAACACACTACACTAAATCATAGAATTATGAGTGCTCAATGATTGAATTAATTTGGTTTTAATTTAGGGTTGGCAGCAACCCGACGCATGCGCACCGGGCGTAGTTCGCGCTGACATTTCAAGTGTGGTGTTTTTGAAAATCCGCTCCTATTAACATCAACTTTCGGTAAGTAAAACTAAATTAAAATCGACTAACAGCAACGCGTTATTAATGAACTTCCGCTCATTTTTATATATAATTCATCTACAGCACTTGCATTTTTACGCTTTAATTGCGCAGGTAAAAACAGCGTCTGTGTTTCCCTGTGCCCCGACATCTTAAAATCAATTCATGTTTTTGGAAGTAAATTTTGCTCGAGAATTAGATATCTTATTGTTACATTGTTCTTACTGAAATTCCGCGTGTTTTTCTTTTCTGTGCGGTTTGTAAGTGCGTGTTATTTCCACAGTTTGTTGTACTGACGTGAAGATTGAGAACCCGACGTAGAGGCACAATGGCGGCCTAAAGAAAACCCTACGTAGAAGCAAAATGGCGGCCGGAAAAATGGGAAAGGTGAATCTTCAACAGAATTTTGGAGGAACGAGTCTTCGCGGAGGGGCTTTGAGGACCGGCGTTCTGTTGACCTCAATAACAATTTAATTTCAACACAAACAGCCTTATGATATTACTAACTTCCGATTAATAAAACGTTTAAGTAGATTACTATTGTCAGTTTACAACTAATAATTTAGTAGACCTAGCTTAAGTCTTATACATAACTTGAATTGTCATAACATAAGAGGGTTTTTAAAATGTATTTAATAATGCAATAAATCATAAATCTACAAACATTATCAGTATATTTTGAACTTCACACTTGAAATCAGTGTTTTATATGCGTGGCGCATGAAGTAAAATACAGAAACAGTTACAGAAACATTTTTGTCAAATGCAATTTTGATAAAATTATAAAAATCTAATAATAGTTGATACATTTTACATATTTATACTTATCGCGTGTAATTTAGTTTTCATAAGATCTTAAAAATTGGCAGTTTTTCATCCATCCATTGTATTTTAAAGTGATCAATTTGAAGTTAATAACAAGTATTTCCACTCCTTTTATGAGCATGAAGTAAAATGTATAGTTTAGAAAATCATGAAAATTTGGATAGGTCGTGTAGAGAAGCGGCATTCTGTCCATTTATTATGAGACATACTGTATATACGAAGATAATTTTGTTTGTGAAGCCTGAAAATTTGGTTTGGCCGCGTAGCGCTACGCGCTACTCGACCAAACCAATTTTTCAGGCTTTTCTAAACTCGAAATTTTATTTCATGCTTAGTCTGGGAGTGGAGACACTCGTTAGCACCAAATTTCAATTAAATAATTTAGCAGAAAAAATACATTTTCACAAACAAAATTATCTTCGTATATACAGTATGTCTCATAATAAATGGACAGAATGCCGCTTCCCTACACGACCTATCCAAATTTTCATGATTTTCTAAACTATACATTTTACTTCATGCTCATAAAAGGAGTGGAAATACTTGTTATAAACTTCAAATTGATCACTTTGAAATACAATGGATGGCTGAAAAACTGCCAAGTTTTAAGATCTTATGAAAACTAAATTACACGCAATAAGTATAAATATATAAAATGTATCAACTATTATTAGACTTTTATAATTTTATCAAAATTGCATTTGACAGAAATGTTTCTGTAACGAACTCATATATTAAAAAGCGATTGATTAACACACTATTTTGTTTAATAACTATTATTCGTATCATTCACTTGTATTTAACCCATTTTATCCCAAACATATTTTTGATAAAGAAATTTTTTGCCACATCATTTACTGGAAAATATGTAAAAATGTTACGTTTTGTAAAAATGTTAAAGAAAAGGAAGCACCTTTCTTCATTAGTTTATATTTCAGAGGTTGTAATTTATTTTAAAAAAAATAGTGCAGTACTCGAATGAGTACAGTGTGATAATAGTATAACGTGCATATAATGATAGCTATTAATCACGAGAACGAGCTTTGAGGAACGAACCGAAGGCGAGTCTCAAGTCGTTCGAGTGATTAATAGCCATCATATGCGAGTTATACACTTTACTTTGTTCACGACAACAACAATATATAACAACATTTATTATATATATTTATCAAATACGCATTAGTCTTAATGGTCGGTTTTGTTTCATAATAATTTGACAGATAAACAGATTGCGGTATTATGATTTGAATATGTAATTAGGTTAATTTCACTTTAACGCAAATATGAACAATCGTTCAACAATAAATAATATTCACACAGTCTACCATTTCGTTCTAAGTTACATAGCACGCTCTAACACATTCTTTGCACAAAAAACAAACTCGCGACCGATAGAAGCACAATTGTTTAACCGATTTAAGAATGATTTCTGTTTATAAACGCGTTATACGCGGTTTAAACTAGTGAGAAGGGCGAAGATGTTGACGCGTTACTTGGTACTTTAACAAAATGGCGTCGATGACGTCATCACCGTCATGGTCAAATATAAGACAAAAGAAGCTGATTTGACTAGCACATCGCTGTTACTGCATAGTGGCAATAAATCTAACCATGCAATTATTTATATTCGTGCTTAATGTACTTGAGTGTTAAATGCACTCCATTTATGCTGCCCACACAATTATATAATGCAAATATTATAAGATTGTCGTGAACAAAATGGGTTAATACAAAAGTATATAGATATAAATATAAAGTAAATAATTAGGTATAAATGTCTTTGAATCAAGCTAAATAAATGTGTTCAAATCAAGCCACCGTGTTAAAAAAATTGAAAACCAAATAAAATCTACCTTGAGTAATTTCACATATTGTACGTGTCTATTTAATTTAAATTTTTCGTTTTCTATTGAATAATTTTAAAAGAATTATCCTTATAATCAAAAACATAAGTAATTGCACTTCACACAGTAATTATTGATAAATTATCGACAAGAAAATGTGTCGATAATTTATCAATAATTACTGTGAGGCTGTATTACAACGCAATTAATTACACTTGAAACAATTTCTAGCCGATAGTTTGAAAATAATTATGCATATTATATATTACGATACATGTATTATCTCTTTAACAAGTAAACACTTAAAACATTCCTAACTGTAAAATGTCGGTATACTCCTATATTATGTGTGCATATTTAGATAATTTTACGTTGTAAATGATCTAAATCTGCACGGTTTTTGGTCAAAATTGCGACAGAATTGCGACAGATATATGTCTCCAGCTAACTATAATATATTTAAAATAAATTTAGAAAAAACACCAATTGTTGTAAAATGAAATGAACAAACTTTTTTTTAATGTTGGAAAAAATATCTGTCTTTATTTACAGAAAATTTTAAGCACAGGAGCATATAGTGGAATTCGGGAGAGATGTCCTATGACTAATTGATGTGGAATGTGTGGTTTCATTTTTTTAGAGAGTATGTCGACAGTTGTATCTGCAACGATTTTTCCGAGTTGTGTCAAATTTTGACGTTACATGAAAATTTTATACTGCTTAGGTCGCGAATATATTAGTGTTCTTTCTTTTAGAAAAGCTTTAGATCATTATTTCTTGTAATTTTTTTCTTTTAAGTATACATATCCCAATTACGTGTTGTAGATTTTTAAATATTCGTTGTTCTTTTTAAAAGAAGTCAATTTAAAGTTTATCCGAGTGTTTTCTACTCCCAGGCTAAGCATGAAGTAAAATTTGCAAGCTTTTCTAAACTTGAAATTTTTCTTCATGCTTAGTCTGGAAAACACTTGTTTTAAGCTTCAAATTGAACTCTTTAAAAAAAGCGTATGCATATGTATACCTAATAAAAAATTCCCTCTATGTATACTTAGAAGAAAAATTTGCTGTATTAACAGATTAATCCGATGACTATTTGCCAAATCTACTGAATGCGCATTCGATTCAATTAACATTTTCGTTTGAGCTTACACGAAATCAACATAAATGCATAATTTATTTCTGTAAATAACTGAACTATTTAGTTAATGTGGAAATTAGAATTATACCAATTAAACTTACATTTAAAACGATTGTGCGCAATAATTAAAATGATTTCTGGCTGGGTTTTTGCAGATTTAGTTTTACGAAGACATTGTCAAAATGTGACGTTTAACCTTAATATTTTAAAGCTGCACACCGAAACATACGTTTTAGCATGTTCTATCTAGAAACTATAGCAGACATATTATGAAGTTTTCTGTCTCTTTTCACACAAGTAATCTGATGACATCAAACTATTTTCGTATTACATGTACAAGCGCAGAAAGAACTACAAATCAAGGAAACCATGGGACACCTCTTGTGAATCGTACCTTACATTATATTGTACAAAAAAATCAGGTATTTTTTGATTTTAAAAGCATTCAATTTAAAGATTCTAACGAGTATTTTCAATCCTTGCTTAAGTATGAACACAGTTCATATATATCCAGTTAGCCAGTCCCCATATAAATTTTGGGTACACGCGAATGGGAGCAGAGCGCTGGATGCCAAATTGGTGTATATGGCTGCCTATATACACCAGTCTGGCTTCCTGCGGTCGGTCGGTTACCACTATTTTACTCCAGATGTCGCGAAATCAAGTCTCAGAGAGAGAGAGAGAGAGTGAGAGAGAGACAATTTCTTTCTCCCTCTATTCCGCGCTTCTCGTTGTATCATATTCCAGATGTTGATTTTTCAATCTTGAAAACACGTTTTTTTTTCTTTTAACGAGCTAATAATGCGTGTTACATTCATTCATGCGTTTCCTTCTACAATTTTATTTTCTGCGTTATTAGAGAATAGATTTTATGAAATTATATGTGAACGTTGTAAAATTTATTAAGTATTATTTATTTTGTACAAGAAACTTAAAATACAAAACAATTTCACTTTTGATAAAAAGTAAAACAAATACATCAACTTATCATTTTATTAACTAATCAGATTAATCCTATTGATCAGATCAAATCTACTGATTGATAAGGGTTTCTTTTTTAATTAAAGGGGTCAGTGCAAAATGCAGTTTTAATTTTTTTTTTTAGTTTTTGAATTATTACCGTTTGAAGTTTTTAACCCATTAAGCGCCGTTGATGCATACACGCAACATTATTATTTTTTTATAATTAAGTTACAAAATAAGTTTATTTGATATATTATATTATTTGACCTGAATTGAAAATGTACCAAGAAAAATTTAAATATTTTGTTATTTAAAGTGTATTATAAATACTTCACAATATTACAATGTTTTATACGCGTGGCGCATGAAGTAAAATTTCGAGTTTAGAAAAGCCTGAAAATTTAAATTAGGTATTTCTAAACTCGATTAATTACTCGAAATGTTATTTCATGCTTAGTCTGGGAGTGGATACACTCGTTCTTAACTTCACATTGCACGTTTTTATACAAAATCGACGAATGCCTGAACATTGACAGCGTATACATTACATCGTTGAGGCACTAATTTTTTGAAAATCCATTATCACTTTAATATAATAATAATAATAAACTATTTATGATTTTTAACTTTTTATTAAATTCACGTATACATTATGTGTATTTAAAGAAAAAATTTACAGTATGTAATGCAATAAGTCATTCATAGAAATCATAAAAAGAAGTGTAGAATTTTAATTAAAATTAACTTTTAGAGTTAAAATTGCTTGGCCGATAATGGGTTAAAATAGTTTTAAATATACTATGTGTCCCGTTTCAAGGCGCATTGTATGTTTCATGTAAAGATTTCCAATGTAATTGGAATTTGAGTTTGTATCGCTTATTGAACCAAAACGATTACAATAAAATTAAAATCATTTCTTTACCTACTAGCAGGTATTATTTTTGAGTTCTCCTCAGTTTTATTTGAATTATAGCTTGAAAATAGTGAACGATTATACGAAAATAAAATCGTCAAAGTAGTAGTTGCTACGAAAAGTCAGTGTTTGGCATCAAATTTATTAAAACACAAAGCAATAATTTAATTCAACATGAGTGTTTATTCTGCAAAAGAAAAAAATCAGATCCCAAAATGGACTCAGTATATACTTTAATCACGATGCGTATTTTATTAAATGAACCATACTTTTAATAAATATTAACAGTTTCAGAAATTTGTGGTTTTTGCACTGACTACTTTAATTATTCGTTTACTTTGAACGATTGTTACATGATCAACTTGTACTTTTCCGATTGAAATTTTATAAACGCTTATTGTGTGCCATTTGACCAACACCGACAACACTCAACGAGTACTAAAATGTTACCTAATTTTTGGATTAAAATGTATGGCAACCGTCGTGCGGCTGCATGGGGATAATTTAAAAAAGAATAAGCAGAAATATTTTTCGATATTCTCAATACTTCCTGAGATACACGAAATGTTATATAGAGAAAGTACAAAGTATATAAAAATCATGAAACTTTATAATTGAGAATATTATCAAAAACAGCGAAACAAACAAACGTGATAAATCAAGTAATTAGTCACATTAATAACATTATAAATTTTACATTTTAATAATTGTTACCGACCTCATAGCTATATTTTATTGTACGGAAATATACGTTTTAGGGTCCCAGGAATCAGAAACAAGTGTTATCGATAATATTTGAGATAATTGCCTCAAATATTGAAATATGTTGAAAAGTCTCGTTAAGTGATGATAATCAAAAACAATTAGAAAACAACAAGATGTCTTTTAATAGAATAAGTATAATAGATTTTCTCTGAGAAGTGTAATTGCAAACATTATTGAATACTCTATTTCCAGTTTACAATGTTTTGTATGTCAGGTTAATTCAATTATTTCAATGGTTTTATTCTTAGTCAGATTACATTTACAACAGGCACCGATGGGATTATGTTACAGACTAAATAGGTAAGTAAAAATAATTCAAAATGATTTAAGAAAACCCGATCAAAAAGTGTCTAACTAAAATATCGGTTAGTGAAAAACATGATAAGAAATTACCGAATTGGATTCTGCGGATACGGATAAAATGTGTCAACAGTAAATAATCTTTTAAAATCCCAAAATATTTATGGTTTTTAGAAGGTTGCGGATTATCTGTAAGTTGCAGTGGTATTGTTCTGGTCGCGCAATACTTGAGGGTATACACCATAATAAAAACGTGGTCGAAAAAATGCCTACAAATAGGTAAAAACAGTTAGATCACTTCGAAGAATTTGATTTTTCATCCCTTCAAAAAAGCTATCCCCACTAAACTAATGAAAATTGTCCAAAAAGAAAATAGTCAAGGAATGGAGTTAATTCGATATTCATACACGTTATTCAGAGTGTAAATGGATGAAACGGAAGTAGCATTTTTAATGTTAATTTATCAAAATTAAAATATTATCTTCTCTAATTATTTCAGGGAAATTATAATATTTATTTGGTTAGAGAAAAAATATACACACCGCGCTTTGCTATTTATTGCATTTTTAAAAACCGGAGTGTCATGAAATTAAACAAGCAAATGATGAGGTGTTGATTTGTTGGCTTTTTATTTAAAATATATTCTGTTGATTTTGTGTTACACTTCGATCAATTCTGTATAATTATTACTGAATAAAAATAAATGAAAAAACTGCTTCTAAAATATCGTTAATAAATAAGAAAACAGTTAGATGTATATTTAATATAGTAAATAATTTCTGTTTTTTTATTATCAATTCCAATTAAAATACCCATCAAACATTTTTCAAATTGATTTTTTCATTGTAAAACGATTTTTGTATTTATCTAACTTTTAAATAAAAAATGTTTAATAACATAAATATATTAAAAATCTATTAATTTTTAAACACGTTTTTATTAAAAATATATATAATAACTAAAAATGTTGGAAATATATTTTACATTTGTTCATTGTAAAATGACTTTGTATATTTATACAAATTATGAATATTTGAAACAATAATCTATTAATCTGATAATTTTAACAATTTTTTTTATTAAAATTGTTAATTTCATTGTAAATTTGTTTTTATAAAATATATTCGCGAATTTCATAATCTGGAACACGCTTGAAATCTCAAAATATAAGAAATATTTTCGAATACACTTTTTGTGGTGATAATAAATTTTATTATTCGTCTACCACAGTTCATATACAGGAAGTTTTCCGTTAAAGTATACATATTTCAAATTCACCTTATTTTCTTTAAATGTGTAGATATTTGTTGTGTTTTTATAAGAGTTCACTTTTATGCTTTAAACGAGTGTTTTCCTCTCCCAGACTAAGCATGAAGTAAAATTTCGAGTTTAGAAAAGCCCCGTCAAAAATTTGTCGAGGGTCGCGCAGCGACCCGAGACAAATTTTCGGGGCTTTTCTAAACTCGAAATTTTACTTCATGCGCCACGCGTATAAAACACTAAAATATTGTGAAATTTAAGTATATTTGAACCTCACGTAAAATCAGTGTTTTGTGCGCGGGGCGCATGAAGTAAAATTTCGAGTTTACAAAATCCCAGAAAAATGTACAGTGTATTCTGTATATTGAGTTATTTATACTTAAAAAACTGTCTGTATAACTAATCAATAATATAAATTATTTGCCAAATTTGGTACATACCAAAGTTTTAATTTAATTTTTGAA